>CM060915.1:90602906-93102906 GCA_030737875.1 Allium sativum | reverse complement strand
CCCAGTACAAAGCTGTTTTATATGTTTGTGAGCATTTGTGCTTACTTGTACAACACCAAGCTATCTTCTAAACCTTAGTCAGGCTGACTCATGAGCCGATCGATACATCTGTTTCCCTATAAATACTATTCTAACTACAAATAAATGAGGATATTTTCCTTTCACTTCGGATCTAGGACACTGTTGCTCTTCACCATCTTTCTCCCTCACAATAGTCACCAAGCCACTATTCTTGGCAGTTATAGAACTAAGAACTTGTTAACTTTTTGTACTTGTGATTTTTAATTCCCTATCCATAATCGATAAAACAGTAATATGGACACGTGACGACCGTCCATAACCCCTGCACTAAACAAGAGGAATAATGCGTTGAAAGGTGTGTCAGGAAGCTATAGACGATCATCAAGGTATGATAACACAAGCGGAACCTGTCATAACTCACAGCGCAAGGATAAAACATAATAGAATATATACAACAGGAAGTAATAGTGAAGTAGCAAAAACACTAAACTTTCTTAACAACTAGAAAGTAATATCCATACACTTGGATTACAACAATAGTGTTTGTACAAGTTCTCCTCCCTATAACACTTAGAGAAGAATAACAAACAGCGGAAATCCAAGTAATATATAGTAGGTAAGATAATACACCAGCCTCCCGCTCGCCCCCAAACTGCAACATTGTCCTCACTAAGCTATCACCTGTCACCTTCCACCTAGTCTGCCCATCCACAACCGGATGAACAACCCAAGGTAATAAGAGGGAAACATAAAACCTTGAGTCAGACAACAGTCTTAGTGAGCAATAAAACAACTATGTAAACATCATTAATAAAGTATATGAGAATGGATAAATAAACAAACCAATCTACCCACAACACCAGAGAAGAACTCAACCTCGTCTTCCCCACATCGGATAGCGATAGCCTTTACAACAAACACTTCAACCATTCACTCATGGAAACAAGAACAACCATTCATTCATGGCAATCAGAAGCAAATACCACTAGCACTCATAGCATTCAGATTATATGTATCTCACGTAAACCATCCTAATCAAATTCAACATCTCTCAAGCACAGGACACAAAGGCCTAAACCAATATTAGACAAGCACCCAAGAAACATCTCCTTTAACGTTGGACAATTTATATAAGACGTTACAAACAAGGCAACTGATCATCCACGACAGACTCTGCCTATCACCGCCAATCCTGCTTCGAAACTATCGTTAATCGTATGACGGCCAACCTTGCCATATGTCAAGGACTAATGGTAACCCCAGTTCTAGCATAAACTCCATACGACTTTCAACAATACGTATGTTTGTCCAACCTTGACAACTGAGCCAGCAATACCCAGGGTACTTGACCAACAACCTTCCAGTCCTTTGGGTGCCCCCATTGTACCCCTGCTTTGAGCCTGCTAGAACTTACGACAACAGTAACTTCTCAGCCTTCGCATCTCTAGTCATCCAACCCGACGACTTTCCATAGCTCAAGCAACCATTATCCACCAACTCACGACCTCTGAGTTGTCAACTTATTCGTTGTTCCACACTGATCAACGAACACATTCAACACTTTGAATATTCCCACTTGAATTCACTTCAAAGTCACAACATCACTGAGCCATCCACTTCATACATGACCGACCCGTCTACTTGGCACGAGACAGACCGACCCAAAGAAGACCGACCCCCTTCCTTGCATACAAGACCGACCGACCCAAAGAAGACCGATCCCCTTCCTTGCATACGAGAGTGGCCGACCCAAAGAAGACCGACCCGACCGACCCCATGTGACTGATCTCTCTTTTCTTGCTCCCCAAGCCACGACCAACCCAACTCTGTTGACCAACCCACTTTCTATCGACCTAATCAAAGATGATCGACTGACCCGAAACTTGTATTGCATCTTAAACTGCACGTACTTTGCGGCCGACCCAAACTTCCAGACCGACGTATGGCTTGTACAGCCCCAATCCAAGTCCAACTTCGACCAAAACTTCACCAAACGACAAGATCGACGAATTCTACTCAACCAATTCATCCAATTCAACCATAACATGATATGTAATCACTAACAACATGAAAATGACGACTTTCATCACAAATTATATAAAATTCTCTAAATCATGATCAATGAACATATGCACATAATTATGGATCTAACTTGCATAAACATATGAAATAACATAGAAATTATTGGTTGTAAGTTGCTAAATTAGATCCTATGGCAACTCATATGAAAATAAGCTTACCATGATGTAGATCTAAGGAAAACTACTTGAATTTGATGAAAAACAAGATCAAACACTTATATACTTGATTGAATCCGTACGAGAGTTGCATATCACTCATCAATTCCCCAAAACAACCCAAAATGTTGAAATATAATTCCGAACAGCGAAGAATTTGGTCCAAACTCTTCGGTTCGATGATCTATCCCTTTGATTTGCGTAGATCTAGCCTCAAATGTTTTAGATCTTCGATTCTCTAAGCTTTAATGGTGAAGAGAATGGAGAAATGAAGGAGCTATCACTCTTTTAAATGAGAAAATGGAAAAAGTACACTATTCTCCATGCCTCCTTCCCTCTATATATAGCCTCCACCAGCCCACTAATGGGCCTCCCCAAATCAGGCCATTGTGGCTTACCAAACCTGAACAGCCAACTTAAACCTTAAAATAGCAATTCCTTTCAAACCGCTGAGCCAAATCTTTAATGTGACACTCTACGAAAAGGGAATCGTCATTTCCTTTCCAATAGCACAGGTCTCTATACCTGATTCGATCCAAGTAAAGAGTTATGCCCTGTACAAGACTGACAAGTGCAAAATGGTCACAAACAAAATTGGTAAAAACTATGGACATGTCTCACATCCCCGTAAGCAACATATTAAAATATGAGAATGATTCAACCCTAAGGGAATAAATAAAAATATTTTATGATTTTCCGATACGTAAAAATGAGGCTATTACATTCTCCCCTCTTAGGAATTTCGCCCCCGAAATTCCAGCAACCACAACAATTCTGCATGCCTATCACTCATGAGCAGCCAATTCTATCACCCAAATTAGCAGCCATCAAATTATGCATCCATAGCCCTATCCTAGCACACGAAATTCTAAAAATAACCATAGCACAAGTTACAATGATGTAAGGCAGTACGATACTACGGGTTTTACCGACGAAGAGTTCTAGATGGGTCACCTTCATGTTCTCTTTCGTCTCCCATGTACAATCATTGCCATCCTCACTCCATGTAAAAATGCGGGCTGTTACAGGACATACAACAGATATTACCGAACCACTATACAAATCTTGTGCCTTTATGTTTTTGGATATTTTTTCCTACGATCTGCTAGATTTAGACCCTTGAGGTTCCTCACAACCATTTTTAGGTATTTATCTATTTTTAAGTTAACAAATATATAGAGATTGGTGAATAAAATTAGATAAAAAGAACATGACTTAAGAAGTTTTTGCATCTAAAATTAGTATCAACTATCTTGAATCAATGAAAATGAAGTGATATTAAATGCAATTTACGATTTTTACTGAAATACGAAAAGATCATTAGAAAAAACATAATGTGCGATGTATGTAATGACTCACGATAAAAAATGACTCAAATCAATAATGAATTGCACATGCTTAATGCAAACCACTCAAAAGGCGAATTGTTAATGGAATTTAAATATAAGAATAAAAGTTACGAGATGGAACAAAACATAGAATTCCATAACAGAAGGATAAAATATAATAATCATATGAGTAAGTTATAAAGCATTTTACATTGTATTTCCATACCAGAGTTAAACAATTAATAGACATACCACGTAATATAGTGGAATAATACTAGTAAATATGACCGCCAATCTCCATATTCATTTTCAGAACGATGTCTTCGGCTAAACTGAAACAACTTAGGTTGATATAAGCACGATGAAAACAATGCAATCGAGTCAAGACTAAAATTTATCCTGTAAGTCAAATCGAACCAATTGAAATATGAGTATAGTAGCATCAGAGATGTTTACAGGATTTTCCATCTCCTATCAGTGTATAACGTGAGCGTAATAACTTAAGAGATGTTACAAGATTTTCCATCTCTTAAGGATCCACGAACTCTCTCTCTCTCTCTCTATATATATATATAATAGGATACACTATTTATGTAATTTATATTGATACAATAAACATTAAAATCACATTAAGGTATGACTATACATTAATCCACCTTAACATGTCTTAAAGCATGCAATCTATGCAGGTCCTCCGATAACACAACCAGTGACGTCGGTAGCCAGCGAGTCCCCTGTAAGTACAATGCTAAACCAAACTCGCACGGAGCAATGCCCAAGTAGGATTCTACTAGTTTAGTTTTTTTGCCTGGTCATAACCCATACCGACTGACCGCGTACGACAACCCTAAATCAAATCAATGTGCACCAATCAAATCACAAGTCAAGTGAGAAATACAAAAGTTGTGTCCGCTAAAGATAGATAACCTATATGTAGGCTCTCGTTTTAGTCATTTTAATTTACATAAGTGTCAAGGTTATCCATCATCGTTCAGTTACACTATTCCAGTAAATGTTTACCAATTCAACCACTTCGTTTTGAAACATTCTTCATGTACATAGATGTTAAAGTGGTTCCAGTGTTGATAGAAAGTACGTCGATATCCAATCCTGATCTCTTTAACAACCAATCATTGTTTTATACATAGTGGTCATTTTGTATTTCAGTAAACATCATGTTTTCAAGTGACAAATCAGTTTAATATCAGGTTCTAATATCAATTCCACATTATCATGTCCCAAATCGAAATAATGTTGAGTTCTCGTTTAATTTCATATTTTCATATCAAAAATCAATATAATTCAAATTTCAATTTCACATTATCATATAACAAATCAATTCAATAATGGATTCAAGATAAATTTGATGTTTTGTATCGCAAATCATTTCATTATTAGGATTAGATTCCAATTTACGACTCTATCATGTTATAAATATAATTATCTAAATGTATTTTTTACATTCAAAAGCATTTGGGCTCAAAAGGCTTATAAATAGAATTTTAGTTCAAATAGTAATATATTTGCTAACTAATTAATATAAAAAATAACAGTTTTAAATTGAAATAATTTAAGTTTAAAATAGTTTTTAACAGAAAAGGTTCGAAATAAAACAATATAATGGAAAATACTTTAATAGATATGGGTAAAATAATATGTACTAATTTGAAAATAATTTTTTACAGCGGTTTGGAATAAAATAGTTTATTTCCGTTTGAACCATTTTGAACTCAATTCCAAGTATCAAAAATTCACTTTAATCCGTTTCAAGTCTCATATTTCAATTTGAAACAAATTTCAAATCATTCAAACTTCAATTTTAGCCAATTCATATTCAGTTTCTCGATTCAAAATCAGCTTCAATTTGAATAGTTCAAATCTTAAATTTCGATTTAAACATAGTATACTAAGTTGGTTTCAAAACTTAAATTTCAAATTCTAAACCCGTTCACATAAACTTGGTTTCAAAATTTAAATTTCAAATTTAACACATTTACGTTGAATGGGTTTCAAACTTAAATTCCAAGTTGACCCACGTTTACATTATATTGGTTTCAAACTTAAATTCCGAATTTATCCAAATTTACGTTAAATTAGTTTCAAAATTGAATTCCAAATTTAACTAGATTTACATTAAATTGGTTTCAAAATTTAAATTCCAAATTTTCACTTTAACCCAAATACGATCTTAGTGAATTCTGTTTAAAGTCCAATTTCAACCTTTAAGAGTTAAAAACAATAATTTCAAGTCAAAATTCATTAATCACTTTCATAAACAAATTCAAATTTATAACTTTAAAATATTTCATTTGATCAATAAACATATACTTGTAATCATAATCCAAAATGACTGATATATCACAATTGTCACTAGTTATCAAATGTCGATGTTTAATCTATCAATTCAATTTCAATGATAATTAAATGTTGATTCAAATCAATGCAATTCAAATTTAACTCATTCAAATCCAGTATAAATATATGTTTAAATTTTCAAAAATGCCAATCAAAACAAATATCACATCTATATTAATTATCACATATCAAATGTCAATTAACAACTATATTCATTTCAATGTCAAATTAACTTCTCAAATGGCAGTTAAATAAATCATATAATAATATCATAAATTTAATTTAAATTGCAATGGAAATCTTAATATGTCATGAGTGTGTTTAAACACTCACCTTTGATTTTAAGACCAACTAAATTCCGAATAGTTAGACATCCTATCTAACTCTTGTATTTTATTACTAGTAATAAAAAGTGGACGGTCCACTATAAAAACCAGTCGACCTTGCCAAAAAAATCCGAAAAGACGTGAAATTTTCAACAATCTATAATCTTGACCAAACCAGTTTCATGTTGTATGGAATTTCGACATGATCCCAAGGAAGAAACAACGCGTCAGTCGAAGCTTGTATGTAAAAGTTATTCATGTTATAACATTTGAATTTTAAGTTGATATAAAATGACAAAAAAAAAACATTATCTTACAACGTTAGCCACGTGAAACCTACATTCTGCTTGTTAACAACATGTGCTACAGTAACCGCTCATGAAAAAATCCGATCCAGCCTCCCCCTTTATGACCCAAACCCGTTGATTTCCACTACAAACTGCCACCACCTCGGGTCAGTACAAGTTGATTGGAAACCACCATTAGGACGCCTCCTCAGCCTCTCCTTTCGCTTGGAGTCCGACCACGTCTGGTCATCCCAAATAGCCACGTCACCCGCCTCAAAGTTGGATGGAAATCTGAAAATTTTGGTGAACCTCACCGACTATGGGTCGCCAAGCTACATACGTGAACTCCCCTGACCTCCTCTACAAGTCTATGTTCTAAGATCGTCGAAAATCCACCGTTGGATCGTCAAAACCCTAAAACAGATAGTTGAGAAAGACCGTTAATTTTTGGCCAAATTGAGCGACAAAATCCAAGTTGAATTACAGACTTATGTTACGCTCGTCGAGAGCTTTCTGATGATATATAATATGACAGGGTTCATATAAGTTGAAATTTAATCTCAGTTTACTTTGATTGGTAATAACCATTAATGGGTAATTAAGGATATTTTGGGTTTTTAGGGTTGCAAACTGATGCTGAAAAAAGAATGTGGCTGCTAAGGTTTCCCAAAGGCGATATATACATAGGTAATGATTGGTTGTTGGGCCAACGCCGTCACAACAGTCCAAAAGCCTGTTCTCGTGCCAAACCGATATACATTGTCCCGTGTATCAAAATATAAGTTTTCGTTATTTTTAAACGCAATTACACTATTGAAAGTCCAAAAATCACGATCTTGTATAAATTTTATTTTTTCCATCAATTTAATTTTAAATTATCATTCACGATTGCGACCTAACGACCATAAATTATTGTTTTAAAATTCATGTTTATTCTTTTTATTGAATTATACTCACATTAAAAAAAAAAACAATCAATTTTAATTTCATCAAAAACATTATTTTAATTTCATTAAAACGTTCATTTTATTTAACGTAAAACACACATTTTATGACAATTTAACTTGTAAGTTACAAATTTATCTTTACCATCAACACAAAATTAATCGCAATTAAATTTGATTAATTAAGTTGTGGGTTCAATTCGACAGGAAAAGAAATAACAACTCTATTATATTACAGAGTTTCAATAACGTTCAAATATTACTAAATTGAAACTTGACTTATTTTTCTATAATCAAAATAATCGTGATACACATTAAGTAAATAAAATTTTAATTTCTAACTGTTAATTCAGAAATTTATATTTAATTTTCTTATTGGTCATTACGACCTATAGGCTATAGTAGGCATGAGTCATGACTCTATGCGAAGTACATGGGAGACCAAAGGGTGATCGTTTAGACGGATAATTTGGTCTGCGGGGACGACCAACTCCAAGTTACTACTTTCAATCGTCTTCCTCCCTGAAGCTGAGGGTTTGCGAAAGATTGGGGTTTGCGAAAGATTCAGGTTTGCTTCTGCTGCTTCTTCTTCTTGTACCTCCCTCTAACCCCTATTTTTCTGAATCAAGATCGCGTTGTCGAACTAGTTCTCTTTTGACTTTGTTTCACTTAGATGTTCAAATTGTAATCGCGATCCAGTAGTGGACTCGAATCTTCTCGTTGTAAATCCTGAATCGCATATTTTACATGGCGTTTTAACTCTTGGATCGGGAAGGATGCGATTCGTACCAAATCGCGTTTCGGAACGTACGATCTAGCGATTTATGCAAGAGGCGGTTTGAACACATCCTTGCTAAACTAGCTTGCTGAACATATTCGGGAAGTTTAATTGTCTAAACTTAGATGTCAAATTATATTCCGATAATTAAATCACATGCACATACAGAGATCTATTATGTGTATTAGAGTTCATACATCCAGGCTTGTACATTATAAGGAATTATAAATCAGGTTTCCATTGTTATCTGTTTATTGCAACATTTTATTTCCTCAGTTCAGTCATGTGCATTCATATCGTATCATATATCATCACATGTTGTTTACTACTCATATCATTCATATGGCACTGTGTTGTGTTCCTCTCAGTCGAACATAAGTGATCAGTTGATCAATACAATTTTTAGATTACATTATCACCATGTATATCATTCATGATATGACATTCTCATAAGTCATAATCTTATTACTTAAGTCTAATTTTGGATTAGGTCTGCCCCGTTTTGATTCGATTTACATTCCAACTCAAAATCATTTAAAATCGCTGTTGAGAAAATCATTCGATACATACTTCTTTATAATATGCTTACTTAATTCCTTAATTTTGTTATTCCAGTACAAGGTTATATAAATGGTTCGAATTATTCAGTACGTGCTTATTTATTTAGTTATCCAATAAGGTTATTGAATTTGTTTGAATAGTTTAAGGTTCATATGACAGAATCAAATTTATGTGGGCTTAAATGTAAAATTTCAGAAGGGTACGATCATGATCTTATAAATGGTTATAGAAATTCTAAGATGATTTTATTCGATGTAAATAAACATAATATTATAGTCCACCACATGATAAAATTATTTAAATAGATGATTTATAAGTTGAATTTGTTATTATTGTTGATGTATATACTTTGTCTGCGTATCTCTAGTTTGTTGAAAAGTAATTTTACTATTTTTTAATATAAGTATCTACAATTGAAATTTTGGTAATTTAGTAGGCAAATAAACAGATACTAGTTAATTGGATTTACCTGATCGGCATAAAGTTAAAATTGCATCATTAACTTAATGCATGCGTTGAAATATGAAATATTAATTATTAGGGGATAAGCGAAGCAAGGTAAGTTTTTAAATAATTGTGATAATTTTAAATGTCGGTATTTAAAGTTAAAAGTAGAATCACAGTGCAATGTATAATAAATTTATCGAAAAAATGAATTACAAATTAATTTTGTTATCATTGTTTTATATAAGTTATAGATTATACTTGAATGAAAATGTGTTAATTCTACCATTTTGGTTGAACGATAGCTGTATAAACATCGAAAATGTCTTTCTTTAATATTTTTGGAATATTAATAAATATTAGTTAATTGAATTTTTATATTTGAATAGTTTAAAATTTTAATTCTGTAATTAACCTAAGTATGTAGACCTAGACATAATTTTTTTGTAGGTAATCGTTAACCTACCTTTTTGCAAGATTCACATCGGATTTGTATACATGAATTGCTCAATTATTGTTGTGAATTGCTCGAAGGGTTGATTGGATAGCTTGGATTCAAGCACAGACAAAATATGAAACTGCGAATAAGCGGATTCACTCGGACAGAATACTGGAATTAGTGAAATATGGAAATGCATCTGGAAGGGATCAAAATCGACGAAGATCCGAAATACTTCAACGTCAGCTCCGGCTCGGAATGATTGGATCAGTGCACACTTGAAAATCTCGGATCTGTACGCTCAATTGACTTTGGATCGACATGGCGTGATGAGCTTCGAATCAGTGTGCAGTGGAAGTTTAGAAATTTGGATCAGCTCATTTGGTCACTCCAGATTGGCCAAAGTAAAACGAAAAAAGGAAGGAGGAGCTTGTAGAATCGATCAGTTTAACCTTGGTTGAATCGAATTTGGTACCGATCTGGATTGGATCAGTACCGATCTGTAATCTAAACTTGGTCTATCTGGTCCAAACTCCTTGGACTCGCCTTGAATTCCCCGGCTTTTTGGTTGAATTTTTAGGTAATCCATATTGAACTACATCTATAAATATGAGATCTATGATATTGGAAAAATGAACTTTTTTCTTCTTTCTGATGCGAAAACTTTGCCATTTTCTAGAGAATAACTATCAGCTTTTTATCTCTACTTTCTTACAAACAAACAACCGTACTTATGATCAACAATATAAATAAAAGGTCACTACAAGTGGACGTAAGTCAAAGTTTATCGAATTACTATGAAATCTTTTGTTGATTACTATATCTTGCATTTATGTGTTGAATTTGCGGAGTTAGCGTTTCATTGCATTTGGAGTGTTGTTTTTTATGATGACAGTAACTAATAAATTATTTGTAAATGGTTATATTTAAATGTAGATGAATGATGATAGAGAGTTAGTAAAATAAGTGAAAATGGGTAAACATGTAAATGGGCAGAGGTGTAAATATTAAAAAATTAAATTACCAAGGGAGAATCAACGAGAGAAAAGAAAACTTCTGTAATCAATAAAAGAGCTAGAAAATTCTTTTTTAGTATTATTTATTTGATACTCTTGAATTTTAATGCTTACTGTAGAGTATCAATGCCAATTCAAACGGCTTGGATTGTGGACTGGATCAATTTATTTTTTGCTCTGGTTTTTGTAGGAGTTAAGTATGTCGTACTTATAAATTAGAACAATTCTTTATATAGCATGCAAACACAAGCTTGTTATAATTCGTTTTATGCTTTTCTCATATGCTGACTTAAGGGCCTGTTCTTTGCAAGCGGAAGCGGAGAATTTGAGTGGAGTATTTGAGCGGAGAATTTAAGCGGAGAATTGTAGTTAGTGGAGTATGCATTTGGCGCATTAAGCGGACCATTTAAGCGGACCATTTTATTTTTATTTTGTAATTTAATTAATTAATGGTTAATTAATTTATCATTTGTTTTTAATAAATAATATATATCAATGATTTACACAAATAAATAAATTAATTGAAAAAATATATGTAGCTCCAATTCAGCTCAAACCAACTCCATTACGTAGAGCATTTCGATACGATCGCAACGCAAAAAACCGCGTCTCAAACGGATCTCGTATGCAAAAGTTATCAATTTTTAAAGTTTACAAAAACTTAAAATAATTAATAAAAACTTAAAAATAATAATTTAATGGTCAATTAATCTGACGCGTCCGACGTGTCAGACCCCAACAGACCACTTTTGGTCCATTGGGGAAACGAGGTATAATACCCCGTTTAACTAACGGACGCGTCTGACGCGTCAGACGCGTCCGTTAGTTTTCTCTTCCGTTTTGAGAAAAGAACGGACCCTAAGTGTATGATCTTGCTATCCATGCAAGTTTGCAATATGAATATTTTAATTTGCTTATATGGAGTTTGTTTTGTCATGGGGAATAATGCATGTCAGTAGAAATATAGTCCTAATACTTTGATTTCAAGATGACATCCATCTAAAAAAAGAGTGAGCAATATACGATCGATGTCAACATTTTAATAGAGGCGCGATCAAGGTTGTTACACCATATTTGTCTTGACCTAGGCTCATCGTCTTCATAAAGTTACAAGAAAGAGGGGCTAGGTCTATCTCTCTTTTGAAATTTAAAGGATCATTGAACCAAAGCTTATAGACTTGGTTGAATTAAAACAAACTTACTGCCTTTATGGAGTTAGAGGAGAAAGGAACTGTTCGAAACCTTATCGCTTCGATCCTTGAAGTCCTATTGACCACGTAAACCTCAAAAGTCCCGCTTTAAACAACTCAAAGAAGCAAGGTCAAGAAAGTTTTATTTTCTTCGATGCTTCTCCATTGTGCCATATCGATAGTAAAACCTATCATCTTAATAGGTGGTGACACAAGAAAGCCTTGGGAGTAGACACTCCTAAGTACAACTTGGAATTGCCGTCCTTTATTTTGGAGCTTATTGTTGTTGATGTCAGGAAGGCCATACACACACTGTTGTTCCTTATCACATTGCTTTGGATGGAAACATGTCATGTTGCTTTAATCGTTGTAGCCTTAAAAAAACTTGTCGTCTCGATACCCTGTCGCCCTGCTATCCATGAAGAAGTTGAGGGGTGTCGCTTCTACCCGAATCACTTCATCTGCTTTGTCGCCTTCCTTTAATCTTGTTGCATAATCATCACTTTTAGAGAAATCACCCACTATGTGATAATCCTGTCTGACAAAGGCGATAGAGCCAACAAGCTTGGGATGAAACCGAAAGTCATACTTTAGACATCAAGGAGGGAGCCTGTCGATGGGGTTAACATGATAAAGACAGAACGATGGAGGCGATATCCCCGTCCGTATCTATAAATAAAGGTGGTACGGGCTTGTTTTATGTGCCAGTTCTTCAAGTTTCTCCTTATTCTTATCATTTGTCTCATAGATTGATCTTGTAATTCTAAATTAAGTCGGGGCAAACTTTACGATTGCAATTTTGTGGTTGAAAGACTTATTTAAAATTGAATACATGTATTTCCTTACTTGACCAATAAACGATATTTAGATGTTAATTATTACATAGTTTATTGAACTTGGATCCATGAAGATGAGTTTTGAGTCATAATCAATGCATATTAGCTTAGAAGTATATTCGTCACATATCCTTTAAATCTAAGCATAAGTGATAAGACCTCACCACTTATCCCTTCTATACGGTTTAGGGTGTTGATATGTTTTCTTGTTAACATTTTTGACGATAGAAGGCTTCGAACCTTCGATCTTGTTGAATTACCCTTACTTACATAATGAAGGCCTGGAGAACTATCCTACCATGCTACCCCTCATCTCCATTGCGAACCTTTTTCCTCAAGGAGCAGAGTCTGGTCTTAGCAAGATTCATCCAAACCAAGAATGTTCACTTTGTCTCGTCATAAGGAACAAAGGTCGAACTGACCAACAATGAAAGCCAGATCCGCTTAAGATTAAATTACGAAAGATACCCGGGAACTTAATAAGCAAGTGCTAATGTTGAAAGTGCTACAAATCATAGAGCAAAAGAAAAAACAAGTAATTCACTAAAATCGAGAAAAGTAAAGCATCAATATATTCGATGTGCGCCTAACCTCTGTCCTTGCTTTAAGAACTTAATTCAATTAAGATGATTCTTTCTCGAAGCTGGAAAGAGAAATCTGAACCAAAGCTTCATGACACAATCTTTGAGCGAAAAATGGAAAAGAGTTTCGAAAGACTTGCTGTCAAGTGGTAGAATATTTTCATTCAATCCTATAAGCGGTTCACTTGTGCCAAAAGTAGAGACGTTGATGACAAATTTAATATGCTTGTTAAAAGGTACAAATTTTATATAAGAAGAGCACTTCGAGAAAACAACAATCATTATAGGGATCTCCGATTATTACACCTTATGTAAACATTTATATTCTAACCACAAATCATTTTAATTACTGGCCTTTAGAGGAAAGTGCCCAAACAACGAACAAAGTTATGTGGGGAGCTACTGTAATTATCGTCAAGTCAATGCGCATAATACAAACAATTGTCAAGCACTTCAACACATAATCAACTATTTTCTCAAACAAGAGGAACTTAAATAATTTCTGAAGGATAAATGAGTCATGAATCAGGATCATTGTCGATAACTATTAATGAAAGAAGAATTCCTTTAAAGAACAATTCTATTGCCCAACTCATCAATGTTGCTGACCCTTCCAGGATGAGAGTTCGTCTTTATAAATTCCTCGGCACATTTAAGAGAATTACTGGAAGACCTCAGCACATCTGAGACAATTAGTGAAAAGTCGTCAGCACTTCTGGGGCACTCATAAAAGAGATTTTTTGACACATTCGAAATTTAAAGGTCCATACACATTCAGATCACTTTAAAAGGGGAGCAAAACCTAGGCACATCCCAAGCATTAAGTCTCGGTGATGTCTACCGTGGCTGCACTAGAGCACCTCATAGACGAAGGAAACCCTTGACATATTTCAGGGTGCCAAACCTTCAGTGTATGCTATACGCTTCACTGGAGCACCTCCGAGAGGGCGGGGGAAACCCTTGACCCGTTTCAAGGTACACCAAATAAAAGTTTTGATTCGTTAATTAATCTAAACAGACAAAGGTTTCTGGTTTACCAGTCAACTTTACCAAATGAAGATTTTTGATTTATCAATCAACCTTAATAGATGAAGGTTTCTGGTTTACCAATCGACCTAGCCAGATTTTTGGTTCGACAATTAAATCAAATACGGAAGTCTGATCCTTTGTCATATCATATATGAATTTCTTATCTTCCTCTGTTATTGGATGAAGGTCCTTGGTTTTGGATTTGTGATTTTTCACTCCATCATCAGATAAAGGTTTATGATCTTAAATTGCATTGGGATTGGATTTCCGATGCGACATGAATATTCAATTATGACCAAACAAGATGAAAGACAAGGGGTAAAAGTAAATCAAGTCAAATTAAAGTTTATACTGAACCTAAATATGAGAATCTACAAATAACACATGGTGACAACAAAATGTTTATGTACAACCCTTTACTTCAGGTATGACTTTACAATTTGATTCGTTACAATACAAAACTATACAATTCATGTAAAATGCTTTTAAGATTTAGATCCTTAGGCGCTTTTGCACTATGCTATGAGCTTTTGGAGAAAAATTCGTGATACAATGGATGGTTTGGCTGAGAATGAGCTTTAACATTCTCTTTCGCTCTCTAACAATGTCAACATCAACTATAGCCGAAATTTGAATCTTAAAGCTTTGCCATGTGGTTTCACTGACCCCTTTAAAAGTTTGGCCTTCACTTTCAGCTTTTTGAATTCTTGCTCAAAGAAATACTCATCTTATTTGGACTCTTGGAATTTTACGAAGTAAGAGTTAATGCTTTTGGACACTAGATAATTTCATTTGTCCTTCACAAATTTGATACACTCAAGCTTAACTCTACGACACTAGTTTCCAAGCTCTAAGTCTCTGAGGTTCTTCGAAGAGTTGCACATAGCATAAAACTTTTCTTTATCAGTGGAATTTGGAAGCACAATCTCTCCCGTGCTCGCAATCAGTTTTGAAGACTGGTAGCTCGCTTGTGCCTTTAATAATTTGACTTCTAAATCCATAATTCATTAGTGAAGTTGTGCAATTTTGGCATTTGCATCCATAATCCATAACAATTGCATTAATCAGCTTCAACTCTTTAATCCTAACATCTTTATCTTTGACTTTCTTTTCCAACTCGTTTAACATTTATTAAGTTCCAACATAACACGTATTTGTTCGTAATATTTGTCATGTTAGTACTTTCACTTTGCCTCAAGATTATGTGGAAATTTCGATTTAGAAGAGGTAAATTTTTGGATATCGGCTTGAAATTTCTCCCTTATGGCATAGTTGTCATAGCGAGCGCTATAGCGCGCTATAGCGCAAAATAGCGCATAGCGCACAGGTTGTGCTATTTTGGTTCTTATAGCGCAGGGGTCCCGTGTAGCGCAAAAATAGCGCGCTATTTTATCATAGCGCAGCCATGAATAGCGCGCTATTTTGCTTTTTCTTTTTTGAACATGCATTTTCGTTTTTTTCCTTTTTGGAGATTTTAAACATGCAGTTTTTTCCTTTTGTGCCTTTTTCCTATGTGTTTTTTTTTTAAGATCTTCTTTTCTGTAAGCAAAAAAGAAAAACATTATAGCGCGCGCTATAGCGCATAGCGCAGGCCTTGCGCTATTCGCTATTGACAACACTGTCTTATGGCGCTAAATGGAGTCTGGATTTCTGGGCTAATCATAGTTAACAATGGATGCTTTTCCTAATAAGAGACAAGTATAATAAAAATCAATTTTGAAAGAAAGTAAAGTGCTTTATTGGAAAATAAATCTTAGAAATTACACCTCATAACTCTTACAACTTCGAAATATTAGATTGCACTTTATCAAGGGTTTGGCAGACTAATTGACTACATAGTGAAGAAATTTTCATCCCCTGTAGAGTATAAATTGGTGGAAGCTTGTGATAATCTCATTTTCTAATAGTAGTAGTTGGATAGCATAAACTATTGACATGGACATTACGAACTTTGTTCCGCCATTCTTCCTTTTTATCATCCAAGAAGTCAAATTTGAACATAGGAAGTCACATGTGAACTTCCTGCAAGTCTCTGAGAAAGCAATGTGTCCATCTTCAAAAATTACAATTTTTTCTTTAAAATATTTTTTTTCGTTTCGAATACTTGTTCAAAAGATTAATAGGCATATGACCACCCACTCAAAGCGTCATAAGTTTGTACAACAAAGTAAATCGTATAATTGGTCGAGCATACAACACACATTTAAGAGTTTCAAAGCATATTAAGTTCTAGTAACAAGTCATGAGGTTCGTACAACTCAAATCTCTTGTAGAGGTTGGAAATAAATTTATTTCTATAGTATTTAAGGCTTCTTGGGGGAATGGACGGTCAACTGGGGAAATAGATCTAATTGGTGGAAGATTCTAACATGCACCGTAATGTGGATCCTGCTCGTACTCATCTAAATATCCTCCGTGGAAATCTTTAAGCAGATCAACACATTCATTGTTATAATATGAGTAATCTGTGTAGGATGTGCTAGAATATTCCTTATACAAAGTGTCCTTTGGTTCTCTTTAATCCTTGTTAGGCATCCAAAATAAAGCCATTAGTTTGGGATTTTCTTTCGAAACTTCAGCCTTATTAAATCGTGCCCTTCTTAGTTGAGGGCATTGTTATCACGTCGACGGCTAGTCGACGACAAGTCGGCAAGTCACCCGAGCAGATTTGACGATGCTCGACTTATCCAATTCGACGATGCTGGGATTAATCAGCCCAAAAAACCCTAAATCGCACATTGATTTTCAAGCTTTCGAGAAGGTGAAAATCAAGAGAGAAAAAGTGAAAAAAACGGCGAATGAAAATCGAATAACCTCGGTTGAAGTCGAGTGTCTTTTGCAGTCTCTAGTAGTTAGATCGATGTTCGCTTAAACTAAGAATGTGGAATAGAAGATGATTTTTGCTCATGCGTTGGTTTTAATTTGCCCTAATTTTTTTGGTTGACTAAATCTGAAGCCAAGTCGAGTTGACTGGAAACAAGAGCAGGGTGGCGAGAATTGTGATACATATTTGAGTTGCCTGGCCCATCCAGTTTTATTTTTTAGGGAGAAAGCCTTTTGGGTCAGGCCCATGTAGTCCTAATTAATAATTAGCTTATATATATTGTTAATTAAATTATGTCCTAATTAATAATTAACTAATTTGTTTTTAATTATATATGCAGCAGTTGAAATGGAGAGTAACACAGAAAATACTTGGCACGAGATGGCTAGTCGGGCGATTTGTCTGATAAATATTTAAGTCTAATAAATATATGTATATAAAAGAGTTATCGACTAGTCACGACTAGTTGGGCGATTTGTCGACTAGTCTTCTAGACGGTAATGACTCGACTTGGCGTCGTGACAACCTTGGTTGAGGGACAACTTCCTTCTCTTTGTAGTTACTTAAACTGGACGCGTATAATGAGAGTTTCTTATACTTGTTCGATAAAATATTGAACTCTTTCACTTGCTTGTCCAACTCTCAGTTTAATCGGTTTTTTTGCATTTGCTTCTTTTCAAATATTGACTCTAGTCTTGATAAATGGTACAACTTATAAATTGTTATGAAAATCTTTTAAAAAAACTCAAGTAATAAATATACTTGCACTTGTTGAATTGGAGCAGTTGGAATATGCTTCTTTCCTTTGTTTTTTCGGCTGCCGCTGGAAGTGATTTCCTTTGGCTACGAGTCAAAAGCCTTTGGGAGCATCAATTTTGTCTTTTTAACTTGTGATTCCATACTTCCACTATCTCCTTTAAGCAACCATCATCATCACTCTCAAGGTATCTTCCGTTAGCACCATTAAAGTCTCACCAATCATCGTCATTGTTGTCCTTATTGTTGTCGTCCTTGTTGTTGCTGCCATCTTTGGCACCCTCTTTGTACTCGTCCTCATCACCTGAGTCAATATCATCGTCTTGAAGAGGATCGCCAACTGTTAGAAGTGATGTTGCTTCGAGGTCTATCCTATCGTCCGTCCTCCCATCATCATTACCTTGAACCTATTTTTGAATTTCTAATTGCCGCAGTAAGTAACAAAAAGAGATTGTTTATAAACCCTGTTGACAATGGTGTCCAGTTATTTATCTAAGAAACTTGCAACTTTTTATTTACCGTCTTTATCACTTTGGCTGGAGTATAGACTATAGAGTGAGTTCTTTTTTCTCTCCATCTTCTCTTTTAGAACTTCATTTTGATGAATGCCTTTGGCCATAATAGAATCGGCATAAAAGAGCTTATCACTTAGCAGCTTTACTTGTCCTTCCAAAACTGTACCGATGTTGGTCATGTTTGTGAGGGATGTTTATGTTGTCGTGAGCTCCTTTTTTCTTTCTTCCATCTAACTTTCGATTCCTTATTTCGATTCTTCCATTTCTCTTTTGATTCCTCCATAGCAGTAGTGAGATTGATAACTTGAGTATTAAGAGACGCAACCGTTTGTTTAAGCTATGCCAAGAGAGTGTAGCGTAGTGGTATGGTACTTACCTACCGAGTAAGAGGTGAGAGTTCGATACTCCCCTTAGACCTATATGATGATGTATTAATCAAATTTCAAAAAAAAAAAAAAGTAACCTATCTGTTTAAGCTTTGCAACCTCTTCAGCTAGCTCTGAAGTACTCCTGTAGGTTTCAAATGCCCGTTTTGTAGTATGAAAGACAACATACAAATGAGATCAAAATCATGTTATTTTGGTATGAAAAATCTTAAAATAAAGAATTTTTTTTTACCAAAAGGATATGCTTTAGGATGACGAATTAATGATTAGCTGAAGGTGGTTAACCGAAAGTCGATTGAGCGAAAGAATGAGATTGCAATATGTGTCGAACGATATCCTCAAAATTCTTTGGTGTCACGACAGCAGAAGACTTTAAAGGATCATGAGAAGAGATAGTGAATCCTAACTCTTTGTACATTCTCATCAAAGCGGTGGGAGAATCAGAGATGATAATACAATAACTTGGTTCCTCTTGCACGTGAGAGAATGACTTTCAACACTTTTTAGGGAGAGGATCTTTATATGGCTCATCAAGCTTGATCGGATCCAGATTGATGCTAAATGTCCCTCCTCATCGATGACTAAAGTAAAATCGTTTGCTGCTTTGGACTTCTTTGAAACATAGGCCTTCGAATTTGGAGGGCCGCTGAATTTCTCTTTAAAGAGGAGAATGATTTCATTATGTCCCCTTTGGAGGTGCCAGACTTAGATCTCCGAGTTGGCTTATACGTTGCTTTTTCAAAAACGCTGGTAGATTCTTTTGGGACATCAAGCTTAGCAGGGGCATCTAAATTTAGAATGGAGCCATAAGTTTAAATTCTTGGAAATACCCGCACGAATTTATAATTACCCAGGATGTCATCCTGAATAAGATAATATTAGGAAAATGGAGACAATCTGTCAGCCATCAAAGAGGGGTTCCCTTCTAAGCTATACTTAAAAACAGGAGGCTCCGACAATATCTTGAACTCGTAAGGAATGATCGAGTGTTTAGCAAGCTTAGAGGGGGTAAGAAGAGTACCCCTTTTCCCCATCGATTTGGCTTTTGAAACCATGGCATCAATGATTTCTTGTTGAGTAGCCAAAAAACATGCATGAGTTAAGTATTTTTAAAAGAAACGTATGGACATTGAAAAATCAGCCTTTGATTTTGAAGTAGCAGTTAACGAAGAAGAATTGATTACTCCACTTTTGAACTTCGTTAATCATATCTGAGACCAGGTTCTTCATATGGGGGTTAAATCGATATATGGTGTGATGTCCTTTTCCGCTCTTCGTAAGACTCACGGGATGGTGAGGAATCCACGGGCCAACTGTAGAGAAGCCCGCTTGGCGAGTCAAAACCTCCAAGAAAGCTAAGGGGCCGTTTGGATGGAAAAAAATAAGTTGCGTTTTAGCCTATAAAAGGCGAAAGTCAACATGGACAGACAAAACATACCAACTTTTAAAAGTCACTTTTCAACTTTTTTTTTTCTTTTTGCTTTTCAACATACATGTCGATTTTTTTCTTCTAATAAGTCCAAAAAAATTGAATTTCAAATTTCATATTTCATATTTTCAAAATTTAATATTTCAAATACTCGAATTACAAATTTTAAATTTTCAAAATTTCATCTTTTCAAAATTCAAAATTTCAAATTTTCATATTTGAATTTTAACAATTCAAATTTTCAAAATTTTAAATTTAAACTTTTAAACTTTTAAACTCAATTTTGACTTGTAAGTCAATTTTTTTCAAATACGTTGTTTTACTTAAGGCAAAAGGACTTTTAAAATAAGCCAAAATCCCTTTGCTTTTGTTTGCCAAGTGGGCCCTAAGTTTAAATGTTGGTCAACAGTTAAATGCAAATCACATTCAAGTGCAGTTGGTACCTCTAAACAAATGCTGAGAGGGAAGGAAAGGAACTCGACACGTCACATATGCACGGATGTGAATGCGAAGTTGCCAAATGTTGGAGAATGAATGGTGTCCTCACTCCTTAGGCTTGGCTGGAACAACCTCTATTTTGGAGAGAGCCTAAACTGGTTCAAAATGAAATCTACATCAGGTTGGGTAGTTACGCAAGATTGTTGCGAGAAATGTGCACATTTTGAAGAAGGGCCACTAGGTTCAGTATTGGCTTTTTTTGATTTGATGGATGATTTCATTTAACCTGTCAAGTGATATCGTTCCAATATTTAGCTACTATACAGTTAAATTATAACGACTGCTACAGAAGAGAAGCAATCAACTATGCTAACTAGTATTCAATGCATATTGTTTAAAAATAAAATGTGCTAGTTGACATGAAGATCAATACGATATGTTGTGATAAGCCATAGTTGTGAAAGGCGCTCCGCGGCGCAAGGCACAGCGAGTCGCAGCATTTGCGCCATTTTTGTTTACGGTGCGGCGCATATGAAAAGACGCACCAAATGACGCGCCGTTTCTTTATTTTATGGTTTTTTGTTTTCTTTTTCGCATTTCAAACTGTTATAACTACCACTACAAATACTCTTACCATCACTACAACCACCATCACAACTACTATTACTATTATTATCATAATGATATGAAATATGAAAATTTTTGTTAATATCTTTTTTTTAGTTACATGAAAACATAATTACATCATTATTATTTCCTATACGATTATCATCAGCGAGTTAATAACCTTACAATTATGCAATTGGCTGATCTTAGCATGTCGATATTTAGAACTGACATATGTTATATTATCCAACTTAGTTTAGATTTCTTTTAATATTGTCAGAAGTATATAATTTAATGTATAAAAGATCATAAAATATTGTCTATGCAAAAGCAAATGAATGAAACTCTGAAGCCGTGAACGATATATCAAGAGAAGCAATTTTGGAGGAAGAAAAAATATTCTCATAAGATAAGCATTCAAGCAGCTTTGAAACATACCCTTGGATTTTATTTTATTTTTGCATATACGTAAATATGTCCAATGTCTTTGTACGATTTATCTGTAACATAAAAATATTTCATGATTTGGTATTTGTTAAATACAATCGAGCATTAAAAAGAATGTATAATATTCGTGATACTGTTGGTCCAGTATCTTTGAATGATATTGATGATTGTAATTAATTGTTAACTGAATATATGACCGATATTGAAGATGAGCTTGTGTTTGACGATGTGGATGACCTGACTTAGTGTGTTGCTGCTAGAGCAGCAAGAGTGGAGAGATTCGGTTTTTTAGCTCATCTTTAATGTGTATTATTATTTTTGATTTGAAAACTATTGTTCTTGAAATTTTATGCTTTATTTTTTTTTTTGTAAAATACATAAAAAAATTTGTTGCGTATATTTTAGCAAAAAATAGTTTTTTTTTTAAATCTTTTGTTAAAATATTAATTATATTAAAAAAATAAACATGCGCAGTAAATTAAAAAGGCGCGCGTCATTTGCCGTGCCGTGCGCTAAGGCTCCAGAGAGGGTTTGCGTCTTTTTGCGCCGTGCGCCATTAATAACACTGTGATAAGCTATCAATATAGACGATACAACAGTATAGCATGTTGGTCCGATCCAAGTTACACTAGAACACTAGGTGACACATTAAATATCAATGATACATGTCGCCAAGATCCTAAAGCTATCCTACTTGAAACAAGTTATTGTCGCCCTATTATAAGCACACAAAAACTAAGTCAATAGCCTCTTTCATGACGACACAAATCCTATTGTATGAAAGATGAAAAAACGTATAGACTTTGTTCTTTTGCTTGACAATAAGGATGAAGGCGATATAAGATGCCAGGCAGCATGACTGTTTCATATAAACAGACTCGATATGCCGTGTTGTCACGATTATACTATTAAACTAAGGTGATCAACCCGTGTCATGCGCATCGTGTTGCAATTTCGGTGTCTGTGTTTTGATGATGCTTGAATTCATGAATCAAGCCTGATTCTTAAAACATCATCAACTAGAGTAAAACAAGATTGCTCTCTTTTCCCCAATTTTCAAAATTAGGGTTTAAACAAATATTCAAGTCGATTAAATTGATCGACGATGGTTGTTAGTCCTAGATTCACAATCGCCAGATGGCAAAATATGGAAATAATAAGGGTTAACGATCAAACCTGAGAATTTTGTTGATTTGAGGCTGAAACTTTTAAAAATTTTGTTTTGCAATTTTTATTTGTGATAGCATATAGAAGTAAGATGAGAAGAAAATCTTTTTATACGAGAAGTAGGAAGCTGAAATGACAAATTTGAATGACTGACTCAGATCGAATCAACTTAAGAAACTGATAGTGGTATCAACTTAAAATTGATAAGCTTTTATATAAAAAGATGAGGTTAGTGTTACACCATATTCATCTCAACCTAAGTTTGTCACTTTCATAAGTTACAGGAAAGAGGAGCCAGGTCTATTCACGCTTGTGAAATTCAAAGGATCATTGAACCAGAACTTATCGACTTAGTCGATCTAAAGCAAGCTTATTGCCTTCATGGAATCATGAGGAATTATTCAGCACCTTGTCGCTTTGGTCCCCAAAAGTCCTGTCGATCTTTTCTTCCTCAGAAGTATATCGCCATGCTTAACTCCAAAAGTAAGGCCAGGAAAGTCTTATTTTATTTTGAGGGAGTAGACACCCTCAAGTACAGTTTGAATCACACCTTTAAGTGTATCACCATCCATTGGAGCTTATTGCTGCTGATGTCAGGAGGTCATACACACACCATTCCATACTGCGTCGCTTTGGATGGAAGTAGGACATGCTGCTTTGGATGGAAATAGGCCACACTGCTTTGATTGATGTAGTCGTGAGGCAGCTTACACCTTGACGCTTATCACTCTCCTATCCATGGAGAAGTTAAGGTGTGTTGCTCCTACCCGGATCAGTTATATGCTTTATTGCCCTCCTTCAACCGTATTGCCTTATCACCACCGCCTGTAGAGAATTAGACGTGCCAAAAGGGTGAGGTAGGGTCATATGTGGGTCAAGCAAAATTTGACCCGACCCTTTAGCTGCATACAATAGCTTGACCCTTTTTGGCTTTCTTGATTAAAGGGGTAACCCATTACAACCCTTATAATCCTTATAATCCTAATAGTATAAAAACTGTAAATTCTGAAATATCACGTTAAACAAATCAGATCATGCTACAACACCAAAAATATGAGAAACAGTACATGTTACCATTCATCACACAACTATGCCAGTTAATATTTAAACTAGAAACAGTATATGCTACAACATCAAAAAAACATTTGAAGTACTTCAAATAACTTGAAACAACACCAAATATATTTTTAAAACTGCAGTAAAAAAATAATTACAACATCAAATTCAATTAAGTATTGCAAAATGGAGTCCCAGATGAATGAGTAGCAGCCACAAGCCAAAAAAAGGCCATATTTCTCTCTACTATTGAAAAGGCACATCATTCTTCCTATTCTCTTCCTGAAAGCCTGCAAATTCATATTGAAAGATTAAATAGGCAATATGAATTTTTTTTCAAAGCAAACTTCAATCAGCAAACATTTGTATGACAACAATAACAGTTTTGTACCAAAGTCATGTACAAAAGATTAAATATGCAGGGTCAAAGTACCATAGCAGAAAAATTAAATGTAAATGATGAAAAAATTTGAACAAATAGGCAAACAAGAAATAAGGTTAAACGCAGACAACTATCTCAGAGAATAAGAGAATATATGCTTGTCCATGGATTTCATTAGGCCATCTACCTCTTTATAGTTCAGAACAGAGAGATGACGTTGGGTACACACAGAGAGAAGGATAAATTTTTCATTACAGTTCTAATATTTTTACATAAGTATTTTGACTAGCAACGTGAGATTGTAATCAATCTAGCTTCAGCTTACTTTTAAAATTCTAACAGTAAAACACAAATTTTAATTTAATTAAGACACCAATGAGTCAAATTGTGTTGCCATGACATGAATATAAGTAAAATGTGACACTCAGTTGGTTGATACTTTACACTATAATGTTTACTGAAATTTTGTATGCAACCTGCTTCTGAGACTGTTACATCAGAAATCATTTTAACACAAAGAAAGGTAAATACAGCTTTACAGGTACAAAATAATAAGTTGATGTCCAAAACTAATCCTCATACAGTTAAAGACAGCAACTTAATAGAAGATAAAGTAAGAAACAAAAAAACATGTAAAAACATACCTCTAAAAAATAAGCATCAATTAGCCAAAGGTGTAGAAAGCTATGTAGCATGTTCTTCGTGGTCAAGGACAGTTGTAATATCCTCTGCAGAGTCTTCAATTGATGACATTATTGCTGTTCCGCTCAGCCAATCTCTTGAACATAGTAATGCTTCTACGACATCTTCCTTAAGTGAACTACGGTAGTCATTAAGAACCCTACCACTAATACTAAAACACTTTCGGAGGCCACGGTCGTATGACTCGTGCAAAATTTACTTGTTTTAGTCTCATAGTATTTGTCTTTCAGTTTTCCATTGTAATTATTTTTATTCAAAATCATTGAACCAATTTATAATTTAATATCATTATTGATAGTTATTCTACTGTATTTAAAATAATTAGCTTTTTTTTTTTGTATTTTTATAGATACATGGTTGCTATATTTGTCATTAAGTGGACAAAATAGAACATAATCCGTTTTAAAAGAGTTTCGATGCTACGGTTATTATTTTTTTGTTGGCAAAAACCACCGTTTCAGTCGTTATGTGCTTTGATTTTGATACGAGAGATTACCATTTTTGAACTTGTTTGGAGGAGTTGATGTTTATCCGGTATGTAGAGGTGTGGCTGCTTTTATATGCAGAAACTGAACTGTCATGCGTGCCTTCAATTACCATTGTTCTCTCTCTCAAGTTCAATGGATCTTTTGGGAAGGCATACTGTATGTACATGGCATGCGTTAGTGCTGCTACACAGGTAAACTTAAAAACGGTAGTTTATAATTCAGAAACTCCTCGGTCCTACACGTAACAAGCCGCCCCTTGGTATCATCACGGGGATAATGGAGGTTCCTTTTTACTAACATGCATGTATTGTATCCAGCTAACCAAATCTAGAGAATGCAACTGTTCGTTCTCTTTCTGGATGAAAACCAGATGGGTAACCTATATATATGACTAATATTTAACCCTGATTCATTTTTGGATGCCACTTTCCCACATTAGTCACAAACGTACGGTCAACGTTTTTTTACTTTTTCTTTTCATTTGGCCAGGCGTTCTTGCAGGCAAAGCATTTAACAAACTTATATACAGACACTCACTTGCAGGAACAACCCGCACATATTGTAAAACAATGCATTTAACTTAGAGGCATTTAACTAAACTTAAAACAATGCATTTAACTAAACTTAAAACAATGCAAATAAAGCAATGCATTTATATATATAAAAAAGAGTATATTGGGGATATTAGTTAATTTATCAGTAGAACTAACCATATTACCTTCCTAATCAATCAACTGGAATTTTTTATACTCGTAGAGAAATCCAAAAATTTGTTAAGAAATGGGAACGATTACTATTATTTTTTACAAGTATACCTCCAACTGTAGACCTGTCAGCAATCGGTGACCTATCAGCGGTTTACAAGTATACCTCCAACTCGGTGGTGAAGAAGACGTGAAAGAAATCGTTCCAGAAATTGCAGCATGCGGTTTTAATACACCTATCACATTAATCAGCAGTTTGTTGGTTATCCAAAAGTTTCACCCATGAATGTATTGGCACATACAGTCTCAGTTTTGAAATAACATGTCACTATAATATGACTTACCTAATAAAGTCGGTCATCCGAGCAAACAATGTACAAACTACCACATAGTATGGTTTTTATATAATGATGATTTTATTCGCAAATTCATGCACCTTACAGCGCTATACATAGTATGTTATGGCCAATAATATCAATGTCCACATTTTTTTTCACTGTGAGTTACAAGTTCTCTAAGTATTTAATATCTGCAACCAAATTTATTGGCATCCATGAATAAATAGAGTAACTGCATACTAACAAAAATGATATCGAGCTGGAAACACAACCCACAAAGCACACAATCCCTAGTGGTTTCCTTTGTCTTAGCAAATTTTATTGTAACATGTATACTGTAAATTATACACGTGATGGTGATACTTGAATTCCATAAAAGTGTACATAGTTCCACTCTTCCAATTGGTGATACTAAATCAAAATAAGATTTACTGTAAATAAAAGATACTGGTATTGGTCCTATCCCACTTACACTTTACATTTGGGTGTACATATTACCCAGCATCAAGCAATGTAACTTACACTGAATACAATTCATTTTGCATCCATTCCGGCGGTAACTTTCTTCTATCAATTACATCTTCATCTCAATACAAATTTCATTTTCGGAAAGAATAGTTTTTCTAACTATTATTAACCAAAAATTCTTCTGACCCATACGTACATTAGTAATTTTGGTAAAGCATGGTTGGGTTGCTGTATTTGAATCGATGCACTGCATACATTGGAGAACATTTATAAAAATAATGCGAGTTTGAAAATTACTATTTCAATGGTAGATGAATACAAAGAGGATTTGTTACTTATTTTCAGGTTTAACTAATCAGTTTGTATCCATTATCAGAACGTTTACCAGTATCATGTCTCAAATCAGTATTTTATTTTAAAAATACCTTTGTTCTGGAAGCAGCAATTTCATAAGATTTTGCATCGTTTTCAATATTTGCATGATAACTGAGCATGTCCTATCCCACTAACCATAAAAACATATTCTTCTGAAATCGGATCAATAGAGATCAGGTTTCGAAGGTCATGTACCTCAAATTCGGTTCTTTAACCAAGAACAATCAACGGTGAAGAAGACGTGAGAAGGACCTATGCAAGAAAATAAAGCGTACGGTTTACCGTAAACGGAATAGATTAACGATTTTAGCTCTCGATCTATTCAATTGACAACTAAAATTGAAAATTTCAGAGAGAAAAATCATACCTTCGTTGATTAAAGCTTCAACTTCGAAGATGGAATCGTGCGAGGTTTCAGAGTTGGCGTTGACGAAACTTTGAGCAAGGGCAAGATCAAATAATTAAAGGAAATAAGCGAATGATGATTTTAGGGTTTGTGGCTTTAAGCGACGTTGCCATTTTGAAGTAACGAAAAATATTCTGAAATGCAGGGTTTTAATTTTAGTGGGTTAACAGGGTTGAAGGCTGTTGTAGCGGGCTAAATAGGTACAGGCTGAACGTAAAAAACAAAAGAAGTTAGTGTAACCCGCCCTTTTTTAAAACGGGTTAAAAAGGGTTGGTTGAAGGGTTGGTTGAAGGGTTGGGCTGAATTTTGACAGGCCTAGCAGAATCACCTACTTTGTGATAAACAGTTTGACAAAGAAGATAGAGCCGCAACCAAACTTCAGATGAAGCCAAAAGCCATACTTTAGACATCAAGGTGGAAGCCTGTTGACCGGACTGGATCAACACGATAAAGGCGGAATGATGGAGGTGTTACCCCTACCTGCAACTATAAATAGAGGCGGTAGGGCTTGTTTTAGGGGTGTATTCTTCATTTTCTACTCTTGTCATCTATCTTATGGATTGATCCTGTAACCTAAATTGAATTTGTGACAAACTTCCCAATTGCAATTTCATGATTGAGTGACTTGTATTTGGGATTGAATAAACGTATTTCCTTGTCCAATAAATGATATTTAGATGTTAATTACATAGCTTATTGAATTTGGATCCATGAAGATGAATTTTGAGTCATAATCAATGCATATCAGCTTTGAAGTATATTCATCTCATATCCTTTAAATCTGGGCACAAAACCTCACAACTTAGCCTTTCTAAATGGTTTGGGGGTGTTGACAAGTTTTCTTGTTTAACAGTTATCGATTTGGGATTCAAATAGGAAACTGTAAAGTTCCTATATTAAATCGAATATTTGGGATTTATCCTGTAGATTTAAAGATTTTTACATGCTAATACCTTAGTACATACATGTTGGTTATGAAATTATATTTGTCCGAACTTGTTTATGCATGTGCGCAAAACTACTCATAGTTCATACTTTTAATTTGTGGTTGCTTCTACAATGGAAATTTAATGAAGCATTTTATTAACAAATAGCATAGCCAAATGATGTCAGTATCCTTGGCATTTGCAAATTTAAAATACAAATTAAATTAAACTGATGTGGCTGTTACCATACTTTGCTAAATTAATTTGCAGTAACAAATAATGTGCGTCTCCACTGGAAAAAAGAAGAAGAGAAGACTAAATCAAAGACTAAATTCATAACAAAGACCGTCAACTATTAGTTATTATTGCTAGAATTTACTGCAAATATTAGAGTATGATCCAAAACATATGGATGAAAACTCAAAACTAAAACCTTTAAATTATACACTGCCTTAGATTTTCATTAAGTGAAACCGAAAACATAATAGCAATAAACGCAAGAAGGAGACTGGAGAAGAAGAATGAGAATTAAGTATATATAAATTGAAATAGTTTCCTGGTTTTTCCACTGGATAACATTTTACTTCCTAAATTGATCATCTATTTGCCCTTGTCGGAGTCTTTTTTGTGAGTTTAAATTGTACAATTCTTACATATTGTGGTTATGTTAGTCTTTTAAATAGAGAAAGGAATGATCCGTTTTGAAAGAGTGTGGTTTATAACAGTGGTTGTTATTTTTGATGTTCATTTCAGGAAGGGCGTAGGTTAGTTAACCCTGAAAGCCCTATCAAATGTCTCAAACATTCATTTTGTAATTCGTTTATATGGTTAAATGGTTAAGTATTTAAAACTAGATTAAGGGGAGAAAATCAATTTTTTTCCTCTAATTTGAATTTTAAGCGTGAATCGCAGTTTTGAAAAATCCATATTTTGATGTTATGTATAGTATGCTAAAAAAAAAGCAAAGTCTATATGGATTATTAAACAACTTTTAAGCATGTGGAAACATTGATTCTTCTGTACATTACGTGATAATAATTCCTATTTTCAAATTGAATTTGATGTTCGAGCTTATACACACGCTATCATGATCAAAACAAGCAAATTTGACTGAAATGTAACCTTAAAAAATATGGAATTCATATGGTTGACCCCACTCATCTAAACCATTGTCAACTTTTGCAGTTAGGGAAAGAAATCAATGGCATCGCTCCCATTGGCGACTGCGGAAGTATGCGACGCAAACACCCACTTAATCACGAATGGGGAGCTCCGAGCTCTACACCCGATCTTCCAAATCTATGGCCGACGTCAAGTCTTCTCCGGACCAATCGTGACTCTCAAAGTATTTGAGGACAATGTTCTCATCCGTGAGTTCCTAGAGGAAAAGGGCTGTGGAAGGGTGCTTGTGGTGGACGGAGGCGGCAGCATGAGGTGCGCGATACTCGGAGGCAACACAGTGCAGCATGCCCAGAACAACGGCTGGGCTGGCATCGTTGTCAATGGCTGCATCAGGGACGTAGATGAGATCAATGGGTGCGATATTGGGGTCAGGGCTTTGGCGTCTCACCCAATGAAGGCCAACAAGAAGGGTATTGGGGAGAAGCAGGTCGCAGTTAGTTTTGCTGGGACGAGGGTGTGTGATGGTGAGTGGCTTTATGCTGATACTGATGGGGTTCTTGTATCCAAAACTGAATTGACTGTTTGAGCCTGAATGTGGTGGTATTTGATGTAAAAGTTGAATAATATGGTTTGAAAATCAAACTACGTAGATTTGCTTTGCTTTCCTGTATGTTGTGGTTGTATTAAAAAAATTGGTTGTATTGATGTCTGTAATTCGATTAGTGGGTACAATGAAGCATGATGAATTTGAGTTGTTACGGTGAAGCATGACGAATATGATCCCAAGCTATATGTGAATGAATATTTTTACAGATTTGTTTTTGGTATCTTTACTGATGAATATTTTAGGCAAGCTATATGTGCTAGTCTGAGCCCAGGGACTTTCTACTATATTTCAACACTTTATAATTAGACGTATTATTTTTCTTGGATAATATCCTTCAATATTTAACATTTGTACTGTTTTATGTTTTTGATCAGTGCTTTGTCCATTGCAGTGCTTTTATGCACCGACTTTGCCGTTGTCCGACTGCGAATAACTTTTGAACTTTGGGCCATCATAGCGTGGAACTCACTCAAATCTAATCATCGGTCCAACCTTCAATTTTACAGTGTTAAACCACGGTATCGTTTTACATGTTAAATCACGACTTATATTTTATAATAATAATAATTAAAACAAGATTGTTGTTATCAAAACCATTATTGCAACCATCTCAATTCCTAGCAGAACCATAACTATAAATTGGGGTGGCAGGGGCTTGTTTTGGGGGCGGATTCTTCATTTTCTCGTTTTTGTAATTTGTCTTATGGATTGATCTTGTAACCCTCAAACGGACTGGTGACGATCTTCCCAGTTGCAATTTTGTGATTGCAAGTCTTATGTTTGGAATTGAATATATGTATTCCCTTACTTGACTAATAAAAGATATTTGGAATTACATAGCTTATTGAACTTGGAACCATGGAGATGGATTTTGAATCATAATCAGTGCATATAAGCTTTGAAGTATATATTCATCACATATCTTTTAAATCTAAGCATAAAACCTCACCATTTTGCCTTTTAAACGGTTCCCACGATGTTGGCAAATCTTCTTGTTTAACATTTGTCGATTTGGGATTCAAATAGGAAACTGTTAAGTTCTAATATTAAACCGAATGTTTGGGATTTATATTGTAGATATAAAGATTTTTACATGTTAATATCTTAAGTACATTCATGGTTGTTACTAAATCATATTCTTCCAAACTTGTTTATGGATGTGTGCAAAAACTATTCGTGGTTCATATTTTTTAATTTGTGGCTGCTTCTACAATGAAAATTTAATGAAGCATTTTATTAACAAATAACATATGCCAAATGATGTCAGTATTCCTCAGCTTTTGCAAATTAAAAGTACAAATTAAATTAGACTGATGTGGCTGTTACCATGCTTTACTAAACGAATTTGCATAAACAAACAATGTGCGTCTCCACTGAAAAAAGAAAGGACTAAAACAAAGACTAATTCATAACGAAGACCATTAACGACAAGTTATTATTCTAGAATTTACTGCAAATGTTAGAATATGACCCAAACAAGTTGCTTTCATTATCAAGTAGAAACTAAAGCATATAATGGTAACAAAGGCAAGGAGGAGACTGGAAAAGGAGAAAGAGAATGGAACAAATATAAATTGAAAATAGCTTCCCTTTGCTTTCAAATTGAATTCTTGTAAACACTGGTAAGTCTTTGCTCTTTTTTCTTCTTATCCTTGCGTTTTCTATGTCAATTTTGGTGTTATTTTTGGCGTTCATTTCAGGAAGAGTGTAGTTTAGTTAACCCCGAAACCCTTGTCAAATGTCTGAACTATTCATTTGTAATTCATTTATATGGTTAAATGGTAAGTGTTTAAAACAAGATTAAGGGGGAGAATATTCGTACATTTTTTTTGGATATAATTTGAATTTAAGCGTGAATCACAGTTTTGAAAAATCCATATTTTAATGTGTGCAGGGTAAAAAGCAAAGCCTATGTAGATTATTAACTTTTATGCACGTAGAAAATAGATACATGATTCTCCTTTGCATTACGTGCTTATAATTTTGTTTGAGCTCATGATCTAAACAAACAATCTGACTGAAACGTGACCTTAGAAATAAGGAATTCATATGAATCATCGACTAACTTTCGCAGTTTCCGAAAGAAACCGATATGGCATCGCTTCCATGGGCGACTGCGGAAGTATGCGGCGCAAACACCCACCTAATCATGAATGGGGAGCTCCGAGCCCTGCACCCGATCTTTCAAATCTATGGCCGCCGTCAAGCCTTCTCAGGACCAATCGTGACTCTCAAAGTGCTTGAGGACAACGTCCTCATCCGTGAGTTTCTAGAGGAAAAGGGCTATGGAAGGGTGCTGGTGGTGGACGGAGGGGGCAGCATGAGGTGCGCGATACTCGGAGGCAACACAGTGCAGCATGCCCATAACAACGGCTGGGCCGGCATTGTCGTCAATGGCTGCATCAGGGACGTGGATGAGATCAACGCGTGCGACATTGGGGTTAGGGCTCTGGCGTCTCACCCGATGAAGGCCAACAGGAGGGGTATCGGGCAGAAGCAGGTAGCAGTTAGTTTTGCTGGGACGAGGGTGTGTGATGGTGAGTGGCTTTATGCTGACACTGATGGGGTTCTTGTTTCCAAAACTGAATTGAGCGTTTGAGCCTGAATGTGGTGGTATTTGATGTAAAAGTTGAATAATATTTGATGTAAAACTGTGTATGTTGTGGTTGTATTTAAAAAAAGGATTGATGTCTGTGATCGTTGCTTGGTGCATTGTCTTTGTCAATATAGAAAAGTGGAAAATGAAAAATTTTCAATTTATGAGTAGTTGGATTGAATTGAAAAAAAAAAAAAAAAAAAATTATAATAAAGTTTTTGTTTCACTAAATTAGTCAGAAACGAAGCAATGGAAGAAGATATTTAAATGTGCACTTTTATTTAAAGTTGATAATATATTATTATATAAGGTGCTTAACCAAAGATTAAAATAAATCGGTTGGATAGTGATAAACTGTAAATGATGTAAAACATTTTGTTAGAAATCAGATAAGGAAAAGTGGAAATTAGAAATGCTTTGAGGCGTATCAATAGAGAGACACTTTCCTTAAAAAGTTATCCGTCCTGACTCGAATGAATTTGTTGAAGAGTTTCAGCGAATATTTCTCCCAAGATACAACAAAGCGAAAAAGAAGAATGCACACAGCAATTTCTGAGTTTGTTGAAGAGTTTCAGCGTATCAATAGGATACAACAAAGCGTGATAAGTGCGTTTGGAAATCACGCGCGCTCACGCGTATTCCGGGCCAAGCCCATATTTTATGCCACACTTTTTATTCAACTAATATGCATCTTAAGTATTAGTATATATACCTCTCATAAGATAGAATTTTAGGCAATGTGGAACTAAGATAAAATTTAACTTTGCTCATTGTATATTTAAATACTCAACAATCCCCCACTTTAATTGTACAATTACTCCATTTAAATTTTATCTTAATCCTAGGAATGATCCATCTCCCGAAACATACCTTAATATCACATGGATACAAGAAGGTGTTTATGACTTAAACCTTCAGTTAGTATAAATATACCAAAGTTTTATTAGAGTAATAGGTAGCCTTGGCTTTTAACTTATCACTCTTTATAATAATGCCGGATATATTAAATACACATGTGATATTTATTTTTTATTTTTAAAATAATTTCTTGATATTTTTAGCACTATTATGACCATGTGCTTTCTTCCTGGTTTCATGAATGATCCAAAGAGTAAACATAAAAACCCTCGTGAGGAGCGGCACCACTCCTTCATTCATATAGGTGAAGCTTTATATATGCCCCCACTACTTGAACACTTACTAACTTCATTAAGAACGCTTTCAACCTCCTAACCGTAGCGTGTTTTATGCTAATTCAGTCTTGACAATCATATTAGCATATTGCAATCACTTCTAGACAACTTGTTATTACCCTTTAAACCTTGTACTATAGAATTTTAGTTTGAGGTTAGGGTGCCATTGTCTATGATTTTATTTATAGGTTTTAATCCCATTTCTATCGATGTCCCTTTCACCACATCTCTAGGTAGGCCTTTTGTGAAAGGGTCTGCCAAGTTCTTACTAGTCTTTTCATACATTATTGTGATAATTCCATCCTTAATCAACTGTCTTACATATTCATGTCTTAAGCTTATATGTCTGGATTTTCCATTATAAGTATTACTGTAAGCCCTAGACAGAGTAGATTGACTATCACAATGTAAGGAAACAGGAGGCATGGGTTTAGGATATATCTTTATATCTAACAATAAATCCCTAATTCACTCAGCCTCTTTACCTGCAACGACTAATGCTATAAATTATGATTCCATAGTCGAATGTGATATGCACGTTTGTTTCTTGGAAGCCCATGATATAGCACCTCCTCCAAGAAGAAACAACCAACCAGATGTGGACATGTTGTCTTTTGCATCATTAATCCAACTAGCGTCCGTGTATCCTTCTAAAGTTGCTGGAAAATCATTGTAAAATAAGGCAAGCCCTATGGTTTTCTTAAGATAACCAAATACTCTACTAATCTCCTTCCAATGTTCTCCGTCAGGATTGCTAGTGAACCTGCTCAACTTACATACTGCATAAGCTATATCTGGCCTAGTGCAATGCATAAGGTACATTAGGTTGCCAATTGCCCTAGCATACTCAAGTTGTGCAATTGACCTTCCATCATTTTTGGCCAATTTAACACTTAAGTCAAAAGGCGTATTATATTCCTTAAATTTTAAGTGTTCGAATTTTGATAACATCTTTTCTATGTAGTGTGCTTGACACAAGGCATATCCATGAGAGTGTTTTACCACTTTGAGTCCAAGGATGGTATCTACTTCACCAAGTTCTTTCATTTTAAATATCGAAGATAAATATTCCTTGGTCTTCAAGATGCCTGCCATATTTGATCCAAATATGAGCATATCATCAACATATAAACACACCATGACACTGTACTCCTTTGTAAACTTTGAGTAAACACATCTATCAGCGCTATTGTGAACAAATCCAAAAGATAGTATGGCTGAGTCAAATTTCTCATGCCATTATTTTGGAGCTTGTTTCAAGCCATATAAAGATTTATTCAATTTGCAAACTTTCCTCTCATTCCCAGGAAGAACAAATCCTTCTGGTTACTCCATATACAACTCTTCATTCATATCTCCATTTAAGAATGCAGTTTTCACATCCATTTGATGAATGTGTAGATTATATATGGAAGCCAATGCTATTAGAATTCGAATTGAACTCACTCGTGCTACTGGAGCATAAGTGTCAAAATAATCAACACCCTCTTTTTGTCTAAACCCTTTAGCAACTAGTCTTACTTTAAAAGTATGTACAATATTGTTCGATCCATGTTTCTTTTTAAAAACCCATTTACACCCTATTGGTTTAGAGTCAGGTGGCAGATCAACCGAAGTCCAAGTTTTATTTGACATTATGGAGTCCATCTCATCATTTATTACTTCCCTCCAAAAGGCAGCATCTCTTGAGTTGATTTCTTCGCTGTAAGTCTTAGGTTTATCTTCAATGTTTAGGACAATGGGTGTTTTGTTGGTCACATTTTCTCTATTTCCATCAACTAAGAAAAGTAGAGCTTGTGAAGACATAAAATCTGAACATAACTCTTTCTCTTTTATTTGCCTTTTAGATTTTCTTGGTCCTTCGTCACATGGATTTGCATTTGTATTGGTTTGAAAATTGTTTTCTGAACAGGGCTGTTTTTTATCAATACTATTGCCACTAGAAGGATTATTAATAATTTTAGAATCTTTATAAAACTTATTCTCAAAGAATTCTACATCACGGGATTCAACAACGGTATTAGAGCTTAAATCGAGAAGTCTGTATGCCTTACTATGTTCAGCATATCCAACAAAGACACTCCTTTGTGCCCTTGGGCCTAATCTAGTTCTTTTAGGATCGGGAACTCTATTATAAGCCAAACACCCCCATACTTTCAGATATGACAAATTCGGCTTTCTATTTTTCCAAAGTTCATGGGGGCATACATTTTTCTTTCTAGATACAATTCTATTATGTAAATAACATGCTGTATTTAAAGCTTCACCCCATAGATTAAGAGGTAACATAGATTTTATTAGCATGCAATTTACCACTTCTACTAGTGTTCGATTTTTCCTCTCTACTATACCGTTTTGTTGCGGAGTATAGGGTGTTGTTCTATCATGAATGATTCCATTCTTTTCACAGAAATCATCAAATTCAGTAGAAAATATTCCAACCCTCTATCACTCCTAAAAACCTTAATTTTCTTACTTATTTGTTTCGACTTCGACTTTGTAAATCTGAAATTTGTCAAATGCTTCATTCTTATTTTTCATAAGATATACATAGGTGTACTTTGAGTAATCATCTATAAATGTAATGAAATATCTTTTCCCCCCACGAGTCAAAGTACCATTTAGTTCACATATATCGGAATGTACTAAATCTAAAATTTTAGAATTTCATTTTACACCAGGGAAATGTTTCTTAGTGAACTTGGCTTGTGCACATATCTCACATTTGTCACGGCCGGATCCACTAGAATTAATTAAACTGAGTTTGCACATATTTGTAATGGATTTGAAGTTTAAATGTACTAATCTATCATGCCACAAATTGAATGACTCAATGGTATAAGTAGAAGCGACTCATTTATTAATACTTAGTTTATACATTTCATTACATCCATATCCCTTTCCTACAAACATTCCATTTTTTGTAATTATGACTTTATCAGATTCAAAGACAACTCGAAATCCTCTCTTGCATACAAGGTCCACTGAAACCAGGTTCTTCCTAATGTTTGGCACATGAAGAACATTGATAAGCGTGACAACCTTTCCAGAAGTAAAATCTAGAGTGATACTTCCTTTTCTAACAACCTGGGCTCGACTATGATCCACCATCTGAACTTCTTGGCCATCGCTGATGACTTCATAGGTTTTAAATAGCGACTTGTCCTTGCATACATGAACAGTTGCTCCAGAATCAAACCACCAGCCATCCGATATATCAGCCATATTAATTTCGGTGACCATGGCTACTGTAACAACCCGGATTTTCAGAACCAATTTAAAAATTTTATTTTTAGTTAATTTATTGGATTTTGAATATTTAAAATTATTTATTTTAAATAATAATGGCTAAAAATTTATTTTAATCGAAGTTAAAACGAATAAATTTTAATTTAAATATAAAAGGAGTTAGAAATAGCGCTGCAGTTTGAAAATTCGATTTTAAACTTTAACTGAATGTACAAAATTCAAAATAATTCAGAATTAGACGAAACTAGAAATATTTAAATCTGTTTAATTATATCTTTCTAACGAATCTGAAAAACTGAAATTTCACTTTATAAATTAAAAGTTATGTCCAGTTTAAAATTTAGAAAAGTCGTTATAGATTTTATATGTATTTTAATGTAATATATAGCCCTGAAAATTAGTCATTTTACAAACGACCTTCGTTTTCGATGAAACCACTTTTTTTGGAACCAGAATATCAAATTATTGTTAGGTTTCAATTTTCATAATTTTCCGAATTAACATGTGAGCGTGGTAAAAGAAAACGTGTTTTGTCCATTTCAGTCAAATTTAATCGACTTAAAAATGGCCATTTTTCAAACGGTCTCCAAATTCGATGAAATTAGTTTTGTTAGGACCGTATCTTCAAACATAACTAGAAATATTTTTTCTGTAATTTTTAGAGTCAGTATGTGGCCCCGGTAATTTAAAATGTACGTTTGAATTTAATATAAATTGATTTATATTTAAATTTTGAGAAAAACTTATCATAACAGCCGAATTGGGTTACAAAACATGCTTCATTGTGTCCGAAACGAGGGTATTTAGCAGGGGGCGACACTCATTGGGTTTGATTTGGAGTTCTGAACGATATACGAGTTATATTGGAATTTAAAGGAATTAAATAAATAAATATAAATACACCTATAACTACGGTCAAAAATACGTAACCCTAATTCACATTGTCTACGCCGCCCCTTTCTTTTCTCGATGGCCAGAAACGATGGAAATTAATCCATTAATCTCTCTCAAACGAGTTCGAATTACAATATGAAAACAAGACAAAAATTGAAGAGATTCTGGAGCTCTCTAATCCTATGCTGGAATGATCTAAAATCATGGAGTAATACAGATGAATTTCAATCTGAAAGTGTCATCGTTCGGGGGCGAATTGCGTGGCGCCTAGGGGTTCGAACGGGGAGCAGTTGCTGGCGCTGGAGGGGCTTCGAAGGGCGGCCATCGTGACGCCATCGGATCCAGTTCCGATCGCCAGAATGGGGGCGGCGCCGACATGTAGAAGACGAGGTCGTGTATTTCTGGTCACAGGAACAGTTAACGATGAGGAAGAAGGACCCTTAGTAATGTAATTAAAATTAATTAATTATATTTGTTTAATTTTTAATGTTGTCAAAGTTTAAATGACCGTAACTTCTACATATGACATCAGAATTCGAAAATTCAAGATGCGTTGGAATCCTTGTGATGAGATCTAGACGGTGGAACTGACCAGATCTGAAACGGAGACAGTTGAAATTTCTAGTAAAATTAAATGCTGTTTAATTTTATTAAAATCAACCGATCAAGGTGAGATCTCTATTTTTAAATAAATTTAATTATTAATCGTGATGTGAAATTTATATTTATATTATAGAAAATTCATGTTGGTGTTGTATAAATCGTAATTGTTTGTTTGTGATGGCAATGGACATCTGAATTGAATTGTATAATCATGTTTGTCATAATTTGTGTACACAATAAAAACCGTATTTTTATTGTATATACATATATATAAAAAATAGAATAAAAATACCATTTTGTCATTAATGTTATATTAGAACAAAATGTGTCATTTTTCATTAGTGTTACATTAGATTAAAAAGAACAGTTTATATATAAATGTTACATTAGAAAAAAGAAATAACATCTTTATATAAATGTTACGTTAGAAAAAGAAGTAACATTTTGATATAAAGGTTGCATTAGAAGAAAATTAACCTTTTAGTTAAAAAGTAGCATTAGAATAAAATTGTCATTTTAGTTGAGAATATTACCTTAGAATATAATAACATTTTGGCAAATTCTATTTGAACCCAGCTAATTGCTGAGTAGCCCCCTAAAATTCTACAAAAACAAGTAAACCCAACATTTTGCTGAGTAGACCCTTGTTTAATTTTAAAAAAACCAATAATACCCTTCCTCGTAGTGGATCTACGTGGAATTGTATGAAACCACGCACGGCCACTACTAGGATACTAACCATACCCCGTAGAGGCTCTACGGGGTATGGTTAGTAACCTAGTAGAGGCCCTGCGTGGTTTCATACAATTTCACGTAGAGTCACTACGAGGTAGACCGAAAATTAGAAAAAAATATAATTGAAGAGGGGCAGTTTTGTCATTGATATTTTTTATAAAAATGGGGGGCTACTCAGCATTTCTTTGTGTTCAAATAGAATTTGCCTAACATTTTTATTATAAAATGCTGCCTTAGAATAAAACAACATTTTTGTTATGAAATGTTGCATTAGACTAAATTAACATTTTTATTATAAAATGTTGCATTAGAATAAAAAGGGTCATTTTTTTTCAGAAATGTTTAATCAGAATAAAAAGATCATTTTCATTAAAAATGTTTATTTAGATTAAACATGTCATTTTTATTTGAAATGCTTTATTAGAACAATAATATCATTATTGTTAAACATGTCATATTAGAACATTAATGCCATTTCATTTAGAAGTGTCATATTTGAATATGAAACATCATTTTATTTATAAGTGTCATATTAGAATATGAAACATCATTTTATTTAGAAATGCCATATTAGAATATGAAATGTTATTTTATTTAGAGTTGTTATGTTAATATAAAATGCCATGTTATTAGATTGAAAATGTCATTATATTAGAAATGCCATTATGATAAAAATGATCATTAATAGAAATACAAAAATATGGTAAAGATTAAAATATTATCATTATAATGTTAATATTAATATGGTAATTTAAATTAAATTATAAATATTTGTTAATAATTTAATAGTGAAAATTGGTGAAATAGAAAATAATTCAAACTGGATTATAATTGGTTAAATTCATTAACCAATAATCTATTTAGATGAACTGGTGTTGTTTGAAAACCCCACACGGGTCAGGGGATGATAATTTGTTCACATCTCCCTTGAATTTATTTATATGTCAATCGATGGATTGACAGTCTGTGATGAGCGTTATTTATTTATTTATTTATTTATTTTAATGCTCACACAGTTGTAAATTTCACTCTGGATGTAAATGTACTGTTTAATGATTATTTGTCATTATTGTTGCATGCAAAACGATGTATGAAACCCATATAACTAAAATTATATGGTAATTATTTGAGTCGCATTCCGATTCAGAAATAAATAAGGTTTTATAAACATATTTTATAAACAATGTTTTATAAATAATGTTTTTTGTTAAAAGAATCATTGTTATGTTAAAGAAACATTTCTAATGAAAAAGAACATTTATAATGTAAAATAAATTTCTAGTGCAAAATAATATTTTTAATGTAATGAAACATTAAAATGAACCATTTTATGAAATAAACATTTTATGTAATGAAACATTTTATGTAATGAAACATTTTAAGTAATGAAACATTTTATGTAACGAAACATTTTATATAATGAACATTTTTAATGAAAAGAATCATTTTTAATGTAAAGAATTATTTTTAATGAAAGGAATCATTTTAATGTAAATAATCATTTTTCAATGTAAAGAATCATTTTTATGTAAAAGAAACATTTTTATATAAAAGAATCATTTTAATGAAAAGTATATTTTTATGTAAAAGAATCATTTTAATGTAAAGATCATTTTAATGTAAAGAACATTGTAATGTAAAGAACATTTCAATATAAGGGATAATATAAAATAAAGAATCTTTAAAAATAAAGAATATTTTAAAATAACGAATATTTTAAAATAATATTCAGTGAAGAATAAAATCATGGTTTCGATGTCCGTTTTTAGATGGGCACAAAAATATAAAAATATGAAGCCGTGTTAAGTAGCAAACACATTTTAACCCGAACGGGTTTATCGATCGATTTTAATTCATTTGATAATGAACGTTGAAAAGAAATGATTTTAAAATATAATATTTTGAAAATATTATCATTTTAACATGATAAAGATACAGAATATTCAATGTTGATTTAAAATTGAAAAACGAAGTTGAAATCGTTTTGAAACGAATTTATAAACGATATATAAAATATGTTTTAAAAGGAAATCGACGAAATTAATATATATATATATATATATATATATATATATATATATATATATATAAATGGCCTGAATAGAACGCGCCGCGCTGTGACAGTTCGTGAATTTCGACCATTAACTTCAAATTGATATAACGGGAGATCCGACTGTCGGGTTCTCCTAAAACCGAAACCGTTGGGTTCGTATCGAAATTAGCTTTCCAATAAATATAAGAAGTTTGAAATCTAACGGTTAGATTTGGAGATATGTCCAAATCAATTTCAGAAAAGGTTGCTATGGATGCAGTTCGGTGGACGTTATTGGAAACCAACTGTACGGGCGATAATAAAATTATTAAAAATATGGAAAAATTATGTAAAATCATAATAAATGGTTTGGAAAGATTTACGATGAAAATTCCAATTTTACAAAGATAAAAATATATTTTATCAACAATGAACTAGTTATTAACTAGAATAAAAATCCAATTAATTAATATTTAATTGGAATTAAAGAGAATAAATTGGAATTTGGGTTGTCGTGAACTGTGTTTTTAATGACATTGGTTCTTTAACCCAATTGACAGTGGAAATATAATATGGAATTTATAAATCTTTTTATTAAGATTTAAATGGAAATTTCCAAAGTAAAGTTTTCTAATTTAATATATTAAATTGGAATTGAACGGAATTCGATTTAATAATAATCGAGATGAGCCTCTGTGAATGAAAGCCGATACTATATATGGAATTTAAAAGGCTTTGTCGTTATTCCATTTATATTATTAGTCGGATACGGAAATTTATATCGATTATATATTGAGCTGATTTTGTGAAGATTCCATTTTGATGGAAGATGATTTTGGGTTTATCGTGAACAATGTTTTTAAATAACATTTGTTCTTTAACCCAGTTAAAAGATAAGATAAATTTCTTAAATTTGAGTAATCACTAAGTAATGATTTTGTCATTAAAACTAAACTAGAGTTTTAATGAATCTTTAATTAGATTGAAATGGAAACGAGATAATTAGATTTATCAAATTCTTGAAATGATCGAAAATGGAGTACCACCCATTTTACTCCAGACGATAGTTAAATCTTTAATTAGATTTGAACGTGAAATGGTACTTAAATTTATCGAAAACACAGTGGGTGTTAGATATGGAGTACTGCCAGTTTTGCTCCATGGGATGAATAGGTTGGGACTGGGATTAATAATAAATGATTACTTCAGTAAGGTTCACTAATCCCGACTATTTAAATAAATCTTTTGAAAATGATATTCAAAGGAAGATTAAGGAATAAATTTAGAAAGGATTTATCTTTGATTAAATTAATGGGAACCTTTCCCTAATAATATGAATATTTTATTTAAAGAATATTCTGAATTGGAATGAGGCATATGATGTGTTTTTTTATATCACTTGATTATAAAATACGCGAATTATTCGGAAAGACCAGGTTTAACCCATTCTGAATGATTACTACGATGATCAAGAGTCGAAGATGAAGACGGTGGTTGAAGACCGGAGATCATCACATCGTTTGGGTGATTACTGATGTCTTGATTGGGCCGTACACCCAAGACAAGGTAATAAGTGGTGATCGTCCAAGCGTACTTGGAGATCGATGGATATTCGAGAAATAAGGTGCCTCCGGTTTCGTTCAGACCCAGAACGGACTTGTAAATGGATGGTATGTCTGACGTTGTATTCCTTTATGTTGTATTCGTTGATCTCTGCTAAATATGTATCTGTTTGGTGGCAGAGAATTTATTCTCTTGCTTAACACCCTTCTCTGAGACTAGAGGTTATATATTGGCAGAAATCAATGGTATGGACTGACAATGTGGCATGCTAAGATGGAATCCCAATCTCCAATACGCAATATTCGGTTTTAGTTGTAAATATATATTACGGCGACGTAATATAATGGTACCTACGCCGCCTATGATTGATACATTTATATTCGAAGTTGATTTCTTCACTTATAGTAATAATAAAAGATGAAATTTCGCATATCAAGCATTTTTGGCTATTATAAGGGAAAACTCTATCCTCCGATTGCGTTCATTGTGTGATGGGACCTGAGTCTTATAATAGTTTCATTTTTCCAAAAAGTATTGCGTTGTTTATTTTAAACTAAGATCATGTGGAGTAAACCCGTTCCGTGTTATACGGCATGGTCCTGTGATTCACCTAACTTTAAAAATCAAGTTAATAACCGTTTTCAGTTCTCATACCAGTCCCATGACTGACCTGGAGTTTATTGTTTTAACCTAAACTCTGGGTGCCCATATTTTCCACACAGGCAACTAGTAGTTTTGGTTTTGCAGATATTATATTCACAGGATCCTGGTTTATAGCTGAAGTGATATTCGGAAAGCTCTGTAGCCGTATATTTCTTTTAGTTGTATTTTGTATTACTTTTCCACTGCTATTTAAACTGTAATTTAAATCTCTGTTATTGTATTTATCAAATGTAAAAATATTTATTCATACTCTGTTATATTCTTGTACTCTGATGTAATTGTTGTAATAGCAATGAAAATGTTCTTCTGTTTGTGTTCTGATGAGTGTTGTTCTCAAAGCAATCCGTACTTTCCTTTACGGGGAAGTTTGGGTCGTCACAGCTACAAGTTATTCTTCTACCATATTGTCAGCTGTGATGACCCCAAACTTCCACGAGTGAAAGCAAGGAGAAACCATATGGAATACAACATAATTATAATATAACAATTCACAGGAAACAACATAGCACAGGAAATCCATAAAGTAACAACATCATAGCAGCGGATATATAATGTCATCAGCAATAGAAATCCACAGTCACAGAATCTAAATTATTACAACAAGTTTTTTTTATTTAGAAAATGACATAAGTTCCAACTCCAAATTAAATAACATGAAATGGAAATAAGTCTGATGTCTGAAATAAAAGGAAAAAATGCGATAAAACAAAAGATAGAGGGTCTTCGAAGCTTCAAGTCATCACCTCTTCACCAAAGCAAATTCCAAGAGAGAGAATATAAGCAGCTCCAAAGAAACTCCAAGCAGAAAGGAAACCTGTCTACTTGGATGCCCGTGTGGAAGAGAGGGCACCCAAGTTTGCAAAAAAGGTGAAACAAACGATGGGTCAGTCGTAGGACTGGTGTGAGAATTCTTAACTAACTTAACTCATACAAAATAAGGCAAATCCAAAGACCACGCTGCTAAACGCAGAACGGGTTGTACCAATGGATTGCTGTGCATAACCACAGTGTCAGTACAGATAAATAAAACGTAACATAACGCAATGTCTTTTGAAAAAAAATGGAACCACCATAAGACTCAGGTCCCATCACACAATGCAACGCACACCAAGAGGATAGAGTTTTACCTTATGGTGGTTAAACATGTTAAATACGCCAAATACGAAGCTAATACTATCATTAAAGTGTATAGTTTTTAAAACAAAACAAAGCAATGTATTAATCCTAGGAAGCATAGGTACCATATATTATGCCTCCAATACTAGTAATACAATCAAATCCGTCGGGTCGTATTGGAAAGTTGGGTTTCCATCATGAGTCCAGGCTAGGGAGGACTCCTTACCGATTCGGGACACTCTAGTTAATGCCTCAGGATTACCCGCAGTTAACCCTTGGAAATGGCAGGGCCGGTCCCCAAATACAGCTTAGAGGATTGGCAATTCCTAAGCACACGTTCCCCGGTCCTATAGGACCTATCCGAGGCGCCTCATTTCATCATCCACAAAAGTAAAATGACTACTAACTAGAAAGAAACGTGCTACTTTCCCTGCGTTCCCTTCCCCCTTTTTAGACTCAACCGGTGTGTGAGGCTTGTGAAGTCATGCATCTCATACCACAAGGTTCTGCTTCTCAACAAGAAACCTTGATCATTTCATCTTAGCATGCCACACCGTCACTCCATACCGTGCCATCAACCGTCTGTCAATATATAAACGGGCGTTAAGTAGAGAATGAATTCTCTACCACCAACATTTTTATTTTAACAGAAAACCGACAACATGATATTTAATGGGGTACGATGTCAGACACACCATCCATTTACACCCATGCTCTAGGTCTGAGCGAGGGTCAAATCCGTGAAACCAACGCGTACGTTTGGACAATTACCACGACTCTTGAATCGGGAGCTACCCAATTCAGAGTCTTGATCGTTGTCCATTCGAGGGAAGATTTACGGTCTTCATATGCCGTCTTCATATTTAGACTCTTGAAATCGTACAATCATTTGGAATGGAATAAATCCGGACTTTCCAAATAATCTCGCATTCATAATTTTGAGAAAAACACATTTCATATCGTTATGTTGTTATATAACGATTAATCCTTGCCTTAATTATTTAATATAATTAATTTCTTTATTTTACGACGCTTCAGGTCAAGGGCGACACTGGCGCTGTTTTCCATCCATTTTGATTTTCACATTTCTCAAAATCTAACCGTTGGATTTTAACGTAGCTTATATCGTTGGAAAGATTTTTCCAAGACGGTCCTAGCGGTTTCAGTTTTGGGAAAATCCGACGGTCGGATCTTCCGGTATAATCGTTTAAAAAGTTCGATTTCAAAACACGAACTACCGCGCTCGATTCGTTATATTTTAATTATATATATATATTATATATAATATATATATAAATATAAATAATTCGCTTAACTCCTCGTTCTTACATCCATCTCTCCTTTTTACCCTTTCACTTCTTTAACTTATGTGAAAATATATTTCATAATTAGACGGTGAATTACTTCTTTTATTTTATTTTTATTTTAGACTTTATAATTTACATTTATTTCTTTTCATATATCTTTCCCAATTATATTATAAATAATGTACATTTTCCTATGGCGTAAATTATCCATTTTATATACATTATAAATAATGTGTGTTTTTCCTACGGTTAGGTTCTCTTTTTATATATATAATAAATAATGTATATTTTTCCTACGAGGTACATTCTCTTTCTATATACATTATAAATAATGTATATACTTCCTACGGTCAAGTTTTTTAAATCTTAACATAATAAAATAGTGTAACTATCATACGGTGAATTTTTTTTTTTTATTTAACATAGTGAATGATGTTAAATTTACATACACTTCATTTTCTTTTTATTAACATTGAAAATAATGCTATTTCACATACAATATATTCTTTTATTTTTAACATTGAAAATAATGCTATTTCACATACAATACATTCTTTTATTTTTAACATTGAAAATAATGCTATTTCACATACAATGCATTTTTATTATTTTTATGAGATGACAAAAATGCTATTTTCATACAATGCACTTTTTATATTTCCTATATAAACATTTGACACAAATGTCATTTTCATACAATGACCATTTTCTATATTAACATAACTAAAAATGTTAATTTAACATGCGGTGACATTTTCTTTTATTAACATTAATAAAAATGCTAATTTAACATGCGGTGACATTTTCTTTTATTAATATACAAAAAATTTCCAATTAACATACGATGGCAATTCTATTTTAATATTGACAAAATTCTATTTTCATACAATGAAGTTTCTTATATTAACATTGACAAAAATACCATTTTCATACAATGAAGTTTCTTATATTAACATTGACAAAAATACTATTTTCCTACAATGAAGTTTCTTATATTTTCTAACTTGACAAAAACAATGCTATACATACAATGCATTTTATATTTTATAACATGACACAAAACGATGCTATATATACAATGCATTTTATATTTTATAACATGACACAAAACGATGCTATACATACAATGCATTTTATATTTTATAACATGACACAAAACGATGCTATACATACAATGCATTTTATATTTATTAACATGACAAAAATGCTATTTACATACGATGGAGTTTTCTTGTGTTAACATTAACAAAAATACTATTTTCATACGATGGACCATTTCTATTTTAATATATTGACAAAAATTGTGTTCATCAACATACGGTGCTTTCTATTTTAATATATTGACAAAAATTGTGCTCATCAACATACGGTGCTTTCTATTTTAATATGAACAAAAATTGTGACATCAACATACGGTGCTTTCTATTTTAATATGAACAAAAATAGTGTTCATCAACATACGGTGCTTTCTATTTTAATATGAACAAAAATAGTGTTCATCAACATACGGTGCTTTCTATTTTAATATGAACAAAAATAGTGTTCATCAACATATGGTGTTTTCTATTTTAATATGAACAAAAATTGTGACATCAACATACGGTGCTTTCTATTTTAATATGAACAAAAATTGTGACATCAACATACGGTGCTTTCTATTTTAATATGAACAAAAATAGTGTTCATCAACATACGGTGCTTTCTATTTTAATATGAACAGAAATAGTGTTCAACATACGGTGTTTTCTATTTTAATATGAACAAAAAATAGACCATCAACATATAGTGTAAATTCTATTTTAATGAACCAAAATTTGTTCATTAACATATAGCGTATAATTCTATTTTATTAATGATGAACCAAAATTTGTTCATTAACATATGGCGTATAATTCTATTTTATTAATGAACAAGAATAGTTCATTAACATATCAATTCTATTACAATTAAACATGAAAACAAAAGGGATCTAATTTTATCCATTCTATTATAGAACCATCATCATCAACATGTCAAACCAAACAGATCTGAATTTATATTCACATCACATCAATATTGAATAATTCATATCAATATAGATTTTAAATAAAGGAACTCTCACCTTGATTGGATAATAATTATAATAAATCCAATTAAATTTTCAGAATGTGTCAATTAGTCTCAGCAATTGCTACTCGTCGTCACGGTCCTGTCGGATCTGAAATTTTCAGAATCGGAGTTTATTTGCATTAGTTATCAATAATTTAAACAAACTGGTTTTTAACAACTGCTGCAGCCACGCTTAAAAGCGTCGCTAAATCTGAAATAGAACTTACCTTAAAATTTTCTGTTTTTGTTCAAATTTTTGGATCCGATTTTCGCAGCCTGTAGTTGATGGTTTGGGGGTGCTGTTTGTTGGACGTGGACCGGGAAGGAGAGGGCTTTGCACGGCCAGAGGGGGGGTGGCGCGGTGGTGCCAGGTGGGCCCGACGGAGGTGCGAGCGGCGCTACTTTGCGCTGACGTGGCGGGCGGCTCCGGCGACGAGATGGTTCGGAGTTGGTACCAATTTGAAGATCTCGGTTTTCTCTTCGAAACGGTATATGGTATGCTGAAAATCGTTGAGAGATGAGGGAGAATTTCGAGTTTGAAATCGGGAGCTGATAATGGATTCGGCGGCTGATAATACGATGAAGGAAGAAGAGGAAGTATACGGCCGTATACGAGCGTATTTATATAGTATATTAGGGTTTTATTTTTTTTATTATTTAATTCCAATAATTCCAGAAAATAGTGGTTTCACATACGATCTCCGATTCGCGCTCAACGACTGTCGAACTTAATGTTTTGACGTCTTCTGAACGCGATGGCGCTATCCCCGAAGTCCAATTCTGAAGTTATACGCGTGTTTCCTTTATTTTTAAAATAAATCCTTTATTTTTAATTCAAACGTAGATATAATTTTGCCGGGGCCACATACGAAGTCAGAAAAATCCGGAAAAATTATTTTTGGCTTTGTTTTGACGATACGGTCCTAACAAAATCAATTTCGTCGAATTCTGAGCTTGCTTGAAAAATGGCTATTTTCAAGTCGTTCAATTTCAACTGTATTTGACCAAACACAGTTTCTTTCGCTACGCTCACATATTAAATCGAAAAATTCTAAAAATTGAAACCTAGCCATATTATGACATTCCGGGTCCAACGGAAGTGGTTTCGTCGAATTCCGAGGTCGTTCGCAAAATGGCCATTTTTATCTATTTCAGAGTTATTTAAAATTGGAAATTTTAAATTTGGACTAAGAATTCAACAAAATTCCCAGAAATAAAATTTTCAAACTGGTTCAGATTTCCGGGTCATTACAATCTCCCCTCCTTAAGAACTTTTCGTCCTCGAAAAGGAAAAAGGAAAAAAAAAACAGAAGAGTAGGAACCAACACAGAGAATACTGAAATGATTAAGCGTACCTCAAAACAAAATTTAATCTGAGATATCCACTCTGCATTTGGGATAGGCCTGTTTGAAACTCTCTTCAGTTTCCCAAGTGCAGTCCCTAGGATCGCCACTCCATTGCACCTTAACAAGGTTGATTCTTTTTTTCCTTAGAACTCGGGTTTCCTTGCCAATAATCTTTATCGGCTCTTTCCTTACTGTTAGATTTGGAGTAATATCCATGACTTGTTGATTTAGTTCATCTTCAATCAAATCTGGGTCATGCACATGCTGGCGGAGTTGGGACACATGAAATACATCATGCACCCCTGGCAACCAGTCGGGCAACTGCACCCGATAAGCCAGGGTACCAATCCTTTCGAGAATAGGGAATGGACCAATGAATCTCGGCGCCAATTTCCCAAACTTCCCAAATCGAATCACCCCCCTTAGTGGAGAAACCTTCAAGTACACATGGTCACCAACGGAGAATTGTAAATCTCTTCTACGCTTGTCTGCATAGCTTTTCTGTCGGCTTTGAGCAGCCAGTAACCGCTTCTTAATCTTATCAACTTTGTCTGAAGCTTCTCGGACCATGTCTGGACCCAAAACAAGGCGATCTCCTTTTTCAATCCAACAGGCTGGCGATCTACATGGCTTATCATATAAGGCTTCGAATGGAGACATCTTCAAACTTACTTGATAGCTATTGTTATATGAGAATTCAACTAAATGCAAGTGATCCTCCCAAGAACCTCCATAATCGAGTATGCAAGCCCGCAACAAATCTTCAAGAATGCGATTCACCCTCTCAGTTTGGCCATCTGTCTGAGGGTGGTATGCGGTACTAAGGTTTAACTTTGTTCCCAACTCATTTTGGAATGCTTCCCAAAACTTGCTAGTGAAGATAGGATCACGGTCGCTAACAATACAGCTAGGAACTCTGTTTAACACGAAAGATTTCCTTTGATTAGACATGAAAATTTTCATTTAGAAAACGATGAAAAGGAAAGATTTAGTTTTATTACCCATATAGCCTGACTATTTCTTTGAGATAAATTTGTGCCAGACTTTGAGCAGTTCTGGTGGACTTGACAGGTATGAAATGAGCGACCTTGGTGAAGCGGTCCACGATCACCCAAATGCTGTCATTCCCTTTCCTAGTGCGGGGCAACCCATCTATAAAATCCATAGAGACTTGGTCCCACTTCCCTTCTGGTACCGGCAATGGTTGCAACAATCCTGCTGGCTTTTGTTGATCGCTTTTAACTCGCTGACATGTAGGACATCTACTCACATAAATGGATATATCTCTCTTCATATCTTTCCACCAAAACGTGCGCTTTAGATCATGATACATCTTGTTCACGCCTGGGTGGATGGAAAGCTTTGATTTGTGCCCTTCATTTAATACTTCCCTGATGAGCTCTGGGATTTTTGGAACACAGATCCTCCCTTGCAATCTAAGGACTCCCTTTTTATCTATTTAGAAGCTCGTGCTTTCACCTTCTTGAACTCTCTTGATCATCCCTTGGATAAACTTATCCTCCTTTTGGAGGGTAGAAATTTTATCAATCAAAGAAGGGGTAACGATGAAGCTTGCAACCATGACAGCCTTCCTACTGAGTGCGTCTGCCACAACATTGGCTTTACCCGGCGTATACAATATGTCGAGATCATACGCCGCAAGAAATTCTAGCCACCTCAGCTGCCTTAAATTCAAGTCCTTTTGATCGAAGAGATATTTCAAAGATTGATGGTCTGTGAATAATTCGAATTTTTCGCCCAAGAGATAATGCCTCCAAATTTTTAAAGCAAAGACTATGGCTAACAGCTCTAGGTCATGGACACGATAATTTTTCTCATGCGGCTTTAGTTGACGGCTTGCATACGCAACAACTTTGCCCCTTTGCATCAATACCGCGCCAAGACCACCATTTTGAGAAGCATCAGTATAGACGGCTAGATCTTGGTTGCCATCGATGATGGTTAGCACGGGAGCAGTGATCAAACTCTCCTTTAACTTTTGGAAGGACTCCTCACACTCTGCCGTCCAAATGAACTTGGTATGCTTCTTGGTGAGCTGTGTTAAAGGGCCAGATAGCTTGGAAATTTTTTTGACGAACTTTCTGTAATATCCAGCCAACCCTAGGAAGCTTCATACTTCTGTGGGTGTAGTCGGCTGCTTCCAATCTTGAATGGCGGAAATTTTGCTTGGGTCCACAGCAATTCCTTCTTTTGACACAACATGGCCCAAGAATTTTACCTCTTCTTGCCAAAATGTGCATTTTGAAAATTTTGCTTTTAGAACATTTCTTTGCAGAATCTCTAGCACTTCTCTTAGATGCCCTTCATGCTCCTCCTTGGTTTTAGAAAAGATCAAGATATCATCAATGAAGACTAAGACGAATTTATTCAAGACCTCTCTGAAGACCCTATTCATCAAGTCAACAAAATAGGCTGGAGCATTGCACAGACCGAACGGCATTACGAACCATTCGTAGAATAAGTCAGGACCTCTGAAAGCGGTCAAAGGGATGCATTCTTCGGCTATGCGGAGTTGGTGGAAACCTGTGGCTAGGTCCATCTTCGAAAACACCTTGGCTCCATTTAAATTGTCCATCAAATCATCTATGCGAGGCAAGGGGTATTTGTTCTTCAAGGTCTGTTTATTTAGGTCGCGGTAATCCACACAAAGCCTTAGAGTGCCGTCAGATTTGGGGACAAACACTACAGCTGCTCCCCAATTGGAAAAGCTAGGCCGGATTAATCCCTTCTTCAAGAGCTGTTTGGTTTGGGTCCTCAACTCTTCTTTTTCTTTAGGGGTCATCCTTCGGATAGCATGAACTACAGGCCTTGCATTAGGGACAAGATCAATCCTGAAGTCGATTTCCCTCCGCGGCGGTAAACTATCTACCTCTTCAAATACGTCCCCGTAATTCTTGACAATAGGAATATTCTCTGAAGAGATGGGCGTGACTTCTAAAGAAGACCAAAAAGCTTTCCTATCAGGCTTTGAGCCATGGCAAGGTATAGCAACGGTATTTCCTAATCCTGGTTTCGCCTTCACTACTCTTTCTGAGCAAAGCACCACAGCGTCATATTTTGTAAGCCAATCAAGACCAAGGATAATATCAAATTCTGAAAAATTCATAATGATCAAGTCGAAGGGAAATTTGAAACGAGAGTAAGAAATAGGCACCCTACAGTATAAATCAAGGATGATAGAACCCCCTACAGGATTATGAACATTAGTTGGCTCCTTAAGGCTTCTTTGCATTAAATTTAACTTCTTAACCGTGTTGCTAGAAACAAAACTTCTTGATGCACCCGTATCAAACAAAGCAGTGACAGGAATATTTTTAATAGAAACAGTACCATCCAGAACATCTGGCTTACCTCCCTCAGTAGGTGCAGAGGAAGATGGTGTACCAGCACCCTCATAGACATGTGCAATCTGAGCTCCTTTCAACAGTGGGCAGTTGGCCTTGACGTGACCCTTCTTGTGGCAGTTGTAGCAGTCCTTGGTGCTATCACTCCTAGCCTTCTTTGGATTCTTGCACTCCGAGCTATAATGTCCAAATTGCTGGCAGTTAAAACATTGCACCTTTGACTTATCCCCCTTCTTAGTGGCTCCCGAACTACTCCCTTCAGTCTTTTTCTCAGGCTGCTTCCTTTTGTTGTTGTTGTTAGCTAAGCTCCTCTCTCTGTCCTGCTGAGAAACCTTCTTGTCATTCTCTTCATAACGGCAAGCGAACTCCACCATCTTATTGAAGGAAAGGTCGATGTGGGCAGTGACTCTATCAATATATTTTCTTGCAAGGCCATTTATGAATCTCTTATTCTTCTGAAAGTCATCTCGAATCAGTTCAGGTGCATAACGGGAAAGGTCCTCGAACCTACGAACATACTCTGAAATGGACTTGTCGCCTTGCTTCAGATTGGCGAATTCGTCGTGTAGCCTTTCTACCTCTTGCCTCGGAATGTATTTGTCGTTGAAAAGCTCCTTAAATCTATCCCAAGACATATTATCTTCGTCGCCTCCAATGTTGACCACCTCCCACCAGTTCTGCGCTTCACCTTGAAGATGCCATGCTGCAGTGAATCTCTTCCTCTGATCATCTAGTCCCAGTCCTCCAAATATCTTTTCACAATTTTTCAGCCACGCCTGAGCTTGTACCACGGTCTCGGAACCGGTGAATGGAACTCCACCTAAATTCTTGAACTTCCTTGCCACCTTATCCAAATCAAAAGACTGAGGCGGTGGTGGTGGTGGGGGTTGTTGTTGGACAGTGGGCTCCTCGGTTTCAGTGGTATTTCTCCTTCTCCTAGCGGCTCTAGCAGCTCTAGCAGCAGCGGTACTCATTTTAAGTTAGTTTTGTACAATCAGGGGACGAGTCAGAACAACTTTAATGATGATTTAAGAAATGATAAGATAAAAGGATAGATAAAAGATGGTGATAAAGTGACTAACTATTATGTATCCTTATGAAATGTTCGCCGTAGAACAATGTGATTCTACGTAAACGAGTTACTATAAATATGTTATATTCCGCTTTGTAAACCAAAGCTCTGATACCAACTGTGATGACCCCAAACTTCCACGAGTGAAAGCAAGGAGAAATCATATGGAATACAACATAATTATAATATAACAATTCACAGGAAACAACATAGCACAGGAAATCCATAAAGTAACAACATCATAGCAGCGGATATATAATGTCATCAGCAATAGAAATCCACAGTCACAGAATCTAAATTATTACAACAAGTTTTTTTTATTTAGAAAATGACATAAGTTCCAACTCCAAATTAAATAACATGAAATGGAAATAAGTCTGATGTCTGAAATGAAAGGAAAAAATGCGATAAAACAAAAGATAGAGGGTCTTCGAAGCTTCAAGTCATCACCTCTTCACCAAAGCAAATTCCAAGAGAGAGAATATAAGCAGCTCCAAAGAAACTCCAAGCAGAAAGGAAACCTGTCTACTTGGTTGCCCGTGTGGAAGAGAGGGCATCCAAGTTTGCAAAAAAGGTGAAACAAACGATGGGTCAGTCGTGGGACTGGTGTGAGAATTCTTAACTAACTTAACTCATACAAAATAAGGCAAATCCAAAGACCATGCCGCTAAACGCGGAACGGGTTGTACCAATGGATTGCTGTGCATAACCATAGTGTCAGTACAGATAAATAAAACGTAACATAACGCAATGTCTTTTGAAAAAAAATGGAATCACCATAAGACTCAGGTCCCATCACACAATGCAACGCACACCAAGAGGATAGAGTTTTACCTTATGGTGGTTAAACATGTTAAATACGCCAAATATGAAGCTAATACTATCATTAAAGTGTATAGTTTTTAAAACAAAACAAAGCAATGTATTAATCCTAGGAAGCATAGGTACCATATATTATGCCTCCAATACTAGTAATATAATCAAATCCGTCGGGTCGTATTGGAAAGTTGGGTTTCCATCATGAGTCCAAGCTAGGGAGGACTCCTTACCGATTCGGGACACTCTAGTTAATGCCTCAGGATTACCCGCAGTTAACCCTTGGAAATGGCAAGGCCGGTCCCCAAATACAGCTTAGAGGATTGGCAATTCCTAAGCACACGTTCCCCGGTCCTATAGGACCTATCCGAGGCGCCTCATTTCATCATCCACAAAAGTAAAATGACTACTAACTAGAAAGAAACGTGCTACTTTCCCTGCGTTCCCTTCCCCCTTTTTAGACTCAACCGGTGTGTGAGGCTTGTGAAGTCATGCATCCCATACCACAAGGTTCTGCTTTTCAACAAGAAACCTTGATCATTTCATCTTAGCATGCCACACCGTCACTCCATACCGTGCCATCAACCGTCTGTCAATATATAAACGGGTGTTAAGTAGAGAATGAATTCTCTACCACCAACATTTTTATTTTAACAGAAAACCGACAACATGATATTTAATGGGGTACGATGTCAGACACACCATCCATTTACACCCATGCTCTGGGTCTGAGCGAGGGTCAAATCCGTGAAACCAACGCGTACGTTTGGACAATTACCACGACTGTTGAATCGGGAGCTACCCAATTTAGAGTCTTGATCGTTGTCCATTCGAGGGAAGATTTACGGTCTTCATACGCCGTCTTCATATTTAGACTCTTGAAATCGTACAATCATTTGGAATGGAATAAATCCGGACTTTCCAAATAATCTCGCATTCATAATTTTGAGAAAAACACATTTCATATCGTTATGTTGTTATATAACGATTAATCCTTGCCTTAATTATTTAATATAATTAATTTCTTTATTTTACGACGCTTCAGGTCAAGGGCGACACTGGCGTTGTTTTCCATCCATTTTGATTTTCACATTTCTCAAAATCTAACCGTTGGATTTTAACGTAGCTTATATCGTTGGAAAGATTTTTCCAAGACGGTCCTAGCGGTTTCAGTTTTGGGAAAATCCGACGGTCGGATCTTCCGGTATAATCGTTTAAAAAGTTCGATTTCAAAACGCGAACTACCGCGCTCGATTCGTTATATTTTAATTATATATATATATTATATATAATATATATATAAATAATTCGCTTAACTCCTCGTTCTTACATCCATCTCTCCTTTTTACCCTTTCACTTCTTTAACTTATATGAAAATATATTTCATAATTAGACGGTGAATTACTTCTTTTATTTTATTTTTATTTTAGACCTTATAATTTACATTTATTTCTTTTCATATATCTTTCCCAATTATATTATAAATAATGTACATTTTCCTATGGCGTAAATTATCCTTTTTATATACATTATAAATAATGTGTGTTTTTCCTACGGTCAGGTTCTCTTTTTATATATATAATAAATAATGTATATTTTTCCTACGAGGTACATTCTCTTTCTATATACATTATAAATAATGTATATACTTCCTACGGTCAAGTTCTTTAAATCTTAACATAATAAAATAGTGTAACTATCATACGGTGAAATTTTCTTTTTTTTTTATTTAACATTGTGAATGATGTTAAATTTACATACACTTCATTTTCTTTTTATTAACATTGAAAATAATGCTATTTCACATACAATATATTCTTTTATTTTTAACATTGAAAATAATGCTATTTCACATACAATACATTCTTTTATTTTTAACATTGAAAATAATGCTATTTCACATACAATGCATTTTTATTATTTTTATGAGATGACAAAAATGCTATTTTCATACAATGCACCTTTTATATTTCCTATATTAACATTTGACACAAATGTCATTTTCATGCAATGACCATTTTCTATATTAACATAACTAAAAATGTTAATTTAACATGCGGTGACATTTTCTTTTATTAACATTAATAAAAATGCTAATTTAACATGCGGTGACGTTTTCTTTTATTAATATACAAAATTTTTCCAATTAACATACGATGGCAATTCTATTTTAATATTGACAAAATTCTATTTTCATACAATGAAGTTTCTTATATTAACATTGACAAAAATACCATTTTCATACAATGAAGTTTCTTATATTAACATTGACAAAAATACTATTTTCCTACAATGAAGTTTCTTATATTTACTAACTTGACAAAAACGATGCTATACATACAATGCATTTTATATTTTATAACATGACACAAAACGATGCTATACATACAATGCATTTTATATTTTATAACATGACACAAAACGATGCTATACATACAATGCATTTCATATTTTATAACATGACACAAAACGATGCTATACATACAATGCATTTTATATTTATTAACATGACAAAAATGCTATTTACATACGATGGAGTTTTCTTGTGTTAACATTAACAAAAATACTATTTTCATACGATGGACCATTTCTATTTTAATATATTGACAAAAATTGTGTTCATCAACATACGGTGCTTTCTATTTTAATATATTGACAAAAATTGTGTTCATCAACATACGGTGCTTTCTATTTTAATATGAACAAAAATTGTGACATCAACATACGGTGCTTTCTATTTTAATATGATCAAAAATAGTGTTCATCAACATACGGTGCTTTCTATTTTAATATGAACAAAAATAGTGTTCATCAACATACGGTGCTTTCTATTTTAATATGAACAAAAATAGTGTTCATCAACATATGGTATTTTCTATTTTAATATGAACAAAAATTGTGACATCAACATACGGTGCTTTCTATTTTAATATGAACAAAAATTGTGACATCAACATACGGTGCTTTCTATTTTAATATGAACAAAAATAGTGTTCATCAACATACGGTGCTTTCTATTTTAATATGAACAAAAATAGTGTTCATCAACATACGGTGTTTTCTATTTTAATATGAACAAAAAATAGACCGTCAACATATAGTGTAAATTCTATTTTAATGAACCAAAATTTGTTCATTAACATATAGCGTATAATTCTATTTTATTAATGATGAACCAAAATTTGTTCATTAACATATGGCGTATAATTCTATTTTATTAATGAACAAGAATAGTTCATTAACATATCAATTCTATTACAATTAAACATGAAAACAAAAGGGATCTAATTTTATCCATTCTATTATAGAACCATCATCATCAACATGTCAAACCAAACAGATCTGAATTTATATTCACATCACATCAATATTGAATAATTCATATCAATATAGATTTTAAATAAAGGAACTCTCACCTTGATTGGATAATAATTATAATAAATCCAATTAAATTTTCAGAATGTGTCAATTAGTCTTAGCAATTGCTACTCGTCGTCACGGTCCTGTCGGATCTGAAATTTTCAGAATCGGAGTTTATTTGCATTAGTTATCAATAATTTAAACAAACTGGTTTTTAACAACTGCTGCAGCCACGCTTAAAAGCGTCGCTAAATCTGAAATAGAACTTACCTTAAAATTTTCTGTTTTTGTTCAAATTTTTGGATCCGATTTTCGCAGCCTGTAGTTGATGGTTTGGGGTGCCGTTTGTTGGACGTGGACCGGGAAGGAGAGGGCTTTGCACGGCCAGAGGGGGGGTGGCGCGGTGGTGCCAGGTGGGCCCGGCGGAGGTGCGAGCGGCGCTACTTTGCGCTGACGTGGCGGGCGGCTCCGGCGACGAGATGGTTCGGGGTTGGTACCAATTTGAAGATCTCGGTTTTCTCTTCGAAACGGTATATGGTATGCTGAAAATCGTTGAGAGATGAGGGAGAATTTCGAGTTTGAAATCGGGAGCTGATAATGGGTTCGGCGGTTGATAATACGATGAAGGAAGAAGAGGAAGTATACGGCCGTATACGAACGTATTTATATAGTATATTAGGGTTTTATTTTTTTTATTATTTAATTCCAATAATTCCAAAAAATAGTGGTTTCACATACGATCTCCGATTCGCGCTCAACGACTGTCGAACTTAATGTTTTGACGTCTTCTTAACGCGATGGCGCTATCCCCGAAGTCCAATTCTGAAGTTATACGCGTGTTTCCTTTATTTTTAAAATAAATCCTTTATTTTTAATTCAAACATAGATATAATTTTGCCGGGGCCACATACGAAGTCAGAAAAATCCGGAAAAATTATTTTTGGCTTTGTTTTGACGATACGGTCCTAACAAAATCAATTTCGTCGAATTCTGAGCTTGCTTGAAAAATGGCTATTTTCAAGTCGTTCAATTTCAACTGTATTTGACCAAACACAGTTTCTTTCGCTACGCTCACATATTAAATCGAAAAATTCTAAAAATTGAAACCTAGCCATATTATGACATTCCGGGTCCAACGGAAGTGGTTTCGTCGAATTCCGAGGTCGTTCGCAAAATGGTCATTTTTAACTGTTTCAGAGTTATTTAAAATTGGAAATTTTAAATTTGGACTAAGAATTCAACAAAATTCCCAGAAATAAAATTTTCAAACTGGTTCAGATTTCCGGGTCATTACATCAGCTTTCTTTGGGGCACGACATTCTCTAGCATAATGTCCCTTTTTGCCACAGTTGTAGCATTTTCCATTTTTCTTGTTCTTTTGTTATTTGCAGGCGGCTTTTCATTAGAACTGCGCTTTTTACTGGTATTGGTACCCTGGTTTCTCTTTTCCACAACCTGAACATCGCTTTTGGACAGATTTCCTTTATTTTCTCGATTGCGAGATTCCTCTTCGGTTCGAAGATGTTTCTGAATCTGTTCCAAAGTGTAGTCTTCTGTTTTGTGGAAAAGCATTTTCCTGTAATTGCTCCAAGTCGAAGGCAGTTTTGCAATTATTGTAACTTGGAACAATTCAGGAAGTTTGATATTGAGAGTAGCCAGTTTGTGAACAATGCCTTGCAACTCATGAACTTGACTAAGTATTAGTTTACTATCATCCATTTGAAAATCAAAGTATTCAGCAATAAGAAATTTGTTTGTACCTTCTTCTTGCACCTTATATTTATTTTCCAGAGCATTCCAGATTTCCAGTGGTGTCTTCATCTCCTTATAGAAATCATATAGACGATATGAGAGAGCGTTCAAGATGTGGCCTCGAAAAAGTAGCGTGTGTTCAGTGCGTTTAGCGTGCTCCTTCTTTACATTATCTGTATCTGCGGCTGTTGGCAGAGGAAGTGGAGGCAGATTTGAATCAAGCAGATAAGAAAGTCCGAGTGCAGTGAGCAAAAAAGTCATCTTGTCTTGCCATCTTGTGAAATTATTGCCATCAAACTGGTCAAGTGTGATCATGTCTTGATTCATAAGTTTGATGGATGCCATATTAGTCTGGGATTACATAGTTGTAGGAATAACTTTTTAAGATTGTTAGAAATCAGATAAGGAAAAGTGGAAAGTAGAAATGCTTTGAGGCGTATCAATAGAGTGACACTTTCCTTAAAAAGTTATTCGCCCTCTCTCGAATGAGTTTGCTGAAGAGTTTCAGCGAATACTTTTCCCAGGATACAACAAAGCGAAGAAGAGGAATGCAGACAGCAATTTCTGAATTCCTCGGTTCAGAAATTATTTTGTAAAAGAGAAAAGGTTAATTTCGGGAGGAACAAGAATAAGTATATATAGAGAATCAGATGTCCGTTCATATGGTTATGACTGTTGAAAACGAACAGTTATTACCTTTGAATTTAAAAAGCAACGGCCGTATCTGTTTGAAACAGTAATAGTCGCGTGGACCAAAAAAGAAATTGGCCTCGCAGGAACTAAGGCTACGAAAGCCCAAAGCCCGTAGCTGCGCGGGTGCATGCGAAGTGCGTGATAAGTGCGTTTGGAAATCACGGATGCTCACGCGCATTCCAGGCCAAGTCCATATTATTCATGCCATGCTTTTTATTCAACTAATACGCATCTTAAGTATTAATGTATATAACTCTCATAAGATAGAATTTTAGGCAATGTGGGACTAAGATAAAATTTAACTTTGCTTATTGTACATTTAAATACTCAACACATTTAAATGAAAGGGTAACCTTGCACTTTATACTTGAAAGTCTTAATTTCAAGTAGCTTTTAATGTTTGCAAAGATTCGTAAGAACTTGGAATTAAGACTTTCAGGTATAAAGTGCAAGGTTTACCTTTCATTTAAATGTTTTACATCATTTACAGTTTATCACTATCCATCTTCTAAGCTATAAAAAGTTTATTATATCTCTCAACTTCATTCCATTCACACCCTTTTTCTACGGTTTTGACAGTATAATCAGTCAGCAATGGAGTTTGCAAAATATACATGAAAACATACGTCATTGAGAATTTTTTTTGGCACTTTTTACACTTGAACCATGGTATAAATTACGTTGATTGGCCACTTATTTTGATCACATACAAAAGTACTGAAGTTTAAATCATGATAAGTGATAATTTAAAGAGAAAATAAACATTTCAGCTATAGTGAAAACACAAAAGGATGAGTTTGTATTTTCCATGCAAAAAGGATGATTATCAATTAATACATAAATACTAAAACTCAGAATGTAAACTATTGGCATAAATGTAGGAGAGTTCAACATCTGGATTAAGAGCATATTCAATGCACATAGAATGTAATGTCTAATTAATCCTATGTGCTCACAATGTGAAATCAATGTTATACAAAATATTTAAAACTTACAAGAAAAGTGAAAAAAATAACTCCAATGATAATGTGTCCATAAAAAATAATTAGCTTTATGTGTCCCAATCAAATTATAAATAAATAGAAGTATTATATTAAAATAATTAATAACATATGTATTTACTTACTTCACATTGTGAAGTAAGGCTGTAAATTTTATACGAATGTCTGATGTCCGTTCGTGTCCGTGACCGAAATACGTCCGTCCGAGTTCGTCTGATTCTCGTTTAGGACAACAAAATTTGTTCGAGAAAAATACATGTCCAGTCTGTGTTCGTTGGAATTCGTCCGAATTCCTGATAATTCGGTATATAGTTGAGAGAAATCCTAATAAAAAGTATAAAATATGATATAAATAGCCTTGTCCGACCAGGTCCGTTCGTGTTCGAAAAACATGTGTCCATGTCCAACCAATTTTATTTAGGACATGAATTAGGACAACAAAATTTGTACGAGAAAAAATTTCGTCCGGTCCATGTTCAATCCGATTTTTTTAGGACAAACTGAACACACCTCTGTCCGGTCTGACCTATTTACACCCTTATTATGAAGTACAATGTCTAGAACTAGACATTGCACTTGAGAATGTCTAGTGAAATTTGTGTCATGTCATCTTCAAACTTGATATAACATTACCATTGGAGATTGGTTTTTTAATGTAATACAAAATTGATGATGTGTGAAGGACTTTACATTAAAATTTTAGAAGGGTGGGAGATGCTCTAATATTAAATGCGAAACGAAAGGATGAAAATGAATATATCTCAAGTTTCGGTGAGTGAAAATTAAAAATGGATTTTTTTTTTTTTTTTTTAATACTGAGTGGGAAGGTGTGGTGTTTGGTTAACAGTATTTTTTTTGAATCTTCATCCATACAAAAATGTGAATGACGCATGTAAATCGCTAAAAACAGTCATTTTGGAAAACAAAATTAACAGTCATTTTGGAAAACAAAATTAACACACAAAACCCAAAACTAATTTTATTTGTTTTCCGTATTTTGTGAATTACGGAAGAACGAGACATAATTCATTCTTCTGTCGTCCGTCCATCCGCTCATTCGTTCTCTCCATCTACATTCTATCCCCAACGTTGTCCCTCAACTCTTCTTATTTTCTGTCATTTTATATTGGAAACATTGAAAAATCAAAAAATAAAATGCAAAATAAACCAAACACCACCTAAAGGGTGTTACTTTGTAATTCGTCTCTTCTCCGTACCACATCGCATTTTTTTCTCATCTACCTATATTTCTCTCATCCAATTGCACCCGTATCTTATTTTTTATTTTTAACAAAAAGCAATCATCATTTTGTCTTCTTAAAATGGTAACAAATAAATAATAATCATCAACTCCAATGTTTTTAGGAAAAAATTCCAACAATTCAGAATTTTAATAGGAAATTGTAGTTGATAAAGTCTTAATTACCTAATTAAGCGCTTTTAGACAATTCCGTTTGAAATATCTTTTCAAATGATAAAAATAAAAAGAAAATTGGAAAGGAAGACCTACAAAACAATTGTTAAGTTGATAAATAAATTTGAATTGAGATTCTTTGTAAAACTCGTAGAAATTTAAGCCTTTGAGTTAAATAAAATAGTGGATGCTTGAAGTGTTTTTCTTAAAAAAAAAAAATATTCTTTTTAAATGGCATTTGAGAGTGCACTATGGGTTTATATGGTAACACCGTTAAGCAAGATGTAAATATAAATAAAAATTGTAAAATTTTGGCTTGTATTAATGAAAGTTTTTTTTGCAAGGCAAGCCGTTTTTATTGTGGGCGTACCACTTTTTATTGAAAAGAAAGAGGAACAATTACTCTGCACATGCACAGAGTAACTAAACTGGTTTGAAGTGTCAAGACACTATAAGAACAACAAAATAGCAAAGATCACAATACAACTCGCAAACATCACAACAAAACTAGGTCTCCCACTCCAGAACATGGACAGAACCAAAACTCCCAATAAAGGAGTCATGCACCGCTCATAATTCCAGAAACAAAGAGTTAAATCCTCCACATAGAATGAAGCAGACTGGCAAAATATAAAGCTCCTATCCTAGGAGGTATCCTGCGTGAGTGTTATGTTATCATCCTCAGTTTCACCCTCATCCCACAATTCTAAAGCGTTACGAATAGGACGATAGAAAAGACTTCTCCGTTCACTCTTATCCCCAATAAATTTGTGGAAATAATGCTCAGTATCATAGCACATACCAGAGGGGGCATGAACCCAAGCTCGATCACTCTCATTCCAATAAATATCAAGATCAAGTGGCATTTCAGGTAAGGTAGAAACAGGAGGTTCATCCTCGACACGAACTTCCTTCCTACCAACATGGACCCAACCTCTAATAGGGGGCCTAGGAAGAGGAGTTTTATCTAGGGGAGGCATAGAAGCTTTAAGCTAACAAGCATCAACAAAGTGTCCAAAGGATTTACATATAGTGCAAATATCAGGATTCCATCTATACTTCACATCCATGAAGTGCTCATGATTGTAAATGCAAACTTTAATTTTAGTAGGCAATGACTTATCCAGTGTAATTTCAATAAGGGCCCTAGCATACACTAAATTTTTCCTTGTAACAGTACTGGCATCAAAACACTTGAGCTTACCAATGTGACAAGCAAGCCAATTCAGGCCAAAAAGAGGTTGAAGAACATAGGAAATATGGGTGAATTGCGTCCAAACAGAAATTGAAAGAACCTGTTCACGAACTCTATCAATCGAAGCGCTCCAGGTAACCACAATAAAAGGTCTACCACCAATAATAGAAGGGCAGCTTCCAGGACACGTAACCTTTCTTCAGCTGAGGAAAACTTGAAATAATAAAGTCCGTCAACAATTGTGTAACACCCCACGCCCGCTAGGGTCACTCACAAGGGAATGCCATAGCATCGGTGGAGTATTTTAGTGAATATAGAACAGAAAAATTACAACAAGACAGATATAAATAGTACTTGAAATTTTAAAACATCATCTCATAACAGCGGAAATAAACATGTCTGGTTACATCATAAAACCATGATAAAAGTCAAGTACAATATCCATCAAAATAAAGAAGTACATAATCCCACTCTCTCATACAAAAGCCATAACCAAAGAAAAGATAACTGGATAACTGGAGCTTTACATCTACCCAAGCTCCTAAAGACTGGAACAGCAATCCGATCAAGCTCTACTACCGCTAGGATCCACCGTAGGATCTGAGGGTTGGGAAAAAGATAAAAACAACGGGGTCAGACATAAGTCTGAGTGAGTCCTATAACTTTAACAATACAATCATTAAAGTAACCAGAGAAGACATAAACTTGACCTACGGTAATATCTGGGGATGAATGGCTACACTAAGCAGCTTGGTAGACTTAGGATAAACTAAGATAACCGTTAGGACGCATCTACCCACCCAAGGATAATTACTAACTGCACCACACCAGTCATTCCTACTTAAAGGTTGATCCCTTCCAAGGACTTAGAAAATTTCCCCAGTAGTTTCATGTACCCCTAGCCCACTACATAGGTGCCGTCTGCCCCTATCTCCACTAGGTGTACCCAGTAATTCTTACCCAGTAGTTTCGTGTACCCCTACATAGGTGCCGTCTGCCCCTATCTTCATTAGGTGTACCCACTACTCCCCAAGCGATCGGCTCCCTACCGTAGATACCCGTGCTGGTCCCACGGTGGGGTGTATCACTCCCCTAAAGTGGCTACCAAATATTAACGGTGCACGGCTTTATATCTACACGATGCAACAACGGCTTATCTACCAGCCCGGGCCCACACACGCATATGAAACCCGTTGGACTTGCGTTGCCACCGCTAACCCGTTTTGGCCTCTTATAATCAAGCCCAATATGCGTGTCCCGTCACTCGACATGGGTCGAGCCCACAAAGATACGTTTGGGATATTGGTTGAAATGGGCCCCCACAAGCTACCCACTTAAGCTTGTCAAATATCTAGTGTATCCCACTTAACCCTTTAATCATGTTTAATTACATGTTTCCACTTGGTTAAGTATTCTAATCGTATTTTCTATTGCCACCCAAGGCAACCCACTAGATTCCACATGCCACCCAAGGCACCCACAAAATTTCCTCATGCCACCCAAGGCACCCACTTAACCCCTCATGTCCCACTACATGCTACTATGGTTAAGTGTTTCTTAATTAATTAAGACCGTGATCTCCCATAAAGACCTCCCACATTAGACTGGCTGTTATGACCGCCTGGTTAAGCCGGTAGAATCCGGGCAGTCTTACGTCATAACAGAGTCTAACCTCGTGTCTTTACCTTAATCACGTATTTAATTTATGGCTAAGACCTCTCACATTGGGCTGACATTTGTAGCAACTGGTTAAGCCGGTCGGGTCCGGGCAGTTTTACACTACAAATGAGTCCAACCTCGTGTCTTAGTCGATTAATTACACCTAATTAATCACCCCCATATTAATTATCCCTAATTAATATCAAGTTTTCCATAACATGGGTAGACCTAACTCAATAGGTAAATTCCCATGGGGTAGACCTAACTCAATAGGTAAATTCCCACTTATGGTAATTTATTTTTATGGTATGCTTAATCATACCCAATCATTCACTTATTAACATATTTACCAACCCCATCGTTCCCCACGTAAATCGTTCTCATTTCATGACATAAATAAGGGGAAGATCATCACAAATATCATGGGTTTAGCATACAACTTTGTCATGGGTTAAGAGGATGTCAACTTGCATATATGAGCATATATTAACCCAACTACATATAACCCAAACTTGCATATTATCATACACATGATTTGCATAACATGTTGCATATGAGCTTGCATATTATCATACACATATCTTGCATAACATGTTGAACTTGCATATAGGCATTCTCATAACTTGCATAACATGTTAAACATGCATTTAAGCATACACATAACTTGCATAAGCATTCACATACTTGCATAAGCATCCACATACTTGCATAAGCATACATAACTTGCATAAACATGCATAACTTGCATATCATGTCATTTAAGCATATACATATCTTGCATAAGCATTCATATACTCGCATAAGCATGCATAACTTGCATATCACATAAATCTTGCATTTAAACATATACATGACTTGCATAAGCATCCATACACTTGCATAAGCATGCATAACTTGCATATCACTTTCAACTTGCATTTAAACATATACTTATCTTGCATAACTTACTTTATTAAACATGCATAATTCCACTCATCAAATATGCATAAATCCACTTGTTAAACATGCATATATCAACTTGTTAAACATGCATAAATCAACTTATTAAGCATGCATAAGCCAACTTATCAAATATGCATAAACATAGAACAACATAGAGTAACATATCATTATAAATGATTCAAACTCACTAATCCGCATTTAAGACCATAAGTCTCATTACACCCAATCTACTTACTTTAACAATTGATGCTAAAGTGATAGAAACTCACCAAACTCAAGATTAGCAACCTTATGAAGTAGAGTTAGTTGCTAACTATGAAGATAATGATGATTAGAGAATGATTTGAGAGGAATTAGCTTGAAACTTCCTTCTTAGATTAATGGAGACTCCTTCTAGGATTTAATTTGGCGGCATGAGGCCTTCATTTCTATTTTTAGTATGGATTAAGGTAGGTTTAGGGTGTATTTATAGATTAAGAGAGTGTTTTAGGCCCTTAGATTAACCCTAGATTAATTTAGGTCCATTAGATTTAGGAAATCTCTAGAACCAAGCCCAGCCCTAGCCAGAAAACCAGATCTGGTGCACCCAAGCACCCTGGTTCGACACGCCATGTCGACAGGCAAGTCGACAGGCATGTCGACACCCCTGTCGACAGGCCTGTCGACAGGCCTGTCGACATGCTTAGGCGGGAATCTTCCCGCCTGGCCACGCTGGTTCTAAATTTAAATTTAAATTCCTAAATCTGTTTTTAGCTCTAATTTTTCTGCAAACTTCCTTGGGCCATAACCAGGCCATACGGACTCCGATTTTCGAAAACTCGGACTCTATTTCGCGTATTTTTCCGAGACGAACGCAACGACGCAGCCCGTTACCCCCAATTCCCACATCTGAGATTATTTATCCTATGATTAGTGAATTTTAGTATTAACTAAAATTCAGGGTGTTACATTCTCCCCTCCTTAAAGGATTTCGTCCCCGAAATCTCTAAGCTAAGGAGAATGCATATCCTACCATCCAAACAACCATCTACTCAATCCATCACACACGGGCATCCATTGTCCTTAAAACAGTTTCTAATGATGTATGAGCATATGCAAACGGTGTGTGTATATGTTCCCTATCTAATGTATGAACATATGCAAACCATGATAGTGCCATGCATCCATTATGTATGCAAGAGAACCCTATCGACACATACAATATCTACATGAGTGCACAATCATTCACCAAAATGCATCATCCATGTGATAACACAACCATTATACATCCATAAATATATCTTCCTACACACAATTTTATGCAATATGCAACATGAAGTGACTGAGCCGATCTAGTGCCTAGAGTGTGTGTATATGCATCCACGAGCAACCACTAGCAAACACTTGCATCCACTTGCACCCATCAACCATAACATGTCTCAAACACATGTTTCAATCATAGGTTTACCCTATCTAAAGGTCAAAGGTACTAACGAGAGGACATACCAAAGATAAGATAAGTACTAGACAAGCGATAAAGGAGAAAGTAAGGACATACCCTCAAAAAGAAATGGGTACAATGAACGCATCTTCGCTTCCGTCTCCCAAGTTGCGTTGCTCTCATCTTCTCCCCATTGCACCTTGACTAGATGAACCTCTCGATTCCTCAATTTCCTAGTCTCTGACCCAAGGATGCGAGTAGGAGCTCGTCGAATAGTCGCATCACGCTCTACCTCTACATCTCTAAGCAAGCTCGGCTCTACCACCTCTGCCGTCTCATGTAAGCACTTCCTCAGATGTGATACATGGAATACATCATGAACACCACTAAGTCTGTCGGGCAACTCCACCCTATATGCCATCCGTCCAATCCTTTCCTTGATAGGAAACGGCCCAACAAACCTCGGTGATAACTTCCCAACGGATCCGAAGCGAACAACATTTCTCAACGGAGATACCTTAACAAAAACCATGTCCCCAACCTCAAACTCAAGATCCGTCCTTCTCTTGTCCGCATAAGATTTTTGCCTATCCTGCGCTGCTTTCATCCTTCTTCGAATCAAGTCAATCTTCTCAGAAGTCTCCCTAATCATATCGGGCCCAAGCAAAATCTTATCTGTAGATTCCCACCAACATGTAGGTGATCGACAAGGCCTTCCATAGAGAGCTTCAAAAGGAGCCATACCAATACTGGACTGAAAGCTGTTATTATATGCGAACTCCACCAATGGAAGATGCTCTTCCCATGTACCTCCAAAATCTAGGATACAAAGCCTCAAAAGGTCTTCTAGAACACGATTCACCCTCTCAGTCTGGCCGTCCGTCTGAGGATGATATGCGGTGCTCAGACACAATTGAGTCCCCACTGCTTCTTGCAAACTACTCCAGAACTCGCTAGTGAAGATAGGATCTCGATCACTCACTATGCTAGAGGGTACCCCATGTAATCGAACTATCTCTCGAAGATATACTGAAGCTAGCCATGGAGCGGTCCTCTTGCTCTTCACAGGTATGAAATGGGCGCTCTTAGTAAGTCTGTCTACCACCACCCAAATTCCTGTATTACCCTTCCTCGATCTGGGTAACCCGTCAATAAAATCCATCGAGACGCTATCCCACTTCCATTGCGGAACCTCCAATGGGTGAAGCAACCCACCTGGTTTCCTTTGCTCCGCCTTCACTTGCTGGCACACCAAACATCGAGCGACATATTCGGCCACGTCTTTCTTCATACCGGCCCAGAAGAAAACCCTCTTCATGTCTTGGTACATCTTGTCCCCACCGGGGTGAATGGTCATCCTAGAACGGTGTGCGTCATCAAGAATAGCCTTCCTCAAACCCTCGTCTTGCGGTACGCAAAGTCTACCGTCTCTACGCAAGCACCCCCTATCGTCTAGGGTGTACCTACTCAAATGGCTGGACGACTCCCCCCTCATGAGCTTCTCTACTAACTCAACCAACTGTGGGTCGCCCCTCTGTGCTTCTCCAATCCGCCCCAAAAGAGTAGGCCTAACTTCCAAGGAAGCTAGCAAACCGGGTACATAATCAATGGAAGGTCTGAAATCAAACATCGAGATAAACTCCAAGTCTCGTCGTTCCACGAACAATGGACTCAAGGACAACCTCTTCCTACTCAAGGCGTCCGCCACCACGTTACCCTTGCCAGGGGTATACGCTATCTCGAAATCATAAGATGCTAAGAACTCCATCCACCTTTGCTGTCTTAAGTTTAAATCTTTCTGAGAGAATAAGTACTTCAATGATTTATGGTCAGTGAACAACTCGAATCTCTCACCCAGAAGATAATGGCGCCAAATCTTAAGCGCAAAAACAATAGCGGCCAGCTCTAGATCATGGGTAGGGTAATTTTTCTCATGTGCCCTCAACTGCCTTCCACCATAGGCTATTACCCTTCCCTCTTGCATTAAGACTGCGCCAAGTCCTGTCCCACAGGCATCGGTATAGACAACAAATGGATTGCTCCCATCTGGCAACACTAAAACTGGAGCGGTGGTTAAAGCTCTCTTTAACCGTCGGAACGCATCATCACAATCTACGTCCCATGTGAAAACAAGATTCTTCTTTGTTAAGCGGGTTAATGGGGCTGATATCTTCGCGAAGTCTTTAATAAACTTCCTATAATAACCCGCCAACCCCAAGAAACTTCTTACTTCGGTAGCATTCTTCGGAACCTTCCAATCCTGAATTGATACTACCTTCGCGGGATCCACAGCTATCCCTTCCTTGGAGACCACGTGCCCCAAGAATCGTACTTCCTTCCTCCAGAAGTGACATTTAGAGAATTTAGCCTTAAGGCTATGTGCTCGAAGAGTCCTCAACACTTCCCCAAGATGTAGGGCATGCTCTTCTTCACTCTTAGAAAATACTAAGATATCATCCACAAAGACCACCACGAATTTATTAAGGAACTCCCTGAACACCCTACTCATCAAATCAACAAAGTATGCAGGGGCGTTCGTCAACCCAAATGGCATCACCAGCCACTCATAGAAACCATCCGGAGTTCTAAAGGCAGTCTTGTCTATGCTATCCTCAGCCACCCTCAACTGATGAAACCCCGTGGCCAAGTCCAACTGAGAAAATACTGAAGCGCCAACCAACTGATCGAAAAGATCATCTATTCTCGGCAATGGGTGTCTATTCTTCTTTGTGAGCTTGTTGAGTTCTCTATAGTCTACACAAAGTCTGAGGGACCCATCCGCCTTTGTAGCAAATACTACTGGAGCACCCCACTCCGATATGCTCCGTCTTATGAACCCCTTCTCGTGCAACTCCCCTACTTGCTTATGGAGTTCCCTCCTCTCACGAGGAGCCATGTGGCGCACTGGTAAAGATACCGGTTTAGCATTATCCACCAAATATATTCGGAAGTCAATCTCCCGCTTCGGAGGTAAGCCCTTCACCTCCTCAAACACATCCGGATATTCCCGGACCACTCTCATAGATTGCAAACTCTCGACCGAAGCGTCAAGCGATTCAAGATAACTTAGCATAACAGAGTCCATGGGATTACAAGAAATCTCGAGAGTGTTACCCAAACGGGTCATGAGCCTAACAACTCTCCTTTCGCAATCAAGAACGGCACCATTACTGGATAACCAGTCCATGCCCAAAATCAACCCATAGCCCGTGAAGCCCAATACAAAAGCATCACATCTAAACTCAATGCTAAGTATAGAAATCTTCAAACCCAAACATATCATGGACAAATAAGTGGAGCCCCCAATTGGGTTTGAAACAACCAAGGGATCATCTACCAGACTGGTGTCTAAGTGCAGTAACTCAACTAATGATGATGAAATAAACGAATGCGATGCGCCTGAATCAAACAATGTACGGACAGGATGGTCAAATAGAAAAACCAGACTTTCAACGGAAATAGTTCTACCTCTCTCCTGAATCGGTGGAACCGCGAGAGCCTGTACTTGCCCCCTAGCCTGACTCGGTGCCATAAGAGCTTGCACCTGTCCTCCTGAGGTAGATTCCGTCCTTTGCCCCTTCTTAGGGCAATCCTTCACTAAGTGCCCTGCTTCGCCACAGTGGAAGCAGACGGTCTTCTTCTTCTTGCGACAATCCTTGCTTAGGTGGCCAGGTGTCCCACAATTGAAACACTTCTTCTTCTTGCCCTTGCCACCGTTGCCTTTCCCACCTTTGCTTTGCTGTTGTTGAGGTCTCTTTTGATATCCCTTCTTCTCGGGTGCCTTATTAGCATTAGGACCCTTCTCTTCCTCATACATGAGTGCCATGTCAACTAGCTTCTCAAAGGTAGCCCCCATAGGGATATGAGTCATAGCCAACCCATGCATAGGTTCATTTAAGCCTTTTACGAACCGCAAAGCCTTCTTCTCCGGTGTATTCACCATATCTAGGCCAAACCTTGCCAATTGATTAAACTTGTTAACATATTCCTTCACCGAAAGATTTCCTTGCTTCAGAGTCAAGAATCTTTCCATATACAAGTTTTCCTCCGCCCTTGAGAGAAACTTTGCCACAAATCTTTGCCTAAAATCCGCCCAAGAGTCAACGGGGCATTCTCCACTAGTAACTTCCCACCAGAATGAGGCCTCTCCCTTCATTAACCAAGCAGCCAACTTGACTTTCTTCCCTTCTTCCATCTCAAAGATATCCATCAACTCTTCCACCTCCTTAAGCCAATCTCTAGCCTCCACAAAGGTTTCAGATCCTTGAAAAGGTTTCCCTCCCATAGCTTTAAATTCCTTGCAAGTCTTAGCAAAAGTATCCGTGCGAGGAGGAGGGGGAGGAGGAAGATCGGGTGCTACGGTTGGTGGAGGAATATTTGCTGGACCCGCAGTGGTGGCCCTAGCCTCCATCAATCTCCTATACCATACTGGTACCGTCACACCCTCCGGAAGATTAAGATTCTCGGTCATGCTGAAACGAAAAAGGAAAGATTCAAAACGGAGAATTCGAAGGATATAGATATGGCTATTGGGGATTATGCTTTTCTTTCAAAAACTTTTCTCTTAAAAGACATGTTTTTGAAAATATCTTTTCCAAAAATGTTTTAGAAAAATAGTTTTCTAAAAAATTTATCTGTTCCGGTAACCTTTGCTCTGATACCACGTGTAACACCCCACGCCCGCTAGGGTCACTCACAAGGGAATGCCATAGCATCGGTGGAGTATTTTAGTGAATATAGAACAGAAAAATTACAACAAGACAAATATAAATAGTACTTGAAATTTTAAAACATCATCTCATAACAGCGGAAATAAACATGTCTGGTTACATCATAAAACCATGATAAAAGTCAAGTACAATATCCATCAAAATAAAGAAGTACATAATCCCACTCTCTCATACAAAAGCCATAACCAAAGAAAAGATAACTGGATAACTGGAGCTTTACATCTACCCAAGCTCCTAAAGACTGGAACAGCAATCCGATCAAGCTCTACTACCGCTAGGATCCACCGTAGGATCTGAGGGTTGGGATAAAGATAAAAACAACGGGGTCAGACATAAGTCTGAGTGAGTCCTATAACTTTAACAATACAATCATTAAAGTAACCAGAGAAGACATAAACTTGACCTACGGTAATATCTGGGGATGAATGGCTACACTAAGCAGCTTGGTAGACTTAGGATAAACTAAGATAACCGTTAGGACGCATCTACCCACCCAAGGATAATTACTAACTGCACCACACCAGTCATTCCTACTTAAAGGTTGATCCCTTCCAAGGACTTAGAAAATTTCCCCAGTAGTTTCATGTACCCCTAGCCCACTACATAGGTGCCGTCTGCCCCTATCTCCACTAGGTGTACCCAGTAATTCTTACCCAGTAGTTTCGTGTACCCCTACATAGGTGCCGTCTGCCCCTATCTTCATTAGGTGTACCCACTACTCCCCAAGCGATCGGCTCCCTACCGTAGATACCCGTGCTGGTCCCACGGTGGGGTGTATCACTCCCCTAAAGTGGCTACCAAATATTAACGGTGCACGGCTTTATATCTACACGATGCAACAACGGCTTATCTACCAGCCCGGGCCCACACACGCATATGAAACCCGTTGGACTTGCGTTGCCACCGCTAACCCGTTTTGGCCTCTTATAATCAAGCCCAATATGCGTGTCCCGTCACTCGACATGGGTCGAGCCCACAAAGATACGTTTGGGATATTGGTTGAAATGGGCCCCCACAAGCTACCCACTTAAGCTTGTCAAATATCTAGTGTATCCCACTTAACCCTTTAATCATGTTTAATTACATGTTTCCACTTGGTTAAGTATTCTAATCGTATTTTCTATTGCCACCCAAGGCAACCCACTAGATTCCACATGCCACCCAAGGCACCCACAAAATTTCCTCATGCCACCCAAGGCACCCACTTAACCCCTCATGTCCCACTACATGCTACTATGGTTAAGTGTTTCTTAATTAATTAAGACCGTGATCTCCCATAAAGACCTCCCACATTAGACTGGCTGTTATGACCGCCTGGTTAAGCCGGTAGAATCCGGGCAGTCTTACGTCATAACAGAGTCTAACCTCGTGTCTTTACCTTAATCACGTATTTAATTTATGGCTAAGACCTCTCACATTGGGCTGACATTTGTAGCAACTGGTTAAGCCGGTCGGGTCCGGGCAGTTTTACACTACAAATGAGTCCAACCTCGTGTCTTAGTCGATTAATTACACCTAATTAATCACCCCCATATTAATTATCCCTAATTAATATCAAGTTTTCCATAACATGGGTAGACCTAACTCAATAGGTAAATTCCCATGGGGTAGACCTAACTCAATAGGTAAATTCCCACTTATGGTAATTTATTTTTATGGTATGCTTAATCATACCCAATCATTCACTTATTAACATATTTACCAACCCCATCGTTCCCCACGTAAATCGTTCTCATTTCATGACATAAATAAGGGGAAGATCATCACAAATATCATGGGTTTAGCATACAACTTTGTCATGGGTTAAGAGGATGTCAACTTGCATATATGAGCATATATTAACCCAACTACATATAACCCAAACTTGCATATTATCATACACATGATTTGCATAACATGTTGCATATGAGCTTGCATATTATCATACACATATCTTGCATAACATGTTGAACTTGCATATAGGCATTCTCATAACTTGCATAACATGTTAAACATGCATTTAAGCATACACATAACTTGCATAAGCATTCACATACTTGCATAAGCATCCACATACTTGCATAAGCATACATAACTTGCATAAACATGCATAACTTGCATATCATGTCATTTAAGCATATACATATCTTGCATAAGCATTCATATACTCGCATAAGCATGCATAACTTGCATATCACATAAATCTTGCATTTAAACATATACATGACTTGCATAAGCATCCATACACTTGCATAAGCATGCATAACTTGCATATCACTTTCAACTTGCATTTAAACATATACTTATCTTGCATAACTTACTTTATTAAACATGCATAATTCCACTCATCAAATATGCATAAATCCACTTGTTAAACATGCATATATCAACTTGTTAAACATGCATAAATCAACTTATTAAGCATGCATAAGCCAACTTATCAAATATGCATAAACATAGAACAACATAGAGTAACATATCATTATAAATGATTCAAACTCACTAATCCGCATTTAAGACCATAAGTCTCATTACACCCAATCTACTTACTTTAACAATTGATGCTAAAGTGATAGAAACTCACCAAACTCAAGATTAGCAACCTTATGAAGTAGAGTTAGTTGCTAACTATGAAGATAATGATGATTAGAGAATGATTTGAGAGGAATTAGCTTGAAACTTCCTTCTTAGATTAATGGAGACTCCTTCTAGGATTTAATTTGGCGGCATGAGGCCTTCATTTCTATTTTTAGTATGGGTTAAGGTAGGTTTAGGGTGTATTTATAGATTAAGAGAGTGTTTTAGGCCCTTAGATTAACCCTAGATTAATTTAGGTCCATTAGATTTAGGAAATCTCTAGAACCAAGCCCAGCCCTAGCCAGAAAACCAGATCTGGTGCACCCAAGCACCCTGGTTCGACACGCCATGTCGACAGGCAAGTCGACAGGCATGTCGACACCCCTGTCTACAGGCCTGTCGACATGCTTAGGCGGGAATCTTCCCGCCTGGCCCCGCTGGTTCTAAATTTAAATTTAAATTTAAATTCCTAAATCTGTTTTTAGCTCTAATTTTTCTGCAAACTTCCTTGGGCCATAACCGGGCCATACGGACTCCGATTTTCGAAAACTCGGACTCTATTTCGCGTATTTTTCCGAGACGAACGCAACGATGCAGCCCGTTACCCCCAATTCCCACATCTAAGATTATTTATCCTATGATTAGTGAATTTTAGTATTAACTAAAATTCAGGGTGTTACAAATTGTCATTCTCAAATGAGCACGAATTTGCCAAGAATTACGGCAAGCAGTGTACAAGTTAACAACAATGCTTTAGAATCAAGGAAAAAATCCACAAGCTGATCGCTTCAAAAATTAGCTGCTTTATCATGGATTTCCGGTGGTGGGATCGAGCCATGTTTAGTTTGTAGGATATCAAAATTTACCGGCATGTAATCCCTAGCTACTTGAGGCAGGGAAGCAAAAAGTAACGTCCAATTCGTTGGAGGCTTCGTTGGTGGGATCAAAACAAGTGCATGACTAGCAGGTTTTGAGGGCACAATGGATGGGGAGTTATGACAAACAGGTGATGGACTGTGAATGTTAACAGTAGGTGCAGTGCGTTGGGGTAGTTGTCCAAACAAACCAACAACCCCAAGAAAATCAGATGAATCACAATTCATAACATTTCCAAAATCACTAATATTTATCTCCAAATTTAATCCCGGAGACATTGGCGCAACAGACAAATTCCAACCCAGATCAGAAGTACTCAACCCAAGAATAGCCGGTCCCGACTCCAAGGCTCCAGGTAATAGCCAATCATGCGAAGCATGAGCAAGCATTGAAGAAATCAGAGACTTTCCCAAATTAGGTGAGCACATAGGCAATGACCGTCCAGTAGTAGACAGGTTAGCAATTAAGGTATTAAGAGGGTGAGATTCAGGCAACGAATACACCGATTTCGGAGGAGGAGTAAACGATTCGGGTTCGACGTCGGTATCAGACATGGATTGCAGAGATTGAGCATGACTAGAAGATTGAGTTGTTGTTGAAGATAGAGAACGAGATTTGTCCTTTTTGTTCTTGGCCATGATAAGGGAGGAAGAAGAGCATTGGGGGAAGAAAGTGATTAAGGAGCAGCGGTGCAAGAAGAAGGGATCACAGCGTGCTGTAGGGTTTCCGCCCTTTTTTTTGTTTTGTGTTCTTTTATGATTTGTATAACGAAGGTAATTGTTCGAGTTGAAACTAAATAAAAACAAGGGGAGGTGCAAATATATACATTTAACATTATATATGCTAAATAAACAGAATATATTAGGAAAAGGGGAAGAAATAAATGTTATGTTTTATTTAATGCAACAATTTATTGAATTTGATGTGGTATGTAAACAAAAAAAATAAGAGTACCAAAATAAAAAAATATCTAAAGGTTAGTATGGATTGTTAAGTATGAGAGATAATATTGATATAGAAGAAACATTAATAAAAGAGTATTGTGGAGACCATGCTATAATTCAACTGGTTTGATACGTCAATACAATTATCTAAAATTTAACTTATCCATCTAACAATTATAAAAAGAACTACTTATTTATATGTTAAAAACCTATATATTAAAAAAATAGTAAATATTGAATTGCTCAATCAAATACAATTACTTTATAAAATAAGGGAAAGTTTGCTAGAGTTTATGCTCACTTGATGTGATTAATAACACTATTGATGTTATATTTTATTTTGAATAAAAGATTAAGTCATGTTATATTTATGCGTAATATAAACATTAACATAATAAAAGTCCTTAGAATAATAATTTATAATTATATAGTTTCAAGTAAGTGACTTGAACATGAGATATATAATATAATAATAAGTGTTATAATTCTTAAATGTCTGTAGTCAAGTTTTATTGTATATAGGACAAAAATAAAACACTAAGACTAGTGTGTTGATTGATTGATGATCTTATCTCATTGATCATTAATATATGTGATATTGATGTCAGTACAAAATATGTAATAGAGAATAGTGTATTTGGCTGACCCAAAATGAGAAAACTTCATGGAATATAATTAATAGTGTCATAAGTTATTCTCATAGTGACAGTGATGTTGTAACGACCTAGATTTTTCGGTTATTTAAATTTGAATATTTAAATGATTTTTAAATATTATATTTGGAATATAAATGGATTTTAATATTGAATTTGTTTATTTACAACGAAGTTTGAACGTTAAATTTATATTTAATTTAAAACGAGCTCGAAATGGCGTGATAGTTTGTAATATTGAGATTTGAACTTCAATTGAATATACAGGATCCGATATAAGTCGGATTTATGTGAAATAAGAAACGTTTTGTTAACCCATTTATATAAACATGGTTCGAGATTACAAATTGTTCACGAGCAGCGACATGCAAACACAAAATGAATATGAATTCAGGTCGATTGGGCACACAAACGCCATGCCATTAAAACACCATCATGTCATGATAATAACTTTCCTCATGACGTACAAGCAAGCCTAGTCATATCGTGCCAAGCCATGTATCACCATGACATTCAACGGCATGCCAAGCAGTGAGTCAGTAGCATACAATCACACCATGTCGGCATGGTCATTCCATTCAGTTCGTTAAGTTTATGTCGTAGCTCCTTCATGCGATATGGTCTAAGACGTTAACACGACATGCAGTTAAGTGGTACATCACGGATTGAAGTTAAGTCATTCAAATACGCAAGCATTCAAGTCGTTATGTCTGTTTATGCCGCAAATCATATTTGTGTTGCTAGTAATTGATGCCATTGGAATAAATGCGGTGTGAATTACAAAAGACAGCTAGCACGTATATGAGAGTTGGTTGGTTACAATGTATAATATATACAGAAGATCAAGTCGTGAAAGTCTTCATGGCGCAAACCTCATGACTAAATTCAACCATGCCGCAAGCCCTTCTCATTTAATTCGTAAGTGGTTGCACACATGTGGACTACAAACAAATGATCCATGCTTATTACATTATTTCAATATTGCAAGCAAGATAACGAAGGACGTGGAACAAAATTAGCCATAGGAATTGGTTTAGTGAGTATTGGATGCATTATGGATTTATATACATAAAGTGATACGTGGCAAGCCATGGAAGAACGCAAGTATCGGCTTACGATATAAAGAAAGTGCTACAATATATTATGATTTAAATAATATATACTGTATAAGGTGAGACCGGATTGCTACGTGAGTTAGCATCAAGCCGTCATACCGGGAGTGTATAAAAATCAAGATGTCCATATCTCACGACTTGGTCTCGACCTATTGTCATGACATGGTTTTCAGTATAGCATGATTAAAGTCGATTAGCAGGTCATCAAGATATAGGGATTACAGCTATCTGATATCATGTTGTTAGCCATAGAGAGTACACATGGCCTGCATGGGTTCTAATTACTTTGTACTGCGCAAGACATGTATAAATAATGGATAACAGGAGGGACCTGGACGAGATGCAACGTTTATATTAAAACCAAGTAGTGAGTTACAAATGGAGGGCAGCTGTAAAGTGGCAAAATATAATTAGCCAGCTGATCATATGTGAGCGGTCTCTAATACAGGCGCGTGTATAAATGAAGGCACGTGGAAAAGTTCAATGGGAAAAAGGCATTATCCAATCTGTTATAGCGGCATGAAACCAAGCTGCAAGACGTTAAACTCATGTCATAGTGACCGCCAGCTGTAAAGGACGGATTACCAGTTGTACCCCCATATTTACGACTTTTCCACTACTTCTAAATGTCATCTATAAATACCCCCACACTACACACTTGAAAGGGGACCGAAATTTATTACCCCGAAGGGCTGCTAAAACTATTTCTTTATCTCTCTAAACTTCATTCCAAGTTCCATTAATGGCTTCTCAAGATCAATCTATCTCTCTCCAACAACAAATGGATCAAATCTTCTCCAAACTCCATTAGAAATTTCTCAAGCTCAATTCAAGCTACTCTAATCTCCAGTAATCCTCCCTCAGCCTAGATCCAACACAAAATCTTCATGGAACCGACGAAGATCATCTAAATAATTAATGGTCAAAGTTATATACAACAACTATCACAAATCAAGATATCTCATTCATTCCTTCATGAATTCAAGTGAAATCAAGAGCGAAAGAGAGAGAAATCAGAGGAGATCATTATAAAAGAAAGAAATGAGTGATATGAATGAAGTCATGTACTTTGTAAATTCAAAAGTGATAATGAAAGTAGCTTCTATAGTGGATGTAGGTCTAAATTGACCGAACCACTCTAAATTCTCGTGTTTTTACTTGCTTTTACATTTTGTGGCTCCATTTTTCTATTTCATACCTTTTGGTGAAGTATTGAGAAAATACCTTTGGTGTTGTGACCATTTTATGATTTCAACATTTGGCACCCATCGTGGGGTCACGTTGACTCTCTCAAGGTTAATCACTTTGTGATTACATTGAAATGCAAAGCCTGTTTCCACTATAGATTCTCCAAATCTAAGATCTGGGCCAATATATGACTTCTCTCCGAAATTCAAAGCCTTGTCCTAAATAATGGCCAAATCTAAGAAAATTGCAAGTAAAACCGTGGGAGAAGCCGACAACATTGCTAACGACGAGACTACGCCAATTACTAATCGCTTTGATGTTGGTGAAAACTCGGTAGGTGGAGCTGGTGTGACTAGGAATGAGTTGGACCCCGCTATCGCCAATTTAAACTGACGAATGTATAGTTCTACGAAGGCTTTGATGGATAAATTGGATGCAATTCTCAATGCTCAACAAATGAACCACCTCAAAAGGTCCATATTGATCTCGAAGAAAATACCAATTCATCCGCTTTTGATCAAAACTGCAGCGACAACATGGAAGACGATAATGATTGGTTGAGCGACAATAACGAGGCTAACATCAAAGACTTGAAGCCAAAAGCTAAAAATCATCCTGATGGAAATACTAGAAGGGTTACTAGTCCTGTCATGGGGGCACCTCCTCGCCGGGGAGGTAAAGGACCTAAGTCTTCAAACCGCGATCACTTGCCTTGGCAAGAATCTGGTAAAGAGATTGAAATCTTCCTTCCGGAAAGACGTAACACTGAAGAGTACATCTCAGATATGATAGAATAGATCATGAAGAAGGATCAAGCTGGAAACGACAATGAAAGAGAATGGGATTTCTCTCCCGATTGGACTCCGTTTACCGAAAGAATCCAAGAAACAGAGTGTCCGAAGAAATTCACTCCTCCAACTTTGCCTCCGTACAATGGCCTTGTTGATCCTAACTACTTTATGTTCAAATACGAATGGCATATGAGTGCAGCAAAGGCAAAAGATGAGATGAGATACCTATACTTTCCTCTCTACTTAGAAGGTGCTGCGTCATTATGGTTCATGAAGATGCCACCTAAGTCCGTAGATCGATTCTCTGACTTGACCAAAAAGTTCAAGTAGCAGTTCCGACTCTATGCTACAAAAGCCAAGGATGCTATAACACTTTCAACAATGGAGCAGAATCCAAGTGAATATGTTAAAGCCTTTCTCAGTCGATTCAATATTGCCTTGTATGAAGTGAGGAAGCCAGAGCCACGCTCATGGCTTTACTCAACGCTATAGAAAAGAGAAGTGAGTTTGGGAGATGGATAAAGATGAAGGAACCAAATACGCTTGAAAAGTTCTATTAAAAAGAGGAAGAGTACATCGGCGTGGATGGCAATTCTCCTCCTATTGGCACAAGCAGCATTGCTGAGGATAAAAAGAATGCTAATGCTCAAGTTAATCAACAAAGAACTCAGGGGCAGAAGCGAGCCAATGACGGGAGCGATAACAAGGCTAATAAGAAGTTTCGCCTTCATGACTCGTCAGAACTGTCTCCGCTGAATGACACTCCCGAAAACATCTACCTTGCCACAAAGGATGCAGAAGATTACCCGAAGCCTTGATCAATAAAGATGAATGACCATCTAACCAAATCTGGGAAGTTTCACCGGCTCCACAATCAGCCAGGCCACAATACCAATGAATGTAAGCATATGAAATCATTGATCGAAGAGCTGAATAGGAAGTATTGCTTGCAACAATATGTGAAGAATCCTTAAACTACAAATCCTTATGCAACTCCCCAGGGGCAAGGTGCATCAAATGGCCAGTCCGGTCCAAGCAACAGAGCTTTTGCTCGAACCAATGCAAGGCTGGTCATCAACTGATAACCGTTGGTGGTGTTCTATTATCAGTGGCTCAGAATAAGCGACCTTCTTCACCCTTATTTTACTTCTTGCTATGTTTGAATTTCTTATAAAAGTATGTAATGTTTTATATGCATTGTACTGAACAATAGCTTCATGAATAAAGTCTTACCTGCCTGTATAAATCTCTTACTTGCAAAATTTTCATTAGTACAAAATTTGCTAAAAGACATTTTTTCCATTGCAGGCTATCAAACAAGCGTTTGCTTCCTTAAAGTTTGACCAAGTGAGACAAAACACTGACTTAAGGGAAAAATGGAGAAAGTTCCAATGAGTCGAACGACGAAGAGAGTAGCGAGCATCCACAGTTCCAAAACTCCAAAGGTCGCATGACTTCGTTGTGCAAAACGATGTGCGGGAGTTCACTATGTGAAACGATGCGCGAGAGTTCACTACGCGAAGCGATGCAACCTCACTCAAAGGTCGCGAGAGTTCGTTGTGTGAAACGAAGTGGGGAATTTGCTATGTGAAATGATGCACAGGATTTCGTCACGCCAAACTATGCAACCTCACCAAAAGGAAGCGGGAGTTCGTTGTGCGAAACGAAGCGCGGGAGTTCGCTATGCGAAACGATGCACGGGAGTTCGTTTCATGAAATGATGCAACCTCGCCTAAAGGTCGTGGGAATTCATTATGCGAAACGATGTGTGGGAGTTCACAATGTGAAATGATGTGCAGGAGTTCGTTACACGAAGCGATGCAACCTCACCCAATCGTTGTGCGAAATGAAGTGCGGGAGTGCGCTATGCGAAAGGATGTGCGGGAGTTCGTTATGCGAAAAGATGCAACCTCACCCAAAGGAAGCGGGAGTTCATTGTATGAAATGAAGTGTGGGAGTTCTCTATGCAAAACGGTGCATGGGAGTTCGTTACGATATATATATATATATATATATATATATATATACACACACACACACACACACACACACACACGATGCTACCCTACCTAAACCTCGCGGAAGTTCGCTCTGCGAAACGATGTGACAACCAAAAATCTTTTCCATAGAGAAAGTAACCTCTCCACAGCAGAGATCAACGATGCTTAGTGAGGTCTGTAATGTCAATTCAATCGACAGGAGAAGACGAACGTTGGGTTATAAACGACCTCTCCATAGTAGGGGCATCCAATGGAGTCTCCGATGTCAGAACTGACCGACAAAGCGGACAAACATTGAGTGGAAAAAGTCCTTCCCATAGTGAAGACTAATGACGAATTCCTAGGTTGGGGCATGAATATCCAAAGCTTCTCCAAGAAGAAGCAGAAAATAAATCACAGATATGTATTTCCCAAATATGAAATGTCGTACATCATCATATAAGCTGTTAAAACAATAACGCTTGAAATCCATAGTCGTCTTTGGTCGATTAGTTGATCTTAAGCATTAATGCAAATTCTAATTTGAATTTCGTGTTTGTGCAAATAATATTCGATGAGTTATAAACCGTTGAATAAAACAGTTTTGCATAGACACTTCATTCCGTTCAATAATAAAATCCGCCGTAATTAATTTTTTTAACTAACTAATCTATTATCGATATGGGCAGCCGATAACAAAATATTCGCCCAAAAATGTGCAATGTTTTTATTGTTATGAAATAGGTTGTAGTAGTGAAAAAAGGCACAACCTTCGTTCGCTTTAGAAAGTGTGTATTGCTTCGGTAAAAATTGAATGGCTAAACGAGTTCGTAAAACTAGTAACTCAACGTGAATTGGCCACGACCATTTCAATGAAAATCGAGCGCGACCAATCCAATGCGAATTTCACTTGTTTCATGCACTCAAGAAAGAATTAACATTGGGGCATTCACACACTAGCATGGCATTATCAACGACAACATACTTATCCATCCAATACAAGTGTTCATAGGCCGTCAAAACAATGAGTTCATTGGTCAACAAATAAAGATTCATAACCATCAAAGTTTCGAAGCTCACATTTTGCATGAGCAAAAAACATGAACTTTGAGGGGCAAATGTTAACCTCGCTATAAAAACATGGTTCGAAATTATGAATTGTTCATGAGCGGCGACATGCAGCTACAAAATGAATATGAATTCAGGTCGATTGGACACACATACACCATGTCGTTAAAACGCCATGATGTCATGATAACAGCTTTCCTCATGATGTACAAGCGAGCCTAGTCATGTCGTGCCAAGCCATGTATCACCATGACATTCAGCGGCATGCCAAGCTAATGAGTCAGTAGCATACAATCACACCACGTCGGTATGGTCATTCCATTCAGTTCGTTAAGTTCATGTCGTAGCTCCTTCTTGCGACATGGTCCAAGACGTTAACACGACACACAGTTAAATGGTACATCGCGACTTGAAGTTAAGTCATTCAAATACGCGAGCATTCAAGTCGTTATGTCTGTTCATGCCGCAAATCATATTTGTGTCGCTAGCAATTCACATCGTTGGAGTAAATGCGGTGTGAATTACAAAAGACAGCTAGCACGTATGTGAGAGTGGGTTGGTTGCAATCTATAATATATACAGAAGACCAAGTCGTGAAAGTCTTCATGGCGCAAAACTCATGACGCAATTCAGCCATGCCGCAAGTCCTTCTCATTCAAGTCATAAGTGGTTGCGCACATGTGGACTATAAACAAATGATCTAGGCTCATTATGTTATTTCAATATTACAAGCAAGATAGTGAAGGACGTGGAACAAAATTAGCCATAGGAATTGGTTCAGTGAGTATTGGATACATTATGGATTGATATACATAAAATGATACGTGGCAAGCCATGGAAGAACGCAAGTATCAGTTTGCCATATAAAGAAAGTGTTACAATATATTATGATTTAAATAATATATACTGTATAAGGTGAGACCAGATTGCTACGTGAGTTAGCATCAAGCCGTCATACCGGAAATGCATAAAAATCAAGACGTCCATATCTCACGACTTAGTCTTGACGTATTATCAAGACATGGTTTTCAGTATGGCATGATTAAAGTCGATTAGCATGTTATCAAGATACATGGACTACAACTATCTGATATCATGTTGTTAGCCATAGACAGTACACGTGGCCTGCACGGGTTCTAATTACTTTGTACTGCGCAAGACATGTATAAATAATGGATAACAAGAGGGACCTGGACGAGATGCAACGTATATATTAAAACCAAGTAGTGAGTTACAAATGGAGGGCAGCTGTAAAGTGGCAAAATACAATTAGGCTAGCTGATCATATGCGAGCGGTCTCTAGTACAGGCGCGTGTATACATGAAGGCACGTGGAAAAGTTCAATGGGAAAAAGGCATTATCCAATCCGTTATAGCGGCATGAAACCAAGCTGTAAGACGTTAAACTCATGTCATAGCGACCGCCGGCTGTAAAGGGCGGATTACCAGTTGTACCCCCATATTTACGACTTTGGCACTACTTCGAAATGCCATCTATAAATACCCCCATACTAAACACTTGAAAGGGGACCAAAAATTTCTACCCCAAAGGCTGCTAAATCTATTTCTCTATCACTCTAAACTTCATTCCAAGCTCCATTAATGGCTTCTCAAGATGAATCCATCTCTTGCCAACAACAAATGGATCAAATCTTCTCCAAACTCCATTAGAAATCTCTCTAGCTCAATTCAATCTACTCTGATCTCCATTAACCCTCTCTCAAGCCTAGATCCAAGACAAACTCGCCTTGGAATCGATGAAGATCGTCTAATTGATTGAGTGGTCCAAGTTCTACACAACAACTATCACAAATCAAGAGATCTCATTCGTTCCTTCATGAATTCAAGTGACATCAAGAGAGAAATAGAGAGAGAAAATAGAGGAGATCATCATAAAAAAGAGAAATGAGTGATATTAATGAAGTCATGTACTTTGTAAATTCAAAAGTGATAATGAAAGTAGCTTCTATAGTGGACGTAGGTATAAATTGACCGAACCACTCTAAATTCTCGTGTTTTCACTTGCTTTTACATTTTGTGGCTCCATTTTTCTATTTCATACCTTTTGATGAAGTATTGAGAAAATACCTTTGGTGTTGTGATCATTTTCTGATTTCAACATGTTTGAATCTTGTTGATTATAATTTTCATATGAAAGAGAAAAATACAGATTTCGTGTTATAGATTGTTAGTTATGTCTAATTCAAATTTTCAAATAGTCGATATGGAATTCATTTATAAACGATAAAGTTTATTTAATAAATTAGAATAGGATTTCTATATAATTTAAATATTGTTTAATTCGAAATTGTTAATATTGAGTTATAAATCAATTTTGGTTTATTTTGAAGTTGTATAAGATTTAATTTGAAGATATATGATAATAATATTATTGTTTTAGATTTAATTATTTTTATCGATATTATATAGGCCTTAGAATAGCCGTTTTTCAAACAACCTCTATTTTCAACAAAACGATTTTTTTTAAATACATATCGCTAATTATTGCTAGATTTCCAGTTTGAAGCCAATTGGAGTTGTTTTATTTATGAGAGTGTAATTTAAATGTGAACCGATAGATATATTGAAATTAAAATAACGCCGTTTTGCAAATGGAGTCGGTTTCAAAGAAATTAATTTCATTGGGACCGAAACATTAAGACGTTGCGGTGTATCCAATTTCATTGTGTTTGGAGCTCGTGTGTGGCAGTACGAATATGGAACGTTCAGCTGAAACACCGATTTTAAGTGGTAAAATTTAATACCGTAATAAAATTAAATAATATATATAAACTTAGCGAAGTATAAAAAAAAGAAAATGTGCAAGCCGATTCCACCATATAAACGTGGCTGCCTACCTATGCATGCTGTCCTCATCAAATCAAAATTTTGCTTCACCTACCCTAAGTGAATACATGCTGTTGTACATCCTAGATCTAATCAAAATTTATAAATATATAGACCCTACTTGTACAAGCAAGCATACCTAACCTTTCTCTTTAAATTGTCGCAGATCCTATTGTAGAAAATATTGATATATTTGCACATGCCTACCAAACTTTTCCAATAGTCCACCTAACCTAATATAGGAACCACGTATACACAAGTACTGCTGCATAGCCTATAAATGTATACACACAAATGAATAAACATTTAGTTGCACAAGCCTACAAATTTAATTATGTGCAACCATGTTATTAAACGTGTACACATGCATTTTCCTTTTGGGAAAACGCAACTACATATCCTATGAATGTTATTGAAATGAAAACACTGCAAGGCTACTTATCCTATGTGTTTTCTTTTCAACATATAAGAACCGTGCCGATCAATGACTCAGAAGAAATGACATCCCAAAACCTTGTGCACCACGTCTCCTTACACTATATATATACACATAGAATGCTCTTTCTCCTTTTCGTTTTCAGTAGGCAAGAACGAGCTATGCCTTCGCCATAACGTAAAATTCTCCCTCCAATGCAAAGAACAGTAAACAAAGCCTCTCATATAACCGCAGCCTGCCACTCAAATTACATGCAACTCATCGAAGCTCATGGTCCGTGATGTTCCGACATCTAGGAGGCAGAGCAGTTCATGGCAGGAGTTAGTTGCGTAGGGAGTCACAACATGGTTTTATTGTACGGGAAGTACGCCCATAGGTGAAGGCCAGTTGGAATGGAGGGGTAGGTCAGGGCACTTGCAGGTGCTGGTGGTAGCCTCAGCTCCGGTGGCAGGAGCGTTGAAGTGTGGTCAGGTGGTACTCCAAGTCGGCGATGTAGAGGTGATCGGAAAATGGTGCGTGGTTTCGAAAACATAGTAGTTTATATAAAAGAAAAAAGTGATGAGTAGGCAGATGGTCGGAGAGTGGTTGAGAAGGGTTGGCGCAGTGTTCTCTGGCGATGTTGGTGGCGTGTTCGATGGACAGACGTTGAAGGGCCAACTGGCAGTTGAGTTGGAAGGAAATAAAACATCAATTGGGGAAGAATTAATCTCACATGATCACTGGAAGTAAATAAGAGCAGGTTGGGTTCATGAATATAACGTGCAGTTTTAAATTTGCCAAATTGTGTAAGTAAGTATGCCTAATTAGATAAATTAAAATGGCCTAATTCTATAAATTTACCTAACCAAGTTTACACTGACTAAATCCATGTTGTAATGTGCCTAATAATGATTAAACGGCCTAATCATATTATTAACGTGTGCCTAATCACATTTAGGACATACCAAATGGGGTTTTAAACTAACATAGGAATTCATAATAATAGTAATAAAGTTTGATTAATATTATTAAAATAATAAATACCAAATTAAATTCATAACTTTTTCATATAGTAATGAAATAGGACAAAACAAGGACGTTGGTACCATGACAACGAGCGCTGCATTATGGAATTGGAACGGACGGAGTTGGTAGCAGTTGGAGTTTTAATTAAAGCACATGTTTAATTTAATTAAACAAATGGTTTTTGCGATGAATGGAAACCTAAGATGAGTTAAATTCACTCAGTTCTTCCCACTTATATTTCATATAAGTTGGGTTCTATAACTGTGTGCTATAGTTGCTAATGATTGACTATTTGTTAAATATATTTTCATATATTGATTGAACCGATGAAATTAAACGTTGTTTAATTTTAGCGTAAAACCAAATCGTTATCTTAAAAATTGGAACCAATTGAGGTAACTTACCTTGTTGGTCGCGTTTATATTTATATAGACGTGTTAAATTAATTGGTTGATGTTAAATTGTTGTTATTGGTTGATCATTGAATTTATATCAGTATATTGAATTGAATGATTGTTTTGAGGTACCGTAATTGGATGTAGGGAAAACAGGTTGGAGGGATCCAACTGGATTTCGCAAAATTTATTGTTTATTTTCATATTACAACTATATGAACTGTCTGACCAACCAGATTTTATAATTGATTTGATTATTGATCGTTGAATCTAAATTCAACGTTTGTTTGTTATTAACCAATGGAAAGTATTGGTTGGGTAATTGGCAGCATATGGCCTATAGTTAATTGTTTTGTAAATGTTGATTTACCGTCAGGTGGATCGACAGAAATGAAATTGTAAAATTTATTTTATAACTGAAATAAGATTTTAAATCTATTATTTTGAATGAAAGTTATTTAAAAGGAAATACATATTTATTATTTAAATTTTTCAGTAATTATTAAATTGTTTTATATAGAAAATTCGGATGTTGATAAGAATTATAAGCAGATGATCAAAAATTAATGTAACGGTCAAGAGTTGGATTAATTGTTTCTAAGAAACAATTAAATAAAATTATTTAAATTAACTATATTATTAATTAATTTGAAGGAAGGACTAATTGAATTTGGTTAACGATATAACAATATTTTGAGTTGGATAAGTCGACCATTTTTACTGGGATTGATTATTAAATTAAATTAGTTTATTGTTAAATAAATGGAATGAAACTGTTTAACGAATATTTGTTAAATTTAATAAGATTTTAAATAGAGAACTTTATTATTTATTTTAGTAATAAAGAATTTAACTACTTCTTCGGTGGTTAGTGATGAAGTAAAGTATTGTTTTAATTAATAATAATTTAAGTAATTACTTCTTAAATGAAATACATTTATGTCAGTAACTGATTAGGAATGGAATATAGTTGAGTTTTAGAAAGAGGTTATGAATGAGTTTTATATTAAACCCGAGTTTTATAACGATGCTATAAAAGAGATTTTGAGCTGATGCAATAACTTAAATAAATGTTTTATTTAATGTTTAAAGTAAGTAAGAAGAAATTACGATAATAAGGGTTTCATGTTAAACACGAGTTGTACAAACAAGGTTTATATAAGGGCGTGAGGCTAAAACGTTAATTTTAAATTGACGGTACTTAATAATGAAATTAAGTGAGATGAATGGAATAAAAATGAGATTTTCAAATTGAAAATGATTGAATGGTTTAGCAATGGAATGATATGGGTTGATAAAGAAATAAGAGAATAAATAAAAGAATTGGAACCTACCTGGAAATTGATTGAGCTGAGTGATTTTTTGAATATTAATCTGATGTTGATTTCGGTCTTTGGGATAAATACTTAGGGAATTATTCTCTTACCAATTTACGGATAAGGACAAATGAATGGTGAAGTATAGAAATGCATGAATAAGGAATATGAACGTTTCAAACTATAAAAGGTTTTGTGAAGTTATAATAACTCCAAAGTAACAGGTATAGAAAGGAGCTGAGAACATATATAATATTTCCAATATAAAGAAAATAGAGAGAGATTTCATGTAATTATACGATATTACAAAGTGAAGGAATTTAAGAGACGAGTTTGAATGGTTTATTCAAAAGGGGATAAGTGTTAATTATTGTTTCCAATTGATGAAACCAAAGAGATTTCATAATGATGTTTACGTGGAATTTGATTGAACTCAAAGTTGGGAATATATATATATATATATATATATATATGATTTAATTTTAAAATATAAAAACGAAATAGTTTTGCGCATACTCTCATAATAAAAATAAGAGGTCAATATTGTGTTTTATAATATTGAAAAATTAAGAAGTTTTTAATTTGTAAGGCCAAGTGATGTAGAGTACTAAACTAGTAAATTCATTTTATTTTTATGGATGAATGATTGTTTATTTGATAGTTAAATCACCGACTATAAAATCTGGCCTATACGATTGCTGCGACAGAAAGTCCGGGATCGAATTTATATTCGAAAACCATTTCGACTAGCAAATATGTAAACGTTGAAGATGGAAGATGCTAATGAAGGTGGAGCAATTGAAGACCGTGGATCTTCATAAGCGGAAGGAATGCTGTCAAATTTCTCTGCTTTGCAACCAGAGGGTTTTGATGGTAATTCGGTCATAGTTGAAATCTTTGGATTGTAAGGACAACTTGCTATTGATCCATGGGGTGATTCCTATATTGGATGAGGTAGTAGAGTGATTTCGGATCATCCCATTCCTGGATGACTTGCATGGACACATGTCTAACAGAGTATATCCTAAAAAACATGTACGTTGATTTTTACAAATATACCGAGTTGGTAGCGAAGAAGGGTACTTATTTTACACCCAAAGTATATGTGTGAATGTCAATTAGTGATTTGATGGATTAGACAATGTGGCATTCAAAATGAATGGTGGTCAGATGTTCTTAAAAGAATATTTAAATCTCAAGCCTCATCAAACGGGGAAATGGTATAAAATCAGGTAGGTCACGTGGCTAAGTGGGTCGCTCCCATTAGAATGTATTCTCACCATCTAGAGAATATTCATATTTGTTCTTCTTTTCGCTTCGGTATCTCCTGGGAACGGTTATGTTACTAGAAACCATAAGTGACAATATATTCGGAACATTCAAGCGAAGTGAACGGCCGGTCATATTTAGACTGGGTTGTAAGATGTTCTTATTAAATCCGATTTATTCCTCTCTAGAGATACACTGTCGGAACGTGGTCCCATACCTTGCCAATTGGAGTCCAATCTCTAATAAGAGCCCACCGTTTTGATTGTATACTATATATGTAGAGCGTGAGATGCAAGTGTTTGGCTAGATGGTTATTTATTTGTATTTAGACATTATTATAATGTCAGAAATGATATGATTTCAAAAATGTTTTGGGTTATCGTAAGGTAAAAAACATCCATATTTATGTGTGGATTTGGTCTTACGATTATCCTTTTCTTTCCAAAAGGTTTTTTAACTTAAAAATCAAGTTGAATGTTGCTTGTAAACTTAGTGGGTTTCTTACTCTGGTTCACTAAACTGATCCAACGTTTGTAAAGCTCGGGTTACACCGAGTTGCACAGGTTTAGGTTATCAGATGTTATGAAGAGACGAGCAAGATGATATTGTGTAATATTTTTTCGCTGTGTGATTTTATATGAGGACAGGTTGTTATAACTGTCCAGATGTGTTAATGTACCTGATGATTGTAAGTACTTTTTTAATCTCTCGATAAAGATTTATTTTTATATTATAGTTTGTACTGCTGCGATGTAAGACTCTATGTTGTGTTAGTTCTTCTTCTTCTATTATAATATTTCTTTCTTTCTTATCTCAACCTCTAATTTCTTTCTAATAACTATCTGTTTCCGTGTACAATTTGGGTTGGACGTGAGTTGTAATTGTCAACTCAAAGGGTATGGAAAAGTCGGTATGTTACAGATGTAATGGTCCTTAGACCTGAAATCATTATATATTTTATTCGAGGATATTTGTGTTTTAATATCATCAAAAGTTACTTTTAACTGAGTAGACGATAAAGGTGATTATTGGATACATCTCGAATCGATAAAATAATATAAATGATCTAGATGGATTTTAACTCTACAATATATATCCATGGACCTCTTGAGTGAGTATAATTATAAAATACATGGTCATGCTCAAATATTGATTTGTTTTATATAATCTGCTCATCAAGCAAGATAAAGTGATTAAATTATAAAGAGGATGATACATTCCATGCCTCGAATTTTAATATGGATATAATGGTTAAAGGATTAAATTACGTTGAAACATTGGTCATTTAAAAGGTTGTATCGAATCGTTGATTTTATTATAATTTGGGTAACAGCGATATATCATAATTTAATTACTGTTTAAATTATTTTCAACGTTATAGTAACCTATAGGGTCACACAAAAGGACGTTCAAAAGGGTGAGAACCGTTCTTACAAAAGAAATTCAGACGTTGATATTTCTTTTGATTTTGAAGTGGTATACGGGCCTTACGTTTCTCCTTAAAATTCTTGTTTACTTTACAAAATAGTGTGCGACCCTTCTTTCCATGTGATGGACATAAAATCGAGAAATAAAAAGGAAGAAACTAAATCCATAAATCGTCCAGTATCGATCCCTCACTCGTCTTGGATTCCATTCGACGACATCTAAGTGGCGTTCATGGATATCCATGGAGATGTCGATTCAAGTGGCGGCATTAAAGGAGTTTGATTCAACCCATGTTTGCATTAGATCTAAGATTTGCTAATCAAATTTGTAAGCTTTTGTTCAATCTATTTATTTTTGCTTAGATCTATAATTATGGGTTTTTTAAGTTTTTAAATTGGATGTCGATTATATCTAAAATTCTCTAACAGTGTTATCATATCCAGGGCTTGCAAAAATAGTATTTTGAACCCTGATTTATATTTTTTGCAAAATCGAAAGCGTTATGAAAACTAGTACGAGATTGTAATAGAAATACGTTGCAAAAGTGAAATTGTTTCACTGTAAAAAAGTTTGTATTTAATACAATGTTTGAAGTGAATTGATAGATTTTTCTCTCAGCCATGGTTATTTTAAATATATGTAAATGCACAGTTTATAATATAAAAGGTGTTTAAAGCCTATTTGGAACGAACCACATGTTTGAAAGATCATGTTCAAATGTTTTATTATGCTTTAACAGACTCTGTTAAAATAAATCAAATAAATCTGAATTTAACATTTTAAATTAATCATTGCAAAAATTGTGTGCAACATGTTAATTAATATGTGATATACCATACTGATTATATATATATATATATATATATATACGCGTGTGTGTGTATTGACATGTATAATTGCTGGAATTTGAATTGGAATTTTAACTCTTATACTAGTACATATATTTGATTATCAATGTCTCAACCACAAGGCCACTACAAGTAAAGCTGTAGTATGTACATATACTGTGACGACCCAAACTTCCGCTTACGGGAAAACATGGATTGCTTTGAGAACACGACGCATCAGATCACAAACGACAGAACATTTCATTGCTATTACAACAATTTACATCAGAGTACAAGAATATTCCAGAGTATGAATACATATTACATATTGGAAATACAATATCAAAGATTAAGAATTTACATAGCAGTAGAAAATAATACATAAGTATAATGCACAGCGGAAAATACATCAACTAACACAACTGAAAGAAATACATGGATACAAAGCTTTCCGAATATAGCTCCAGCTGTAATCCAGGATCCTACGAAAAGAAATATCTGCAAATCCAAAACTACTGACTGCCCGTGTGGAAAATATGGGCACCCAGAGTTTAGGTAGAAACAATAAACTTTGAGTCAGTCATGGGACTGGTGTGAGAACTAAAATAGTTATTAAATCTATTTTAAAGTTGGGTAAATCAAGGGACCACGGCGTATAACACGGAACAGGTTCACTCTTGAGAATATCAGTCTAAAACATTGAACAACACAATGCTTTTTGAAAAAATGAAGCTATTATAAGACTCAGGTCCCATCACACAATGAAACGCAAGCCGAAGGATAGAGTTTTCCCTTGTAATGGCAAAACTTGCTTGGTACGTTTAAAAAAAAAAATCATTTTGATATTACTATAAGTGCATAGTGTATCAAACAACTTCAAACATAAATGTATCAATCATAGATGGCATGAGCTCCCCATCCCACTATGTCGCTATATAGGTTTACAAATAAAACTGAAAGTCGCGTATTGGAAATTGGATTTCCATCATGAACCAAGGCAAGGGATCTCTCCTTCCGATTCGAGACAATCTAGCCTACCATGTCTCAGGATTCTGCCGCAACTGCACCTGGGATATTCCAGGCCGGTCCACACTTACTTTAGTTGATTGGTTATTCCTGAACAATACGTTTCTCTGCCCTATGGGGGCATAATGGTCAGTATGTCGACCATATGAAGAGCCACTAGCGACTCAAATCCGAGGTACCTAGCTTTCCAATATCTACATAAGTAAAATGTCCGGGCTCCATACCATGACATCACTCCTAGCTAGAAAGAAACGCATGTCCTCCACGCAGTCCCTAATCCCGTTTTTGGTTCATACCGGGGTGTGAAGCTCGCGAAACACAAAGCTATGCTACTTAAAGTCCTGCTTTGATCATCAACCACAAGACTCTGCTTTTCAAAAAAAGCCTTGATCATTTGCATCTCAACACGCCACATTGACAATTCACGCCATGCAACTGATGTCATATAACCTCTAATCTCGTACGTCTCAGAGAAGGGTATTAAACAAGAGAATAAATTCTCCGCCACCAAACATATATATATATATTTAATAGAAATAAGTCAACATAGAATGAAATCCAATGTCAGACACACATCCATTTACAAGTCCGTTCTAGGTCTGAACGAAACCGAAGGCACCTTATTCCTCATCCCATATATCCAATACAGGAGAGAGATCCTTGCATATCCGGCCGATCTCCAAGTACATTTGGACTATCAACACTTATTACCTTGTCTCGGGGGATCAGCCTAATCAAGACATCAGTACTCATCCATTCGATGTGAAGATCTTCGGTCTTCAACCACCGTCTTCATCGTTGACATTTAATCGTCGTATCAGTTATTCAGAATGGGATAAACCCAGTCTTTCCAAATAATTCACGTATCTTATAATCAAGTGATATATAAACACATCGTACGCCTCATTCCAATTCAGAATATTCTTTTATTCAAATATTCACATCTTTAGGGAAATGTTCCCATTAATTTTATCAAAGATAAATTCTTTTAACCTTATTCTTCAAATATTCATAGAAGCTCAGTTCGATTATTTCCAAATCGAATTCCATTCAATTCCAATTTAATATATTAAATTGGAAAACTTTGCTTTGGAAAATTTCCATTAAATCTTATTAGAAAGATTTATAAATTCTAATTCATAACTTCACTGTTAATTGGGTTAAAGAACAAATGTTATTCAAAACACCGTTCATGATAAACCCAAAAATCCAATCCCATTTAATTCCAATTAAATATTAATTAGTTGGTAAACTTCATTTATCTTAATTAAAAGATTTATTCTTTTCTTGACGGGGTTTAAGATTAGTGTTATTAAAGAAACCATTCACGACAAACCCAAATTCCAATTTGATATCAAATACAAAGTTCTAAATAGAAATTATATCATCTTATATTCAATATCAAAATCTGAAACCAACAAATATTATAATGGGAATAACGATATTTGTATCTTTCAAATTCCTCAACGATATACGTATAGTCATGGAATCCAATATCGAAATATCCAAAGATTATTTCCACTTAAATTCTTTCCAATTCATATGTTGGAAAATTCTGGTTATTTCTAAAACCATTTACAAATCAAATTTATTTATTTAAAACATTGGATTATTTTTCTAGTTAATAACTAGTTCATTTTGATAAAAAATATATTTTTATCTTTTCAAATACCGAATTTTCATCCAAAATCTTTCCAAATCATTTATTATGATTTTACATAATTTTTCCATATTTTTAGTAATTTTACTTAGGCCCTTACAGTCGGTATTCAATAACAGCCCCCGAATTGCATCCATTGCAGCCTTTTCTGAAATTGATTTGGATATATTTTAAAATCCAACCATTCAAATTTAAATATCTTATATTCATTGGAAAGATCTTTTCGATACGAACCTGACGGTTACGGTTTTAGGAGAATCCGACAGTCGGATCTCCCGTTACGTCCGTTTGAAGTCAATGGTTGAAATTCGCGAATGGTCGCTGCGCGACACGTTCTATTCAAGCCATTTAAATATATATAATATATTTCGTCGATTTCTTCTTAAAACGTATTTTATAAATCTGCTTTAAAAATGATTCCAACTTCCATTTCAATTTTAAATCAAAATCGAATATTCCATATCGTTATGATTTTAAAATGATAATATCTTGAAAATATCAGATTTTGAAATCAGTTCTTTTCGATATTCATTATAAAATGAATAAAATCGACAGAAAAATCCGTTTGAATTAAAATGACGTATTACTACTTAACTCGGCTCCATATATTTCTATATTTTTGTGTCCATCAAAAATTGGACATCAAAATCATATTTTGATTATTCAGTGAATATTATTTTAAAGTATTCCTTATTTTGAAATATTAGTTATTTTAAAATATTCATTATTTCTGAACTGGAATCAGACTCAATCAATTACCATATAATTTCAGTTATATGGATTTCATACATCGCATGCATTCAACAATAATGATAAATATCATTTAACATTCAAACATCATCCATAGTGCATTTTACAACTGTATAAGCATTAAAAATAAATAAATAATGCTCATCACAGCCTATCAACTAATCGATTGACATATAACTAATTATTGGGATTAGTGTATGTTAAATATCATCCCAATACCCGTGTGGGGTTTTCAACCAACAACAGTCTATTTAAATATTGGAGTAGATGGGCGGTGGTTTATCTGGAGCTCATCTATCTACGGTCCTTACATCCCTAGAGCATTGTTAGGTTCTATCTTGTATTCTCATGTTCTATAGTCAGACTATGTACCTTTGTTTTTATTATATATATATATATGTGTGTGCTCTCTTCCCTTCAGAAGACCACACATTTTTTATTTAAAAAAAACAGTCTATTTAAATAAATTATTGGTTAATAAATTTAACCAATTCAAATTCGGTTTGAATTATTTTTCTAATTAACCAATTTTCATTGTTTAAATAATAAATGGATATTAATACCTCATTTCAACAATCACAAAGTGTATCCACATTGTTTGAAATACGAGTGTCGTATATTCAAACAACGCTTCTCGTGCAGAGGAGTCGTGAATAGTTCATGTGTTGAACTCAAACAATGTCACATACAACAGATAAATATCATCACTAGCAATTCATATATTTTCAGTTATAAAATAAATTAAATAACTGTACAAATATTTTAGTGAAAGAATTCTCACATTGGGTTCCACTCCGTCAGTCTCTAACTGATGATTTTGGTACAGTTTAGGTTTAAATTTGTCTCAAAATTTGATTTGCTCCAAATTTGTTCCAGTCAGTTCCATTGTGTAGTGTTCGTTGTTGTGATTCCAACGAACTTCATTTCGTGTGATTCTGATATCATTTGAGCAAGTTACGGGATTTTAGATTTTAATCACACAATATTAATAATCTAAAATAATTAAAATTAATTAATCACCCCGTTATCCTTAATCTAAACACGTCATTACTTCTTCCTCCTTAAAATAAACCATGGCCTATAGCTTTGCAAACCCATCATTAACATCACCTCTCTCCTACTTGCTACCGCCACTCTCCACCGTTCCACGAACGGACATTACCGGCGGCCTCCCCTTCGCGAAATACTCCTCCCAATCATCATACAAAAACCTGCGCATCCCCCCCCCAATGTTTTCCGTTCTACAGCAGCTCCAAGCGGCTACAGGAGAATGCACGCAACTTTCAATCACCGAACTCCACCATTTTCTGCATATCGACTTCAGTCGGTCTCCTCAAACCAATTTAAATATCACCAACATGAATTACCACTTCAATTACCAAAGAATCCTAACCCTAACATGTAACACCCCATGTCCATTAATGTCACTCACAAAGGGAATGCATCAATGTCCATGAAGCGTTATTGTTGTATAGAACAGATAAATTACAAGAATAAATAAATAAAACAGCACAGCGGAAGATAAAACTTATTTCATAGCATCATAACTCAGAACAAGCTTACATAAGTAGTCTCCAAAACCATTACAATAGGATCAATAGTCTTTTCCAAAAACTTCAAAGTACATAAAGAAGTAAATACTTAAATAAAATAAATACATAAATCCCCACTAAGCATAAGCAAAGCCATAAAGATGAGAGAGTCCAAAGCGATACATCTACTCTTTTCAAGCAACTGAAAGAAATCGGCACTAAGCTGTAGTATTCCCTCCTTGCAAACCTAGGGGGGAGGAAAGAAAAGAGGTGGAAACAAAACGGTTCAGACATAAAGTCTGGCGAGTCCAGTAATTTAAAAAAATAATAGGTAAGGTAAATGATCAAGACATAAACAGGCATCATGATATGGCTGTAACATAGATAAGGTAGATAAAAAGGATGGACAAGATGATTTCGTTCCTAAGTACTAAGACAATCCTACACCTTGGCTAAGCGAACAACCCTCCAAGTACTAACCCCGAAGACCGAAGTCAACATCAGACTAGCACCCAAAGGACTATCTAACTCAACCGACCTGTATTTCGTTACACCGCACTTTTGCTAAGTTACACCACATTACTTAATTACACCGCACATCTACTATTCTCTATTTACTAAAGGTTGATCCCTTCCCACTAACTGTACCCACATGACAAACTTGGTAGTTACTTGTACCTAGCTGCTATCGTAGGTGCTGGCTTGCTCCTACCACCGCTAAGGCACCCTTACCCTACCCATTCGATCGGCTCCCTAAACCCCGTATGCACCCATGCTGGCCCCACAGTGGGGTGTATCACTCCCCAGTGGCAACCCCGATACCAACATAAAATGCACGGCCATACCTACACGATGCAACAACGTCTTACCTACCAGCCCGGACCCATGCACACACATGAACCCGTTGGACTCGTGTTGCCACCGCAATTCACGTTTTGACCTCTTACATTCAAGTTCAGTAAGCGTGCCCCAACCCCGGCCTGGTACCGGGCCCAATTAGATACTCAAACGGGTTACTGGTTGAAACGGGTCCCCCATCCGACACAAGCCTCCCACCTATGCTTGGTCCCCACTAGGTTTTTCTCCCACTTAACCATTTTAATTTAAATGTCCATGTCTTACACATGCTATGGTTAAGTTCATACTTACATGTTATAATTTACATGTCTTATCTTATACCGGTTAAGTCCACATTTACATGTCATAATTTACATGTCACCCCCACTTAACACTCTAACCATACCCATGTCTTATTATGGTTAGTATTCCTTAATTCATTCCTTATGACGAACAGTGCATGACCTCCCACATTAGACCGAATGCTTTGTGGCCGCTGGATTTGCCGGGTGTTTCCGGACAGTCTTACGCCACAAACCGGGTCTAACCTCGTGTCATTAACCGTTGTGCCTACAATTCATTCCTTTTACCTCTCACATTAGACGTCCAATTATGGCAGCTGGATTTGTCGGGTGGTTCCGGGCAGTCTTACGCCACAATTGCGCCTAACCTCGTGTCAAAGGTTTATTAATAATCGTATTTCAGCCATACCCACTTTTCATGTCATGTATATCCAATTAAACATATAATCATGTTTATAATATTGCCTATTCCAAATTGTCACGAATTACATATTAATTAGCCTCAATTACAAATTTACAATTATAGGCAATTTCATCAATTCCATGTAATTCATACCCAAATATGCCAATTTCACATATTATCCAATTATCCAAAATATCCAATAATATCCAATTTTCCATATTTCACATATTCCCATCGTTCCCACGTATTTGCATTAGCACGTATTTTTAACATAGGCTCGAAGGTAGCCTAGATCCAAAAATAAAAGGAATAGCGATAAGAAGAGAATCAAATCACAAAAAATTGGAATTAGCACAACATCGTGAAATAAAGGGGCGTGTAAATTGGCATAGAGGCATAATGACAAATTCAACATGAATAAACTGATAAAGGTATGAACTTTACATAGAAACATAGGCATACGATGACATGAATCAAAAAGGTGAAGACTTGGATGAGATTTAAATTACATACATACATATGAATCCTCTTTACAACTTCATCATGTTACTTTTAATCCCATTATATTGTGAAAATCACCGTACTCACCTTTCATGGTTAAAGAATAGAATTATGCATTGAAATTGGTGTAGAAAAGTTGCGGTGTTGCTGATTTATCTTCTTGAATTGTTGTAGAAGCTCTAATCTTTAATTTGAGTTGAAGTTGAATACTTGAGATTTGATTTAGAGGCAGCGGCTAGGGTTTAAGAGAGAGTTTGATAGCATAATGGTGTCATAGATAATATTTATGAATTAGGGTTAGGTCTTATGGTGTATATATAGGTGTAGGAAGTTATTTAGGACCATTAGATTAACCCTGAACCATGAGAACCAATCAGATGCCACATCTGCCTTTGAGCGAATCGGCCCACGGGTTGACAGTCAAACACCCTGAATCAACCCCTAGTCGACCCAGCGAGGCTCGGGTCGACCTCAAAAATGGGTCGGTTCGGTTATTCCTGCTCCCAATTCGCTATTTTGAACTTTTTTGCATTTTTTTTTTATATATATCTATATATATATTTCTCTCATATGCATACAAACTTCAAGGCTTAATAACTTCTTCATAAGGTATCTGTTTTGTGCAAACGAAATGCCTATCTTGACCCAAAATTTTGAAACGAACATAATAGCGCAACCCATTTCACTTAATTCTTTTCTAAAAATTAAGTATACTTTAATTTGTGAATTTTAATGTTATAAAATTATGGGGTGTTACATTCTCCCCTCCTTAAAGGATTTCGTCCCCGAAATCTCCAAGTTAAGAAGAATGTATCCTACTATCCAATCATCCATCTACTCAACCATCATCCACAAGCATCCATTGTCCTTAAAAGATTTCTAATGCTTTTCATGTACATATGCATAGTGTGTGTATATGTCTGTATACTAATGCAAAATCAGGTGGTCCATTGATTCAGTCGACCTCCTTAATGCAAATAATGATAGTGCCATGTATCCATCATGTATGTAAAGAACCCTATACATATCATTACTACATGTGTGCACAACCATTCATTTAAATGCAACGTCCATATGATACACACATTCAATGTACATTCATTTTACTAAATACATCCATTTACATGCAATATGAAAGTGACTGAGCCGATCTAGTGCCTAAAGTGTGTGTGTATGCATCCACGAGCAACCGCTAGCAAACACTTGCATCCACATGCATCCACCATACATAACATGTCTCAAACACATGTTTCAACCATAGGACTACCCTATCTAAAGGTCAAAGATACTAGCGAGAGGACATGTTAAAGATAGAACAAGAACAAGCTAAGCGATAAAGGAGAAATTAAAAGACATACCCTCGAAAAGAAAAGGGTAGAATGAATGCATCTTCTCTTCCATCCCCCAAGTAGCGTCGCTCTCATCATCTCCCCATTGCACTTTGACTAGCTTGACCTCTTGATTCCTCAACTTCTTAATCTCCGACCCAAGAATGCATGTAGGAGCTCGTCGAATTGTCGCATCACGCTCTATCTCCACATCTCTAAGCAAGCTCGGCTCTACCACTTCCGCGGTCTCATGCAAGCACTTCCTCAAATGTGATACATGGAATACGTCGTGTACACCACTAAGTCTCTCGGTGAACTCCACTCTATATGCCATCTGTCCAATCCTCTCCTTAATAGGAAACGGCCATACGAACCTTGGTGCTAACTTCCCAACGGACCCAAAGCGAACAACATTCCGTAATGGAGACACCTTGATAAAGACCATGTCCCCAATATCAAACTCAAGATCTTTCCTCCTCTTGTCCACGTACGATTTCTGCCTATCTTGTGTCGTCTTCATCCTCCTTCGAATCAAATCAATCTTTTCCGAAGTTTCTCTAATCATATCGGGCCCAAGCAAGATCTTATCCGTAGATTCCCACCAACATGCAGGTGAATGACACGACCTTCCATAAAGAGCCTCGAAAGGTGCCATGCCAATGCTAGACTGAAAACTATTATTATACGCGAACTCCACCAAAGGAAGATGCTCCTCCCATGTACCTCCGAAGTCTAAAACACATAGCCTCAAAAGGTCCTCTAGAATACGATTTACCCTCTCGGTCTGGCCGTCCGTCTGAGGATGATATGCGGTGCTCAAACATAACTGAGTCCCTACCGCCTCTTGCAAGCTCTTCCAAAACTCGCTAGTAAAGATGGGACCGCGATCGCTCACTATGCTAGAAGGAACACCGTGCAAACGAACTATCTCTCGAATGTATACGGAGGCTAACCATGGAGCAGTCCTCTTACTCTTCACGGGAATGAAATGGGCGCTCTCAGTAAGTCTGTCTACCATGACCCAAATCCCCGTATTACCCTTCCTCGATCTTGGTAACCCATCAACAAAGTCCATCGAGACACTCTCCCACTTCCATTGTGGGACCTCCAATGGGTGAAGCAACCCACCGGGCTTCTTTTGCTCTGCTTTTACTTGTTGGCACACCAAGCATCTAGCAACAAACTCGGCCACATCCCTCTTCATACCGACCCAAAAGTGAACTCGTCTCTTGTCCATGTACATCTTGTCCCTGCCGGGATGAATGGTCGTCTTCGAAAGATGTGCATCATCAAGAATGGCCTTCCTCAAGTTCTCGTCTCGTGGTACACAAAGTCTACCGCCCCTACGTAACCAACCCTTATCATCTAGGGTATACCTACTGAGATGGCTCGATGACTCCCCCTTTTGAGCTTCTCTACTAACTCAACCAACTGTGGGTCATCTCGTTGTGCCTTACCAATCCGTCCCAAAAGCGTAGGTCTAACCTCTAAGGATGCTAGCAAACCGGGTACAAAGTCAATGGAAGGTCTAAAGTGAAACGTAGAGATGAACTCTAAGCTTCGCCGCTCAACAAACAACGGACTCAAGGACAACCTTTTCCTACTTAGGGCGTCTACCACCACGTTACCCTTGCCAGGGGTATATGCTATCTCGAAATCGTAGGACGCTAAGAATTCCATCCACCTTTGCTGCCTTAAGTTCAAGTCCTTCTAAGAGAACAAGTATTTTAGCGATTTGTGCTCTGTGAACAATTCGAATTTCTTGCCAAGAAGATATAGCACCAAGACTTAAGCGCGAAAACAATAGCGGCCAACTCTAGGTCATCTGTAGGGTAATTTCTCTCATGCACTCTCAACTGCCTTCCTACATAGGCTATTACTCTCCCCTCTTGCATTAAGACTATGCCTAGTCCCGTCCCACAAGCATCGGTATAAACGGTAAATGGCTTACTCCCATCTGGCAACACTAAGACTGGGGCTGTGGTCAAAGATCTCTTTAAACATTGGAACGCATCATCACAATCTACGTACCACGAGAAAACTAGGTTCTTCTTCGTCAAGCGTGTCAATGGGGCTGATATCTTTGCGAAGTCCTTGATAAACTTCCTATAGTAGCCAGCCAACCCCAAGAAACTCCTCACCTCGGTAGCATTTTTAGGGACCTTCCAATCTTGGATGGCCACCACCTTCGCGGGATCCATAGCTATCCCTTTGTAATGACCCGGAAATCTGGGCCAGTTTAAAAATTTTACTTTTGCAATTTTAGCGAATTTTGATTATTTAAAATGAATTATTTTAAATAATATCGACGGGAAATTTATTTTGAATAGAATTCGAATGTATATATTATATAGATCGTCGTTAGAATATAAATATTTATTTTAAATTATAAAAGGAATTGAAAATGGCGCGGTAGTTCAATAATTCGATTTCAAACTTCAAATGAATGTACCGGGTGCAAAATAAACCGGATTTTAGCGAAACAAAAAACAATAGGATCTATTTGAGAATATCTTTCCAACGAATCTGAAAAATCAAAATTTCATAGCGGGAATCAAAAGATATGTCCAGTTGAAATTTCAGAATAGTCGCTATGGAATTCAGGCCCTTAAAAATGGGAATTTTGCAAATGACCTCGGATTTCGACGAAATCACTTTTGTTGGATCCGTGATGTCAAGTTATTGCTAGATTCCAAATTTCATAATTTTTCGAGTCAATATGTGAGCGTGGCATGGTAAAACGCATTTGACCAGTTTTAGTTGATTTTAATCGACTGGAAATGGCCATTTTTCCAACGGTCTCAGAATTCGACGAAATTAGTTTTGTTAGGACCGTATCGTCAATACGAAGCTAGAAAATATTTTTCAGGAATTTTTAGAGTCCGTATGTGGCCCCGGTAAATTGAAATGTACGTTTAAAATTCAATATAATGATTTAAATGTAAATTCAACGGAAACTGATCGTAACGGCCGAATTGGCTTACGCAGCATATCCCATTGCGTTCGGAATGAGGGTAGTACGCTAGGGACGACAGGCGGTGGGTCTCGTTTTGAGTTCGAATTAAAAAGTTGCTTTATGAGGAAATTAAATAAAATATATAAATTTACATATAGCCCCCCCTTTTTTCTTCTCCCTCCCCGTCAGATAACAAAACAAAAAGAAAGAAAAAAAAACGCTCGAGCTCCAGACCTAGCCGCCCCCAGGACTTCGCCGCCGCCATCGATCGCCGTGGCAACCCCCTCCTTCCTGTCGCTCTCTCCCAACCCGCGACCTCCCCTGAAACCCCGGCCCCGTGCGCCGTACCCCGTACCCCGCACCACCATCAGAAGGCCGCCACCACCAGGGTCTCCGGCGCCACCTCGAAACCGAAACCCCCCCTTCCGACCACCTGCTCCACCCACAAACTGACGTGAATCCGCATTTTTGAAACACTGTAAGTTTTCTTACTTGTTTTATCCTTTTTCCTTTCTTTTTCTTTCTCCTTTTCTCTCTTTTCTTTTAGTAATAAAAACTGATTTTCTTTTGGTAATAAAACCTGTTTTTTTTGTTATAAAAAAAAACTGACTTTTAATGTAAATAAAGCTAAGTAAAAAGTTGGAAAAGAACGGATTTTTATATAGGGGAATGAAGCAAAAAGAACGAATTTTTATGATATAGTAAAAATTCGATTTTTATATATTGAACAGCGAAGTAAAAATTCGATTTTTATATATTGAATAGCGAAGTAAAAATTTGATTTTTATATATTGAATAGCATAGTAAAATTTCGATTTTTATATATTGAATAGCGAAGTAAAAATTCGATTTTTATATATTGAATAGCGAAGTAAAAATTCGATTTTTATATATTGAATAACGAAGTAAAATTTCGATTTTTATATATTGAATAACGAAGTAAAAATTCGATTTTTTATATATTGAATAGCGAAGTAAAAATGTAATTTTTATATATGTAGTGAAAGCGGGCAGTGAAAATTGACAAGAGGCAAGAACGGCGAAGATTTCTACATAAGAAGAGTCATGGGATTGGATTAGCTAAGCAGTGAGAACTTCTCACCTTTTAATTTTGTTTTTCTAGTTAAAATATATACTCGGATGCAGACGGTGTTTAGTAGCACCCGACACCCGTCGTCCACAGACCATGGAGGGCTTGTATGCTTGGTTGTTTAATTTTGATGTGTAGTTGATTGTGTGATGTGATGTGAAATGAAATAAAATATTTTATAGTGGAAAATATTTTATGGTTAAAAATAGAATTTTTAACGTGTATATGAAATGAAATAAAAATAAACAAATCGGACGATTTGTTTATATACACACATTTGACTGATATTGATTGGGACGATAAATTTTACACATCTCCCAACTGCACAAATAAAATCTGTGTTTGATTGTTTGAAACCCCACACGGGTATTGGGATGATAGATGACATACACTAATCCCAATAATTAGTTGTATGTTGATCGATTGATTGACAGACTGTTATAAGCGTTAAATATTTATATTTGATGCTTATACAGTGTAGAATGCACTTTGGATGATGGTTGATTATTTGTCATTGTTGATATATACATGTGTTGTAGAAAATCCATATAATTTACATTATATGGTAATTGATTGGGCCTCATTCCAGTTTAGAAGTAGAAATATTTGAAAAAGGAATATTTGAAGTAGAAATATTTGAAAAAGGAATATTTAAAGTAGAAATATTTGAAAAAGGAAATATTTGAAATAGAAATATTCGAAATGGAATATTTGAAAATATGAATATATGAAGCCATGTTGATTAGATTTACACCATTTTGACGTGAACGATATTTATATCGATTTTATTCATTTTATAACGAATATCGAAAGTGATTTCAAAATCTAAAATTTTGAAAAGAATTGAAATTCGAATTAAATTAAATAGAAATGGATTCAAATTGAAATTGAATAGAAGTGAATTCGAATTGAAATTGAATAAAAGTGAATTCGAATTGAAATTGAATAGAAATGAATTCGAATTGAAATTGAATAGAATTGAATTCGAATTGAAATCGAAAGGAATTGCATTCGAATTAAATTGAAATCAATTTGAAATGAATTTAAAACGAATTTATATTGGAATACTCAATTTAGATTTGAAATTGAATATGAAGTTGAAACCGTTTTGAAAATGAATTTAAAACGATTTATAAAATACGTTTTAAAGGGAAATCGACGAAGTATATATTATATATATATAATATATTGGCCTGAATAGAACGCGCCGCGCCGCGGCAGTTCGCGAATTTCGACCATTGACTTCGAACGGATATTACGGGAGATCCGACCGTCGGATTCTCGTAAAACTGGAACCGTTGGGTTCGTATCGAAAAGAGCTTTCTAATGAGCATTAGAAATTTGAAATCTAACGGTTGGTTTTGGAGTTATGTCCAAATCAAATTTGGAAAAGGTCGCTGTAAGTGCAGTTCGATGGCCGTTGATGGAAATCGACTGTACGGGCCTTGATAAAATTATTAAAAATAGTAATAATTTGTGTAAAATCATAAGAAATGATTCGAGAAGAATTGGGATGAAAAACTCTATATTTGAAAAGATAAAAATAGATTTTTATCGAAATGAACTAGTTTTGAACTAGAATTATAATTCTATTTATTTTTAAATAAATAATTTGGATTTGAAATGGTTTTGAAAATAACCAGGATTTCCAATAATTATATTGGAATGGATTTGAATCGAAATTGTCTTCGGGATATTTCGATGTTGGATTTCGTGATTATACAGATGTAGTTATGGAAATTTGAAAGATATATATTTATATCGTTATTTCCAATACGACATTTGTTAGTCGTAGAATTTGATATTGAATATAAGTCGATATATTTTCTATTCAAAGCCTTGTATTTAATATCAAATGTGATTTGGGTTTGTCGTGAATGGTGTCTTCATTAACACTGTTCTTGAACCCAGTTGAGAAAAGATTAAATCTTTTTATTTAGATTTAATGAAGTGTACCAATTAAATAATATTTAATTGGAATTGAATGGATATTGATTTTTGGGTTTATCGTGAACAGTGTTTTAAATAACACTTGTTCTTTAACCCGATAATTAATGAGATGTGATTTTGGGTTGTCGTGAACGGTATCTTCAATAATACTGTTCTTAGACCCAAAGGAGTTAACAAAATTCAGAAACTAACTGGAGATTAGTTGAGCAGAATGGTTTTCTGGATATTGATCTGATGTTGGTTTCGACCTTCGGGGTTAATATTTGGGGAATTATTCTCTTGATTAATTTACGGTTAGGGACTGATTGAAATGTGATGTGATTTTGGGTTTATCGTGAACCGTGTTTTAAATGACACAGATTCTTTAACCCAGTCACAGATTAAAACTAAGTGGAGTTTTAATGAATCTTTAATTAGATTGAAATGATCGAGAATGGAGTATCACCAGTTTTGCTCCAGGCGATAGTTAAATCTTTAATTAGATTTGAACGTGAAATGGTAATTGAATTTGCCGATAACACCGTGGTGTTAGATATGAAGTATTACTAGTTTTACTTCATGGGATGAATAGGTTGGGATTGGGAAATTAAAACAAACGATTACTTCGGTAAGGTTCGTTAATCCCGACTAGTTGAATCGAAATTCAAAAGAAGATTAAAGAATAAATTCAAGGAATTTATCTTTGATAAAATTAATGGGAACCTTTCCCTATGAATGTGAAATTTAGAAACTAACTGTCGGTTAGCTAAGCAGAATGGTTTTCTGGATATTGATCTGATGTTGGTTTCGGCCTTCGGGGTTAATATTTAGGGAATTATTCTCTTGATTAATTTACGGTTAGTGACTGATGAATTGGAATGAGGCGTATGTTGTGTTTGTGTAACACTTATTTAAAATATACGCGAGTTATTCGGAAAGACCGGGTTTATCCCATTCTGAATAACTGATACGACGATAAGTCGAAGATGAAGACGGTGGTCGAAGACCGGCGGTCTTCACGTCGTTTGGGTGATTACTGATGATCTTGATTGGGATGTACACCCAAGAAGATGGAAATAGTTGGTGATCGTCCAGACGTACTTGGAGATCGATGGATATGCGGGGTACTAGGTGCCTCCGGTTTCGTTCAGACCCAGAACGGACTTGTAAATGGACTGTGTGTCTGACATTGGATTTTAGTCTGTGTGATTGATTTCTATTAAATATATATCTGTTTGGCGGCGGATAATTTATTCTCTTGCTTAACGCCCTTCTCTGAGACGTACGAGCTCAGAGGTTATATATTGATGGATATCAATCGCATGGAGTGAATTGCCTGTGTGGCATGTCTAAGTGGCAATTGATCAAGGCTTCTGTTGAAAAGCAAATTCTTGTGGATGATGATCAAAGTAAGGCCTGTGTGGCATAGCTTTGTGTAGCGTTGATTCGCGAGCCTCGCACCCCGGTTGTGAACCAAAAACGGGAGAAGGACCTCAGGGAGGGCATGCGTTTCTTTCTAGCTAGGGTGGTGTCAGTGACCTACCAGCCCTGACATTTATATACTTTTCACCTGTGTGGTTGTTGCCGTTGCGAGGCACCTCGGTTAGATCGGACGATCCGGGTCCGATGGAGCCATTAGTTGGCTCATTTACGCCCCCAAAGGGTGGGGAAACGCAGTGTTCAGGCATTTTAATCCACATCGGTGGACCGGCCCTGACGATCCAAAGGCTTGACTGAGTACTTGCCTGAGGCTCGGGCTAGAGAGTCTCGAATCGGTTGAGGACTATCTTTTGCCTCGGTTCATATATGGAAACCCAATTTCCAAATACGTGACTTTGCGATTTTGATTGTATAACCTATATATGGCGACATAGTGGTATGGGGCATTCATGCCGTCTATGATTGATACTTATGATTTGAAGTTGCTTTATACACTATACACTTATAATAGTATTAATGATTTCTTTTAAACGTATCAAGCATTCTTGGCTATTATAAGGTAAGAAAACCCTATCCCACGGCTTGTGTTGCATTGTGTGATAGGACCTGGGTCTTATAATAGCTTCATTTTTCTTTATTTAGCATTGCGCTGTTGTTTTATGCACTGGTATTCTTGGGAGGAAACCCGTTCCGTGTTATACGGCGTGGTCCCTTGATTTACCTAACTTTAAAAATAAAGATTAACTGTTTTAGTTCTCACACCAGTCCCATGACTGACCTGGAGTTTATTGTTTTAACCTAAACTCTGGATGCCCTTGTTTTGACACGGGCAGCTAGTAGTTTTGGTTTTGCAGATTTATATTCACAGGATCCTGGTTTACAGCTGGAATGATATCCGGAAAGCTTTGTATCCGTATATCTCTTCTAGTTGTGTATTGTATTATTTTCCGCTGCGATGTATTCAAATGTAATTTAAATCTCTGATATTTCTGTGTAATATTCATTTATACTCTGTATATTCTTGTATCTGATGGAATTGTTGTAATATACAATGAAATGTTCTCCCGTCTGAGTTCTGATTTGTCGTGTCCTCATAGTAATTCGTTCTTTCTCTTCTCTTCGGAGACCGGGGAAGTTCGGGTCACTTCACCCTTATTTGGAAACCACGTGCCCTAAGAATCGCACTTCCTTCCTCCAAAAGCGACATTTAGAAAATTTAGCTTTAAGGTTATGCGCTCGAAGGGTCTCCAACACTTCATGCTCTTCCTCGCTCTTAGAAAAGATCAAGATGTCATCCACAAAGACCACAATGAATTTATTAAGGTACTCCCTAAACACCCTACTCTTCAAGTCAACAAAGTATGCGGGGGCGTTTGTCAAATCGAAGGGCATCAAAAGCCACTCATAGAAACCGTCCGGAGTCCTAAAGGAAGTCTTGTCTATGCTATCCTCAGCCACTCTCAATTGATGGAAACCAGTGGCTAAGTCCAACTGCGAAAACACTGAGGCGCCAACTAACTGATCGAAGAGATCGTCAATCCTCGGCAGTGGGTGCCTATTCTTCTTAGTAAGCTTATTAAGTTATCTATAGTCCACACAAAGTCTAAGGGACCCATCCTCCTTCGTGGCAAATACTACTGGAGCACCCCACTCCGATATACTACGTCTTATGAACCCCTTCTCAAGCAACTCCCCTACTTGCTTTTTGAGTTCCCTCCTCTCACGAGGAGCCATGTGGCGTACTGGCAGAGATACGGGTTTTGCATTGTCTACAAGATAAATACGAAAGTCTATCTCACGTTTTGAGGGTAGACCCCTCACCTCATCGAAGACATCAAAATATTCACGGACTATACGAACAGAATGTAAATCATCATTGGATGCGTCAAGTGACTCAAGATAACTAAGCATCACCGATCCTCTAGGGTCACAAGAAATATCAAGGGTCTTTCTACTACGATTCAACAATTTTATTACCCTTCGTTCACAATCTAGGATGGCACCATGTCTGGCTAGCCAATCCATCCCTAGAATCAACCCATAGCCCATGAAACCAAGCACAAAAGCATTACATTCAAAACCAACGCCTAAGATAGACAATCTCAAATCCCTACAAACCATGGATAAATGAGCCGACCCACCAATAGGATTTGAGACTACAATGGGATCCACAACGAGACTAGTATTTAAGTGCAGTGTTTCAACTAATGATGTAGAGATAAACGAATGTGATGCGCCAGAATAGAATAAAGTACGGACAGGATTATCAAACAAGAAAATCAAACTTTCGACAGAAATTTTTCTACCTCCTTCCTGTCCCGGAGCCATGAGAGCGTGAACCTGCCCTCCCGAAGTAGAACCTGCCCTCTGCCCTTGCTTCTTAGGACAGTCCTTGACAGCATGACCTGGATCACCACAATGATAACAAGCGAACTTCTTCTTCTTCCTACAGTCTTTCTTCAAATGGCCGGGTATCCCACAGTTGTGACACTTCCTCTTTTCTTTACCACCTTTCTTTGGATCCTCCTTCTTATCTTGCGGCCTAAAAGTACTTACACCCTTCTCTTCTTCATGCATGTATGCCATATCAACAAGCTTTTCATACGTAGCCCCCATTGGAATGTGGGATATAGCCAAACTGTGAAGCGGTTCATTTAGGCCCTTTGCAAACCTTAAGGCCTTCTTGTGAGGCGTATTCACCAACTCTAGTCCAAATCTCGCCAACTTATTAAATTCAGTCACATACTCCTTCACGGTCAAGTTTTTCTGCTTCAATGTCAAGAACCTCTCCATGTACATACTCTCCTCAGCTTGAGAAAGGAATTTCAACTCAAACCTTCCCCTAAAATCTGCCCACGTCTCTACAGCACATTCTCCATTAGTAACCTCCCACCAAAACGAAGCTTCGTCCTTCATCAACCAAGCAGCCAATTGGACCTTCCTACAATAGTCCAAATCGAAAATGCCAAACAGATCCTCCACTTCTTTCAACCAATTTCTAGCTTCAACGAACGTTTCAGACCCACTAAAAGGTTTTCCACCCATCGAACGAAAGTCTTTACATATCTTGGAGAAAGTATCTCCTCGCGGAGGAATGACTGGAGCTGGGGGAGGAGGAGGAGGAACATCGGTCGGACCCGCGGCAGCGGCCCTAGCCTCGAGATATTGATGAAACTAACCGGGTACATGAACACCCTCTGGTATCTCAGATGCTCCAGACATGCTGAAAAGAAAACGAAAGAGTTTCAAAACAAGGGAAGTGAAAGAGAGATGTATGGCTTGCGGGGATTATGCTCTTTAAAGTAAACTTTCCTTGAAAATAGCTTCTTGAAAACAAGTTTTTTTTTGAAAATACTTTCCAGGAGAATAATACCTTTGAAAACACTTTTCAAAACTTTTTATCTGTTCTTGTAACCATAGCTCTGATACCACGTGTAACACCCCATGTCCATTAATGTCACTCACAAAGGGAATGCATCAATATCCATGAAGCGTTATTGTGTTGTATAGAACAGATAAATTACAAGAATAAATAAATAAAACAACACAGCAGAAGATAAAACTTATTTCATAGCATCATAACTCAGAACAAGCTTACATAAGTAGTCTCCAAAACCATTACAACAGGATCAATAGTCTTTTCCAAAAACTTCAAAGTACATAAAGAAGCAAATACTTAAATAACATAAATGCATAAATCCTCACTGAGCATAAGCAAAGCCATAAAGATAAGAGAGTCCAAAGCGATACATCTACTCTTTTCAAGCAACTGAAAGAAATCGGCACTAAGCTGTAGTATTCCCTCCTTGCAAACCTGAGGGGGGGGGGGGAAGGAAAGAAAAGATGTGGAAACAAAACGAGTCAGACATAAAGTCTGGCGAGTCCAGTAATTTTAATAAATAATAGGTAAGGTAAATGATCAAGACATAAATAGGCATCATGATATGGTTGTAACATAGATAAGGTAGACAAAAAAGATGGACAAGATGATTCGGTTCCTAAGTACTAAGACAATCCTACACCTTGGCTAAGCGAACAACCCTCCAAGTACTAACCCCGAAGACCGAAGTCAACATCAGACTAGCACCCAAAGGACTATCCAACTCAACCAACATGTATTTCGTTACACCGCACTTTTGCTAAGTTACACCACATTACTTAATTACACCGCACATCTACTAGTCTCTATTTACTAAAGGTTGATCCCTTCCCACTAACTGTACCCACATGACAAACTTGGTAGTTACTTGTGCCTAGCTGCTATCGTAGGTGCCGGCTTGCTCCAACCACCACTAAGGTACCCTTATCCTACCCATTCGATCGTCTCCCTAAACCTCTTAGGCACCCGTGATGGCCCCACAGTGGGGTGTATCACTCCCCAAAGTGGCAACCCCGATACCAACATAAAATGCACGGCCATACCTACACGATGCAACAACGTCTTACCTACCAGCCCGGACCCATGCACGCACATGAACCCGTTGGACTCGCGTTGCCACCGCTATTCACGTTTTGACCTCTTACATTCAAGTCCAGTAAGCGTGCCCCAACCCCGTCCTAGTACCGGGCCCAATTAGATACTCAAACGGGTTACTGGTTGAAACGGGTCCCCTATCCGACACAAGCCTCCCACCTATGCTTGGTCCCCACTAGGTTTTTCTCCCACTTAACCATTTTAATTTAAATGTCCATGTCTTACACATGCTATGGTTAAGTCCATTCTTACATGTCATAATTTACATGTCTTATCTTATACCGGTTAAGTCCATATTCACATGTCATAATTTACATGTCACCCCACTTAACCCTCTAACCATACCCATGTCTTATTATGGTTAGTATTCCTTAACTCATTCCTTATGACGAACGGTGCATGACCTCTCACATTAGACCGAACGCTTTGTGGCCGCTGGATTTGCCGGGCGGTTCCGGGCAGTCTTACGCTACAAACCGGGTCTAACCTCATGTCATTAACCGTTGCGCCTACAATTCATTCCTATGACCTCTCACATTAGACGTCCAATTGTGGCAGCTGGATTTGCCGGGCGGTTCCGGGCAGTCTTACGCCACAATTGCGCCTAACCTCGCGTCAAAGGTTTATTAATAATGTATTTCACCCATACCCAATTTTCATGTCATGTATATCCAATTAAACATATAATCATGTTTATAATATTGCCTATTCCAAATTGTCACTAATTACATATTAATTAGCCTCAATTACAAATTTACAATTATAGGCAATTTCATCAATTCCATGTAATTCATACCCAAATATGCCAATTTCACATATTATCCAATTATCCAAAGTATCCAATAATATCCAATTTTCCATATTTCACATATTCCAATCGTTCCCACGTATTTGCATTCGCGCGTATTTTTAACATAGACTCGAAGGTAGCCTAGATCCAAAAATAAAAGGAATAGGGATAAGAAGAGAGAACCAAATCACAGAAAATTGGAATTAACACAACATCATGAAATAAAGGGGCATGTAAACTGGCATAGAGGCATAATGACAGATTCAACATGAATAAACTGATAAAGGTATGAAGTTTACATAGAAACATAGGCATATGATGACATGAATCAAAAAGGTGAAGACTTGGATGAGATTTAAATTACATACATACATATGAATCCTCTTTTCAACTTCATCATGTTACTTTTAATCCAATTATATTGTGAAAATCACCGTACTCACCTTTCGTGGTTAAAGAATAGAATTATGCACTGAAATTGGTGTAGAAACGTTTTGGTGTTGCTGATTTATCTTCTTGAATTGTTGTAGAAGCTCTAATCTTTAATTTGAGTTGAAGTTGAATACTTGAGATTTGATTTAGAGGCGGCGGCTAGGGTTTAAGAGAGAGTTTGACAGCATAATCTTGTCATAGATAATATTTATGAATTAGGGTTAGGTCTTAGGGTGTATATATGTGTAGGAAGTTATTTAGGACCATTAGATTAACCCTGAACCACGAGAACCAATCAGATGCCATATCTGCCTTTGAGCGAATCGACCCATGGGTTGATAGCCAAACACCCTGAATCAACCCCTAGTCGACCCAGCGGGGCTTGGGTCGACCTCAAAAATGGGCCGGTTCGGTTATTCCCCCTCCCAATTCGTTGTTTTGAACTTTTTTGCATATTTATTTGTTTATTTTTTTTATATATATCTATGTGTATATATATTTCTCTCACATGCATACAAACTTCAAGGCTTAATAACATCTTCATAACGTATCCGTTTTGTGCAAACCAAATGTCTATCTTGACCCAAAATTTTTAAACGAACATAATAGCGCAACCCATTTCACTTAATTCTTTTCTAAAAATTAAGTATATTTTTATTTGTGAATTTTAATGTTATAAAATTTCGGGGTGTTACATAACATGAATGGGTCACGCTGTGTACGAGGACAACGAACAAAGATGGTTCGAATCCCTTCGAAACACATATCAGACTAAAGAGAGCCTCTTCAACAACTCAAACTATTTCATTTCACGATTTTAGGATTTCATTTGAATTTGTTTTGAAATTTTATTCCTCACATTTTTGGTTTCCTGAAGAAATTCGACGGCCATGACCTTAGTTGACCATGGGAATAAGAAAAGGGGGTTTGACCGTGTTTTTGATTGGTGGATATATATATATATATAATTTATTAATATTTTAATTTACGAATTACTTGGTTATCACTTCGAACTCCGAATCAATTCCAATGACTTTTGTTTTTAGCTAAATACCCCCATTCCGGACACAATGGAACATGTTTCGTAAGCCAACTCGACTATTTTGATCAGTTTTTCTTTAAATTAAAATATAAATCAATATATTGAATTTTAAACGTACATTTTAATTTACCGGGACCACATACTGACTCCAAAAATTTCAGAAAAATTAAATCTACTTATATTTTGACGTTACGGTCCTAACAAAATTAATTTCATTGAATTTGGAGATCGTTTGAAAAATGGCCTTTTTCTAGTCGATTAAATTCAAACTGAAATTACAAAACACGTTTAAATTTACTACGCTCACATATGATTCCAAAAAACATGAATTTTTAAACATGAGAATAATTTGAAATTCCGGACCCAACAAAAGTGGTTTCGTCGAAAACGGAGGTCGTTTGCAAAATGGTTATTTTTAAGGGCTTTATATATATATATATATATATATATATATATATATATAAATAAATTCCATAGCGACTATTTTAAAATTTAATCTATCCATAACTTATAATTTATAAAGTGAAATCTCAGTTTCTTACATTCGTTAGAAAATTATAGTTCAAAATATTCCAACGTTTCCTGTTTTACTGAAATCTGATTTATTTTGAATTATGTACATTCATTTAAAGTTCAAAACCAAATTTTCAAACTACCACGCCATTTCAAGTTCGTTTTATAATTAAAATAAAATTATACTTTCTAATTTCGATATAAATAAAATTTAAATCGTTAATTCCCAAAAAAATCATTTCAAATTCTTAAAATCCATTAAATCAATTAAAAATAAAATTTTAAATTGGTTCAAAAATTCCGGGTTGTTACATATACACAAAGACCCTATTTTGTATATGTGTCAGCTTTAGATAACTTTTTCATATATAGCAGTAGTGGACATTTGCCATTAAGTTGCACTGTTGTAAGTAAATATATTACTAGGGTTTATATTTGAAAGATATTAATGAGTAAAGTGATGGTATGTGTAGATGCGCACACCATTGAATCAATATGTTATTTAGTTGCATGAATTGATACAGTTTTCTCTTGTTGATGGATGAAGTAATAATTGATGGGCTTTTGTATACATATGTGATATGTACGATCAATATAGTTTTCTCTAAATGAATGCATATGTGATATGCATTTGATTTGTCATACTTAATAAACATACATCTGGTTCTTGGCATGTAATTAAAACTACTAGTATAATGTGTATGTGTGTGGGGTTGACTTATTGTTTCTTACATTTTTTTTATATAAGTATGTATATATAGCCTGCACTTAGGCCTGTGCTTCTATGCACTGTAATGTTCCTTTTCCATATCCTGAAATGGGATATTTGAACAAACTCAGACATATATATCATTATATTTATTTGTAGGGAGTATTATATATATAAGCATGAAGATGTTGCAGCAGAAGTAATAGATTATTTCAGCTCTATGTTCACTGGTAATGTGGGTGCAGAGCTCCCTTCATTCCAATCTAGTCATGTTATTAATTCTCACAGCCAATAGGCATTACTTCATCCATTCTCTTTAGAAGAAGTTAAAGTTGCAGTATTTTCTGATCATGATGATGCGAGCCCAGGGCTTGATGGATTTAATTCGATTTTTTTAAAATTACATTGGGAAGTAATTAAATTTGATTTACTTGCGGCTCTTCAATATGTTTTCATATCAGCTAAACTGCCTAAAAGTATCAATCATACTTTTATAACATTGATACCAAAGTTAGAAAGACCAAGTGAAATTTCACATTACCGACCAATCTCTTGTTGCAATATGTATTGTAAGATTTTTAGTAAAATCCTTTGCAATAGAATTAAATGGTATTTGCCACATCTTATCTCTCCAAATCAATGTGCATTTATGCCTACTAAATATATAGAGGATAATATTCTTCTTGCACACATATTGTTAAGAGATTTTAAGGAGTCAGGAGTTAATAAATTTTCCGTGAAAGTGGGTCTTCATAAAGCATACGATATGGTCAATAGAGAATTTATTCGCCACATAATGTTGAAATTGGGGTTTCCTATACATTTTATAAATGTGGTATATGAGTGTATCTCAACGCCTATATTTTCTATTTTTATACAAGGTGTGCTGAAAGGGTTTATTAAGTCAAATAGAGGCATTCAACAAGGTGATCCTCTCTCCCCTTACCTCTTTTCTATTGCTATGGATTTTTTTCACTTACAATATGAATGAAGTTTTATTGCAACAAAGATTCTCCCCTATTCATAATTTCGATCCAGTAGTCACACACCTTTTATATGTGGATGGTTTAATTGTTTTTGGTAAGTGCCTACCCATTTGTGCAGCTTCATTGAAGAATGTTTTTGGAAAATTGAAGCAGTATAGTGGTTTGACTGTTAGTGTGCTTAAGACCAAAATTTATTTCATCTCTCATGCGAGAAATTCTTGTGAAGTTTTTGATATTCTTGGAATACAAAGTAGCCAACTTCCTGTCAGATTGTAACGACCCTCCTTCTCGGTCGATCCAAATCGATCGTTAAACCGACTTAAATTGAACCAAAAAGGCGGATACGCTAACTTCGATATAAATAAATTTTTAGTTATTATTATTTAAAATGAACCATTTTAAATATTCAGAATACATTAAAATAGCTAAATTAAAAAATTTAAATTGGTTCAGAAATTCCGGATTGTTACATTGATACATAGGAGTACCTCTATCATCCAGTTATATTCTTTCACTAGTACAAAACTTGCCTGTTGCTTCTCCTCTTTTGCTTCAGTTATGTTCACAATCGAAGCAAATAGTATCAGTTGCTTCGGTTTATTAACACCAAAGCAAATGCACTGAAGTAAATGTTGTACTTACTTCCCTTTTGCTCACAACCGAAGCAAATTGTATCATTTGCTTCGGTTGTATTAATACCCGAAGCAAATGCACAAAAGCAAATAATATTATTTGCATCGGTTTTTTTACAATCGAAGCAAATAGCGTTATTTGCATCAGTTCTTTACGAACCGACGTAGATGCATATATGCAAATAGGGAAATTTGCATCGGTTCCATAGGGACTAAAGCAAATGCACCGAAGCAAATGGAAATATTTTAATTAGGCGAAATGCACATATCAGTAATCATAAACAATTGCTTATATATATGTATCATTATTTATAATGTATTATAATTAATGATTATTAATAAATATTTTAAAATTATTAGATATTATAAATAATCAATAATTATTTTTATATTTTATTATTTATTAATTATTAGCAATTAGTAAATCACAAGTAAAATTTATTGATTGCAATAAATAATTAATATATTAATAATTAGTAATTAATAATTAATACAAATATTAAATAATGAATAAGTAATATTTAATTATAAAGAAGTAGGAATTAATATTTAATAATTAATAAGTAATATTTACTATTCAATAATCAATTTTCAATAATCTTTAATTAATAATTGTAGTTAAATAGCGGATCCGAACTCCGTTATAACGAATGGTCAAAGAAGATTCAAATGAGAAATAATTAATATTTAATAATTAAAAAGTATTTTTAGGATTTAATAATTAATAATTGTTAAATAAATAAATCTGTTAGATAATTAATTATTAATAATTATGCATTAATTAAAACTAATACCTAATAATAAAATTTTAGCCAATTGTAATAGATATGCAACAATTAATTTGTTTTAGCCACTCTAATTCTAATAACAAAAGAATAAATTAATTTTTAATAATTATATAATAATTGTATAGAATTTAAATATTGGTCAATGCACAATAAATAACATTAAAAAATTAATATTTTATTCTAATTAAGAAGGAGTGAACAATAATTGATAAGTAAAAAGTAATAATTTAATAATAAATAAAAATTGACTACTATTAACTAATTAGTAATTAATATTTGATTGAAGATAATTAAACAAATATTTAATAATTTAAATAATTAATGCATATTGATTAATTATTAACTTTTACATATTAATAAACTAGACATAATAATTTAAATTTAATAAGAAATATTCAGTTTTAATTACGAAGTAATAATAATACACCAAATTTAGTAAATAAAAATTAATAATAAGTAATTATCCTTAAATAATCAATAGTTATTTTAATTAAGAATTAACAAATTATAATTAATAAATAACAATAAAAAATAATAAATAGTAATTATTTATTATTGTTAAATAATTATTAAGATAATTAAGACTAATATTTAATAATTAATAGGTAATACTTAATTATAACCAAATAATATTTCTTCTTTAATATCTAATATTTAATAGTTATATAACTAATGTGTAATATTTCAAAAAAGTTATAAAATTTAATTTTCAAAAATAAATTTAAAAATATACATAAATTTTGTAAACATAATTTTGATATTTTCCTAAAAGTTAAAAACACTAATTTATAATGAAACAAAAAGCCATTTGCAGTGACGATTGACATGGTTTGAAATTTATGCGATGATTTTTGGGGAGGCCCATAACATGTTTGATGGTTTGGATCGTTCCTCTATGCTACTACTGTTATATACCATACGTTGTCGGCTAAAGCTATTTATAATAAGGTGTTTGTTAATGTTTAGTGGCATTGACCTATTTCCCTTCTTTTTTTCCTTGGAATTTTCATTTCCCGCCTCTCCTCTACTATTGTTTCCCTTCTTTTTTTCCAATGGAATTTTCATTTCCCGCCTCGCCTCTACTATTGACGTTAAATCCCAGACAAATTCACCAAATTTTCATTTCCCGCTTCTCCCTTTCATTAAATCCCAGATAAAGCTATCAGAACCCTTTTACGCAACTTTTCTCCCCTTCTTCCCTTTCTTCCATAATAAAAATAACCCAAAATAATTTAAAAATAACGAAATTGGAAGAAAACAAAAGATATGGCTATATAAAAGAGAAATTGGTGTTCGAACTGGTTATCTACTAGGGTTCGACTTTGTTTGGGAGTACGAAGGTCGATCGGTTCATCTTAGAGGAAGTGCGTGACTGAGGTGGTTATCCTCATAGCCGTTTTGAAGTGCGGTTTGCAGGTGGTGGGTTTCGGATGGGCACATGTTTGCTGCGGTGGTGAGTAAATCTTTGTTTGGAGTAGTTAGTTAGCTTTGTGGCTGAGGATGGAAATGATTGTCCTATTTGCTATGGTCGTTCAGGAGATGCATAAAGAGGGATTTCTCGTTTTGGAAAATGATGGAAGTTCATACTTCATAGTGCTGGTCCTCCCCTCCGTGATCATTGATGGTAATCCCTGACGTATTAATTCCTATATCATAGTATTTCTTTAGCAATTAGTTATCAGATCATAGATATTAGTGAAGCTCTTTCCCAGAATTTAGAAGGCTTATTACTTCTAACCCCTTATATAGGAATACACGTGCAAAAAAAAAAAAAAAAAAACTTAATTTGGACTTGCGATATGGTGCTGCACTAACAAATTGATAATATAGACAAACACTACACTAGTATGGATATGCTTCAACAAATGAATAATGTAATATATTGCGACATCTGAGTGAAAAACTTGAGTTGCCTTGTGTTCTCAGAAATCAATACCCTATATATATATTTGTGTGTGTGTGTGTGTGTGTGTGTGTGTGTGTGTGTGTGTGTATATATATATATATATATATATATATATATATATATATATAGCTCCTGATTATCCACCAATTGGTAATTGCTAAGTCCTATTTTGTTGCTTTATATTCCAATAGGTGATGGCCTCGTCTGCTGCCTTTCTCTTATGATTTACGTATGATAATATAATATATTCACGTGTATTACTTTGTGTGAATGTTGCAGTCCCAGCATATAAGCTGCCAAGGATAAACTTGAGTAGAAATTTGGGATATATTAAAATCTATAGGAAATGTATGGGTATATTTTAGAAGATTAGCTATAAACTTTAACTAGGCCCTGTTTTGTCTAGCAACATCTGTCTATATGGACCGGTATACATAAAGTCGTTCTTGGTTTTCTATCTACAGATTTGGGAATTTAATAAAATACTTCATAACCCTGGAGCTGGTGACATTCTAATGGGATTTCTAGGATCTGTCATACTTTCATTTGCATTTTCTATGTTTCAACAGAGAAAGGTAACCTAAGCATACATACATTCTCTATTACCATTATGTACTGATATTTTTTTGTGTACAAATTTTACTAAGCTGAGGTATTTGATGGTGTTATAAAAGCTTGTGAAGAGACACGCAATAGAGATATTATCATCAGTGATCATCATTGTTTTGTTCTCTCTTTACTCAACCGCATTCTTATTTCACATTGTCGGACTAGAACCTACTTTACCTGTGTCCATTTTACCAAGGTGCATTACTGTTGTATTGGCACTAAGCATACTGTCCTTTTTTGAAGGTAGGGATACACATATCTTATAGATGTTAATGTTGTTTTTTACATTGTCATAAAATTTGCTTGCATTTTCTGTTGTTTTCAGGAGAAAACAATTTTCTCATAGCTACTCTGGTTGTTCTGACCGGACTTGTCGAAGCAAATTTTGCTCAAGTAGTCAGGGACAGACTACGACTAGGTGATCCTATTGCTAGAGGAGCAGTACTGCTTCTAGGTATATGTTTACAAAAGAAAGTTCTTTCTGTTCTTATGAAAGGGGAAGTAATAATGATGTTATTATATATTATGAACAGTGCACATGGATAGGATATTGCTGCATTGTCTGCAAAAGAACTAGAAGCACTTCCAATCTGTGCCATAGCTTTTGCACTCACTGGAATTTTCGGTTCTTTGATTTCCTTGGTGGCAGTTGTCAGGCAAAGCTTACTGTTTATAGTTGGTTAGTTATGGTTTATAATAAGTGAGTTTAACACACATTCTTTCATTTTTATTCTTGTATTACAAAATTGCACCAGGGTTTTACTGGATAATGTACAGCAAAAAAGTGTGTATATCGCTGAAATGTAATGATAACTGTTGATGGGCCTTTTGGGCAGCCCATCAAGGCGAAATGATGTGGCAGAGACACACCTGAGGTGTTCGAGTTCGTCCGAGCTGTGAGATCCAACATCCAAGCTCTCTTCCCTTGATGCGGCCTGAAGGAGTTCGGCATGACCAAACATGATTAGCCTTGTCACCCTCAGATGAGATCCGAAAAACCGGCTTAAGGATTAGCTCACCCCAGATCTTTTCTTTCAAATTACTCAAGCTGGAAAGGTCCAGTGCCAATTCATGCTGATAATGCGCGGAGAATACCAACTCTTCAGGGGGAAACCGACTCATTCAATATCAGGTGTCCTTTCAGATTTCACGGCACATATCCAAGGCGGTCTAATATTGTCTCATCTATAAATACCTTTTTTCAGTTTAGAAAGGGGATTTTTTTTGGAGAGAGAGAAGAGGATAATAAAAACTGAAACTGTTTGTTGTCTTAATTCTCTTATTCTCTTATTCCACCATTGTAATCATTCTTCTAGTAGCAGAAACAATACATAAAAGCTTATAAAGTGGACGTAGGCTCTTTAATGTCAAACCACTGTAAATTTGTGTAATTTTTCCTGTTTTACGTTCCTTATATTTGTTAATCTTCATTTTAATTTCTACACAAGTCTATCTTTTAGTGTTGTGTCAGTTTTTGGTGTCAATATTTTGGTGTTTTCACTGAGAACTGAAATTCTCAGCTTAGTCCAGATTTTTGCTCTACTTTCGGATCACCAAGTCCGAGATGAAAATCTCATTCTCGTTTTTGCATTGTCGATTTATGGCTGGAAAATCAGCTTGTAATACCGATAAGTAGCCGCAAGTTGGAACCTCTGTGGAAGCAGCTGGTAGACCTGCCGCACCCGAAACTGCTCAGGATCAACCCGCTTTGCTCCCCACGGTAGATCCAATTCCTTCATCAACCTTCGCCACTCAAGACGAGTTCATGGCTGTGTTGAATCAACTTCATGAGACGACAGAGGCTCTAAAGGTCCATGCTCGAGAGAATGCCGCTATGCGGCAAGATATGACTCGCATAACGAGACAATGGGAGGAGCTCAGGAACCAAACCCAAGAAGTCAGGGAACGTCAGCTTCCCCCTCTCAGCTGGATCATCTATCAGAAGGATCTCCGTCGTCCGACGGTAGCAGGGATCCACGACGGACCCGACGCCCGTTAGAAAGAGCCGAGAATGTACGGAAATTACGTCTCGAGGAACATCCAAGCCAGTAGGAGGTGAACGAACACACCGGGGCCGACCCAACCAAGGTGGAAATTATCGATCCTGCGGCCCCGCGGAACCAAGGAGCTTCTCCTCAACCGCAGAATGCTGCCAAAGGGAATTGGGCACCTATTCACCTTTCGCGGAACCTTGTGACTGACCAAGGTACCAGGGAAGGCAGGGAGACAGCCCGGGCATTAGGTCAGGCAACATTCCCTGGCGAGAGAGCTAGGAGGGCCCGTTCAAATGATGAAACCAATCAGGATTCAGTCGACCCATCGAACCTGACTGCAATGGTACGAAAAATTATGAATGATAGCCATGGACATAGAAACGAAGACTGGGGGATCGATCGAAGCCACACGCCATTCCCCGAAAATATCTTACAAGCAGAGTTCCCTCGGAGATTTAATATACCCCAGATGAATCAATATGACGACACCTCTGACCCACAGCAGCATCTGATGAGGTATTCCTGTTACATGGTGGTGGCGGTGGCCCCCGACACTATCAAATGCAAAGCCTTCCCAATCTTCCTAAGCGGGATAGCGCTCATGTGGTTCGTACGTTTGCCTGCGAAATCCGTCCCAAGCTTTAAAGACTTGAGCGAGAAATTCCAGACTCAGTTTCGCCTTCATGCTACTAAGTCAAAGCATGTAATGGTACTCTCGCCAGTTAAACATGGAAAGGGAGAATCCCTGAGAAATTACCTTAATCGATTTAACCGGGCGGCCACCGAGGTCAGTAACCCCAACCACGAAACTATTCTAATGGCCACGGTCGATGACATCGATAAGCAAATTGAGTTTGGAAAAAAATTGATTGGGAAGCCTCCAACAACAATTAAGGATTTTATGAGAAAGCCCACATCCGATTACGGTAGGAAAATGCGCAGTTAGAGGAGGAAGATGGACCGAGAAATGCATCTACTCCATCGACCCAGAATAACGTCGCGGTCAAGTAGTCTGGTGATAGCTCCGGAAAAGTAGAAGTAAACGTCAGAAACCGCAGCAAACGAAATGGCGAAGGTCCAAGAGAGACCAATGGAAGCTTGGGACAGAGGGGGAACCCTCGAAAGCGACCACGGTTCCAGGCGTTCAAGACTTACACTGCCTTGAATGACACACTAGAAAACATCTATCTTGGTACCAATAATACGGTCCAGTACAAGAAACGTCCTCCTCGTGGGCCCACGGAGTGGAATCGAGCGACTAGAAAATATTGCCTATTCCACGACATCTACGGGCATACGACAAACAAGTGTCGGCACCTTAGAGACATCACTGAAAAGTTGATTCGGGAAGGAAAGCTTTATGAATATAAGACGACCCCAAGGGAATGAGGCATGGGCTTTAACCCTCAGACAAGGCTAGGCCGCTCCTTGAACTATTGCACAAGATAAGGGGAAAGGAATGGTCGTCAATGCCATAATCGGAGGGCCACACCCCGCCAGATTCAGTATCAAGGATATGGAACAATATGTGAATTCCGTGAAACACCTTGATGATACCGAAACAAGTGTCCCCGAAAGTGTGAACCCAAAGAAGCAGAGAAAGACTGAGACAAAGGATGTTGTTTTCCATGGAAAAGAGGTGATAGGCATTGAAGCTCCGACGATAGACCCCATGGTGATAACCGCGACTATCGGCTCGACAATAGCAAGGAAGGTGTTGATCGACAATGGAAGTTCAGTCAATATATTGTATAAGCAAACCTACGAGCAAATGAAATTAGAGCTGTACGACTTGGAGCCTTGTTCCGGTGAGATAAAGGGTTTTAACGGATCTTCCACCGAGCACATCGGAGTGATCAAATTCCCCGTGGAGTTAGGAGACGGGGACTAGAGAAGAGTAAGACACCTACTATTTGTCGTAATGGACATCAACTCCCGCTACAATGCGTTCTTGGGACAACTAACACTAATGGAGTTTAGGGCCTACATCGCCCCATGGTGCCTACTATTGAAATTCCCAACTGATGGAAGAAATGGTACGGTAAGAGGAGACCAAGTAGATGGGCGAGCTTGTTACTTGGCGGAGTGGAAGGATCTCTAGAATAAAGGCAGCAAAAAGTCAACAGTCGAGCCTCCTCCTGCGAAAGATATGAGATCATAACAACTACAGAAAACATCCTAGTCGGGACTGTCCATCTGTGGAGTCGAAGATATCGACCCTATAGAGCACGAAGAACCAAGATGTAGAAAGACCGCTCCGAACGAAGCGGCGGTTAAAATTTCGGTTGATAGAAATGACCCTACCAAGGTCCTAAAAATTGGATCCCGTCTCGATTCCCTTCGGACGAGGGAACTGACTAACTTCCTTCGAGAAAACCTAGATGCGTTTGCCTGGATCCACGTTGACATTTCTGGGATCTCTCCCTCCCTTATAACTCATTCCCTCAGCGTCGACCCAAAGCATGCTCCGGTAAAAAAAAAGGCGAATGCTCGGCCCTGAAAGGTCGATGGCCTTGAAAGAAGAGATTGGTAAATTACAAGCTAATGGGTTTATTCGGGACTCGATCTATCCCGACTGGATAACCAACCCAGTACTTGTGAAAAAGGCTAATGGGAAGTAGAGAACTTGCATTGATTTTTCTGATTTAAACAAAGCATGCCCTAAGGATAGTTTACCACTACCTAGGATTGTTCAGTTGGTCGACTCGACCGTAGGGCATGAGCTGCTTTCGTTTATGGACGCGTATTTAGGGTACAACCAAATTGCTATGCATATATCAGACCAAGAGCATACTAGCTTCATCACTGACCTTGGGCTGTATTGTTACGTGGTAATGCCCTTGGGACTGAAAAATGCTGGAGCAACCTATCAAAGACTGGTCAACCGGATGTTCCATGAACAGATAGGAAAAACGATGGAGGTGTATGTGGATGACATGTTAGTAAAGTCAAAGCAATCGTCCGAGCATGTGAATGATCTATCAAGGATGTTTAACATCCTTCGGAAGTACGGGATGAAACTAAACCCTTTGAAGTGTTCCTTCGGAGTGGCTTCGGGCAAGTTCCTGGGTTTTATTATAAGTTCTCAATGAATCGAAATTAATCCCGACCAAATTTCGGCCCTCAAGAGAATTCAAGAGCCTAAACGGATCAAGGATATCCAATGCCTAGCGGGTAAGATAGCAGCAATGGGTCGATTCATTTCAAAGGAAACTGATAAATTTACACCCTTCTTTGAATTAATTAAAATAGGGAAGCGGAACTTTGCTTGGACGCCCGACTGTGTCGAAGCTTTCCAAAGTTTACTCAATCACTTGGAGAAACCTCCCATCCTCTCTAAGCCCATTGACCACGAAGACATATTCGTTTATTTAGCAGTATCCGCACATGCTATCAGCTCGGTCCTGATTCATAAAGAAGAGCGAGTACATCGACCGGTCTACTATGTAAGCAAAAAGTTGACGGGGGCCGAGCGCAATTATCAAAAAATCGAGAAGCTGGCCTATTGCTTGTTGATCGCGTCAAGGAAACTCCGGCATTATTTTCAAGCCCATCCAATTAAGATATTTACCGACCAACCCCTTCGACAAGTTTTGCAGCAATCCGAGGCCAGTGGAAGATTGCTAAAATGGAACACTGAATTAAATCAGTTCGACTTAACCTTTGTGCCTCAAAAATCAATCCAGGGACAGGCCTTAGCCGACTTCATAGCAGAATTCATTGCTCCAGAGGATGAAGACCAGAGTGATAATCCCGAGCCTTTGAAGGTTGAACCTGAACCGGTCACTTGGAAGCTATATACGGATGGAGCCCGAAATGAGCATCATTCGGGGGCCGGTATAGGTATACTTTCTCCCGAGGGACTGTCAGTTTATTATGCCTTGAGGCTTGAATTCCTTGCGATAAACAACGATTCCGAGTACGAGGCCCTGATTGCCGGGCTAAAACTCGCGAGACTTAAAATAACGTCGCACGACATTTTTTGTGATTCACAACTTATGGTACACCAAGTTTGCAAGGAATATCTTACCATGGGAGAGCGGCTGGGTTCATATCTTAAACAAGTCGAGAATTTGTTGCAAAGTTTTGGCCGACATAGCATTTCCCACATTCCTAGAAAAGAGAATCAAAAGGCGGACAGGTTGGCTTAACTAGCCAGCTTGGACCACCCTGGCGAACATAACTAGTTCCCATAGAAACCCTAAGTATGCCGAGCATCAAGCAAATGGAGATCGATCAGGTTGATACTGAGCCCGATAAAGAGTCGTGGATGACCCCCATCAAAAATTTCCTCCTCCATGGCACGTTTCCCGAAAGAAAGAATGAAAGACGAGCCTTGATGCGGCAATCTTCCAGATACGTGATTCAACAAGGCCAGCTATACAGAAGAGGATTTTTCATTCCCATGTTTCGGTGGGTGGCCAACGATGATATCAAGAAGATATTAAAAGAAGTACATGAAGGAGATAGTGGGGCACACGCCGGGGGGCAAACCTTAGCCAGGAAGATAATGCGCTATGGATACTTTTGGCCAACCGTTAACAAAAATGCCTCCAGTTATTCTAAAAGATGTGACAAATGTCAGAGGTTCGCGTGGATTCCGCGAGCCCCCCTTCGACGGAGATCACCCAAATGGCTAGCCCTTAGCCATTCGCTGTTTGGGGAATAGACATTATCGGAACATTGCCCATTTTGAAAGGAGGTGCTGAATACGCAATAGTAGCAGTCGACTATTTCACAAAGTGGGTAGAAGCTGAGTAGATGACCACGATAACGACAAAGAAGGTCATCAACTTTATTGTCAGAAACATTATATGCCGGTATGGGATACCTTGAACTATCATCAATGACTATCGGACTTAGTTCGATAGTTCTGAGTTCAGAGATTTTTGTGAGACGTATCGTATCGAGAAGAAATATACCGTAGTTGCACATCCCCAGTCTAATGGACAAGTCGAGGAGGTTAACAAAACTATCAAAATCATTTTGAAAAAACGGCTAGAACGGGCAAAAGGAAAATGGGTTGATGAACTGCCACCGGCCCTATGGGCATATCGAACCACCCATAAAACCGCAACAGGTTATACTCCTTTCGCCTTATCCTATGGTTCAGAGGCAGTTCTCCCGATAGAGCTTGAAGTCCCGTGGCATTGAACGACTTACTACGACCCCTTATCTAATAAAGCACTTCTCTTGACATCGTTGGACACGATTGATGAAAAACAGGGAAGAAGCAAACCTTCGTGCAATGACCCATAGGAAAAGAGTTGCACGATATTACAACAAAAAGGTCCGGCCGAAGACTTTCGAAGTAGGCTATCTTGTTTTGAAGCGGATCTTCCCGGACCCGTCCATATGGGTCCCCGATGGGAAGGACCCTACGTCATTCAACGAAAACTTGACAATGGAAGTTTTAGACTATCGACCATTGATGGTGAGCTTTTCCCCAAAGCATGAAACGCAGAGCATTTACGACTTTATCTTTCTTAGACTTTCCAAATATTTTTATTCCCTTATTTGTTTTAGCATTGTAATAAGCAATAGTTTGCCGATTGTAGCAATTTATGAATAAGAAGCTCTGTTCTTGCTCTGATTATTTAATTGTTTTAAACTTGGGCTAATCGATTAGATTCTGGCCCCTGCTTTGACAACTATAAGTAAGGGTGAAGCCAACTGAACACCATAACTGATCACCTGAACTTAACTCTAATCCTCACGACTTGACGGCAAGTATAAACGATGAAAGAGCATGAAAGGTACACCCCGACTAAAGACCGCTCGAATCTTGATAGAACTCTCCTCCTTATCGACTAAGGGGTGACTATAAAAGACTGAAAGCGTAACCCGCTCAATGACATTCAACTCCTGATCAGGGTTGGATCTGCCTGAGTACGACTGAATGGTTCTCTATCCAAATGGCTCTCCCGACACCGGGGCAAGAAAGCCGACAAGTAACCCCGGTTAGGGTAATGTCTAAATAACTCTTGGAGAGTAAAATAAGACGAAAAATTTGAATGATAATTTTTCACATGAGTAACGCAAATACTTGTAAAACAAGTAGACTATCATTCGCTTCATCATGTCATGATTATAAAATGTTGTTATGTGATAGGTACATTTAAGGCATTATCTTCAGAGACACGAAGTACAATATTTACAAAGGTGCGAGGACCACACTCGCACAAGACTTCCTAAAAAGGCCCAAAAAAAATTATTATTACAACTGGAGCTTAGGATGGGGACAACATCTCCCCGTGCTCGATCGTCTCTATCGGCCCTTTTTGCTTAACAATCACTATCGCCTCCCCGGAGCTCAGTGAGCATCGAAGTCCTCCAAGCGTGCCCCCAAAGGGACGGGGAACTGGCATCAAGGCCTGCGGATTAGTGGAATTAAAAAAGGGAGGAACTTTGACCGAAGAAAGGATAGTCGGGGGGATGGATCAAATAGGTTGAACGTTCATAACATCTTCAGATGGTTTAGGTTTTACGGAAGAAATATCCATCTCCATTCGAGCTTGAACCTTTGCTATAGACGGACGATCACCTTTCTTTAGTTATGAGATTATCTCGATATCGTTGTCCTCTGATGACCCTATATTAATTCTCTCTGCCTTCGGTTCTTCAGCGGCATTCACATCACCCTGTCTCTCGTCAGCGGCAGCGTCTACTTCTACACTCTCGTTCGTCCCGACGGTGCCTAAAAGAAGAAAGGAAAGGAGATGGCACACGAATCAAGGTGGGATAAGTAAACTTAAAATCAACAAGTAACCCTACCTTTGGAATCAGGTTCGGTTAATTTTTCTTTAGCAACTCTGGTTAGATCAGGTGGAAGAGCGGATGACGAGCTTTTCTCAATGTTTACGGTGACAAAAACAGTAGATGCCTTAATCTGGCTGCTGCCAGTTTCCTCTATAGGGACCGACTTCCCTTTTACCCTATGGCGCTCTGCCGCCATTGCAACCTCTTCCTGGCTTCTACTTTTGACCAACACCACCCGTTCCTTCTCGTTTAGAATTCGGGTCAATAAAAGCTCTTCGTCTACTGGTTGCCCTCGCGATGTTCTTCTCTCCTCACCCAGAATTATTCGCCATACAGTAGCTAGAACAATGGGATACTTCGGCATCCAGGCATTCAAGAACCTGACGAGCGTACCCCTTCTTTAACTTGATCCTTTCCTGAGCGTGCTTGGACTTGACTGCCTGGATGTCAATGTCGTGCTGAAGCTGTAGGTTGCTAGCTGAATCGATCGCTGTAGCAGCATTTTGTTCGGCCAAGCCTTTGGCCCATTCGGATGAGTGAAGTGTGGCTTTGAGATTCTGCACTTCCGAATTCATTCGAACTTTGTCAGCCCTTAAAAATTTGATTTCACCCTTCATAGAGTCATATTCCAGACTCCTCTGCTTGATCTGGGTATTCAAATCTTCTGTTATTTTCTTGTGCTCCACCTGATCAGCAGCCACCTGTAGCTCCGGGCCATGAATCTTCTTCTCAAGAGATCCGAAGGTCTTCCTGTCCCTCGCCATATCCCTTTTCAAACCTGTAATCTCAGTCATTTTTCTATCAGTATTCCGCTTACTTTCCCGGCGTATTCACGTAGTATGTCGTATTGAGAAAGGACATGGTCGAGGTTATTGCGGATGCGACGAGAAAAACTGCCCGACAGTGGCTGTAGCTCGGGGGCAGTATCAATCCCTGCAAAGACAAGGTTAGGGAAATCCCTTTCTGGTTCTCTGGCTCGACTGACGAGAGAAGGCTCGACCGAAGATCTATGTCGATCCAGTGCAGCCCGGGAATGTTCGGTTCTCGACCCTTCTTCACGGATCTTTTTAAGAAAGCATGGGGAAAGTCAAAGCTTGGAGGATTCATTCTCCTTTTTCTTTTTGGGTATACCCCATAGCTCTTCTCCATCCTCCGATATTCGAACATGCTTCTCTAAGCATCTCTTCTTTTGCCTGCCTAAATCTTGGGCCGATTCTTTATTTTTCTCCACTTTCCCGTCATCCTTTTTCTGCCAATTGTCCTCCTCTTTCTCTTTTCCCTTCTCATGTCTTTTTCCATATCTCGGCCTTTAATTTTTTTCTCCCTCCAGATGTTATCAATTGCCATGTTGTTACCCTTCTCGGTGTGTTGTAAAATGGGTTCGTTCGATTTTACGTCAGCTGGAAGGGAGGCGAAAAGATTGCCATAAAACTACTCGTCGATGTCTCCTTAAAAGAGAGGATGGACAACAGTTAAAATGATCCACATTTGAGTTGAATGTGAAGAACATAATGTTGTGATGTGCAATACAAATGTTATATCATAAATCATCCAAAATGATTCTGATGCTAAGAACGAAATCATACCTCCGATGTTTTCGTGCTCGATTGACATCCCTTCCGATTGATTAACAAAGAATCGATCCGGATCTAAACTTCGTGGTGAAAGAATGACACAGGGCATCTTCAGTGAATTTAGCCCTGAAAGAGGTGATGCGATGCGTCCTCCTTGCAAACTACAGGCTGAAGGGGAATCCTTATCGACTGTAGGACCCCTCGAGTAGTTCTCAATGGGGATCTCTCGGGCCGGCTCTTTCTCTGTTTTCTTCGGAGATTTCTCAACAGGAATTTTCTCCCTTCCACGGTCTTCGAGCTTCTGGCGTTTGGCTTCTCGGCATTCGGCCTATCGAACTCGTATCTTGGAAGTGGGTTTCTTTGGATCAGGCTCTTTCTTTTCCCCAAGTGAAAAGAGGGCGGAGGACTCCCCGACCAAGGAAGTTGTCTTGTCGATCACTGGCTTTCTTTTTGTTGAGGGAGTTTCGTTCTGACCGGGGGCAATCGTCCCGGTTCCTTCCTTATGGGGTCCGATGGATCTGTTCTCATTTAGGAGTGCATATTGATGAAGGTGTTGGTCAGACAAACAGCCCCAAAACCACCGCTGCTTGGTGTCTAAATTGATCAGTCGCCTATATCTTTCCTCAAACACCTCCCCCTCAGGCCTCACGGGATAATCTCCTATTAAAGAAGGAAGTATCGAGAAAAGAAAAGGAGAAGAGGAAAGGGAAAATATAGATTCATCGCAAATGATCGAATCGACAAATGGACTTACTGCATTGAAGCCGATATCGAGTGTATCCCAGTTGTTCCTTAATCCAGAACGACTCCTGCTTTGAATCACCCGCTTTGCTGGGAAAGTCCTTTATAATCTTCCGACCTCGAGTAGACTCAAAGTAAAGAATGGAAGGAGATTGCTACTCATTATGTTTAAAACGGAAAAAGAAAGTCAGGTCCTCAAAGGTTGGGGGGTGGCCCAAATATCTCATAAATAAGAAGTACATGGATAACAGGCTTCTGTAGGCCATCGGATGAAATTGCATTGGGGCAGGTTCATGCGTCGCAAGAAGTCGACGATGAATGGATGAAAAGGGGAATGGATCCCACGTTACACATCGGGAGAGACATCGCCATATAACCTGCCGGGGGATTATGAGGTTGATCAGTGTCCCGTAGAAGAAGAACGTCCGTGAAGGGAATCTTGTGTTTAGCCGTCAAGTTCTCTAACCGTGTGTGGGTTATTTCAGATCCTAAGGCGTCTGGAGGGTCTCTCAAAATTTTAGCCTCTAGAAGCATGTCAGATGCCATCAGAACTGCGTCCGCCACATTTAATTCGACCGCCACTTCAGGAAGAGTCGGTGCCTCTGTCATTCGATTCTGAGGACTGTTGTTAAAATTCGAACCTTATCCGGTAGAGGACCTGGAAGAACTATCAACCTTAGTGTAAAAAGTGAGTTTTTGGCTGATTCGTGCTTAGGTTCGCCCCATAATCTAGCCGTGACTGATCAAGATGCTGTTAATTTGAAATAAAGGAGAGGAGTCAGATTCAAGAAGAAATTAACTTTGTTCAAGCCACAGAAAGGCGGGAAGCTTCATCGCCCATTTGGAATAATCGGATGGCCAGGACCAAATCAGACCCATCATCAGGTTCGCCAGAGGCCACCGTAACACCATCGACTCAGGCAAGTCGGCGTCGACGACCCTGACCATAGACCTCACAGGGCCCAGATTATGGCAAGGTGAAGAAAGAGGGATCCAATGCCTAAATGACATTGGTACGCTGAAAGTGATATAAAGAAAGGATCTTTACCTGAGAGAGATAGGTTAATGAGAATGCGATGGACAATCTCCAATCTTTCACTTTAAACAGTAAAATAATCTTTTGCAGTAGAAGAAAGGAAGAGAGTAGGGTAGAAGAAAAAGATTTTCCCTTTATAATATATTGTGGGAAAAAGGCTATTCAGATTCAGTTGATGTAACCCTCAGATTAGACATGGTTGACGTGTAAAACGATTGGTAAACCGAGGGTCAGCCAATGAGACGAGTGACAACAAGGCGTCATCACTATTTGGTTCATTTACATCCCCGAAACAGTTCACGAATCCATTGCGGATTTCAAGATTCGTCGAGTGGATTATTCGACCCGGTCTCCGAGATTCTTTGATTGAGATGAGAAAGTTTGTTCAGGTCATATGCTTTTAAGGTATGTTACGTTACCAACACACCATACTTTAGGGGGGGCAAAGTGTTGATGGGCCTTTCGGGTAGCCCATCATGGCGAAATAATGCGACAGAGATACACCTGAGGTGTTCGAGTTGTGCCGAGCTGTGAGATCCAACATCCAAGCTCTCTTCCCTTGATGTGGCCAGGAGGAGTTCGGCATGACCAAGCATAAATAGCCTTGTCACCTCTGATGAGATCCGAAAAACCGGCCTAAGGATTAGCTCGCCCCAGATCTTTTCTTTCAAATTACTCAAGCTAGAAGGGTCCAGTGCCAATTCACGCCGATAATGCATGGAGAATAGCAACTCTTCTGGGAAAACCGACTCATTCAATATCAGCTATCCTTTCGGATTTCAAGGTACGTGTCCAAGGCGACCTAATATTGTATCATCGATAAATACCTCTTTTTAGTTCAGAAAGGGGATCTTTTTTTTTTGGAGAGAGAGAAGAGTATTATAAAAATTGAAACTGTTTGTAATTGTAATTCTCTTATTCCACCATTGTAATCATTCTTCTAGTAGCAGAAACGATATATAAAAGCTTATAAAGTGGACATAGGCTTTTTACCGCCGAACTACTATAAATCTGTGTGTGATTTTTCCTGTTTTACGTTCCTTATATTTGTTAATCTGCATTTTAATTTCTAACAAGTCTATCTTTTGGTGTTGTGCTAGTTTTTGGTGTCAACAATAACTATGTAATCTCACATGTGGGTAAATATCTATTTTAATGGCATCATACTAAGGACACGTTGCTGACATGAGAAACATGATTTACAGGGTCATTTGGAATAAGATTTATAGGTCGTTTTAGTTTAATCCAGTTTCATATCAGAAGGTAATTGTACTATTCATAACCATACTTGATCGACGCTAGAAAAGCGTGATATTTGTAATAAATTCTGCAAGCACACAGGTGTGTAGCATACAGGTCGAATACAGGGAGGCAAATTAAATCAAATTATTTAAATAATTTCTTGGGCGAGTTAGGCAAATCTTCGAGGTTGGTTTTGAAAGCAAACGAAATTGAAATTGCTATTAAACTATTATTGAATTGAATACAAATCCGAATCTAATCAAATCTATATTTAATTCAATATGACTTAGGAAAGCAAATAAAAAGAACAGAAATTAAGATTGCAGAAATTGAAATAACAGACAGGAAATAAAATTAGGATTATCATTGAAACTAATCAAACGATTAATCACTAATGATAATAAATGTAAAACACAACTAGTACTCTACTAAATCTAATTGTGTAGATGGCACTAGTTGCTAAGAAATAGAAAAATTGCAGAAAAGAAAAAGAAAAAGAAGAACTTTGTTAATGGAGAAGAAGATAGAAAATAGGATGGTGGCTACAATGATATTACAAGGGTATTTATAGGAGATAACCAAACCCTAACCCTAACCCTAATACAATGATAAATGGGCCTTAGGGAATTCACAAAAGAGTTTACAATGAGGATTACAAATGGGCCTTAGTGAAATCTAGTAAATTTGGGCCTTTTGTCATTTGGAACAAGTTCTAGGCCTTTTCCCCTTTTCTCTTGCAAGCCTCCTTTAATTTGAGAAGTGCATGGCCTTTTTATCAATCATTTTCTTGTCCAACAACAACTAGATGTGAGATCTTCATCTACAATTCTTCGAAATGTAATTATATAGCAATCTGCTCTCCATTTCTGGTTGCATGCGGGCTGGGTTGGAATATCTGTAAAAGTAACAAAACAATACCCAAGTAATATTTATTTATATACAAAAGATAAGATATAAGAACATAAAATAAACACATTTTTATGTTAATCAAATACCCCCACACTTATCTTTTACTCGTCCTCGAGTAAAACAAGAAATGAAAAACTAAACTAGATAGGTCACACTTTCATAGGAAACACGATTGCATTGAGCGTATGCAACACGCCGTTAAACCTCTAGGTGTCCCTAGTAGGACGAGTGGTGTCTCGTGAGGGTTTTCAGTGGATACTACCCACAAAATCCAAACGTAGTATGCTATGATTCTAATGAAACTATATGAATGTACGAACATATGCAAATGAAAACAGACTTGTTTCAGGAAAGTGGTACAACAAATTAAGTTAACAATTTCTAATCAGTTGATTTTATTTTAGATATCTCAACTTGTCACAAATTTTCAACATAATCAAGTTTTCAAATGTTAAATTCCAGTTTGGCCAGTTAGTTCGGTCGATAGCATAGTGCAGCCATGAAATAGATTCTTAGTTTGCTTGGCACAGTTTGTAAAGTGGTATTATTATTTCCTTGTGTATGGCTAGTCAAATCAATTAGGTCAAGAAGTGTTTGGACATCATCGCTTATTCTCTATCTCTATAAAAATTGAAATTTACGATTAATTACATACACCTAACTCAAAAGACCAAGGTTTACCACCCATGCACTGCCTCGTGGACTAACAGAGAGTGGATAAAGAGCTTGGCGGATTGTGCAGACCGACTTTGACTTTGTCAACAATGTGTCGGTAATCCTTAGGTGTCTAATCTCATAAAATGAGACCAAGTTATTCCAACGCTGACTTTGTCAACAACATGTCGGATAGAGCTTGGTGGGTTTGCACACCAACGCTTGATATACAAGCAATGTTGGATACCCTTGGATTACTATTATTATTAATATTGAAAATATAAGCACAAAAGAGAGTTACGCGAATTCAACTTAACACAACTTAGTTTTAAAGATTTGAAAAGCCAATATAAGTATTTTAAGTCCTTCACTCATTAAATAAAGACTACAATTTAGAATAAACTTCATGGCAATCACCTAAGAATCTCCCTATGTACTGGTTACACTATTACCCTCATAATTCAACTTTTCATTATATTTCTTATTCGATCTTAGCTGAGAGAAAAAAATACTATCAACTGATTAACAATCCTTAACTTATTTTGTTGTATCAATCTAAAATGAGTCATGTTTCAAAAAAATTAAAAAATGGTATGTTACTACGATCTAAAATGCATGAGGGTCCTATTTAAATGCATGAAAAGGAAAATTAAAGAAGAATAAAAATGAATGCAATGCAGACTCCCCCCCCACAATTGAACTAAACAGTGTCCACACTGTAATGTTTTCTAAATTTGAAAGATCATACCCAAAGATGGATTAAATGCAAAATTATTTGTAGAATGAAATGCAATCTAACTATATGCAAGAATGGATCATATGTACAATGGTATATGTGTTTGCGATGTATGCGATGCAAAGAATGCCACCAACTTTTCCCCCCACACTTGGTTCTAGCCCGATGAATCCCATTCCCACTATGTCTAGGCATGTTTTCTAGTAAGCAAAGTTTTTTGAAAACCATCTCATCTTTATACCTAGATTTATAGTCCAGCAAATAAATGTCCAAGGTCATCCTAACATGAAGTTTTTCAACCAAGCTAACATTCCAAAAATAATTCATGTGTTCCACAAATTTATCAGTGTAATTGTTCAAAAATTTTTGATCGTATATAAACTCCGTTGCAATCGTGAATTTTAAATTCTGAGTGTTGTTCAAGACTATGGAATCACATTTATTCATTGACAACGTATTTTCAACACTGATAACTTCAAGTTCGTTGGAAGTTTCTTCAAAGTTAAAATGTTCAAACTTGGATTCGTGGCTTGATTCTATTTCATCCTCATTTTGCAACTCATCCTCATACAATCCAAAGAATTCATGTTTGTTAAAATCCTTTTCCAATTTTGAGTTTTCGAAAAATTCAACATTTCTATTCTGTTCAACTTCTAAAATATCAAGTTTCTCACAGCTCGGAAGAGGAAGATCAAAATCTAAACTTAAATCTTTTTCCTGAAAAGAATCGAAGTCCAGATCATTTCTTGAATTTTGAACAACTTCATTTAGATCGTTATTCTCAATTTCGAAAGTTGTTATCTGAAAATTTTCACTATCACTAAAGAATGAATTATTTTCTGATTCATCGCTTGTTTGAATTTGATTTTGTTGCTCTCGTTGTTCTTTAAAACACGTCATTAAACAAAGAAGTTCATCAAGCTGTCTATCTAGCTTTTCTACCCTCTCTCTAGGAATGTTAAGATGATATTCTTTAGAATCGTTGATTTGAAAGCTCTCGTTTTGGATTTCTTGATTCTCAAAATTATATTCTACACCAAGTCCACAATCAATATTATTTCCAACGTGGTAGTTGTTTGAATTTTCAGAAAACTGACAATGATATTGGAAATCATTTTGTTCATAAAATTTTTGTTCATAACCAAAACAGTTAAAATTTGAGTGATTTTGGTTATTTTCAAGATGTTGATGTGGGCTATAATTTTGAAAATTTGGTTTACAACCCCATATTGATGTGGATTAGAGCTATATTGGGATTCAAAGCTATTTTGATGTGGATGTGGCCCATAATCGTAATTATTGAAATTTGAATTGAAATCGCAATTTCGATCATATACATGGTTTTGAAAATGTTGGTTATGTTGAAAATTTTGAAAATTGTCAACATTGGGCTCACGAAATTTTGGGAAATCTTGTCTCATGAGTTGTAATTCATACTCATACTCTTCAAGAGGACGTCTACTCCGATTATTATCCCACATTTCTCTCAAAGATTTTTTTGAATCAGACATTTGAATGAAATCAGGGCAAGACAAAAATTATTCTCAGTTCAAAATAGTACAAAATACTAAATTGTGCTCTATTAATTAACTGACTCAATTAGAAGGGGGAAGAGGGTCTTATGGTCGTTCACGTATAGTAAAAATACTAAGGGATACAACCAATGTTTTACGGGTAGTATGCAACCTCTTTTGCTAATAGTTCAATAAATTGAACTACTATATATCCGCGATCCAATTATACAAGCCAATCAACTTCACAAAACACCACTTTTCAATTATATTATTTTGAAATATCTAATCAGATTTTATTATTGAGAAACGATGAGAATGATGACAGTAGTTATGGAAATTTCAACTCACAACAATCAGACAGAATAATTGCAGAAATTAAAATTTGTACATAGCAAGCCGTTGCCCCTGCAGAAGATTTTTACAAGCAATGTTTATATTTATTTTTTCGCAGAAGAGCGCCTGTAGAGTTCAGAAAATTTCACCGTGGGGTATGGCAGTCCGTCCAGAGCAGTTGAGTAGTGTCAGCGGTTCCAATCCTAATGTTTACTTTGCTTTTCTCGCTTTCGATTCCTTTGTTGGTTGCCTGAAGTTCTCTTTGCCCTTTGTTCTTCGTTTTTTTCTTTTTGATTGATTGATTTTTTTTTTGGAAGAGAAATAAATTAAAACAAATGAAAGGAAAACGCACTGAGTAGAAATTAAAACAAAGAACTAAAAGGAACTGACTCGAAATTTAAACCAAGAAAAAAAGAATAAGAAAACAGAACTTACTAAAAAAACCTGAACTGCTCAAAAGAAAATTGAAAACAAGGTAGGTCGGTGTTTGGAACAAAATGTTGGCTGATCACGTCAATGAATAGCCAAGTAAAACCTCAAAATTGTAAGAACCCAGATCTCCACTCTAAAAAAAAAAGCAGTCACTCTTCTTCTAAAAAAAATGAAACGCAAAAGCTTTATCCCTAAATCAACAAAAAATTGACAAAGAGAAAGAAAAACTCGCGCTCCACTCTTTGTAGTAAAAAAAAAAAACTCGAATTTAACAACAACTCGAATTCGAGAACCCCTTTGTTTCGAATTGGTTTTTGCGATTTTAGGGTTTGTCAAATAGAAATAAGCGGTTTGGATTTCGGATTTTATTGTGATTTGGGATCTTCGATTGTGTATTTCACTTTGAAGTGAATCGATTGGTTTAGTGGTTCGTCTTTGGGTTACTTGCGTTGTTTTTTCGAAGTGGTGTTGAGTTGTGCGTTCGCGAGTTGCTTCGGATTTCAAATCATCGAAATTTGGGTGGGGCTTGGATGCTCGGACGTTGATGTTGGTTTGCGTAACTAATGGATTGAGGAGACCTGGTGGATGAAGTGATGAAGGTGCAGAAGTTGCTCAGATTTGATGGAAGGTCTGGATGTGAATTGTTGTAGGGTATTGGAGGGATGAAGGGTGCGAATACTGGTGGGTTTAGAGTTGAAACTGTGATGCTGACAATCGAGGGGATTGTATTGTTTTGTGGTTTTGGGATTTTGACGGTGGTAACAGTGGGCAACGGTGGAACGGGTCTGATGGGATAAGGATGGGTGTTGCGAGATTGAAGAAAGATGTGGCTTTATGATCTGTGTATTCCGGTGATGAATTTTGTGGCGCGATTGGTTCAGGTAGTTGGCGTTGATTGTGGCGAAGTGTGGTGGTATTGCTTGTGGATATGAGATGATGTATGTGAGGCAGAGATGTTTGAAGAGGCTAGTGGTTGTTCGTGGCTGGAACAAAAGCAGTAGCGGTGGTTTGCGGTGATGAAGTGGCAATATGACCGGGTGGTGTTGTTGACGGGGGTACTATTGATGGATGCGTGATGAACTGTTGAGTGGGATCTGGTCTGTATTTTGGTGGAGAGGATGTAGTTTGTTCACGGGGATGAGGGGAGAATAGTGATCGGTAAGGAATTTTTCAGATGAGTAATGGAAGGCAGTTGTTTTGGGAATTTATGAATGTGGGTAGTTTCAGAGGTGGTTGTGGTCGCTGGATGGTACGTTAGGGACAATGAGGTGTGGCTTTTGAAGACGTGAGTGGATGTGGGAGATCAAGGAATTGGATGTGAATGTTGAAAATGGATGGCAGTGCTTATTTGAAGAGACTAGAGTAAACAGAGAAAGAAAAAGATTTGTATTTTTTTGTTGTTGTTGTTGTGAAACTTGCAAGAAAAGAAAGAAATTGACAGGAAATAAAGAAAGGAAATTGCAGAAAACAGAGATTTGTTTTTTTTTAATTTGAATTGTTGAGAAGAGGAAAGAAATTTTTATTGAAAACGGGAAAGAAAATGGAAAGGGAAAGAAAATGTAAAAGGAAAAGAAATTAGCCTAAAAGTGGCAAGATTTTTTTTTTAACAAAAATAAAATAAAAACAAAAACTAACACAAATCAGAAATTAACTAAATAATAAAATTTAATTGTTACCTCCTCGGCAACGGCGCCAAAAACTTGATCGACGCTAGAAAAGCGTGATATTTGTAATAAATTCTGCAAGCGCACAGGTGTGCAGCATACAGGTCGAACACAGAGAGACAAATTAAATCAAATTATTTAAATAATTTCTTGGGCGAGTTAGACAAATCTTCGAGGTTGGTTTTGAAAGCAAACGAAATTGAAATTGCAATTAAACTATTATTGAATTGAATACAGATCCGAATCTAATCAAATCTATATTTAATTCAATATGACTTAGGAAAGCAAATAAAAAGAACAGAAATTAAGATTGCAGAAATTGAAATAACAGACAGGAAATAAAATTAGGATTATCATTGAAACTAATCAAACGATTAATCACTAATGAAAATAAATATAAAACACAACTAGTACTCTACCAAATCTAATTGTGTAGATGACACTAGTTGCTAAGAAATAGAAAAATTGCAGAAAAGAAAAAGAAAAAGAAGAACTTTGTTAATGGAGAAGAAGATAGAAAATAGGATGGTGGCTACAATGATATTACAAGGGTATTTATAGGAGATAACCAAACCCTAACTGTAACCCTAATACAATGATAAATGGGCCTTAGGGAATTCACAAAAGAGTTTACAATGAGAATTACAAATGGGCCTTAGTGAAATCTGGTAAATTTGGGCCTTTTGTCATTTGGAACAAGTTCTAGGCCTTTTCTCCTTTTCTCTTGCAAACCTCCTTTAATTTGAGATGTGCATGGCCTTTTTATCAATCATTTTCTTGTCCAACAACAACTAGATGTGAGATCTTCATCTACAATTCTTCGAAATGTAATTATATAGCATTCTGATCTCCATTTCTCTACTTTTCTGGTTGCATGCGGGCTGGGTTGGAATATCTGTAAAAGTAACAAAACAATACCCAAGTAATATTTATTTATATACAAAATATAAGATATAAGAGCATAAAATAAACACATTTCTATGTTAATCAATACTATACTAGAATGATTTGGTTCAGATCACTTCATATCCTTATAATAATTGTACTAATGACTTGTATGTCATATTATTATGTAATCATACGTAGAGTTGAAGAAGTCTGTTATTGAAGTTAAAGTTACTATTTTGATGCCTTTTTTAGCATCTCCAGTGGGTTAAGCGTGTAATATCCAAGGTACTGAATATTACGACCTTAACGGACAAATATTCACCAGTGGTCTGGCGCCTATAAAATAGGTGCCAACCCCCAGCTTAACGAATAATAATTAATGTTGTAACCTAAATTTTATATTATGTATTGCGTCCATCATGAAAATTAGTAAATTAGTGTTGTAATAGCACGTTAGTTAATTAAGATCTATTAAAATCGCATGAAAATTTGTGCGTCCATCCTGAAAATTAGTAAATTAGTGTTGTAACAACATGTTAGTTAATTAAGATCCACAAAAATAGCATGAAAATTAGTGCGTCCATCATGAAAATTAGTAAATTAGTGTTGTTACAGCATGTTAGTTAATTAAGATCCATTAAAATAACATGAAAATTATTGTTGTAATAGCACGTTAGACAGAAGTCCCATAGATATGAATTGTATTACCAATATTTAAGAGCAATTTAATTTAAATTTGGATGCATGGTTTAAGCAGTTCATGGTTGAATATTCAACCATGGTCCAATTATGAGTCTGACACCTGTTTTATAGGCACCAGAGTCTGGCGCCTATAAAATAGGCGCCGGGGCCTGATTCAGGATCCTGAGTATTACCCTTAATGTTACGCCTTAACTCAACGATTGGGACGACTTTTCTTAATATTATGTCCGTAATATGAACCACTTGAGATGCTCTAACAAAAGACAAAGAAAAGAAAATCATTTACATGCAATCGTTGAAATAGGCTGATCCTCAGGCTTTTATCATAGTTTCACATTAGTTATATTCAACTGTGCTTTATTATGATTTTTTTCTTCAGTTAACAAGGCTTTGTGTTATAGGATGATCGTTAGCACAAGCAGGTTTCAAATATTATAAGATGAATTCATGACATAAGATCTGCAACAAAATAAATTTGATAGTTAATTATCAAAATTAATACCTATTATTGGTACTTATTCATTTATGTTTTGTTTTACATGAACTATGAAGAAGTTATGATGGGTTAGAAGGAAGAACGAAAAAGTTTCATCCTTGATCCTCTTATTCTCCACTGTGTTACCGTGTATAAGTGGGATCAAGAATTTGGATGCACTACCGTGTATAAGCGGGAACAAACAACCGTGCATTATGTAATAAAAGTGTAGCGACCCTCCCTCTGGGTCGATCCAAATCGGTCGTTAAACCGAAAAAAGGCGGATACGCTAACTTTGGGCGCACAACACATCAGAACAAACAACAGATGACTTTTATAAACATCATAATAATGTTACATCAGAGTATAGAATATCAGAGTACCGAAAATAATATACAGCGGAAAATAGATTTACAATAAATGTAATACAATGCAACGGAAACAAAAAAACTAACACAGCGGAAGACAAACAATGCTCTGGACACAGCTTTAAGCTTCGATCCAGAATCCAGCTAAATGAAATAATCTGCAAAACCAAAACTATTGACTGCCAGTGTGGAAAAAATGGGAACCTAGAGTTTAGATAGAAATAATAAACTACAAGTTAGTTATGGGACTGGTGTGAGAACTAAAAACAGTTATTAAAAGTTTACTTTAAAACATGGTAAGTCAAGGGACCATGCCACATGTCACGGAACGGGTTTACCCCCATGAATACCAGTGCATAAACTATAACAACCCGCTCATTCGACGATAATAGATTTAAATATTTTATTTAAATATATCGTCGTATCCGATATGTCACTCAAAATGTTGTTTCTCACAAATTATAAAATTTGGACTCGAAACCACTTCCACTGAGTTCGGATCATCGTTTACAACCTTTTTGACTATAAACTTCGATATGTTTGGAGTTACGGATTTTCGGGCTCCAAAAATGGGCTTAGTTGTGGCTAAACTAGCCAAATTGGCTTGTTTAAACCTCTCCCACTATTCCTATCAGCCCGACCCTTCTCCCTCTCCTCTTATTCACTTCATTTTTGTTTCCTAAGGCAAAAGAAAGGTAGAGAGCGAGTAGAGAGAGAGAGAGAGCTTACCCTTGTTCTCCTTGGATTAGCACATGATTGGAGCTTCAAATTGCAAAACCTAGGTTGCAATTTCTATTTCCCTTTCAACCCGCTCATTCGACGATAATAGATTTAAATATTTTATTTAAATATATCGTTGTATCCGATGTGTCACTCAAAATGTTGTTTCTCACAAATTATAAAATTTGGACTCGAAACCACTTCCATTTAGTCCGGATCATTGTTTACAACCTTTTTGACTATAAACTTCGATATGTTTGGAGTTACGGATTTTCGAGCTCCAAGAATGGGCTTAGTTGTGGCTAAACTAGACAAATTGGCTTGTTTAAACCACTCCCACTATTCCTATCAGCCCAACCGTTCTCCCTCTCCTCTCATTCACTTCATTTTTATTTCCTAAGGCAAAAGAATGGAGAGAGTGGAAAGGGAAATAGAAATTGCAACCTAGGTATTGCAATTTGAAGCTCCAATCATGTGCTAATCCAAGGAGAACAAGGGTAAGCTCTCTCTCTCTACTCGCTCTCTACCTTTCTCTCCTCTCAATTTCGGATTTTTAGTGTGCCTTAACACTCATGTTTCTTCATTTGTGTTCATGAGATGATTTTTGAGGAGCTATTGGAGAAAGAGAGGTTCTTTGTGCGTATTGATGCTTGTTCTTCCTCCGTATGAAACCAAAGTGAGTTCTTTTTGAACTCACATCTATGCCACAAGCCATTGGCTTGTAAAAGTGTAATTTAGTGTTCATTTGAGTTTGCATATGCTATTGAATTGGATAGGTTAGCGTAACATAGCCGATTGCATGTGTTTATGTTTCATTGAGTTGAAAATTATGATAAGGATTGTTCACACGATCTAATTCGTATGTTATGAGTTGATTTGGTGATGTTGTGAAGTTCCGTTGTCCCCCGACGAAGTTCTAAATCTTCACAAGTCACTTGAATCGCTTTGGTATGCTTTGATTTGGAATTTAGTTCATATTTGAATTAAGAAACTGAACCATTGCTAATCTCTTATATGAATGTTCGTAAATGTGTGTATATGCATGTTGTTTTTGTGCTTTAGAGGGTGTATGCAAGCCCTTTAAACATTTGGATTCAATATGGGAAGTCTGGGGCTTTCCCGAGTTTGATTTAGAAGTCATAGGCAAACAAAATAAGTATTTGTGTCAGGTCAGACGTCTGACCGACACAACAGACGTCTGAAAATGCCCTCGGGAAACTTGTTTCCTAAAATTTGGGTCGGTCAGACGTCTGAACCGACGCAACAGACGTTTGATTTAGCTCTCGGCCAGGAAAATAATTATTTGCATCAGATCAGACGTCTGAACCGAAGCAACAGATGTTTGATTTATCTCTTGGGAAATTATTTGCACCTGTTCAGACGTCTGAACCGATGCAACAGACGTCTGTCAGGGGGCAAAATAGTTGAATTCTTAAAACGATCATAACTTTTTCATACGTTGTTGGAATTCAACGAAATCAGGTGCGTTGGAACCGTCTCGACGAGAGATTTCTAATTAAACTAATTTTAGAGTAATTTACACTATTTAGGATCAAATGCTGCCTTTTTTATGATTTCATAAACCATTTTCACGACTCTAAAACATGAATTATCGACTCGATATCCTTCGAGTGTATTCCGATATAGTTTAAAACCTTTGGGTTCTAGTTTGGGATTTCGATTCGTTCGTTGATCGAAATTACGATCGTTATCCTTTTGATTTCCTGTATGTTGTTGTAATGTGAGTTTATGTTTCATGAGGTTTGTGTTCTATTCGCTACGGCGACAGTTTTCATGAATATATGAACCACAATGGATAATGGGGTTTTATATTGTCACTAGGTATCGAACCAACGTTTAATCAGTTTTTTTTTAAAATTCAAATCCTTTGAAAATAAATTCGATTTCTAAACCCGGTTCCGATTCTATTGATTTATATACGATTCCTTATCCTATCGCTCGGACGAGAAATTTAATTTATTTACATTAGTAAAACTTAGGACTATAACACCTTATACGTTTACTTCGGCGAATAACTCTTGGACTCGTGCGTTCGAACATGTGTGGTGATTTTCTTTGTTTTGAATAGAAACCAATTACGGGTTCGTAAATATTCGAGAATAGCAAGTGGTTATGGGACATGTCGCTATTTCCTTATATTAACTAGCTCGGAGTAATTTATATTCACCTGGATCGATGTGATCCGTTTTATGATTATTCTTGATGTTTGAGAATGAACTAACAATGGGTTCATAAATATTCAAGAATAGTGAGTGGTTATAGGACATTTAGCTATTTTCTTATATTAACTATCTTGGTGTAATTCATACTCACCTGGATCGTTGGTATCCGCCTCCTGACATAGTTGTTTGGTTTGCAATCGCCCTAGTGGGAATTTACGATTTGGGACCTTCACCTATGGGACTTCTGTCCCACTTTTTATGATGTTTTCTAGAGATCGTATCTCATTTGGGAAGTAGCCACTTTTTATGATGTTTTCTAGAGACTGTATCTCATCTGGGGAGTAACCACTTTTTATGATGTTTTCTAGAGACCGTATCTCATCTGGGGCATAACCACTTTTTATGATGTTTTCTAGAGACTGTATCTCATCTGGGGAGCAACCACTTTTTATGATGTTTTCTAGCGACCGTATCTCATCTGGGGAGTAACCACTTTTTATGATGTTTTCTAGAGACCGTATCTCATCTGGGGAGTAACCACTTTTTATGATATTTTCTAGAGACCTTATCTCCTCTGGGGAGTAACCACTTTTTATGATGTTTTCTAGAGATCGTACCTCATATGGGGAGTAACCACTTTTTATGATGTTTTCTAGAGATCGTATCTCATTTGGGGAGTAACCACTTTTTATGATGTTTTCTGGATCGTATCTTGTCTGGGGAGTAACCACCTTTTATGATGTTTTTTGGATCGTTTCTCATCTGGGGAGTACCACTTTTTATGATGTTTTTTAGATCGTATCTTGTCTAGGGAGTAACCACTTTTTATGATGTTTTCTGGATCGTTTCTCATCTGGGGAGTACCACTTTTTGTGATGTTTTCTGGATTTCTAGTGATTTCTGGATTCTTGTTATTGTTGTATGCTCAATGTTATGAGATTCATTTCCACTGTTATTTCCTGTTGCGTGCTATTATTTGAATGTTGCATTCTACATTAGCTAGGAGATTATGTAGAAAAATTGTGTGCTGACATTCCATTGTCATTTCCTAATTGTGTTGTCATGCCATGTTTCATATTTATTTATGATTAGATCTTATTATTACAATCATGTCATCCTACGTTATATCTCTCATTATCTCAGTTTATTTGATAAGTACAGCTAGATTGATTCGTTTATTGTTTATTCTTATAAATAATACTCGGGTCAGACCGCTGAGTCATTTTAGGTACTCCTCTGGGTTTCATCGCAGGATTGATCTTCCGCCTTCAGCTTGCTACTCTGTCTCCGTAGCTTTATGTACTTTTGTACCTATGGCATTATCTATCGTTGTGTACCTATTCTTTTATTTAGATCATGGTACGTGTATTAGTGGATCTTTGTTGACCACTAACTTGTTGTACACATTCTTGGTTTATTCATATCTATTCCTCCTTTGTGATATGATTATTCTGTGTCTGGCTGTGATATATATCGTTGTTGTCGTCTATTTTGTACTGCTTTCCAGATTGCATATAGCCGTTGTGTAGTTGCCCTATGTGCCGAGTGGTCATGTCGAATTTTTAATCGGTATCAGAATTCGATGTGTATTCCTCACATGGAGTAATCATACAATTGGTCGCTCTTCACAAACCTCATTCTCCGTTATGGTCTACGACATTTCTGTGAAATGAACTGGATGATAGTGGGTATAGAGGCGGGGCGTTACAATTGGTATCAGAGCCACTTTCCGGAACAGTGTAAGATAGTATGACGATGGTATTGTCTTAAGCCTCTCTCCGAAATCGTGCTTTAGGGTTTTAGTTAGAGTCTTAAGACCCGTCATAGCTTATCTTCCTATACGATTCCATTTTGATTGAATTCGTATCATTTGAATTCAACTTGGGACTAACTTTTTCTTCCTTCTTTTTCCTTAAAGAAGCGAAATAGTTGGTCGTAGTCGTGAAAGTGTCGGTTCACCCAGTGTACCTCCTAGGGGTGATTATGTCTCAAGTGGCCTATTTTTAGTCCTTTAGAATAGTTATCGACTTATCCCTTTCGGTTTGATTTCTATAGTCCGTCTAGGGCCCGTGTGCTCTAGTGGTGCTTCTGTTTCATTCTATGACTCGAGTTGCTAATCGATGTCTATTTAATATCCTTGTAGTTGATTGATCATTGGATATCTTGCCCCTGCGTCGTTACGCATGTCGTAAGCGTTTTTGATCCTGATATTTCTTGATTTCTAGTTAAGATTGTTTCGTACGTCGTTACGTGCCTAGCATGGTCTATTGATCACTTGTCGGTCGGTATGCAGATCACCAAGCCTTCGGGCTAAAACAACTCATTTGTTACCTCATTGTGTCGGTGTGAGTCACCAAGCACTTGTGATAAATTAACTCAACAAATGTATCGTTGCGTTCCAAACTCAAGATCAAGAATGAGGGAAAGCATCCCACTTCTTGTGATCCCTCTTCTTCAGTTAGGGTATGTGTCATTAATTCCTTAATGTCATTGATCTTGTTCAGAGATTATTTTATTTATGTTCTTTTGATATACGTCGATCATGTTCTTCATTATCAAAGGATATCATTTGTGTTTTATTCGTAAGTTTATAAAGGAATTTTATTTCCGTTATGCCATCCCGAATGATTTATTGATTTTTTATATTTTCACGAGATTTGCGTGAACGTTATGAGGACTTTCTTGTGTTAACTTGTCCATCGTGTGCATTAAGGATCTCGAACGAGATATGGGACGCCATGTTGTAGTTCGGAATTCCTAAACACCATTATGTGACAATCCGACATTCGAAATGATTCCTAAAATTAAAATTCACTTCTAATGAGTTAATCAAAATAATAATATTTTGGATTTTTGCTATTTTTCGTAGTCGTTTGTTATTTTTCTAGATAATTTATTTCTAGATTTCCTTGGAGCGGTTCCAAGAATTTGAGTGGTTCAAGATTTTTAGTTAGAAATTATCTTGAATCTTTTCTTTGAGTAAATTAAATAACTCCAGGAACAACCCAAAAAGTTATTTATTTATGTCTCTTGTTTCTGGATTTCAGATCTTTGATTTTCGAAAATTCTTAATGATTGGGAATCTTGTATTATTCCTAATCCTTGTTTCTGATTTAGAGAGAATTTAGTATTCTTGTGATTCCATGGGTCTCCTTATTTTCTCTAGTGAACGATCACTCGAGAAAATGGGAATCCCATGGGGAGGGGAGATTTGGGTTTTGCGATCCATGGCAAACTCAATAATTCCTTTCTTCGAATCTATGATCTAGTCGATCATCCGGAAGTGCTATAGTCGATTCACTTATGGACTTAGCCATGCGTTGTTCTTAGAAATGAATATCGAAAGGGTGAGCTCTTTTGGTATTCCTCCTTTGTTTGTTTGAATCATTTGGATTGACAATTGTCTCCGCACGTTTGTTAACCCTTGTAAATCTAATTTTTTTGGGGATTACAACCTCTTTGGTTTAATCTCATCTTGTTATAGAAGTTGTCTATTGCTTCTTTGATTAATTGATGATGTTTTTGCGATTTGAGATTTTTGGCGGAAAATTATCTTAAATCTTGTTGTCTCGAAGTGGTAAGTTGTGCACTACTTATCCATCATCTTCTCGATGTTTCTGATTTTCTAAAATTGATACTCGAGTTTCTGGATATTGGGAATTTTGAATAATTCCTAATGATTCATCCTTGTGGTAACTAAATGAGATTTAGTACCCAGTTAGAAATCGATTTCCCCAAATAGTTCATTAGTATTCCATTATCAACCTTGAATCATTGATATTAAAATTGATTATTCCTTCGAGAATTACTCTCCTTAGCTAACTTCGTTAGAATCTCTGAGTTGTTCTTTTTTGGGCGTCAACCACCTTGTCGCAAGACTAAAATGCCGAAGATCAGTGTTCGCTACGTTGTCGTGATTGAGTTTGGGAATGGCATAGTCAACCACCGTAATTTCCCATTTCATATCCTAAGAGAAATATCTACTATTGATATCTCGCGTCTGTAGGATGCAGTCCCGTTGCTTCTTGAAATTCCAAATTAGATTCACATGATTTTTGTGCATTCTATCGATTCTCATTCCTTTGAGAATCATACTAAGAAAGGAGAGTCTATCCGAATTCATAACGTTTACAAATTTTTCTGGAATTATTTTACCCGTTTGGGATGACTACCTTCATGGGTAATGAAGTTCGAGATTAAACTCTAGTTTTTATGATCTTGCAAGATGAAATTGGGATCTCACCTAGCCGTTGGTGTGATCTTTTCATTTTGTGTTGGTTCTTGTGGGACCACTCTGTGGTATAATTTTTGGTTGTTACCTATTACTTCATTCTTAAGGAATTGCGGGGACGTAATTCTTTTAAGGGGGGAAGTCTGTAACAACCCGCTCATTCGACGATAATAGATTTAAATATATCGTCGTATCCGATGCGTCACTCAAAATGTTGTTTCTCACAAATTATAAAATTTGGACTCAAAACAACTTCCATTGAGTCCGGATCATCGTTTACAACCTTTTTGACTATAAACTTCGATATGTTTGGAGTTACGGATTTTTGGGCTACAGAAATGGGCTTAGTTGCGGCTAAACTAGACAAATTGGCTCGTTTAAACCTCTCCTACTATTCCTATCAGCCCAACCCTTCTCCCTCTCCTCTCATTCACTTCATTTTTGTTTCCTAAGGCAAAAGAATGGAGAGAGTGGAAAGAGAAATAGAAATTGCAACCTAGGTTTTGCAATTTGAAGCTCCAATCATATGCTAATCCAAGGAGAACAAGGTTAAGCTCTCTCTCTACTCGCTCTCTACCTTTCTCTCCTCTCAATTTCGGATTTTTAGTGTGCCCTAACACTCATGTGTCTTCATTTGTGTTCATGAGATGATTTTTGAGGAGCTATTGGAGAAAGAGAGGTTCTTTGTGCGTATTGGTGCTTGTTCTTCCTCCGTATGAAACCAAAGTGAGTTCTTTTTGAACTCACATCTATGCCACAAGCCATTGGCTTGTAAAAGTGTAATTTTGTGTTCATTTGAGTTTGCATATGCTATTGAATTGGGTAGGTTAGTGTAACTTAGCCGATTGCATGTGTTTATGTTTCATTGAGTTGAAAATTATGATAAGAATTGTTCACACGATCTAATTCGTATGTTATGAGTTGATTTGGTGATGTTGTGAAGTTCCGTTGTCCCCTGACAAATTTCTAAATCTTCACAAGTCGCTTGAATCGCTTTGGTATGCTTTGATTTGGAATTTAGTTCATATTTGAATTAAGAAACTGAACCATTGCTAATCTCTTGTATGAATGTTTGTGAATGTGTGTATATGCATGTTGTTTTTGTGCCTTAGAGAGTGTATGCAAGCCCTCTAAACATTTGGATTCAATATGGGAAGTCCGGGGCTTTCCCGAGTTTGATTTAGAAGTAATAGGCAAATAAAATAAGTATTTGCGTTAGGTCAGACGTCTGACCAATGCAACAGATGTCTGAAAATGCCCGCGAGAAACTTGTTTCCTGCAATTTACGTTGGTCAGACGTCTGAACTGAGGCAACAAACGTCTGATTTAGCTATCGGCCAGGAAAATAATTATTTGCATCAGGTCAAACATCTAAATTGAAACAACAGATGTCCGATTTATCTCTTGGGAAATTATTTGCACCTGTTCAGACGTTTGAACCAAGGCAACAGACGTCTGTCAGGGGAAAAAATAGTTGAATTCTTAAAACGATCACAACTTTTTCATACGTTGTCGGAATTCAACGAAATCAGGTGCGTTGGAACCGTCTCGATGAGATATTTCTAATGAAACCAATTTTACAGTAATTTACACTATTTGGGATCAATTGTGGCCTTTTTATGGTTTCATAAACCTTTTTCACGACTCTAAAACGTGAATTATCGACTCGATATCCTTCGAGTCTATTCCGATATAGTTTAAAACCTTCGTGTGATAGTTTGGGATTTCGATTCATTCGTTGATCAAAATTACAACCATTATCCCTTTGATTTCATGTATGTTGTTGTAATGTGAGTTTATGTTTCATGATGTTTGTGTTCTATTCGCTACGGCGACGGTTTTCATGAATATATGAACCACAATGGATAATAGGATTTTATATTGTCAATGGGCATCGAACCAACGTTTAATCAGTTTTTTTAAAATTCAAATCCTTTTAAAATAAATTCGATTTCTAAACCCAGTTCCGATTCTATTGATTTATATATAATTCCTTATCCTATCGATCAGAAGAAAAATTCAGTTTATTTACCTTAGTAAAACTAAGGACTATGACCCCTTATACGTTTCGGCGAATAATTCTTGGACTCGTGAGCTCGAACATGTGTGGTGATTTTCTTTGTTTTGAATAGAAACCAATTACGGGTTCGTAAATATTCGAGAATAGCATGTGGTTATAGGACATGTCGCTATTTCCTTATATTAACTAGCTCGGAGTAATTTCTATTCACCTGGATCGATGTGATCCGTTTTATGATTATTCTTGATGTTTTGAGAATGAACTGACAAAGGGTTCGTAAATATCCGAGAATAACGAGTGGTTATGGGACATTTAGCTATTTTCTTATATTAACTATCTTGGTGTAATTCATACTCACCCGGATCGTTGGTATCCGCCGCCTGACATAGTTGTTTGGTTCGCAATCGCCCTAGTGGGAATTTACGATTTGGGACCTTCATCTATGGGACTTCGGTCCAACTTTTTATGATGTTTTCTAGAGATCGTATCTCATCTGGGGAGTAACCACTTTTTATGATGTTTTCTAGAGACTGTATCTCATCTGGGGAGTAACAACTTTTTATGATGTTTTCTAGAGACCGTATCTCATCTGGGGAGTAACCACTTTTTATGATGTTTACTAGAGACCGTATCTCCTCTGGGGAGTAACCACTTTTTATGAAGTTTTCGAGAGATCGTACCTCATCTGGGGAGTAACCACTTTTTATGATGTTTTCTAGAGATCGTATCTCATTTGGGGAGTAACCACTTTTTATGATGTTTTCTGGATCGTATCTTGTCTGGGGAGTAACCACCTTTTATGATGTTTTATGGATCGTTTCTCATCTGGGGAGTACCACTTTTTATGATATTATCTGGATTTCTAGTGATATCAGGATTCTTGTTATTGTTGTATGCTCAATGTCATTAGATTCATTTCCACTGTCATTTCCTGTTGTGTGCTATTATTTGAATGTTGCATTCTATATTAGCTAGGAGATTATGTAGAGATAATTGTGTGCTGACATTCCATTGTCATTTCGTGATTGTGTCGACATGCCATGTTTCATATTTATTTATGATTAGATCTTATTATTAGAATCATGTCATCCTGTGTTATATCTCTCATTATCTCAGTTTATTTGATAAGTACAACTAGACTGATCCGTTTATTGTTTATTCTTATAAATAATACTCGGGTCAGACTGACGAGTCATTTTAGGTAATCCTCTGGGTCTCATCGCATGATTGATCTTCCGCCTTCAGCTTGCTACTCTGTCTCCGTAGCTTTATGTACTTTTGTACCTATGGCATTATCTATCGTTGTGTACCAATTCTTTTATTTAGATCATGGTACATGTATTAGTGGATCTTTGCTGACCACTAACTTGTTATACACATTCTTGGTTTATTCATATCTATTCCGCCTTTGTGATATGATTATTCTGTGTCTGGCTGAGATATATATCGTTGTTGTCGTCTATTTTATACTGCTTTCCGGATTGCATATAGCCGTTGTGTAGTTGCCCTACGTGCCGAATGGTCATGTCGAAATTTTAATCGGTATCAGAATTCGATGTGCATTCCTTACATGGAGTAATCATACAATTGGTCGCTCTTCACAAACCTCATTCTCCGTTATGGTCTGCGACCTTTCTCTGAAATGAACTAGACGATAGTGGGTATAGAGGCGGGGCGTTACATAGACAACAACCAATAATAGAAATATGGATCTACTATGTATCATACAACATGCAATTTCTCAATCTACCCATTTAGGCTTTATCCCCAAACTTAGATTTTCCAAATCCAATTCACTTTAAAGAAATTATTCCTTTGGACTTTATTTCTCGAATTCTTATTTCAAATCATTTGAAATACATATTTAATTTTTATATCAAAGTAGATTTCACTTCAGGATCTCAAATCAAAATCTTTGGAAATATGAATTCCACAATATCACAATGCATACAAGCAAGTATGCAACCAAATATTGAGCTCAACCCTCAGACAAGGCTATACGCGCCTCTCCAACTCGATATATATATATATATATATGCACCTCCCACGATGGAGCAGGCTACATTGACGATGCACCTCCCACTCCCTCGGAGAAAATCCACCGCCCTCACACTTTTAGTCATCTAGGGTTACCCGAATCTTTGGCCACATACCAAATCATTTCATATCCCGAAGTAGGGAAAATCATTTCACAACATAATAATCACAAGTACTTTCCAAAATATAGTACTTTACATTAGCAATTCATATGTATGATCAGTCACTATTAATCACATAACCTTTTAGCTCGTACGTCTCAAAGAAGGGTGTTAAGAAAGAGAATAAATTCTCCGCCACCAAACAGATACATCATCAATAGCAACTAATTGGTTATGTGATGAACTACAATGTCAAACACATAATACATTTCTAAATCATTTCAACAACAACAGGTTTAGCCCTCGAAATCCTTTCTGTTTTATAAACCATTTTTATAAAACATTCCCTGTCCAAAATCGGGAATACATCTCTTTTCACTTAAGAAAAATATCATTTCAAAATCATTCATTAAATTTAAAATGAACTCATCGAAATCGCTAAACACCTCGTAGTCAAATCGTGAAGTGTTTCACAAGGTGTTAGCATATCAATATTTCCACCCTACCAATGCTAAATGTAAAAGCATATTTTGCTCGTAAACTGGTCATGCACAATCTAAACAATCAATTCATCACAATCAATATCAATATCAACAACCAAGTATATTTGGTTTATACCATATCTAGTGTTTTGGTAAATTTAATTACCATTCATTCATTCAAATCTAACTAAAGATTTATTAAAACTCTTCTTAGTTTTAATCTCAAAAATCATTACTTAATGATTGTTTAGCTTTCTAGAAATTAATCCTGCCTTTAACTAGGTTAAAGGATCAATGTCCTTTAAAAAAAAAGTTCGCGATAAACCCCAAATCATCTTCCATTCAAATTGGAATCTTCACGGAAATTATAATAGTTTATAATCGATATAAATTTCCATATCAAACCAATCCTATAAATGGAACAACGATAAGGCGTTTTAAATTCCATGAATAGTAACGGTCTTCCTTTACAGAAGTTCATCTCGATTATCACTAAATCGAATTCTATTTAATTCCAATTTAATATATAAAAAGTTGGAAAACTTTACTTTGGAAAATTTCCATTAAATCTTAGTTAAAAGATTTATAAATTCCAAATCATACTCCACTGTTAATTGGGTTGAAGAACGAATGCTATTGTAAACATTGATCATGATAAACCCAAAATCCAATTTGATATTAAATATAAGGATCTGAATAGAAATAATATCGGCTTATATTCAACATCAAATTCTGAAACTAACTGATATCGTATTGGGAATAACGATATCTATATCGTCCAAATTCCTCAACAATATCCGTATAATCACGGAATCCAATATCAAAGTATTTCGAAGATTATTTATATTTAAACCCTTTCCAATTCATGTGTTGGAAAAGTCTGGTTATACCAAAACCATTTACAAATCCAATTTATTTATTTAAAAACATTGGATTATTATTCTGGTTAATAACTAGTTTTTTTAGATAAAAAATAATTTTTATCTTTTCAAAACGGGAATTTTTCATCCAAAATACTTCCAAATCATTTATTGTGATTTTACACAATTTTTTCATATTTTTAATGATTTTATTAAGGCCCTTTCAGTCGGTTTCCAATATCGGCCACCGAACTGCATTCATAACGACCTTTTCTGAAATTGATTTGGACATAATTCCAAATCTAACCATTCAAATTTAAATCTCATATATTCGTTGGAAATCTCTTTTCGATACGAACCCAATGGTTCCGGTTTTAGGAGAATCCGACGGTCAGATCTCCCGTTACATCAACTTGAAGTTAGCGGTTGAAATTCGCGAATGATCGCTGCGCGGCGCATTCTATTCAGACCATTATATATATATAAAATATATATATATTGTGGATTTCCATTTATAACCTATTTTATAAATCGTTTTAAATTCGTTTTAAAAAGCGATTTCAACTTCGTTTTCAATTTTAAATCAAAATTGAATATTCGATTACATGAAAAATTTATATAGTGCATATATATATTATAAATTATATTTTTAACAATGCAATAATTATTCCATTTCATGATAATTTTATACATTGCGTATATATGTTAAAAATTATATTTTTAACAATCCAATAATTATTCCATATCATGACAATTTTATACATCGCGTATATATGTTAAAAATTATATTTTTAACAAACAAATAATTATTCCACATCATGACAATTTTATACAATGCATATATAATTTATACAATGCATATATATAATTTATACAATGCATATATATGATTTATACAACACATATATAGTTTACGCAACGCATATATATTTTATTCACATCTCATATATATATATATATATATATATATATATAATATTCTCATCGCATACATATATATATTTTATTCACATCGCATATATATGTATTTTATTCTCATCACATATATATATTTTATTCACATCTCATATATATTTTATTTACATCTCATATATATATATATATATTATTCACGTCGCATATATATATTTTATTCACATCACATATAAATAAAATTTTCACATCGCATATATATATTTTATTTAGGGGTATTTAGTTTGAAGGACAAGTTTCAAAAAAAAATTAGATCAAAGGACAACTAAGTTTCATAATTAAATTAAGGACAAAGGCCAAATTTTATTATGCAACATAAAATTCACTCTAACTCTCATTATTAACGAATTAATTTATAAAATAAAAAACAACCCGAAAAAATGAAAGAAAAATATATGATTTTGAAATTATTTTTGTCAATTTATGTTATTGTAAACATATAGAATTAATCAGTTCGGAAAGCTAAATGAATATAGCTTTATAACTTAAAAATATAGCTTTATATTGTATCATCCAAATACATAATTATGTCATTTTAAAGCTAATCTCATTTGTACCACAAAAAAGCTATACCGTCAATAACGAAGCTATATGCATTTAGCTTTCTATCCAGAATTTTCTAATATTGCTTGTTCTTCCATGTTTATAGCAAAAAAACATTTCATAATTAATTTTTATTATTTTTTAATCTTATAATCACAGAAAAATATTTTTATATTAATTTTTATTATTTGTGAAATGCAAACACATGTCCTTAGTTTAAAATATTTGGACTTTTTCCAATTAAAACATGAAACTAGTCCTTAATTTACATAGCAAAAGTCGCTTGTCTTTTGATCTAATTTTTTTCTAAAATGTGTCCTTGAAACAAATATCCACTTTTATTTACTCCATTTCACATCACAATCACAACAAAATACAGTCAATTAAATCGTCCACGGTCTGTGGACGAGGGAGGTGAGCTAACAGGCACTGTATACAATTTGTGATAATTAAAAACTGATACAAATCAATACTGACAGTTCATATATGTAGTTATAAAATAAATAACTACATAAAAAATTTAGTGAGAAGTTCTCACATTGGATTCCACTCCGCCATTCTTTAATTGAAGATGATTATAATAAAATTAAACGAACGTTTAATTTTATCAAAAACTGCAACAACATCTGTTTTTGTTCCAGTCAGTTCCATTGTGAAGTACTCGTCAAGAGGATTCCAACGAACCCAAGTTTGTTGAATTCCGTGTTCGTATGCAAAAGATACGACTGTTTAAATACTATTTACACTAATAAATAACTTAAATATATGATTAATTTTTATTACTTTAGTTAACCTTCTCTTACAACCCTCTCCACCATCTTCTTCTTCGTAAACCCGTGTAACCTATTCTCGACTGAAAAGCTTCAACGCCGCTCGCTCCATTGATGATCGGAAGTCGATCTAGGGCTGCAACATCGTCAAGCTTTCCAAGCTCTGCCACCACCCTAAGTGGCACTCAACTCACGCCCCTCCTCTAGCCTAGGAAGGCCATGAAACACGCTGACTTTCAGCTAAAAAATCGAGAGAATGAAAACATTATAGACAATCACAGCCGTTCAATGTATTGAGCTCAAGAATCTCTCCACTTTTCTCTTTTTCAGTTTTGAATTTTACTGAATGCATCTCGCGAAATTCGGAGGAAGAGGATTGAACAATTTTAATCGTCCAAATCAAATGGAGGCGCTGAAAGGCGTTTGACCTCGGTAGAAACTGATTAGGGTTTGATTTTTCTATTTATATATATATATATATTTAATATTAATTTATTCCAACTTTACTTGCTTACCAATCCGAACTCCAAATCAACCCCAACGACTGTCGTCCCGAGCTAAATACCCCCATTCCGGACACAATGGGATATGTTTCGTAAGCCAATTTGACTATTTCGATCAGTTTTGTAAAATTAAAATATAAATCAATATATATTGAGTTTGAACGCACATTTTAATTTACGGGGGACACATACTGACTCCAAAAATTATGGAAAAATAAATCTAGCTATGTTTTGACGATACGGTCCTAATAAAACTAATTTCGTTGAATTTGGAGACCGTTTGAATAATGGCCTTTTTATAGTCGATTAATTTTAAACTAAATATACAAAACACGTTTAAATTTACCACGCTCACATATTATTTCCAAAAATTATGAAATTCGAATCCTGACTATAATTCGACCTTCTGGATCCAACAAAAGTGGTTTCGTCAAAAACGGAGGTCGTTTGCAAAATGACTATTTTTAAGGGCTATATATTATATTAGTGTATATATAAATTCTATAGAGACTATTCTGAACTTTAAACTAGACATATCTTACAATTTATAAAGTAAAATCTCAGTTTCTTACACTCGTTAGAAAGATATAATTAAACAGATTCACTTGTTACTTGTTTTACTGAAATCCGATTGATTTTGAATCCATTAGATTCAATTGAAATTTAAAATCGAATTTTCAAACTACCGCGCCATTTCAAGTCCATTTTATAATTAAAATAAATTTATACGTTCTAACTTATTTTTAAATAAATTTTAAATCGTTATTATTTAAAACAAATCATTTTAAATATTCATATTCCATTAAAATAGCTAAAATAAATTTTTTAAATTGGTTCAGAAATTCCGGATTGTTACAAAAAGTCGGTTATTTCTCCCTACTATTGAACTGATAAAAGATGGGATGCACTTGGAATTAAATACCTAAAGCAAAGACAACTGATTGTCACCAAAGAGAACATCCACTATAAGCATGTAAAAATTAAAGCAAGCTTATCTTAACTTAATATTTACATCTAAATTTTGTACACATAGACTTAATGTAACAACCCGAAAATGCAAGCCAATTAAAAATTTTTATTTTGGCAATTTTAGTGAATTTTGAATATTTAAAATGAATTATTTTGAATATTTAAAATGAATTATTTTAAATAATATTGATGAGAAATTTAATTTGTATAGAGTTCGAACGTATATATTTATATACGTCGTCGTTAGAATATAAATAATTATATATAATTATAAAAGGAATTGAAAATGGCGCGGTAGTTCGATAATTCGATTTCAAACTTCAAATGAATGTACCGGGTGCAAAGAAATCCGGATTTTAGCGAAACCAAAAATATTAGAATCTATTTGAGAATATCTTTCCAACGAATCCGAAAAATCGAAATTTCATAACGGGGATAAAAAGATATGTCCAGTTGAAATTTCAGAATAGTCGTTATCGAATTCTGGCCCTTAAAAATGGAAATTTTGTAAACGACCTCGATTTTCGACGAAACCACTTTTGTTGGATCCGCGATGTCAAATTATTGCTAGGTTTCAAATTTCATAATTTTTCGAATCAATATGTGAGCGCGGCAAAAGAAAACGCATTTGACCATTTTCAGTTGATTTTAATCGACTGGAAATTGGCCATTTTTCAAACGGTCTCAGAATTCGACGAAACTAGTTTTGTTAGGATCGTATCGTCAATACGAAGCTAGAAAATATTTTTCTGGAATTTTTCGAGTTAGTATGTGACCCCGGCAGATGGAAATGCGTGTTCAAAATTCAATAGATAGAGTTATATTTTGATTTTGACGAAAACTGTTCGAAACGATCGAATCAGCCTACGATACATATCCCATTGTGTTCAGAATGAGGGTAATTAGCTATGGACGACAGGTGGTGGGTCTCGTTTCGAGGTCGAATAAAAAGTCAACTGTAAAGAGAATAAAATAAATAAATTAAATAATATATATATATATTATAATCCTAGCCCTAGAATTCATTCAGTAAATATCGCGCCTCTTTCCCAAATACCCAAACCCGTCGCCCCCTTTCACCGATCGACGCACCGCCTCCGCCCGCCACCGTGCACGACGGCGCCGCTCCCCCTCAGACCATCCTCCTCCGCCCTTTCTCCCCCTCGCGCAGTCGCCCTCCCCCCTCGAATCCCACAACCGCGAGTCCCCCTAATGACGAAACCCCAGCCACCCCTCCCAAGCCCCGGCGCCATCGCCGCCTGCTCCCTACCCCGACGCCACCACTCCACCATTCTCCCTTCAAACAGTGAGTTTCTTTACTGATTTCCATATAATTTATTTTTAGTTTTATATACATTATATCGTGTTTAAAAATCTAATTTTTTTTCAAGTATAAAGTTGCTATATTTTTATGTGAATATCTGAAATAAAAATTAGAATTTTAATTTATATAGATTTGATTTTATCATGAAAGTGAACGAATAAAGGATTCGATTTTTACGATAATAAAAATATAATTTTGATTAAGGTAGAATAATAAAAATATAATTTTTATAGTAGAAGAATAATAAAAATATAATTTTTATATAGTATAACAATAAAAATATGATCTTTATATAGTGGCCATTATAAAAATATGATTTTTATATAATGTAGATAATAAAAATATGATTTTTACTTAGGCAGAGTATTAAAAATATGGTTTTTATTAAAGTAGAAATATAATTTTTATATAGTTATGATAATAAAAATTCAATCTTTATATAAGAAGTGAAATATAAAAATATAATTTTTATATTATAGGAAGGTTCAAAATATGATTTTTATTATATTTGAAAAGGCGAAATCTTTATATTTAAAAAGGCGAAATCTTTATATTTGAAAAGGCGAAATCTTTATATTTAAAAAGGCGAAATCTTTATATTTAAAAAGGCGAAATCTTTATATTGGAAAAGGCGAAATCTTTATATTGGAAAAGTTGAAATCTTTATATTTGAAAAGGCGAAATTTTTATTTTTGAAAAGGCGAAATCTTTATAGTTGAAAAGGCGAAATCTTTATATAGAGAATAGCGTGATAAAAATATAATCTTTATTATATGAACATCGATGTAAAAATAGAATTTTTATCTATAAAGTAGCGATGTAAAAATAGAATTTTTATCCATATAGTAGCGATGTAAAAAGAGAATTTTTATCTATATAGTAGCGTTATAAAAATAGAATTTTTATCCATATGGAGTGATTATAAAAATATGATTTTTATATACATAGCAACAATATAAAAATGTGATTTTTATATATGTAGTGGCTACGGGCAACGAAAGTGACAAAAAGCGAGAACAGCGATGATTTTCTACATAAGAAGAGTCATGGCGTTTGGATTAGCTAGTCGGTGAGAACTTCTCACTTTAAATCTTCTTTTCTAGTTAAAATATGTACTAGGATGCAGACGGTGCTTAGCAGCACCCGACACCCGTCGTCCACAGACCATGGATGGCTTGTATGTTTGATTGTTTGTTGTGGTGAAAATTGATTGTGTGATGTGAAAGGAAATAAAATATTTATATAGTTAAAAATATTTTATCGTTAAAAATATAATTTTTAACGGGTATGTGAATGAATAAAAAAAAGGTGTTTGTTGATTTGAAACCCCACACGGGTATTGGGATGATATTTGGCATACACTAATCCCAATTATTTATTTGTATGTCGATCGATTGGTCGACAGACTGTGTGAGCGTTAATTATCTATATTTAATGCTTATGCAGTTGTGTGGTGCACTTTAGATGATGGTTGATTATTTATCGTTGCTATTTATATACATGTGTTGTATGGAAACCATATAATTAACATTATATGGTGATTGATTGGGCCTCATTCCAATCGGGAGAATAAAGAATATTATAAAATGTATATTCATGTGTTGAATAGAATAAATAGTCATGTGTTGACGATGTTCATGTGTTGAAACTATTCATGTGTTGAGTAAAATATTTTAACAATAAAATTTACATCTATATCATATTTAAGATTAGAAACTACCTTATGGTTGGAGTCTGATTAAAAATCAAATGATAGATACCATAATTTTATAAAATATATTAAATAACAAAAATAGTTGTGTTGACAATACTCATTCGTTGAGATTAGTCAAGTGTTGAAAGAAATATAGATTCATGTGTTGAATAGAATAAATATTCATTTGTTGAATGGAATAACGAATTTACTGAAATATATAAAGCCATGTTGATTAGAGATGAGCCATTTTGACGTGAACGATATTTATATCGATTATATTCGTTTTGAAAATGAATATAGAAAAAGAAGTGATTTCAAAATATAACGTTTTGAAAATATTATCATTTATATAGTAATGATATAAGATATTCAATTTTGATTTGAAATTGAATATGAAGTTGAATTTGTTTTGAAAACGAATTTAAAACGATTTATAAAATACGTTTTAAAAGGAAATCGAACGAAATATATAATATATATATATATATTATATATATAATGGCCTGAATAGAACGCGCTGCGCCGCGACAGTTCGTGAATTTCGACCATTGACTTCGAATGGACATTACGGGAGATCCGACCGTCGGATTCTCCTGAAACCGGAACCGTTGGGTTCGTATCGAAAATAGCTTTCCAACGAATATTAAAAATTTGAAATCTAACAGTTGGATTTGGAATTATGTCCAAATCAAATTTGAAAAAGGTCGTTGTAAGTGCAGTTCGGTGGCCATTGGTGGAAATCGACTGTACGGGCCTTGATAAAATTATTAAAAATAGTAATAATTTGTGTAAAATCATAAGAAATAGTTTGTGAAGAACCGGGATGAAAAATTCCACATTTGAAAAGATAAAAATAGATTTTTATCGAAATGAACTAGTTTTGAACTAGAATTAAAATCAATTTATTTTTGAAATAAATAAATTGAATTTGAAAGTGGTTTTGAAAATAATCAGAATTTCCAATACGTGAATTGGACTGGAGTTGAATCGAAATTATCTTCGGAATATTTCGATGTTGGATTTCATGACTATACAGATATTGTTATGGGAATTTGAAAGATATATTTTATATCGTTATTTCCAATACGATATTTGTTGGTTTTAGAATTTGATATTGAATATAAGCCGGTATATTTTCTATTCAGAGCCTTGTATTTAATGTCAAATGTGATTTGGGTTTGTCGTGAATGGTGTCTTCATTAACACCGATTCTTAAGCCCAATAGAGAAAAAGATTAAATATTTCTATTTAGATTTAATGAAGTGTATCAATTAAATAATATTTAATTGGAATTGAATGTGAATGTGATTTTGGGTTTATCGTGAATCGTGTTTTAGATGACATTGGTTCTTTAACCCAGTTAAAGACAGGATTGATTTTTGAGAAGATTAAAACTAAGTGGAGTTTTAATGAATCTGTAATTAGATTGAAATGTGAATTGATAATTTAAACTATCAAATCTGAAAGGTGATCGAGAATGGAGTATCACCAGTTTTGCTCCAGAGCGATAGTTAAATCTTTAATTAGATTTGAACGTGAAATGGTAATTAATTTTACCGATAACACCGTGGTGTTAGATATGGAGTATTACCAGTTTTGCTCCAGGGGAGGAATAGGTTGGGATTGGGAAATAAAACAAATAATTATTTCGTTGTGGTTCGCTAATCCCGACTAGTTTGGAAAACCATAAAATGGTTTGAAATGATATCCAAAGGAAGATTAAAGAATAAATTTAGAAGAATTTATCTTGGATAAAATTAATGGGAACTTTTCCCTAAGAATTTGATTTTTTGAATAAAAGAACATTCTGAATTGGAATGAGGCATTAGTTGTGTTTGTGTAACATTTGTTTATTCTATACGTGGGTTATTCAGAACGGCTGGGTTTATACCCATTCTGAATAACCGATTCGACGAGATGTCGAAGATGAAGACGGTGGTTGAAGACCGGAAGTCTTCACATCGTTTGAGTGATTACTGATGATCTTGATTGGGCTGTACACCCAAGATGAGGGAAACAGTTGGTGATCGTTCAGACGTACTTGGAGATCGATGGATATGCGAGGAAAGTGCCTCCGGTTTCGTTTAGACCCAGAACGAACTTGTAAATGGATTGTGTGTCTGACATTGGATTTTATTCTGTGTTGATTGATCTCTATTAAATATACATCTTTTGGCAGCGGAGAGTTTATTCTCTTGCTTAACGCCCTTCTTTGAGACGTACGAGCTCAGAGGTTGTATATCGATGGACATCAGTCGCATGGAGTGAATTGCCATTGTGGCACGCGTAAGTGGCAATTGATCAAGGCTTCTGTTGAAAAGCAAAGTCTTGTGGTTGATGATCAAAGCACGGCCTGTGTGGCGCAACTTTGTGTATAACGTGAATTCGCGAGCCTCACACCTCGGTATGAGTCAAAAACGGGATAGCGACTGCAGGGAGAGCACGACGTTTCTTTCTATCTATGGGTGGTGTCAGTGCTTAAACTGGCTGACATTTATATACTTTTCACCTGTGTGGTTGTTGGATGAGGCGCCTCGATATTAGGTCTGTTAGGACCGGGAAACGTGTGTTCAGGAATAACTAATCCTCAAAAGTAAGAGAGGACCAGCCCTGAAGATCCAAGGATTGCTGTGTGCGGTCCTGGGACATTTGCTAGAGTGTCTCGAACGGAGAGGAGCTTGCCCCTTGCCTCGACTCATGACGGAAATCCAATTTCCAATACGTGATATTGCGGTTTTATTTGTAGAGCCTAGTATGGCGACATGATATATGGTACCCATGCCGTCTATGATTGATATTTATGATTGAAATTGTTTTAACACTATACCCCTATAATAGTATCAAATGATTTGTTTTAAACGTACCAAGCATGTTTGGCTATTATAAGGGAAAACCCTATCCTCCGGCTTGCGTTGCATTGTGTGATGGGACCTGGGTCTTATAATAGCTTCATTTTTCCAAAAAGCATTGCGTTGTTTTGTTATATGCACTAGTATTCTTGGGAGGAAACCCGTTCCGTGTTATACGGCGTGGTCCCTTGATTTACTGAACTTTAAAATAAAGATTAATAGCTGTTTTAGTTCTCACACCAGCACATGACTGACCTGGAGTTTATTATTTTAACCTAAACTCTGGGTGCCCCTATTTTCCACACGGGCAGCTAGTAGTTTTGGTTTTGCAGATTTATATTCACAGGATCCTGATTTACAACTGGAACGATGCTCGGAAAGCTCTGTATCCGTGTATTACTTTCAGTTGTGTTTTGTATTATTTTTCCGCTGCGATGGATTAAAATGTAATTTAAATCTCTGATATTTTCTGGGTAATATTTATTCATACTCTGTATATTCTTGTAATCTGATGGAATTGTTGTAATATATAATGAAATGTTCTTCTGTCTGCGTTCCGATGTGGCTTGTTTTCATCTCAATCCGGGCTTTCCTTCACGGGGAAGTTCGGGTCGTTATAGAGTTGGTATCAGAGCTTTGGTTTACAGAGATCGAGAACAAGACACATTAGAACCATACGAAAGAATTCATCAGATATTGGATTAGTAAAATCCAATTAGAATGACTCGTTAGAGATAGGATCAGTAGTATCCTAGAACGAGTGTGAGGAGTATATTTTTCAAATGAAAACAATTTTATTTTGAAATTTAAACCATTTTGTATGTATTTGAGTATTTTATTTATATTGAATTTGGACAATCGAGTATATAAAGGTTTTGCATATACGCGTCATGAACGTATATTCGAAGTTTTAATATACTGGATAGATATAGAATCGTACTCTAGTGGCCCGAAGATGATTCTGATGGTTGAGTACTCGTCGTCAGAATCTATCTTCGAGTGACGAAGCTGTGATATCTATATATTTTCATTAGACTGGTGTGAGAACCAAAATTTACTTAGGATTATTTGTTGTGATTTGGCAACAAAACATGATTTTCTTTATATATATCAAAGTTATGTTTTTGAAATTCTAATCCACTAATTGATTGATGGTTGTGTTGTTTGTCTATTTGTTTGAAATTTTGAACCATTTAGCCTAATTGAACCAAATAGTGAGTTGTATTGAAAATTGGTCGCATTTGCTTGCATATACATGTACTTACATTGAACAGGTCATAGCAAGGAGGCTAGAGCAGAAGAATAAAATTGTTTGCCCGACAAATAGGTACATGTTTACCATAATTTACTGTTTTGTTTGGGTGATGATGATTTTATGAGCCGATTGGCTTTTTCTTTTTCTTTTGGATTGAAGAAGGCCATGAGAGGCTATATGAAATATCCCGAAGTCCCCGGTGCAGGGGACGTTATGGCGATTTTTTTTGAAAATTTAGGGTGTTAGCCAAATTTTTGAAGAATTTGAAAAGTTCTTAGAAACTGAAAAGTTGAAGAACTTAAGCCGTAAAGAAAATAGTGAAAGTTGAGTTGATTAGTTAAACAACTTTCGGCTTCGTTCCTTTTCGGGGATGAAATTTTTTAAGTGGGGGAGATTGTAACAACCCGGAAATGCGAGCCAATTTAAAATTTTTATTTTGGCAATTTTAGTGAATTTTGAATATTTAAAATGAATTATTTTAAATAATATTGATGAGAAATTTATTTTGTATAGAATTCGAACGTATATATTTATATACGTCGTCGTTAGAATATAAATAATTATATATAATTATAAAAGGAATTGAAAATGGCGTGGCAGTTCGATAATTCGATTTCAAACTTCAAATGAATGTACCGGGTGCAAAACAATCCGGATTTTAGTGAAACCAAAAATATTAGAATCTATTTGAGAATATCTTTCCAACGAATCCGAAAAATCGAAATTTCATAGCGGGGATAAAAAGATATATCCAGTTGAAATTTCAGAATAGTCGCTATGGAATTCTGGCCCTTAAAAATGGAAATTTTGTAAACGACCTCGGTTTTCGACGAAACCACTTTTGTTGGATTCGCGATGTCAAATTATTGCTAGGTTTCAAATTTCATAATTTTTCGAATCAATATGTGAGCATGGCAAAGGAAAACGCGTTTGACCATTTTCAGTTGATTTTAATCGACTGGAAATTGGCCATTTTTCAAACGGTCTCAGAATTCGATGAAACTAGTTTTGTTAGGACCGTATCGTCAATACGAAGCTAGAAAATATTTTTCTGGAATTTTTCGAGTTAGTATGTGACCCCGGTAGATGGAAATGCGCGTTCAAAATTCAATAGATAGAGTTATATTTTGATTTCGATGAAAACTGTTCGAAACGATCGAATCAACCTACGATACATATCCCATTGTGTTCGGAATAGGGATAACTAGCTATGGACGACAGGTGGTGGATCTCGTTTCGACGTCGAATAAAAAGTCAACTGTAAAGAGAATAAAATAAATAAATTAAATAATATATATATATATATATATATATATATATATATATATTATAATCCTAGCCCTAGAATTCATTCAGTAAATATCGCGCCTCTTTCCCAAATACCCAAACCCGTCACCCCCTTTCACCGATCGACGCACCACCTCCGCCCGCCACCGCGCACGACGGCGCCGCTCCCCCTCAAACCATCCTCCTCCGCCCTTTCTCCCCCTCGCGCAGTCGTCCTCCTCCCTCGAATCCCACAACCGCGAGCCCCCCTAATGACGAAACACTAGCCACCCCGCGCGAGCCCCGGCGCCACCACCGCCTGCTCCCTACCCCGGCGCCACCACTCCCCATTCTCCCTTCAAACAGTGAGTTTCTTTACTGATTTCCATATAATTTATTTTCAGTTTTATATACATTATATTGTGTTTAAAAATCTGAATTTTTTTCAAGTATAAAGTTGCTATTTTTTATGTGAAGATCTAAAGTAAAAATTAGAATTTATATAGATTTGATTTTATCATGAAAGTGAACGAATAAAGGATTCGATTTTTATGATAATAAAAATATAATTTTGATTAAGTTAGAATAATAAAAATATAATTTTTATAGTAGAAGAATAATAAAAATATAATTTTTATATAGTATAACAATAAAAATATGATCTTTACATAGTGGCAATAATAAAAATATGATTTTTATATAATGTAGATAATAAAAATATGATTTTTACTTAGGTAGAGTATTAAAAATACGGTTTTTATTAAAGTAGAAATATAAAAATATAATTTTTATATAGTTATGATAATAAAAATTCAATCTTTATATAAGAAGTAGAAATATAAAAATATAATTTTTATATTATAGGAAGGTTCAAAATATGATTTTTATTATATTTGAAAAGGCGAAATCTTTATATTTAAAAAGGCGAAATCTTTATATTTGAAAAGGTGAAATCTTTATATTTAAAAATGCTAAATCTTTATATTTAAAAAGGCGAAATCTTTATATTGGAAAAGGCAAAATCTTTATATTGGAAAAGGCGAAATCTTTATATTTGAAAAGGCGAAATCTTTATATTCGAAAAGGCGAAATCTTTATAGTTGAAAAGGCGAAATCTTTATATAGAGAATAGCGTGGTAAAAATATAATCTTTATTATATGAACATCGATGTAAAAATAGAATTTTTATCTATATAGTAGCGATGTAAAAATAGAATTTTTATCCATATAGTAGCGATGTAAAAATAGAATTTTTATCGATATAGTAGCGTTATAAAAATAGAATTTTTATCCATATGGAGTGATTATAAAAATATGATTTTTATATACATAGCAACAATATAAAAATGTGATTTTTATATATGTAGTGGCTACGGGCATCGAAAGTGACAAAAGGCGAGAACAACGATGATTTTCTACATAAGAAGAGTCGTGGCATTTGGATTAGCTAGTCGGTGAGAACTTCTCACTTTAAATCTTCTTTTCTAGTTAAAATATACACTAGGATGCAGACAGTGCTTAGCAGCACCCGACACCCGTCGTCCACAGACCATGGATGGCTTGTATGTTTGATTGTTTGTTGTGGTGAAAATTGATTGTGTGATGTGAAAGGAAATAAAATATTTATATAATTAAAAATATCGTTAAAAATATAATTTTTAACGGGTATGTGAATGAATAAAAAAAGGTGTTTGTTGATTTGAAACCCCACACGGGTATTGGGATGATATTCGGCATACACTAATCCCAATTATTTATTTGTATGTCGATCGATTGGTCGACAGACTGTGTGAGCGTTAATTATCTATATTTAATGCTTATGCAGTTGTGTGGTGCACTTTGGATGATGGTTGATTATTTATCGTTGCTATTTATATACATGTGTTGTATGGAAACCATATAATTAACATTATATGGTGATTGATTGGGCCTTATTCCAATCGGGAGAATAAAGAATATTATAAAATGTATATTCATGTGTTGAATAGAATAAATAGTCATGTGTTGACGATGTTCATGTGTTGAGTAAAATATTTTAACAATAAAATTTACATCTATATCATATTTAGGATTAGAAACTACCTTACGGTTGGAGTCTGATTAAAAATCAAATGATAGATACCATAATTTTATAAAATATATTAAATAGCAAAAATAGTTGTGTTGACAGTACTCATTCGTTGAGATTAGTCAAGTGTTGAAAGAAATATAGATTCATGTGTTGAATAGAATAAATATTCATTTGTTGAATGGAATAACGAATTTACTGAAATAGCCGTGTTGATTAGAGATGCGCCATTTTGACGTGAACGATATTTATATCGAATATATTCGTTTTTAAAATGAATATAGAAAAAAAGTGATTTCAAAATATAACATTTTGAAAATATTATCATTTATATATAGTAATGATATAAGATATTCAATTTTGATTTGAAATTGAATATGAAGTTGAATTTGTTTTGAAAACGAATTTAAAACGATTTATAAAATACGTTTTAAAAGGAAATCGACGAAATATATATAATATATATATATATTATATATAATATATATATATATATTATATATATAATGGTCTGAATAGAACGCGCCGCGCCGCGATAGTTCGTGAATTTCGACCATTGACTTCAAATGGACAGTACGGGAGATCCGACCGTCGGATTCTCCTGAAACCGGAACCATTGGGTTCGTATCGAAAATAGCTTTCCAACGAATATTAGAAATTTGAAATCTAACTGTTGGATTTGGAATTATGTCCAAATCAAATTTGAAAAAGGTCGCTGTAAGTGCAGTTCGATGGCCATTGGTGGAAATCGACTATACGGGCCTTGATAAAATTATTAAAAATAGTAATAATTTGTGTAAAATCATAAGAAATAGTTTGTGAAGAACCGGGATGAAAAATTCCACGTTTGAAAAGATAAAAATAGATTTTTATCGAAATGAACTAGTTTTGAACTAGAATTAAAATCAATTTATTTTTGAAATAAATAAATTGAATTTGAAAGTGGTTTTGAAAATAATCAGAATTTCCAATACATGAATTGGACTGGAGTTGAATCGAAATTATCTTCGGAATATTTCGATGTTGGATTTCGTGACTATACAGATATTGTTATGGGAATTTGAAAGATATATTTTATATCGTTATTTCCAGTACGATATTTGTTGGTTTCAGAATTTGATATTGAATATAAGCCGGTATATTTTCTATTCAGAGCCTTGTATTTAATGTCAAATGTGATTTGGGTTTGTCGTGAATGGTGTCTTCAATAACACCGATTCTTAAGCCCAATAGAGAAAAAGATTAAATCTTTCTATTTAGATTTAATGAAGTGTATCAATTAAATAATATTTAATTGGAATTGAATGTGAATGTGATTTTGGGTTTATCGTGAACCGTGTTTTAGATGATGTTGGTTCTTTAACCCAGTTAAAGACATGATTGATTTTTGAGAAGATTAAAACTAAGTGGAGTTTTAATGAATCTGTAATTAGATTGAAATGTGAATTGATAATTTAAACTATCAAATCTGAAAGGTGATCGAGAATGGAGTATCACCAGTTTTGCTCCAGAGTGATAGTTAAATCTTTAATTAGATTTGAACGTAAATGGTAATTAATTTTACCGATAACACCGTGGTGTTAGATATGGAGTATTACCAGTTTTGCTCCAGGGGAGGAATAGGTTGGGATTGGGAAATAAAACAAATAATTACGTCGGTGTGGTTCGCTAATCCCGACTAGTTTGGAAAATCATAAAATGGTTTGAAATGATATCCAAAGGAAGATTAAAGAATAAATTTAGAAGAACTTATCTTGGATAAAATTAATGGGAACTTTTCCCTAAGAATGTGATTTTGTGAATAAAAGAACATTCTGAATTGGAATGAGGCATTAGTTGTGTTTGTGTAACATTTGTTTATTATATACGCGGGTTATTCAGAACGGCCGGGTTTATACCCATTCTAAATAACCGATTCGACGAGATGTCGAAGATGAAGATGGTGGTTGAAGACCGGAAGTGTTCACATCGTTTGAGTGATTACTGATGATCTTGATTGGGCTGTACACCCAAGATGAGGGAAACAGTTGGTGATCGTTCAAACGTACATGGAGATCGATGGATATGCGAGGAAAGTGCCTCCGGTTTCGTTCAGACCCAGAACGAACTTGTAAATGGATTGTGTGTCTGACATTGGATTTTATTCTGTGTTGATTGATCTCTATAAAATATACATCTTTTGGCAGCGGAGAATTTATTCTCTTGCTTAACGCCCTTCTCTGAGATGTACGAGCTCAGAGGTTGTATATCGATGGACATCAGTCGCATGGAGTGAATTGCCATTGTGGCACGCGTAAGTGGCAATTGATCAAGGCTTCTGTTGAAAAGCAAAGTCTTGTGGTTGATGATCAAAGCACGGCCTGTGTGGCGCAGCTTTGTGTATAACGTGAATTCGCGAGCCTCACACCTCGGTATGAGTCAAAAACGGGATAGCGACTGCAGGGAGAGCACGACGTTTCTTTCTATCTATGGGAGGTGTCAGTGCTTAAACTGGCTGACATTTATATACTTTTCACCTGTGTGGTTGTTGGATGAGGCGCCTCGATATTAGGTCTGTTAGGACCGGGAAACGTGTGTTCAGGAATAACTAATCCTCAAAAGTAAGAGAGGACCAGGCCTGAAGATCCAAGGATTGTTGTGTGCGGTCCTGGGACATTTGCTAGAGTGTCTCGAACGGAGAGGAGCTTGCCCCTTGCCTCGACTCATGACGGAAATCCAATTTCCAATACGTGATATTGCGGTTTTATTTGTAGAGCCTAGTATGGCGACATGATATATGGTACCCATGCCGTCTATGATTGATATTTATGATTGAAATTGTTTTAACACTATACCCCTATAATAGTATCAAATGATTTGTTTTAAACGTACCAAGCATGTTTAGCTATTATAAGGGAAAACCCTATCCTCCGGCTTGCGTTGCATTGTGTGATGGGACCTGGGTCTTATAATAGCTTCATTTTTCCAAAAAGCATTGCGTTGTTTTGTTATATGCACTGGTATTCTTGGGAGGAAACCCGTTCCGTGTTATACGGCGTGGTCCCTTGATTTACGGAACTTTAAAATAAAGATTAATAGCTGTTTTAGTTCTCACACCAGTCACATGACTGACCTGGAGTTTATTATTTTAACCTAAACTCTAGGTGCCCCTATTTTCCACACGGGCAGCTAGTAGTTTTGGTTTTGCAGATTTATATTCACAGGATCCTGATTTACAACTGGAACGATGCTCGGAAAGCTCTGTATCCGTGTATTACTTTCAGTTGTGTTTTGTATTATTTTTCCGCTGCGATGGATTTAAATGTAATTTAAATCTTTGATATTTTCTGGGTAATATTTATTCATACTCTGTATATTCTTGTAATCTGATGGAATTGTTGTAATATACAATGAAATTTTCTTCTGTCTGCGTTCCGATGTGGCTTGTTTTCATCTCAATCCGGGCTTTCCTTCACGGGGAAGTTCGGGTCGTTATACTTAAAAAGTCAAGAGCATGAGAATCAAAAGGCATTCAGCAGTAAGTCTCATACCTTGAAATGGAAGCATGTTAAGGTGATTTGGTTTTCTATTTTTTATTAATTTAATAATTACAATATGTCCTTTTGTATACAAATCATTTTAAGCCGATTGTTGAATAATTATATTGTAATATGTTATAGTGTCCTCAACAATCTAGAGCAACTCACTGAGTATATTACGTGATGAAATATATACATAACATAGTAAAACATAACAATTAAAGTATTGATTTATAAAACGTATCATTTTTCATTTGTTTTCTTCATATATTTTATGTTAAATAATTCAACTATTTGAAACAATTTTTTAGTTGTAGGACCTTGTACAAGATGATTCTTATAAAAAGATAGATAAGGTTCTGGATAATTTCACTAGTTATATCATGCATAATTTTATGTAATGGTCTCTTGTTATGCAAGTTGATCTTTTGGTATATATGTTAATGTGAGTGACGAAATATAAGTTATTTGTGCTTCTTTTTCGGTATTTAATCATTAACTAACTTGATATGTGGTATGATTTTTTTTGAAAAGGTTTATAGTAATAAGCATTTATGGAATTTTAAATTTGATTTGGTAGTTTTTTAGGTTTTAAAACAACCTAAAAAGGTATTAAATTTTTTATTTTGCTTCAAGTGAAATTTGCATCGGTTGTTAGCAAACTACCAATGCAAGAAAAACGGAATGGCTTCACTTCTTATTTTAAATTGCATCGGTTTTCTATACACAATTGATGCAAAATACTTATGTTTTGCATCATCCGTTTGCAAGCAACAGATGCAAATAATCACCATTTGCGTCGGTCGTTCAACCGACGCGTTAAAGATTTGTCTTTTACATCGTCTTCATATGCATCGGTCGTCCAACCGATGCAACATAGGGGGTAACAACCGATGCAAATGACCTATTTTGTAGTAGTGATTATATTGACTATCAATCATTATTACATCATGTTTTGGGATGCCAAATTTTTGAGTTCTACTGGTCGAGATGAACTTATACAACATGTTATTACTCCTACAATTTTATATTGGCTGTTTGTATATCAACTATCTGAACATACAATTGACAAGCTACATATGATGTGCTCTGATTTTTTTATAGGGTAGTTCAATGCATAAAATGGGTTGGGACAAGTTATGTTTACCAAAATCAGAGGGGGTATTGGACTTAAATCATTTTCTAATCTTAAGAAAGCTGCAGGTATAAAACTGATGCGGAAATATTTGAATAGTTCTTCTTTGTGGAGTGAATGGATGAAGAGGAAATATTGCTTTGGTAAGATGTTTTGAAACATGAATATTGACAATAATTCGTCAAGTACCTAGAAATGTATAATGAGACTAAGAACAAGTGGAGTTCAACTGTTTAGTAAAGTGACAGCTACAGGATCATCAACACTGATGTGGTTCGAGCCGTGGATTAATAGTAGATGTTTGGTTGACATGCTAGGTATTTCAAGATTTCAACAAATAAGAAGGCAAAATGAACTAGTATCTTCTATTATAAGCTATGGAAGAATTCATAGCAATTTTTATGCAGCGACAAGGGAGTTTCAACATATGGTAAATTGAATTTCTTTGAATGTTAGTTCTTAATTTGATTTTTATGAATGGACAGGTGGAGGAACTTCTCATTTCATAAGGCGTGGGATAAAGTCAGAAATCATCAACTATAGAGGAAGTTCCTAAATGTTATATGGCATTCAAAGAATTTGAAGCGAATGCCCTTTATTTCCTTTTTGGCTGTGAATGATAGATTGAGAACCAAAGGCAAATTAAGGAGATTTGGTATGCTGGATGAGAACAATTGCATATTATATGACAATAGTGAAGAGTCAATTAGCCATTTATTCTCCTTTTGTGAATACGCATCATATATTTGGAGTTCTATTTTGCTGAAGTTCGGTCTTATTGTGTGTAGCGACCCGGAAAATTCGACACTCGAATTTTCGACATTTACACAAACTGTGTCCCATTCGAGTATCGAATCTCCAGAAAGCTAGAAGGAAGAAGTTGGAGGATGAGAAAGATAAGATAGAAATATTAGAATAGAAGAAGTAGAAGAAGAACAAAGACAACACAGAATCAGAGTCTCACATCGCAGCGGAACAAAACATAATATGGAAATAAATCTTTATTGAGAGCTTTCAAAATTACTTACAGTATCAGAGTACATCAACATATCTGGACAGTTATATAACATGTCCTCATATACAATCACACAGCGGAACAGTAGCTATATATATAACCATACGTTTGAACTCTTCCAGCTTGTCTCTGGACTTCGCAGCATCCGGTAACCTGGACCTGTACACCCCGGCCTAACCCGAGCATTTACAAAACACCGGGTCAGTCTGGTGAACCAGAGTGAGATAAACTCGCACAGTATTAAAGTATCACACAACTTGATTTTAAAGTAAAAATCTTTTCAAAAGAAAAGGATAATCGTAAGACCGAATCCACACATAAATACGGACGGTTTTTACCTTACGATAACCCAAAACAGTTTGAAAACCAATATCTTTTCTGATATTATAATAATGTCTAAATACAAGTAAATATAAATCTAGTAGAACGCTTGCATCTCACGCTCTACATATATAGTATACAATCAAAACCGCGGGCGCTTATTGGAGATTGGATTCCGACCTGACAAGGTATGGGACCACCTTCCGCACGTGTATCTCTAGAGGCGAATACACAGGGTTTAACAAGAACGTCTTGCAACCCGGCCCTCACATGACCGACCACTCATTTCGCTTGAGTGTATCGAATGTATATCACCAACGGTTGGACTCAAACCACCGTTCCCGAATGGGCAGAATCGATAGATTAAAGAAGCAAAAAGAATTTCTCTAGATAGGTGATTATACACCCTAATGGGAGCGACCCACATAGCCATGCTGCCTGCCCGATTTCTGTCATCTCCCGGTTGATGAGGCTTGAGGCTGCGTTTTATCAGCACATCACATTCACTTCGAATGCCACATCGTCAGATCCATCGAAATCACTAACTGACGTCCACAACAATACATTATGTGTTAGCTAGAAGAAGTTTCCTTCTCCGCTTCCGCTCTTGGTACAGTTGGAGAAATCAATGTACGTGATCTTTTCTGGAAATACTCTGTCAGACATTCATCCATACAAGTCACCCAGGAACAGGATGAACCGAAGGTACCCTCCTACTGCATCCTAGGAATCACCCTGAGAATCAATAGCAAGAAGTCCTTGCAATCCGTAGATTCCAACCACGACAGAATCACAGTATATCTCTTATTGCAAATCAGAGATTTTAAGTAATCCTTCCGCTTAGGAAGATCCACGGTCTTCAATAGCTCTATCTCGAATCAACATCTTTAACGTATTCGTATTTGCTGGACGGAATGGTTTTCGAATATATATTCGATCCCGGTCTTTCCGTACCAACAATCGTATGGGTCAAACTTTGATAGTCGGTTATTTAACTATCAAATAAAACAACCATTCATCCATACAAGAAAATGGATTCACTGATTCAATACTTAGTATCATTTAGCCTCTTTAACGAACTGTCCGTTAATTATATTCTTCAATTTTCTCAATATTTGAAACATCGCTTTTACTTCTTATTCAAAATAAGAATATTCTTCAAATTCAGTTTATTCAATCTTATAAACTTTTCGAAAAAACAGTTTATAATATCATTAACCGAAATCATAACTTATTGTCTCCTCAACCATTCTTGTTTATAAACTAATATCGTTCTTGGATAATCCTGGAGTCATTCAAGTTGGGGTATTTTATTTACCTCTCAGACCTTGACCAACAACAATCATATCTTCAGAACAAATAGAAGTTTATTAACCATACGTTCCTTTGAAAATCTGATTTTCATCTCGACCAAACTTCGATTCTATTAGAAATAGAATCCTTATGAAAATAATAATGTTACAAATTACTTCAACAATACATGTCCGTTCGTTTAAAACCACATAAACAAACTTTTTATAAATCTCATATTAATACTTTATACATTTGTTATATTGATATACCTTTCAAAGTCTTATATTTATCGAAACAATTTAACTTATCATCTGAAACAACATCACAGATTTCATTTCAAAGCCATTTTACTTTCACTTATCACATTCTCTTTAAATAATACTCGACCACTTATTTGTTATCATATGAAAATCCTTTTAAAAACTTATGTCAAAAATAGCTCATCCCATTTGTGCCCAATGTTACAAAACGCATTTACAGACCACTCACTTTATTTACTAACTCGATTTCATTTCCAACTTTAAATATCCATTTACAAAATCTTTTGTAAATTAATTACGACAACTTATCAATCGTTTTCATTTGCACCTCTTTAACTTCATTTTGAAAATCTCATTTTCAATTCTTCATCGACAATTAATTTTCGTTGTCGTTTTTCAGATCTTTAACTTAGCTTATGTTCCCAGCCTCGATTCTATTTAAAAACTCATATCCCCCTTTATATATTCAAATCTCATTTATAAACCCAAATCTCATTTATTAATCCAGATCTCGTTTAAATTACTACTTATTCCCAAATCCGCCGATTTGTAAATCTTATTCACGAAATGTTATTTAATCACATTTCGTATAGTTTAAAAACACCGTTTGTTAAAACGATCATTTATTACAAAAATATTACTCTTTAACTCTTTTATAAATTCTTGTATATCCATAATTTAATTATTCCATTCCGATGTTTTGAAATCTATTCAAACTTCTTTTACGACCGTAAGGCCCTTATAAAACCATTTCAATATTTAAATAACCAGCACGATAAATTATATCGTTTAACCATTTATTCAATAATATCTTGCATCTCCCCTTGTTCTATATTATACAATTATAAAATTGGCAAATTTACCATAAAAATTGTAGTTTGAATTCATATAAAAATGTATTCATATCTTTGAAACCATTCGAAACCCATTTAACATTGATTTCGACAAATCATTTCTTTTGATTGACGGTACTAAAGAGGCAAATGACTACTGTAGTACCAAACCGTGAAATATGAACTAATTTCACATTCAATAGCAAACAATATAACCATATTGATAACGTATTCAGTTCAAAATGGCTAATCAATATTCGGTTTCCATCTAAATAGATGACATGAACAGTTTAACAATAACGGTCAATAATAACAGTAACAGTCAATACCGGGATAATAACAACAGTTCAAGCATTCAACTATTTGATTATAACGTTTATAGTGTTATAAACGTAACCACTGAGGTAAGTTACCTCACTTGGATTTAATCGTTAGAAATAACGATTAGTTTTCAATTAAATTAAACCGTCGTTCAATTTAACTGTTCAGTCAACATATGAATATAAAATCAACAACGAACAAACAAACAAACAACCATAGCACACAATTTAAAACCCAACTTATATAAAATATCAGAGGGGAGAACTGAGTGAGTTTACTCACCTCGATTTGCTCGTTGAACGGTTTGGTTACAGTTAAATTAAACAACGTTTAATTAAACTGTAAATTTCCAGTTGTCTTCGTCTGTGTCCAAACAGTTTCAAAACATTTCGCTTGTCACCGTGATTCCGTTCCAACTTGATAACCCAGTATCCTTCGGCCCATTTATGAAGTCATCCGCAAATGTCTTCCTCCATACTCTCCACACACTAACGTTGGCCACACCATCACTCCACTGTAGAAAACAAGCTTCCCGCACCATGACTTTCCATACCAGTCCCATTTCTACCTTTTGCATCTACCCTCTGAACTCATTCGCACCCCATCGTACTGCACCGACCCTCCACCGTTGCTGAACCCGCAGATGGACCAAAGCACCCTTCATTCTTTACTCCCACCAATGAACAATACTGTGTTTGAACAGTAGGACATCTCCATGCATGCGAAAACTAACGCCACGCATTGTTTCCCCTTTTATTTGTTTTTTTTCTTTTTATTGGCGAAGAAGACCAGCATGTTTCTGCTCCTGCCAACTTCCGCATGCACCTCCCAAACTTGCGTTTCATTCATTTTTTTTTTCAGAATGGGTTTGCGTTTGGACAAGGAAGAGAGTCCTTCTTCTTCTTGTTCCTTTTTATAGAGAAAAGTGGATTTGTTTTGACGAAGGAAAGGGAACAACGAGGGTTATTTTATAGGGAAAAATATGCGTGGGAACCAAGTTGTTAGGGTACATATAGGTTTGCAGAAGTTAGTAGGATAGCTGGTACGCATGGATAAAAAAATAAAACTTGGGGTCACGGTGTCTATTGTTTGGTGCGCAAGGAAGTTATATATTTGTGACGCAAGGCATTTTAATTTGGGACGCAAGGAAAAGTCAAGGCTACAGGACGTGTTCACAAATTGGCAATTGAAAAGCAAAAATGGGATAGATTTATATAATATTATAATGCAAAGAACTTTGTAGTGAGAAATCGTGAAAAAAAAACACTTTATACGAGCTTCGATCGAGATAAAGACACCTATTCCTAACATAAAAACATATTCCGGATCCAATGGGACAGGTTTCGTTGAAATCCGACACCGTTTGCGAAAATCCTTTAGAAAATATCGATGAAAAACACCGAGCATTAATTCCTAAAAATTTCAGAAAAAATCCTAAAAATATGAGGCCTTGACATTTCACTAGACCTCTTCCTATGGTTTCGTATGAAACTTGTTTCGTTGAATTTGAAGTCCGTTTGACCAGTTAACCATTCAAATAAAGTTACCTACACCACTATGTATTCATGTATGAGCGTTGCAGACTGAAATAAAAATACAGTCGTGTTCAGTGAGGTGTCGCGATCCCAAAAATATAATAATACCGGTAGTTTAACTTATATTGTGAAATCCCAAAATGTTGTCACAGGGTGTAAAATACTCCAAATAAAAAGTTGCTTATTTAATTAATTAAAAATTACCATAAAATTCTAAAAATTAAATTATCACTACGCCTCAAAAGAACCTTGTCTAAATTCGAAACCGATATGCAGTTATATCCAATAATCCGTTACGGTCGATAAATGATTACGCCGCTGTTTTTCTGCCAAATTGATTTGGGCATAACTTCCAATCTACATGACGAAATCCCGATTCTTCTTTTTCACTAGGAAAATATACTTCACTTGCTCCTTACATTTCTTGTTTCACAGAAATCTAATTTAAAACGGGCTCTGTACATTCAGTTGAAGTTCAAAACTCTATTTTACGAACTGCAGCGCTGTTCTGAGCTCATTTTATTTTATATATGAATATGTATCGTTCAACTTCGTTTAAATAGCGATTTAAATATTAAAACCCTTTAATATCCCAAATAAAATATTTAAAATAATAATTTAAATATTAAACTACCAAAACTTCGGGACATTACATTCTTCCCCCCTTAGAATAATTTCGTCCTCGAAATTGCTAAGGTAAGAAAAGAACGTTACAAATCCCATTTATTTCCAAATCCAAATTATTTTAAATTAGAAACCTATTTCAATACCATATATGGATATTTCCAAAAATATTGAAAATTTCCTAACATCTTAAATTTCCGAAAAATTTCGCCAGCACCTCCTCTATACGGCTCAATCAGTACAACTACAATTTGCCTTCTTAGGCCTTCCCCAATCTAAAACAAAATAAAACAGCCAAGCGGCTTGCCAAATAAGCTCATAAATCACCAAACCCATATAGAAATAAACGTGTACCTTTTTGTCGAGCAAATCATTATATCCTTTCCATCTGCTGCCCTGTCAGCATATACAAATGCATCCCCAAACAAAATACCAATTTTATCCTCAGAATCAAATCCTTCACGCATTCAAGCCAAATCCCATTCTTAACTCAATTTCCATCCATTGTCAATTCCAACTCTTAACTTACCAGTCCAACACCATTTCAGATTCCTGTCTCGCAATTCAAAATCTGATTTTGCTTAATATATTATATCTTGATTCAATTTCCCGCTAGTTGGTTTCAATTCAATTCATATTCAGTTTCATTCCAATTTTTGACACTAGAATTCATTTTCCATACCTTTGTTAAACCATTTAATGAATTCTATTCAACTACTTGTCATCCAATAACAACCAATTCACAACCATCAACCAATACACAACCAAATAAACAAAATTTATTGAATTCACATTCCATATTAATATTTATTTTGGCTTCATTCATTTGATTACCATTCATTCATTTAATTTCCAATTTATTTAATTTAATTACAATATCATTCTGAATTTAATTACATTTAACCAAGTTAAGTATCAATTCAACTTTTTAATTCGATTTGAATCCCATTCAAATCGATCAAACACACTAATATCTCAATGATTTAATAAAAATTTCCTTTCTATACAAAAATATATTCTGGGTAAAATTATTTCATTTACCCCCTTTTCAAAACAATACTGTGTTAATGGTCAGTTCAAAGCTTCTCGACACTTGAACCGATCAACAAACACAATACAAAACATTTGTATATAAAATTTACAAATACGCTCTCATATATATACACTCAACCTCGATCTAGGGTATTACTAACCCAATCTCTATCGAGTTACACCACAGAGCCAAGGTTATCACTAAACCAATAGCTCTGATACCAACTGTAGCGACCCGGAAAATTCGACACTCGAATTTTCGACATTTACACAAACTGTGTCCCATTCGAGTATCGAATCTCCAGAAAGCTAGAAGGAAGAAGTTGGAGGATGACAAAGATAAGATAGAAATATTAGAATAGAAGAAGTAGAAGAAGAACAAAGACAACACAAAATCAGAGTCTCACATCGCAGCGGAACAAAATATAATATGGAAATAAATCTTTATTGAGAGCTTTCAAAATTACTTACAGTATCAGAGTACATCAACATATCTGGACAGTTATATAACCTGTCCTCATATACAATCACACAGCGGAACAATAGCTATATATATAACCATACGTTTGAACTCTTCCAGCTTGTCTCTGGACTTCGCAGCATCCGGTAACCTGGACCTGTACACCCCGGCCTAACCCGAGCATTTACAAAACACCGGGTCAGTCTGGTGAACCAGAGTGAGATAAACTCGCACAGTATTAAAGTATCACACAACTTGATTTTAAAGTAAAAATCTTTTCAAAAGAAAAGGATAATCGTAAGATCGAATCCACACATAAATACGGACGGTTTTTACCTTACGATAACCCAAAACAGTTTGAAAACCAATATCTTTTCTGATATTATAATAATGTCTAAATACAAGTAAATATCAATCTAGTAGAACGCTTGCATCTCACGCTCTACATATATAGTATACAATCAAAACCGCATGCGCTTATTGGAGATTGGATTCCGACCTGACAAGGTATGGGACCATCTTCCGCACGTGTATCTCTAGAGGCGAATACACAGGGTTTAACAAGAACGTCTTGCAACCCGGCCCTCACATGACCGACCACTCATTTCGCTTGAGTGTATCGAATGTATATCACCAACGGTTGGACTCAAACCACCGTTCCCGAATGGGCAGAATCGATAGATTAAAGAAGCAAAAGGAATTTCTCTAGATAGGTGATTATACACCCTAATGGGAGCGACCCACATAGCCATGCTGCCTGCCCGATTTCTGTCATCTCCCGGTTGATGAGGCTTGAGGCTGCGTTTTATCAGCACATCACATTCACTTCGAATGCCACATCGTCAGATCCATCGAAATCACTAACTGACGTCCATAACAATACATTATGTGTTAGCTAGAAGAAGTTTCCTTCTCCGCTTCCGCTCTTAGTACAGTTGGAGAAATCAATGTACGTGATCTTTTCTGGAAATACTCTGTCAGACATTCATCCATACAAGTCACCCAGGAACAGGATGAACCGAAGGTACCCTCCTACTGCATCCTAGGAATCACCCTGAGAATCAATAGCAAGAAGTCCTTGCAATCCGTAGATTCCAACCACGACAGAATCACAGTATATCTCTTATTGCAAATCAGAGATTTTAAGTAATCCTTCCGCTTAGGAAGATCCACGGTCTTCAATAGCTCTATCTCGAATCAGCATCTTTAACGTATTCGTATTTGCTGGACGGAATGGTTTTAGAATATATATTCAATCCCGGTCTTTCCGTACCAACAATCGTATGGGTCAAACTTTGATAGTCGGTTATTTAACTATCAAATAAAACAACCATTCATCCATACAAGAAAACGGATTCACTGATTCAATACTTAGTATCATTTAGCCTCTTTAACGAACTGTCCGTTAATTATATTCTTCAATTTTCTCAATATTTGAAACATCGCTTTTACTTCTTATTCAAAATAAGAATATTCTTCAAATTCAGTTTATTCAATCTTATAAACTTTTCGAAAAAACAGTTTATAATATCATTAACCGAAATCATAACTTATTGTCTCCTCAACCATTCTTGTTTATAAACTAATATCGTTCTTGGATAATCCTGGAGTCATTCAAGTTGGGGTATTTTATTTACCTCTCAGACCTTGACCAACAACAATCATATCTTCAGAACAAATAGAAGTTTATTAACCATACGTTCCTTTGAAAATCTGATTTTCATCTCGACCAAACTTCGATTCTATTAGAAATAAAATCCTTATGAAAATTATAATGTTACAAATTACTTCAACAATACATGTCCATTCGTTTAAAACCACATAAACAAACTTTTTATAAATCTCATATTAATACTTTATACATTTGTTATATTGATATACCTTTCAAAGTCTTATATTTATCGAAACAATTTAACTTATCATCTGAAACAACATTACAGATTTCATTTCAAAGACATTTTACTTTCACTTATCACATTCTCTTTAAATAATACTCGACCACTTATTTGTTATCATATGAAAATCCTTTTAAAAACTTATGTCAAAAATAGCTCATCCCATTTGTGCCCAATGTTACAAAACGCATTTACAAACCACTCACTTTATTTACTAACTCGATTTCATTTCCAACTTTAAATATCCATTTACAAAATCTTTTGTAAATTAATTACGACAACTTATCAATCGTTTTCATTTGCACCTCTTTAACTTCATTTTGAAAATCTCATTTTCAATTCTTTATCGACAATTAATTTTCGTTGTCGTTTTTCAGATCTTTAACTTAGCTTATGTTCCCAGCCTCGATTCTATTTAAAAACTCATATCCCCCTTTATATATTCAAATCTCATTTATAAACCCAAATCTCATTTATAAATCCAGATCTCGTTTAAATTACTACTTATTCCCAAATCCGCCGATTTGTAAATCTTATTCACGAAATGTTATTTAATCACATTTCGTATAGTTTAAAAACACCGTTTGTTAAAACGATCATTTATTACAAAAATATTACTCTTTAACTCTTTTATAAATTCTCGTATATCCATAATTTAATTATTCCATTCCGATGTTTTGAAATCTATTCAAACTTCTTTTACGACCGTAAGGCCCTTATAAAACCATTTCAATATTTAAATAACCAGCACGATAAATTATATCGTTTAACCATTTATTCAATAATATCTTGCATCTCCCTTTGTTCTATATTATACAATTATAAAATTGGCAAATTTACCATAAAAATTGTAGTTTGAATTCATATAAAAATGTATTCATATCTTTGAAACCATTCGAAACCCATTTAACATTGATTTCGACAAATCATTTCTTTTGATTGACGGTACTAAAGAGGCAAATGACTACTGTAGTACCAAACCGTGAAATATGAACTAATTTCACATTCAATAGCAAACAATATAACCATATTGATAACGTATTCAGTTCAAAATGGCTAATCAATATTCGGTTTCCATCTAAATAGATGACATGAACAGTTTAACAATAACGGTCAATAATAACAGTAACAGTCAATACCGGGATAATAACAACAGTTCAAGCATTCAACTATTTGATTATAACGTTTATAGTGTTATAAACGTAACCACTGAGGTAAGTTACCTCACTTGGATTTAATCGTTAGAAATAACGATTAGTTTTCAATTAAATTAAACCGTCGTTCAATTTAACTGTTCAGTCAACATATGAATATAAAATCAACAACGAACAAACAAACAAACAACCATAGCACACAATTTAAAACCCAACTTATATAAAATATCAGAGGGGAGAACTGAGTTAGTTTACTCACCTCGATTTGCTCGTTGAACGGTTCGGTTACAGTTAAATTAAACAGCGTTTAATTAAACTGTAAATTTCCAGTTGTCTTCGTCTGTGTCCAAACAGTTTCAAAACATTTCGCTTGTCACCGTGATTCCGTTCCAACTTGATAACCCAGTATCCTTCGGCCCATTTATGAAGTCATCCGCAAATGTCTTCCTCCATACTCTCCACACACTAACGTTGGCCACACCATCACTCCACTGTAGAAAACAAGCTTCCCGCACCGTGACTTTCCATACCAGTCCCATTTCTACCTTTTGCATCTACCCTCTGAACTCATTCGCACCCCATCGTACTGCACCGACCCTCCACCGTTGCTGAACCCGCAGATGGACCAAAGCACCCTTCATTCTTTACTCCCACCAACGAACAGTACTGTGTTTGAACAGTAGGACATCTCCATGCATGCGAAAACTAACGCCACGCATTGTTTCCCCTTTTATTTGTTTTTTTTTATTGGCGAAGAAGACCAGCATGTTTCTGCTCCTGCCAACTTCCGCATGCACCTCCCAAACTTGTGTTTCATTCATTTTTTTTTTTTTTTTCAGAATGGGTTTGCGTTTGGACAAGGAAGAGAGTCCTTCTTCTTCTTGTTCCTTTTTATAGAGAAAAGTGGATTTGTTTTGATGAAGGAAAGGGAACAACGAGGGTTATTTTATAGGGAAAAATATGCGTGGGAACCAAGTTGTTAGGATACATATAGGTTTGCAGAAGTTAGTAGGATAGCTGGTACGCATGGATAAAAAAATAAAACTTGGGGGTCACGGTGTCTATTGTTTGGTGCGCAAGGAAGTTATATATTTGTGACGCAAGGCATTTTAATTTGGGACGCAAGGAAAAGTCAAGGCTACAGGACGTGTTCACAAATTGGCAATTGAAAAGCAAAAATGGGATAGATTTATATAATATTATAATGCAAAGAACTTTGTAGTGAGAAATCGTGAAAAAAAAACACTTTATACGAGCTTCGATCGAGATAAAGACACCTATTCCTAACATAAAAACATATTCCGGATCCAATGGGACAGGTTTCGTTGAAATCCGACACCGTTTGCGAAAATCCTTTAGAAAATATCGATGAAAAACACCGAGCATTAATTCCTAAAAATTTCAGAAAAAATCCTAAAAATATGAGGCCTTGACATTTCACTAGACCTCTTCCTAAGGTTTCGTATGAAACTTGTTTCGTTGAATTTGAAGTCCGTTTGACCAGTTAACCATTCAAATAAAGTTACCTACACCACTATGTATTCATGTATGAGCGTTGCAGACTGAAATAAAAATACAGTCGTGTTCAGTGAGGTGTCGCGATCCCAAAAATATAATAATACCGGTAGTTTAACTTATATTGTGAAATCCCAAAATGTTGTCACAGGGTGTAAAATACTCCAAATAAAAAGTTGCTTATTTAATTAATTAAAAATTACCATAAAATTCTAAAAATTAAATTATCACTACGCCTCAAAAGAACCTTGTCTAAATTCGAAACCGATATGCAGTTATATCCAATAATCCGTTACGGTCGATAAATGATTACGCCGCTGTTTTTCTGCCAAATTGATTTGGGCATAACTTCCAATCTACATGACGAAATCCTGATTCTTCTTTTTCACTAGGAAAATATACTTCACTTGCTCCGTACATTTCTTGTTTCACAGAAATCTGATTTAAAACGGGCTCTGTACATTCAGTTGAAGTTCAAAACTCTATTTTACGAACTGCAGCGCTGTTCTGAGCTCATTTTGTTTTATATATGAATATGTATCGTTCAACTTCGTTTAAATAGCGATTTAAATATTAAAACCCTTTAATATCCCAAATAAAATATTTAAAATAATAATTTAAATATTAAACTACCAAAAATTCGGGACATTACATTGTGTCTACTATGGGTTCAATAGAGGAGGAAGCTTTGAAGATTATGTCTAAATTCAAAGATAGAGACCAATGTTTGGATGTTGCATGTGTTGCATTAACAACAACTATATATCTGGTTTGGCAAGAAAGAAATACAAGAAATTTTAATAGTCGTAGGGTTAATAAAGAGGTTAAACTGATGATGATTGAGTGAGCAAATTTTTATTTGGTGAAATACAATGGCTTAAGAGCTAAGTTCACGCATCAGAAGTTTGGTTTTTTGAGAAGGTTGGGAATTGATATGATTGATACAGGTTAATGTTTTAGCTATTTTGTTTTGTTTTAAGTGGAATATGTATGCGAGATAAGTGGAGAGTTTTCTGTATGTTGTCTGGTTATATGGTTATGTATGAGAGACGACTGGTGTTAAATATGGAGTACCACCAGTTTTTCTCCTTGGGATAAATAGGTTGGGATTGGAATAATAAAATAAATGATTACTTCGGTAAGGCTCGATAATCCCGACTATTTTTATAAACCTTAATCTGGTTTAAGTTGTGAAAAGATATTATAATATCTTTTGAAATGATTTCCCAGAATATATAAATAAAATAATATTCTAGATTGAAATGAGATGTGTGCTATCTTTGTGTACATATCACATGATTATAAAGATGCACGATTTATTCAGAAAGACCGGGTTTAACCCATTCTAAATAATTATTATGACAATTAAAAGCCGACGATGAAGACGGTGGTTGAAAACCGGAGATCCTCACATCGAATGGATGCATACTGATGTCTTGATTGGGTTGATCCACTAAGAAAAGGTAATAAGTGGTGGTCATCCAAACATACTTGGAGATCGACCGGATATGCGAGGAACTGTCTCATGTATTAGACATATGGGATGAGGAATTGGGTGCCTCCGGTTTCGTTCAGACCCAGAAAGGACTTGTGAATTGATTGTATGTTTGACATTGTATTGTGTGCTATATTCGTTGATCTATGCTAAATATATATCTGTTTGGTGGTGGAGAATTTATTCTATTGCTTAACACCTTTCTTTAAGACGTTCGAGCTTAGAGGTTATATATTGGTGTAAATCAATGGTATGGTATAGATTGACAATGTGGCATGCCAAGATGCAATGATAAAGGCTTTTGTTGAAAAGCAGAGCTTTGTGGATGATGATTGAAGCACGACTTTAATATAGAGTAGCTTTGGGTATAACATTAATTCGCAAGTCTCACGCCCTGGTATGAGTCAAAAATGGGATAGTGACTACAGGGCGTGCATGCATTTCTTTCTAACTAGAAGTGGTGTCATGATATGGAGCCCAAACATTTTTACTTATGTGGATGATGAATAGAGAGGTGCCTCAGATATGATTGGTAGACATACTGACCATTTTGGCGGTCCAATAGGATTGGGAAACGTATTATTTAGGAATAACCAATCTACAAACGTTAGGTGTGGACCGACCTTGAAGATCCAAGGGTTGCCCATAGGTGTGATCCTGAGGTGTAACAACCCAGAATTTTGAAAATAAACAGTTATTTAATTAGAAGCTCAAAAATAGGAATTTCTGCAAATAATGGAATTTGTCCGTGAGACTTTAACCATTGCGTTCATCTAGGAATTCTGGTCAACTTTCATGTTTGGAGTTTTGCGAACGGAGTCCATATGAAAAAGTTAAGGACAAAATATGAAAGTATACGAAAATAGATAAACAGAATATTTAATTAATAACCTACCTTAATTAACCAAGCCGACCTAGGCAGTTTGGTGCCTAGGCAATCGATATGGGGGTCGACCGGCGGTCGACCTAATGTGCGTCAAACAGCTAAGTGACGGTTAGGTTTTGAGATATTGGTTTATTGCATTATAAAGAGGAATGGTCGGATATAACTTAAAACTAATCTAATGGTTCTAGGCCATTTCCACCCCTATAAATAAGGTGGTAGAGCCCCATTCTCTTACATTCAAATTTATAAAGGCAGTGGAGCTCTGCCATTTTTCTTCTTCTTCTAACCTAATTTCTGAATAAAATATATCCATAAGTATAACAAATCAAATCAAGTTCATATAGAATTGGGAAGAGTAATAGATTCAACGGAAGAGGATGCACAACGATAGATTTCTTCAATCTCTTCCCTTTTTCTTACATTTCTACATATCTAGAATTTTCCCCTTCTAGATAAATTATAGATTTATAAGAATTTGGGGATTGTAAGCCTAGAAGGGTTCAAAACTCAGAAATTGGAAGCTATAAGGTGAGTGGGAAATTTACTAATACAAGTATAACAACTTATCAATTTCATTTGAATCCAATCTATGTTTTATGCCTACCAGATCTGTTTATTTAAATAATTGTGAATTATAGCAACCATCAGATCTGATTATGAATATGGTTTAAATTGGTAAATGATAAGTTGTGATTATCTGTAACACGAATTGTAGGATTCTTAAATATTTTTTCCATATATTCCTACAGTTATGTCATGAAATATGTTGTACATGTTACATAGCACTGTGGATCTGGAAATCAGTTTGATTAAACCTAAATTTGTTATGGTTATGTTTCAGATCTTTAATTCAATGCCGAAATATGAAATATGTGAATTTGGATAATGATGAAATTGTCTATTATGTGATTGTAAGAATAAAAAGAAATATTCCTGTTTATGTTCAATATGGTTGGGTTTTTGCATAAGCATTGTAAAATATGCCTTTTTCCTCCTTAAAAGTATAAAGAGGCATTATTTTGGAATCACAAGAAGTACGACAAAAAGAATCAAAAAGGGAAAAGTGGTGCAAAGGTACATATAAATAAAAATACATATATTTGTATGTAATTTGCATCGACTATTCCAATATATATATATATATATATATATATATATACATATATATACATATTACATATATTTCTTGTGATTTTGAAGTATGTCAATTTCACAGATTAGGCATTATTTACAATGATTACGGCTAACGGTCCTTTGTGAGACTTGAAACTTTTTTGGCAAGATTGAATATAAAAAATGTTTATTTAATTGATTAGACCAAATCATTAATTTAAAAAGAAGAATAAAATAATACTAACTACGTTGACCACACAGAAATATAACAATGAATATACACATTTTATCCGTCCGAATCAGCGTAAAAGGGTAAATTATACATTGTATTAAAAGTTTGAAAATTTGAAATGCTGAATGATATTCATTTATGGAATCATACAATGTAAATTGTATTCCACATTAAATGAATATATTTGTGGTGACCATTTGTAGCAATCAATATAATTAATTGCTATAAATAGGACCGCAAATCAATAAATAACAATTGTAACCAAATGTTGAATGGGGAAAGTGAATATGATAGGATATGGTTTCAATTCCTAAAATTTATTTAGGACAAATGTTGTACACCCCAATTAGGAAATTTGAATTATAATCACATTTAGACACGAGGTTAAGCTCACTTGTGGTAGAAGTCCGCCCAGAACCGACCGGCAAATCCAACAACCACAGGTAGGCAGCTTAATGTGAGGGGTCTATTGCATAAAAATAAATGTACTAAGGCACGATGTTAAGTTCACTTGTGGTAGAAGTCTTCCCGGAACCGACCGGCAAATCCATCATCCACAAGTAGTCAGCTTAATGTGAGAGGCCTGTTGCATATATATATATATATATATATATATATATATATATATATATATATAAAACAACCAATAAACAAGTAAACATATAAATAAAAGAATAAGAATAGTAATTGTCTGTTGGGGTACAACAATTAAATATATTTGGGACTGATAAAATAGGGATATTCCATTGTAATTAATGTCTTAGGAAAATTATGGCAGTTAGGCTCATAAATGAGATTAATTGTAATCAATGGAAATTAAAGATAAATGGTTGCCTTAGGAAAATATGACCATTACGACCATAAAGGGCAATAAAAAGAAAATAAAAGGAAATGGATGTCAAAAAGGGATTAATGGATATTGATTGTCATTTAAATACTAAGTCCAAATTAAGGAAAAAGTCAATAAATATCCTAGGGAAGAGGGGATATAACCTTCCTTATTTATGTTAATGAATATGAAACTTATAATTAAAAATAGGATTGGAGTTGATAGGTTAATAATGCAAGAATATTATTAACGATATAAACCTTTAACAAAGGAGATGAATCATGTATAGTATTTCTGTTTAGAGGGACTAAACGGGAATAACTGAGTAACGTAGCCAACTTTATCCCAATAGGGAAAGGTGTTAAAGGCAAATGGGGTGCGAACTTAATAATCTTCGCGTATAGTCTGCTTCCTTGGGTATTAAGTGGCTTAGGTCGAGGAGTCCACCAAGGAGTAGGTCTTTCAGTTTAGGGGTCTTAACTGGCATGTGTGTGTGGGCCTATCCAAAACTGGAAGCTAAAAATGTCAGATATGGCTACCTACCGTACGGGAAGAATTAACCGACTAAGGAGATTATACAATAATGTCAGCTAGAGGGTATAGCGAATGATAAAATACCTTCTCTCACCTTATGCAGGGTATTTGAGTGAATAATGGAAGCCTTAACCAGTAGGGCTCGTAGCTATCCCTCAAGTTTATGATAACGTTGGATATATTATCAAGGGTTAATAAGTAACCAATAGGTCCACCTAGGGTCTTAAGCAATCAGGGAGAATCCACCCGATCTATCATTGATAGCGAGGCAATAAATGATGAAGGATAAGCAAATGAAAATATATGGACATAGAAATCCTGTAATTATGGGATTACTCTCGATTAAATAACCAGTTATATTCTGGTATAAAGGCTTCACAAAAATTTGTGTAAACGTCCTATCTGGGTATTTAACTTTGGAAATCTACTTTAGGAAGGGTAGTATAGTCGTGTGTAAACATTAACCCAGGTTGGTTTAGAATCACTAACCTTATTAGGCATACAACTTGGGTTGAACCACACGGAATATATCTGTGTTATAATTAGTGTTGTACATTTTTTAGTCACTAGAACTTGTCGTTCTGACTCCTTCCTCATTACAACCTCCCAGGTTTCTTAGAGAAGGTCGGGACCTCACAGATGATTATGTTTGGCTTTTGGTTCTCGTTCTCTCTCATGCCCGGAATTGGCAAAGTGACTTACTTTGAAAAAGGTAGTTACTTGAGTTAATACTAGTTTATCCTATTTTGTTTCCGCTGTGAGTTATGTTTATCGTACATTGATTATGCTCATGCTTATTTATTGCAGGTACCAGATTACATGCTTCACGCTTGGATGTGTTTGAGTATCAATTTTTGTCGAAATTTAGGCATAGAAAAGTGTGGGGTGTTACATGAGGCATTTGCTAAAGTGTCTCGAAAGTAGTGAGGAGACATCCCTTACCTCGACTCAGAGATGGAATCTAATTTCCAATACGCGACTTGTCGGTTTTAGTTGTAAACCTATATGGCGACATAATATATGGCACCTATGCCATCAATGATTGATACATTTACATTCGAAGATTGTTTTCTACACTATTGCCTTATAATAATTTCAAAGTTATTTGTTTTAAGCGTATCAAGCATGTTTGGCTATTATAAGGTAAAACTCTATCCTCCAACTTGCGTTGCATTGTGTGATGGGACCTGAGTCTTATAATAGCTTCATTTTTCAAAAAGAATTGCGTTGTTTTATGTTTAAACTAGTATTCATATGGAGTAAACCCATTTCTTGTCATACGGCATCGTCCCGTGATATTACCTTATTTTAAATAAATAAGTTTTAATAACTGTTTTAAGTTCTCACACTAGTCCCATGACTGACCTGGAGTTTTCACCTAAACTCTGGTTGCCCATACCACACGGGCAACTAGTAGTTTTGGTTTTGCAGATGTTTATTTAACAGGATCCTGGTTTACTGCTGGAGCTATATTTAGAAAGCTTTGTATCCATGTATTTCTTTCAGTTGTGTTAGTTAATTTATTTCCGCTGTGCATTGTATTTATACATTTTTATTTCCGCTGCTATGTATATTATTAATCTCTGATATTATTTTTCCTCTATGTAATAGTTATTCGTACTCTGATATATTCATGTACTCTGATGTAAATTGTTGTAATAGAAATGAAAAGTTCTATTGTTCTGTGTTCTGATGCGTCGTGTTCTCAAACAATCCGTGTTCCAGTTCGGTCTAGGCTAGGTAATTCGGTGCGTGAGAAGGTGGTATCAGAGCTTTAGTTTACAAAGCTCGAGAACAAGACACATTAGAATCGAACGAAATAATTCATCAGAGATAGAACTAATAACATTCTATTTAAGAATACTCAATAAAGATAGGATCAGCAGTATCCTAGAATGAGAAAGTCATTAGAGATGGGGTTAGTAATTCCCTAGAGTGAGTTGAGAGTGACACATTTACAAGTAATGTATTTTTATTATATATATAATCCGATCTTCTACGCACGGGCAGGTTCGAATCCTGCTGCAAACCACTTCGGGGGCTCGGACGTTAAGCATCCGTGTGCGACGACTATACAAAGCGGGGTAGACACACGGCGCGGGGTATACTTAAGTGAGTGTCAATGTATGCTGTGATCTTAAGGTTCTACGTGTTTCTAAAAAAGAAAGAAAATCCGATCTTAGAAAAGAAAAAAAAAGTATTTTTGAATGTATAAAATGTATTAATTAATTAATTAATTAATTAATTTTTGTATGATTGTTTGATTTCCTGTTTGATTACTTATGATGTCTAATTTAAATAAATTAGACGAAACCTTCGGTAATTTTGGACATTGAATATACAAAAACACTTGTTATTTAATTTAATTGAATTAAGTTATGCTGAATTTAAAATTAGTTAGGGTAGGATAAATATGTATATATCTGTTGAAAAGGTTAATGGCTTAGCGTTGAGTAGAGAAATAAATTTGCGTGCCCGACAAACAAGTGCACCTTTATAAGTTGGTTGCACAATTTTCTTATTATTAAACTACTATGAATTATTTGGGTGCGCTGTAATGGTTGCTTTGTGTGAAATTAAACATACGCCATAGGATAGCGAAAAAAATTATGAACCACACCGCAAAACATACATTATGGAAGACAACATAGCATAGCATATTCCATATAAGCATTTGGTGCTTATATGACAAGGTTTAGATTACCATGTGAGCAAGACGCTTGTATGGCTAGGACTGAACTACAGGTTGAACTGAGGAATGATTACAGACTTAATAACTAATAATGAAAAATCGCAAGATTAAATAACAAACCCTACATGGTCTTGAAATGATAAAAATACATATGTATCTGTTGTTTTAGATATGGAACATGGATTATGACTAATTCCCATCATTGGTTCAAGGGATTATTTTTTTAAACATCTCCCTTGAGCATAGATAATTCACATTTGATTTGTATGCGAAATATTGATTTACCGGGTGCCTAATAAGGCCCAATAAATTTGTTCGAATCAACCCATACAAAGGAGGTTATGGTGATTTTTTTTAGAAATTTAAGGTGTTAGCCAAATTTCAGAGAAATTTAGAAGTTCTTAGAAACTGAAAAGTTGAAGAACTTAAGCCAGAATGAAAGTTGAGTTGGTTAGTTAAACAACTTTCAGCACCGTTCTTTTTCAGGAACGAAATTTTTTTAAGTGGGGGAGATTGTAACAACCCGGAATTTTGGAACCAATTTAAAAAAACATCAATTGATTTTAATGGAAATTAAATATTTCAAATAGTCGCTATGGAATTTATCAACATTACATAGCCCTTAAAAAGTGAAATTTTGCCAGCGACCTCCGAATTCGACGAGATTTTTTTTACTGGATTCGGAATAAAAAGTCATGGCTAGATTTCAAATTTCGTGCCAAAAGGACTCAATATGTGGCCGTGAGAGGTAATCCTGTTTGTTAAGAAACTAGCAATCAGTTTACAAAGGAACATTATTGAAATGATCTCAGAATTCTATGACACTTCTTTTTGGATTCATATCGTCAAATAATGGTAGAATCCAAAATTTCATAATTTATGGAGTTAGTGAGTGGGTGGGCAAGAAGAAAATGTACGCTAAAATCGCATTCTTGAAGATAATTTGAGCTTAATTGAGATTAAACGGAAGGTCAAAAAAAATCGGAATTTGATGAAACTTGATTCATTGGATTTGTAATTCCGTATATAATCATGTGACAAAATTTCATAGCAAACAGTGATCGTTTGCAGTTGGGCAATCGGAGAGAGGGAGATAAACCTCTTACTTAAAACTCTTTCTCTCTTTTCCTCTCCATTATTTCCTCCTTTCTAAAAAAATGGCCTCCTCCCCTAAAGTGCTGCCGCAGCTCGTCCTCCCCACTGCCGCATCCACCAGCGCCTCCTCCTCCTCCTCCGGTGCCGCCAAGCTCCTCCTCTCCTCCTCAAAAAACCCTAAAACCCCTTTCCACCACCATAGCACCTTCCCGGGCCCCACCACCGCATCTAGTACCCTCCCCTCCGACCTACCCCTGCCTATAACCCCTCCTCCTCCAGCCGTGGTCCCCACTTTGTCAAAAAAAATGTTTTGCTAAAATCCTATTCTGCAAAAACACTCTTCTTCCTTCTTTACTCAATACGTTTCGATCTGAGCATTTTGGCTCAAGGCCCTGTAATCGAAAGTTGTAAATCTAGTTTTTCTCTATGAAATGCACATAGAAATATCGAATTTTGGAGTTCGGGGCTGCCCTAATAATGCGGTCAAAGTTCGCAGGCCTGTAGCTTATTTTGGCGATTTCCCGCGAATCCGAGCGCTTTCGAAGGAAAGTTCCCTAGGGAAAAGTTGTCCGGAATGACGTTTCCGTACTATTGACCAAGTTTGGTGAAGATTGAAGGTCGTATGCAGATTGTAGAGTCAGAATGGTGATTACGAGTTGTGGAAAGCGATAACGACAAATGCGCGGCGAAAACCTATATAAGAAGTATCGTGGAGTTTGGTTTAGCTATTGGGTGAGAACTCTCTCACTCACTATTTTATTAGGTTATTGTAATCACACTTAGAATATGTTGATTCCTTACATTGATTTTAACCAGCTATTATATCATAATTTGTTATACGGTGCCTGGTTACTCACATCATAGTTGTTTGCAAACCCATGGATGATTTGTTGATTTCTTGTATTATGTTGTCAGTGTGATTTTGAAATATTTAAAATGTTAAAAACAATGTTAATATTATTGTGGTAGTTGAAATTGGATATAAATATCCATTTGTAATTTGAATAGTGAAGATTGGTTAGTTAGAAAATTAATTTGAATCGAATTAGAATTAGTTAAATTTATTAACCAGTGATTGATTTAAATTGATTGTTGTTGGTTGAAAACCCTACACGGTTCTTGGGATGATATTTGAATCACATGTCCCCCTTGTGTGAAATTGCAGTGAATCGTTTGATTGACAGATTCATATAAGCGTCAATAAATCATTTGAAGCTCATATGAAAATAAAATGCACACTAGATGTCATTTTGGAAGTTGATAGTTGTTTACAACTATTATTGGATATATATGAGGAATGGGATCCATATAATATTCCAATCTGGAATAAATATGAATATTCTTATAATGTAATATCGATGAAGATTAGAAGTTTGATTTTGATGTATGATTTTGGATGGACACGAAAATATAAAAATATGAAGCCGAGTTAAGTATTAAAACGCTATTTTAACTCGAATGATTTTTTATATCGATTTTATTCATTTTTTAAAAATAAATATCGAGAAGATTGAATTTTAAAATCTGACATTTTGAAAATATTATCATTTGAGATAATAACAATAAGGAATGTTCAAATTTTATTTAAAATTGAAACGGAATCGTTTTTACACGAATTTATAAACGATTTATAAAAGATGTTTTGAACGGAATTCGAGTTAATAATAATCGAGTTGATCTTTCATGAAGGCATTTACTATTTATGGAATTTAAAAGGCTTCGCCGCTATTCCACTTATAGGATTAGTCTGATAAGGAAATTTATATCGATTATAAATTGGTTATATTTCCATGAAGATTCCATATTAAATGGAAAATGATTTTGGGTTTGTTGTGAACGGTGTTTTTACATGACATTTATTCTTTAATCTGAGTAAAGGAAGATTAATTTCCAAAGGTTGAATGATTGTTAAGTAATGTTTTTTGAAGATTAAAACTAAGTTGAAGTTTTAATGAATCTTTAATTAGATTGAAAGTTTAATGGTAATTAAATTTACCAAACCTGAGAAGTATTCAAGATGGAGTACCACCAGTTTTACTCCATGCGATAGTTAAATCTCTAATTAGGTTTGAAACATTAAGTGGCAATTAAATTTACCAATAACACGATGGGTGTTAAACATGGAGTACCACTAGTTTTGCTCTATGGGATGAATAGGTTGGGATTGGGATAATAAAATAAATGATTACTTCGGTAAGGCTCGATAATCCCGACTAGTTTTATAAACGTTAATCTGGTTTAAGTTGTGAAAAGATATTATAAAATCTATTGAAATGATTTCCAAGAATATACAAATAAACGAATATTCTAGGTTGGAATGAGATGTGTGCTATCTTTGTGTACTTATCACATGAATATAAAGATGCGCGAGTTATTCAGAAAGACTGGGTTTAACCCATTCTGAATAACTATTATGACGATTAAAAGTCGACGACGAAGACGGTGGTTGAAGACTGGAGATCTTCACATCGAATGGACGATTACTGATGTCTTGATTGGGCTGATCCCCCAAGATAAGGTAATAAGTGGTGGTCGTCCAAACGTACTTAGAGATCGATCGGATATGCGAGGACCTCTCTTCTGTATTGGCTATATTGGATGAGGAATAAGGTGCCTCCGGTTTCGTTCAGACCCAGAACGGACTTGTGAATGGATTGTATGTCTGACATTTTATTATGTTCTATATTCATTGATCTCTGCTATATATATATATATATATATCTGTTTGGTGGAGGAGAATTTTTTCTCTTGCTTAACACCCTTCTCTGAGACGTACGAGCTTAGAGGTTATATATTGGTGGAAACCAATGGTATGGTATGGATTGATAATGTAGCATGCCAAGATGCAATGATCAAGGATTTTGTTGAAAAGCAGAGCTTTGTGGATGATGATCAAAGCGCGAATTTAATATATTGTTAATTTGTGAGCCTCACGCCTCGGTATGAGTCAAAAATTGGATAATGACTGCAGGGAGTGCGTGCATTTCTTTCTAGTTAGAAGTGGTGTTATGGTATAGAGCTCAGACATTTTTACTTATGTGGATGATGGATAGCGAGACGCCTCAGATATGATTGGTCGACATACTGACCATTTTGAAGGTCCGATAGGACAGGGAAACGTATTGTTCAGGAATAATCAATCCAAAAACGTTATGCATGGACCGGCCCTGAAGATCTAAGGGTTGCCCATATGTGTGATCCTGAGGCATTTGCTAAAGTCTCTCAAAACTGGTGAGGAGACATCCTTTGCCTCAACACACCAATGGAATCCAATTTCCAATACATGACTTGTTGGTTTTAGTTGTAAACCTGTATGCGACATAATATATGGTACCTATGTCATCTATGATTGATACATTTATATTCGAAGATTGTTTTCTACGCTATGCCCTTATAATAATATCAAAAATATTTGTTTTAAGCGTATCAAGCATGTTTGGATATTATAAGGTTAAACTCTATCGTTCGGCTTGCGTTGCATTGTGTGATGGGACCCAAGTCTTATAATAGCTTCATTTTTCAAAAAGCATTGCTTTTTTTTATATGTTTAAACTAGTATTCATGTGGAGTGAACCCGTTCCGTGTCATATAGCATGGTCCCATGAAATTAATTAATTTTAAATAAGTAAGTTTTAACAACCATTTCTCACACCAATACCATGACTGACCTAGAGTTTATTGTTTTTCGCCTAAACACTGGGTGCCCATATTTTCCATACGGGCAGCTAGTAGTTTTGGTTTTGTAGATGTTTATTAAACAGGATCCTGGTTTGCGGCTAGAGCTATATTCGGAAAGCTTTGTATCCGAGTATTTCTTTCAATTGTGTTAGTTGACATATTTTCGTTGTGCATTGTATTCATACATTTTTATTTCCGCTGCTACGAAAATTATTAGTCTATGATATTATTTTTTCGCTGTGTAATATTTATTCGTACTCTAATATATTCTTGTACTCTGATGTGAATTGTTGTAATAGTAATGAAAAGTTATGTTGTTCTATGTTCTGATGCGTCGTGTTCTCAAACAATCCACGTTCAGTTCGGTCTAGGATGGGGAATTCGTTGTGTGACAATTCATATATGGAAGCACTGTGGATTAGTGTGACTTATCCTTATATATGCATGTACTTGCACTTACTTATAGTGTAACGACCCAGGAAAAGACGACCTTGGTTATCCGATATACAACACCTATCGAACAATCAAAAGTCGAAATTACCGGATAGTCCAAGAAAGAAATTAGAGGGTGAGGATAGATAAGATAGAAAATTAGAACAGAAGAAGAAGAAGAACACAACAACATCAGAGTAACACGAATCTCACAGCGGAACGAATAAAATATAATAGACAACATATCTTGAAATCAAAGCAGTATATGTATATCATACCATTATCAGAGTACAACACTTTCATCACAGCGGAATAATCAATAGCTAGAAAAATCTTGAAGCCTCCTGCTCCAAGCTCTTCAAGCATACCTGTAAATCCTGACTACTTGACTGCCCATACAAATTTGGGCACCCAAGAGTTTAGGGAAAACAAAACAAAATAAAACTCTGGGTCAGTCATGGGACTGGTGTGAGTAAACTCAAATCATTTGGTTTAACTTTTCAAAATCCTTTTCAAAAGAAAAGATAATCGTAAGACCAATCCACACATAAATACGGATGGCTTTTACCTTACGATAACCCAAAACACTTTGAAAATCATATATTATCTGATATTATAATAATGTCTAATCACAAGTAATTAAAATCTAGTAGAACGCTTGCATCTCACGCTCTACATATATAGTATACAAATCAAACTCGCGGGCACTTATTGGAGACTGGATTCCGACTATGACAAGGTATGGGACCACCTGTCGATAGTGTATCTCTAGAGGCGAATACACTGGGTTCAACAAGAACATCTTGCAACCCGGCCCTCACATGACCGACCACTCATTTCGCTTGAGTGTATCGAATATATATCACCAATGGTTGGGATCAGCAACCGTCTCCCGAATGGGGCAGCATCGATAGATTTAAGAAGCAATTGGAATTTCTCTAGATAGGTGATTATACATCCTAATGGGTGCGACCCACATAGCCATGCTGCCTGCCCGATTTTTTTGTCATTTCCCGGTTGATGAGGCTAGAGGCCACGCTTATCTCTGATAGATCATTCACTTTGAATGCCACATCGTCATACTCACCAAATCACAAATTGATTTCCCCAAAAACACCACGGGTATAAAGCTAAGAGAAACGAATTCCTCCGCCACCAAACGTAAGTATGTTTGAAGAGATCAACTTACGCGATCTATTGAATATACTCTGTCAGGCATTCTTCCATACACGTTTGTCCTGGGACTGGACAAACCGAAGGCACTTTTCTGTAAACAGGATAGCCCTTGCACTTTACTCCGTCTTCAATATATTCAGCATACTTGATTCGCAACGCTTATGCCAATACGGAGTGGTTCTGTGGATAATAATCCAACCGGTCTCTCCATATTAACAACGTAAAATGGTCAAAACTTTGATAGTCGGTGATTTAACTATCAAATGAAAACATGTCTGTGTGCAAACAACGATATTATTTCCAAATGGAAATTCTATCGATCAATCATCATTAATTCTTAAATTAAATTATCATAAATTTATTCTTTTCCTTATTCATGTTTCTCTATGTTTCTTATTTACTATATTTAAAAAATATACGTTATTAACAATGGAAAACATTTCCACTTCTTGTTTTCTATATTAGAAAATATCCTGATCTTATTTGGAAAACATTTCCAAAATTCCTTCATTGGGTTTAAACAGATGTTTGAATAAACATCGCTATGTCAACACAGACCATTATGCTCATTAACTAAATTCACTTAACCACTTTTCACTATCGAACTTATCCACTTCTTAGTTAAAACTGAAGTCAATCAAGTTGGGGTATAATTACCTCTCAGACCTTAACTGAACAACATTTCTAACTTCGAAATAGACAAAGTTCAAACTTCACTCTTTAAGAAAACTTCCTTGAGAACTCTCGGATTCTATTTATGAATCCACTTCCTTTACTGAATCATTTGATTATAACTATAAATGTTATAATTCCATGCTTTCAAAATATGTTAACTTAAATATATTTCCATATCTTAATTTGGATAAATAACCAACCCACTACTTTATTTACAGATAATTAAAACTTGATTTGAAACGGAAAGTAAACATTACTTCCCTTGATTCGATATAATCGAATTTCCATGTATGATTCACTCTCGAATAATCACTATCCGATAATCCTCTTTCGAATAAACTATATTCGATTCCCCTGTTCGAATAACTAATATTCGATAATCCTTTTCTTCGAATAACTAATATTCGAAAAATCTCACTTCGAATAAACCATATTCGATAATTCTCTCCTTCGAATAACTATATTCGATTTAACACACTTCGAACGAACTATATTCGATTACTCTTCTCGAATAAACTATATTCGATAACTCTACTTCAAATAGGTGATATTCGATTAATTCCCTTTTTGACTAACCCTACTTAATTTACTAATACTCGACTACCTCGACTTAATTAACTTTTATTGATTAATTACTATTTGAGTTAACACCATTTGCTTGACTCTAGATCGCAGCGATCACAATGGTTACGCCTGATTCCCCCAGGAAACATTCGACCGCCGTAGGCTATCTGCAGCCCTGCGAATTACGCTAGCAGTCGTGCTAAATGGAAATTCATCCTTAAATAACTTTGTCTATTTTTAACTCTATCTCGAATAATTAGATTCGATCAATTCTAATTGAATAACTAATATTCAATTAACCCTTATTCGATTACTATATTTGAATAACTCTAGTTCGATTTGACTCAAAACGATTAACTCTAACTGATTAACTCTAACTGGTTAATTCTAACTGAATAACTCTAACTGGATAAATCTAACTGAATAACTTTAACTGGTTAACTCTAACTAACTAACTCTAACTGTTTAACTTTACGGTTTAACTCTGACAGTTTAACTTCAACGGTTTAACTCTAACAGTTTAACTCCAACTGTTTAACTCTAACAGTTTAACTCCAACTGTTTAACTCTAACAGTTTAACTCCAACTGTTTAACTCTAACAGTTTAACTCCAACGGTTTAACTCTAGTTGATTAACTCTTTTGAATTAATCCCTTTGACTTTTCTCTTTTGAATAATTCCTTTGGAATAATTCCTTTGAATTACCTCCCCTGAATTGATTCTTTTTCTATTCGTTTACTCAACAAATAATTATTCTCTTTTCGCTTCTATTTATTTAACAAATAAATATTCCCTTTAACTTTTCTATTTATTCAACAAATAAATATTTCTTTTAACTTTTCTATTTATTTAACAAATAAGTACTTCTTTCAACTTTTCTTTATTCCCTACATGAATATTCCCTTTTCAATTCCATTTGTAAATACTTTTACGAATGTTTCCCTTTTTATTTCTATTTGTAATCGTTTCTCAAATATTTCCCTTCTATTTGATTTCACCAATATTTTCCCTTCTATTTGATTTCACCAATATTTGTTTTTTAACAAATGCTTTGATTCCATAATCATTTTCTCTCATGAAATTCTCTTCCTTTTATATATAAAATCTATTGATTTTATATAAATAATTTATTTTCAAAATAAACTTTGAAAATCCCTTTTCACTTTCTAGTATCACTTACGGTATAAAAATACCAAATCAAAAGGTTCAATCATCATCCAAACCCACAGGTTCAACAACAGATGATATAACACATCATATATCAGAATATATGAAAAAACGGTAAATAAATGTTGAGGAATCCAGTTGGATCCCTCCGACCTGTTTCCCTGCATCCACAGATGTTACACAATATAATTCACATCAATTTCATTTCAATATGAGGTATTCTGACAAACAAAATCAACATCGGTTAACGATATATATAACTATATCGGTATTTTCAACCAGCTGACTGGCAGTTTAACCAAACAATCAACACTCAGCAATTCAATCAATATTTATCAATTCTAAAAATACTTTATAAAAATATAAAGTGTTCAGAGTTAGTGAGATTTACTCACATTGGACGGTTTATCGTTGAATAACGATAATCGGTCATTGATTTGGTTCAGACGTTAAATTTCACCATAAATCCAAACGAGTTCCAATCCACTTGCGGTCAGTTCCATTGCGTAGTGCTCGTACATACGATCCCAACAGATCCTGTTTCGTTAAATTTCGTTAATGTATGCAAAGGTTATGCTATTTACAATATTTGCCTAATTTAACTGAATATATATTCAATTAAATTAATCAAATTATTTTTATCTTAATTAATTTCTAATTGCGTTATTAGCCAAATTACCTTCTCTGCCCTTCTAAAAAATCCTACTTTCCCATCTCTAGCGATATCCAATTTTTTTTTTAAAAAATTGAAAAACCATTTTAATATTAATTAAATTTAATTTTCAAATAAAATATTTAAAAATATTCATTTAATTATAACTTAAAATTTTTAACCCGGATCAAAAATCTGCTTCCACTCATTTTAAAGTATTTTTCGATAAGAATCCAACGGTCCTTGTTTCGTGGAAATCCGACTTGTTTTGAAAAAGTTATAAGCTTTTAAAGTTTATGGTTAAAAATTACGAAAATGCCCCTGGTCTGTTTTAAATTCAAATTAAATTCAAATTAGATTTTAAATTTAAATTTAAATTAATCATCCCATCCGTCGGATCAGTTAGGTATAACCAGGGAGAGCAGGAAACTATATTTTCCAAACTCAAACCTTAGACACTATCCTCTCTGTCACCCTTAGAATGTTATGATATTTATTTTTACAAATTCTATTTTAATTATAATATATATATATATATTACAAAATTAAATAAATAAATAAATATTATTTAAAAACTTACCCCGCGAAGCCTAAGCCTCTGCCTAACAGTCCCTAGCTCCCCGTCTTGCCCTCCTTTCTCCCTTCCTTCCCTTTTCCCTATTTCCTAATATTTTATTATTATTTCTGCCATTACCAAAGCTTGAAAGAGGAGGAGGAGGAGTGAGTTTAAAATGAAGGGGGGGGGGGCGCTATTTATAGCCGAAGGAGTCACATGGATTGCTGAGGTGGCGCGAATCCAACGGTCGAAAATGGATGGCTAGGATTAATCCTTAAATTAATTAAATTATAAATAAATTTTATAATTTATGAATAGTAAAGTGTGTTTTCTCAACCCTATTCGGACGTTAATTTGACTTACTTATTGATACCTTATCCAAAATCTTTTTCAACCATGTTGTTCACTTTTTCTTGTTCTTCAATAATATATAAAAATATATCAATTTTGAATTTGTTTGAACTTTCAAATAATTTAAATTCAAATTCAAAATAGTGTTTTGTGTTAGTTTCAACACCTTCCGGTCTCATGTTGGAGTATCAAACGATAACAGTTTTCAGAAATTCTTCCACCATCTGGTCCGGGTTTTAACGTACTTCAATCCTATGTATTCAAATCAAAAATCGGAGTTCGTTTAGATTTTCAAATAATTTATTTAAATTTTGTTTCTTTAATAACTTTCTATATCCGTTATAGGATTTTCCCAGATTTCATATATAGCTAATATCCTATGTTTAGAATTTTCCTGGATAGGTCTCAGGTTCCAGTTTTGTCGTTAGCATTAGCAAATTCCAATTACCGTCAAAATTTAGTTCAAATTTTGGCCTTTTATTTTTTCTTTTCCACATACGGATGCCATTTTTGACGTAACTTGATTGGTTACCTAATTTCATCATTTCAGATTTAATGAAACTGATTTCATCGAAATCCGAGTTCGTTAGCTACTACATCCTTTGTAAACGTACTATTTTAAATTAAAAATTTATCCTTTTATACTGCCAGTTCACATTATATTGCAGATCCACTAAATTTTTACCATTTCGGAATAAAATAAAATATTCAAAATTATTGAAATTAAACCATTTAGAATTCCAAAATAATAAAAAAAAACATTTTTAAATAATAACTAAATGGTCAAAAAATCTGGGCCGTTACATATAGATATCTATATACGGTTTTATTTGAAATGTCTCTATATAGATATTGAATTGTTTTAGAAGTTCCAACATGGATGTTTGTGCTTGCACATAGATGTCGTGCTTCCAGTAAACATAAACGTTTTTCTTGTAACCTGCTACATGTTGATGGTTAAAACTACCATCACTAAATGCTTACAAAATTTATGAATATTCTTAAATAAATTTTGTACTGGTAGTTATGCATGAATCACAGTATGCCTCACCTTTTTTTTAAATGAAAATTGACAGGAAACATTTATATATAGATACATAATATGTTTCCTTAAAGTGTATAGGAAGCATGTCAAATACTCAACACCATTCTACTGAATGTATTAGCATATGCCTGCACACATAAGTAAGTATTCCGCATAAGTTAAAATGAAGTATGTTACTCTGTCATAAATTCAAGATCAAAATAATATGTTAAAATTGATCTATTAATAAATAAATATCCTGCTGCATGGCATTGCCTTTTAATCTTGGCTCCGACACAATATAACATTGTTATATGAGGTGCACTATTGAATAGTCATTGGAAGTAAACACTGTTGTAATGTATATTATCAAGCAATGATGCAATTCCATCCTCTGTTTTTGAGCATGGACTGCTAGTTCATTATATGAACTTTAACAGTTATATATATATATATGCATGCAATGGTATATAATAGTTATATATATTCAAAAACAACATACAATAAGTTTGTATACTATATGGGGATACTCAGTATCAAAATTATTTGAATTATGGACGAATTGATATATATATATATATATATATATATATATATATATATATATATACACACACACACACATAACATTGTAGACAGTGTAATATATTAATCTATGAACAAATAGTTGCTTTGTTAGTTTTATATGTATAATGCATATAATAGTTTTTTATATATACATACATGCTAAATATCATGTGCTTGTTATAGAATAATAGATAATTTAACTATACAACCAGGTTTAATAAGGAATTCCTTTACATGGTTTGCTGATAGTTTAACTAGGCTATTGAAGCCATAACCCCATTTATCTTTGATGCCTTTTGCTTATTGATTTACCCTTATGATCAGTGTTACATTTTTGTAATACAAGTGAATCTTATAACATATATAGGCCAAACTAAACTTATATATACTACTAGGCTTTTGAAGCCACATGCTTAAAACTGTATGCATTTTAAACTGGTTGCATTTAGTATGATTTCAGTTGGTTTCGTGCCTCAATAGTTAGGCAGCTGATACTAGCCCAGGCAACGCAGATTGATACCTGCTGCAAACCAATAAATCATGAAAGAAAAAAGGCAATTTTGACTTGTTTACATGATATAAAATGTATATGATGATACATCTATACACGTCATTTATATACATTTTGCATAATGTATACGAATATAAATGTTATTGTGCAATATATGTCATAACTGTGTTAAATATGTAAATGTATAATTTGTTATACATGTATATGCATTAATATTAACATATGTGTATGCATGCAATGGTTAAATTTTATCATGGCTTTGATTCTCATTGTGTATATTGATTATGTACGTAAAGCGTGTTACTGAATGCTTGTTGTTTAATATTCATAAGAAGATAGTGTTTATACTACAATTTTACCCTAGACATTATATTTGATGTTCTTTTATATGTTGGCGGCTCAACTCATATGATATATGATATTTTAGTATAATTATATACGTAGTCTCTGAAACATGTGACACGACCCAAACTTCCCCATAAAGGAAAGCTCGGATTGTCTGAGAACACGACAAATCAGAACACAAACAGAAGAACATTTAATTGCTTATTACAACAATTTACATTAGAGTACAAGAATATATAGAGTATGAATAAATATTACACATTTGATAACTATTTGAGATTTACAAATTACTACGCAGCGGAAAATAATATAAAACACAACTGAGAGAGATACATGGATACAGAGCTTTCCGAATATGATTCCATCCGTAAACCAGGATCCTGTGAATATAAATTTGCAAAACCAAAACTACTAGCTGCCTATGTGGAAAATAGGGGCACCTAGAGTTTAGGTTAAAACAATAAACTCCAGATCAGTCATGTGACTGGTGTGAGAACTAAAACAGTTATTTAAAACTTTACTTTAAAATCAGATATATCAAGGGATCACGCCGTATAACACAGAACGGGTTTCCACCCAAGAATACCAGTGCATATAACAAAACAACGTAATGATTTTTTGGAAAAATGAAGCTATTATAAGACTCAAGTCCCATCACACAATGTAACGCAAGCCAGAGGATAGAGTTTTACCTTATAATAGCCAAACATGCTTGGTACGTTTAAAACAAATCATTTTGATACTATTATAAGTGCATAGTGTATATACAACATCAAATATAAATGTATCAATCCTAGACGGCATGGGTACCATATATCATGTCGCCAATACTAGGCTCTACAATCAAAACTGAAATGTCACGTATCAGAAGTTGGATTTCCATCTGTGAACCAAGGCAAGGGATCGTCCTTACCGCTTCGAGACTCTCTAGCCCGAGCCTCAGGCAAGCGAGCAGACAAGCCTTGGATCGTCCGGGCCGGTCCACACGAAGTGGATTAAAATTCTTGGACAATACGTTTCCCTGCCCTATGGGGGTGGTCATATATCGACCAAACCATCCATCGGCACCATAGTGACCAATATAACCGAGGCGCCTCGCTATCCATCATCCATATAAGTAAAACGTCGGGGCTTGCAAAACCCAGATACTGCTCCAAGCTAGAAGGAAACGCATGTCCTCCCTGAAGTCCTCTCCCGTTTCTAGTTCACACCGGGGTGCTAGGCTCGCGAATTAACGCTATACACAAAGCTATGCTATATTAAAGCCATGCTTTGATCATCAACCCCAAGACTCTGCTTTTCAACAAAATCAACAAAATCTTTGATCATTTGCATCTCAGCATGCCACACAGGCAATTCACGCTATGCAACCGATGTCTATCAATCACACAGAATGAAATCCAATGTCAGACACACATCCATTTACAAGTTTGTTCTGGGTCTGAACGAAACCGAAGGCACCTTATTCCTCATCCCATATGTCCAACACAGGAGAGAGGTCCTCGCATATCTGGTCGATCTCCAAGTACGTCTTGACGATCACCACTTATTACCTCATCTTGGGTGTACAACCCAGTCAAGACATCAGTAATCATCCAAACGATGTGAAGACCTCCGGTCTTCAACCACCGTCTTCATCGTCGACTCATCACCGGTTCAGTTATTCAGAATGGGATAAACCCGGTCTTTCCGAATAACTCACATATATTATATACAAGTGCTGCAAAACACAACATACACCTCATTCCAATTCTGAATATTCCTTTATTTAAATATTCATATCCTTTGGGAAAGGTTCCCATTAATTTTATCAAAGATAAATTCTTTAAATTTATTCTTTAATCTTCCTTTGGATATCAATTCAAACCAAATTAAGGTTTGTCCAAACTAGTCGGGATTAGCGCATCTTACCGAAGTAATCATTTGTTTAATTTCCCAATCCCAACCTATTCATCCCATGGAGCAAAACTGGTAATACTCCATATCTAACATCACGGTGTCATCGGTAAAATTGATAACCATTTCACGTTCAAATATAACTAAAGATTTAACTATCGCTTGGAGAAAAACTGGTGATACTCCATTCTCGATCATTTCATGAATTCGATAAATTTAATTATCTCATTTACATTCCAATCCAATTAAAGATTCATTAAAACTCTAATTTAGTTTTAATCTCAAAAATCATTACTTAATGATTTTTCAAAGTTAACAAATTAATCTTATCTTTAACTGGGTTAAAGAACCAATGTCATTTAACACATAGTCCACGATAAACCCAAATCACATCCCATTAATTATGGAATCTTCACGGACAACAGATCAATGTATATAATCGATATAAACTTCCATATTCAACCGATAATATAACTGGAATAACGATAAAGCCTTTTAAATTCCATATATATTAACAGTCTTCCTCCGCAGAAGCTCACTTCGATTATTATCCAATCGAATTCCATTCCATTCCAATTTATTATATTAAATTGGAAAACTTTACTTTGGAAAATCTCCTTTAAATATTAACAAAAAGATTTATAAATTCCAAATCCCATTTCACTGCAAATCGGGTTAAAGAACAAATGTCACTTAAAACACAGTTCACGATAAACCAAATTCACATTCCATATTTATTCCAGTTACTAAATATAACTGGAAACTCCAATAATCTTAATTAAAAGATTTACTCTTTTCACACGGGGTTTAAGAACAGTGTTAATGAAGACACCATTCATGACAAACCCAAAATCCAATTCTTTTATTCAATTCCAATTAAATATTAATTAATTGGAAAATTTCACTAAATCTTACTTAAAAGATTTATTCTTTTCTCAACTGGGTTTAAGAACAGTGTTATTTAAGACACCGTTCACGACAAACCCAAAATCCCATTTGATATTAAATACAAGGCTATGAATAGAAAATATATCGGCTTATATTCAATATCAAATTCTGCAACCAACAAATATCGTATTGGAAATAACGATATAAATATATCTTTCAAATTTCCATAACAATATCTATACAATCATGAAATCCGACGTCGAGATATTCCAAAGATAATTTCGATTTAAATCCATTCCAATTCATATATTGGAAATTCTGGTTATTTTTAAAACCATTTCAAATCCAATTTATTTATTTAAAAATATTGGATTATAATTCTAGTTCATAACTAGTTCATTTCGATAAAAATATATTTTTATCTTTTCATATATGGAATTTTTCATCCTAATTCTTTCCAAATCATTTATTATGATTTTACACAAATTATTAATATTTTTATCAAGGTCCGTACAGTTGGTTTCCAATAACAGTCATCGAACTACACTTACAACGACCTTTTCCAATTTTGATTTGGAAATAATTCCAAATCCAACCATTAGATTTCAAATTCCTTATATTCCTTGGAAAGCTCTTTTCGATATGAACCCAATGGTTCCAGTTTTAGGAGAATCCGACGGTCGGATCTCCCGTAATGTCAATTCGAAGTCAATGGTCGAAATTCGTGAACTGCCGCGACGCGGCACATTCTATTCAGGCCATTAAAAATATATAATATATATATATGTATATATGTTATGTATATTTCATCGATTTCAATTCAAAACGTTTTTTATAAATTCATTTAAATTCGTTTTAAAAATGATTTCAACTTCACTTTCAATTTCAAATTAAATTTGAATACTTCTTAATAAATTCGTTTTAAATTCATTTTAAGACGATTTTAGTTTCATTTCAAATCAAATTTGAATATTCCTTAATAAATTCGTTTTAAATTCATTTTAAAATGATTCAATTCCATTTCAAATATCAAATCAAATTTGAATATTCCATATCATTTTAATATTAAAATGATAATATTTTCAAAAATATCAAATTTTGAAATCACTTTTCGATATTCATTATAAAATGAATAAAATCGACAAAATTCCCGTTCGTGTTAAAATGGCGTTTAACTACTTAACACGGCTTCACATTTCAATATTCACTGAATATTATTTTAAAATATTCGTTAATTCTGAACCGGAATCAGACATAGTCAATTACCATATAATTTTATTTATATGGATTTCATACACACATGTACACAACAATAATCAAACACAGTCAACCATCATCCAGAGTGCATTACACAACTGTATAAGCGTTAAATATAAATAATTAATGCTTACAACAGTCTGTCAACCCGTCGATTGACATACAACTAAACAATTGGGATTAGTGTATGTCAAATATCAACCCAATACCCGTGTGATGTTTCAAACAACAAACACTGATTATTATTTGTGCGGTTGGGCAATGTGTAAAATATATCGTCCCAATCAGTATCAGATAAATGGGTGTACATAAACAAATCGTCCGAAATGTTTATAAATATTTATTTCAATACATGACTATTTTACACAGTTCATATATACAATAAAAATGATATTTTTATTATTCCAATATTTTATTCATCACATGAATATTTTATTTTCCATTTCATAATACAATCAAAATAAATGTCCATCACACAATACAATCAAACAAGTCGTCCATGGTCTGCGAACAACGGGGACCAGTTCATATATGTAGTTATAAAATAAATAACTGTACATAAATAATTTTAGTGAGAAGTTCTCACCTTTGATTTCCACTCCGCCGTGCTTTGATTGTCGATCTATATAGCATACCTACGTTAAAAATCATATTTTTAACCAATTAATAATTATTTCTTTGTATCACTATTTTATAAATAACATATAGGCTAAAAATCATATTTTTATCTTTCTAGAAATATTTTCCTAGATACGATAAAAATCCCATTTTTATCTAACCAAAAATATTTCCTTTTTACGATAATAAATCATATTTTTACAATGCTATTGTATATATAAAAATCGTACTTTTATATTGCTACTATATATATAAAAATCGTATTTTTACATAGCTACTATATATATAAAAATATTTTTATACTGCTACTATATATATAAAAATCATTTTTTTTTATGTTGCTACTATATATATAAAAATCGTATTTTTATATAATTAAAAATCACATCTTGGTATAATTAAAAATCAAATCTTTTTATAAATAAAAATCAAATCTTTTCTTAGAAATAAAATTCATATTTTTATATAACTAAATTTCATATTTTTCTATAACTAAAATTTATATTTTTCTATAACTAAAATTCATATTTTTCTCTAACTAAAATTCATATTTTTCTATAACTAAAATTCATATTTTTCTATAACTAAAATTCATTTTTTTTATATTATCTATATAAAAATTGATTTTATAAATGCTAATCGTATATAAAAAAAACTGGCTTTATAAATGCGAATTATATATATATATATAAACTGATTTTAAAAATGCTAATTATATATTAAAAAACTGGTTTTATGAACATTAATTAAATAATTAAATAGGTACCTGCCGTACGTTTTCTGGTTGATCAAAACCTAGGTTTACATCTTTCGTCGAGTCCAAGCCACTTGAAGATGATCGGAGGGTCTCACGTGCTCGGCCTTGAATGAGCTTTCTGCCGCTACCCCAGACGTCGTGTAATGACCCGAACTTCCCCATAAAGGAAAGCCCGGATTGAGTTGAGAACACGACAAATCAAAACACAAACAGAAGAGCATTTCATTGCTTATTACAACAATTTACATCAGAGTACAAGAATATACAAAGTTTGAACAAATCATATACATTTGATAAATAACAGAGATTTACAAATTACAATGCAACGGAAAATAATACAAAACACAACTGAAAGAGATACATGGATACAGAGCTTTCCAAATATCATTCCAGTTGTAAACCAGGATCCGGTGAATATAAATCGGCAAAACCCTACTAGTAGCTGCCGTGTGGAAAATAGGGGCACCCAGAGTTTAGGTTAAAACAATAAACTCCAGGTCAGTCAAGTGACTGGTGTGAGAACTAAACCAGTTATTCAAAACTTTACTTTAAAATGAAGTAAATCAAGGGACAACGCCATATAACACGGAACGGGTTTCCTTCCAAGAATACCAGTGCATAGAATGAACTGCGCAATGCTTTTTGGAAAAATGGAGCTATTATAAGACTCAGGTCCCATCACACAATGCAACGCAAGCCAGAGGATAGAGTTTTACCTTATAATAGCCAAAAATGCTTGGTACGTTTAAAACGAATCATTTTGATACTATTCTAGTGTAAAGTGTATGAAAATAACTTCAAATATAAATGTATCAATCATAGACGACATAGTGGCCCATCCCACTATGTCGCCATACTAGGCTCTACAATCAAAACCGAAATGTCAGGTATTGAAAATTGGATTTCCGTCATGAGTCGAGGCCAGGGATGGCTCCTCACCGCTTCAAGACACTCTAGAAAATGCCTCAGGACTACACACTCTGGGAAACCCTGGATCGGTTGGGCCGGTCCACACTTACGTTAGTGGATTGGCAATTCCTGAACACACGTTTCCCGGTCCTATCTGACCTATCCATCGGCTCCGTAGAGACCGATATATCCGAGGCGCCTCGCATTCCAACATCCACATAGGTAAAAATATAAAATGTCAGGGCATGAAAATGCTGACAGCACCCATAACTAGAAAGAAACATCATGTTCTCCCAACGGTCCTTATCCCGTTTTTAACTCATACCGAGGTATGAGGCTCGTGAATTAACGTTATACACAAAGCTATGCCCTTTAAGGCCGTGCTTTTATCATCAACCACAAGACTCTGCTTTTCAAAAAAAGCCTTGATCACTGCATCTCTGCATGCCACACAGGCAATTCACGCCATGCGACTGATTTCTATCGATATATAACATTTGAGCTCGAACGTCTCAGAGAAGGGCGTTAAACAAGAGAATAAATTCTCCGCCGCCAAATAGATATATATTTAATAGAGATCAATCAACACAGAATAAAATCCAATGTCAGACACACATCCGTTTACAAGTTTGTTCTGGGTCTAAACGAAACCGGAGGCACCTTATTCCTCGTTCCATATGTCCAATATGGAAGAGAGGTCCTCGCATATCCGTCGATCTCAAAGTACGTCTGGACGATCACCACTTATTACCTCGTCTTGGGTGTACAGCCCAATCAAGACATCAGTAATCATTCAAACGATGTGAAGACCTTCGGCCTTCAACCACCGTTTTCATTGTCGACTTATCGTCGTATCAATTATTCAGAATGGGTATAAACTCGGCCTTTCCGAATAACTCACGTATATAATAAACAAGTGTTATAAAAACACAACATACGCCTCATTCCAATTCTGAATATTCTTTTATTTAAATATTCACATTCTTAGGGATATGTTCCCATTAATTTTATCAAAGGTAAATTCTTTAAAATTTATTCTTTAATCTTCCTTTGGATATCATTCAAACCATATTAAGGTTTTCCAAACTAGTCGGGACTAACGCACCTTACCGGAGTAATTATTAATTTAATTTCCCAATCCCAACCTATTCATCCCAGGGGGCAAAACTGGTATTACTCCATAACTAACACCACAGTGTTATCGATAAAATTAATTACCATTTTCCGCGTTCAAATCTAATTAAAGATTTAACTATCGCTAGGAGCAAAACTGGTGACACTCCATTCTTGATCATTTCCCAAATTTGATAATTTAAATTATCAATTCCCATTGCAATTTTGTTAAAGATCCATTAAAACTCTACTTAGTTTCAATCTTTCCAAAATCAATATTAATGATTATTTAACTTTGGAAACCCAAACATGTCGCATCGACAATCTACATCGTAATATTGATTTCTGCCGATATATAACCTCTAAGCTCGTACGTCGTAGAGAAGGGTGTTAAGCAAGAGAATAAATTCTCCGCCACCAAACAAATATATATTTAGCAGAGATCAACCATACAGTTCGAAATACAATGTCAGACATGTAATCCTGCCTTTAACTGGGTTAAAGAACTATTGTCATTTAAAACACAGTTCACGATAAACACAAATCACATTCCATTAATTATGGAATCTTCACGGAAAAACAAATCAATATATAATCGATATCAATTTTCGTATCCGACTAATAATATAAATGGAATAACGGCAAAGCCTTTTAAATTCTATATGTATTAACCGTCTTCCTCCACAGAAGTTCACTTCGATTATTATCAATCGAATTCCATTCAATTCCAATTTAACATATTTAATTGGAAAACTTTACTTTGGGAAATTCTCGTTAAATCTTAATAAAAAGATTTATAAATTCCAAATCACATTTCACTGTAAATCGGGTTAAAGAATGAATGTCGTTAAAAACACAGTTCACAATAAACCCAATTCACATTCCATTTTCAGTTCCAATTAAATGTTAATTAATTGGTAATTCTTCTTTAAATCTTAATTAAAAGTTTTATTATCTTCACACAGGGTTTAAGAACAATGTTACTGAAGACACCATTCCCTCAGTCTCTAACCGTAAATTAGTAAGAGAACAATTCCCTAAGTATTGATCCTGAAGGCTGAAATCAACATTAGATCAATGCCCAGGAAACCATTCAACTTAGTTAATCTCCAGTTAGTTTCTAATTTTCTTAACTCTATTGGGTTTAAGAATAGTATTTTTAAAGATACCACTCACGACAAACCCAAAATTCAATTCAATTCAATTCCAATTAAACATTAATTAATTGGCAAACTTCATTAAATCTTAATAAAAAGATTTAATCTTTTCTCAAATGGGTTTAAGAACAGTGATAGTGAAGACATCGTTCACGACAAACCCAAAATCCCATTTGATATTAAATACAAGGCCCTGAATAGAAAATATACCAGCTTATATTCAATATCAAATTCTGAAATCAACAAATATCGTATTGGAATAACAATATATATATCTTCCAAATTCCTCTATAATGCCCGTATAATCACGGAATCCAATATCGAAATATTTCGAAGATAATTCTAATTCTTCCAATGTCCGTATAATTCCTCCACAATGTCCGTATAATTCCTCCACAATGTCCTTATAATCACGGAATCCAATATCGTATTGGAAATTCTGGTTATTTTTAAAACCAATTTAAATCTAATTTATTTATTTAAAAATATCAGATTATAATTTTAGTTCATAACTAGTTCATTTCGATAAAAATATATTTTTATCTTTTCAAATATGGAATTTTTCATCCTAATTCTTTCCAAATCATTTATTATGAGTTTACACAAATTATTGATATTTTTAATAATTTTATCAAGGCCCGTACAGTCGATTTCCATAAACGGTCATCGAACTCCACTTACAGCAACCTTTTCCAACTTTGATTTGGATACAATTCCAAATCCAACCATTAGATTTCAAATCCCTTATATTCATCGGAAATCTCTTTTCGATACGAACCCAACGGTTCTGGTTGTAGGAGAATCCAACGGTCGGATCTCCCGTAACGTCCATTCGAAGTCAATGGTCAAAATTTGCAAACTGCCGCGGCACGGCCCGTTTTATTCAGGCCATTATATATATAATATATATACTATATATATTTCATCAATTTCCATTTAAAACGTATTTTATTAATCGTTTTAAATTCGTTTTTAGAACGATTTCAACTTCATATTCAATTTCAAATCAAAATTGAATATTCCATATCATCGATATATAAATGATGGTATTTTCAAAACATTAGATTTTGAAATCACTTCCTTTTCGATATTCATTATAAAAATGAATAAAATCGATATAAATATCGTTCACATCAAAATGGTGTTAATCTAATCAACACGGCTTTATATATTTAAATACTTTCTTGTCCATCCTAAATCGGACATCAAAATCAGATTTTGATCTTTTACTGAATATTATTTTTAAAATATTCATTATTTTAAAATATTTGTTATTTTAAAATATTCATTCTTTCTGAACTGGAATCAGACACAGTCAATTACCGTATAATTTTATTTATATGGATTTCATACACACATGTGCACAACAATAATCAAACACAGTCAACCATCATCCAGAGTGCATTACACAACTGCATAAGCATTAAATATAATTATTCAACGCTTACAACAGTCTGTCAACCCATCGATTGACATACAACTAAATATTGGGATTAGTGTATGTCCAATATCATCCCAATACATGTGTGGGGTTTTCAAACAACAAACACTGATTATTATTTGTGCAGTTGAGCGATGTGTAAAATTTATCGTCCCAATCCATATTAGTCAAACGGGTGTACATAAAAAATCGTCCGATTTGTAAATGAATATTTATTTCATTTTAGTAAATATTTTATTTCATTCATTTATACAATAAAAATGATATTTTTATTGTTTTAACACTTTATTTAACACATGAATATTTTATTTATTCCATTCCACATCACAATCAATTTTCACAACACAATCAAATCAAACAAGTCGTCCATGGTTTGTGGACGACGGGTGTCGGGTGCTGCTAAGCACCATCTGCATCCTAGTATATGTTTTAGCTAGAAAATAAATTAAAATGAGAAGTTCTCACCTTTGGGATCCACCCCTCCATTCCTTATTTCTGAACGGTTCAAATTTGCGTGAAATTTCTACTCAACTTTTACACGTTGTTCATAGTAAAAATCACATTTTTAATATGATGTTTATATATTAAAAATCATATTTTTATGTCATTATTATATAAATAAAAATCATATTTTTATTTCTACTTCATATATATTTTTATTGTTACTTCATATATATAAAAGTCGAAATTTTATCGCTACTTCATATATATAAAAATTGAATTTTTGTCGCTACTTCATATATATATATATATATATATATATATATATATATATATATATATATATATATATATAAATCGAACTTTTATCGCTACTTCACATATATAAAAATCGATTTTTTTCGCTACTTCATAAATATAAAAATCGAATTTTTATTGGTACTTCATATACATATATATATATATATATATATATATATATAATTTTTATTTCAGAATCATTCATATACAAATCAAATCTTTTCCATTATCAAAATATAATCTTTTTCATTATAAAAATATAATTTTCTTCATTATAAAAATATAATATTCTTCATTATAAAAATATAATCCTCTTCTGGATAAAAATATAATCTTTCTCTTTATAGAAATATAATCTTTTAATTAATAAAAATCATAACTTTTCTATATAAAAAAAAACCATATCTTTTCTATGAACTAAAATCAATGCCCCTTTCTATTTTTAAAACTCTGATCTTTTTACTAATTTTAATAAATTAGTTACACAATGAAAATAAAAAATAGATAAACTTACAGAAAAATTGATTTTTCGGACGAAGGGGCATAAGCAGCGCTGGAGGTCAGGGGAAACGGCGGCACCGGAGTTGGAGGATGGCGCAGCGCATTCAGGTTGCGCAGGGGGGGGGGGGGGTCTGGCGTGCGGTGGTGACTGGTTCCGGTGCTTCTCGGTGGTGAGGGGGTCTCGTGATGGGTTTGAGCAACGGGAAAGAGGGAGGAGGAGAGAGGGAGGTGGCGCGATCTTCGTGGGAGGTGGCACCGAAGTTGGCGCGACGATGGCATCGCTGGAGGGGGCGGCTTCGAGCTCCGTCGGTCTTTTTTTTTGTGAATGATTTGAACGGGGAGGAGGAAAAAGGGGAAAAGGGGGTTTGACTTTAATTAAAAAAATATTTTAATTTTAACTCCATAAAGTTACTTTCCCATTCGAACCCCAAATCGAACCCATCGACTATCGCCCCTAGCTAATTACCCCTATTCCGAACACAATGGGATATGTCAGGTATGCCAATTCGACTGTTACGATCAGTTTCCGTTAAATTTACAATATAAATTAATATTTCAGTCAATATGAATTTAACGTACATTTCAATTTACTGGGGCCCACATATTGACTCCAAAAATTCCAAAAAAATAAATTTGGCTATGTTTTGACGATACGGTCCTAACAAAACTAATTTCGTCGAATTTGGAGACTGTTCGAAAAATGGCCATTTTTCAGTCGATTAAATTCAAACTGAAATTGCCAAACATGTTTAAATTCACCACGCTCACATATTGATTCCAAAAATTATGAAAATTGGACTCCAACAATAATTTGACATTCCGGATCCAACAAAAGTGGTCTCATTGAAAAATGAGGTTGTTTGCAAAATTGCCTCTTTTAAGGGCTATATTTCCATAGCGATTATTCTAAATTTCCAATTGGGCATAACTTTTTATTCCCACTATGAATTTTCAATTTTTTGGATTCGTTGGAAAGATATTTTCAAATAGATTCTAATATTTCTGGTTTCACTATAGTCTGATTTATTTTGAATCATGTACATTCATTTGAAATTTGAAATCGAAATTTCAAACTACCGCGCCATTTCCAATTCCTTTTATAATTAAAATAAATACTTATATTCTAATTTCGATTTAAATAAATATATACATTCTAATTCTATTCAAAATAAATTTTTAGTCGTTATTATTTAAAATATCTCATTTTAAATATTCAAAATTCATTAAAATTGCTAAAATAAAAATTTTAAATTGGTTTTGATTTTCCGGGTTGTTACAATCTCCCCCACTTAAAATCTTTTCGTCCTCGAAAAGGAAAGGAGCTGAAAGTTGTTTAAATAACCAACTCAACTTTCATTCTGGCTTTCCTTCTTCTACTTTTCAGTTTCTAAGAATTTTCCAATTCTTCAAAAATTTTGCTAACACCCTAAATTTTTGGAAAATTTCGCCATAACCTCCTTTGTACGGGGAGCATTGGGATAATCTCCAAACCGCCGCACAGGCTCTCTCATCTCAAAATGAAAAAGATAAAGCCAACCGGCTCATAAAATCATCCTAACCCAATAAATTAGTAAACATGTACCTATTTGTCGGGCATACAATTTTATTCCTCTGCTTAGCTTCCGTGCTATGACCTGTTCAATGTATATACATGTATATGCATGCAATCTCAAACAATTTTCAAGTTAGTTCAATATTTTGATTCGATCTGGCTTAATGGTTCAAAATTTAATAAGTCAAACCAATAATCAAACAACACAATCAACAATCAATTAGTTGATTAGTTTTTCAAATGCATAACTTTAATATATATTCAAAAATCATATTTTTGTTGCCAAATCACAACAATAACCTATCTAGTTTTGGTTCTCACACGAGTCAATTGGAAATATATAGAAATTCCACTTTCGAAACTCGAACATAAATGCTGATGACGACTAGTCAATCATCAGAGTTATCTCCGGGCGACTAGAGTGTGATTCTATATCTATCCATTATATTTGAGACTTCGAATACACGCTAGCTAGGCGATATGCAAAATCTTCATATACTTGATTGCCCAAAAATCAATATGAAATAAATATTCAAATACGTAAAATATGGTTTAACTTTCCAAAACATTATTTGTTTTCATTTTTATTTTAAAAATAAAACTCTTCACACTCGTTCTAGGACACTATTGATCCTATCTCTAAGGAGTCATTCTTAATGGTTATTACTAATCCTAGCTCTGATGAATTCTTTCGTTTGGTTCTAATCTGCCTTGTTCTCGAGCTCTGTAAACCAAAGCTCTGATACCATGATGTAACGACCCAAACTTCCTCATAAAGGAAAGCCTGGATTGAGTTGAGAACACGACAAATCAGAACACAAAAAGAAGAGCATTTCATTGCTTACTACAACAATTTACATCAAAGTACAAGAATATACAGAGTTTGAACAAAACATATACATTTGATAAATAACAGAGATTTACAAATTACAATGCAGCGGAAAATAATACAAAACACAACTGAAAGAGATACAATGATACATAGCTTTCTGAATATCATTACAGCTGTAAACCAGGATCATGTGAATATAAATCTGCAAAACCCAACTACTAGTTGCCCGTGTGGAAAATAGGGGCACCCAGAGTTTAGGATAAAATAATAAACTCCAGGTCAGTCATGTGACTGGTGTGAGAACTAAAACAGTTATTTAAAACTTTACTATAAAATGAAGTAAATCAAGGGACCACGCCATATAACACGGAATGTGTTTCCTCCCAAGAATACCAGTGCATAGAATAATCAGCACAATGCTTTTTGGAAAAATGGAGCTATTAAGACTCAGGTCCTATCACATAATGCAACGCATGCCAGAGGATAGAGTTTTTCCTTATAATAGCCAAACATGCTTGGTACGTTTAAAACAAATCATTTTAATACTATTATAGTGTAAAGTGTATGAAAACAACATCACATATAAATGTATCTATCATGGACGACATAGTGCCCCATCCCACTATGTCGCCATACTAGGCTCTACAATCAAAATCGAAATGTCACGTATTGGAAATTGGATTTCTGTCATGAGTCGAGGCCAGGGATGGCTCCTCACCGCTTCGAGACACTCTAGTAAATGCCTCAGGACTACACACTTTGGGTAACCCTGGGTCGGTTGGGCTGGTCCACACTTACATTAGTGGATTGGCAATTCCTGAACACATGTTTCCCGGTCCTATCGGACCTATCCATTGGCTCCGTAGAGAGCAATATATCTGAGGCGCCTCGCATTCCAACATCCACAAAGGTAAAGTTATGAAATGTCAGGGCTTGAAAACGCTGATACCACCCATAGCTAGAAAGAAACGTTATGTTCTCCCAACGGTCCTTATCCAGTTTTTAACTCATATCGAGGTGTGAGGCTTGCGAATTAACGCTATACACAAAGCTATGCCCTTTAAGGTCGTGCTTTGATCATCAACCACAAGACTCTGCTTTTCAACAAAAGTATTGATCACTGCATCTCCGCATGCCACACAGGAAATCCACGCCATGCGACAGACTTCTATCGATATATAACCTCTGAGCTCGTACGTCTCAGATAAGGTCGATAAGCTAGAGAATAAATTCTCCGCCGCCAAACAGATATATATTTAATAGAGATCAATCAACACAGAATAAAATCCAATGTCAGACACACATCCATTTACAAGTTCGTTCTGGGTCTGAACGAAACCGGAGGCACCTTATTCCTCATTCCATATGTCCAATACGGAAGAGAGGTCCTCGCATATCCGTTGATTTCCAAGTATGTCTGGACGATCACCACTTATTACCACGTCTAGGATGTACAGCCCAATCAAGACATCAATAATCATCCAAACGATGTGAAGACCTCCAGTCTTCAACCACCGTCTTCATCGTTGACTTATCGTCGAATCAGTTATTCAGAATGGGTATAAACCCGGCCTTTCCGAATAACTCACATATATAATAAACAAGTGTTATAAAAACACAACATACGCCTCATCCCAATTCTGAATATTCTTTTATTTAAATATTCACAATCTTAGGGATATGTTCCCATTAATTTTATCAAAGATAAATTCTTTAAAATTTATTCTTTAATCTTCCTTTGGATATCATTCAAACATAATTAAGGTTTTCCAAACTAGTCGGGATTAACGCACCTTACCGAAGTAATCATTAGTTTAATTTCCCAATCCCAAACTATTCTTCCCATGGAGCAAAACTGGTATTACTCCATAATTAACACCAGGTGTTATCGATAAAATTAATTACCAGTTTCCGCGTTCAAATCTAATTAAAGATTTAACTATCGCTAGGAGCAAAACTGGTGATACTCCATTCTCGATCATTTCCCAAATTTGTTAATTTAAATAATCAATTCCCATTTCAATCTAATTAAAGATTTATTAAAACTCCACTTAGTTTCAATCTTTCCAAAAATCAATACTAATGATTATTTAACTTTGGAAACACAAATATGTCGCATCAACAATCTACACCGTACTATTGATTTCTGCGGATATATAACCTCTAGGCTCGTACGTCTTAGAGAAGGGTGTTAAGAAAGAGAATAAATTCTCCGCCACCAAACACATATATATATATATATATATATATATATTTAGCAGAGATCAACAATACAGTTCGAAATACAATGTCAAACATGTAATCCTGCCTTTAACTGGGTTAAAGAACTAATGTCAATTAAAACACAGTTCACGATAAACCCAAATCACATTCCATTAATTATGGAATCTTCACGGAAAAATAAATCAATATATAATCGATATCAATTTCTGTATCCGACTAATAATATAAATGGAATAACGACAAAGCCTTTTAAATTCCATATGTATTAACTGTCTTCCTCCACAGAAGTTCACTTCAATTATTATCATCGAATTCCATTCAGTTCCAATTTAATATATTAAATTGGAAAATTTTACTTTGGAAAATTCCCATTAATCTTAATAAAAAGATTTATAAATTCCAAATCACATTTCACTGTAAATCGAGTTAAAGAAAGAATGTCTTTAAAAACACAGTTCACAATAAACCCAATTCATATTCCATTTTTAGTTCCAAATAAATGTTAATTAATTGGTAATTCTTCTTTAAATCTTAATTAAAAGATTTATTATTTTCACACTGGGTTTAAAAAACAATGTTACTATAGGCACCATTCCCTCAGTCTCTAACCGTAAATTAGTAAGAGAACAATTCCCTAAGTATTGATCCCGAAGGCTGAACTCAACATCAGATCAGTACCTAGGAAATAATTCAACTTAGCTAATCTCCAGTTAGTTTCTAATTTTCTTAACTCTATTGGGTTTAAGAACAATATTTTTAAAGATACCATTCACGACAAACCCAAAATTTAATTCAATTTAATTCCAATTAAATATTAATTAATTGGTAAACTTCATTAAATCTTAATAAAAAGATTTAATCTTTTCTCAACAAGGTTTAAGAACAGTGTTAGTGAAGACACCGTTCACGACAAACCCAAATTCCCATTTGATATTAAATACAAGGCTCTGAATAGAAAATATATCAGCTTATATTCAATATCAAATTCTGAAATCAACAAATTTCGTATTGGAATAATGATATATATATATCTACCAAATTCCTCCACAATGTCCGTATAATCACGGAATCCAATATCGAAATATTCCGAAGATATTTTCGATTCAAATCCATTCCAATTCGTATATTGGAAACTTTGGTAATTTTTAAAACCATTTCAAATCCAATTTAATTAAAAATATCGGATTATAATTCTAGTTCATAACTAGTTCATTTCAATAAAAATATATTTTCGTCTTTTCAAATATGGAATTTTTCATTCCAATTCTTTCCAAATCATTTATTATGATTTTACACAAATTATTGATATTTGTAAAAAATTTATCAAGGCCTGTTTGGTTGATTTCCATAAACGGTCATCGAACTGCACTTACAACAACCTTTTCCAATTTTTATTTGGACATAATTCCAAATCCAATCGTTAGATTTCAAATCCCTTATATTCATCGGAAAGCTATTTTCGATATGAACCCAACGGTTCCAGTTTTAGGAGAATCCGACGGTCGGATCTCCCATAATGTCCATTCGAAGTCAATGGTCGAAATTCGCGAACTGCCGCGACACGACGCGTTCTATTCAAGCCATTATATATATTATATATTTCGTCGATTTCCAATTAAAATTTATTTTATAAATTGTTTTAAATTCATTTTCAAAACGATTTCAACTTAATATTCAATTTCAAATCAAAATTGAATATTTAATATCATCGATATATAAATGATAGTATTTTCAAAACATTAGATTTTGACATCACTTCCTTTTCGATATTCATTATAAAAATGAATAAAATCGATATAAATATCATTCACGTCAAAATGGCGTTAATCTAATCAACACGGCTTTATATATTTAAATATTTTCGTGTCCATCCCAAATCGGACATCAAAATCAGATTTTGATCTTTTACTGTATATTATTTTTAAAATATTCATTATTTTAAAATATTTGTTATTTTAGAATATTCATTCTTTCTGAACTGGAATCAGACACGGTCAATTACCATATAATTTTATTTATATGTATTTCATACACACATATACACAACAATAATCAAACACAGTCAACCATCGTCCAGAGTGCATTACATAACTGCATAAGCATTAAATATAAATAATCAATGCTTACAACAGTATGTCAACCCATCGATTGACATACAACTAAATATTGGGATTAGTGTATGTCCAATATCATCCCGATACCCGTGAGGGTTTTCAGACAACAAACACTGATTATTATTTGTACAGTTGGGCGATGTGTAAAATTTATCGTCCCAATCCATATCAGTCAAACGGGTGTACACAAACAAATCGTCTGATTTGTAAATGATTATTAATTTCATTTCAGTAAATATTTTATTTCATTCATTTATACAATAAAAATGATATTTTATTGTTTTAACACTTTATTCAACACATGAATATTTTATTTATTCCATTCCACATCACAATCAATTTTCACAACACAATTAATTCAAACAATTCGTCTATGGTTTATAGACGACGGGTGACGGGTGCTGCTAGGCACCGTTTGTGTAGCGACCCAAATTTCCGGTTCCTTTGAGCTGACCAAACAATACCAGTCCAACCCAAATTGTATTGGAAATCCAGATGCCAATAGAAAGAATTTAGAGGATGATATAAGAAAGAAAGAAATATTAGAATAGAAGAAATAAAAAGAAGAAAAAACACAACACAATCAGAGTCTCATATCGCAGCGGAAACAAAATATAATATAGGAATGATCTTTATTGAGAGCTTGAAAAATACTTACAATATCAGAGTACATCAATACACTTGGACAGTTATAACAACCTGTCCTCGTATACATCAAACAGCATAATATACTAGATATAATCATACGTCTGAACTCTTTCAGCATGTCTCTAGACTTTGCAGCATCCGATAAGCTGGACCTGTACAACCCGGGCTAACCCGAGCATTACAAATACCGGTTCAGTCTATTGAACCAGAGTGAGAATAACTCGCACAGTTTACGGGGAATCATCCAACTTGATTTTTAAGTTCAAATCTCTTTCGAAAGAAAAGGATAATAGTAAGACCAGCCCACACATAAACACGGACGGGTTTTACCTTACTATAACCCAAAACAGTTTGAAATCATATCTCGTTCTGATATTATAATAGTGTCTAAATACAAATAAATAACAATCTAGCGGAACGCTTGCATCTCACGGTCCACATATATAGTATAAAATCAAAACCACGGGCGCTTATTGGAGATTGGATTCTGACTATGACAAGGTATGAGACCACCTGCCGATAGTGTATCTCTAGAGGCGAATACACTGGGTTCAACAAGAACGTCTTGCAACCCGGCCCACACATGACCAACCACTCATTTCGCTTGAGTGTATCGAATGTATATCACTGACAGTTGGGATCAACAACCGACTCCCGAAAAGGGACAGTATTGATAGCTTTAAGAAGAAAAAGGAATTTTCTCTAGATAGGTGATTATACACACTAATGGGAGCGACCTGCATAGCCATGCTGCCTGCCCGATTATTGTCATTTCCCGGTTGTGAGGCTTGAGGTTATAATCGACTTTTGGAACATCTGGCCACCATACACGTCATCCAGGAACAGGATGAACCGAAGGCACCCTCCTATTGCATCCAAAGGATCAGTAGCGAGCAGTCCTTGAAATCCACAAAAGCCTCAACCACGACCGAATCACAGTTTAAAAACGTCTGGTAGCTAGCCAGAGAAATTCAATAGTAATCCTTCCGCTTATGGAGATCCACGGTCTTCAATGTTCCATCTCGACCATCTTTTGATATCTTCACGTTTATGTATTTACTGGTCGGAATGGTTTTCGAATATAAATTCAATCCCGGTCTTTCCATACCAACAATCGCTTTGGTCAGATTTTGATAGTCGGTGATTTATCTATCAAAATAAACAACCATCATCCATAGAAAAATCAAATGGGTTCATTGGTTCAGAATACTGCATCACTTGGCCTTTTTAATTAACATTCGTTAAATTTCTAAATCTTCCAATATTTGAAATCCAACTTTTAAATTCTTAATTCCAAATCAAATTATCCAACTTATAATTCTTCAGCTTATAATATTCTTCACGGGAAATATCAACTTTACTCTCTCAACTACCTTCGTTTCTAAACTAATATCATCCTTGGATAATCATGAAGTTGTTCAAGTTGGGGTATTTTATTTACCTCTCATACCTTGAGATGACAACATTCTTATCTTTGGAATCAATAGAAGTTTATCAACGAAATCTTGAATTCCAATGACAATCCCAACCCTTTCATCAACTATAGAATCTCTTTTAAAATCCACTCATCTTATTTGATTTAAATAACTCCATTTTTTAAAAACACTTGTTAGATCTTTACTTTAATAATCAATTCTCATTCACTTAAGCTTTCGTTCACTTTCTACTCATATTAAATCATATTTGAAACTTTCCTTTTTTAGAGAATCTCTTACAAGGAATAAATTCAAAATCCGACTCATCTAATTATGAGTAAAACTTATAAAAATCCTTTTAGCTATAAAATAAGGGCTTACCAAAACTAATTCTCTTTATCACCATTTCGATTTCACCATGGTTTCTTTCAAACCATTATTCCCTTACTATTATTCTTTTATAGAACATCGACTCGATAGATCAAAACAACTTGGTTTCCTTTGAAAACATTATCATATATTCAAACATTGTCTATCGAGTTATCTTATGAATTCATATTCATATAACATTTTACAAATCTCGTTTATAGATCAACTTCGCGTTAATATTCTTACTTTAAATCAAATGGTTTACTTCATTATAAAATAATACATCTTCCTTAAAAGGTTACTTTAGAATGATGCATAACTTCAATAATAATCCACAATCCAATAATTGTTTTAATAATCGATTCTCGTTTGGCCAACTTGATCATCTCAACAGGGTTACTTTGTTAATACCTTTCACTTAGTTATTCCCTTTAACTAAATAAGTAAGATTAATTTAAATAACTTTATTTTATTTAATTAATAATCTGCTTAAATTTTAAAAATCTCATTTAATTGGTTATCGAAAAACAATTAATCCCACTCTTAACCACTTGGTTAATCGCGGCTCCTTTGCTTACAAATCCCGTTTTATATACTCACTATATAATTAAAGGGAAAACAAAAATCATTTATTTCCTTTAATAACTACATTTAAAAATAATCTATATAAAACAGATTTCAAATCTTGTCTTTAGTTATAAAACAATTTTTATAGCTCTTTTCTATTGATTTACTTGACGGTAAATCAATCTCTATAAATTCATTTACAGGCCATCTGCCGATAATCACCCAACCAATATCACCCATTGGTTAATATCAAACAAGTGTTGAATTTGGTTTCAACAATCAATGATCGATCAAACTGATTAACTGTTCATATAAGTAAACAACATATTTGAGGAATCCGGTTGGATTCCTCCAACCTGTCCTTCCCTGCATTACAATGGTTACTTCAATTTCAACACGATAAACAGTTCAACTAAGAACAATCAACAACAATTTGTAGTGGCCATTCAAGCATCAAATAATTGGTTTAATACGTTTATTATTATAAACGTAACCAACAAGGTAAGTTACCTCGTTTGGAATTTAATCGTTAAAAATAACGATTTAATTCGATTAAGGTAAACAAACATTTAATTTAATCAATGAATATTTAAAAATATTCAGCATACATGGAAACAGTCATCCCGTCATCAACCACTAGCAAATATTGCACACAAAATAAAAACCCACTTTATAAAAATATAAACGGGATAAACTGAGTGAGTTAAACTCACCTTGGTTTCCAATAGACGGTTGAACAGTTCGTTTTAACTAAATTAAACATTCGTTTAATTTAATTGAAATTCCCAATTGCTTTTGGTTCCGTCCAAACTGCTCCAGCATATCACGCTTGTCGATGCGGTTCTGACGCTCTTTGGTTGGTCCTATTCTGCATTCGTATGACATGGTTATCAATTTAATCGGCATTTGCTATATAAATTAACATTTATTAAAACCTAAATGATATTTTATTTAAACTAATCACTAATTAATGTTTAATAAACCTTTGTTAAGTACGTTTATCTGTCTTGACAAGAATATAAATCCAGTCCACCAACTACTGCTGTGATGTTTGAAAGCCACCACCAGGTTTCTTTAAACCTTAACTTAGAATATACTTTTATCAACCTAAATCCTAACTTACGTTATACATATAATCCAGGTTGGTCATGATATCCCTGAATCATTGTCCACGTTTAATACCAATTAACACATTTATTGAAAGGGTTGGACACAATATATTCAATCATTTCAAATGGGTTAGGCACTGTTAAACAACAATTTGGCCACATGTATAAATAACTTACCCCATCATCATATATCTGTTCAGTTCACCATAGTACAGCCTCTCTTGCCAGCGTTCGCCATTCCACCTGCCCACTGCGCCTCAACAGCTCCGCTCCCCGACATCAGCTTCACTTTCCACTGCACAGAAATCCGCCAGTCCACTTCCTTCTTTTTTTCTGTTGTTTCCCTTTTCTCGCCACCCAGCACCTTAAAACTTCCCACACACACAACATAACTTTCCTTCCCCCATACTTCTTTCCTTCTACATGCTTCTCGCATGAAACTGCTACCGAACTAGCGCATGCATAGGTTCTTCCCAACGCATTGTTACTCCACCGTCTTCTCCTTTTCCAAATATTTTTTTTCCTTTTGTTTTTCTTCTACAAGTATGTAGCCGCGAATTCCTATATATAAAAAAATGCACCTTCATCATTGACTGCGCCTCCTACACTTCGCCAGAGGCCGTCGCTGCTACCCCCACTCGGTCTCTCTTCACTCTCGTTCTCTACTTCCCCATACTGCTATGCTTTCTCTCATATTTCGGAACCCACAACCCACTTCTTCCCACACGTGTGTTATATAACTTGGATTAGTGTAACAACCCGAAAATCTGGGCCAGTTTAAAATTTTTATTTTGGCAATTTTAATGAATTTTGAATATTTAAAATGAATTATTGTAAATAATAACAACGAAAAATTTATTTTGAATAGAGTTATAACGTATATAACTATATAGATCGTCGTTAGAATATAAATATTTATTTTAAATTATAAAAGGAATTGAAAATGGCGCGGTAGTTCGATAATTCGATTTCAAACTTCAAATGAATGTACCGGGTGCAAAATAAACTGGATTTTAGCGAAACCAAAAATATTTGAATCTAATTGAGAATATATTTCTAACTAATCTGAAAAATCAAAATTTCATAGCGGGAATCAAAAGATATGCCCGGTTGAAAATTCAGAATAGTCGCTATGGAATTCAAGCCCTTAAAAATGGAAATTTTGCAAACGACCTCGGATTTCGATGAAACCACTTTTGTTGGATCTGTGATGTCAAGTTATTGCTAGATTCCAATTTTCGTAATTTTTGAAGTTAATATGTGAGCGTGGCAAAGGAAAACGCGTTTGGCCAGTTTTAGTTGATTTTAATCGATTGGAAATTGGCCATTTTTAAAACGGTCTCAGAATTCGACGAAATTAGTTTTTTTGGACCGTGTCGTCAATACGAAGCTAGAAAATATTTTTCTGGAATTTTTCAACTTAGTTCGTGACCCCGGTAAATTGAAATGCGCGTTCAAATTCAATATATAGAGTTATATTTTGATTTTGACGAAAACAGGTCGAAACGATCGAATCAGCTTACGATACATATCCCATTGTGTTCGGAATTGGGGTAATTAGCTAGGAACGACAGTCGTTGGGTTTAATTTCGAGTTCAAAATAAAAAAGTACATTTTGAAATTAAAAATAATAAAAATACTTTATAATAACCTCTCCTTTCCCTTAAAACCCCTTCCCTCTTCATTATCGGTCAACGCCCAAATTGAACTCGAAAAAAAAAGAAAAAAAGTAAAGGGATTGTTGGGGGGGGGGAGGGGGTAGGAGCCGCCGTCCTCGCCACCCAGAGGCGCCTCCGCCTCAGGCCGACAGCCCCCCTTCATCGCCATCCTCCTTCCTTCCTCCCCCTCTTCTGAATCGATCGCCCCCTCATCCTCAATTTAACCCCAGACCTAAATCGATCGATGCTCTTGCCCTAGCCACCGCCCTCGCCTCCTTCACCCATCGCCCAGCGGTCGTCCGCCCTAGTGGCCATCTCCGACCTTCCCTCGCGTCAGACCCCCCCCCCCCCGAACCTTCCAAACCGCCGCGCTGACCCCCAAACGCCCCGAAAACCCTACCCAAAGCCCGCGTCGACAGTACCAAGAAACCACCCGGCCGATCTGAAAATTTAACAGTAAGTTTTATTAATTTTTATTTATTTATTTTTATGTATATGCTGTAATCAGGTTTTTTTGATGAACAAGTTTAAATTTTTATAATGAACAAGTTTGGATTTATAAATAAGAAAAGAATAGATTTTTATATAGAAAAGAATAGATTTTTTATAGAGAAAGACGAGATTTTTTAAAAGTGTAGATTAGATTTTTATTTTAAAAAGTAATAAATTAAGAATGGGGTTTTTATTGTTTGTGTAGCAAAGGAAAAATATAGTTTTTATGTATATGGTTTCAAAATATAATTTTTATAATATAGAAAAGTTAAAAATATAATTTTTATACTAGTGGCATAGTAAAAATATGATTATTCATGTAGAGTAATAAAAATATAATCTTTATTAAGAGAAGAGCAATATAAAAATATAATTTTTATAACGAAGTGAAAATAAAAATTTGATTTTTATATATGAAGTGGCGAGGTAAAAATACAATTTTCATGATATGTATAGAGAATATAAAAATATTATCTTTATATATATAGCGATAGGATAAAAATACGATTTTTATATATGAAGTGACAATATAAAAATGTGATTTTTATCATGTATGTAGCGAAGAAAAAATATTTGAAGTAGGAATAATAAAAATATGATTTTTATTTATTGAAATGAAGTGATAAAAATATAATTTTTAATATGAATAGCAGGAAAGGGCCGTAGTGGAATTTTTGGCATTATCCGAACCGTTCAGAAATTGATAATGGAGGAGTGGATCTCCAATGTGAGAACTCCTCACTCTAATTTTATTTCTAGTTAAAAATATATACTAGGATGCAGACGGTGCTTAGCAGCACCCGACACCCGTCGTCCACAGACCATGGACGGCTTGTTTGTTTGATTGTATGTTAATGTGAAAAATTGATTGTGTGTTGTGGAATGAAATAAAACATTTACATAGTTAAAAATATTTTATATCGTTAAAAATATAATTTTTAACGTGAATGTGAATAAATAAATATTTATAAACAAATCAGACGATTTGTTTACATACACAGGTTTGACTGATATTGATTGGGACGATAAATTTTACACATCGCCCAACTGGACAAATAAAATCTGTGTTTGATTGTTTGAAACCCCACACGGGTGTTGGGATGATATTTGGCGTACACTAATCCCAATTATTTAATTGTATGTCGATCGATTGGTCGACAGACTGTGTGAGCGTTAAATATTTATATTTGATGCTTATGCAGTTGTGTGGTGCACTTTGGATGATGGTTGATTATTTATCGTTGCTAATATATACATGTGTTGTGTGGAATCCATATAATTAACATTATATGGTGATTGATTGGGCCTCATTCCAATTGGGAAAATAAAGAATATTATAAAATATACATTCACGTGTTGACAGTACTCATTTGTTGAGATTAGTCATGTGTTGAAAGAAATATAGATTCATGTGTTGAATAGAATAAATATTCATTTGTTGAATGGAATAACGAATTTACTGAAATAGCCGTGTTGATTAGAGATGCGCCATTTTGACGTGAACGATATTTATATCGATTATATTCGTTTTCAAAATGAATATAGAAAAAAAGTGATTTCAAAATATAACGTTTTGAAAATATTATCATTTATATATAGTAATGATATAAGATATTCAATTTTGATTTGAAATTGAATATGAAGTTGAATTGAATAAAAAAATGGTGTTTGTTGATTTGAAACCCCACACGGGTATTGGGATGATATTTGGCATACACTAATCCCAATTATTTATTTGTATGTCGATCGATTGGTCGACAGACTGTGTGAGCGTTAATTATCTATATTTAATGCTTATGCAGTTGTGTGGTGCACTTTGGATGATGGTTGATTATTTATCGTTGCTAATATATACATGTGTTGTGTGGAATCCATATAATTAACATTATATGGTGATTGATTGGGCCTCATTCCAATTGGGAAAATAAAGAATATTATAAAATATAGATTCACGTGTTGACAGTACTCATTTGTTGAGATTAGTCATGTGTTGAAAGAAATATAGATTCATGTGTTGAATAGAATAAATATTCATTTGACGAATAGAATAACGAAGTTTTTGAAAAATATAAAGCCATGTTGATTAGAGATGCGCTATTTTGATGCGAACGACATTTATATCGAGTATATTCGTTTTTATAATGAATATCGAAAAGTGATTTCAAAATCGAAGATTTTGAAATGAAATTCGAATTTAATTAAATTTAAATTCAAATTGAAATTGAATAGAATTAAATTCAAATTGAAATGGAAATTGAATTGAAACGAATTAGAATTTGAATTGAATAGAATTAAATTCGAATTGAAATTGGATTGAAAACAAATTAGAATTGAATTAAAATCGATTTGAATTTAAATCATTTTGAAATGAATTTAAAACGAATTTATGATGGAAAATTCATTTTTGATTTGAAACTGAATATGAAGTTGAAACTGTTTTGAAAACAAATTTAAAACGATTTATGAAATTCATTTTTAAAAGGAAATCAATGAAGTATATATTATATATATAATATAATGGCCTGAATAGAACGCGCCGCGCTGCGGCAGTTCGCGAATTTCGACCATTGACTTCGAATTGACGTTGCGGGAGATCTGACCGTCGGATTCTCCTAAAACCGGAACCGTTGGGTTCGTATCGAAAAGATCTTTCCAATGAATATTAGAATTTTGAAATCTAACGGTTGGATTTGGAGATATGTCCAAATTAATTTCAGAAAAGGTCGCTGTAAGTGCAGTTCGATGACCGTAGATGGAAATCGACTGTACGGGCCTTGATAAAATTATTAAAAATATCTATAATTTGTGTAAAATCATAAGAAATGATTTGGGAAGAACTGGGATGAAAAACTCCATATTTGAAAAGATAAAAATAGTTTTTTATCAAAATGAACTAGTTTTGAACTAGAATTAAAATTAATTTATTTTTGAAATAAATAAATTGAATTTTGAATGGGTTTTAAATATCCAGAATTTCTAATATATTTTATTGGAATTGAAATAGAATGTGATTTGGGTTTATCGTGGACTGTGTTTTAAATGACATTAGTTCTTTAACCCGGTAAAAGGAGTTTTAATGAATCTTTAATTTGATTGAAATATGTATTGATAATTTAAATTATCAAAAATTTGGAAATGATCGAAAGGGGAGTATCACCAGTTTTACTCCTAGCGATAGTTAAATCTTTAATTAGATTTGAACGTGAAATGGTAATTAAATTTACCGATAACACCGTGGTGTTAGTTATGGAGTAATAACAGTTTTGCTCCATGGGATGAATAGGTTGGGATATGGAAATAAAATAAATAATTACTTCGGTGTGGTTCGCTAATCCCGACTAGTTTTGAAAACCATAATATGGTTTGAAATGATATCCAAAGGAAGATTAAAGAATAAATTTAAAAGAATTTATCTTTGATAAAATTAATGGGAACCTTTCCCTAGGAGTGTGAACATCTGAATAAAAGAATATTATGAATTGGAATGTGGCGTATATTGTGTTTTATAGCACTTGTTGATTAAGATACGCGAGTTATTCAGAAAGGCCGGGTATAAACCATTCTGAATAACTGATTCGGCGATAAGTCGAAGAGATTGAAGACGGTGCAAGACCGACGATCTTCACATCTAATGGATGGGTGCTACTTATGCTCACGATGGGAGTAGCTACCTTGAAGGGGGCTAAAGTGGTAGCCGTCCGGACATACTTGGAGATCGACGAATATGCGAGGAAAGTGCCTTCGGTTTCGTTCAGACCTAGAACGGACTTGTAAATGGATGGTGTGTCTTACATTGTATTCCTTTATATTGTATTCGTTGATCTCTGCTAAATATATATTTGTTTGGCGGCGGAGGATTTATTCTTTTGCTTAACGCCCTTCTCTGAGACATACGAGCTCAGAGGTTATATCTTGGCAGAAATCAGTGGTACGATATGGATTGATAGTGTGGCATGCTGAGATGCAGTGATCCAAACTTTTGTTGAAAAGAAAAGTTTGGTGGATGATGATCAAAGCGCAACTTTAATATAGCACGACTTTGTGTATAGCGTTGATTCGCGAGCCTCAAACCCCGGTATGGTGGTAAACTGATGGTTTGATCTGTATGCTTTTTAGAGGATGGGCACCTTAGTGGTGTCGTGGATTCGGTCGACCGAGATTGAGCTTAGTGCTCAGAGGGATAGGGTAAGTGGTATTTTCTCTCGCCGAGACGTAAGCTGCAGTGATACTCGATTTCCCAAAAGTGCGGATGTGCAATACGGTGTTTTCTCTCACTGAGACGTAAGCCGTTGTAGATGGCACTATGCGATCGATCTTTCGAATCCGGAGCCACCATGATGGAAATCCAATTTCCAAATATGACATTTTGCGGTTTTGATTGTAGAACCTAGTATTGGCGACATGATATATGGTACCCATGCCGTCTATGATTGTTACATTTATATTTGAAATTGTTTTCTTCGCTTATAGTAATAATATAAGATGAAATTTCACGTATCAAGCATATTTGGCTATTGTAAGGGAAAACCCTATCCTCCGGCTTGCGTTGCATTGTGTGATGGGACCTGGGTCTTATAATAGCTTCATTTTTCTTTATTTAGCATTGCACTATTTGTTTTCTGCACTGGTATTCTTGGGAGGAAACCCATTCCGTGTTATACGACGTGGTCCCTTGATTTACCTGACTTTAAAAACAAAGATTAATAACTGTTTTAGTTCTCACACCAGTCCCATGACTGACCTGGAGTTTATTGTTTTAACCTAAACTCTGGGTGCCCTCATTTTCCACAAGGGCAGCTAGTAGTTTTAGTTTTGCAGATTTATATTCACAGGATCCTGATTTACAGCTGGAACGATGCTCGGAAAGCTCTGTATCCGTGTATTACTTTCAGTTGTGTTTTATATTGTTTTTCCGCTGCTATGTAATTTATTGTAATCTCTGATATTTGTCGGATGTATATTTATTCATACTCTGTATATTCTTGTATTCTGATGGAATTGTTGTAATAAGCAATGAAATGTTCTTCTGTTTGCGTCCTATTTTGTCGTGTTCTCAAGGTAATCCGGGCTTTCCTTCACGGGGAAGTTACGGGCCATCACAATTAGCAACTATTTTAGGATGGCTTAGGCGCAGATAATCTTGCACATACCACGCACAGTTCGCCGCGTCCCACATTTTAGGCCATCCGAGCTCTCGTTTCCGTCCAGTCACCGATCCTCTGGTCACCACTCTGACGGAACAACAGCCCCCCTTCTGACTTTCTCAGTTGGAGCAATTGGAAGATATTTCATGGTTTGAGTGTTTGAGTACATTAGTGGATGGAGGTTGTGCGGTCAGAAACAAAGAAAAACAAATGGGAGAATGGGGTACCGTTTGTAAAAAGAAGACGGTGGTTTGAAGGAGATATGAAAGCAGTATTTATAGGAGAAATAAACGTGGTTGCCACGTTTAGTTTAATATTATTTATATAGAACATAGGTAGTTGTTTACCTAGGATGTTATTTTATTCGAAACTTGGGAGGCATGGGGTTAAAAATCATTTTTAATTGGGATAGCTTGGTGGCCATAGGTATATGGTTTGGCAGGCAAGACAACGTAAGGCGTGGTAGGCAAGGAATGATAAAGTCCGGATGCAAGAAATGAAAACAAATTTGGGCGCAAGGTTTCAATAGTGTTTGCTGAAGGGAACAGTATAAATTCATGTTGTAACTGGTACGTTAAAAATAGTTCCCGGCAATACATACTAATATGTCCGTATTTTATTGTATATACTGCCCTTTGTTCTAAGCATATACCACCACTACCACACATAACATAAATCAGAAATTTGGCAATTATATATATATATATATATATATTAAGTTTATAAAAATCATGTTATAGTATGGTCGTTTCATTTAGTATATGAAGTTTAGAGTACCCCGTCATATAATATTCGGTTTACATACAGACTCCTATGGACAGAAATAAAAATATAGTCGGGTATAGCGAGGTGTCACTATCCCAAAAATATAATAATATCGGTAGGTTAACTTATATTGTGAAACCCCGAAATACTGAAACAGGGTGCACAATACTTCAAATAAAAAGCTGCATATTTAATTTATTAAAAATTACAGTAAAATTCTAAAAATTAAATTATAACTATGTCACAAAAGAATCTTGTCTAAATTCGAAACCAGTATGCAGTTATTTCAAATAAACTGTTATGGTCGATGAACGATCCTATAGCGACTATCGGAAATTTTAATCTGGATATATCTTACCATCTACGCAATGAAATCACGATTTTTCTCTTTTATTAGAAAAATATAATCAAATTGGTTCTAACGTTTCTTGTTTCACAAAAATCCGACTTATTTCGGATCCTGTATATTTAGTTAAAGTTCAAAACTCCAATTTACGAACTGCAGCGCTATTTTGAGCTCGATTTATAATTATATATGTATATATATATATATATATATATATATATATATAAAACATTCGAACTTCGTTTAAATAACGAATTAAATATTAAATTCCATCGATATTCCAAATAAAATATTTAAAACTAATTTAAATATTCAGATTCAAATGGTCGAAAAACACGGTTCGTTACAGTCTGCATCCTAGTATATATTTTAACTAGAAAATAAATTAAAGTGAGAAGTTCTCACCTTTGGGATTCACTCCTCCATTCCTTATTTCTGAACGGTTCAGATTTGTGTGAAATTTCTACTCAACTTTTCCACGCAGTTCATAGTAAAAATCACATTTTTAATATGATGTTTATATATTAAAAATCATATTTTTATATCGTTATTATATAAATAAAAATCATATTTTTATTTCTACTTCATATATATAAAAATCGAATTTTTATCACTACTTCATATATATAAAAATCGAATTTTTATCGCTACTACATATATATAAAAATCAAATTTTTATCGCTACTTCATATATATAAAAATCGAATTTTTATTGCTACTTCATATATATATATATCGAATTTTTATTTCAAAATTATCCATCTACAAATCAAATCTTTTCCATTATCAAAATATATTTTTCTTCATTATAAAAATATAATCTTCTTCATTATAAAAATATAATCCTCTTCTTGATAAAAATATAATCTTTCTCTTTATAAAAATATAATCTTTTAGCTAATAAAAATCATAACTTTTTGCGTTTAAAAATCATAACTTTTCTATATATAAAAATCCATATCTTTTCTATGAACTAAAATCAATGCCCCTTTCTATTTATAAAGCTCTGATCTTTTTTCTAATTTAAATAAATTAATTACACAATGAAAATAAACTAATAGATAATACTTACAAAAAAAATCGATTTTTCTAAGGAAGGGGCATAGGCAGCGTTGGAGGTCGGGGGAAACGGCGGCGCCAGAGTTGGAGGGTGGCGCAGCGCGTTCAGGCAGCGTAGGGGGGGGGGGGGTCTGGTGCGCAGTGGTGACTGGTTCCAGTGCTTCTCGGTGGTGAGGGGGTCTCGCGATGGGTTCGAGTAAAGGAAAAGAGGGAGGAGGAGAGAGGGAGGTGGCGCGGTCTTCGTGGGAGGTGGCGCCGTAGTTTGCGCGACGATGGTGTCGCTGGATGGGGCGGCTTCGAGCTCCGTCGGTCTTTTTTTTTCTTCTTCTTTTTTCTTCTTCTTTTTTCTGAATGATTTGAACGGGGAGGAGGAAAAAGGGGAAAAGTGAGTTTGACTTTAATAAAAGAAAATTATTTTATTTTTAACTCCATAAAGTAACTTTCCCATTTGAACTCCAAATCGAACCCACAGACCGTCTCCCCTATTCCGAACTCAATGGGATATGTCTGGTAAGCAATTTCGACTGTTATGATTAGTTTCCGTTAAATTTACAATATAAATTAATATTTCAGTCAATATTGAATTTAACGTATATTTCAATTTACTGGGGCCCACATACTAACTCTAAAAATTCCAGAAAAATAAATTTGGCTATGTTTTGACGATACAGTCCTAACAAAACTAATTTCGTCAGATTTGGAGACCGTTCAAAAAACGGTCATTTTTCAGTCGATTAAATTCAAATTGAAATCGGCAAACACGTTTAAATTCACCACGCTCACATATTGATTCCAAAAATTATGAAAATTGGAATCCAACAATAATTTGACATTCCGAATCCAACAAAAGTGGTCTCGTCGAAAATGGAGGTCGTTTGCAAAATCGCCTCTTTTAAGGGCTATATTTCCATAGCGACTATTCTGAATTTTCAACTGGGCATAACTTTTTATTCCCACTATGAATTTCTATTTTTCAGATTCGTTGGAAAGATATTTTCAAATAGATTCTAATATTTCTGTTTTCACTAAAATCTGGTTTATTTTGAATCCTGTACATTCATTTGAAATTTGAAATCGAAATTTCAAACTACAGCGCCATTTCCAATTCCTTTTTTAATTAAAATAAATATTTATATTCTAATTTTGATTTATATAAATATATACGTTCTAATTCTATTCAAAATAAATTTTTAGTCGTTATTATTTAAAATATCTCATTTTAAATATTCAAAATTCATTAAAATTGCTAAAATAAAATTTTTAAATTGGTTCTGATTTTCCGGTTTGTTACACGTCGAACTCGGTGGCCGCATGAAGGAGGAATCAGGGTGTGAACGGCGTGGTTTTACGTCGATGGTTCTCCACTAATGCGCCACGATAAGAGACCAAACCACCATGGATCTGAAGAGGAGGAAAATCTCTTCAAAATTGACTTTGGAATTTCGGGATTTCATTGAATATATTTGGAGATTTTTGTGCTCAAAAATCTAAGCATTTGGATCGCTCATCGGGGAAGAAGGCGGCCTAGAGAGGTTTGACCGCGTTTTTTGGTTTGACCGTAGACTAGGGTTTGATCATGCCTTTATATTTAATTTTATTTAATTTTAATAATACTTTTTTTTTTGCTACGGACTCCAAATCAAACTCAACGACTATCTTTCCTACCTAATTACCCCTATTCCGAACGCAATGGGATATGTTTCGTAAGCCAATTCGATCGTTTCGATCAATTTCAGTTAAATTTAAAATATAAATCAATATATTTTAAATTCAAATGCACATTTTAATTTACCAGGACCACATACTGACTCCAAAATTCCCGAAAAATAAATCTGGCTATGGTTTGATGATACAGTCCTAACAAAACTAATTTCATCGAATTTGGAGGCCATTTGAAAAATGGTCATTTTCTGGTCGATCCAATTCAACTGAAATTGACAAAACACGTTTTCTTTTGCCACGCTCACATATTGATTCCAAAATTATGAAAATTGGAATCAAGCAATAATTTGACATTCTGGATCCAACAAAAGTGGTCTCGTTGAAAATGGAGGTCATTTGCAAAATGGCATTTTTAAGGGCTATATTTATTCCATAGCGACTATTCTGAATATTCAACTGGCCATAACTTTTGATTCCCTCTATGAAATTTCAATTTTTCAGATCCATTAGAAAGATATAATTAAATAGATTTAAATAATTTTGGTTTCATTAAAATCCGATTTGTTTTGAGTTATGTACATTCATTTGAAATTTCAAATCGAAATTTCAAACTACCACGCCATTTCCAATTCCTTTTATAATCAAAATAAATATTTATATTCTAATTTTGATTTAAATAAATTATTCTTTCTAATTCTATTCAAAATAAATTCCTCATCGTTATTATTTAAAATAAATCATTTTAAATATTCAAAATTCATTAAAATTGCCAAAATAAAATTTTTAAATTGGTTCTGATTTTCCGGGTTGTTACAATCTCCCCCACATAAAATCTTTTCGTCCTCGAAAAGGAACGGAGCTGAAAGTTATTTAACTAACCAACTCAACTTTCAGTTTGGCTTTCATTCTTCAACTTTTCAATTTCTAAGAATTTTCAAATTTTTCAAAAATTTGGCTAACACCCTAAATTTTTGAAAAATTTCGCCATAACCTCCTTTGTATGGGGAAACATTTAAAACCTCAACTAGCCTCACATGGCCCTCATCCATACAAAGGAAAAAGAAAATGCCAAGCGGCCAGCCTTAGACTCATAAACTCTTTAAAAGAAAAAGAAAATGCCAAGCGGCCAGCCTTAGGCTCATAAACTCTTTAAAAGAAAAAAGAAAATGCCAAGCGGCCAGCCTTAGGCCCATAAACTCTTTAAAAGAAAAAAGAAAATGCCAAGAGGCCAGCCTTAGCCTCATAAACTCTTTAAAAGAAAAAGAAAATTAGTAAACACGTACCTATTTGTCGGGCATACAATTTTATTCCTCTTCTTAGGTTCCCTGCTATGACCTGTTCATTATATACATGTATAAATGTATGCAATTCCAATCAATTTTCAATTCAGTTCAACATTTGACACAATTTGGCTAAATTTGCCTATTGGGTTCAATAGTTTTATTAGTTAAACTAATAATCAAACAACACACCCAAAAATCAGTTAGTTGATTATCGTTTCAAACACATAACTTTTATATATATACCGAAAATCATAGTTTTGATGCCAATACACAACAAATAACCTTATCTAAATTTTGGTTCTCACACCAGTCAATTGGAAATATATAGACACCCCACTTTCGAAACTCAAAAATAAATGCTGATGATGGCGTGCCATCATCAGAATCATGTCTGGGCGACTAGAGCGTGATTCTATATATATCCAGTATATTTGAGACTTCGAATACACGTTCGCGAGACGTGTATGCAAAATCTTTATATACTGGATTGTCCAAAATCAATTTAAATATAAGATTCAAATACGTATCATAAGGTTTAAATTTTTAGAGCAAAATTTGTTTTCATTTTTATTTTTAAAAAATAACACTCTTTCTACTCGTTCTAGGTTACCACTGATCCTATCTCTAACGAGTCACTCTTATTGGATATTACTAATCCAATCTCTGATGAATTCTTTCGTACGGTTCTAATGTGTCTTGTTCTCGAGCTCTGTAAAACCAAAGCTCTGATACCAAACTGAAACGACCCAAATTTCCCCGTAAAGGAAAGCCCGGATTGTCTGAGAACACGATAAATCAGAACACAAAAAGAAGAACATTTCATTGCTTATTACAACAATTTACACCAGAGTACTAGAATATACAGAGTATGAATAAATATTACACATTTGATAAGTATCTGAGATTTACAAATTACTATGCAGCGAAAAATAATAAAAAACACAACTGAGAGAGATACACGGATATAGAGCTTTCTGAATATCATTCCAGCTGTAAACCAGGATCCTATGAATATAAATATGCAAAACCAAAACTACTATCTACCCGTGTGGAAAATAGGGGCACCCAGAGTTTAGGTTAAAACAATAACCTACAGGTCAGTCATGTGAGTTGTGTGAGAACTAAAACAATTATTTAAAACTTTACTTTAGAATCAGATATACCAAGGGACCACGCCGTATAACACGGAACAAGCTTCTTCCCAAGAATACTAGTGCATATAACAAAACATCGCAATGCTTTTTGGAAAAATGAAGCTATTATAAGACTCAAGTCCCATCACACAATGCAACGCAAGCCGGAGGATAGAGTTTTACCTATAATAGCCAAACATGCTTGGTACGTTTAAAATAAATCATTTTAAATATTCAAAATTCATTAAAATTGCCAAAATAAAAAATTTAAATTGGTTCTAATTTTCCATGTTGTTATAACATGCCACTTAGATGTTTGAGAATATGCCTATGTATATGATACTATTTCTCCTTACTAAAATGACTCTGTATATGTTATAAGCAATATGAAAATACAATTGCATTTTAACTGGCCTAGATCAGTTTTAATCTGATATGGGCCTGCAAGCTAATTCTTTAATTTTTGCAAACACTATTTACGGTGATATCACTCAAAACATATATCTGATAATGAGCCTATTCTTATTTATATAAAAGCTTTTTGTAACCTACAATTCGAAATGCTCAAAGGTTTAAAAGTAAGTATATATATATATACTTATTTTGTATAACACTCAAAATATATATAAATATATTTTATTGCATTTATATGCAATTAAAATTACCAATGTAAAATACATGTATTTTGAGATGTGTAAATGACACTAGTATGATTTTCCACTTCGAATTATAAAATCCTTCAAACCAATTAATTATATTAAGTCATGGTGACGTCTTCCAATAAATACACTCATCAATGCCAGAATTAATAGATGTAGGAAATGTCAAAGCACTAGTGCACTATTTATTTCGGTTATATGCAATAGAGTAAAAGTGATATTCGAACTATATAATTGGGTCTGACTTAACTAGGCTACCATTATAAGATTATGGGCATAGAGACAAAGAACATGAAATAATCAATATACTCAGTATTAAGCTAAAAAAATTGCCATATCTACCACCATACTCGATATTTTTGTAAAAATCAATGTACATGATTCTTAGGAAATAATCTGTTGACATTCATTCGTACAAATCATCCAAGAATAGGATGAACAGAAGGCACTCTCCAACCGCATCCTATATAGGAATCACCCTAAAAGTCAACAGCGAGTAGTCCTTGCAATCCGTAGAATTCAACCGCGATAGAATTATAGTTTATCTCTGGGAGCTAACCAGATATTTTAAGTGGTTCTTTCATTTTATGAAGATCCACGGTATTCAATTTTTCCATCTTTAAATCGCATAAGCATCCCTACAAGTTAGTTTCGAATGTAAAGTCGTTTCATAGTGGTTTTGGGTCCAGTTCCCATCAGGTCTCTTCGAACTAGCACGTCAAAAGGGATATGTATTTGATAGTCAGTTTTTTAACTATCAAATCATCAGTACGGCCAAGTATATTAGTAGCTCATGCCCTTTAAATTAAACCATTTATTAAAAAAAAATATTTCAACGATTCTTAAAAGTCGAATTCCATATTCTTATCTCAATGGAATATGCATATTCCAAAATCTCACTCATTTCCGTTACTTTGAAAACAATACCCCTTCTTTATTTCCTAAAAATAAAGGTATTCCCAAAATATCCTCTTCATTTTCTCTTTTTCGAAAATATTGCTATATATACATAACAAGGTTGTATAGATTTAATTACCAATCTTATATGTCCAAAACAAACCTACTGCTAGGTAAGGTGCGTGAGCCTAAGCTATTGTTCTATGATTGTAAGCGTCTTCTATTCTTTGAAACATTCCGTAGAAATATTTATCCGAATTGGCATCGATCCTATTTGGTTATGTGTGGGCCGAAGCCGTTGCTTTCTCTCATGATCGATTCATCAGTAGCTGTCGTATGCCGAACCTACTCTTCTAATGAGGGGGCTTCCTAGTTCTCTTCGTTTTCAACACCTAAGTATACTGCTTTTTTTCATTGAGTTCCCGCCCCCTGGTCAAACCACTGCTTCCGAGCTAAGCTAAGAAGAGTATACGAGGAAGTCTGGCTGGCTATGTTGATACAGGTCCCCGGGGCTTCTTCTTATAAGACTAGTCGCTCATCCTATTTGAGCTAGCTTCAGCACCCATATTTGAGTTATACGAAACATCGTTTATTATATAAACCTTACAGTTTTTATTTACCTTAAACTTTGCCAATTGAACTTTCCAATAACCCTTTGGGAAATAATAATTAAACTTTCACTATTTACTTCCGTCTCAAACCCGTATAACTTCTTATTCTATTTCTTGGAAAATCCTAGCCATTTACTTATTTCTTGGAATAAATATATCGCTAAAACAATACTATTTTCATTATTTAGAAAATATTGGTATATACTTAACCAAATGGTATAAGTATAATCACATTTCATAATTGGGTTAAACAATGTTAAGTAAAACATTATTTACTATAAAACCCAAAAGTTCCATTTAAATCTCTCAACTTTGCAAATTAAACTTGCAACATTTCTTATGGAAATAATAAACTATTCCCAACGTCTTTACTGTTACAAACTAGTATTGTCTCTTGATAATAGTGACATCGTTCAAGTTGGGGTATGTATTTATCTCTCAAATCTTGATCGACAACGTTCTTACCTTAAGAGAGATAAAAGTTCTTAACTCAAAAGATGATCTCGATATAATATCACTAGTTCTATTTACTATTTGTTTTAAATATGGTTTTATAAACCATTACTTGCATTTGAAAACCATCTTCCAATTATAGTCACTTTTACTTAATTTGTTTATTAACTACAAACTTTACCAAAACACGCCTTTTAACCTTTTCAATATGATTTATTTACAACTTGGATTTATTTCTAAAATTCTTTACTATATCCTTTACCAAATCCTTTTATACAAACTTATTTTAGCATCTTATTATAACTTAACTTGGTTTTATTTCAAAAGTCCATTTACCTAAACTTTCACAAAAATCCAATTAATCACCTTTCCTTTGCATTTGAAAATCTTCTTTCAATACCAATCGATTTACTTAAATATTTATAACATAAACCATTGAGTTTTGAATTTCTTTATATAAACTTTGTTCATATGACTTGGATGCCACTATAAAATACCTTATCAATTTTTCCAAGATTCAACTCATTATAATTCGATTACGCCCTCAAATGGATTCCATTTAAAAGGGTAATTGCCTTAAATTATTAGTAATTAAAGTAATAATTAACATTAACTAATAAATGTACTTTATTTCATTTTTAACTAGGTAAAAATTGTTAACTTTGTTATTATATAAAAATAGAATAGTTAATCCAATTTTAAAAGGTTACTAAAATAATAATTAACTTCATTAATAACTATCAACTCGATGGCTATCTTTGACATAGTTGATTAAAAGATTAATTAACATCCAAGGACACTCGTCCTGTTTAATGACTATTTGTTAAACTATTTCTATTATATTTATTGAAAACAAATCAATCTAATACTGATTCTGTAACGACTTGCCTTTTTGACTGCTTCAAGTCGGTAATTAAACTAACTCGAGCCGTTCAAAATGGAAGATTGTTATTACTATGGGGTTTAAATAGATAAAATCACAGAATCACAAGCACAAAAAAGAAGAATATCTCGCAGCGGAACAAATAAAATACAATAGTAGTTCATGAAGTTACTAAAAAAAAAATTTAAACTTTATACATAACACCGATGTTATAGAATCAAATACAGCGGAAGTCTAAATGCAAGAATTTCTAATACAAAGAGAAATAACGAGAACCAATAGACAGAGATGATGTCTTCAACAAGTCTCCAACTTCGAAAGGTGAAATCTCTATATGGCAACAATTGGTCTGATCCGAATAATAATCCCAAAACAAAACATTCGGATCAGGACTAACTTTTTTATATCAATGAATCAACTCAAGTGAAATATTCAATGAAATGCATCAATAACTTAAAGAATGTTTCGGATTTCCATCCCCTAAGGATCCGTCAAACTAGATATCATATAATACAATACACTATTATAATAGTGTCTATGGTTTAATATACTATCGAAAATAGCATAAGCGGGATTACCATTATTACCCTTACACCGTTTATAATACTGTAATCTGTACAAATACTATAATCTGTACAAATACCATAAATGTAACATCTCGTAATTTTATAACATTAAAATTCACAAATTAAAGTATACTTAATTTTTAGAAAAGAATTAAGTGAAATGGGTCGCGCTATTATGTTCGTTTCAAAATTTTGGGTCAAGATAAACATTTGGTTTGCACAAAACTGATACCTTATGAAGATGTTATTAAGCCTTGAAGTTTGTATGCATATGAGAGAAATATATATATATATATATAAATTAAATAAATAAATATGCAAAAAAGTTAAAAACAACGAATTGGGAGGGGGAATAACCGAACCGACCCATTTTTGAGGTTGGCCCAAGCCCCGCTGGGTCGACTAGGGGTTGATGCAGGGTGTTTGGCTATCAACCCGTGGGCCGATTCGCTCAAAGGCAGATGTGGCATCTGATTGGTTCTCATGGTTCAGGGTTAATCTAATGGTCCTAAATAACTTCCTATACCTATATATACACCCTAAGACCTAACCCTAATTCATAAATATTATCCATGACACCATTATGCTGTCAAACTCTCTCTTAAACCCTAGCCGCTGCCTCTAAATCAAATCTCAAGTATTCAACTTCTACTCAAATTAAAGATTAGAGCTTCTACAACAATTCAAGAAGATAAATCAGTAACACCACATCGTTTCTGCACCAATTTCAGTGCATAATTCTATTCTTTAACCACGAAAGGTGAGTACGGTGATTTTCACTATATAATGGGATTAAAAGTTACATGATGAAGTTGTAAATAGGATTCGTATGTATGTATGCAATTTAAATCTCATCCAAGTCTTCACCTTTTTGATTCATGTCATTATATGCCTATGTTTCTATGTAAAGTTCATACCTTTATCAGTTTATTCATGTTGAATCTGTCATTATGCCTCTATGCTAGTTTACATGCCCCTTTATTTCATAATGTTGTGTTAATTCCAATTTTCTGTGATTTGATTCTCTCTTCTTATCCCTATTTCTTTTATTTTTGGATCTAGGCTACCTTCGAGCCTATGTTAAAAATACGCGCGAATTCAAATACGTGGGAACGATGGGAATATGTGAAATATGGAAAATTGGATATTATTGGATATTTTGGATAATTGGATAATATGTGAAATTGGCATATTTGGGTACGAATTACATGGAATTGATGAAATTGCCTATAATTGTAAATTTGTAATTGAGGCTAATTAATATGTAATTAGTGTCAATTTGGAATAGGCAATATTATAAACATGATTATATGTTTAATTGGATATACATGACATGAAAATTGGGTGTGGGTGAAATACTATTATTAATAAACCTTTGACACGAGGTTAGGCGCAATTGTGGCGTAAGACTGCCCGGAACCGCCCGACAAATCTAGCTGCCACAATTGGACGTCTAATGTGAGAGGTCAAAGGAATGAATTGTAGGCGCAACGGTTAATGACACGAGGTCAGACCCGGTTTGTGGTGTAAGACTGTCCAGAACCGCCCGGCAAATCCAGTTGCCACAAAGCGTTCGGTCTAATGTGGGAGGTCATGCACCGTTCGTCATAAGGAATGAATTAAGGAATACTAACCATAATAAGACATGGGTATGGTTAGAGGGTTAAGTGGGGTGACATGTAAATTATGACATGTAAATATGGACTTAACCGATATAAGATAAGACATGTAAATTATGACATGTAAATATGGACTTAACCGGTATAAGATAAGACATGTAAATTATGACATGTAAGTATGGACTTAACCATAGCATGTGTAAGACATGGACATTTAAATTAAAATGGTTAAGTGGGAGAAAAACCTAGTGGGGACCAAGCATAGGTGGGAGGCTTGCATCGGATGGGGGACCCGTTTCAACCAGTAACCCGTTTGAGTATCTAATTGGACCCGGTACTAGGCCGGGGTTGGGGCACGCTTACTGGACTTGAATGTAAGAGGTCAAAACGTGAATAGCGGTGGCAACGTGAGTCCAGCGGGTTCATGTGCGTGCATGGGTCCGGGCTGGTAGGTAAGACGTTGTTGCATCGTGTAGGTATGGACGTGCATTTTATGTTGGTATCGGGGTTGCCACTTTGGGGAGTGATACACCCCACTGCGGCGCCAGCACAGGTGCCTACGGGGTTTAGGGAGCCGATCGAATGGGTATGGTAAGGGTACCTTAGCGGTGGTAGGAGCAAGCCGGCACTTACGATAGCAGCTAGGTACAAGTAACTACCAAGTTTGTCATGTGGGTACAGTTAGTGGGAAGGGATCAACCTTTAGTAAATAGAGACTAGTAGATGTGCTGTGCAATTAAGTAATGTGGTGTAACTTAGCAAAAGTGCGGTGTAACGAAATACATGTTGGTTGAGTTGGATAGTCCTTTGGGTGCTAGTCTGATGTTGACTTCGGTCTTCGGGGTTAGTACTTGGAGGGTTGTTCGCTTAGCCAAGGTGTAGGATTGTCTTAGTACTTAGGAACGGAATCATCTTGTCCATCCTTTTTATCAACCTTATCTATGTTACAGCTATATCATGATACCTATTTATGTCTTAATCATTTACCTTACCTATTATTTGTTAAAATTACTGGACTCGCCAGACTTTATGTTTGACCCATTTTGTTTCCACCTCTTTTCTTTCCTTTCCCCCCCAGGTTTGCAAGGAGGGAATACTACATCTTAGTGCCGATTTATTTCAGTTGCTTGAAAAGAGTAGATGTATCGCTTTGGACTCTCTCGTCTTTATGGCTTTGCTTATGCTCAGTGGGGATTTATGCATTTATGTTATTTAAGTATTTGCTTCTTTATGTACTTTGAAGTTTTTAGAAAAGACTATTGATCCTGTTGTAATGTTTTGGAGACTATTTATGTATACTTGTTCTGAGTTATGATAAGTTATATCTTCCGCTGTGTTGTTTTATTTATTTATTCTTGTAATTTATCTGTTCTATACAACAATAACGCTTCATGGACATTGATGCATTCCCTTTGTGAGTGACATTAATGGACATGGGGTATTACACGTGGTATAAGAGTTGTGGTTATAAGAACAGATAAAAAGTTTTGAAAAGTGTTTTTAAAGGTATTATTCTCCTAGAAAGTATTTTAAAAAAAAAATTTGTTTTAAAGAAGCTATTTTCAAGGAAAGTTTACTTTAAAGAGCATAATCCCCGCAAGCCATACATCTCTCTTTCACTTCCCTTGTTTTGAAACTCTTTCTTTTTCTTTTCAGCATGTCTAGAGCATCTGAGGTACCAGAGGGTGTTCATGTACCCGGTTGGTTTCGTCAATATCTCGAGGTTAGGGCCGCTGCCACGGGTCCGACCGACGTTCCTCCTCCTCCTCCCCCAGCTCCGGTCATTCCTCCGCGTGGAGATGCTTTCTCCGAGATATGTAAAGACTTTCGTTCGGTGGGTGGAAAATCTTTTAGTGGGTCTGAAATGTTCGTTGAAGCTAGAAACTGGTTGAAAGAAGTGGAGGATCCGTTTGGCATTTTTGATTTGGATGATAGTAGGAAGGTCCAATTGGCTGCTTGGTTGATGAAGGACGAAGCTTTGTTTTGGTGGGAGGTTACTAATGGAGAACGTGTTGTAGAGACGTGGGCAGATTTTAGGGGAAGGTTTGAGTTGAAATTCCTTTCTCAAGCTGAGTAGAGTATGTACATGGAGAGGTTCTTGACATTGAAGCAGAAAAACTTGACCGTGAAGGAGTATGTGACCGAATTTAATAAGTTGGCGAGATTTGGACTAGAGTTGGTGAATACGCCTCACAAGAAGGCCTTTAGGTTTGCAAAGGGCCTAAATGAACCGCTTCACAGTTTGGCTATGTCCCACATTCCAATGGGGGCTACGTATGAAAAGCTTGTTGATATGTCATACATGCATGAAGAAGAGAAGGGTGTAAGTACTTTTAGGCCGCAAGATAAGAAGGAGGATCCAAAGAAAGCCCAATAACAAAAGAAAGGCGGTAAAGAAAAGAGGAAGTGTCACAACTGTGGGATACCCGGCCATTTGAAGAAAGACTGTAGGAAGAAGAAGAAGTTCGCTTGTTATCATTGTGGTGATCCAAGTCATGCTGTCAAGGACTATCCTAAGAAGCAAGGGCAGAGCGAAGGTTCTACTTCGAGAGGGCAGGTTCACGCTCTCATGGTTCCGGGACAGGAAGGAGGTAGGAAAATTTCTGTCGAAAGTTTGATTTTCTTGTTTGATCATCCTGTCCGTACTTTATTCGATTATGGGACATCACATTCGTTTATCTCTACATCATTAGTTGAAACACTACACTTAAATACTAGTCTCGTTGTGGATCCCATTGTAGTCTCAAATCCTATCGGTGGGTCGGCTCATTTATCCATGGTTTGTAGGGATTTAAGATTGTCTATCTTAGGCGTTGGTTTTGAAAGTAAGGCTTTTGTGCTTGGTTTCATGGGCTATGGGTTGATTCAAGGGATGGATTGGCTAGCCAGACATGGTGCCATCCTAGATTGTGAACGAAGGGTAGTAAATTTGTTGACTCGTAGTGGAAAGACCCTTGATATTTCTTGTGACCCTAGAGGATCGGTGATGCTTAGTTATCTTGAGTCACTTGACACATCCAATGATGATTTACATTCTGTTCGTATAGTCCGTGAATATGTTGATGTCTTCGATGAGGTGAGGGGTCTACCCCCAAAACGTGAGATAGACTTTCGTATTTATCTTGTAGACAATGCAAAACCCGTATCTCTTCCAGTACGCCACATGGCTCCTCGCGAGAGGAGGGAACTCAATAAGCAAGTAGGGGAGTTGCTTGAGAAGGGGTTCATAAGACGTAGTATATCGGAGTGGGGTGCTCCGGTAGTACTTGCCACGAAGGCGGATGTGTCCCTTAGACTTTGTGTTGACTATAGAGAACTTAAGCTTACTAAGAAGAATAGGTACCCACTGCCGAGGATTGACGATCTCTTCAATCAGTTAGTTGGCGCCTCAGTGTTTTCGCAGTTGGACTTAGCCACTGGTTTCCATCAATTGAGAGTGGCTGAGGATAGCATAGACAAGACTGCCTTTAGGACTCCGGACGGTTTCTATGAGTGGCTTGTGATGCCCTTCGGTTTGACAAACGCCCCCGCATACTTTGTTGACTAGATGAGTAGGGTGTTTAGGGAGTACCTTAATAAATTCGTGGTGGTCTTTGTGGATGACATCTTGATCTTTTCTAAGAGCGAGGAAGAGCATGCCCTAAATCTTAGGGAAGTGTTGGAGACCCTTCGAGCGCATAACCTTAAAGCTAAATTTTCTAACTGTCACTTTTGGAGGAAGGAAGTGCGATTCTTAAGGCACGTGGTTTCCAAAGAAGGGATAGCTGTGGATCCCGCGAAGGTGGTGACCATCCAAGATTGGAAGGTCCCTAAAAATGCTACCGAGGTGAGGAGTTTCTTGGGGTTGGCTGGCTACTATAGGAAGCTTATCAAGGACTTCGCAAAGATATCAGCCCCATTGACACGCTTGACGAAGAAGAACCTAGTTTTCACATGGGACATAGATTGTGATGATGTGTTCCAACGTTTAAAGAGAGCTTTGACCACAGCCCTAGTCTTAGTGTTGCCAGATGGGAGTAAGACATTTACCGTTTATACCGATGCTTGTGGGACAGGACTAGGTGCAGTCTTAATGCAAGAGGGGAGGGTAATAGCCTATGGAGGATGGCAGTTGAGAGTGCACGAGAGAAATTACCCTACACAAGACCTAGAATTGGCCGCTATTGTTTTCGCGCTTAATTCTTGGCGCCATTATCTTCTTGGCGAGAAATTCGAATTGTTCACAGACCACAAATCGCTAAAATACTTGTTCTCTCAGAAGGACTTGAACTTAAGGCAGCAAAGGTGGATGGAATTCTTAGCTTCCTACGATTTCGAGATAGCATATACCCCTGGTAAGGGTAATGTGGTGGAAGACGCCTTAAGTAGGAAAAGGTTGTCCTTGAGTCCGTTGTTTGTTGAGCAGCAAAGCTTAGAGTTCATCTCTACGTTTGACTTTAGACCTTCCATTGACTTTGTACCCGGTTTGCTAGCATCCGTAGAGGTCAGACCTATGCTTTTGGGACGGATTGGTGAGGCACAACGAGATGACCCACAGTTGGTTGAGTTAGTAGAGAAGCTCATAAGGGGGGAGTCATCGAGCCATCTCAGTAGGTATACCCTAGATGATAAGGGTTGGTTACGTAGGGACAGTAGACTTTGTGTACCACGAGACGAGAACTTGAGGAAGACCATTCTTGATGATGCACATCGTTCGAAGATGACCATTCATCCGGGCGGGGACAAGATGTACATGGACATGAGACGAGTTTACTTTTGGGCCGGTATGAAGAGGGATGTGGCCGAGTTTGTTGCTAGATGCTTGGTGTGCCAACAAGTAAAAGCAGAGCAAAAGAAGCCCGGTGGGTTGCTTCACCCATTGGAGGTCCCACAATGGAAGTGGGAGAGTGTCTCGATGGACTTTGTTGATGGGTTACCAAGATCGAGGAAGGGTAATACGAGGATTTGGGTCGTGGTAGACGGACTTACTAAGAGCGCCCATTTCATTCCCGTGAAGAGTAAGAGGACTGCTCCATGGTTAGCCTCCGTATACATTCGAGAGATAGTTCGTTTGCACGGTGTTCCTTCTAGCATAGTGAGCGATCACGATCCTATCTTTACTAGCGAGTTTTGGAAGAGCTTGCAAGAGGCGGTAGGGACTCAGTTATGTTTGAGCACCGCATATCATCCTCAGATGGACGGCTAGACCGAGAGGGTGAATCGTATTCTAGAGTATCGTTTGAGGCTACGTGTTTTAGACTTTGGAGGTACATGGGAGGAGCATCTTTCTTTGGTGGAGTTCGCGTATAATAATAGTTTTCAGTCTAGCATTGGCATGGCCCCTTTCAAGGATCTTTATGGAAGGTCGTGTCGTTCACCTACATGTTGGTGGGAATCTATGGATAAGATCTTGCTGGGGCTCGATATGATTAAAGAGACTTCAGAAAAGATTGATTTGATTCGAAGGAGGATGAAGACGGCACAAGATAGGCAAAAATCGTACGCGGACAAGAGGAGAACAGATCTTGAGTTTGATATTGGGGACATGGTCTTTATCAAGGTGTCTCCATTACGGAATGTTGTTCGCTTCGGGTCCGTTGGGAAGTTAGCACCAAGGTTCGTAGGGCCGTTTCCTATTAAGGAGAGGATTGGATAGATGGCGTATAGAGTGGAGTTTCCCGAGAGACTTAGTGGTGTACACGACGTATTCCATGTATCACATTTGAGGAAGTGCTTGCATGAGACCGCGGAAGTGGTAGAGCCGAGCTTGCTTAGAGATGTGGAGATAAAGCATGATGCGACGATTTGACGAGCTCCTACATGCATTCTTGGGTCGGAGATTAAGAAGTTGAGGAATCAAGAGGTCAAGCTAGTCAAAGTGCAATGGGGAGATGATGAGAGCGACGCTACTTGGGAGACGGGAGAGAAGATGCGTTCATTGTACCCTTTTCTTTTCGAGGGTATGTCTTTTAATTTCTCCTTTATCGCTTAGCTTGTACTTATTCTATCTTTAGCATGTCCTCTCGCTAGTATCTTTGACCTTTAGATAGGGTAGCCCTATGGTTGAAACATGTGTTTGAGACATGTTATGTATGGTGGATGCATGTAGATGCAAGTGTTTGTTAGCGGTTGCTCGTGGATGCATATACACACACTTTAGGCACCAGATCGGCTTAGTCACTTTCATATTGCACATTGCATATAAATGGATGTATTTAGTAAAATGAATGTACATTGAATGTGTGTATCATATGGATGTTGCATTTAAATGAATGGTTGTGCACACATGTATTAATGATATGTATAGGGTTCTTTACATACATGATGGATACATGGCACTATCATTATTTGCATTAAGGAGGTCGACTGAATCAGTGGACCGCCTGATTTTGCATTAGTATACGGACATATACACACACCATGTGTAACACCCTGCCTCCGCTAGGGTCACTCGCAAAGGAATGCACTAGCTTTAGAGGGGCATTATTGGTAAACATGCACAGAAATATCACAAGACAGAACATATAAAATAGCGGAAGTAAAATCAAACTTTCATAACATGAATAAATAAGGTCTAAAGCCTTTTACATCAGAGTACATCAAAACCTGTCTTGCAATAGTAAAGAAGCATAAAGACATTTTCATAAATTATTCCCCAAGCAAAAACAGTAAAGTAGCCATTAGCCAAGAAAAGTCCAAGCCATCCATGATGACCTTCAAGCAGAAGAAGTCCGAACTAAACAACAGTATTTCCTCCCTGTAACCTGGGTGGGGGGGGGGGGGAAACGGAAGAAAAGAGGCGAAACAAAACGGGTCAGTCAAAAAGACTGAGTAAGCCCTATCTACTATTAGCATAAAAACTAGTAAAGTTAACTGACATGAGAAACTGATATGAACATAAGCATGATAACAAGATAGATAAGCTAAATCAAAATAACAGGATGAACTACTGAACTCAGATAAACTAAGGTGTCATGATAAATTACGATGTCAAGATAAAACAAGGTATCACATCGTCAGGTTTCTATCAAGTATAATATCCCCAAGATATCTGTCACGTATAACGCCCCGTGATATCTATCCTGTATTTTAGCTCTGCACCTACCGTACTAGTATCCCCACCGTGTCATGTGTTAACCAAGAATGACCCTCACTCAAAAGTCGTGTAATGGTCCATGTCAACCTAATATATCGCATATATAGGTTACTCAACTTGTATGTTTTATTCCATGTAAATGTTCAGTCCCTTGCCGTAGACCATACGGGCTTTCCCATGAGATTCTATATTACTTTAACATAGTTCCATGATCCTTAAGATCGGTTTGGACTGTTACCCTAAACCTAGCTAGGGTCTTCCAACATGAATTATTGTTTGTACAACTAGGACTTATGCTACCTAGGGCTACTAGGGATTATGCTTACCTATTGCACGTTTTCGTATCTCGGTTTGGGTTCAACCACCTAGGGCCACTAGGGATTACGCTAACCGCCAACCGCGCCCTTTTTCCCACGCATTCATCGTGAATCGCTTTTCCATGACTGTATGCACATGTATCACATCGTGCCATCCGAGTCCTGTCACAGGGCAAATCAAGAAATACAGGACTCGGTCGGGAGCTTTCGATTTATCTGCCGATGCAGATGCTAAGGTCTGTTTTTCTTATACGTGGCTATGGTCCCACGAGAACACTCCCTCAACTAGTGAAAGACAAGACAGGATAAATCCTGTATGAGAACACAACACGGGCCAACCCACATCCAAGCCTTACCGCAACCATAATTAGATAGCAATTATGGTCTTTTGGGTGTTCTTTGCCTTTCCGTACGTACACGCTTGACCAAAGATGGTAGGTAGCCTGACGAAATGCTATCTAGGGTACGACCGTGTATCGTCGACTATCCCCTATCCATCCCCGTCTTTAGGTCGCTCGTATAGCAACCAAGGCATACTCTTGGTTCTTCTAACGCAGACCTTAACCTCTCATGAGCCTAGTATAATCACCTGGCAGCTCATAGAGGGATACCAAGAATATCCTCACGTTCCCCGAAGCCGCTGCTTCGTTACCCAGTTCGCTGGAGCCTTTATCTAAATCAGATACTTGCTCCTACTCGTATACTTAAACGATGACCTACCGTATCAGGTTACTCATCTATCTATGAACTGGTCTAAATTTCCTTGACTAAGAATCATTACTTAGTTATTCTTCAACCAAGGTTTACCACTTAGCATTGTTCCCGTTATCCTTGTTAACTACGGTTATCCACCTAATTCTCAGAACTAGGGTTAACATAATGGATTAAGTGTCACTTAAGTTCATAACTTAACCCGTCTACAAATCCTGTCAAAATTGGCTAAGTATCCAAGTTCAAGGCTTAACCCTACAAACCATGCTCAAGTTGGTTAAGTATATTAAGCAATTCACGACTTAACCTCGTCCAATTATCATTCTAGATTGGTTAAGTATATATTAACTTGACCCTATCAATTTACTTAGTCAAATCGGTCAAGTGTATTCAAGCGATTCGTGACTTAGCCTTATCACGTTTTCACGTTATATTGGTTAAGTATTGGTTAACTTAACCACAATAAATTAACGAGTTAGATTGGATAAGTATAGGTCACTTAACCACATCAATTCATCATGTTTAGATTAGTTAAGTGTTTAACTTAACCCCATTAAACTACCAAGTGGGATTAATTAAGTCTAGGCTAACTTAACCCCATCCGATTTCCATGTTTAGACTAGTTGAGTCTAATCTTAACCCCATTCGTTGACCGTATTTTTCGGTTAAGCGTCATTAAGAAAACTTACTTAACCTTACCAAGTTATCGCGTTGGATTGATTAAGTGTTGGTTAACTTAACCCCATCCACTAGTCATATAAAAATGGTTAAGTGTCATTAGGCAAATCAAGTTACTTAACCTACCCAACCTTGTCATGTTTTGTTAAGTATCATTAGCCTAATCAAATTACTTAACCCATTTGTCCATGTCATATTTGGTTAAGAGTCATTAATTAAATTAACTTAACCCTATCATGTGGCATTAATTACTTAATGCACCTTCACCTCTCACATTAGACTTTGTTGTGGTTACTAGTTAAGCCGGTCGGTTCCGGGTAGCTTTACACCACAACTTGGTCTAACCTCGGGTTCAAGCACAACATGACCAACTTCTCACATTGGGTCCTATTGTTTGCAACTACTAGTTAGGCCGGTCGGTTCTGGGTAGTTTTACGTTGCAAACTCAACCCAACCTCGAGTTGGCCACACTTATATTATCTAAGTGTCATGTCCATCATGTTTCCCAAAACATGTTACAAGTTTTCAAGCATTTGGGTAGACCTAACTTAATAGGTAAATTTCCAAAGGGTAGACCTAACTTAATAGGTAAATTCCCAAGCTTATGTTTTTATGCATACTTACATGTCAACTTCCATGTTATATTTCAAGTCATGTTTTCAAGTTGTATTTTCATGTCATTAGAAATTACCCATAACATAACCCAACGCTTTTAAACTCGCATATACGTTCGCGACAACGTAATGGATTAAAAGAAGAGACTTGGCAAAGGCATGACAAAAATGGATATTAAGCCACAAGTTAATCATGGTGGCAAATGAGGCACAAATGTGTTCATTAACTTGCATGTTACATTCTTAAGCCTCAAAACATGCATAAACCCAAACTTGGCACATAAGCGAATCATGGTGACAAAAGATATGGAATGATGACTAGTAACTCGCATATATCGTCATATAAGGGTTATGACTTCATATGCAAGTTGACATAAAGGTTATGAGGGTTCTCATGTTGCCTAATGCAACATTTCAACATAAAGGTTGTAGCTTTTAGCTCACAAGATCAAGATAATGACTTCATAAACTTGCATGACATGATAGCATGTATCATACTCAATGATCAAACCCAAACTTGCAACATGAACATTTAACTTCATAGTTAATATCTAAGAGTAGGGAAAGGGCTTACATTGCTATGAAGGAACAAAAGATATGACAAAGCCCTTATGCAATCAAATAGACCCAAAATGCAAGCTCTAACATAAAAACCCTTGAGCAAAAATGATCAAAACCCTTGCTTTATGATGCAAAGATAGAAACTTGACTTGAATGCAAGCTAATGACACTCATACAAGCTTGAAAACACTTGTATGCATGGAAAATCTCTGATAGAAACCATTTAGAAATTTTATGAAGAGAGTGGAGGCCATGAGAGGTAAAATTTTGCCATAGTTTAGTTGCATGAATGAATAATGAGGATTTAGGATAGGTTAGGGTCTTATTTATAGATTAGGCAAGTGTTTTAGGCCATAGGATTAAACCTAGATTCAATCCAAGCCATCAAAGCATGTTTTGGGGAAGAAGTCAAGTATAGGAACCATCTAGGGCCTTTAGATTAAAGATGAACCATGAGAACCATCCAAATGCAAAATCTGCATTTGAGCGAATCGGCCCACGGGTTGACAGCCAAACACCCTGGATTAACCCCTAGTCGACCCAGCGAGCTCGGGTCGACCTCAAAAATCGGCCGGTTCGGTTATTCCCCTCTCCCAATTCGCTGTTTTGAACATTTTTGCATATTTATTTAATTTTCAATTATATATATATATATATATCAATATATATATATATATATATATTTCTCTGCGCAACCCATTTCACTTAATTAAGTATACTTTAATTTGGGAATTTTTCGTGAAACTTCGCGAGGCCATATCTTGGTCATACGGACTCCGATTTTCGAAAACTAGGACTCTATTTCGCGTATTTTTCCGAGACGAACGCATTGGCATAGCCCGTTTCTCTTGATTCAGATTTTACAGTTTAATTCTGCCTCCATTTATGTTATAACAGGTTATTGAAAATACGGGTTGTTACATTCTCCCCACCTTTTAGGATTTCGTCCCCGAAATCTCCAAGTTAAGAAGAACATATCCTACCATCCATCATCCATCTACTCAAAACATCATCCACAAGCAACCATTGTCCTTAGATGATTTCTAATGCTGTATGAATATATGCAAAACGTGTGTGTACATGTTCCTTAGCTAATGCTAATGATCAGGCCTGAATAATCTTTCTAATGCAAAATATGTATAGTGCCATGAATCCAACATGTATGCAAATAGTCCTAGTCATATAGATAATATATGCGTGCACAATCATTCATTCATATGCAACAACCGCATGATAATACATTTGATTTCATCCATAAACAAGTATAAATACTCGTGCATATGCAATATGAAATGTGACCGAGTCGAGCTAGTATCTAATGTGTTTTCGCGCATCCACGAGCAACCACTTGCAACCACTTGCAACCATATCAATCATAACATGTTTCAAATACATGTTTACATCCATAGGGTTCTACCTAGAATTCCCTGAAACAGGGTCGAGAAGATAAACAGGACAAACTCCTTACAGGGTTTGTAACGGAGAATAGGACCGAGAGGATGTCCACAAAAGATAGCCTACAAGTAAGCTCTACAGAAAACAGGGATCAAGGATATACTCCCAAAAAGAGATATCATGCGCGTATCTAGTCTTTGACCATCAAAGTCGTCTTTTAACTTCGCGATTTTGTAGCTTCTTATTCCTGTTTCCAAATAATGAGATGGAACTCATTTCTTCGTCGCCTCTCGTTCCACTTGCACTTATCCTTTTCCTAGAATACTTGACGCAAACATGACTGCGTACTCATGATCTCATGCAAGCTTTCCAAAATTCACTAGTGAATCTTGGATATCGTTTATATACTATAAGGCATTCCATGTAGAAGAACTTTCTCTTGAAAGTAAACAGATGTCAATCAGGTTATCATGCGCACTTACTAGGGTGATCTCTATAACCCATGCATAAATGAAGTAAACCATCCGTCTTATTGGCGAACACCACTCGATCGGGCTTCAAATTTCCAATAAAGGCATCAAGGGATTCTAAGTAACTAGTCATGACAGAACCTCAAAAAGGTTACCCGATATTTCGAGGGCATTACCAAGGCTAGTCAAAAGGTCTAACTACCCTCCTATCAAAACCGAGAGTGGCACCCCCTACTGGATAACCACTTCATCCCTAGAATCCATCCATAGCTTATAAACATAAGCATTATTTCCAAACTCAACACTTGGCATAGAAATTCCCAAATCCAAACAAGTCATATATAAATGGACTGATTCTCCAATAGGACTTTGAGACAAAAATGGGATTCTCTATTACGCTAGTACTTAAGGTGCAGAGACTCAACTATCGAAGCAAACTTAAATGATATGAACAACGAAGTCCTAACGGGATGATAGAGAAGAAAAGCTAAACCTTTAACAAGATCGTTACCCTCCTTCCGAGGTACTCTAGAAATGAGAGCATACTACTGCCCTCCCGATGATCTTGTCCTTGTCCCATAATACTTAACTATCCGCCCCGTTTTACCATGCCAAAGGTACTCTCTCGTCATGGGTTTCATTGTTCATCTTTCTCCCTCCTTTGAGGACTAAGCCATACCAACAAGTTGCTCATCCTTAAGCTCGTATCCTTTATCCTTCTTTCTCACGATCCTTTCTTATAACGCGGCCACTGGTCTCTCGAGAACCACCTCCATCGTATGGAAAGCACTTTCGTAGGTAGAAAAGACTAGTCGCAGTTAAAACTACTCTGACTACAGATGGAGGAAAGAAAGGAAAAGAGACTCAATTAAGGAAACAAGGATAGTGCTAATGGCCTTTAGGGAATAGCCTTTTACTTTTAAAAGAAAATTTTCTTGAAAAATGCTTCTTTGTAAAGGTTTTTTTTTTCAAATAGTTTTCAGAAGGTCTTTAAAAACTTTTGCCCAATCTGGTAACTTCTGCTCTGATACCACGTGTAACACCCTGCCTCCGCTAGGGTCACTCGCAAAGGAATGCACTAGCTTTAGAGGGGCATTATTGGTGAACATGACAGAAATATCACAAGACAGAATATATAAAATAGCGGAAGTAAAATCAAACTTTCATAACATGAATAAATAAGGTCTAAAGCCTTTTACATCAGAGTACATCAAAACCTGTCTTGCAATAGTAAAGAAGCATAAAGAAATTTTCATAAATTATTCCCCAAGTAAAAACAGTAAAGTAGCCATTAGCCAAGAAAAGTCCAAGCCATCCATGATGACCTTCAAGCAGAAGAAGTCCGAACTAAACAACAGTATTTCCTCCCTGTAACCTGGGGGGGGGGGGGAACGGAAGAAAAGAGGCGAAACAAAACGGGTCAGTCAAAAAGACTGAGTAAGCCCTATCTACTATTAGCATAAAAACTAGTAAAGTTAACTGACATGAGAAACTGAGATGAACATAAGCATGATAACAAGATAGATAAGCTAAATCAAAATAACAGGATGAACTACTGAACTCAGATAAACTAAGGTGTCATGATAAATTACGATGTCAAGATAAAACAAGGTATCACATCGTCAGGTTTCTATCAAGTATAATATCCCCAAGATATCTGTCACGTATAACGCCCCGTGATATCTATCCTGTATTTTAGCTCTGCACCTACCGTACTAGTATCCCCACCGTGTCATGTGTTAACCAAGAATGACCCTCACTCAAAAGTCGTGTAATGGTCCATGTCAACCTAATATATCGCATATATAGGTTACTCAACTTGTATGTTTTATTCCATGTAAATGTTCAGTCCCTTGCCGTAGACCATACGGGCTTTCCCATGAGATTCTATATTACTTTAACATAGTTCCATGATCCTTAAGATCGGTTTGGACTGTTACCCTAAACCTAGCTAGGGTCTTCCAACACGAATTATTGTTTGTACAACTAGGACTTATGCTACCTAGGGCTGCTAGGGATTATGCTTACCTATTGCACGTTTTCGTATCTCGGTTTGGGTTCAACCACCTAGGGCCACTAGGGATTACGCTAACCGCCAACCGCGCCCTTTTTCCCACGCATTCATCGTGAATCGCTTTTCCATGACTGTATGCACATGTATCACATCGTGCCATCCGAGTCCTGTCACAGAGCAAATCAAGAAATACAGGACTCGGTCGGGAGCTTTCGATTTATCTGCCGATGCAGATGCTAAGGTCTGTTTTTCTTATACGTGGCTATGGTCCCACGAGAACACTCCCTCAACTAGTGAAAGACAAGACAGGATAAATCCTGTATGAGAACACAACACTGGCCAACCCACATCCAAGCCTTACCGCAACCATAATTAGATAGCAATTATGGTCTTTTGGGTGTTCTCTGCCTTTCCGTACGTACACGCTTGACCAAAGATGGTAGGTAGCCTGACGAAATGCTATCTAGGGTACGACCGTGTATCGTCAACTATCCCCTATCCATCCCCGTCTTTAGGTCGCTCGTATAGCAACCAAGGCATACTCTTGGTTCTTCTAACGCAGACCTTAACCTCTCATGAGCCTAGTATAATCACCTGGCAGCTCATAGAGGGATACCAAGAATATCCTCACGTTCCCCGAAGCCACTGCTTCGTTACCCAGTTCGCTGGAGCCTTTATCTAAATCAGATACTTGCTCCTACTCGTATACTTAAACGATGACCTACCGTATCAGGTTACTCATCTATCTATGAACTGGTCTAAATTTCCTTGACTAAGAATCATTACTTAGTTATTCTTCAACTAAGGTTTACCACTTAGCATTGTTCCCGTTATCCTTGTTAACTACGGTTATCCACCTAATCCTCAGAACAAGGGTTTACATAATGGATTAAGTGTCACTTAAGTTCATGACTTAACCCGTCTACAAATCCTGTCAAAATTGGCTAAGTATCCAAGTTCAAGGCTTAACCCTACAAACCATGCTCAAGTTGGTTAAGTATATTAAGCAATTCACGACTTCACCTCGTCCAATTATCATTCTAGATTGGTTAAGTATATATTAACTTGACCCTATCAATTTACTTAGTCAAATCGGTCAAGTGTATTCAAGCGATTCGTGACTTAGCCTTATCATGTTTTCACGTTATATTGGTTAAGTATTGGTTAACTTAACCACAATAAATTAACGAGTTAGATTGGATAAGTATAGGTCACTTAACCACATCAATTCATCATGTTTAGATTAGTTAAGTGTTTAACTTAACGCCATTAAACTACCAAGTGGGATTAATTAAGTCTAGGCTAACTTAACCCCATCCGATTTCCATGTTTAGACTAGTTGAGTCTAATCTTAACCCCATTCGTTAACCGTATTTTTCGGTTAAGCGTCATTAAGAAAACTTACTTAACCTTACCAAGTTATCGCGTTGGATTGATTAAGTGTTGGTTAACTTAACCCCATCCACTAGTCATATAAAAATGGTTAAGTGTCATTAGGCAAATCAAGTTACTTAACCTACCCAACCTTGTCATGTTTTGTTAAGTATCATTAGCCAAATCAAATTACTTAACCCATTTGTCCATGTCATATTTGGTTAAGAGTCATTAATCAAATTAACTTAACCCTATCATGTGGCATTAATTACTTAATGCACCTTCACCTCTCACATTAGACTTTGTTGTGGTTACTAGTTAAGCCGGTCGGTTCCGGGTAGCTTTACACCACAACTTGGTCTAACCTCGGGTTCAAGCACAACATGACCAACTTCTCACATTGGGTCCTATTGTTTGCAACTACTAGTTAGGCCGGTCGGTTCCGGGTAGTTTTACGTTGCAAACTCAACCCAACCTCGAGTTGGCCACACTTATATTATCTAAGTGTCATGTCCATCATGTTTCCCAAAACATGTTACAAGTTTTCAAGCATTTGGGTAGACCTAACTTAATAGGTAAATTCCCAAAGGGTAGACCTAACTTAATAGGTAAATTCCCAAGCTTATGTTTTTATGCATACTTACATGTCAACTTCCATGTTATATTTCAAGTCATGTTTTCAAGTTGTATTTTCATGTCATTAGAAATTACCCATAACATAACCCAACGCTTTTAAACTCGCATATACGTTCGCGACAACGTAATGGATTAAAAGAAGAGACTTGACCAAGGCATGACAAAAATGGATATTAAGCCACAAGTTAATCATGGTGGCAAATGAGGCACAAATGTGTTCATTAACTTGCATGTTACATTCTTAAGCCTCAAAACATGCATAAACCCAAACTTGGTACATAAGCGAATCATGGTGACAAAAGATATGGAATGATGACTAGTAACTCGCATATATCATCATATAAGGGTTATGACTTCATATGCAAGTTGACATAAAGGTTATGAGGGTTCTCATGTTGCCTAATGCAACATTTCAACATAAAGGTTGTAGCTTTTAGCTCACAAGATCAAGATAATGACTTCATAAACTTGCATGACATGATAGCATGTATCATACTCAATGATCAAACCCAAACTTGCAACATGAACATTTAACTTCATAGTTAATATCTAAGAGTAGGGAAAGGGCTTACATTGCTATGAAGGAACAAAAGATATGACAAAGCCCTTATGCAATCAAATAGACCCAAAATGCAAGCTCTAACATAAAAACCGTTGAGCCAAAATGATCAAAACCCTTGCTTTATGATGCAAAGATAGAAACTTGACTTGAATGCAAGCTAATGACACTCATACAAGCTTGAAAACACTTGTATGCATGGAAAATCTCTCATAGAAACCATTTAGAAATTTTATGAAGAGAGTGGAGGCCATGAGAGGTAAAATTTTGCCATAGTTTAGTTGCATGAATGAATAATGAGGATTTAGGATAGGTTAGGGTCTTATTTATAGATTAGGCAAGTGTTTTAGGCCATAGGATTAAACCTAGATTCAATCCAAGCCATCAAAGCATGTCTTGGGGAAGAAGTCAAGTGTAGGAACCATCTAGGGCCTTTAGATTAAAGATGAACCATGAGAACCATCCAAATGCAAAATCTGCATTTGAGCGAATCGGCCCACGGGTTGACAGCCAAACACCCTGGATTAACCCCTAGTCGACCCAGCGAGCTCGGGTCGACCTCAAAAATCGGCCGGTTCGGTTATTCCCCTCTCCCAATTCGCTGTTTTGAACATTTTTGCATATTTATTTATTTAATTTTCAATTATATATATATATATATATATATATATATCAATATATATATATATATATATATATCAATATATATATATATATATATATATCAATATATATATATATATATATATTTCTCTGCGCAACCCATTTCACTTAATTAAGTATACTTTAATTTGGGAAATTTTCGTGAAACTTCGCGAGGCCATATCTTGGTCATACGGACTCCGATTTTCGAAAACTCGGACTCTATTTCGCGTATTTTTCCGAGACGAACGCAATGGCATAGCCCGTTTCCCTTGATTCAGATTTTAAAGTTTAATTCCGCCTCCATTTATGTTATAACAGGTTATTGAAAATACGGGTTGTTACACCATGCATATGTACATGAAAAGCATTAGAAATATTTTAAGGAAAATGGATGCTTGTGGATGATGGTGTAGTAGATGGATGATTGGATAGTAGGATACATTCTTCTTAACTTGGAGATTTCAGGGACGAAATCCTTTAAGGAGGGGAGAATGTAACACCTCGTAGTTTTATAACATTAAAATTCACAAATTAAAGTATACTTAATTTTTAGAAAAGAATTAAGCGAAATGGGTCACGCTATTAGGTTCGTTTCAAAATTTTGGGTTAAGATAGACATTTGGTTTGCACAAAATGGATACCTTACGAAGATGTTATTAAGCCTTGAAGTTTGTATGCATATGAGGGAAATATATATATATATATAATTAAATAAATAAATATGCAAAAAAGTTCAAAACAACGAATTGGGAGGGGGAATAACTGAACCGACCCATTTTTGAGGTCGACCCGAGCCTTGCTGGGTCGACTAGGGGTTGATTCAGGGTGTTTGGCTGTCAACCCATGGGCCAATTCACTCAAAGGTAGATGTGGCATCTGATTGGTTCTCATGGTTCAGGGTTAATCTAATGGTCCTAAATAGCTTCCTACACCTATATATACACCCTAAGACCTAACCCTAATTCATAAATATTATCTATGACACCATTATGCTGTCAAACTCTCTCTTAAACCCTAGCCGCCGCCTCTAAATCAAATCTCAAGTATTCAACTTCAACTCAAATTAAAGAATAGAGCTTCTACAACAATTCAAGAAGATAAATCAGCAATACCGCAATGTTTCTACACCAATTTCAGTGCATAATTCTATTCTTTAACCACAAAAGGTGAGTACAGTGATTTTCACAATATAACGAGATTAAAAGTAACATGATGAAGTTGTAAAGAGGATTCATATGTATGTATGTAATTTAAATCTCATCCAAGTCTTCACCTTTTTGATTCATGTCATCATATGCCTATGTTTCTATGTAAAGTTCACACCTTTATCAGTTTATTCATGTTGAATCTATCATTATGCCTCTATGCCAGTTTACATGCCCTTTTATTTCATGATGTTGTGTTAATTCCAATTTTCTGTGATTTGATTCTCTCTCCTTATCCCTATTCCTTTTATTTTTGGATCTAGGCTACCTTCGAGCCTATGTTAAAAATACGCGCGAATGCAAATACGTGGGAATGATGGGAATATGTGAAATATGGGAAATTGGATATTATTGAATATTTTGGATAATTGGATAATATGTGAAATTGGCATATTTAGGTATGAATTACATGGAATTGATGAAATTACCTATAATTGTAAATTTGTAATTGAGGCTAATTAATATGTAATTAGTAACAATTTGGAATAGGCAATATTATAAACATGACTATATGTTTAATTGGATATACATGACATGAAAATTGGGTATGGGTGAAATACAATTATTAATCAACCTTTGACACGAGGTTAGGTGCAATTGTGGTGTAAGACTGCCCGGAACCGCCCAGCAAATCCAGCTGCCACAATTGGATGTCTAATGTGAGAGGTCAAAGGAATAAATTGTAGGCACAACGGTTAATGACACGAGGTTAGACCCGGTTTGTGGCGTAAGACTGCCCGGAACCGCCCGGCAAATCCAGCGGCCACAAAGCGTTCGGTCTAATGTGGGAGGTCATGCACCGTTCGTCATAAGGAACGAATTAAGGAATACTAACCATAATAAGACATGGGTATGGTTAGAGGGTTAAGTGGGGTGACATGTAAATATGGACTTAACCGGTATAAGATAAGACATGTAAATTATGACATGTAAGTATGGACTTAACCATAGCATGTGTAAGACATGGACATTTAAATTAAAACGGTTAAGTGGGAGAAAAACCTAGTGGGGACCAAGCATTGGTAGGAGGCTTGTGTCAGATGGGGGACCCGTTTCAACCAGTAACCCGTTTGAGTATCTAATTGGGCCCGGTACTAGGCCGGGGTTGGGGCACGCTTACTGGACTTGAATGTAAGAGGTCAAAACGTGAATAGCGGTGGCAACGCGAGTCCAACGGGTTCATGTGCGTGCATGGGTCCGGGCTGGTAGGTAAGACGTTGTTGCATCGTGTAAGTATGGCCGTGCATTTTATGTTGGTATCGTGGTTGCCACTTTGGGGAGTGATACACCCCACTGTGGGGCCAGCACGGGTGCCTACGGGGTTTAGCGAGCCGATCGAATGGGTAGGGTAAGTGTACCTTAGCGGTGGTAGGAGCAAGCCGGCACCTATGATAGCAGCTAGGTACAAGTAACTACCAAGTTTGTCATGTGGGTACAGTTAGTGGGAAGGGATCAACCTTTAGTAAATAGAGACTAGTAGATGTGTGGTGTAATTAAGTAATGTGGTGTAACTTAGCAAAAGTGTGGTGTAACGAAACGCATGTTGGTTGAGTTGGATAGTCCTTTGGGTGCTAGTCTAATGTTGACTTTGGTCTTCGGGGTTAGTACTTGGAGGGTTGTTCGCTTAGCCAAGGTGTAGGATTGTCTTAGTACTTAGGAATGGAATCATCTTGTCCATCCTTTTTATCTACCTTATCTATGTTACATCCATATCATGATGCCTTTTTATGTCTTGATCATTTACCTTACCTATTATTTGTTAAAATTACTGGACTCGCCAGACTTTATGTCTGACCTGTTTTGTTTCCACCTCTTTTCTTTCCTTCCCCCCCCCCTTAGGTTTGTAAGGAGGGAATACTACAGCTTAGTGCCGATTTCTTTCAGTTGCTTGAAAAGAGTAGATGTATCGCTTTGGACTCTCTCATCTTTATGGCTTTGCTTATGCTCGGTGGGGATTTATGCATTTATGTTATTTAAGTATTTGCTTCTTTATGTACTTTGAAGTTTTTGGAAAAGACTATAGATCCAGTTTTAATGGTTTTGGAGACTACTTATGTAAGCTTGTTCTGAGTTATGATGCTATGAAATAAGTTTTATCTTCTGCTGTGTTGTTTTATTTATTTATTCTTGTAATTTATCTGTTCTATAACACAATAACGCTTCATGGACATTGATGCATTCCCTTTGTGAGTGACATTAATAGACATGGGGTGTTACAATAAAGTCCACCATAAACAAGTGGCTATCAATTGGCACTCCATAGGTATGGTACAAATCAAAATCGTAGGGGCTCGATCAGGATAATAAGGCACGCGAGGAATAACCACGGTAGGATTCTATTGATGCACACATGGACCGGTGGTAATGCATAGTCGCGACTACCGCCCACCTCGAACAACACTCCCATAATCAAGGGTAGCCACCACAACCGAATCACAAAGTAATAGATATAGTTCGAGGAAGTGCGTCCGATAGGAGGTATGACCTCACTTAATCACGGTATAACACCTGTTTTAGTCATTTTAATTATGACCAGAAGGTCAAGGATATCCATCATCGTTCTCTTCATTCCAGTAGCGTTCGTCAAACCAACCTACTTTATTCTGGCTTCTCCACCACGTATACAGTTGTTAAAGTGGTTTTCGGTATTGGCAGAGTGCATGATAGTATCCGATCCCGGTCTCTTTAACAACCAAATGTTTGCATTTTTCACACTGTGGTCATTTATGTTTGTAATCATATTTTAAAATATCATAAATCAATTAACCTCAAATTTGGTTTTATATTTAAACAATTAAGTTCAAATATTCAAACGCCATAAATTATACTTCAATTGGTTCATTGTTTGATTATATTCAAACATCATATTTCATACTTACAAATAGTTCATTAACAAGAATTACATTTGATTTCAAATTTCTATCACAATTATCGATATTCAAAATTTTCATATTAAACATTTCGGATCTAATAGCTCAGATCAAAAATAGACTTTTATTTAAAATAGTTAATATAACATAAAGTAGTTAAATTTAAAATAAATAGATTTCTATAAACTAATTTGGTTAAATTGATTATAAAATACACAATGTAATAGTTTAATAAAATAAATTGATTTTTAAAATAATTATAAGATGTTTAATAGTTAAATATAATATAAATAGTTATTTAATAATAATAATAATATAAAATAATCAAAATTAGTTTTGTATAAAATAATATAGTTTTAAAAATCTAGTTTAATTAATAATCCAATCTGAACCATATATCCAATTTCAACTTATAATCAATTCAATTATCAAAACTTTGATTCAACTTATTCCAACTTAACAGTATATTCAAATTCCAATACATTATAGACCTTATTCAAGTTAGTTTCAAATCTTATTACTTTAATCAAATTCTCAAGGTTTCAATTTTTCATTAAATCACATTGACACGACCCGAACTTCCCCGGCAAGGAAAGCACGGATTGCTTTGAGGACAAGACAAACCAGAAAACAAACAGAAGAACATTTCATTGTTATTACAACAATTCCATCAGATACAAGAATATACAGAGTATAAATGAATAAATTACATTCAACAAATATCAGAGATTTAAATTACATTGCAACGGAAAAACAATATAAAACACAACTGAAAATGATACACAGATACAGAGCTTTCCGAGCATCGTTCCAACTGTAAATCAGGATCATGTGAATATAAATCTGCAAAACCAAAACTACTAGCTGCCCGTGTCAAAATAAGGGCACCCAGAGTTTAGGTTGAAATAATAAACTCCAGGTCAATCATGTGACTGGTGTGAGAACTAAAACAGTTATTTATCTTTATTTTCAAAGTAAGGTAAATCAAGGGACCACGCCATATAACACGGAACGGGTTTCCTCCCAAGAATACCAGTGCATATAACAAAACAGCGCAATGCTTTTTGGAAAAAATGAAGCTATTATAATACCCAGGTCCTATCACACAATGATTTCTGCCAATATATAACCTCTGAGCTCGTATGTCACAGAGAATGGCGTTAAGCAAGAGAATAAATTCCCCGCCGCCAAACAGGTATATATTTAGCAGAGATCAATGAATACAATATAAAGGAATACAATGTCAGACACACCATCCATTTACAAGTCAATTCTAGGTCTGAACGAAACCGGAGGCACTTTCCTCGCATATCCGTCGATCTCCAAGTATGTCTGGACGACCACCAACTGATTCCCTCATCTTGGGTGTACAGCCCAATCAAGATCATCAGAAATCACCCAAACGATGTGAAGACTTCCGGTCTTCGACCACCGTCATCATCTTTGACTTATCGTTGAATCGGTTATTCAGAATGGGTATAAACCCGACCTTTCCGAACAACACGCGTATATAGTAAACAAATGTTACACAATCACAACATATGCCTCATTTCAATTCATCAGTCACTAATCGTAAATTAGCAAGGGAACAATTCCCTAAATATTAACCCCGAAGGCCGAAACCAACATCAGATCAATACCCAGGAAACCATTCTTCTTAGCTAACCTACAGTTAGTTTCTAAATTTCACGTTCTTAGGGAAAGGTTCCCATTAATTTTATCAAAGATAAATTCTTTAAAATTTATTCTTTAATCTTCCTCTGGATATCATTTCAAACCAAATTATGGTTTTCCAAACTAGTCGGGATTAGCGAACCACACCGAAGTAATTATTTATTTTATTTCCCAATCCCAACCTATTCATCCCATGAAGCAAAACTGGTAATACTCCATATCTAATACCGCGGTGTTATCGGTAAAATTAATTACCCTCCCACGTCCAAATCTAATTAAAGATTTGACTATCGCTTTGAAGCAAAACTGGTAATACTCCATTCTCGATCTTTTCAATCTAATTAAAGATTCATTAAAACTCCACTTAGTTTTAATCTTTAACTGGGTTAAAGAATCAGTGTCATTTAAAACACAGTTCACTATAAACCCAAAATCACATTACATTTCAATCAAACCCTAAACATAAATTAGCAAGTGAGCAATTCCCTAAGTATTAACCCCGAAGGCCGAAACCAACATCAGATCAATACCCCAGAAACCATTCAACTTAACTAATCTCCAGTTAGTTTCTGATTTTTTAACTCCTTTGGATCTAAGAACAGTATTATTGAAGATACCGTTCATGACAACCCAAAATCACATTCTATTAATTATCGGGTTAAAGAACAAGTGTTATTTAAAACACTATTCACGATAAACCCAAAAATCAATACCAATTCAATTCCAATTAAATATTATTTAATTGGTACACTTCATTAAATCTAAATAAAAGATTTAATCTTTTTCCTTAACTGGGTTTAAGAACAGCGTTAATGAAGATGCCATTCACGACAAACCCAAAATCCCATTTGATATTAAATACAAGGCTCTAAATAGAAAATATATCGGCTTATATTCAATATCAAATTCTACGACCAACAAATATCGTATTGGAAATAATGATATAAATATATCTTTCAAATTTCCCATAACAATACCTGTATAATCACAAAATCCCACATCGAAATATTCCGAAGACAATTTCGATTCAAATCCATTTCCAATCTATATATTGGAAATCTTGGTTATTTTCAAAACCATTTCAAATCCACTTTATTTATTTTAAAAATAAATAAATTATTATTCTAGTTCAAAACTAGTTCATTTCAATAAAAATCTATTTTTATCCTTTCAAATATGGAGTTTTTCATCCTAATTCTTCACAAATCATTTCTTATGATTTTACACAAATTATTATTATTAATAATAATTATATCTGTACAGTCGATTTCCATCAACGGCCATCGAACTGCACTTACAGCGACCTTTTCCAAATTTGATTTGGACATAATTCCAAATCCAACTGTTAGATTTCAAATTTCTAATATTCGTTAAAAATCTCTTTTCGATACGAAGCCAACGGTTCCGGTTTTAGGAGAATCCGACGGTCGGATCTCCCGCAATGTCCGTTCGAAGTCAATGGTCGAAATTCACGAACTGCCGCGGCGCGGCGCGTTCTATTCAGGCCATTATATATAATATATATATATATATGTGACGAGAAGGAATTTCGCTCGGTCCGAACCAGTCGCTAAACCGACCCAGACCGTTCGAAAACGCCTTATCGTTTGAGAACAGGACAAAACAGAACGCATACAGAAGAACATTTCACTATATATAACAACAGTGCATCAGATTACAAGAATATACAGAGTAGAAATGAATATTACACAGAAATATCAGAGATTTAAATTACATTTAAATACATAGCAGCGGAAAATAATACAATACACAACTAGAAGAGATATACGGATACAAAGCTTTCCGGATATCGTTCCAGCTGTAAACCAGGATCCTGTGAATAAAAATCTGCAAAACCAAAACTACTAGCTGCCCGTGTCAAAATAAGGGCACCCAGAGTTTAGGTTAAAACAATAAACTCCAGGTCAGTCATGTGACTGGTGTGAGAACTAAAACAGTTATTAATCTTTATTTTAAATCATTAGGTAAAATCAAGGGACCACGCCGTATAACACGGAACGGGTTTCCTCCCAAGGATACCAGTGCCTAAAACAAACAGCGCAATGCTAAATAAAGAAAAATGAAGCTGTTATAAGACCCAGGTCCTATCACACAATGCAAACGCAAGCCGGGGGATAGGGTTTTCCCTTATAACAGCCAAAGAATGCTTGATACGTTTAAAACAAATCATTTGATACTATTATAAGTGCATAGAGTATAAAACAACTTCAAATCATAAGTATCAATCATAGGCGGCATGGGTACCATATATCATGTCGCCATATGTAGGTTTACAAATAAAACCGCAAATGTCACGTATTTGGAAATTGGATTTCCATCTATGAACCGAGGCAAAAGATAGTCCTCAACCGATTCGAGACGCTCTAGCCCGCCCCTCAGGCAAGCGCGCAGGCAAGCCTTGGATCGTCAGGGCCGGTCCACACGGAGTGGATTATTATGCCTAAACAATACGTCTCCCCACCCTATGGGGTGTAAGTCTGGTCCGTCAGCCGACCAGAATGCATTCGGCCGAAACCGATATAACCGAGGCTCCTCGCAACCGCAACAACCACATAAGTCAAACTCGTCAGGGCGTGTAAAACCACTGACGCCACTTCTAGCTAGAAAGAAACGCAAGTCCTCCCTGATGTCCTCTCCCGTTTTTGGTTCATACCGGGTGCGAAACTCGCGAAGTAAACGTTACACAAAGCTACGCCACAAAGGCCGTGCTTTGATCATCACCACAAGACTTTGCTTTTCAACAGAAGCCTTGATCATTTGCATCTTAGCATGCCACACAGGCAAACCACTCTATGCAACCGATATCAGTCACACAGAATGAAATCCAGTGTCAGACACACAGTCCATTTACAAGTCCGTTCTGGGCCTGAACGAAACCGGAGGCACCTAGTACCCCGCATATCCATCGATCTCCAAGTACGTCTGGACGATCACTAACTGTTTCCATCTTCTTGGGTGTACAGCCCAATCAAGATCATCAACTATCACCCAAACGACGTGAAGACCTCCGGTCTTCGACCATCGTCTTCATCTTCGACTTATCGTCGTATCAGTTATTCAGAATGGGATAAACCCGGTCTTTCCGAATAACTCGCGTATATTTTAAATAAGTGTTACACAAACACAACATACGCCTCATTCCAATTCATTAGTCACTAACCATAAATTAATCAAGAGAATAATTCCCCAAATATTAACCCCGAAGGCCGAAACCAACATCTGATCAATATTCAGAAAACCATTCTGCTTGGCTAACCGACAGTTAGTTTCTAAATTTCACGTTCAAATCTAATTAAAGATTTAACTATCGCCTGGAGCAAAACTGGTGATACTCCATTCTCGATCTTTTCAATCTAATTAAAGATTCATTAAAACTCCACTTAGTTTTAATCATTATCTGGGTTAAAGAATCAGTGTCATTTAAAACACGGTTCACGATAAACCCAAAATCACATTCATTAATTATCGGGTTAAAGAACGAGTGTTATTTAAAACACTGTTCACGATAAACCCAAAAATCAATATCAATTCAATTCCAATTAAATATCATTTAATTGGTACACTTCATTAAATCTAAATAAAAAGATTTAATCTTTTCTCAACTGGGTCCAAGAACAGTGTTAGTGAAGACACCATTCACGACAAACCCAAATCACATTCATTAATTATCGGGTTAAAGAACAAGTGTTATTTAAAACACTGTTCACGATAAACCCAAAAATCAATATCAATTCAATTCCAATTAAATATTATTTAATTGGTACACTTCATTAAATCTAAATAAAAAGATTTAATCTTTTCTCAACTGGGTTCAAGAACGGTGTTAGTGAAGACACCATTCACGACAAACCCAAATCACATTCATTAATTATCGGGTTAAAGAACAAGTGTTATTTAAAACACTGTTCACGATAAACCCAAAAATCAATATCAATTCAATTCCAATTAAATATTATTTAATTGGTACACTTCATTAAATCTAAATAAAAAGATTTAATCTTTTCTCAACTGGGTTCAAGAACGGTGTTAGTGAAGACACCATTCACGACAAACCCAAATCACATTCGATATTCAATACTAGGCTCTGAATAGAAAATATATCGGCTTATATTCAATATCGAATTCTACGACTAACAGATGTCGTATGGGAAATAACGATTTAAATATATATATCTTTCAAATTTCCATAACAACACCTGTATAATCACGAATCCCAACATCGAAATATTCCGAAGACAATTTCGATTCAATTCCACTCCAATGCAATTATTGGAATTTTGGTTATTTTTAAAACCCTTTTCGAATTCAATTTATTTATTTAAAAATAAATAGAATTATAATCCTAGTTCAAAACTAGTTCATTTCGATAAAAATCTATTTTTATCTTTTCAAATATGGAGTTTTTCATCCCAATTCTTCACAAATCATTTCTTATGATTTTACACAAATTATTACTATTTTTAATAATTTTATCAAGGCCCGTACAGTCGATTTCCATCAATGGCCATCGAACTGCACTTACAGCGACCTTTTTCGAATTTGATTTGGACGTATCTCCAAATCCAACCGTTAGATTTCAAATTTCTAATATTCATTAGAAAGCTCTTTTCGATACGAACCCAACGGTTCCGGTTTTAGGAGAATCCGACGGTCGGATCTCCCGTAATGTCCGTTTGAAATAAATGGTCGAAATTCGCGAACTGCCGCGACGCGGCGCGTTCTATTCAGGCCATTATATTATATATAATATATATAATATATATATTTCGTCGATTTCTATTTAAAACGAATTATATAAATAGTTTTGAATTCGTTTCAAAAACATTTTCAACTTCCATTTCAATTCAAATCAAAATTGAATTCTTCTTTATAAAATCGTTTCAAAATTCATTTCTATTCAATTCAAATTTCAATTCAATTTGAATTCATTTCAATTCGTTTTCAATTCAATTTGAATTCGTTTTCAATTCAATTCATTTCGAAATCGTTTTCAATTCAATTCATTTCGAAATCGTTTTCAATTCAATTCATTTCGAAATCGTTTTCAATTCAATTTATTTCGAAATCGTTTTCAATTCAATTTATTTCGAAATCGTTTTCAATTCAATTTATTTCGAAATCGTTTTCAATTCAATTTATTTCGAAATCGTTTTCAATTCAATTTGAATTCGTTTTCAATTCATTCATTTCGAAATATTCGATTTCGAAATTACTTTTCAATATTCATTTTAAAATGAATAAAATCGATATAAATATCGTTCACGTCAAAATGGCGTCAATCTAATCAACACGGCTTCATATATTTCTATTTTCAAATATTCCTTATTTTCACGATTGGAATGAGGCCCAATCAATTACCATATAAAGTTAATTATATGGATTTTCCTACAACACATGTATATAATAGCAACGATAAATAATCAACCATCAACCAAAGTGCACTACACTGTATAAGCATCAAATAAAGATATTTAACGCTTATAACAGCATGTCAATCAATCGATCGACATATTTAATCAATCAGGATGAGTGAACTTCATATTTCATCCCAACACCCGTGTGGGGTTTCAAACAATCAAACAAATATTTTATTCGTGCAGTTGGGCGATGTGTGAATTTTATCGACCCAATCAATGTCATTCAAATAAGTGTACATAAACAAACCGTCTGGTTTGTAAATGAATATTTATTTATTCACATTCACGTTAAAAATTATATTTTTAACGATAAAACATTTTATTCCAACATATGAATTTCTATTCAATTCATTTATTCAATAAAAATGATATTTTTATTTTTCTAACATATTTTAGAAAATTTCGGCGGCATAACGGCACGATACTAGAAACGGGACAAGGCCTAGCCTTATCCCCGGTCTAGTGAAGGCCCACGCCATTCACATATCAATTTTAATCAATTTCCAATTCAACCAATCAATCAAATCCAAATCAAATAATCTAACCAACTACACAACCAAACAAACAAGTCCATGGTATGTGGACGGGTGTCGGGTGCTTCTAATAAGCACCGTCTGCATCCTAGTATATATATATAACTAGAAAAATAGAATTTGAGTGAGAAGTTCTCACATATAGCTATCCTAGCTCCACGGCTCTTCATTTGCAGAAGTCTTCGTCGTTTCGCCTTTTTGTCAGCTTCGTCGCCCGTTTTCACTACATATACAAAAATCCCATTTTTACTTCGCTATTCAATATATAAAAATCGAATTTTTATTTCAAAGTTCAATATATAAAAATCGAATTTTTATTTCAAAGTTCAATATATAAAAATCGAATTTTTATTTCAAAGTTCAATATATAAAAATCGAATTTTTATTACTATGTCATATAGATAAAAATTATATTTTTATCACGCTATTTTCCATATAAAGATTTCGCCTTTATAAAAATAAAGTTTTCTCCTTATAAAAATCACCACTTTATCTCAACGTATATAAAATAAAAATCAGATTTTTATTTCGTTACATACACAAAGATGATATCTTTATATTCTCTATCCTATAAAGATTATATTTTTAATACTTTAAAAATATAAAAATCATATTTTTAATACTTTAAAAATATAAAGATCATATTTTTACAAAAATATAGATCCCGCCTTTTTCATTTTAAAGATCAAATCTTTTCTTTTACTTTTTCAAGTTTAAATCTTTTCTCCTTTTAAAATCTAAATCTTTAATCAGTTTTTTTTTTTGAAATGCTAATTAAAATTCAGTTTTTAAATGCTAATTAAAATTCAGTTTTTAAATTACTTAAAAAAAATCAGTTTTCAAATTTTAAAATAATCAGTTTTTAAAGCTTAAATAAAAAAAAAAAAACAGTCACTTACAGGGGGGGCTGATGTCGGGTCGGCTGAGGAAGGGCGCGTCGGACCTCCAGCGAGGTGACAGTGGACTCGAAGGGGAAGGGAGCGCACAGGGTGGCGCGGGGCCCCACGGCGGTGCAGGCGGCGGCCAAATCGAATTGGGACTTCACGGTTTCGTGGTGGTTTAATTAGAGGAGGAGGGAGGCAATGGGAGGATCGAGCGTCGGGGGAGGGCTTCGCCGGAGGTGGGCGCCTCCTGGTGGCTGGCGGCGCGTCGAACAGAGGAGCGGCGGCGATTAGTTTTTAGGTTTTCTTCCCTTTTTTTTTTTTTGCTTTCTGGTAAGTGATTCGGGGGGGGGGGCAATGAAGGAGAAAAGGGGAAAAAGCTATTATTTTTTTTCTTTTTAATTAATTAATTAATTAATTTTATCCTAAAGAGTTGACTTTCACATACGACCTCGAAACGAGGCCCACCGCCTGTCGTCCATAGCGTTTTACCCCCATTCCGAACACAATGGGATATGTATCGTAAGCTGGTTTGATCGTTACAATCAGTTTCCGTTGAAATTACATTTTAAATCCTTATATTGAATTTTAAACGTACTTTTCAAATTACCGGGGTCACATACTAACTAGAAAAATTCCAGAAAAATATTTTCTGGTTTCGTATGGACGATACGGTCCTAACAAAACTAGTTTCGTCGAATTCTGAGACCGTTAGAAAAATGGCCAATTTCCAGTCGATTAAAATCAACTGAAACTGGTCAAACGCATTTTCCTTTGCCACGCTCACATATTGATTCGAAAAATTATGAAATTTGAAACCTAGCAATAATTTGACATCACGGACCCAACAAAACTGGTTTCGTCGAAATCCGAGGTCATTTGCAAAATGTCCATTTTTAAGGGCCTGAATTCCATAGCGACTATTCAGAATTTTCAACTGGACATATCTTTTGATTCTCGCTACTAAATTTTGATTTGTCGGATTCGTTGGAAAGATACTATCAATTAGATCCTAATGTTTTTGGTTTCACAAAAATCCGGATTGTTTTGCACCCGGTACATTCAATTGAAGTTTGAAATCGAATTATCGAACTACCGCGCCATTTTCAATTCCATTTATAATTATATGTAACGACCCGTGTTTTTCGACCATTTGAATATGAATATTTAAATTTGTTTTAAATATTATATCGGGAATATTAATGGAATTTAATATTTAATTCGTTATTGAAACGAAGTTGAACGTTATAATTTATATATAATATAAATCGAGCTTTAAAATGGCGTGCAGTTCGTAATTAGAGTTTTGAACTTCAATTGAGAATACAGGATTCGATATAAGTCGGATTTCTGTGAAACAAGACACGTTGGAACCGTATTGATGATAGTTTTCATATGAAAGAGAAAAATCCAGATTCCATGTTATAGATAGTAAGTTATGGCCAAAACAAATTTTGAAATAGTCGCTATGGAAAATCGTTATTAAATTATAGGCCTTTAAAATAGCCATTTTGCAAACGGACTCAGATTTCGACAAAATCAGTTTCATTAGAACCGTATCGCTAAATTATTGTACGGTGGTGAATTGCGTGGAAAACCGATATCGTATGTGACCATGGTAGCCGTAAACGCCCGTTCAATTTCTATAACGCGTAATTAAATAAATAAAGGGACATTGGAGTGTAACATGAGCAGACGATCGAATTAGGCCACGAAACCAGTTCCGTTGAGTTCGTATCGTCGATTAGAGTCAGAATATATATATAGTTTGTTATTTTTAGAGATCGAGAAATTTGGCGTTAAAAAGGATAGGGCGGTTCGGGGTAAAAACAGCCTACCGGGGCAACAGTCTCAGAATGCGACGAAATTAGTGTCGTTGGGTTCGTATCGAAAAGTTATTATCGATGTTCGCAGTTTCAAGTGGATTTGATTTATCTGGTGACCATGGAAAAATTAAATGCGTGTTCATTTCCGGTTTCATAAAGAAATTTTTTTCATACGATCTCGGATTTCGACGAAACTTGTCCCATTGAATCCGGAATACCTTTTTACATCAAGATTAGCTTTTATATCAGTTAACAGAAGTCGAATGTGGTCAGTTTTACTTGTGACTTAGCGACAAAGTTTCATTTGAATTAAATATATAAAACATACACCCTATATTTTCACTGCGAGCTACCTAATCTATACGCAGACCTCAAACTGAAAGTGACACCCTATTTTGTACCCCACTGCAAATTGATGACCTAAATCCTGAAGCGTGCCGACCAAGTATCCTCAAGTGAAATGACATCTGGAAAACGTGCTGCCCACACCTCTTTCTCCTATAAATGATGATCTCATCTTCATTTCTTTTCACCTCAGCGAGACAAACTCTCCATTTCTAAACAATACTAAAATCCCATGACTAGCGTGAAACAGAAAACTCCATTTCCAAATAGAAAGAGCGGATTTGGCATGGCAGTGGTCATCAGACAAGGCGGTGGAGGGGTTCGTATGGTTTAAAGGAGGAAGGAGGGTCTGTGTAGTGGTGTTCGAATGAACGGAAAAGGGGACGGTGTGTGTGCAGTAAAGAACAGGAAGGACGTGCATGGGAAAGGAGAGGCATCTACGGGTTGAGAAGCCGGTGGCCATGGGAATCAGTTCGGCCGTGGGTTCCTTTTCAAACAATGGGAAACAAAACGAGTTGGCAGCTTGAAAAAGAAAAAGAAAAGAAAAAAAAAAAAAAAGAATTTATTTTCGAACCAGTATGGAGGAGATGCATGATGGGGTGGCGGTGAAAGCAGTTTCGAAGTGCATGGGGTTTTGCGGTGAAGAGAACAAATGGGGTAAGGAGTGGGTGACGTTGGCCTGGGGAGCTGCGTTAAAGGATGAAGATGGGAAGAGCAGGCGTGTGTGCGGTGAGAACTGAAGATGAGGGGAAGTGTAAGTACTGTAGGGGAGTGTGGCAGTGCATCTATGGAGCGGTGAGGAGATCTGGAAGAGGAGAAGTGCACGGTGGACTGATGGAGCGGGTGCAGTTTCAAACGGTGGAGGTAGACGTACAGTGCTTTGGTATATAAACATGCTTAAATATAATTATAATATGCCAAATTGCCGTTAGCAAGGCCTAATCATGTTTACTTATGTTTCTAACCGTAAATATATTTACATCCATGGCCTTCCAGAAGAAAAGTGAATATGCCAAAGTCTTTAATAATATACGTATAGCGTGCCTTAGCCAATATCTAAGTTATGGACTTATTTAAGTTATAACGTAACCAGTAGCCAGGGAAAGGAGCTTAGTAACATACCAAATCCATTTTTAGTGCCCAGTTAAACGCAAAAAAAAAACGTAGCCAACTTGGATTTTATTTACCTGATCCCGTTTGCTTGCCTAATTACGGAGGGTTATAATTGATTTAGGGGTACATGTATACAGTTCATCAAGTATGTTAACCGGCGTACATTCGAGGTTATATTGAAGAATCTAGTTACGGAGGTTTACTCGAGATACTAAAATAAAATAAGAGTTAATCGAATTTTTATAACGATTTAATTTAATGTAAGGTGTGACTTATCATTTTAATGTGCTTGTACGTTGTCAGATTCGGATCAACCAAAAGACATTGAAATCATCCGGACAAGTACCCCATTACGGAACATATTTGGCCGTATTTGGATATGCTCGTACGTTATCTCGAAGAGCGAATCAAGGTGAGTTAAACTCACTCAGTTACCCTTTTTATATTTTATATAAATTGGGTGTTTTTATTTTGTGTGCTTTGCTTGCTAATGGTTGACTGCTTTGCTAGTTATCTATTTAACTGTTAATTTAACTGATGAAATTAAACCGTGTTTAATTTCAGTGAAATGCCAAATCGTTATTTTTAACGATTGGTTCCAATAAAGGTAACTCACCTTGGTTGGTCACGTTTATTTATAAACGTGTTTAAAATGGTTGCATTGTTTGAATTACTTATGGTTGATGTTAAATGACCGTTATTTAGTTTATCAGTTAAACAAAACTGAATGGTCTGATTTGAGATAACCATTGGAATACAGGGAAGAACAGGTTGGAGGGATTCAACCGGATTCCTCAATTATATCATTTATTCCATATTACCATATATGAACTGCCCTGTTTGTAGTGTTTGATTTGATGGTTGATTATTTAATGTTCAACATCTGTTAGTTTAAACCAATGGGTGATATTGGTTGGGTATTTGGTGGCATATGGCTTAGAAAATCAACCGTTTTATAGATATTGATTCACCGTCAGGTGAGTCAATAAAGGTGAAGTTATAAAATGTATTTTATAACTAGAGATAGATTTTTGAACATATTATTCTGAATAAAAGTTATTCAAGAGAAAGAAATAAATATTTTATTTATGTAAGACTTTAAATTATTTTTAATTGATTTTATAAAGCAAGTTCCGATGTAAATCAGATTGATAAGTACGAGATAGGAAATAAAATCACATAGTTATTCAGGATGAGTTGACATTTCATACGACTGCTAGCGTAATTCGCAGGGCTGCAGATAGCCTACGGCGGTCGGATGTTTCCTGAGGGAATCAGGCGTAACCATTGTGATCGCTGTGATCTAGAGTCAAGCGAATGGAATTAAGACGAATGTGAATTAATCAATTAGAGTTATTCAAATATTGTACTTTTGAGTATTAAAAGAATTGGAAGTTTCAATTTAACAAAAAGGAAATTAGATTGTCAAAGGCCAAATGATGCTAAATACTGAATCAGTGAACTCATTGGAGTGTCATGTTTGAAACACTGATTATTTTGATAGTTAAAACACCGACTATCAAATCTGGCCAATACGATTGTTGGTATGGAAAGACCGGGATCGAATTTATATTCGAAAACCATTCCGACCAACAAATACGTGAAGATCTCAGTAGATGATCGAGATGGAGCATTGAAGACCGTGGATTTTCATAAACGGAAGAACCACTAATATTCTCTGCCTGGCAAGTAGAGATAAGCTGTGATTCTGTCGTAGTTGGAATCTACGGGTTGCAAGGACTTCTCGCTACTGATCCATGGGGTGATTCCTATATGGATGCGGTAGGAGAGTGCCTTCGGTTCATCCTGTTCCTGGATGACGTATATGGACGAATGTCTGACAGAGTATTTCCAAAGGATCACGTACGTTGATTTCTTCAAACGTACGATAGTTGTTGGCGGAGAATCGCCGTTCTCTAGCTTTCAGCTAGAGTATTTTTGTGGACGTCAATTAGTGATATCTGACGGATCTGACGATGTGGCATTCAAAGTGAATGACGACCAGATGTCAAGAGTTAATTCTGGCCTCAAGCCTCATCAACCGGGGAATGACAAAAATCGGGCAGGCAGCATGGCTATGTGGGTCGCTCCCATTAGGGTGTATGATCACCTATCTAGAGGAAGTCCTATTTGTTTCTTAAATCTATGTTTCGATGCTGTCCCTTGTCGGGAGACGGTTGCTGATCCCAACCGTCGGTGATATACATTCGATACACTCAAGCGAAATGAGTGGTCGGTCATGTGAGGGCCGGGTTGCAAGAAGTTCTTGTTGAACCCAGTGTATTCGTCTCTAGAGATACACTATCGGCAGGTGGACCCATACCTTGTCAAGTTGGAATCCAATCTCCAATAAGCGCCCGCGGTTTTTGATTGTATACTATATATGTGGAGCGTGAGATGCAAGCGTTCTACTAGATTTCTATTTACTTGTATTTAGACATTATTATAATATCAGAAAGATATTGGTTTCAAACTGTTTTGGGTCATCGTAAGGTAAAAACCGTCCGTGTTTATGTGTGGATTTGGTCTTACGATTATCCTTTTCTTTTGAAAAGATTTTAGAACTTTAAAATCATGATTGGATGATTCACCCTTATTACTGTGCGAGTTTATCTCACTCTGGTTCACCAGACTGACCCGGTGTTTTGTAAATGCTCGGGTTAGACCGGGTTGTACAGGTTCAAGTTAGCGACTGCTATGAAGAGACGAGCTGGAAGAGTCCAGACGTATGATATTACTACTATTCCGCTGTGTGTTGTGTATGGGAACAGGCTATTATAACTGTCCCATGGTATGATGTACTCTGATACTGTAAGTATTTTAAAGCTTTCAATAAAGATTATTTCTGTATTATATTTTGTTCCGCTGCGATGTGAGACTCTGTGTGGTGTTTCTTCTTCTTCTTCTATTCTAATATTTCTATCTTATCTATTCTCACCCTCTAACTTCTTTCTATTAATGATCTGGAATGTTCGATGTCTGAATAGTCAACATGGTAGTTTGATGTTGATTTTCGGAGTCGAAAATCCCGGTTCGTTACAGTGGTATCAGAGCTATTGGTTAAGTAATTACCTTGGCTCTGTGGCGGGACTCAATAGAGATGGGGTTAGTAATACCCTAGACTGAGTTTGAGTGTATATATATATGAGCGCGTATTTGTAAATTGATATAAAAACTGTTTATATTGTGTTGATTGGTTTGTCGAGTAGTTTATGAATTCTGGTCGATACAGTAATGCAAACTGTGTCGATAAGTGTTTCTAAACTCTTGAACAGAATAATTCGACACAGTATGTTTTTGAAAGGGGGTAAATGAAATAATTTTACCCAAATAATATTTTGATATAAAGGAAATATATATGTTGGAAATATCATAATATATGTGATGTGTTTGAAATGGTTATATAAATAACCAATTAGAATTCGTATAATATGGAATCAGATGAATTAAATCTGAAATCTAAATCAGAATTAGAATTAAAATTCCTTAAAGTGGGAAAGGTGACTGCAAATGAACTTGGATTGAATATATATAAGAATTTTAAAATCCTGGAAGATTTTAAATTTGTTACAAGCATTGAAAGGGATATTTTGAAATGGATTTCAAAATGAAAGTGTTAGAACTGGTTTCGAAAGTGACATAGTATTGAACTCACTTCGATAGCTGGAAAATAGATTCCGATGATGTGCGCGCCATTATCGGTGTTCATTTTCGAGTGATAAGTGACGGATTACTACCAAAGATTTTGTTTTGAATTGCTTTGAGAAAGACAAGTTGTTTTGAATCCTGAAAAGGAATATTTGATTTTTGAAAAAGTTGAGCTGTTTAAAAACTCCCAGGGAAATTGTTTGAACAAAAACAAAATTAAATAGAAATTTGTGAAAGCAAATATGAATTGAATTGAAACCAATTAAATGAAAATTGAATCGGGATATATTAGATCGAGCAGAACCAGATTTTTGAATTGCGAGACGAGGATCTGAAATGGTGTTGGACTGGTAAGTTAAGGGTTGAAATTGATGATGGATGGAGATTGAGTTAAGAATGAGATTCGGCTTGGATGCATGAAGGATTTGGTTTTTGAAGATAAAGTTGGAATTTCGTTGGAAATGCAATCGTATATGCTGACAGGGTAGCAGATGGAGAGGATATAATGATATGCCCGACAAAAAGGTACACGTTTATTTATAGGGGTTGGTGATTTATGAGCCTATTTGGCAAGCCGCTTGGCTGTTTATTTTCTTTTGGGTTGAAGGAGGCCTAGAAAGGCGAGTTGTGGTTGTACCGATTGAGCTGTACAGAGGAGGTGCTGGCGAAATTTTTCGAAAATTTAAAGTGTTAGAAAAATTTCGATATTTTTGAAATTATTTATTTACAGTATTGAATTGGTTTCTAATTTAAAAATAAATTGGATTTGAAAGTTGGTGAGTTTATAACGTTCTTTCTTACCTTAGCAATTTCGAGGACGAAATTATTTTAAGGGGGGAAGAATGTAACGACCCGTGTTTTTCGACCATTTGAATATGAATATTTAAATTTGTTTTAAATATTATATCGGGAATATTAATGGAATTTAATATTTAATTCGTTATTGAAACGAAGTTGAACGTTATAATTTATATATAATATAAATCGAGCTTTAAAATGGCGTGCAGTTCGTAATTAGAGTTTTGAACTTCAATTGAGAATACATGATTCGATATAAGTCGGATTTCTGTGAAACAAGACACGTTGGAACCGTATTGATGATAGTTTTCATATGAAAGAGAAAAATCCAGATTCCATGTTATAGATAGTAAGTTATGGCCAAAACAAATTTTGAAATAGTCGCTATGGAAAATCGTTATTAAATTATAGGCCTTTAAAATAGCCATTTTGCAAACGGACTCAGATTTCGACAAAATCAGTTTCATTAGAACCGTATCGCTAAATTATTGTACGGTGGTGAATTGCGTGGAAAACCGATATCGTATGTGACCATGGTAGCCGTAAACGCCCGTTCAATTTCTATAACGCGTAATTAAATAAATAAAGGGACATTGGAGTGTAACATGAGCAGACGATCGAATTAGGCCACGAAACCAGTTCCGTTGAGTTCGTATCGTCGATTAGAGTCAGAATATATATATAGTTTGTTATTTTTAGAGATTGAGAAATTTGGCGTTAAAAAGGATAGGGCGGTTCGGGGTAAAAACAGCCTACCGGGGCAACAGTCTCAGAATGCGACGAAATTAGTGTCGTTGGGTTCGTATCGAAAAGTTATTATCGATGTTCGCAGTTTCAAGTGGATTTGATTTATCTGGTGACCATGGAAAAATTAAATGCGTGTTCATTTCCGGTTTCATAAAGAAAATTTTTTCATACGATCTCGGATTTCGACGAAACTTGTCCCATTGAATCCGGAATACCTTTTTACATCAAGATTAGCTTTTATATCAGTTAACAGAAGTCGAATGTGGTCAGTTTTACTTGTGACTTAGCGACAAAGTTTCATTTGAATTAAATATATAAAACATACACCCTATATTTTCACTGCGAGCTACCTAATCTATACGCAGACCTCAAACTGAAAGTGACACCCTATTTTGTACCCCACTGCAAATTGATGACCTAAATCCTGAAGCGTGCCGACCAAGTATCCTCAAGTGAAATGACATCTGGAAAACGTGCTGCCCACACCTCTTTCTCCTATAAATGATGATCTCATCTTCATTTCTTTTCACCTCAGCGAGACAAACTCTCCATTTCTAAACAATACTAAAATCCCATGACTAGCGTGAAACAGAAAACTCCATTTCCAAATAGAAAGAGCGGATTTGGCATGGCAGTGGTCATCAGACAAGGCGGTGGAGGGGTTCGTATGGTTTAAAGGAGGAAGGAGGGTCTGTGTAGTGGTGTTCGAATGAACGGAAAAGGGGACGGTGTGTGTGCAGTAAAGAACAGGAAGGACGTGCATGGGAAAGGAGAGGCATCTACGGGTTGAGAAGCCGGTGGCCATGGGAATCAGTTCGGCCGTGGGTTCCTTTTCAAACAATGGGAAACAAAACGAGTTGGCAGCTTGAAAAAGAAAAAAAAAAAAAAAAAAAAGAATTTATTTTCGAACCAGTATGGAGGAGATGCATGATGGGGTGGCGGTGAAAGTAGTTTCGAAGTGCATGGGGTTTTGCGGTGAAGAGAACAAATGGGGTAAGGAGTGGGTGACGTTGGCCTGGGGAGCTGCGTTAAAGGATGAAGATGGGAAGAGTAGGCGTGTGTGCGGTGAGAACTGAAGATGACGGGAAGTGTAAGTACTGTAGGGGAGTGTGGCAGTGCATCTATGGAGCGGTGAGGAGATCTGGAAGAGGAGAAGTGCACGGTGGACTGATGGAGCGGGTGCAGTTTCAAACGGTGGAGGTAGACGTACAGTGCTTTGGTATATAAACATGCTTAAATATAATTATAATATGCCAAATTGCCGTTAGCAAGGCCTAATCATGTTTACTTATGTTTCTAACCGTAAATATATTTACATCCATGGCCTTCCAGAAGAAAAGTGAATATGCCAAAGTCTTTAATAATATACGTATAGCGTGCCTTAGCCAATATCTAAGTTATGGACTTATTTAAGTTATAACGTAACCAGTAGCCAGGGAAAGGAGCTTAGTAACATACCAAATCCATTTTTAGTGCCCAGTTAAACGCAAAAAAAAAAACGTAGCCAACTTGGATTTTATTTACCTGATCCCGTTTGCTTGCCTAATTACGGAGGGTTATAATTGATTTAGGGGTACATGTATACAGTTCATCAAGTATGTTAACCGGCGTACATTCGAGGTTATATTGAAGAATCTAGTTACGGAGGTTTACTCGAGATACTAAAATAAAATAAGAGTTAATCGAATTTTTATAACGATTTAATTTAATGTAAGGTGTGACTTATCATTTTAATGTGCTTGTACGTTGTCAGATTCGGATCAACCAAAAGACATTGAAATCATCCGGACAAGTACCCCATTACGGAACATATTTGGCCGTATTTGGATATGCTCGTACGTTATCTCGAAGAGCGAATCAAGGTGAGTTAAACTCACTCAGTTACCCTTTTTATATTTTATATAAATTGGGTGTTTTTATTTTGTGTGCTTTGCTTGCTAATGGTTGACTGCTTTGCTAGTTATCTATTTAACTGTTAATTTAACTGATGAAATTAAACCGTGTTTAATTTCAGTGAAATGCCAAATCGTTATTTTTAACGATTGGTTCCAATAAAGGTAACTCACCTTGGTTGGTCACGTTTATTTATAAACGTGTTTAAAATGGTTGCATTGTTTGAATTACTTATGGTTGATGTTAAATGACCGTTATTTAGTTTATCAGTTAAACAAAACTGAATGGTCTGATTTGAGATAACCATTGGAATACAGGGAAGAACAGGTTGGAGGGATTCAACCGGATTCCTCAATTATATCATTTATTCCATATTACCATATATGAACTGCCCTGTTTGTAGTGTTTGATTTGATGGTTGATTATTTAATGTTCAACATCTGTTAGTTTAAACCAATGGGTGATATTGGTTGGGTATTTGGTGGCATATGGCTTAGAAAATCAACCGTTTTATAGATATTGATTCACCGTCAGGTGAGTCAATAAAGGTGAAGTTATAAAATGTATTTTATAACTAGAGATAGATTTTTGAACATATTATTCTGAATAAAAGTTATTCAAGAGAAAGAAATAAATATTTTATTTATGTAAGACTTTAAATTATTTTTAATTGATTTTATAAAGCAAGTTCCGATGTAAATCAGATTGATAAGTACGAGATAGGAAATAAAATCACATAGTTATTCAGGATGAGTTGACATTTCATACGACTGCTAGCGTAATTCGCAGGGCTGCAGATAGCCTACGGCGGTCGGATGTTTCCTGAGGGAATCAGGCGTAACCATTGTGATCGCTGTGATCTAGAGTCAAGCGAATGGAATTAAGACGAATGTGAATTAATCAATTAGAGTTATTCAAATATTGTACTTTTGAGTATTAAAAGAATTGGAAGTTTCAATTTAACAAAAAGGAAATTAGATTGTCAAAGGCCAAATGATGCTAAATACTGAATCAGTGAACTCATTGGAGTGTCATGTTTGAAACACTGATTATTTTGATAGTTAAAACACCGACTATCAAATCTGGCCAATACGATTGTTGGTATGTAAAGACCGGGATTGAATTTATATTCGAAAACCATTCCGACCAACAAATACGTGAAGATCTCAGTAGATGATCGAGATGGAGCATTGAAGACCGTGGATTTTCATAAACGGAAGAACCACTAATATTCTCTGCCTGGCAAGTAGAGATAAGCTGTGATTCTGTCGTAGTTGGAATCTACGGGTTGCAAGGACTTCTCGCTACTGATCCATGGGGTGATTCCTATATGGATGCGGTAGGAGAGTGCCTTCGGTTCATCCTGTTCCTGGATGACGTATATGGACGAATGTCTGACAGAGTATTTCCAAAGGATCACGTACGTTGATTTCTTCAAACGTACAATAGTTGTTGGCGGAGAATCGCCGTTCTCTAGCTTTCAGCTAGAGTATTTTTGTGGACGTCAATTAGTGATATCTGACGGATCTGACGATGTGGCATTCAAAGTGAATGACGACCAGATGTCAAGAGTTAATTCTGGCCTCAAGCCTCATCAACCGGGGAATGACAAAAATCGGGCAGGCAGCATGGCTATGTGGGTCGCTCCCATTAGGGTGTATGATCACCTATCTAGAGGAAGTCCTATTTGTTTCTTAAATCTATGTTTCGATGCTGTCCCTTGTCGGGAGACGGTTGCTGATCCCAACCGTCGGTGATATACATTCGATACACTCAAGCGAAATGAGTGGTCGGTCATGTGAGGGCCGGGTTGCAAGAAGTTCTTGTTGAACCCAGTGTATTCGTCTCTAGAGATACACTATCGGCAGGTGGACCCATACCTTGTCAAGTTGGAATCCAATCTCCAATAAGCGCCCGCGGTTTTTGATTGTATACTATATATGTGGAGCGTGAGATGCAAGCGTTCTACTAGATTTCTATTTACTTGTATTTAGACATTATTATAATATCAGAAAGATATTGGTTTCAAACTGTTTTGGGTCATCGTAAGGTAAAAACCGTCCGTGTTTATGTGTGGATTTGGTCTTACGATTATCCTTTTCTTTTGAAAAGATTTTAGAACTTTAAAATCATGATTGGATGATTCACCCTTATTACTGTGCGAGTTTATCTCACTCTGGTTCACCAGACTGACCCGGTGTTTTGTAAATGCTCGGGTTAGACCGGGTTGTACAGGTTCAGGTTAGCGACTGCTATGAAGAGACGAGCTGGAAGAGTCCAGACGTATGATATTACTACTATTCCGCTGTGTGTTGTGTATGGGAACAGGCTATTATAACTGTCCCATGGTATGATGTACTCTGATACTGTAAGTATTTTAAAGCTTTCAATAAAGATTATTTCTGTATTATATTTCGTTCCGCTGCGATGTGAGACTCTGTGTGGTGTTTCTTCTTCTTCTTCTATTCTAATATTTCTATCTTATCTATTCTCACCCTCTAACTTCTTTCTATTAATGATCTGGAATGTTCGATGTCTGAATAGTCAACATGGTAGTTTGATGTTGATTTTCGGAGTCGAAAATCCCGGTTCGTTACATTATATATAAATATTTATATTCTAACGACGACGCGTATAATATATACGTTCGAATTCTATTCAAAATAAATTTCTCGTCAATATTATTTAAAATAATTCATTTTAAATAATCAAAATTCGTTAAAATGGCCAAAATAAAAATTTTAAACTGGCCCAGATTTTACGGGTTGTTACAATCTCCCCCACTTAAAACTTTTCGTCCCCGAAAAGGAACAAAGTCGAAAGTGGTTTGATTATTCAGCTCCACATTCGATCTGGCTTCCATTCTCCAACTCTTTAGTTTTTGAGAATTTTTTTAAAATTTCAAAAATTTGGCTAACACCCTAAATTTTTGAAAAATTTCGCCATAACCTCCCCTGCACCGGGAGCATCGGGGAATTTCAAATAGCTTCCCCGGTCCTTCAGATCTCAAAAAGAAAAAGAAAAAGCCAAGCGGCTAGCCAATAGGCTCACAAAATCATCATCACCCAACAAAACAGGAAATTATGTAGTAAACATGTACCTATTTGTCGGGCAAACAAATTTTATTCTCTGGCTCTAGCCTCCTTGCTATGACCTGTTCAATGATATATATGTATATGCAAGCATATGCGACCAATTTTCAAAATAATTCAATATTTGATTCAGTTAGGCTAAATGGTTAAAAATTAGCAAACAAATGAACCAACAACACAAACATCAATCAATTAGTGAATTTAACGTTTCAAATTCATAATTTTGATATATATAAGGAAAATCACGTTTTGATGCCAAATCACAACAATGTATTCTAGCTATATAAGATTTGGTTCTCACACCAGTCTAATGGAATTATATAGAAAATCACACCTTCGAAACACGAACATAAATACTGATGATGCACGTGCTATCATCAGTACCTTCTCCGGGCGACTAGAGTGTGATTCTATATCTATCCAATATATTAAAACTTCGAATACACGCGGATCAGACGTATACGCAAAATCTATATATACGGGATTGTCCACATCAATATAAATAAATAATCAAATACGAATAATTGATTTAAATTTTCAAAACAAAATTTGTTTTCACTTTAAAAATTTACTCTTCACACTCGTTCTAGGATACTACTGATCCCATCTCTAACGAGTCATCCTCATTGGATATTACTGATCCAATATCTGATGAATTCTTTCGTATGGTTCTAATGTGTCTTATTCTCGAGCTTTGCAAACCAAAGCTCTGATACCAAATGTGACGAGAAGGAATTTCGCTCGGTCCGAACCAGTCGCTAAACCGACCCAGACCGTTCGAAAACGCCTTATCGTTTGAGAACAGGACAAAACAGAACGCATACAGAAGAACATTTCACTATATATAACAACAGTGCATCAGATTACAAGAATATACAGAGTAGAAATGAATATTACACAGAAATATCAGAGATTTAAATTACATTTAAATACATAGCAGCGGAAAATAATACAATACACAACTAGAAGAGATATACGGATACAAAGCTTTCCGGATATCGTTCCAGCTGTAAACCAGGATCCTGTGAATAAAAATCTGCAAAACCAAAACTACTAGCTGCCTGTGTCAAAATAAGGGCACCCAGAGTTTAGGTTAAAACAATAAACTCCAGGTCAGTCATGTGACTGGTGTGAGAACTAAAACAGTTATTAATCTTTATTTTAAATCATTAGGTAAAATCAAGGGACCACGCCGTATAACACGGAACGGGTTTCCTCCCAAGGATACCAGTGCCTAAAACAAACAGCGCAATGCTAAATAAAGAAAAATGAAGCTGTTATAAGACCCAGGTCCTATCACACAATGCAAACGCAAGCCGGGGGATAGGGTTTTCCCTTATAACAGCCAAAGAATGCTTGATACGTTTAAAACAAATCATTTGATACTATTATAAGTGCATAGAGTATAAAACAACTTCAAATCATAAGTATCAATCATAGGCGGCATGGGTACCATATATCATGTCGCCATATGTAGGTTTACAAATAAAACCGCAAATGTCACGTATTTGGAAATTGGATTTCCATCTATGAACCGAGGCAAAAGATAGTCCTCAACCGATTCGAGACGCTCTAGCCCGCCCCTCAGGCAAGCGCGCAGGCAAGCCTTGGATCGTCAGGGCCGGTCCACACGGAGTGGATTATTATGCCTGAACAATACGTCTCCCCACCCTATGGGGTGTAAGTCTGGTCCGTCAGCCGACCAGAATGCATTCGGCCGAAACCGATATAACCGAGGCGCCTCGCAACCGCAACAACCACATAAGTCAAACTCGTCAGGGCGTGTAAAACCACTGACGCCACTTCTAGCTAGAAAGAAACGCAAGTCCTCCCTGATGTCCTCTCCCGTTTTTGGTTCATACCGGGTGCGAAACTCGCGAAGTAAACGTTACACAAAGCTACGCCACAAAGGCCGTGCTTTGATCATCACCACAAGACTTTGCTTTTCAACAGAAGCCTTGATCATTTGCATCTTAGCATGCCACACAGGCAAACCACTCTATGCAACCGATATCAGTCACACAGAATGAAATCCAGTGTCAGACACACAGTCCATTTACAAGTCCGTTCTGGGCCTGAACGAAACCGGAGGCACCTAGTACCCCGCATATCCATCGATCTCCAAGTACGTCTGGACGATCACTAACTGTTTCCATCTTCTTGGGTGTACAACCCAATCAAGATCATCAGCTATCACCCAAACGACGTGAAGACCTCCGGTCTTCGACCATCGTCTTCATCTTCGACTTATCGTCGTATCAGTTATTCAGAATGGGATAAACCCGGTCTTTCCGAATAACTCGCGTATATTTTAAATAAGTGTTACACAAACACAACATACGCCTCATTCCAATTCATTAGTCACTAACCATAAATTAATCAAGAGAATAATTCCCCAAATATTAACCCCGAAGGCCGAAACCAACATCAGATCAATATTCAGAAAACCATTCTGCTTGGCTAACCGACAGTTAGTTTCTAAATTTCACGTTCAAATCTAATTAAAGATTTAACTATCGCCTGGAGCAAAACTGGTGATACTCCATTCTCGATCTTTTCAATCTAATTAAAGATTCATTAAAACTCCACTTAGTTTTAATCATTATCTGGGTTAAAGAATCAGTGTCATTTAAAACACGGTTCACGATAAACCCAAAATCACATTCATTAATTATCGGGTTAAAGAACGAGTGTTATTTAAAACACTGTTCACGATAAACCCAAAAATCAATATCAATTCAATTCCAATTAAATATCATTTAATTGGTACACTTCATTAAATCTAAATAAAAAGATTTAATCTTTTCTCAACTGGGTCCAAGAACAGTGTTAGTGAAGACACCATTCACGACAAACCCAAATCACATTCATTAATTATCGGGTTAAAGAACAAGTGTTATTTAAAACACTGTTCACGATAAACCCAAAAATCAATATCAATTCAATTCCAATTAAATATTATTTAATTGGTACACTTCATTAAATCTAAATAAAAAGATTTAATCTTTTCTCAACTGGGTTCAAGAACGGTGTTAGTGAAGACACCATTCACGACAAACCCAAATCACATTCATTAATTATCGGGTTAAAGAACAAGTGTTATTTAAAACACTGTTCACGATAAACCCAAAAATCAATATCAATTCAATTCCAATTAAATATTATTTAATTGGTACACTTCATTAAATCTAAATAAAAAGATTTAATCTTTTCTCAACTGGGTTCAAGAACGGTGTTAGTGAAGACACCATTCACGACAAACCCAAATCACATTCGATATTCAATACTAGGCTCTGAATAGAAAATATATCGGCTTATATTCAATATCGAATTCTACGACTAACAGATGTCGTATGGGAAATAACGATTTAAATATATATATCTTTCAAATTTCCATAACAACACCTGTATAATCACGAATCCCAACATCGAAATATTCCGAAGACAATTTCGATTCAATTCCACTCCAATGCAATCATTGGAATTTTGGTTATTTTTAAAACCCTTTTCGAATTCAATTTATTTATTTAAAAATAAATAGAATTATAATCCTAGTTCAAAACTAGTTCATTTCGATAAAAATCTATTTTTATCTTTTCAAATATGGAGTTTTTCATCCCAATTCTTCACAAATCATTTCTTATGATTTTACACAAATTATTACTATTTTTAATAATTTTATCAAGGCCCGTACAGTCGATTTCCATCAATGGCCATCGAACTGCACTTACAGCGACCTTTTTCGAATTTGATTTGGACGTATCTCCAAATCCAACCGTTAGATTTCAAATTTCTAATATTCATTAGAAAGCTCTTTTCGATACGAACCCAACGGTTCCGGTTTTAGGAGAATCCGACGGTCGGATCTCCCGTAATGTCCGTTTGAAATAAATGGTCGAAATTCGCGAACTGCCGCGACGCGGCGCGTTCTATTCAGGCCATTATATTATATATAATATATATAATATATATATTTCGTCGATTTCTATTTAAAACGAATTATATAAATAGTTTTGAATTCGTTTCAAAAACATTTTCAACTTCCATTTCAATTCAAATCAAAATTGAATTGTTCTTTATAAAATCGTTTCAAAATTCATTTCTATTCAATTCAAATTTCAATTCAATTTGAATTCATTTCAATTCGTTTTCAATTCAATTTGAATTCGTTTTCAATTCAATTCATTTCGAAATCGTTTTCAATTCAATTCATTTCGAAATCGTTTTCAATTCAATTCATTTCGAAATCGTTTTCAATTCAATTTATTTCGAAATCGTTTTCAATTCAATTTATTTCGAAATCGTTTTCAATTCAATTTATTTCGAAATCGTTTTCAATTCAATTTATTTCGAAATCGTTTTCAATTCAATTTGAATTCGTTTTCAATTCATTCATTTCGAAATATTCGATTTCGAAATTACTTTTCAATATTCATTTTAAAATGAATAAAATCGATATAAATATCGTTCACGTCAAAATGGCGTCAATCTAATCAACACGGCTTCATATATTTCTATTTTCAAATATTCCTTATTTTCACGATTGGAATGAGGCCCAATCAATTACCATATAAAGTTAATTATATGGATTTTCCTACAACACATGTATATAATAGCAACGATAAATAATCAACCATCAACCAAAGTGCACTACACTGTATAAGCATCAAATAAAGATATTTAACGCTTATAACAGCATGTCAATCAATCGATCGACATATTTAATCAATCAGGATGAGTGAACTTCATATTTCATCCCAACACCCGTGTGGGGTTTCAAACAATCAAACAAATATTTTATTCGTGCAGTTGGGCGATGTGTGAATTTTATCGACCCAATCAATGTCATTCAAATAAGTGTACATAAACAAACCGTCTGGTTTGTAAATGAATATTTATTTATTCACATTCACGTTAAAAATTATATTTTTAATGATAAAACATTTTATTCCAACATATGAATTTCTATTCAATTCATTTATTCAATAAAAATGATATTTTTATTTTTCTAACATATTTTAGAAAATTTCGGCGGCATAACGGCACGATACTAGAAACGGGACAAGGCCTAGCCTTATCCCCGGTCTAGTGAAGGCCCACGCCATTCACATATCAATTTTAATCAATTTCCAATTCAACCAATCAATCAAATCCAAATCAAATAATCTAACCAACTACACAACCAAACAAACAAGTCCATGGTATGTGGACGGGTGTCGGGTGCTTCTAATAAGCACCGTCTGCATCCTAGTATATATATATAACTAGAAAAATAGAATTTGAGTGAGAAGTTCTCACATATAGCTATCCTAGCTCCACGGCTCTTCATTTGCAGAAGTCTTCGTCGTTTCGCCTTTTTGTCAGCTTCGTCGCCCGTTTTCACTACATATACAAAAATCCCATTTTTACTTCGCTATTCAATATATAAAAATCGAATTTTTATTTCAAAGTTCAATATATAAAAATCGAATTTTTATTTCAAAGTTCAATATATAAAAATCGAATTTTTATTTCAAAGTTCAATATATAAAAATCGAATTTTTATTACTATGTCATATAGATAAAAATTATATTTTTATCACGCTATTTTCCATATAAAGATTTCGCCTTTATAAAAATAAAGTTTTCTCCTTATAAAAATCACCACTTTATCTCAACGTATATAAAATAAAAATCAGATTTTTATTTCGTTACATACACAAAGATGATATCTTTATATTCTCTATCCTATAAAGATTATATTTTTAATACTTTAAAAATATAAAAATCATATTTTTAATACTTTAAAAATATAAAGATCATATTTTTACAAAAATATAGATCCCGCCTTTTTCATTTTAAAGATCAAATCTTTTCTTTTACTTTTTCAAGTTTAAATCTTTTCTCCTTTTAAAATCTAAATCTTTAATCAGTTTTTTTTTTTTGAAATGCTAATTAAAATTCAGTTTTTAAATGCTAATTAAAATTCAGTTTTTAAATTACTTAAAAAAAATCAGTTTTCAAATTTTAAAATAATCAGTTTTTAAAGCTTAAATAAAAAAAAAAAAACAGTCACTTACAGGGGGGGCTGATGTCGGGTCGGCTGAGGAAGGGCGCGTCGGACCTCCAGCGAGGTGACAGTGGACTCGAAGGGGAAGGGAGCGCACAGGGTGGCGCGGGGCCCCACGGCGGTGCAGGCGGCGGCCAAATCGAATTGGGACTTCACGGTTTCGTGGTGGTTTAATTAGAGGAGGAGGGAGGCAATGGGAGGATCGAGCGTCGGGGGAGGGCTTCGCCGGAGGTGGGCGCCTCCTGGTGGCTGGCGGCGCGTCGAACAGAGGAGCGGCGGCGATTAGTTTTTAGGTTTTCTTCCCTTTTTTTTTTTTTTTTTTTTTTTTTTTTGCTTTCTGGTAAGTGATTCGGGGGGGGGGGGGGCAATGAAGGAGAAAAGGGGAAAAAGCTATTATTTTTTTTCTTTTTAATTAATTAATTAATTAATTTTATCCTAAAGAGTTGACTTTCACATACGACCTCGAAACGAGGCCCACCGCCTGTCGTCCATAGCGTTTTACCCCCATTCCGAACACAATGGGATATGTATCGTAAGCTGGTTTGATCGTTACAATCAGTTTCCGTTGAAATTACATTTTAAATCCTTATATTGAATTTTAAACGTACTTTTCAAATTACCGGGGTCACATACTAACTAGAAAAATTCCAGAAAAATATTTTCTGGTTTCGTATGGACGATACGGTCCTAACAAAACTAGTTTCGTCGAATTCTGAGACCGTTAGAAAAATGGCCAATTTCCAGTCGATTAAAATCAACTGAAACTGGTCAAACGCATTTTCCTTTGCCACGCTCACATATTGATTCGAAAAATTATGAAATTTGAAACCTAGCAATAATTTGACATCACGGACCCAACAAAACTGGTTTCGTCGAAATCCGAGGTCATTTGCAAAATGTCCATTTTTAAGGGCCTGAATTCCATAGCGACTATTCAGAATTTTCAACTGGACATATCTTTTGATTCTCGCTACTAAATTTTGATTTGTCGGATTCGTTGGAAAGATATTATCAATTAGATCCTAATGTTTTTGGTTTCACAAAAATCCGGATTGTTTTGCACCCGGTACATTCAATTGAAGTTTGAAATCGAATTATCGAACTACCGCGCCATTTTCAATTCCATTTATAATTATATATAAATATTTATATTCTAACGACGACGCGTATAATATATACGTTCGAATTCTATTCAAAATAAATTTCTCGTCAATATTATTTAAAATAATTCATTTGAAATAATCAAAATTCGTTAAAATGGCCAAAATAAAAATTTTAAACTGGCCCAGATTTTACGGGTTGTTACAATATATTTCGTCGATTTCCTTTTTAAAACGAATTTTATAAATCATTTCAAATTTGTTTCAAAAACAATTTCAACCTTTATTTCAAATTTAAATCAAAATTGAATTTTCCCTTATAAATTCTTTTTACATTCACTTCTATTTTATTTCAATTCAAATCGATTTCAATTCTATTTCAATTCGTTTTCAATTGAATTCAATTCAATTCAGATTTGTTTTCTATTCTATTCAATTCAAATTCTTTTTCTATTAAATTCAATTCAAATTTGTTTTCTATTCAATTCAATTCGAATTCGTTTTCTATTCAATTCAATTCGAATTCATTTTCTATTCAATTCAATTCAAATTCGTTTTCTATTCAATTCAATTCGAATTCGTTTTCTATTAAATTCAATTCAAATTTGTTTTCTATTCAATTCAATTCGAATTCGTTTTCTATTCAATTCAATTCGAATTCGTTTTCAATTCAATTCAGTTCACTTTAGATATTCATTATAAAATGAATAAAATCGATATTCATTATAAAATGAATAAAATCGATATAAATATCGTTCACGTCAAAATGGCGTCAATCTAATCAACACGGCTTCATATATTTCTATTTTCAAATATTCTATTTCAAATATTTCTTTTTCCAATATTTCTATTTCAAATATTTCTTTTTCCAATATTTCTATTTCAAATATTTCTTTTTCAAATATTTCTATTCAGATATTTCTATTTCAAATATTGAATGAAGCCCAATCAATTACCATATAATGTTAATTATATGGATTTTCTACAACACTTGTATACAATAACAACGACGAATAATCAACCATCATCCAAAGTGCACTCTACACTGTATAAGCATCGAATATAAATATTTAACGCTTATAACAGTATGTCAATCAATCGATCGACATACAACTAAACAATCGGGATTAGTGTACGTCAAATATCATCCCAATACCCGTGTGGGGTTTTCAAACAATCAAACTCAGATTTTATTTGTGCAGTTGGGCGATGTGTAAAATTTATCGTCCCAATCAATATCAGTCAAATGTGTGTATATAAACAAATAGTCCGATTTGTTTATTTCTATTTCCTTTCATATATACGTTGAAAATTCCATTTTTAACTATAAAATATTTTATTTCATTTCCCATCACATCACACAATCAACTACACATCAAAATCAAACAAACAAGCATACAAACCGTCCATGGTCTGTGGACGACGGGTGTCGGGTGCTACTAAACACCGTCTACATCCTAGTATATAATTATAACTAGAAAAGTAAATTCAAAGTGAGAAGTTCTCACCCTTTCACTAAACTGGATGACGCAACTCTTCATGGGTAGGAAATCTTCACCGTGCTTTTCTTTTGTCTATTTCGTTGCCCGTATTCACTACATATATAAAAATCACATTTTTACTTCGCTATTCAATATATAAAAATCGAATTTTTACTTCGATATTCAATATATAAAAATCGAATTTTTACTTCGCTATTCAATATATAAAAATCGAATTTTTACTTCGCTATTCAATATATAGAAATCGAATTTTTACTTTGATGAATACACTATAAAAATCATATTTTGATTTTCATAAAAATATGATTTTTATCTACTAAAAATCGTACCTTTCTCTAATCTTTATATATATTTCAATATGTAAAATTTTTATTTTTCCTTCTTTAAAAACCGGATTTTTCTTCTTTACTATGATAGAAATCCCTTCTTCACCATGATAAAAATCATAACTAAAAGTCTAATCTTTTTATGGATAAAAATCTCACCTTTCTCCTTATAAAAATCTCCTCTTTACTAAATAAAAATGAAATCTTTATATAATTTAAAACTGAAATCTTTATTTAATAAAATATCATATTTTTTTATACATATACAAAATCAGTTTTTATTAACAAGAAAAATCAGATTAAATAAAAGTAAAAATACTTACAGGTTTTAGAAAAGTGGAGGGGGACTGTCAGAGTTTGTTGGTAGAGGAAAGGGGCGGCATCAGGTGGCGCTTGTAATGACCCGGATCCTTATGGGTTAATTTTTGAATATTTAATATTTAATTTAAATATTGATTTGATAATATAAGTGAATTTTTATATTAAGTTATAAATTTAATAATCGATTTTGAATTAAAATCGAATATATTAAATTGACGAATAGGAAAAACAATAAATATATATATTCGAAGTTAGAGCTGAATCAAGATAATTCAGATGATCTGTGGAAATTCTAATTCGGATAGAAACGATAAAGAATATTAAATTATTATTGAAGAAATTAATTGGTTTTGAAATTTAATTTATATCAAGTTAAATTAATATCTCTTTCAGATGATCGAATTGGACTTCGTGACCTATCCCAGTGTATCCGGAATAGGGGTATTACCCTAGAATTGACAGTTGTTGGGTTTAGAAAGGAGTTCGGAATAAACGTGATTATTTAAATTTGATACCCGTTTAAAAAAATCAAATTAAAATTTAATAAATGAATATACTTGTTGGCCCTTTCATCACCACATGTCAAAAGAGCCCGTGCCTCCTTTCATCACCACAATTCAAAACATGCCGTGCCTTGATCCATCTCCACAAAACAAAAACAATCTGTGCCCTCTTTTCTTCCTCCCCTCTTCCTTATAAAACAACGATCTGCCTTTCCTTTACTTCATTTTCAACGTTTAAATAGAAAGCTTCAAACAGAAAGGGGCGGAAATCAAAATCGAATGGAAGCTCGATTCAACGTTGGTGAGGCTTGCGATTGCAAGGGGTTGGGCTGTCGAGGCTGTCATGAGTTTGTCGCGGGTACTGTGGTGGTGTGCGAGTGGAGAAGAAGAGGCCGATGTTGTTCGGTGTGAGGTCGCGATGCCTGGAAGTGCGATTTGGTGCAGATGTTCGAATTTGATGGCTCGAGGTTGCGATGGGTATTATCTGATTCGATTTAGGGTCCGCGAGTTAAGAATTGAGCTCGATTTCAATGTAGTAGCTAGGGCACAAAGTCGCGATTCGCATGTAGCAGGCCTCGACGCTGGAAACGCGATGATGTAGAAAGAAGAGCTGAGTATGGGGAACCATCGCGATTTCAAGGAAGAGGTCAGAACTGTGTTATCATTTATGGGAAGTTGTGTGGAGTTGAACAAGAAAGAACCGGGTTGTTGTTTTCAACACAGGAAGAAGAAGAGCGGGATGCTGAAAGGAGGATGAGAAAAACTGACTAAAATGGAGTTAAGGTAATTTATGAAATAATTGGTCATTCTTTTAAATAGGAAATTAGTTAAATTTATTTAGTTTTAAAATTCTTAATTTGAATTGGAAATCTAATTTATATAATCAGCTTATATAAGGGAAATTATTTGTAAAGAAATAAAATGTGTAGTCTAATCACTTAGGAAAAATTTAGGTTTAGTTTGAAATTGATTTACAAGGGGTTATTAAATTAGTCTAATTCGATAACTGAAAATTCATTAATTTTACTTTACATTGAAAAACAGACAGTTGAGGGAGCCAATGTGAAATCTATATAATAAGCTCCATTGGGTTCGGCAAAAATATCACGGTGAGTAAATCTCACCTTTTATTTAGAATTTATTTTTATACAGTTAAAAATAATTGTCTGTGCTTGTTTGAATGTTGTTTGATTGTTTTAAAATATATATTAGTTATTTAGGATATATATATATATATTGGGTTGATTGATTGGTTGGATTCCCGCAGTACCATTAGCGGATGCCCGCGGTTTCATTAGCAGATGATTACCCTATACGCCCCACGCTATGATTAGTGGATGACCTTCTATACCGCGATATCCTGCCTCGAAGCAGGATGGGTATTACTATGTTGACTAACATCTGTGGATGCAGGAAAACAGGTTGGAGGAATCCAACTGGATTCCTCAAAAATGTATATTATCTGTTTGTTTGTTTGATATCATATATATTCATATATGATGTGATAAAAATCAAATGATTGAAAATTGGTTGATTGATTGTTTAAAATATCCCTGGGGCTTGAATATTGATTTATAAAAATATCGAAAAGAGTATTTGAGATTTAAAAAGTGAATTCTATTTTTATAAATAGAATTTGAATTTTAAATAAGACTATAGAAAATATTTAACTTGTTCGAAGGTATATAAAACAAGTAATCAAATTTATAAAGTTGTTTATAAATGAAAGGATGGAATTTGAATCGAATTTATAAAGTTGTTTATAAATGAAAGGATGGAATTTGAATCGAATTTATAAAGTTGTTTATAAATGAAAGGATGGAATTTGAATCGAATTTATAAAGTTGTTTATAAATGAAAGGATGGAATTTGAATCGAATTTATAAAGTTGTTTATAAATGAAAGGATGGAATTTGAATCGAATTTATAAAGTTGTTTATAAATGAAAGGATGTAATTTGAATCGAATTTATAAAGTTGTTTATAAATGAAAATATGGGCTTTGAATTGAATTTATAAAGTTGTTTATAAATGAAAGGATGGAATTTGAATCGAATTTATAAAGTTGTTTATAAATGAAAATATGGGCTTTGAATTGAATTTATAAACGTTGTTTATAAATGGAAAGGTGGGATTTGAATTGAAGTTATAAACGTTGTTTATAAATAATGCAGGGATTTCAAATGGACTTTGAATATAAGGAATTGAAATAGAATTTGAATATAGTATTCAAATGGACTTTAAACTATTGGATTTGAATATAGTATTCAAATGGACTTTAAACTATTGGATTTGAATATAGTATTCAAATGGACTTTAAACTATTGGATTTGAATATAGTATTCAAATGGACTTTAAACTATTGGATTTGAATATAGTATTCAAATGGACTTTAAACTATAGAATTTGAATATAGAATTCAAATGGACTTTAAACTATAGAATTTGCAAATAGAATTCAAATGAAGTTTTAAATAAAGAGAATTCAAATAGAATTGATTTGAAATTTGAATAAGAAGTCGATAAGGGAACGAGAGTATGAGTATAATTAGAATTTGTTAATATGCAGTTAAAATATATTTGAACATGTCATGTTCAAATATGAAGGTGAAATAGACTGAAAAGTTAAGTAACATATTAAATTAACAAATTGAGTTAAAACGATTGGTATAGTTAAAATAGATTGGACAGACATAAATATACAGGAGACAGGTATGGAATAAAGTATAGAAGTGAAATAAATAGAATGCCCGACAAAAAGGTACGTATTTAATTCATATATGAGATTTTATGCGCCGTATCGGCAAGCCGCTTGGCTTTTTCTTTTTTTTCTTTTTGAGATAAGAAGGACCGGGAAAGCTATTTGAAATTTCCCGATGCTCCCGGTACAAAGGAGGTTATGGCGAATTTTTCCGGGAATTTAAGGAGATAGAATATTTTTAAGATAATTTGATAGTTAGAAATCAACGTATCGATATATAGAGAAGTCGATAAGAAAACGAACTTAGAAATAGAGTAGTATAATAAAAAAGGAAGTATAAGAATAAAATCTAGTAAGAATAGAAAGAGAAAATGTATATGTGTTTGAAGGTGAATAATTAGTTGTATGGTATTGATTATTCGAGTAAGTAGTCTTGTCTGTTTTGACGTTAAATGTTATTCAGTCAAGGTCTGAGAGGTAATTATACCCCAACTTGGTTGATTTCATGATATACCGATAAGTAGCAAGATTCAGGCTCGAAGATCAATGTGGAATAAGAATTAGTTAAATACTGTATTTGGGTTGTCGTAACGATGTTTTACACAACATCTGTTTTAACCCAAATGAAATGTAAGCTTGGAAATAGAATATAGATTATTTTCTAAGTATAGAAATAAAAGAGATTGGAAAAGAGATAAGTAATTGGAATATTTTCCAAATATAAATAACAAATATTTTCTAAAGTTTAGAAAATAAAAAGAAGGCGATATATGGAAATGTTTTCCAAAGAACGTAAAAGGCCAATATGGTTATTGAAAATATTTGGTTAACAAATATTGATATGAAATAGAGAAGAGATTTAATTAATGGAATATTAATTAAAGGTTCAGTGATTGTTGGATGTTCGGATGAACACTTGTTTTATTCGATAGTTAAATCATCGACTATCGAAACACTTGTTTTATTCGATAGTTAAATCACAGACTATCGAAGTTTTGACCATCGTTGTCAATATGGAGGGACCGGTTGGATTATTATCCGAACCACTCCATATCGGCAGTAGCGTGCGAATCAGATTATATAAAGATAATCGAAGACGGAGTAGAGTGCAAGGACTTTTTCTATTAATAGAAATAGTGCCTTCAGTTCATCCTGTTCCTGGGTGACTCGTATGGATGGATGTCTGACAGAGTATTTCCAGAAAGGTCACGTACATTGATTTCTTCAACCGTACCAAGAGTGGAAGCGGAGAAGGAAACTTCTTTTAGCTGACACGTAATGTATTGTTGTCGACGTCAATTAGTGATTTTCGATGGTTTTGACGATGTGGCTTTCGAAGTGAATCTGGTGTGATGATAAAGCGTAGCTTCTAGCCTCATCATCCGGTAAATGACAGAAATCGGGCAAGCAACATGGCTATGTAGGTCGCACCTATTAGGGTGTATAATCACCTGATCTAGAGTTTCATTTACTTCCAAAAATCTATTGTCGATGCTGTCCCATTTGGGAAACGGTTGCTGATCCCAACCGTTGGTGATATACATTCGATACACTCAAGCGAAATGAGTGGTCGGTCATGTGTGGCTGAGTTGCAAGATGTTCTTGTTGAACTCGGTGTATTCTCCTCTAGAGATATACCAGCGGAAGGTGATTCCATACCTTGTCATAGTTGGAAATCCATTACCCAATACGTGCTTGCGGTTTTGATTGTATATTATATATGTGGAACGTGAGATGCAAGCGTTTCCACTAGATTGTTATTTATGTGATTTAGACATTATTATAATATCAAAAGAGTTGATATAAAGATTGTTTGGATTCTCATAAGGGAAAAACCCGTTCCGTGTTATACGGCGTGGTCTTATGAGATATCATTTAGTTTTCTGAAACTGTTTTAAACTGTTTACTCATACCAGTCCCATGACTGACCCGAAGTTTATTTGTTTTGTTCTACCTAAACTCTTGGGTGCCTAAATTTGTACGGGCAGTCAAGTAGTTCAGGATTTTACAGATCTATCTAAAGGAGCTTGGAGCAGGAGGCTTCAGCGTTATCCAGTTATAGTTGTTGCGTTATGTTGTAAGTGTTGTACTCTGATAAGTGTATGATATACAGTTAAGATTTTGTATTTCAAAGATGTGATATATTATATTTTGTTCCGCTGCGATGTGAGATTCTGTGTTGTTATTTCTGTTCTTCTTCTACCTCTTTCTTCTAAAAAAAAAATGTTTCGTATTTTCGTGATATTTGGGTTGGACGTATGATGTATATAGTCAACTCTGATGTTACGGATTTGCGGGTCATTACAGCGCTAGTGCCAAGGAAGGAGCAGGCGCTTGCGGAGGGGGCCCACACTGGCCGACGCGGTGCGATTTGGGGGAAGTAGGGCTCGGGGCGCGCTGGCGGGTGCTCTCGCGACTGGAGTAGGAGGAGGGGTTGATCGGAGGAGGGGCTCGGCGGTCATGGGAAGGTGCGGCGGTGGAGGGATGGCCAACGGTGGCGGTTGGGCTGTCGCAGTTTCTTTTTAGTTTTTTTTATTTATTTAGATCTGATTTCTACAGATCGACGAGAGAGGGAAAAGGAGGAAAAGGTGTGGAGCGTTGACCGAGTTAATATATATATTTATATATTATTTTAATTTTTAAATCCAAAAAGTTACCTTCTAATTTGAACTCCAATCCGAACCCAACGACTGTTACCCCTAGCTAAATACCCTCATTCCGAACACAATGGGATATGTTTCATAACCCAATTCGGCAGTTACGAACAGTTTTCATCAAATTTAAAATATAAATCAATGTATATTCAATTTAAACGCACATTTCAAATTACCGGGGCCACATACTAACTCGAAAAATTCCTGAAAATTTATTTCTAGCTTCGTATTGATGATACGGTCCTAACAAAACTAGTTTCGTCAAATTCTGAGACCGTTTGAAAAATGGCCAATTTCTGGTCGACCCTAATTTAATTGAAACTGTCAAAACACGTTTAACTTCGCCACGCTCACATATTGATTCAGAAAATTATGCAAAAATAAACTTAGCAATAAATTGACATCCCGGATCCAACAAAAGTGGTTTCGTCGAAAACCGAGGTCATTTGCAAAATTTCCATTTCTAAGGGCCTTTATATATATTAAAATATATATCAATTCAACAACGACTTTTCTGAATTTTAAACTGGACATATCTTTCAACTTTTAAAGCGAAATCTCAGTTTCTTACATCCGTTGGAAAGATATGATTAAACAGATTTAGATATTTCTTGTTTCGTCCAATTCCGACTTAAAACGAATTCTGTATATCCATTTGAAATTCGAAATCGAATTTTCGAACTACAGGGCCATTTCAGGCTCGTTATATAATTAAAATAAAATTATTCATTCTAACTTCGTCGAAAATAAATTTTCCGTCATTATTATTTAAAATAATTCATTTTAAATAATCAAAATTCGCTAAAATTGCCAAAATAAAAATTTTAATTGGCCCAGATTTCCGGGTTATTACACACATTTCTTTCATTTCATGAAAATTAAATCTCAAATTTCAAATTTATTTAATTTTGAATATTAACTTGAATTGTAATTGGATTCAAACCATTCGTTTCATAGATTATTATCAAATCAATTATTTAGTTTCATTATCCTAACAAATTTCATATAAACTCATTTCATCATTTTTCTAAGTCACATTCTATATCAATTTAGCTTAATTTTGTAATTTCATTTCAATTAAGTCGTTAAGAAAATTAAGTTATCAATAAACTCAAAATCTCTTTTTTTTTAAACCTGTCTTAATGTAAAGTATTAAGAAAACTCTATAATTACATTTAAACTTGGAAAAATATTTTCAAAATAGACCAATGGTGTGTCTATATATAATTTTTTACCTAGGCCAAGTGATACAGATACATATCATTTCAATCCGTAATTTAAAATTCTAATGCCGGGTATATATCATTTCAACCCACATCCCAAATTGATTAAATTCAGTTACTAAATCTATATAGTGGTTTGGGTATGTATCATTTCGACCCATATGGAACTTGCAATGTGAGAACACATAAATACACAATATCAATAACACAAATCTAACATATCAAACATATACATGAAGTAAACTAAGCAATTCAAACATATACATGAAGTAATACAGTCACATGTGCACATTCATATCATATATACCAGTCATGTCATAAATGTGTGTCATCTGTGCACAACAAATAATAATTTTTTTTAAAACAGTCCTATACGGTTCATAGCAATTCAAATGTGCAAAATTTCACTTCTATAGAAAATGTAACTATAGTGTGAGATAAATTCACCTTTCATGGTGTATAAAAGGAAGACGATGCAGTTTGATACAAACACGGATACGAAAAGAATGATGCACCATTCCAATTACAAGCACAACCACGCTCTCTTTAATATCATAGTATGGACATATTCATAAATCAAAGCCCCAAGCATTTTAAATGACGGGAGTAGAAAGGTTTTGGCATAGAAATGTGAATTTTGATTTTTACAGTTTTTTTATAAAAAGTGAACAAATTTTAGTCCTCATAAAATAAAATTTTGAACCAGTAAACATTGGAACCTGAAAAAGTCATAAACAGAAAAGTTGTTGCAAATTTTTTTCTCTTTAATTTAAATAAAATAAAATTTGTTTTCGATAAAAATTTAAGGAGATATGACCAAAATAGCGACAACCAAATTTTTAAGTCAAAAATCTAGGTACAAAAATGCATCTGAAATATTGGCAGTTTCGAACTAAATATATTCAAAGTCTGAAAAAGTGTTCAGCATAAATGTTGTAGCTATTTCAATTCTACACAATTTAAAAAAAGAAAAAGTGAATTTAGACTTTCTAACATGAAGTTATGACCATTGCAACACAGGTCAAAAATCTAGAAAACCGAAAATTAAAAAACTCGTTGATTTCGAAGGGAAAAGTGGTCATGCCTAGGGTTTTCAAGTGGGGCCCATTTGCTGGAGGTGGAGGAAGGTCAGACAGGTGTGGTTAGGTCATTGGTGAAGGTGGTGACCAAGAGGATGATGGGTAGCAAGGTCTTGTGTAACGACCCACTTTTTACGTACATTAAGCCGACATTCATCAACCCACATCAAATCAAACTACACCGAAAAGCAGATAGTTAATAGAAAGAAGTTAGAGGGTGAGATAAGAAAGAAATATTAGAATAGAAGAAGAAGAACCAACACAACACAAAGTCTCATATCGCAACAGAACAAAATATAATATAGAAATGAATCTTTTTTGAGAGCTTGAAATAAAACTTACAATCATCAGAGTACATCACATATGGACAATTATAACAACCTGTCCTCATATACAATCACATAGTGCAATAATATCTATAATATCATATGTCTAAACTCTTCCAGCTCGTGTCTTCACATCATCTGATAACCTAAACCTGTAAAACCTAGTCAAACCTGAGCATTACAATCGCCGGATCAGTCTGGTGAACCAGAGTGAGAAACCCACTAAGTTAAAAAGCATCACACAACTTGATTTTAACGTCAAAATTTTTTCAAAAGAAAAGGATAATCGTAAGACCAATCCACATATAAATATAGGTGGTTTTTACCTTACGATAACCCAAAATATTTTTGAAATCAATATCTTTTCTAATATTATAATAATGTCTAAATACAAATAAATAACAATCTAGCAGAATGCTTACATCTCATGCTCTACATACATAGTATACAATCAAAACCGTAGGCTCTTACTGGACAATGGAATTCCATGGCAAGGTATGGGCAATCACCTTCCCGATAGTGTACCTCTAGAGAGGAATACACTGCGTTCAACAAGAACATCTTGGAACTCAGGCTAAACATGACCGACCCCTCATTTCGCTTGAGAGTACCGAATATATTGTCACCTATGGTTGGATCCAACATAACCGTTCCCAGGAGATACAGAAGCGAAAAGAAGAAAAAATATGAATATTCTCTAGATTGGTGATAATACACCCTAATTAGAGAGACCCATATAGCCATGCGACTGACCCGATTTTTACCATTTCCCAGTTGATGAGGCTTAAGGTTTAAATTACATTTTCCAAACATCTGGCCCCCATTTCATTTTGAATGCCACATTGTCAGATCCTCCAAAAATCACTAATTTATGTCCACAAAAATACCCCATTTTGTAAGCTAAGAGAAGTGCGCTCTTCCCCGCCACCAACTATGGTACATTTGAAGAAATCAACGTACGTGATCCCTTTAGAAATACTCTGTCAGATATCCGTCCATACAAGTCACCCGGGAACAGGATGAACCGAAGGCACCCTCCTACCACATCCTAGGAATCACACTATAGATCAGTAGCTAGTAATCCTTGCAATTTGTAGATTTCAACCATGAGTGAACCACGATTTATCTCTAGGAGCTAACCAAAGAATATAAGTAATTCTACAATTTTATGAAGATCCACGGTGTTCACATGCTCCATCTTGATCATCATCTGATATCTCCTACATATTCGTATTTATTGGTCAGAATGGTTTCCGAATATAAATTCGATTCTGGTCAGAATGGTTTCCGAATATAAATTCGATTCTGGTCTTTCTGTACTAATAATCGTATAAGCCAGATTTGATAGTCGGTTCTTTAACTATCAAATAAACAATCATTAATCATAAAAATAAAAATATATCTATTGGTTCAGTATTCATCATCACTTGTCTTCTTTAATTAAAAATAACTAATGAATGGTTAACATAAAAAATTATAAATCTTCCAATAATTCAAACATAGTTTTCCACTTCTTATTTTAATATATGAATATATTAAAAATCATTTCCTTTTATATACTTAGGAAAATATCTTATAATCATATCGAGTTTCCCATCTTACTATCATTTAAAAAACATTTACTATCTCATTATTCATTATCTAACTGGGAAATCAGTTCAACTTATTTTCGTAAAATAATGTTACGAAATATCTTTTATTTCTTTGCTTGAGAACGATAACCAACCCTTGTTCCTTTAGAATAAATCCACTTTTCATTTCCTTTTTCTCTCGAAAACATTATTGTATTTTCACACAATTCCCATTTATTTCCTGTATATTGGAACTATCATTATATACATACATATATATATATATATATATATATATATATTCTCAAGTTTTTTCATTTTCGTTACTTTGGAAATCACATTTTATATATTCTTAAGTCCTTTTTGTTAACGTTACAATATTATTTCTCTTATAGAAATAATAAATTATTGCTAACCTCTTTACCATTACGACTAATATCATCCTTAGATAATCCTGAAGCCGTTCAAGTTGGGGTATTTTAATTACCTCTCATACCTTGATCAACAACGTTCTTATCATAAGATAGATATGAGTTATAGTTGAAAAACCGATATTTATTCTAATATCAGACACCTCCCATTTAACTATTTTATTAAAAATATGGTTTTATAAAACCTTCTTACTTTTGAAAGTCTCCCTTTTTAAATATAACCGTTATTTCTTAATTCATGGATTAAATAATTACTTGCTAAAAATCACCTTTATTTTCTACTTCTTTAACATTACGTTTTATAACATGGATTTTTGTTATAAAATCCCATTACTCACTCCTTTACCAAATTTAGTTTTAACAATCCCATTTTCTAATCCATTCAACCATTTTCCACTTGAAAATATCGTTTCAATTCCATTTCTTTCACTTAATTCATTATTATTTATCGGCAATTCAAAATTAACACTTCGACTTCACATCTCCTTTATAAACCTTGTTTGTAAATATCAGGTTTTAATATAAACCCCTTCTTATCTCAATTTATCTTAATTAATTCAAACATTAAGTAAATATTTATTTTAAGCTATCGTGTTTGATTAAATCCCTTTTTTATAACTTAATTTATAAAACTTGGGTTTTAATATAAACCCCGTTTGTAATCTCCTTTAACAACTTAACTATATTTCATTTCAAAACTTGATTATGTTCATAAATAAATTTCACTAGAATAGTGATATCTTAAATTATTATTAATTAGAATAATAATTCGTTCACCATTAACTACTATAAAAGTAGTTAAAATCTTTATTAACTAAATTAAATATTAAATTATTTTTTAATTTTTTTATTAAAATAAAACAAATATCCATTAACCCATTTCATTCAGTTAATGAGAACAAACCAATTTAATAATCAATTCCAGTTGAAATGGTCGACTTGGTCAACTCAAAACATGATTATTTCTTTAATAAATTCCAATTAATTTCGCTTTTAAATTAATTAGTAATATAATTAGTTTAAATAACTTCATTTAATTTTTTCTTAGAACAATTAATCCAAATTATTAACCATTTCTTTAATTTCTGCTCAAACTGCTTATAAATCTAATTACATAAGAATTTGATTTATAAAAACATTTAATAATTATTTAAAAACTTAAATAATAAATAAATATATAAATTTTCTTTTTTATAAACTTTTATCCAAATAAATAGATTTCAAACTTCTATTTAAATTAATAGATTTCAAAATCTATTTTCAGTTATAAAATAAATTTTATAACTTTATTTCAGTCTATTTACCTGATGTAAATCTATATTTAAAAACGAATGATTTCAAAATTTATTTAAATTAATAGACTTCAAAATCTATTTTCAGTTATAAAATAAATTTTATAACTTTATTTTAGTCTATTTACCTGACGGTAAATCTATATTTAAAAATGGCTGATTTTTAAGCCATCTGATACCAATTTCTCAACCAATATTACCCATTGGTTAAAACCACACAAATGTTGAATTTCAATCAACAACTAAATCAATTTGTCCAATCCATATTGGTTAAACAGTTCATATAATTGTAATATACCAATAATAAATTTGAGGAATCTTGTTGGATCCCTCCAACCTGTTATTCCCTACTTCCAAGTACGGTTACCTCAAATATAATTATTCAATAAGAATTATTAAGTTAAACTAATAATAGTAAATAATAGCTATCAACCAATTTATTTAACAAAACAATTCAAACAATCAAATTAAACAGGTTTGTATCATAAATGTGACCAATATGGTAGCTTACCTCAATTGGTTCCAATTGTTAGAATAACGATTCAGTGTTTCGCTGAGATTAAACAACGTTTGATTTCATCGGTTTAATCAACATATGAATATATGATTAACAAACAATCAACCATTAGCAACCATATCAAACAATTATAAAATCTAACTTATATAAAATATAAGTAGGAAGAACTAAGTGAGTTTAAATCACCTTGAGTTCTTTCGCTGTTTAAACCGTTCGTTTCAGTTAAATTAAACAAGAGTTTAATTTAACCGAAAAAATCCAATTGACTCTGCTTCCATCCAAGACAGCTCCGCACTGTAGATCTTGTCAAGACGATTGTAATGCAACTTGAATCATTTTATTCTGATATTATAGTAAGAAGCTATTAATATTTGAAGTAATACTAATTTAAATAAATAAATTAATGACTTAATACTGGTTTGGATAAACTTAATTACATTTTAAAATTATAACTGGCCGACCCTGCACTATTTTTCTTTTTCCCAGCGTTCGATTTAATCCTGGTCTTCTTTGTCTCCCACTGTCTATTCAACCTCAAAACCTATCATGATCCATTAGATAATTAACTTCTAATTAGATTAGATTAAATTTTAAATTCCTTATTTTTTATAAACATTCATTACTTTATAAAATTATAAATAGGCCGAACTTCTGATTTGTAAAAGGAGTTGGCATGTTTATTTCATCCCATACGTTCTTGCTTCCATCGTTCTCACACAATTCCACATGTAATCTGTAACGGCTGGAAATTTTCGACTCCTCGAGAGTCGAAAATTCCACGACGTTAGTGAAAGAATTTAGAAGGTGAGAAAGAAAAGATAGAACTAATAGAATAGAAGAAGAAGAAGAACATCAGAATCATCAGAGTAACACGAATCTCACAGCGGAACGAATAACATATAATATATAACATAACTTTGAAGTACACAGTTATATATATACAATAGCACTTATCAGAGTACAACACTTTCAACACAGCGGAAATAACTATAGCTATCAAATCTTGCAGCCTCCTGCTCCAAGCTCTCCAAGTATATCTGTAAATCCCGACTACTTGACTGCCCGTACAAATTTAGGCACCCAAGAGTTTAGGGAAAACTACAAAGTAAACTCCGGGTCAGTCATGGGACTGGTATGAGTAAAAATAGTTTAAAACAGGTATAGGATATCTCATAAGACCACGCCGTGAATACGAAACGGGTTTTTCCCTTATGAGTATCTGAACAACTTTGACAAGCAATATCATTGTGATATTATAATAATGTCTAAGTACAAATAGGTATCAATCTAGCAGAAACGCTTGCATCTCACGTTCTACATACATAGTATAAAATCATAAACCGCAGGGCGCTTATCGGAGAATGGATTCCAACAGACAAGGTATGGGAGCACCTTCTGAATAGTGTACTCTAGAGGTGATACATTCAGGGTTCAACAAGAACGTCTTGCAACCCGGCCACACATGACTGCTCACTCATTTAGCTTGAGTGTCGCGAATATATTGCCACCACTGTTGTAGGCCATCAAACCGTCATCCGAAGATACAGAATCAAAAAGAAGTATAAATATGAATATTCTCTAGATCGGTGACAATACACCCTGCTTGGGAATGACCCAACTAGCCATGCTGCCTAGCCCAACTTTTGTTACTTCCCGGTGTGAGGCTAGAAGCTACGTCTATCTTCAGAACATCTGATCACCATTCACTTTGAATGCCACATCGTCATACCTGCCAAATCACAAATTGACTTATCCAAAAATAACACGGGTATATAGCTAAGAGAAACGAATTCCTCCGCCACCAAACGTGAATACGTTTGAACAAATCAACTTACGCGATCCATTGGATATACTCTGTCAGACCTTCTTCCATATACGTTGTCCTGGGACTGGACAAACCGAAGGCACTATTCAGTATATCCATCTTAGTCACTGTTATCTAAGACTTATACAACTGCCCTTGCACTTTACTCCGTCTTCAATTTATCTTTGGCATATATTGCTCGCAACGCTTATGCCAATACAGAGTGGTTCTTTGGATAATAATCCAACCGGTCTCTCCATATTAACAACGTTAAAATGGTCAAAACTTTGATAGTCTGTGATCTAACTATCAAATGAAAACATGTCAGTGTACAAACAACGATCTTATTTCCAAATGGGAATTCGATCGATCAATCATCATATGTTCATATTTCCTTATTTCATATATTTAGAAAATATATGTTATTAATCATTGGAAAACATTTCCATAGCTTATTTTCACATCACTATTATTTCGCAACTATCAGTCCCTAACTGTAACTAGTATGAGAACAATTCTCTAAGTATCAATCCGAAAGGTCGAAACCAACATCAGATCGTCACTTAGAAAACCGTTCAACTTACCCTCTCCAGTCAGTTCCTGAATTTGCTTAACTCTATTTCTTAAATTCTTATCATGAAAACATTTCATTTTTTATGTTTAGAAAACATATCTGACTATATTTGGAAAACGTTTCCAAAACTCATTTACGGATTTCCAATGAACGTTGTAATAAACATCGTTACGCTTAATACATTAATCGCTTATTACTTAACTATATTTCAAATCAACCTTTTCTATCGAACCACAACTATTCCTTTGTCAATTCTGAAGTCAATCAAGTTGGGGTATAATTTCCTCGCAGACCTTAATTGAACAACGTCCTTTACTGTGAAATAGATGAAGCCCATCACTCACTTTTTTACAATCATCTGTTTACGCAAATTCTTGGATTCAGGTTACGAATCCACTTCTTAAATGACAACGTTTGATTATAACTATAACGTTATAATTCCTACCCCTAAAATGTCTAACCTAAATTATAAATTTATTTCCTAACTCGAATAATTTAACAGACACCTAATTTATAAATCAATAACTAAATCTTGATTTAAACCCTGGAAAGTCAATAGTACTTTCCCGAATTCGCTATAATCGAATTCGACGTATAACTCTCTTTCGAGTAATCTCTATTTGATTAACTCTTCTTCGAATAACCTATATTCGATTATCTCTCTTCGAATAACTCATATTCGAAATCTCTCTCTTTCCAATAAACAATATTCGATCTCTTTCTTTCGAATATGCTATATTCGAAAACCTCCTTTCGATTTACTAATCGATAACTCCTTTCGATCAAACTAAAATCGATAACTCCTTTAACTCTATTCGAATAACTAATATTCGACTAACTCCTTTTGATCAACTCATTTGATTAACTCCTTCGAATAACTAATTCGAATAACTTACCTTCGAATAACCAATATTCGATCTACTCTAACTCGATTAACTTAATTCTAATCGATTTACTCCATTTCGATTCAACTTAATTCAAATCGATTAACTTAACTCAAATTGATTAACTCCTTTTGAATAACTAAATTCGATTTAACTCTTCTCGAATAACTACATTAGATTAACTCAAATTGAATAACTAATATTCAATTAACTCTTCGACTAACTCCTTTGGATTAACTAACTTCGACTAACTCCTTTGGATTAACTAACTTCGAATAACTCCTTTGGATTAACTAACTTCGAATAACTCCTTTGGATTAACTAACTTCGAATAACTCCTTTGGATTAACTGACTTCGAATAACTCCTTTGGATTAACTAACTTCGAATAACTCCTTTAGATTAGCTAACTTCGAATAACTCCTTTGGATTAACTAACTTCGAATAACCAATATTCGATAACTACTCTTCGAATAAATAATATTCGATAACTCTTCTCAAATGAATAACATTTGATTTCTCCACTCGAATAAACTATATTCGATTACTCTTCTCTCGAATACACTATATTCGATACTCTACTTTGAATAAGTGATATTCGACAACTCTACTCGATTAACTCCACTTGGATACCTCTAACTGGTCAACTTTAACTGGTCAACTCTAACTGATCAACTCTAACTGGTCACCTCTAACTGATCAACCCTAACTGGTCAACTCTAACTGGTCACCTCTAATTAGTCAACTCTAACTGGTCAACTCTAACTGATCAACCCTAACTGGTCAACTCTAACTGGTCACCTCTAATTAGTCAACTCTAACTGGTCAACTCTAACTGATCAACCCTAACTGGTCAACTCTAACTGGTCACCTCTAATTAGTCAACTCTAACTGGTCAACTCTAACTGATCAACTCTAACTGGTTAACTCAAATGGTTAACTCTAACTGGTTAACTCTACTGGTTTAACCTAACTGGTTAACCCTACTGGTTTAACCTAACTGGTTAACTCTACTGGTTTAACCTAACTGGTTAACTCGTTTTGATTAACTGAACAAATCCACTTAGTTTAACTTAGCTAATTCACGTTGATTAACTCTAACCGATTCACTTAGTTTAACTCAACTAATTCACTTCGATTAACCACTTAGTTAACTTAACAAATTCACTTCGATTAACCACGTAGTTTAACTTAACTAATTCACTTCGATTAACTCGACCAATTCACTTGGTTAACTCCTATTTATTTAACAAATAAATATCTCCTTTAGTTTAATTCTATTTATTTAATCTCTAAATAAATATCCTTTATATTTCTTTTAACGAATATAATTCCTTTATATTTTGATTAACAAATATATCCCCTTATATTCGATTAACATATATATCCCCTTGTATTTGATTTACAAATATAATTCTTTTATATTTGTTTTACCAACTATATTCCTTTATATTCAGAATCCTTTTTCTTGTATATATATATATATATATATATATATAATCCCTTGATTTTATATAAATAAACTATTTTCAAAATATACTTTGAAAACCCCTCTCCTACATTCTGGTATTTCTCATGGTATTTAACACACCATATAACAACGATAAATATCGTCCCACCACACATAATTACACATATTATATACATCACATTTTATATCACAATATAAAAATCACAGTAAAATAACTGTTGAGGAATCCAGTTGGATTCCTCCAACCTGTTTCCCTGTACCACAGATGTTAGACAATACAACAACATCGATTTCACTTCACTGTGAAATATTCTGATAGCAGAATCAACATATGACTATTTAACGGTTTATATATATACGTAAATATATATATATATAAAATCTCTACTAACTGACTAGCAGTTCAATCAAACAGTCAACACACGGTCAAACAGTCAAACAGATAATATTTTAACAGTTCTAAGAATACAACGTGAAAATAAAACTGTTTAGAGTTTGTGAGATTTACTCATAGTTGGACGATCATCGTCAATGACGATAACCATCGCTTGATTCATACAATTTATTTTGCTATAAATTGTGATGGACTCCAATTGACTCGCGGTCAGTTTCATTGTGGAGTGCTCGTCCATACGATCCCAACGCAACTTACGGTTCGTGATTCTGATTCCATATAAACAAGTTATTGATTTACGAAGTTCATGTACTTTTAAATAAAATTAAACTAAAATTAACTATACTAAATTGGGCCTCACCCTACTTCAAATATCCCGGCCCATCCACTTCCCTTTTAAGCCCATCACCGCGCCCTTCTTCTTCCTCAAACTGTCGGCCTCCAGGAAAACACACAGCCGAACTCCTCTTCCCCCATCTCCTTCTTCACTCACTTAATATTCAAACTAAAAACACCGTACTTTATCTCGTTCTACCCTCTATCTCTCCATCCCTAATCTGAAGGACTCGCACCCACCATAGTCGAACGCGACTTCGACTTCCGTTCGTTGTACCAGAGGAAGCAGCGACCTCAAATCTCACCAGAATGCATCGAAAAATTCCCTGATGTGCCAATCGATGCGCTGAATCCACAAACGTACTTCGATTCAATCATCGTTGCTCCAAATCTCCAAATTTCCCAACCCTAGGGTCACTGGTAAAGCTTGATGCCCCCAAAACATGGATCGCACTCAACGAGACACGCACCAGATCGAAGCTCTTTACCTTGTGAATTCGAATATACGGTTTATAGCAATTTATATGATTTTACATTGATTTTTCTGTTGGGAATTTGCTTTCTGCGTTTGATATTTTGAGAGCTGTGTTGTTTTTATAATGCGTTTGGGGTTGGTAAGGTATGTGGCTGAGAAAGGAGGTAGTGTGGCCTTTGTATTGACCAAGAAATTAGGTAGGATATTTTTCTTATTTTATTTTATTCTCGTTTCAGTCCCCTAAAAATCCATGCGACTACATACGATACCCAAAAATCACCAAACTTGACATGCAGCAAGAGTTTGACATTACGGTCCCAACGAAACTGGTTTCGTCGAATTCCGACTTCGTATGCTCACGCAGCATATTTTTAACTGTCAAAAATACTGACTGTTTTACACTCTAAAAATCCGTACGGTCACACAGTGACTCTAAAAATCACGAAACTTGGAATCTAACAACTATTTGACATTGCGGATCCAACAAAACTGGTTTCGTCGAATTCCGACTTCGTATGCAAAAGTGGCTATTTTTAACGCTCTAAATAGCATATTTAAATATATAAATATATTTAAATATAATTAAATAAATTATTTAAAATTAATTATTATCGTCTATACTCACAGTGGCATACCATACAGCTCCAGAATATCCCTGTATGTATTTACAGCTCGATATTATCTCGTTAGAGTTATATCGACGCTCGATGTCTATTTAAATCCTTATAATTAAATATATTTAAATTGTTATGGTCAGGGCGCTGCATTTCTAATATTTTGATTTGGACGTAACTCAAAATCTACACGATGAAATCCTGATCTCTCTCTTCCACTAGAAAGATATACTCCACCAGCTCCACACGTTTTTTGTTTCACAGCAATCCGATTTAAAACGAACCCTGTATACTCAGTTGAAGTCTAAATCGCCAAATAGCGAACTGCCGCGTCGTTACGCGCTCTATTCTAATTATAATATAATTAATACGTTTTAACGTCGATTATTAAATCGATTCGTTATTCAAATTCAATTCTAAACTGAATTAAATATTTTAGCTGATCCAATTCACACAGTATTGTGAATTCGGTGATTTCCGATTATTTCGACATTATAATATATTATTATATTATTTATTTTAATTAAATATTCAATATTATTTAATTCAAGTCATCGATATCGCCCAATCGATATTTAATAATTAAATAAATTAATTATTCGACAGCTAACAAAACGCGCCATTACAGACTTCCCCCCTTAAAATAATTTCGTCCTCGAAATTGCTAAGTTAGAGGTTGACCCTATATATTGGAACTCCTAAGATTGGTTTACCCCTTATTTCTGATTTCAACCGAACCACTTAATATTGACTAAAATATTTATTCTTCCGACTAACTAAAATTTTCAAAAATTCTGAAAATTTTCTAACACTTTACATTTTCGGAAAAATTCGCCATAACCTCCTTTGTACAGCCCTATCGGTAAAACCACAACTCGCCTCTCTAGGCCTTCTCCAACCCAAAAGAAAATCAAACTGCCAAGCGGCTTGCCAATTCGGCTCATACATCTCATGCTTATATCAAAAATAAACTTGTACCTTTTTGTCGGGCATATCAACTCTTATCACTTTCACCTGTTATCAACCCAACATATACCAATGTCATCTCAATCCAACCTTCAACTCAAACACTTGGTGCTATCCAAGTCAAATTCTATTCAAACTCCAATATCAGATTTCAAACTCTTAACCCATCAACTTAATTCCAATCCAGATTATTCTCTAACCGAATCCCGATTTATTTAACTTGGTTCAAGTTGAATTTTAATTTACTATTTGTTTTTACCATCTTGATTCATTCAACTTAACAAGTTAAATTTTAAATTTCAAGATTTAAATTCCTGGGATTTATTTCAAATCAATTTCAAATCCTAACGCCAATTCAAAACTTTTGAATTTCTAAACAACTTGTTTTCCTCAACGCCATTTGAAAACAAAACCATTGGTAGTAATCCGCCACTTAGAAACTCGAAAATTACACCGACGATGTATCGATCCATCCTCGGAATTATTTTCCAGTCATCCAGGTGAGTTAGATACTATATTTATTTCTAATTGGAAAATATTTTCAAAATCTCCCAAGAACTTAAAATTTTATTATTTTAATTCCAATTCTGATTTAACTTCAGATTTACTTCTATTTCATATACTTCACTTATATGAATTCTGATTAGTTATTTATAACCATTTCACATGTTATAATCTTACTCGATTATAATAACAACCAACACTACCAATATATTATATCAAACTATATTCGGGTAAAATTATTTCTTTTACCCTCCTTTCAAAACATGCCGTGTCGGTCCATCGTATTCGAGTGTTTAGTAACCTTTATCGATACAGTGGATCAAACTGATCGACCAGGATTCACAAACTACTCAACCAATGAGACTCCACAATATAAAATCACTTTATATTAAATAACAAATACGCACTCGTATATATACACTCAAACCCAATCTAGGATTTTACTAATCCTATCTCTACTGAGTAACGCCACAGAGCCAAGTAATTCTTAACTTAAGCTCTGATACCAAGTGTAACGGCTGGAAATTTTCGACTCCTCGAGAGTCGAAAATTCCGCGACGTTAGTGAAAGAATTTAGAAGGTGAGAAAGAAAAGATAGAACTAATAGAATAGAAGAAGAAGAAGAACATCAGAATCATCAGAGTAACACGAATCTCACAGCGGAACGAATAACATATAATATATAACATAACTTTGAAGTACACAGTTATATATATACAATAGCACTTATCAGAGTACAACACTAACAACACAGCGGAAATAACTATTGCTATCAAATCTTGCAGCCTCCTGCTCCAAGCTCTCCAAGTATATCTGTAAATCCCGACTACTTGACTGCCCGTACAAATTTAGGCACCCAAGAGTTTAGGGAAAACAACAAAGTAAACTCCGGGTCAGTCATGGGACTGGTATGAGTAAAAATAGTTTAAAACAGGTATAGGATATCTCATAAGACCACGCCGTGAATACGGAACGGGTTTTTCCCTTATGAGTATCTGAACAACTTTGACAAGCAATATCATTGTGATATTATAATAATGTCTAAGTACAAATAGGTATCAATCTAGCAGAAACGCTTGCATCTCACGTTCTACATACATAGTATAAAATCATAAACCGCAGGGCGCTTATCGGAGAATGGATTCCAACAGACAAGGTATGGGAGCACCTTCTGAATAGTGTACTCTAGAGGTGATACATTCAGGGTTCAACAAGAACGTCTTGCAACCCGGCCACACATGACTGCTCACTCATTTAGCTTGAGTGTCGCGAATATATTGCCACCACTGTTGTAGGCCATCAAACCGTCATCCGAAGATACAGAATCAAAAAGAAGTATAAATATGAATATTCTCTAGATCGGTGACAATACACCCTGCTTGGGAATGACCCAACTAGCCATGCTGCCTAGCCCAACTTTTGTTACTTCCCGGTGTGAGGCTAGAAGCTACGTCTATCTTCAGAACATCTGATCACCATTCACTTTGAATGCCACATCGTCATACCTGCCAAATCACAAATTGACTTATCCAAAAATAACACGGGTATATAGCTAAGAGAAACGAATTCCTCCGCCACCAAACGTGAATACGTTTGAACAGATCAACTTACGCGATCCATTGGAAATACTCTATCAGACCTTCTTCCACATACGTTGTCCTGGGACTGGACAAACCGAAGGCACTATTCAGTATATCCATCTTAGTCACTGTTATCTAAGACTTATACAACAACCCTTGCACTTTACTCCGTCTTCAATTTATCTTTGGCATATATTGCTCGCAACGCTTATGCCGATACAGAGTGGTTCTTTGGATAATAATCCAACCGGTCTCTCCATATTAACAACGTTAAAATGGTCAAAACTTTGATAGTCTGTGATCTAACTATCAAATGAAAACATGTCGGTGTACAAACAACGATCTTATTACCAAATGGGAATTCGATCGATCAATCATCATATGTTCATATTTCCTTATTTCATATATTTAGAAAATATATGTTATTAATCATTGGAAAACATTTCCATAGCTTATTTTCACATCACTATTATTTCGCAACTATCAGTCCCTAACTGTAACTAGTATGAGAACAATTCTCTAAGTATCAATCCGGAAGGTCGAAACCAACATCAGATCGTCACTTAGAAAACCGTTCAACTTACCCTCTCCAGTCAGTTCCTGAATTTGCTTAACTCTATTTCTTAAATTCTTATCATGAAAACATTTCATTTTCTATGTTTAGAAAACATATCTGACTATATTTGGAAAACGTTTCCAAAACTCATTTACGGATTTCCAATGAACGTTGTAATAAACATCGTTACGCTTAATCCATTAATCGCTTATTACTTAACTATATTTCAAATCAACCTTTTCTATTGAACCACAACTATTCCTTTGTCAATTCTGAAGTCAATCAAGTTGGGGTATAATTTCCTCGCAGACCTTAATTGAACAACGTCCTTTACTGCGAAATAGATGAAGCCCATCACTCACTTTTTTACAATCATCTGTTTACGCAAATTCTTGGATTCAGGTTACGAATCCACTTCTTAAATGACAACGTTTGATTATAACTATAACGTTATAATTCCTACCCCTAAAATGTCTAACCTAAATTATAAATTTATTTCCTAACTCGAATAATTTAACAGACACCTAATTTATAAATCAATAACTAAATCTTGATTAAAACCCTGGAAAGTAAATAGTACTTTACCGAATTCGCTATAATCGAATTCGACGTATAACTCTCTTTCGAGTAATCTCTATTTGATTAACTCTTCTTCGAATAACCTATATTTGATTATCTCTCTTCGAATAACTCATATTCGAAATCTCTCTCTTTCGAATAAACAATATTCGATCTCTTTCTTTCGAATATGCTATATTCGAAAATCTCCTTTCGATTTACTAATCGATAACTCCTTTCGATCAAACTAAAATCGATAACTCCTTTAACTCTATTCGAATAACTAATATTCGACTAACTCCTTTGGATCAACTCATTTGATTAACTCCTTCGAATAACTAATTCGAATAACTTACCTTCGAATAACCAATATTCGATTTACTCTAACTCGATTAACTTAATTCTAATCGATTTACTCCATTTCGATTCAACTTAATTCAAATCGATTAACTTAACTCAAATTGATTAACTCCTTTCGAATAACTAAATTCGATTTAACTCTTCTCGAATAACTACATTCGATTAACTCAAATTGAATAACTAATATTCAATTAACTCTTCGACTAACTCCTTTGGATTAACTAACTTCGACTAACTCCTTTGGATTAACTAACTTCGAATAACTCCTTTGGATTAACTAACTTCGAATAACTCCTTTGGATTAACTAACTTCGAATAACTCCTTTGGATTAACTGACTTCGAATAACTCCTTTGGATTAACTAACTTCGAATAACTCCTTTGGATTAGCTAACTTCGAATAACTCCTTTGGATTAACTAACTTCGAATAACCAATATTCGATAACTACTCTTCGAATAAATAATATTCGATAACTCTTCTAAAATGAATAGCATTTGATTTCTCCACTCGAATAAACTATATTCGATTACTCTTCTCTCGAATACACTATATTCGATACTCTACTTTGAATAAGTGATATTCGACAACTCTACTCGATTAACTCCACTTGGATAACTCTAACTGGTCAACTTTAACTGGTCAACTCTAACTGATCAACTCTAATTGGTCACCTCTAACTGATCAACCCTAACTGGTCAACTCTAACTGGTCACCTCTAATTAGTCAACTCTAACTGGTCAACTCTAACTGATCAACCCTAACTGGTCAACTCTAACTGGTCACCTCTAATTAGTCAACTCTAACTGGTCAACTCTAACTGATCAACCCTAACTGGTCAACTCTAACTGGTCACCTCTAATTAATCAACTCTAACTGGTCAACTCTAACTGATCAACTCTAACTGGTTAACTCAAATGGTTAACTCTAACTGGTTAACTCTACTGGTTTAACATAACTGGTTAACCCTACTGGTTTAACCTAACTGGTTAACTCTACTGGTTTAACCTAACTGGTTAACTCGTTTTGATTAACTGAACAAATCCACTTAGTTTAACTTAGCTAATTCACGTTGATTAACTCTAACCGATTCACTTAGTTTAACTCAACTAATTCACTTCGATTAACCACTTAGTTAACTTAACAAATTCACTTCGATTAATCACGTAGTTTAACTTAACTAATTCACTTCGATTAACTCGCCAATTCACTTGGTTAACTCCTATTTATTTAACAAATAAATATCTCCTTTAGTTTAATTCTATTTTTTTAATCTCTAAATAAATATCCTTTATATTTCTTTTAACGAATATAATTCCTTTATATTTTGATTAACAAATATATCCTCTTATATTCGATTAACATATATATCCCCTTGTATTTGATTTACAAATATAATTCTTTTATATTTGTTTTACCAACTATATTCCTTTATATTCAGAATCCTTTTTCTTATATATATATATATATATAATCCCTTGATTTTATATAAATAAACTATTTTCAAAATATACTTTGAAAACCCCTCTCCTACATTCTGGTATTTCTCATGGTATTTAACACACCATATAACAACGATAAATATCGTCCCACCACACATAATTACACAGATTATATACATCACATTTTATATCACAATATAAAAATCACAGTAAAATACCTGTTGAGGAATCCAGTTGGATTCCTCCAACCTGTTTCCCTACACCACAGATGTTAGACAATACAACAACATCGATTTCACTTCACTATGAAATATTCTGATAGCAGAATCAACATATGACTACTTAACGGTTTATATATATACGTAAATATATATATAAAATCTCTACTAACTGACTAACAGTTCAATCAAACAGTCAACACACGGTCAAACAGTCAAACAGATAATATTTTAACAGTTCTAAGAATACAACGTGAAAATAAAACTGTTTAGAGTTTGTGAGATTTACTCACAGTTGGACGATCATCGTCAATGACGATAACCATCGCTTGATTCAGACAATTTATTTTGCTATAAATTGTGATGGACTCCAATTGACTCGCGGTCAGTTTCATTGTGGAGTGCTCGTCCATACGATCCCAACGCAACTTACGGTTCGTGATTCTGATTCCATATAAACAAGTTATTGATTTACGAAGTTCATGTACTTTTAAATAAAATAAACTAAAATTAACTATACTAAATTGGGCCTCACCCTACTTCAAATATCCCGGCCCATCCACTTCCCTTTTAAGCCCATCATCGCGCCCTTCTTCTTCCTCAAACCGTCGGCCTCCAGGAAAACACACAGCCGAACTCCACTTCCCCCATCTCCTTCTTCACTCACTTAATATTCAAACTAAAAACACCGTACTTTATCTCGTTCTACCCTCTATCTCTCCATCCCTAATCTGAAGGACTCGCACCCACCATAGTCGAACGCGACTTCGACTTCCGTTCGTTGTACCAGAGGAAGCAGCGACCTCAAATCTTACCAGAATGCATTGAAAAATTCCCTGATGTGCCAATCGATGCGCTGAATCCACAAACGTACTTCGATTCAATCATCGTTGCTCCAAATCTCCAAATTTCCCAACCCTAGGGTCGCTGGTAAAGCTTGACCCCCACAAAACATGGATCGCACTCAACGAGACACGCACCAGATCGAAGCTCTTTACCTTGTGAATTCGAATATACGGTTTATAGCAATTTATATGATTTTACCTTGATTTTTCTGTTGGGAATTTGCTTTCTGCGTTTGAGATTTTGAGAGCTGTGTTGTTTTTATAATGCGTTTGGGGTTGGTAAGGTATGTGGCTGAGAAAGGAGGTAGTGTGGCCTTTGTATTGACCAAGAAATTAGGTAGGATATTTTTCTTATTTTATTTTATTCTCGTTTCAGTCCCCTAAAAATCCATGCGACTACATACGATACCCAAAAATCACCAAACTTGACATGCAGTTAGAGTTTGACATTACGGTCCCAACGAAACTGGTTTCGTCGAATTCCGACTCCGTATGCTCACGCAGCATATTTTTAACTGTCAAAAATACTGATTGTTTTACACTCTAAAAATCCGTACGGTCACACAGTGACTCTAAAAATCACGAAACTTGGAATCTAACAACTATTTGACATTGCGGATCCAACAAAACTGGTTTCGTCGAATTCCGACTTCGTATGCAAAAGTGGCTATTTTTAACGCTCTAAATAGCCTATTTAAGTATATAAATATATTTAAATATAATTAAATAAATTATTTAAAATTAATTATTATCGTCTATACTCACAGTGGCATACCATACAGCTCCAGAATATCCCTGTATGTATTTACAGCTCGATATTATCTCGTTAGAGTTATATCGACGCTCGATTTCTATTTAAATCCTTATAATTAAATATATTTAAATTGTTATGGTCAGGGCGCTGCATTTCTGATATTTTGATTTGGACGTAACTCAAAATCTACACGATGAAATCCTGATCTCTCTCTTCCACTAGAAAGATATACTCCACCAGCTCCACACGTTTCTTGTTTCACAGCAATCCGATTTAAAACGAACCCTGTATACTCAGTTGAAGTCTAAATCGCCAAATAGCGAACTGCCGCGTCGTTACGCGCTCTATTCTAATTATAATATAATTAATACGTTTTAATGTCGATTATTAAATCGATTCGTTATTCAAATTCAATTCTAAACTGAATTAAATATTTTAGCTGATCCAATTCACACAGTATTGTGAATTCGGTGATTTCCGATTATTTCGACATTATAATATATTATTATATTATTTATTCTAATTAAATATTCAATATTATTTAATTCAAGTCATCGATATCGCCCAATCGATATTTAATAATTAAATAAATTAATTATTCGACAGCTAACAAAACGCGCCATTACATAATCCGGTTTAAGTATTCAGTCAAAATTTTAAAATATGATTAATTTCCCATATTAAAATTAAACGTTAACTAATTACATTTACACAACTTAACAGGCCGATATTGTTTTCAATTACCCAAGCCTTCACCTTCGACTTTTATTTGCTTCCTTCAATAGTATGCCAACCCTACTGCCTTCCTATCGTCGAATGCTGCTCCACCACCATCGACCTAATAGTCGATCTGGCATCACCACGCGACGCTGCTACACGTTGCCGACCTTCGCCAGAGAACTCGCCCAGCTGAGAGTCCAAATGCTGGCCATCCACGTTCGAACGATCTGCCTCCACGACCTGATTCTGGCCAGTCCAAAGCTCTAATCACCATCGCCACCGTTCGAATCGACTACCTCGCCAGGCTCTACATATTTGTAGAAGAGAGGTTTCACAACTGATGATCGTATTAGGAGGAAATTATGAGGAAATAATCGAGCGTTATTAATCGTTCAAAATGTAGTGGCGGTTGGAAATATAGATTGTGGCATCCCATGTCCGTTAATGTCACTCGTTAAGAGAATGCATTAAGTTTCGTGAAGCATTATAGGTAAATAGAAACAGAAACATTACAAGATAGATATTAAATTGCAATGGAATTTAAAAAAAATTTAAGCAGAAAACATCGTGGTTCAAAACATAGTTACATCACAAGTCTGAAATGAATAAAAACTAGTACATCAATTTTAAAACTCTTGTCTTGTACTTAAATCATCAGAGTACAATAATCAAAGAAGCATAATCCCCAAAACATAGCCATAATAGAGAGATATGAAATCAAGCAGTACATCTAAGCAGCTCCAAGCAGGATGAAAGAAGAATCCTGATCAAGCTTGAGTATTCCCACCCTGAGAAACTGAGGGGAGGAACGGAAGAGAAAGAAGATGAAACAAAATAGGTCGGACATAAAGTCTGGCGAGTCCAGTTACTTTTAGCATATAAATAAGTAAAAGTATCATGATAGGCATATAAACTGGAGAGATAGATAACAGCACAATAAGGCAGGTATGATAAGGTAAACAGGATAAACGTGATAGAATATATTGCGCTTCTCTAATACTTTCTCTCTGCACCAATACTAGTATCACTAGAACAAGATGATCCCCAGCAAGTATAAGATGATAGACTTAGGCGTACTTCTAGTGAGAGGTTTTACCCCCATACAATAACAGGCAGCCCAACTAAACATACCGGAGTTACCTCTAAGGATAATAACGGGATCCCAGACATACCAAAGTCTAGATGTACCCTAATAACTACCTAATCGATCGGCTCCCTACTCCGTAGATACCCTGTGCTGGCCCCATAGTGGGATGTATCACTTCTGAGACGACCCCAAAACTCGTACTAACAGTGTTAAGGGTAATATTCGGAATATAACACGTAAACATATAATAGCAGAACAGAAATAAATAAATACACCAGATAATGAACAAATAATACACTGGATAAACGAAATCATTAGAGTTACACAGTATACAGGATCATACTTAGTACAAATACAGTTCAGCTATACATAATGTCTACAGCGGAAACAAACATAATATGTACAATAGGAGCTGAACAACATAAAAAGAGATAAATGAAAGAATCCATCTTCAGCTCCAGCTATCCAGAAAGAGCCTGCTAAAACTTGAATACAAGGCTGCTCGTGTAGAAAAAGGGGCACCCGAGTTTGCAAGTGAAACAAACTACGAGTCAGTCATGGGACTGGTATGAGAAATCTACTTAACACATTTTATAATATGGAAAATCACAGGACCACGCCACTTTCGCGGAACGGGTTTACTCCATTGGATTGCCAGTGCTTCAAAACAATTAAATCTTTTAAACATCGCAATGCTTTTTATAAAAATGAAGCCGATATAAGACTCAAGTCCCATCACACAATGCAACGCAAACCGGAGGATAGAGTTTTACCTTATATCGATCAAAATATGCTTGATACTAGCAAAACAAATCATTTGATAATTAGACTCCAACTTTAAAATAGTAAGAGAACGATTCCATAGGTATTAACCCCGAAGGCCGAAACCAACATCAGACCAATACCCAGGAAACCATCCATCTTATCTCATTTACCGTTAGTTTCTAATTTCATACACAATCATAAATATCAATCATAGACGGCATGTGTACCATATATCATGTCGCCATATATATAGACAATCAAAACCGCACAATCACATATTTGGAAATTGGATTTCCGTCATGAACCAAGGCTAAAGATAGTCCTTACCGACTTCGCGACTCTCTAGCCCGAGCCATAGGACCCAGACTCAGGTGGGCCCTTGGAGCGACAGGGCCGGTCCACCGATGTGGATTAAAATTCCTAAACACTACATTTCCCCGCCCTTTGAGGCGTAAATGAGCCAACGAATGACTCCATCGGTCCCGGATCGACCGATATAACTGAGGCGCCTCGCAACAGCAACAACCACATAGGTGAAAATACTATAAATGTCAGCCAGTTTAAGCACCGACACCACCTCTAACTAGAAAGAAACGCATGTCCTCCCTGAGGTCCTTCTCCCGTTTCTGGTTCATACCGGGGTGTGAGAATCGCGAATTCACATTATACACAAAGCTATGCCACACAGGCGGTGCTTTGATCATCAACCACAAGATTTTGCATTTCAACAGAAACCCTGATCACTACATCTTAGCATGCCACACAGGCAATTCACACCGTGCAACTGATGGCTATCAATTACACAGAATGAATTCCAATGTCAGACACACAGTCCATTTGCAAGTCCGTTCTGGGTCTGAACGAAACCGGAGGCACTATATACCTCGCAAACCCATCGATTTCCACGTACGTCTGGACGGTCACTACTCATTATCCATATTTCGGGATGCCTCCCAATCAGGTTACCATCCAAACGAGGTGAAAATTTTCGGTCTTCGACCACCGTCTTCATCTTTAATTTCTTATCGTCGATTCAGTTATTCAGAATGGGATAAACCCGGTCTTTCTGAGCAACTCGTGTATATAATAAACAAGTGCTACACAAACACAACATACGCATCATTTCAATTCATTAGTCACTAACCGTAAATCAGTAAGAGAACGATTTCCCAAATATTAACCCTGAAGGCCGAAACCAACATCAAATCAAAACCCAAGAAACCATTCGACTTAGCCAACTTTCAGTTAATTTCTAAATTTCACATTCCATATCGTTTATAATATTTTATAACGATTTATCGCTATTTTTATTTATTTAAAAATAGCCAATTTATTTAAACGACGCTTCAGGCCATAACGCAGCCGTGACGCTGTTTTTCTTCAGATTTGATTTACATATATCTGAAAATCTAACCGTTGGATCATCACAAAATTTATATTATTAGAAATATCTTTTCAACATGAATCCAACGGTTCCAGTTTTGGGAAAATCCAACGGTCGGATCTCACGGTACAATCGTTTGAAGTTTCGATTTCAAAATACGAACTGCAGCATCGTTATTCGATTTAATTTAATTATATATATATATATATATATATATATATATATATATATATATATAATCGGGCGCTGTTTTTCATCAGATTTGAATTAAACATTCCAAACAATCCAACCGTTGGATCTTTGCAAAGTTGGTGTCGTTGGAAAGATATTTCCAAAGCGAACTCAACGGTTTCGGTTTCGGTAAAATCCGATGATCGGATCTCCCGCACTAATCGTTTGAAATCACGTTTTCAAAACACGAACTGCAGCTTCGTTATTTGATTTATTTTAATTATAATTATATATATATAAATATAATCGATTTTTCGATTTCAAAACCATATTCATTTCATACCTTTGATAAAAATGATATTTTTATCAAGCTAACTTCTATTTCAACACTTCACTATTTTTAACAATTCATGTATATAATAAAAATATGATTTTTATTGTTAAACAATTTATTTCAAAACACGACTATTTTATATAATTCATATAGTTGGTAAAAATATGATTTTTATTATAAAACATTTTCTTTCAAAACACGGCTATTTTATATAGTTCATATAGATGATAAAAGTATGATTTTTATTATAAAACAATTTATTTCAAAATACGAATACCATTCAACACATGAATTTCCATTCAACGAATGAATTTCTATTCAACACATGAAGGTTTTCTATAGTTTATATATATAGATAAAAAGGTGATTTTTATATTTAAAACACAAATACCATTCAACACATGAATTTCCATTCAACGAATGAATTTCAATTCAACACATGAAGGTTTTCTATATTTTATATATATAGATAAAAAGGTGATTTTTATATTGAAAACACGAATACCATTCAACACATGAATTTCTATTCAACGAATGAATTTCAATTCAACACATGAAGGTTTTCTATATTTTATATATATAGATAAAAAGGTGATTTTTATATTGAAAACACGAATACCATTCAACACGTGAATTTCAATTCAACGAATGAATTTCAATTCAACACATGAAGGTTTTCTATATTTTATATATATAGATAAAAAAGGTGATTTTTATATTCAAAACACGAATACCATTCAACACATGAATTTCTATTCAACGAATGAATTTCAATTCAATACATGAAGATTTTCTATATTTTATATATATATGAAGTAATAAAAATGTGATTTTTATTGCAAAATAATTTATTTCAAAACATGAATGTCGTTCAATAGATGAATTTCTATTCAACATACGAATATAGTTTCAACACATGAAAATAATTCTAACACATTAATATTATTCAAAATTTCGGCAGCATAACGGCAGGGTAGTTAAAACCGGAGTCGTCCCTAGTACGGCTCCTCGCTCTACCTTAAAGCCTCGCAGCTTTTGACAATGGGGATTCATGCATCTAGTTCGCACGCAGGAGGCATGTATATTTTCTTCCATTTCCACAAACTAATCCTATGTGGTTTCAACCAAATGTTTCTCAACCACAAACGGGTATTTTTCAACCATAATCAATCAATTTCAACCACAAACAATTCTAATCAACCATTCGTAATCAATCAATTTTCACACCAATCACAACCAATAAATATCGTCCATGGTTTATGGACGAGGGGCATATATATATATATATTATAAGCATTTCACTTCTATTTCAACACATATAATTTTTACAACGCATATATAACTTATACATCGAACATACAACCTATACAACGCTTATGCACGAGGTGTACAACGCCTATATAAGTCATACATCGACTATATAATTTATACATCGTCGTTTTCCATATCGTTTATAATTTAGAAATCTCACATTGGGTTCCACTCCACCAAAAATAGCAGAAGGCTCAGAAAAATATGTGGTCGCTTCTAGAACGTAGAAGACGTCCACACGAGTCCACTGTCTCTTGTTTCACTGAATTTCGTCAACAAACGAAAAAGATATGATTTTTACAGTGAAATCAAAAACGGTAGCGCTTTAACTGCTATAATATAGTTTAAAATTAAATAGGCCGTACCTTTTCAAACCTGTTCAAAACTAGGTTTTAGTTTTTCGCGAGATCCGAGGCACGAGAGGACGATCGGGTTGGCAGCGTTGAAGGGGGAGGAGAGAGCTTCTCGACGCTGGTGGTAGGGTCCAGTTCGACGCTGGCAGGTGGTCGGGGCAGCGGTCTGAAGTCCCCCACTTCACGGCGTTGTATCTCGACGAAAATTCAACGAAAAAATCCAATCTTGGTCTTGATTTAAAGCTCTCGTGATGCTCTTCAAAATGGATTCAACCGCTCGTGATTTAATTGAGAATTGAAAGAGAAATCGAAGAGAGATGTTTTGAGCTATATTCGCCGTCGCCTGGAACGATTTACGGGGGGAGAGAGAGTGTGTGGCCCAATCAGATTTTTTATTTAATTTATATATTTTTAAATTTCTAAAATACCCCTTGTCACATACAAACACCAATTCAAACCCAACGACTGTCGTCCCTAGCGTTTTACCCCCATTCCGAACACCATGGGATATGTTTCGTAGGCCCGTTCGACTGTTTCAGTCAGTTTTTCCTTAAATTAAAATATAAAACATTAAATATTTAATTTGAATGTACATTTCAATTTGCCGGGGCCACATACTGATTCTAAAAATTCCCGAAAAGTAAATCTATCTATGTTTTGACGATATGGTCCCAACAAAACTAGTTTCGTCAAATTCTGAGACCGTTTGAAAAATGGCTCATTTCTGGTCGATCCAATTTAATAGAAATCGACCAAACACATTTTCTTATGCCACGCTCACATACTAGCTTCAAAAATTATGAAATTTGAAACCTAGCAATAACTTCACATCCCGGATCTAACAAAAGTGGTTTCATAGAATTTCGAGCTCGTTTGCAAAATGGCCATTTTCACAGGCTATATAATTTCTACAGCGACCTTTCTGAAAATTCATTTGGCCATAACTTTTGCTTCCTACTATGAAACTTTGATTTTTCAGATTCATTAGAAAGATATTCACAAACAGATTTAAATATTTTTGGTTTCACTCAAATCTGTTTTGCTTTGCACCCGGTACAGTCAGTCAAAGTTTGAATTGAAAATTTGAAACTGCCGCGCCATTTCAGGCCTTGTTTATAATTCAAAGTGATTATATTTATTTTCAAATGTCGATTCAAACTTACTTTTCATCGTTATTATTTAAAATATTTATTTTAAATATTTAAAATCCACTAAAATAGCCAATTTAAAATTTTTAAATTGGTTCAGATTTTCCGGGTCGTTACAATCTCCCCCACTTAAAACTTTTCGTCGCCGAAAAGGAACAAAGTCGAAAGTGGTTTGATTTATCAACTCTACTTCCAATCTGGCTTCCATTCTCCAACTTTTCAGTTTCTGAGAATTTTCAAATTCTTCAAAAATTTGGCTAACACCCGGAATTTTCGAAAAATTTCGCCATAACCTCCTTTGTACGGGGAGGGTTTTGGAAATTTATTGGGCCGTATTAGGTACCCAATAAATCCTATAAAGCATACACATATTTATAGTGATATATTCTAGTGTTTACAGGGGAGCGTGTATAGATAATAATCCAGAGAATAAATTCTCGTCACCCTGTCAAAGCTTGAGGGAGTGTGTATTTTAATTGCTCCAGAGAATAAATTCTCGTCACCTCGTCCCGTGTGGGAAATAGATAATCCATGTGCCGTATCTAATGACTAGAGAGACGTGATTATTGTCAACTCCAGACTCGTGTGGGGTTTTTATTAATCTAGCAATTTATCGTTACAATTTTATATGGTCCATATCAGTCATCAGTTCAACCTGTAAAATATAATCATCGCCATACCAGCCTCTCGCTAGTATGGTAAATCTTCCACCTCATCACACAAGCTCCAAATGCTTATGTGGTATATGATGAAGTATGCCTATCTTCAAGAAGTATGCCATGTAGTGTAGTTCAAAATTAATTGATACTATCCTATGGCGACTTTTATTATTACACACAGAATAACCAGCACTCTGCATCCAATGGCATTCACAGGAGTTGATATAATAATAAAATTGCACATCCAACTCATTAAGGTTTACCTATTTGTCGGGCACGCAAATAAAATCTTTACTCAACAGCTAATCCAATTAGTTGTTCAAACATATATAATGCACATGTATATATTTAAATCAGTTCAATGTGTGATTTAATCGAATAAATTCTACCATTATTCTCTTATTGATTAAATTAACTACCATTTTAATAATTTAATTAATCAAATCCACTATCACACAACCCAAACAACAAACAAATTTGTTTTTAACTTTTCAAATATACATCTTTTATATATTCTAAAATCATATTTCTAAAACCAAACTAGATATATAATCACAAATACGTTATTTATAAACATATAACTCTCGACTCGTTCTGGGGCACTTCTGACCCCATCTCTAACGAGTTATTCTGATTCTGCTATACTCATATTAGGATATTGCTGATCCTATCTGTAATGAGTTAATCGTCCTAGAACACTACTGGTTCTATCTCTGACGAGTTCGTTAATATGTTATATTCCAGCACTAAGCTTAACCAAAGCTCTGATACCACGTTTAGACGACCCCAAAACCCGTACTGACAGTGTTAAGGGTAATCTTCGGAATATAACACGTAAACAGATAATAGCAGAACAGAAATAAATAAATACACCAGATAATGAACAAATAATACACTGGATAAACGAAATCATCAGAGTTACACAGTATACAGGATCATACTTAGTACAAATACAGTTCTGATATACATAAATGTCTACAGCGGAAACAAACATAATATGTACAATAGGAGCTGAACAGCTAAAAAAGAGATAAATGATAGAATCCATCTTCAGCTCCAGCTATCTAGAAAGAGCCTGCTAAAACTTGAATACAAGGCTTCCCGTGTAGAAAAAGGGGCACCCGAGTTTGCAAGTGAAACAAACTACGAGTCAGTCATGGGACTGGTATGAGAAATCTACTTAACACATTTTATAATATGGAAAATCATAGGACCACACCACTTTCGCGGAACGGGTTTACTCCATTGGATTGCCAGTGCTTTAAAACAATTAAATCTTTTAAACATCGCAATGCTTTTTATAAAAATGAAGCCGATATAAGACTCAAGTCCCATCACACAATGCAACGCAAACCGGAGGATAGTGTTTTACCTTATATCGACCAAAATATGCTTGATACGAGCAAAACAAATCATTTGACAATTAGACTCCAACTGTAAAATAGTAAGAGAACGGTTCCATAGGTATTAACCCCGAAGGCCGAAACCAACATCAGACCAATACCCAGGAAACCATCCATCTTATCTCGTTTACCGTTAGTTTCTAATTTCATACACAATCATAAATATCAATCATAGACGGCATGGGTACCATATATCATGTCGCCATATATATATACACAATCAAAATCACACAATCACGTATTTGGAAATTGGATTTCCGTCATGAACCAAGGCAAAAGATAGTCCTTACCGACTTCGCGACTCTCTAGCCCGAGCCACAGGACCCAGGCTCAGGTGGGCCCTTGGAGAGACAGGGCCGGTCCACCGATGTGGATTAAAATTCCTGAACACTACGTTTCCCCGCCCTTTGGGGCGTAAATGAGCCAACGAATGACTCCATCGGTCTCGGATAGACCGACATAACCGAGGCGCTTCGCAACAGCAACAACCACATAGGTGAAAATAATATAAATGTCGGCCAGTTTAAGCACCGACACCACCTCTTACTAGAAAGAAACGCATGTCCTCCCTGAGGTCCTTCTCCCGTTTCTGGTTCTTACCGGGGTGCGAGGCTCGCGAATTCACGTTATACACAAAGCTACGCCACATAGACGGTGCTTTGATCATCAACCACAAGACTTTGCTTTTCAACAGAAGACCTGATCATTGCATCTTAGCATGCCACACATGCAATTCACACCGTGCAACTGATGCCTATCAATTACACAGAATGAATTCCAATGTCAGACACACAGTCCATTTGCAAGTCCGTTCTGGGTCTGAACGAAACCGGAGGCACTATATACCTCGCAAACCCATCGATTTCCACGTACGTCTTGACGGTCACCACTCATTATCCATATTCCGGGATGCCTCCCAATCAAGTTACAATCCAAACGAGGTGAAAATCTCCGGTCTTCGACCACCGTCTTTATTTTCGATTTCTTATCGTCGATTCAGTTATTCAGAATGGGATAATCCCGGTCTTTCTGAGCAACTCGCGTATATAATAAACAAGTGCTACACAAACACAACATACGCATCATTTCAATTCATTAGTCACTAACCGTAAATCAGTAAGAGAACGATTTCCCAAATATTAACCCCGAAGGCCGAAACCAACATCAGATCAAAACGCAGGAAACCATTCGACTTAGCCAACTTTCAGTTAATTTCTAAATGTCACATTCCATATCGTTTATAATATTTTATAACGATTTATCGCTATTTTTATTTATTTAAAAATAGCCAATTTATTTAAACGACGCTTCAGGCCATAACGCGGCCGTGGCGCTGTTTTTCTTCAGATTTGATTTACATATATCTGAAAATCTAACCGTTGGATCATCACAAAATTTATATAATTAGAAAGATCTTTTCAACACGAATTCAACGGTTCCAGTTTCGGGAAAATCCGACGGTCAGATCTCCCGGTACAATCGTTTGAAGTTTCGATTTCAAAATACGAACTGCAGCGTCGTTATTCGATTTAATTTAATTATATTTATATATATATATATATATATATATAAATAAATATAATCGATTCTGGCGCTGTTTTTCTTCAAATTTGAATTAAACATTCCAGACAATCCAACCGTTGGATCTTTGCAAAGTTGGTGTCGTTGGAAAGATATTTCCAAAGCGAACTCAACGGTTTCGGTTTCGGGAAAATCCAATGATCGAATCTCCCGCACTAATCGTTTGAAATCACGTTTTCAAAACACGAACTGCAGCTTCGTTATTCGATTTATTTTAATTATAATTATATATATATATAAATATAATCGATTCTTCGATTTCAAAACCATATTCATTTCATACCTTTGATAAAAATGATATTTTTATCAAGCTAACTTCTATTTCAACACTTCACTATTTTTAACAATTCATGTATATAATAAAAATATGATTTTTATTGTTAAACAATTTATTTCAAAACACGACTATTTTATATAATTCATATAGTTGGTAAAAATATGATTTTTATTATAAAACAATTTCTTTCAAAACACGGCTATTTTATATAGTTCATATAGATGATAAAAATATGATTTTTATTATAAAACAATTTATTTCAAAACACGAATACCATTCAACACCTGAATTTCCATTCAACGAATGAATTTCTATTCAACACATGAAGGTTTCCTATAGTTTATATATATAGATAAAAAGGTGATTTTTATATTTAAAACACGAATACCATTCAACATATGAATTTCCATTCAACGAATGAATTTCAATTCAATACATGAAGGTTTTCTATATTTTATATATATAGATAAAAAGGTGATTTTTATATTGAAAACATGAATACCATTCAACACATGAATTTCTATTCAACGAATGAATTTCAATTCAACACATGAAGGTTTTCTATATTTAATATATATAGATAAAAGGTGATTTTAATATTGAAAACACGAATACCATTCAACACATGAATTTCAATTCAACACATGAAGGTTTTCTATATTTTATATATATAGATAAAAAGGTTATTTTTATATTGGAAACACGAATACCATTCAACACATGAATTTCTATTCAACGAATGAATTTCAATTCAACACATGAAGGTTTTCTATATTTTATATATATATGAAGTAATAAAAATGTGATTTTTATTGCAAAACAATTTATTTCAAAACATGAATGTCGTTCAATAGATGAATTTCTGTTCAACATACGAATATAGTTTCAACACATGAAAATAATTCTAACACATTAATATTATTCAAAATTTCGGTAGCATAACGGTAGGGTAGTTAAAATCGGGGCCGTCCATAGTATGGCTCCTCGCTCTACCTTAAAGCCTCGCAACTTTTGATAATGGGGATTCATGCATCTAGTTCGCACGCAGGCGGCATGTATATTTTCTTCCATTTCCACAAACTAATCCTATGTGGTTTCAACCAAATATTTCTCAACCACAAACGGGTATTTTTCAACCACAATAAATCAATTTCAACCACAAACAATTCTAATCAACCATTCGTAATCAATCAATTTTCACAGCAATCACAACCAATAAATATCGTCCATGGTTTGTGGACGAGGGGCGTATATATATATATATATATATATATATTTTATATAAGCATTTCACTTCTATTTCAACACATATATAATTTTTAGAACGCATATATAACTTATACATCGAACATACAACCTATACAACGCTTATACATGAGGTGTACAACGCCTATACAAGTCATACATCAACTATAAAATTTATACATCATCATTTTCCATATCGTTTATAATTTAGAAATCTCACATTGGATTCCACTCCACCAAAAATAGCAGAAGGCTCAGAAAAATATGCGGTCTCTTCTAGAATGTAGAAGACATCCACACGAGTCCACTGTCTCTTGTTTCACTGAATTTCGTCAAAAAACGGAAAAGATATGAATTTTACAGTGAAATCAAAAAGGTAGCGCTTTAAACTGCTATAATATAGTTTAAAATTAAATAGGCCGTACCTTTTCAAACCTGTTCAAAACTAGGTTTTTGTTTTTCGCGAGATTTGAGGCATGAGAGGACGGTCGGGTTGCGCAGCATTGAAGGGGGAGGAGAGAGCTTCTCGGCGCTGGTGGTGGGATCCAGTTCGACGCTGGCAGGTGGTCGGGGCGGCGGTCTGAAGTCCCCCACTTCACGGCGTTATATCTCGACGAAAACTCAACGAAAAAATCCAATCTTGGTCTTGATTTAAAGCTCTCGTGATGCTCTTCAAAACGGATCCAACCGCTCGTGATTTAATTGAGAATTGAAAGAGAAATCGAAGAGAGATGTTTTGAGCTATATTCGCCGTCGCCTGGAACAATTTACGGGGAGAGAGAGAGTGTGTGGCCCAATCAGATTTTTTATTTAATTTATATATTTTTAAATTTCTAAAATACCGCTTGTCACATACGAACACCAATTCAAACCCAACGACTGTCGTCCCTAGCGTTTTAACCCCATTCCAAACACCATGGGATATGTTTTGCAGGCCCAATCGACTGTTTCAGTAAGTTTTTCCTCAAATTAAAATATAAAACATTAAATATTTAATTTGAATGTACATTTCAATTTGCCGGGGCCACATACTGATTCTAAAAATTGCCGAAAAATTAATCTAGCTATGTTTTGATGATACAGTCCCAACAAAACTAGTTTCGTCGAATTCTGAGGCCGTTTCAAAAATGGCCCATTTCTGGTCGATCCAATTTAATAGAAATCGACCAAACACATTTTCTTATGCCACGCTCACATACTAGCTTCAAAAATTATGAAATTTGAAACCTAGCAATAACTTCACATCCCGGATCCAACAAAAGTGGTTTCATCGAATTCCGAGCTCGTTTGCAAAATGGTCATTTTCACGGGCTATATAATTTCTACTGCGACCTTTCTGAAAATTCATTTGGCCATAACTTTTGCTTCCTACTATGAAACTTCGATTTTTCAGATTCGCTAGAAAGATATTCACTAACAGATTTAAATATTTTTGGTTTCACTCAAATCCGTTTTGTTTTGCACCCGGTACAGTCAGTCAAAGTTTGAATTGAAAATTTGAAACTGTCGCGCCATTTCAGGCCTTGTTTATAATTCAAAGTGATTATATTTATTTTCAAATGTCGATTCAAACTTACTTTTCATCGTTATTATTTAAAATATTTATTTTAAATATTTAAAATCCACTAAAATAGCCAATTTAAAAATTTTAAATTGGTTCAGATTTTCCGGGTCGTTACAACTTCCTAAAGTGGCTACCCTTTATTTTCAGGATGTGCACAACCATGTCTACTGATGTTACAACATCTTAGCCTCCTCTGCTAGACCCATGCACACACATGACTCCATCGGAATGCGCCGCGCACACCGTCCCCCACTTTTGGATCTCTTACAATCAGCCTAGTAAGCATGCCCCGACTCCGACCTAGTTCGGAGTACTCGTTTGATACCTATATATGGGTTACGACTGAAACGGGTCCTACACACAAGATAATACAAGCTTCCCCCTAAGCTTGCATCCCCACTACTAGTATTTCCACAGGTTATGCCATACCAGAGTAAAAAAGGTTGCATGCCATACTAGTGTAAGAAGATTGCATAACCCTACATGTTAAGTTTGTGGGACTATATATAAATATTACCCACCACCCCAAGATATACTTACCCTCCCACTATTTATAGCAAGTTTAGTTAACCCCTACTCAAGTAACATGTTCATGTAATCCTTATGGATTCAAACAGGTTAAGTATTATAGGTTAATAGGTTATCCCCATTCACATTGACTTCTTTTCAAATTACCAAGTTCCACTTGCTTATTAGTTTCATATATATACAGCTTAATCCGTTTAAACTTACTAATAAGTGCATCACATGTTATTCTCTAGATTGTAATCCAAGATCTGTAATCTACAATCTATTATCCCTGGATTGTAATTAACGAAAGTAATCCATAATTATTCATTGTCTGTTTCCATAGTTACAATAACATGTTTTACTTAATATGCAATTAAGTATACTTCATCTCAATTGACCGGTTTTCTGTCTAACATGTCATTACAACTTGTCATTGTTTACTTATTAACTTAGTTCTCTTAACTAAGGTTTACTGGTAAGTTTTCCTTCCTTTTATTATAACTTATGTTATAATTTCCACTTGTCCCTCGGACAAGCCTACCTATTATATAACATTCTCATTAATGTAATTAACTATAATATGTTATTTTCATTCCCTGTTTATTCCAATTCATTTCCACTAATTAAAATTAGTGCCATTTATTTCTTTCCTTTTATATACATATATTTATATATATGTTTATGCATAGATCTCTCACATTAAGTCTACAACTCATGGATGCTGGATTTGCCGGTTGGGTCCGGGCAGACTTCTTTCACAAGTTGAACTTAACCTCGGGTCTTAGCCCGTTACGTGTTTATGCACTTAGACCCCTCACGTAAGATTCGCCACTTGTGGTCGCTAGATATTCCGGTCGGGTCCGGGCAGACTTCTACCACAAGTGTAATCTAACCTCGTGTCTAAACGCGGTTACAGTTTCTAATTACTATAAATCTAGGCATTTTCACTATTTAACTATTATCCCGATTTCATTGTAGGTTTTCATGCCGCCTTTCCAAGTCGTATTTATCATGTACCATATGCCCCAAATTAAGATTTAAATCACAATTTGATTTATTGACCAAATCCATATTCATGTATTTTATTCAATTTATGTCTGAATTTCCCAATAAAAGTTATTCCCCAATTTTAACGTTTTCCTCTCGTTCCCAATTAATTTCACGCGTTCGCATATTTCAGCGGTATGCATACGCTCGAAGGTAGCCCGGCTATAAAATAAAAAGGGAAGAGAGCAAAAATAATCATAATAACAAGATTGGCATATGACGGAAAAAATAGGCATAGCAACTAAAAAGCATATAGTGACAAAATTGGGCATAGTGACAAGATAGGCATATAGGAACAGATCTGATGAACATGTGATAATAGAACTGATTAGGCATAGTGTCATGATCATAAACAGACATGATGAGATCTAATAGTGAATTAGATATACAAATAATGGTAGATCTGACATGATAAATAAGCATAGGCTTAGTTCCAATTCATAGTTATGTCAAAATAAATTAGATACACAAGTCATAGCAGATCTGATATGATTCAATTAGTCACAGGCTTAGATCCAATTTATAAACATGTTAAGATTATCTTTTAAGTATTCATATCTAAAAATAATGTAGACTCACTGAGATTGGATCTAAGAAATAGAAGAGTAATTGCAGATGTTGAATCACAGATCTCTAAACTTCAATGACTTGTTTGTAAGAAGAAGAAGGCTAATTTAATCTGGGAAGAGGCACCATCTAGTTCTCCATTGTTTTTTATGTGTAAAACCAAGAGAAACGGGGTCTTACTTATAGCCTAGGGTTCACAAATTTGGTCAAGAATTTAGTCCACGAACACAAAATGTATCAGGCCCAGATCTTGGGGTGTCAACTTGGGTGTCGACATCCCCTTATGGTGTCGACCCATGGGTCAACACCCCTAGGGCAGGGGTCGACCCCTAACGGGCCTGGTTCCCACGTTGTCCCGCCTTCGATTTTTGGAGTGATTCTGAATTTCTAAAACGATTATATATGTATATATATAATTAGTTTATGTATGTGTAAACTTCAAACCTTAATATCTTCTTCATACGGTGTTAATTTTTACGCAAACTCGAAGTCTATATCAAGTAGAATTCCAAGACAAACGCAATGGCACAGTCCATTTCACTTAATTCAGAATATTTAATTAAGTATTCTTTAATTTATCATCTTTAGTGTTTTTAAAATTACGGAGTGTTACATTCTCCCCTATTCAAAGGATTTCATCCCCGAAACCTCTAAGTTAAGAAGAATGTATATCCTAACATCCATATCCATCTACTCATTCGTCAGTCAGAGGCATCCATTATCCTTAAAAGATTTCTAATGCTTATGTGAACATATGCAAAGGTGTGTGTATATGTCCCTATACTAATGCGAAAGATTAGGCGGTCTACTGATTCAGTCAACCTCCTTAATGCAATGTATGTTAGTGTCATGAATCCAACATCTATGCAAATAATCCTACTATAACATATAAGTTCTATATTTGTGCACAATCATTCATCCAAATGCAACATCCATATAATGACACACCCACTTTCATTCATTAAAAGAAGAAAAATGCACATACATCCATATGCAGTATGAGAGTGATTGAGCCGATCTAGTGCCTAATGTGTGTGTATATGCATCCACGAGCAAACACATGCATCCAATTGCATCCATCAAACATAACACGTCTCAGACACATGTTTAAATCCATGGGTTTCCTACCTGAAGGTTGAAGATTCGATCAATAGGATATACTTAGATGATAGAAGCAAGTACGAATAAAAGCTCTTGGGAGAGAAATTAAGAACATTCCCTTTAAAAGAAAAGGGTACGAAGTGCAAATCTTGTCTTCGGTCTCCTAAGTTGTACCCTCTTGGTTATCTCCCCACTGAACTTTCATCAACTTGACCTCTCGGTTGCGTAGCTTGTTAACCTCCGATCAAAGAATACGGGTAGGAACTCGCCTAACTGCCGCCTCCCGTGCCACCACTACTTCCTCAAGCATATTCTTCTAAGCTACTTCTGTAGTATCATGCAAGCACTTCCACAAATGAGAAACGGGAAAAACATCATGAACGCCAGACAATATCTCTGGTAGCTATACTCTAAATGCCATTTGGCCAGTCCTTTCTATTATGGCAAATGGCCCGACAAATCATGGTGCCAATTTCCCTACAGATCCAAAGTGAACCACATTCCTTAATGGTGATACCTTAATGAAAACCATGTCTCCCACCTCAAACTCAATGTTAGTCCTTCCTTTATCTGCGTAGCACTTCTGCCTGTCCTGAGCTGTCTTCATACGCCTGTAGATAAAATCAGTCTTTTCTGAAGTTTCTCTAATCGTCTCAGGTCTAAGTAGAAGCCTATCTCTACTGCCTTAATTTGAGATCCTTCTGCGAGAACAGATACTTGTGTGACTTATGGTCCATGTATAAATCAAACCTCTCTCCATGCAGATATTGTCACCAAGTCTTAAGCGCGAATACCATAGCAGCTAATTCCAAATATGGGCAGGGTAGTTCTTCTCATGAACTCTTAACTGTCTACCTCCATAACATACTACCCTTCCTTCTTGCATCAGAACCGTACCAAGCCATGTACCGCATGCATCGGTGTATACCTTGAACAATTTGTTTCCCATCGGGCAAGGTCAAGACTGGGTGTAACGACCCTGGATTTGCGACTCCGAAAATCGACACCAAACACTATGTCGACTATTAATAAATCGGAAATACCAGACCATTAACAGAAAGAAGTTAGAGGGTGAGAAAATAGAAAGAAAGTTAGAAAAGAAGAAGAAGACCACAACAGGACAGAATCAAAGTAAACATGAATCCCATAGCGAAACGAATAAATATATTGGATAACAACTTTTGAAATACAAAACCATAACTGTATATACATACCAATATAACACATAACATCACAGCGGAAATATACTTTATATATAAATAATATTGAAGCCTTTTACTCCAAGCTCCTTCAAGTTTATCTGAAAAATCATGACTACTTGACTGCCTATACAAATTTGGGCACCCAAGAGTTTAGGGAAAACAAAACAAAATAAACCCTGGGTCAATCATGTGACTGGTGTGAGTAAACTTCAACACTTGGTTTAACTTTTCCAAATCCTTTTCAATAATAATGATAATCGTAAGACTGATCCACACATAAACACAGATGGGTTTTACCTTACGATAACCCAAAACATTTTCTTTAAAAACAACATTTTTCTGATATTATAATAGTGTCTAATACAAGTACATAGAAATCCAGCAGAACGAATTCATCTCACGTTCTACATATATAATATACAATCAAAACCATGGGCTCTTTTTGGGTAATGAATTTCCAACTATGACAAGGTTTGGAACCACCTTTCGATCAGTGTACTCTAGAAGCGATACACTAGAGTTCAACAAGAACATCTTGTAACTCGGCCACACACGACCAACCATTCATTTCGCTTGAATGTTCTGAATATATTGTCACCTTATGGTAGGTATACCAGCATAACTATTCCCAAGAGATACATTATTGAAAGAAGTAACAAATATGAATGTTCGCTAGATGGTGACAATATACCCTAATTGGGTGCAACCCACTTAGCCATGCTGCTTCCCCGATTTATGTCATTTCCCAGTTGGTGAGGCTTGAGGTCATAACGTATCTTTTAATAGATCACTCCTTTATTTACTTCGAATGCCACATCGTCATATCCGTCAAATCAAAAATTGGTTTTCCCAAAAATACCATGGGTATAAGCTCAGCGAAATGAATTCCTTCGCCACCAACGTAAATACGTTTAGAACAATCAACTTACGCGATCTACCAGATATACTCTGTCAGACATTCATCCATTCAAGTTGTCCTAGGACTAAACAACCCGAAGGAATTATTTTGTAAATCCATCTTAGGCCATTTCTACCTAGGATCACCAGAATAAACCTTGTATAAACTCCGTCTTCAGTTGTCTTCGATTTATTTGATTCGAAACGATAATGCCCATATGGAGTTGTTTTCAGATAATAAATCTGATCCCGGTCTCTCCGTATTGACAACGGAAATGGTCAAAAACTTTGATAATCGGTTGTTTAACTATTAAAGGAAAACATGAGTACAAACAACGGTCGTATTTCCAAATGGAAATCTTACCGATCAATCATCAATCATCCTTTGATCCCCTTTAATTTAATTTATCATTAAATTATTCATTTCGCAATTTCCTTTCATTATCTTTACTCAAATATTTGTTCAACTCGTTTATCCTCTCATGATTTCTTGGAAAACGTTTCCAAATATTCCTAACTGTAAACCAGTAAGAGAACAACTCCCTAAGTATTAACCCCGAAGGCCTAAACCAACATCAGACCAATACTCAGAAGGTCGTTCAACTTAACTAGTCTCCAGCCAGTTTCTAATTTCCTTAACTCCTTTTAAATATGCAAAATGTTTGCTTCAGATCATTATTCACTTTAAACGTGAATATTTTTCTTCTATAGAAATCTGGACTCATTTTATCAAATCAAATCTTGATTCAATTAACAAATATCATTATAGTTTAAAATCCCACTTATCTGGTTATTTTATAAACACGTACTTCATATTTCATTTCATAAACTCATTTTATAAGTTATAACTAAGATGAGACCCGTGCTTTGCACACGGGAGGTTGGTGGTAGCTATCGACTTTAAGTTATAATTTAAATCTCGATTTCCTATTCGGTAACAAATCCAAATATTAATTATCTCGTCAAATCCTGAAATTTCATTTTATATATAATTTATAGGAAGAAATCATTTTTATAACATTCGACATCATCGAATTCAGAATTACAAATCCTTATTGATTTGTTTCAATTCTATTCCCATTTCGAATATCGAAATAATTTCATCGTTTTCTTTCTAAATGATTTCCATTTTCCTTTTTAAATAAATTCTTTTCTTGAATTTATATTTTTAAAACTATTTAATAATAATAATCATTTTGCACCATTTATAAATATCGTTTATAAATCAAATTACTTGTTTTCAAAAATAAGTTATTATATTCTAACTAATCGAAATTCCATTTCTATTTAAAAATAGAAATTCCTTTTTAAAACCCCAATTTCTTTTCCAATATATTCGAATATATTTTACGGTATTTATATACTAATTATTTCAGGTCAATGTTGTTCAACCACCCCAAACACACAATAATCAACATCAGAATGTTTATCACATCACATAAAGCAATATATGAAAATCAATAATAATTTTTTTGAGGAATCTAGTTGGATCCCTCCAAACTGTTGTCCTACATCCACAGATGTTAATCAACGTTTATTTCATATTAATATGAAATAATAAAGTAGAATCGATATATAACTAACGATTTATATATATAATTGTGTTTGTAATTTCAAACAATTAATAAGCAAATCATCCAAACAACCATCACATACAACATTCAATCATTTTTATATATATTAAATAACATTTATAAAATTATAAGCCAAACATAGTTAGTGAGATTACTCGCATTGGTCGTCAACCATTAAATAATGATTAATGGTCATTGATTCAGTTCAGACTTTTTATTTTGCCTTAAATTGAGACGAGCTCTGAATCATTCCAAACCAGTTCCATGGTGTAGCCCTCGTCCATTCGATCCTAACGGATCCTGTTTTGTCGAATTCCGATAACGTATGTATAAGATATGATACTTACTAGCTAATATATTATTTAAATTAAAGTTTAACTTAATTCATTTTTTATTTGGGCTTTACTTACCAATATTAGCCCAATCCTTTTCTGTACCCAACTCGTGAACAACGCCGTCCCTCTTCAAAAATAACTCACGTCCTGGTCCATTTGAACCCTCTCTACAACTGCATATTCTACTTCTTTTATTTATGGGCTTTATAATTAACTGGCTCATCCCCTATACTACTTCGGCCCACCCCTATATAAACTACACCCGCTTACAACAGTAAGCTTCTCCTTCCTCTTCAAAAAGATTTGGACCCGTACTCCATGAAACTAATGACAACCTCCCCAAAACTTCCTCCACAACAAACCTTCCCAACTCCATGAAACTGACCCCCTTCTTCACTACGTGAACATCCAAGCTATCGCCACTATTTCTCCAAAACTCCAGTAACACTTGCCAACAAAAGACCCGCTCTTTTTAGTATAACTTTCCACGGTCATTTCAAAAATCTGAACCCTATTTTCTCTTTTTCCCACCTCCAATCTTCAACGTTGATACTTCAGAACAACTCCAGCCCTCCTCCCCCCTCCCCCGGGGTTTCAGCTTCAACGCACAAGAGCTTCTTCCCATATTTACATACCCAGTAATGCATGCCAATACATGATAGACTGCGCAATTGTATAGCAGCCACTCCCATTTCATAAAACCATACGCCAGAGCTTGTGTACTCCCTTCCCACTCTCTAAAACTCCAAATAAACCACTTCGTTACTCCCACTCTCCTTATTAAAAACCTTCCACCGTGTTATCAGTACTCCCGGTGTCCATCCCATGAAACTTCATACCTCCCCCTATCATGCAGCAAACTCCCTCATGTCTTCCCATGGTGACCGCAGCCAACAGTGCACCCCTCCCCATATAACATTGCTCACATGCATGCTCCAGCATACTTTCTCCCATATACTTTCTTTTGCAAACTCCAGTAAATTAAATACTGATGAACTCCACCGTTTTCTGGTCCATTTGAACAACACGTTATCTTCTTCGTCCGCAACTACTTCCATCCTATGCCATTCCCATCGAACTCGGTGTCATCCCTGTAATTCCCGTCATCCAGTCCACGCAAGCACCCAGTATAAGTAACATCGACGCTTTTATTACGAGAACCTTCAAAACCTTGTACGAAGGTAATGCCAACATGAAGAGAATCACTACCATATTGAGTATGATTGTTTCTAAAATTCTCAGAGGTTTGTCTAACAGGTTTTTACTTTATTTATTTTGTTTGGAGGTCAATGAAACTACAAATTCCTGGAGCATGAAGAAAAGAACGGAAGCCTCTCTGATGTATCGATGTATTTATGTCAGAGAATACTTAATGACCAAGTAATAGACAGCAATATGGGGTATGTTCTTTAGTAATTAGTTTTGTAGACTGATGTAGGATATAGGCTTGGAGTTTGACGTTGAATGGATAGGCTGCATGAATTGTCTCTAACATTTTGGAAAGGAACTTTATGTACGGTATACTTCTTGTTATTTACAATGTATGCTTTGTTGCGAAATAAGGTGGCTAAAGGTAACATTGAACGAGCACATGTGCTTTATAAATATCATAGAAGACTTAAGAGTAAAGTTTTAAACCATCCATGTGAGAAAAAGCAGGCACTTCAGCTTTTATATATTCTTGGCTATACCAGTTCATTCAAACACGTCACAAATAAATTGTAAGAATGTCGGTTTATAAATAAAAGAATAACAAATTGTTGAATGGTGTAAACTAATGTTTCAAAAATTTAAGTGTACCGTGTTACGTAAATTTACGTTCATGTCTGAGCCACTACAGACAGAAATAAGGAAACGATCGTGACAAGCGATGTGTCACGATCCCAAAAATATAATAATGTAGACTAGTTAACTCATTTCGTGATATCCCGAAATACTAATATAAGGTGTAAAATACTCCAAATAAAAAGTTGCTTATTTTCCAAAATAAAAATTACAGAAAATTCTATAAATTAAAATAAGTATACATCTCAAAAATCTCGTCCAAATTCGAAACAAATAATTTATTATAATTAAATAAGTGTTACGGTTTATAAATGAATCCATAGCGACTATCTGAAAATATGATTTGGCCATAACTCACAGTCTACAACATGAAATCTCGATTTTTCACTTCCATTAGAAAAATACAATTCAATAAATTGCAACGTTTCTTGTTTCAAGAAAATCCGACTTATAACGAATCATGTATAATTGTTTGAAGTTCAAAAACTCCATATTACGAACAACCATGACATTACGCGCTCGATTTTAATTATATTAAATTTAATATGTTCAACTGCCGTTTTAAATAATATATTCGTTATTCTAATTCGAATATAAACTCGATTAAATTTCTTAAGTAATCCAATTTACATAGAATTGCCAATTCAGCTATTTCTAACTATTTCAGAAATAATAATATTATCCCATTAGTTATATTTAAATTAAATATTCCAATTATTTAAATTCAAACCATTTAAATTATCGTACGATTATATATAAAAAAAATCATTAAAATTCTGGGATGTTACATTGGGGTTGTTGTCAGATCCCTCTTTAATCGCTGAAAAGCATCATCATAATCTACATCCCATGAAAATGTCAGATTCTTCTTTGTCAGTCTGGTGAGTAGGGCAGATATATTTGCGAAGTCCTTGAGCAACTTCCTATAATAGCCCGCTAAACCAAGAAAACTTCTCACCTCCGTTGTAATCTTTGGGATCTGCCAATCTTGAACTGCAACTACCTTTGCAGGATTTACTGCTATCCCATCTTAAGAGACCACATGCCCTAGAAATCTCACTTCTTTTCTCCAAAAATGACACTTGGAGAACTTTGTTTTAAGCTGGTGCACACAGAGCATTTTCAAAACCTCCATTAAATGTTGGGCATGCTCTTCCTCGCTCTTCGAGAAAATCAAGATGTCATCAACAAAGACCACAGCGAATTTGTTTAGAAACTCCCAAAACACCCTACTCATCAGATCAATAAAATAGGTGGGTGCATTCGTCAACCCAAAAGGCATGACGAGCCACTTGAAGAAACCATCTGGAGTTCTAAAAGCGATATTGTCTATACAGTCCTCGGCCACCCTCAACTGATGAAACCTCATGGCCAAGTCTAACTGAGAGAAAACAGATGCATCAACAAGCTGGTCAAACAGATCACCTATCCTCAGAAGTGGGTATCTATTTTTCTTAGTGAGTTTATTCAACTCTCTATAGTTCACAAATAAGAGAAGCGAACCGTCCACCTTAGTGGCAAATACTACTGGAGCACCTCATTCAGATATGCTTCGCCTAATAAACCCTTTCTCCAGTAGCTCCCTTACTTGCTTGCTAAGCTCCCTCCTTTCTCTTAAAGCCCTATGGCGCACCGGCAATGCAACTGGCTTTGCATTGTCCACCTAGTATATACGGAAATCAATCTCGCGTCTCGGAGCTAAGCCCCGAACCTCCTCGAAAACATCCGGATACTCATAGACTACTGGTACAGATCGTAAATCATCGATAGATGCATCAAGTGACTCTTGGAAACTAAGCACGACAGACCACTTAGGCTCATAGGAAATCTCGAGGGTCCTCCTATGGAAAGTCAAAATCTAAAGACCCTCCTCTCACAATCCAGAATGGCACCATATATGGCTAACCAATCCATCCTTAGAATCAAACCATAGCCCATGAAACCAAGCACATATGTGTCGCACTCAAACTTGATGCCTAACATAGATATCCTTAAACCCCGACATATCATAGACAGATGAGTCGTACCACCAATGGTGTTTGAGACAACTATGGGATCCAAAACCATATTAGTACTAAGATGTAGAGACTCAACCACATAATCAGATATAAAAGAATGCAAAGCACCAAAATCAAAAAGAGTTCTAATAGGATGATTGGAAAGAGAAATCAAGCCTTCGACAAAACTTTCCTACCTCTATCCGGTACACCAGCCACGAGAGCATGCATCTTCCCTCCAAAAAATCCTGCCCTTTGGCCCTATCCTAGCTTCTTCGGGCACTCCTTAGTTTAATGTCTGACTTTTCCATAGTTGAAACAAGCGTTATCCCTTCTTCTGCATTGATTGACCAAATGACCCAAGTGCTCATGACATTTCTTCTTATCTCGGGCTTTGTCATTCTTTCCACCCTTCTTTTGTTGTTCTTTCTTGGGCCACCCTTTTTCCCATCCTTGGGCTGTTCTCCTCAGCCCTAACTCCCTTATACTCCTCTTCACCATCCTTTTGTAACATGTTAACAAGATTCTCGAAAGTTGCCTCCATCACAGGGAAAACCCAACTAAACTTAAGAGAAAATTAGCCGCAAGTGAAACTACACCGGCTATAGATGGAGGTTGGGCACTTCCTTGCCCTTCGACATGTGCCATAGTTTTAGCATGCCTATGGAACCATGCCGCAACGGGGACACCCTTTGGGAAGGATCGGTTCCCCAAAACATGTTGAAAAGAAAAGGAAAAGGGAGTCAAGTGGAGAATTGAGAGATATTTTATATGGCTTTGGGGACTATGTTTATCAAAACAGACTTTTCTTTTGAAAATGCTTTCTTTTAAAACCTTTTTGAAAACAATTTTCAAAAATCTTTAATCCAATCTGGTAACCTTCAACTCTGATACCGAGTGTGACACCCCACGTTTGTTAATGTCACTAGTTAAGAGAATGCATGAGGTTTCATGAAGCGTTATAGGTAAACAGAAACAGAAACATTACAAGACAGATATAAAATAGCAGTGGAATTTAAAACTTTTATTAAGCAGAAAACATCATGGTTCAAAACATAGTTACATCACAAGTCTGAAATGCATAAAACCCAGTACGTCAATTTCAAAACTCATGTCTTGTACTTAAATCATCATAGTACAATAATAAAATAAGCATAATCCCCAAAACATAGCCATAGTATAGAGACATGAAATCAAGTAGTACATCTAAGTAGCTCATGAAAGTAGAATCCTGCTCAAGCTTGATTATTCCCACCCTGAGAACCTGGAGGGGGGAGGGGAATGGAAGAGAAAGAAGAGGAAACGAAACAGGTCATACATACAGTCTGGTGAATCCAGTAAATTTTAGCATATAAATAAGTAAAAATATCTTGATAGACATATTAACTGGAGAGATAGAAAATAGCACAATAAGGCAGGTATGACAAGGTAAACAGAATAAACATGATAGAATATATTACACTTCTCTAGTACTTTCTCTCTATACCAATAAGTGTATCACTAGAACAAGATGATCCCCAGCAAGTTTAAGATGGTAGACTTAGGCGTAATTGTAGTGAGAGGTTTTAGCCCCATACAATAACAGGCAGCCCAACTAAACATACCAGAGTTACCCCTAAAGATAATAACGGGCTCCCAAACATATCGGATCTAGATTTACCCTAATTACTACCCCAGTCAATCGGCTCCCTAGCCTGTAGATACCCTGTGCTGGTCCCACGGTAGGATGTATCACTTTCTAAAGTGGTAACCCTTTATTTTCAGGATGTGCACAACTATATCTACTAATGTCATGACGCCTTTGCCTCCTCTGCCAGACCCATGTACGCACATGACTCCGTCGGAATGCGTCGCCCACACCGTCCCCCACTTTTGGATCTCTTACAATCAGCCAGTAAGCGTGCCCCGACTCCGACCTAGTTCGGAGTATTCGTTTGATACCAATATATGGGTTACTGACTGAAATAGGTCCTACACACAACATGATACAAGCTTCCCCCTACGCTTGCATCCCCACTACTAGGATTTCCACAGGTTATGGCACATCTGAGTAAAAAGATTGCATTCCATACCAGAGTAAAAAAGATTGCATATCATACTAGCGTAAAAAGATTGCATAACCCTAAAGGTTAAGTAATTCATTGTCTGTTTCCATAGTTACAATAACATGTTTTACTTAATATGTAATTAAGTATACTTCATCTCAATTCACCCGTTTTCTGTCTAAAATGTCATTACAACTTGTCGTTGTTTACTTATTAACTTAGTTCTCTTAACTAAGGTTTACTGATAAGTTTTCCTTTCTTTTATTATAAATTATGTTATAATTTCCACTTGTCCCTAGGACATGCCTACCTATTATATAACATTCTCATTAATGTAATTAACTATAATAAGTTATTTTCATTCCCTGTTTATTCCAATTCATTTCCATTACTTACAATTAGTTTCATTTATTTCTGTCCTTATATATATATATATATATATATATATATAATTTGTTCAAGAGGGAAACTGACTGGAGTCGTAAAACCCTCCCTAGTGCACCTAGCCTGGTCCGCGAGCATCACATAAGTGGCTGATCTTAGCATATGCACATGGTAACCTCTAAGCATGCCATTCCGGGTTTATGCATTGGACCTCTCACATTAAGTCTACAACTCGTGGATGCTGGATATGCCGGTTGGGTCCGGGCAGACTTCTTCCATAAGTCGGACTTAATATCGTGTCTTAGCCCGTTTCGTATTTATGCACTTAGACCCCTCACATTAGATTCACCACTTGTGGTCGCTAGATATGTCGGTCATGTCCGGGCAGACTTCTACCACAAGTGTAATCTAACCTCGTGTCTAAACACGGCTACGGTTTCTAATTACTATAAATCTAGGTATTTTCATTATTTAACAATTATCCCTATTTCGTTATAGGTTTTCATGCCCCTTTTCCAAGACATATTTATTTTGTACCATATGCCCCAAATTAAGATCATAAATCACAATTTGATTTATGCCCTAAATCCACATTCATGTATTTTACTCAATTTATGCCCGAATTTCCCAATACAAGTTATGCCCCAATTTTAACGTTTCCCCCTCATTCCCAATTAATTTCACGAGTTCGCATATTTCAGCGGTATGCCTAGTCTTGAAGGTAGCCTGGCTATAAAATAAAAAGGGAAAAGAAGAAAGGAAGAGAACAGAAATAATCATAATAACATGATTGGCATATGACGACATAAATAGGCATAGCAACCAAAAAGCATACAATGACAAAATTGGGCATAATGACAAGGTATGCATATAGGAACAGATCTGATGAACATGTGATAATAGAACTAATTAGGCATAGTGTCATGATCATAAACTGGCATGATGAGATCTAATTAGTGAATTAGATATACAAATAATGGCAGATCTGACATTATAAATAGGCATAGTGTTATATCCAATTCATAGTTATGTCAAAATAACTTAGATACACAGGTTATGGCAGATCTGATATGATTCAATTAGTCACAGGCTTAGATCCAATTTATAAATATGTTAAGATTACCTTTCAAGTATTCGTACCTAAAAATAACGTAGACTCACTGTGATTGGATCTAAGAAATAGAAGAGTAATTGCAGATGTTGAATCACAGATCTCTAAACTTAAATGACTTGTTTGTTGAAGAAGAGGAAGAAGAAGGCTACAACACCAGAAAAGGGTGATTGCAACGCTTATAAGCATGACAAATTAACTTTGTCACGGTTATAACCGTTATCCCAACATGCATGGCTATTTTTTGTTACGGCTAATGTCACGGTTGTAATCGTTATAAACCATATAATTTGTAACACTTATAACCATTACAAAGAAAACTTCCCTAACATTTATTACCGTGATGAATATAAAAACTGTAACACTTATAACCATTACAAAGTGAAAATCGATAACATCTATAATAGTTACTGAAGACCAGCGTATCACAGAACACAGATAACAATTTTATATTCTGAAAGCATATACAGAGATATATAACAATTCATTTAGAGAAAAAAATTAATTTCATCAATCAAAATATCAAACTTCATAGTACAGTCATTTGCTAGAAATAACAATCATCAAAATACTTAATAATTTTGATGTATCACAACATAGCTAAAAGTATCATAACCTATAGACAAACTATGAAGCTTACAACTAAAAAATTAAGAAGCTTACATCTAACTTTAAAGTATTTATAGCCATCAAGTACTTTTTATTGAGGGGAGCAGCAACCATGTTCCCGATTTTATAGTTATTTCCAGCACTGACAGCTGCCACATCAACAAGTACATAGTCTTTAACCTAAAATATCAATAATTAACATTGTTAGGGAAGAAAAAAATTTAACATCGGAAACAATAGTCACTTTTACTTCCTATCTGATAAGGCAAAAGGCTATTTGATTTATAAGTGAGAAAGAGAACAAATATGTTCATATAGATAAATTATTAGGCACAATTTGCATCATCTAAATTAACATGCATCACTTAAATCAATATAGGATAAGGCAAATTTTTGTAATGGATATTATCTACAAACTGAGTTTACTGCTCAGTTTATAACTGAGCAAAGAGCAAAGCATTCAGTTTATAATTGGTTTACTAGGCTTACAGCTCATATGTATGCTTGCTCAAAATATCCAAAATCATATTAAGAATGGCTAGTGTGAACATGTTGCACAAATATAAGGTTAGAAGATATAACATAGATGCATCAAATATTACCATTTTGTTCCCACTCTGGCCACCATGCTATGGTATGCAAGTGTCGAAAATCAAATTTGTCATTGAAATTGGCATACAAACAAAATAATTCATTTTGGTTATAAGTGATCTTGGGAAGAAGAAGAAAAGCTTGCTTAAAATAAACACTAGGTCTTGTAACTTAGAAACCTTAAAAATAATTGAGTCATTTCCATAATAAATGAATTGGAGAATATATTCAAATGCAAATTACTGTTATGGTAAGAGTAAAAGTGATATAATTTGTATTGTTATATTACTGTTATGATTCTCTAGAAGATACTGCCAGTTCTATTAATAGTCCCATCAATGGAATCACTTGTTATTATTGGAATAAAAACAAGGGACATGATAAGTCAAGAGGACGCTTCAAATCCTGCTCCAGAATCACTTGTTATTATTATGGCAAACCAGGTCATAAAAAATCTGAATGTCGTAATCTTAAAAGAGATCAAAAAAATGGAACTGTGAAGCCAGATCAAGTTGACCCGAGAAAGAAGGAAGAACAAAACACTACAGCGGTTGTAGTCAAAGAAGAATCAGATGTATTCTTTATTGGAGATGACAATTATCTCAATTTGACTCATAATGACAATATATGGGTTGTCGACTCTGGTGCTTCCTTTCACATTACTCCACATGAATGGTTATTTACTTCTTATCAAAAAGGTATTTTTGGTAATGTTAAAATGGGTAATCAAGTTACTAGCAAAATTATTGGCATAGGAGATGTTCATTTGAAAACTAACATTGGTTGCAAGCTCATATTGAAGGACGTAAGACATGTTCCAGATATGCACCTCAATCTAATATCTGCAGGTAAGCTTGATGATGCTGGTTTAGTTAATCAATTTGGTTCTGGAAAATGGAAACTCACACATGGAAACACGGTCATTGCTCGAGGCAAAAAGGAGGGCTCTTTGTATTTAACACGTGGTTGCTTACGCGGTGAAGCTAATGTTGTCCATGATGATTCAGTATTGGAACTATGGCATAAGAGATTAGGACACATAAGCGAAAAGGAATTGCAAATACTTGCCCAAAAGGAGCTGATCCCTGAAGTGAAAGGTAAAACACTTGAACCATGTATTGATTTTTTGGCTGGGAAACAACATAGAGTTTCCTTTTATAGATCAAATAGACCATCAAGAAGAAAACAATCTTTGATTTATTACATACTGATGTCTGCTCTATGACTGAAAAATCTCTTGGAGGTGCATTATATTTTGTAACATTGATTGATGATCACTCAAGAAAGGTTTGGGTGTATTTGTTGAAAACAAAAGACAATGTACTTGCGGCTTTTAAGGAGTTTCTTTCCATGGTGGAACGACAAACAAACAAGAAGTTGAAGTGTGTCCGAGCTGATAATGGTGGTGAATATTGTGGTCCATTTGAAGACTACTGCAAGACATTTGGCATTCGTCTTGAGTTAACACCTCCAAAGACACCTCAACTAAACGGTGTTGCTGAGAGAATGAATCGTACCATCGAAGAAAGAGTTCGATGTATAATATCTCATGCTAAACTCTCTAAATCATTCTGGGGAGAAGCTGTGAAGACTGCTGTTGATATAATTAATCTCTCACCATCAAGTCCACTAAATAAAGGCATTCCAGATGAAGTTTGGTCAAGCAAGAAGATTTCTTATGACCACTTGAAGGTGTTTGGTTGTCTTGCATTCGTTCATATTCCTAAAGACGAGCGGGCTAAACTTGACTCAAAAACCAAGCAGTGTATTTACCTTGGTTCACCTAAAAATGAGTTTGAATATCGGTTATGGGATCCTATTAAAAGAAAGATTATTAGAAGCCGGGATGTTATTTTCTTTGAAGACCAGATAATAGAAGATCTTAAGCAAGTAGAGAAGTCCAAACCTAAACATATAATATATTCAGGTTCTACACCATCCTCTGTGATGCAAGATGCAGGTGGAAGGTAAGAGGAGGAGCCTAATCATAATGGGTTGCAAAGACGACATGAAGTTACTGAACAATCAATTGAAGAGCCATCATTGCATGAACAATCTCAGTCAAATGAAGAGATAACAGATGAAACAAATGCAACAACACAACCTCAATTATGACACTCTACAAGAGAAACACGTGCCTCTGCTAGATACCCTAGAGATGAGTATGTGGTAATCGCTGATGAGGGGGAGCCTCAAAGTTACGAACAAGCTATAATCAATGAACACAAAGGAGAATGGGAGAAAGCTATGCAGGAAGAAATGCAATCCTTGCATGACAATCATACATATGATCTGGTGGAGCTACCCAAGGGAAAACGAGCCTTAAAATGCAATTGGGTGTACAAGTTAAAAACAGAAGAGAAGAATAGTCTACCTAGATACAAAGCTCGAATTTTTGTTAAGGTTTGCAATCAAAAGAAAGGTATTGATTTTGATGAAATTTTTTCTCCTGTGGTAAAAATGTCTTCTATTAGAGTTGTAATGGGTCTAGCAGCTTGTTTAGACTTAGAAGTTGAACAACTCGATGTTAAAACTGCATTTTTACATGGAGACCTAGAGGAAGAGATCTATATGGAGCAACCCGAGGGGTTAAAAGCTGCGGGAAAAGAACATCTTGTGTGTTGTCTCGAGAAGAGTCTATACGGTTTAAAGCAAGCACCACGCTAATGGTATAAGAAGTCCGACTCATTCATGACTCAACATGAGCTCAAGAAGACTCTATGCGATCACTGCGTCTATATAAAGAAGTATGCTGGTGGTGATTTCATCATACTTTTATTATATGTTGACGATATGTTGATTGTTGGACAGGACAAAAAGAAAATTGCAGCTCTCAAGAAGGCTTTAAGCGAATCTTTTGCAATGAAAGATCTGGGAGCAGCACAACAGATTCTTGGAATGAAAGTCACTCGTGATCGATCCAAAGGACTATTGTGGTTATCGCAAGAAAGATATATAGAGAATATTCTTGAAAGATTTAACATGCACACGGCCAAGCATATAAGTGTACCACTTGTCAACCACTTTAAATTAGGCAAGGAACACAATCCAAAAACTGAAAATGAACTGGCTAATGGAGAATGTCCCGTATTCTTCCGCTATTGGTAGTTTAATGTATGCCAAGATATGTACACAACCGGACATTGCATACGCTGTTGGAGCCGTGAGTCGATATTTATCAAATCCTAGAAAGCAACATTAGGCTGCTGTTAAATGGATATTTCGCTATCTCCGAGGAACAACCAAAAGATGTTTGTGCTTCAGAAAAGGAAAACCTGTGTTAAAAGGATACACAGACGCAAATATGGAAGGAGACGTTGACTCTAGAAAATCAACATCATGATATTTGATTACTTTTTTGGGGGGAGCAGTATCTTGGCAATCAAAGCTCCAAAAATGTGTTGCGTTGTCTACAACCGAAGCCGAATTCATTGCAGTTACAGAATCATGCAAAGAGATGATATGGCTAAAAAAACTTCTTGTTAGAATTGGGCCAAAAACAAGAAAATTATGATCTCTATTGTGACAATCAAAGTACAATTCAACTTGCTAAAAATTCAGCCTATCATTCCCGATCGAAACACATCGATGTTCGATATCACTGGATTAGAGATGCGTTGGAAGCAAAGTTGTTGCAACTCAACAAAGTTCGTACTGATGATAATTGGTCAGACATGTTGACGAAGGCCATACCAACTAAGAAATTTGATGACTATTGTGATGGTGCTAGTATGGAAGTGCTTCCTGATTAAGTCGGGAAGGAGGAGATTTGTTGGGTTTCTCTCCTAATTTATTGGAATGCTCAACAAATATTATTGAAAGATTTGTAGACACATCAAATTTCTATGCATATTTATGTAAACCCAACGGAAACATTATTTCCAAGGAAGAAGTTTGAAAGCCACATTGTGAGAGAACCTTTTGTATTCCACACCTATATATATATGAGTGTGAGAGAGCGTGTAAAAATATAAGAAAGAGAAAAATACACAATAAGAGAGATAGCTTGAGAAGTCTTTATCCTCAAGCTTGAGTGAGCCACTGAGTGTGACATATATACAAATTCTTGTAATCCTGCTATCATTTTATAGTGGAAGAATTGGACTTTTAGTCCCGCGGTTTTTCCCTCATTGGGTTTTCCGTGTAAACAAATCTCTTGTGTTGCTTCTTGTTATTTTTATCTATCTGTTAATTGTTTTAGCACTTCACTTCTAAGCTTATCTACACAGAGAAAATATAAAGTTTTACTCAACATGCTTTTGTTTGTCCAGCTGCAAAATTCTTAATCATATACGCGTCGTCTATAATAACCCTAAACCACCCAATCTTAACTAAGGGAGAACTATCACTACCAAACTCAGAACCCAACGTATTAAACGTTGTCAAAACAATGTCATGGCTCTTCAACTCTTCAACATCTTTACTCCTTGTTCCATGATACAGATAAACTTTCAAACTATCACGTCTAGTATGTTGTTCTAACTAATCCACCCATGTTGATTAAACGGATGTTGGACATACAATCAAAGTTGCTTTCGGGCCTATGATCTCTTCACTTATATTTAACATATCATCAATAACCTTTTGTTTCTTTCTTGGATTCGCGGCCTTTTGGATGACATTTGACTTCTTATTACCCTTACATGCTCCTAAACTAGTACTACCACTAGCTGTATTTCTATTAGTAGCACCCAAAGAGAGTAAAGTTAAAGTCTTACCCAAACCCATGTCACCAGCTGTATTTCTATTAGTAGGTTCGCGGACGAGGCAGACTAGTTCGTGGTTATTTATGCGGCGGATTAGTATTTGAGACCGACTATGTTAGTGATGATGATTCCTAGAAGGTATGGTTCAGAGATTTGTTGCTGGGTTGACGGTGGCGATTAGTCCACTTCTTCTTCGTCATAATCCATTACTTAATATAAAGAGTAGATCTCGAGGCCGAAGAAGAAGCGAAAGATGAATATATAAGATAAGAGAAGGTTTGAATCTGATATTGGTTGGATTTTCAAGAATGAAATTAGGAAATTTGAAATGGCAGCAAGAGTAGCAAGGACTTGATAAAAGGTTCATCCTATTGTACTATGAATCTTTAAAATGCACATATATAACAATGACATAGTGATATTTCATACAACACAAAACGCTAATGAGTAAATGAGTTGACCTGTTGGCATGGTGATATTTCATCCTATTAAATTATTCTGATGGATTTTCAATTAGAATATAATAGTGACAACGCTTCTAGATGGGCTGTTGGCGAGAAGCAAGCATGCAAGCATGTATAACAAAATGATATGGCTTAGATTACCAGATCTCATAAACTAGAATGTAAATGTGTAAATGAGTTGAGTTCAAGACTTCAACCAAACAATCTTAAAGCTCGGCGGCCACTAATTTTTCAAATGCAACAATACTGAATACATTAATATAATTATATGCAAAATTTCTTTGTCAGCAACAAAACAAAAACATATGAGAATATTGATTTTATCCAGCTATACAAAGCGCTTAGGAGAATGTAACTGATGACAAAACTGAAAGGGGCGGTAATACCAATTGATGTTGGCTAACTACAAGACACGACATGGCAGTTTGAAAACGCACACTGGTGTTAAAAAATCATATGCCTTAGAGTCGACACAGTTTAAATAACTAGCAGTGGTACAATTGTATAACACAACAAAACATTTTCCTTTAAGTTAACAACTTGTTATTATTAGTGAAACTTTTGGATTGAAAACTATAAAGCATAGTTTCTAAATCCAGGTTATTATTTAGAGTTTTAAAGTACATAGAGTACATTCTTAAATGATACCACATATAGAGAAGAGGATTCATGGGACTTGCAGCATCTATAGAAATGCTTGAAACAATCTATTTTAATGTGGGTCAGTAGATACATAATGTGGTCATTAACATACTTAATGAGTAGCTTAATATAGCGTTATTGGTGAAATGCTAACACTTAAAAAAATACATATTATATTCATTCAATTTAAATCCATACTTTATATTTTATAAAATGTACTCGTGTTTTTCAAAAATTATAAATTTATACTTGGTTGTTCTTTTTATAAAACCTTGATACAATCCTTGTAAATTTAAACAAGTGTCATATTTTATAATTTCAAAATGTATGCTAAATGTATTAAATATACAATATAAATCAATTATACAATATAAATCTATTAAATCTATGCTAAATTCGTGCTAATGTCTTTAAAGTACATCAAAATCAACAAGGACCCTAAGACTAAAACATCATGTTGCATAAACCATGAAAAGTTATGTTTGAATGATAACCAACCATACCGGTTGGAGACTTAATCATTGCTACAACTTCTGCATCAGGATTTTCATATGCCATGCATCCTCAGTATCAGGTTGGTCTAAATTCACTGTGTTTCCTGAATTACAAACATAAAGTTTAGTAGTTTTCTCCTTCTTAATATCCTCTCTCCTCCTCTTAGGATGCCTCGACCAATCTGCCAAACTACTACAGTTTATAGATACTTCAAATATTGTGAATATCAACAAATCAGAAGAAAAAAACACAAAATCAACGGTCCAATACCAAATCAATGGTCGATTTTCTAATGCTAGACATGAAATAAACCAGAAAAAAACTAAACCGAATTGAGAAAAGAAACCCTAAAACCCCTAAAATTCAAACGTAAAGGCAGACAACGAAACCTGATATTGATAGATGCAAAGTATGACACCCTGATTGAGGCGAAGAATGGCACCAACGGTAACTAGCGAGGCGGAGAAAGGTACGAAGAATGAAACCAGCGAAACCCAAGCTATTTTGGGAAACAAACGTGGAAACTGAAAAGGACCGAGCAAGCATGATAATGTTTTAAGTGTAAAAGCAAGGAAAAGACAGATGTACCCTAACCACGGTAAATTTATTAAGAGTGACCAAATATTGTAACTGCTATAAAATTGATAAATGCTTATAATGGAAATAACCGTTAGAATTTTCTGACGGTTATAGCCATTACAATTGAGAAGCGGAAAAGTGTGAAAAATGAGTTGTTTGGGCGTTAGTTTAATCTGAGCAGAGGCAACATCTAATTCTTGTTGGACCTAGATTAACCCTAGAGGGGGGTGAATAGGGTTTATCACAGTTTTTAAACTGAATTGAAAAACTGACAGGATATTAAAATAATAAACAGATCACAGAATGCAGCAGAAATAAAAGTGCAGAAAATAAATCACACACAGATATACCCAGCTTCGGCAAAACCCTGCCTACTGCTGCATTCCTAAGGTTTCTACTAGGTGTTATAAACAGATTCCGCATACAAGACCATGTACACTCGCAGCGCCTGCTCCTGTCCTAACCCTACGCTCAAAACCATAGACTGACCGATATCCCCTCGATCAGGTTTCCCCTGATTAAAACCCCGTAATCAGTAACCCAGATTTTACACACTCTGTCAAATGTCAGTCAACACCCCGACTGATTCCCTAGTATTTTACAGACACTAGAAACTGTTCAGAATTGTTTTTACAACACAATAATAAAAACAATACAAAACGAAAAACAAATAAACAATAAAACCCTAGTTTAAATGGAGAATGAAACTCCCTTTAACCAAATAGACCGGCCCCTTTTGAAATGGGTTGCACCCGACTTCTATTTCTCCAATCACTTTACCTTTGCAATAAAAATGGCGGCCGAATTTTCAAAGAAAAACTAGGGTTTCTTTGATTTTTCTCCATCGAAAACGAACGCTTGATTGATGAAATCCAAAGTTCTGCTATTTGAATCTTTGTGGCTTGAAGCTTCGATTTGGAATTGCTCTCACTCTCGATCGAAAATCTTGTAAGAAAATATTCTGAAAACCGTTATTCTGATTTTTGCTCTCAATTTTTATTGTTGATTTTTCGATGCTCAAAATACTATGATGAATTGGTGATAAATAGGATTAGAAAATCCTTTAACTTCTCTGATTTCACGTATGTGGCTTGACCCGATTGATTGTGTGTTCCCCCTTTTGGTTGCAAGATTTTTGTGTGATGCTTTCCTCTTTTGGTTTCTCTGTAGCTTCCTTGCGTTTTGAATGAGATTTAATTTGTTGCATTGGTTTCCTATTTTGAAATTTTCGGCATTGAAATGCTTGCCAAAAATAGAATTGGCCTTTGAATTTCTTGCTGTGATTGTGGCCTTGAATAAATTCCAAGTATGCTTTCCTTTGAATGAATTTAGAAAAATATTTCACACAAGTATTTCAATCTTGCCAAAACTTAATCCCTTGATTTCAGGAAGGATTGAATAGCTTGCCAAACATTTTCTGTCGTGTTATTTTTCTTGCCAAAAACAGATTTTCTAATTTCTGAAACAGTTTAAAAAGCTTGCCAAATACTGGCTTTGATTGCTCAAATATGGTTCACTGTATTTTCCCTTTTGTTCAAACCTTAAATGATATCTGAAAAGAAATATTTCCTTGCCGAATTTTGAAATTTCTAATTGATTATGGTTTTTGGAAATGTTAGCCATTATTGGAATGACTAGAGATTAGAAAAAAAAACTTGCCAAGTTTGTAGTGCCCATTAATACATCCATGCTTGTTGACTCCCTTGTAACACTTGTATAAAACTTGACATGTGCATGCTGACCCATTTCCATTAAACTGTTGCAAAGCCTTACTTGTGTATTTCTGTCTTAGCTTGTGCATATCGTGCTGCATGCATTGTTCCCCATGAATGCGGCTAGTTTGTTGCTCCATGTATTTGTTTACATGCTCCATTTATTTACTTGCTGTGTGCATCATGTGTTTGAAAACTGTAAACCATGCTTGGCTTGTCCATTTTTCGCTGTACTTGCTGTATCAAAGAGCTTGCCCCATGTTATAAGTTGCATGTTCTACCAGTATGACCATCATGTTTTACTTGTGCATCTTTTTGCTACTTGAATCAATGTTGTTCTTTGCTGTTGCAACATATATTTGTCTTGTTAACACATATTAACATGTATTCTAGCTGTGCTCTTTTTGCTACCCATGTTGCACCAAAACATAACTCTGCTGCTCCATGAATACACACTGTCCTGAATTGCACTTGTATGTTGTGTTGATCCCTTTGTAGCTACCATGCAATAATGTTGTGCCATGCTCTTGCCATGTATTGTTGCTCGACCACTTTATCACCTTTGTATTTGCTGTTTTGATCACAAGTCTTGTACCACTTTGACATGAAACTTGCTATTTCCTTTACTTTGACATTTCTGACTTGGTGGACTTGAAAAGTGTGATCTGCCATATTAATCTTGCATCTTGACTTTGACTTTTGCAGTTCTTTGTCCATACTTGACTACTCTGCCTTGTGCTGTGCATGTTGCATTTGATCAGTTATGATTTCCATCTTGTGTTTTCTAATCTGAAATTTTGCACTTCCATTTCTCTTTTGATTTTTGACCTATCTTGTATACTGAAAAAAAAATCAGTAGACTGACTATACTGTGTTGGGGCTGGTCAGAATCAGCTGAGTTTGATGCTGGTTCTGATCAGCAAACCAGTATGGTTATGTCGAGGTTGATCAGTGGGTACTAAAGAATATATCAGATCAAGTCATGAAAGATGATGAGAAACACAACAGAAATCTGAGGCAAATATTTTTTTTTTAAAAATAAAATTTATATTTGCATGTATACAGTTTTATTTCTATTGCAGTGTACTGTGTGTTTCTGTTTCATGTGACAGGTGATGATGACTGGACTGAAGTGACTGGACTGAAAGCTATAAAAAGCAGAAGACAAGAAGACAGAAGGCAGAAAGGACAGTGTTGGAGAAAGTATAGAAGTCAGTATGAATGTGTCAAAAAAAATCTATATATTGAAATGTAAATTGAGTGAATGTTGCTGTGAGATAGTGAGGAGCTAATATGATTGTAGTGATTATTTGTAATAAACAAAATCTATTTGAAAAAAAAATATTGTTTCATTGTTGTCAAACAGGCTTGTCTATTCTATTCTGTTTATTTATAAGTACAAATATGTGAAGTGATTAAATAGTGGAGTTAAAATAGATGTACTGTTTGAATGTTAGAAATATAATATTTATATTTTAAATAAAATACAGTAAATATTTGATTTTCTGTACAGATGTATTTTATTTAAATATAAATATTACATTCCTGTCTGTGATGTAAATATAGAATAGTACAGTAACAAAAACATTTATAAAATATATTTGGTTGTTATCATCGAACAAAAATCATATAATTGTGTATACAACACCGTTATATACAAAAATCTCCCTCTTTTGATGATGACAAACAAATGAAAGATTTTGAATATAATAAATGTGTTTGTTCATGAATATTTGAACTCCCCCTATTTAAATGCTCCCCCTACAACAGAAACTCCCCATATAACTGTGCAAGAGTGAAATGTATGAATAAATTTTCAAAATTAAAGATATTTATAAAATAATCACTCATAAATCAAAATCTAATCCATTCTCCCCCTTTTGTTATCATCAAAAGGATACATATTTTAAAATACAGATGAAAATTGACTAAAAATATAATTTCAGTTTAAGAGGAAGAACAGTCATCATAAATTTCGATCAGTCAAACAAAAATCATAATATTCTAACAACTGGTGGCATAATTCACTTTTTAGATAATGATGGATATACGATGAATTTTATATAAAATGAAGAGGAGAGAGTTAAAAAAAACAAATTATTTCCAATTATTTTCAAAGGATTTTCATAAAAATAAAGCACAAAAACAGTGATAGATTTGGACTATAATAAATAATTCAATTTAAGTGAGAAAATCGAATAATCTCAAATCCCAATACCTATCAATCAACAAATCATAGTACGTCATTAGATTTTAACACATTTCACAGATTGGAAGATGGATTGATAGGCTGGTTTTTATACTCAGAGGAGAATTTCAAATTTATTTCTATTTTTAGCACTCTATTTCCTTTTTTTTAATTTAAGAGCACACTGACCACGCATAACCAGAGCTTGGATTTTTAAATGAGATCAGTCGCAACTTAAATTATAAGATGTCTCATAACCATGCATAACCAGAGCTTGGATTTTTAAATGAGGTTAGAGACACTCCTATATATTAATTATATTTTTATTATTTTCAGCTATATAATGGAAAAAAACTCCTCGGTATATGAAACCAATATGGATGATAGAACTGTGGTAGGTACAGAAATGGACTGTGAAATAAATTTTTAAATTAATTATATTATGAAATAAGCTCGACTGTACCGAAATTATTGAAAAATTTCAATTATCTCTAATTCTGAATAATAATATAGTCCCATTTCTATCACACATAATTTTCACTATTTTAAAACAAGATGATTAAAAAACCTCTCCACATTTATATAAAAAAAATGATGGATGGCAGAATGATGATAGGTAATGAAGATGGTCGTGAAATAATTGCCAGTTCAAAGATATTATAATAAACGTTCTACCATCATGAAAAAATTTAAATCAAATCCTCTCTTGTTGTGAAATATACTGCAGTCACAATTTCATCACAATTTCAAATTCTGATAATATGTTTTGATGAATTATAAATACAGTTCAATTCGGATATTGATTTCAATTTCTGAATGAATAATCGATAAATAATTTTAAAATTGAAAATCAATTATAAGAAGAAATTAAACAGATTTAAAAAAAAAAATGAATCTATACAGGGTGATAATGCAAAAACAGATGAGTGAAAAAGGCTGATACCAATTGTAGTCTCCTTTATTGAGGAATTTAATTGCACCCTGATGGACTATCATGGACATCTCAGACCAAAGAAATTTAAACACAAAACCAGCCAGACAAATTTAGCACATTTATTAGTATAAGGAAAAAAAAGTATGGATCTATACAAGGTGAGAATTTGAATCTCAGTACAGATGGGTGAGACAAATATAAGGCGCTTCTGATACCACTTGGTGTCTCTATTTACGAGGAATTTTAACATGATACTGAACAAGAATATCTTAGACAAAAGAACTATTAAGTACCAAGCCCAAACAGACGAGATAATAGATTATGCACATGTATCAGAGCAGCAAGCATGTGATTCCAGAACAAACATTTTTCAAAACAATATCAGAGCAACACAGAACATAGTTTCAAATCATACTTGTCAATATGATGGCCACATATGATGATTCATGATCTAATGATTAAAATACTGTTTACTTGAAATCATTTGAGGAATATGAAAATATCAGAATTTAATGAATCAATCACACCGGATTATAAATTTTTGATTTGAGATATGTGTGAGATTCAATAAATCAATAATTTCAAATGATTTTAAACAAACAAATAATTAAATCAGATAATCATGAAATAAGAGTGAATTTCAAGACCAGATTTTCAAAGGAATTTTTCACAAGATTTCTAAGAATAATTTTAGATCATATACATCAAATAATTAAGAGATATTCATGATCCATAAATAAATAATTTATTTGAAATCACTTGAATCAATGTCAAGTTTTGTGATATAATGAATCAATCGCACAAAGGTTCATAATTTCAAATTTAGGAGGTGTGTGATTATACAAAATATCAATAATTTCAATTGATTTCAAACAAAACAATTTCAACTAAAATGATCATGAATAAATATGAAATTACAAGATGTATCACTGAAATTTGGGAAATCCAAGCCAAACTGAAATTTAATGAAATTATCACAACTGATAAGAAGCTATGTACTGTAATGAGTATAATATCTCAAGTGTTTCCAAAATGAATTGGAAGAAACTCAGAACAACAAAGGTGTGTGAAATCTCATAAATATTTCAAATTTTCAAAACAATTTAGAATTCAGACAAACAACGTTCAAGATATAACGTGAATAATCAACACTGTTAGGAATTAAAAATAATAAACTCCAAAACAATTGCAGATATATACAAGTTTAAATCAAGTTCTGGAAATGATTAAAACGTAAGGGTGTTATTTAGATTAAGCGAATTTCCAGAAAAACATGAGATACTGCAATTGGAAGTTTAGGATGCACAGATTAAGTAGAATATGGCAGTGACAAATCAAATAAAAACAAACAGAAGAAAATAAAGTAGAAAGGGGTAGAAGAAGGAATAAGACAAGAAAATAAAAACAGAAAATATTTACAAAAATTAGTTAAGAGATTATACTTGGAAGCAGATGTAAATCAGAATCTCTAACTCCTCAGACTTAGCAAAGGAAGAGTAAAAGATTCTATGATATGAAGTAGTTCGAATTCACTTTCTCTTTCTGCACAGTTGCTCCTCAGCCGTCACAGGTACCTAGCAGTTTAGAGGATCGAGTGGTCTAACAAACTTAGTAAAACCACTCACAGTTTTGTTCGCAACCTTAGGTACCCAAATCTGTTTGTATAACAATCCGTTCGAATCTATTTTTGTACCTTTAGGAACCCAAACTTGTTTGAATTTAGTAAAAATCGTTTTGTTTTCTTTAGGGGTCCAAGAATGTTTGAAAGGATTGTTATTAAACAAATTCACACCTCGTTTTTGATTTAAAAATCCTTTGAAATTGTTAGAGTTTAAATTTTCAAAGCAATCATTTCCAAAGCGATTTGAAGGATTTTTAAAATCAAAAGAATTCCATTTTTCAAATTCATTGTTTTTCCCAAAACCGAGTCCATGTTTATTTCCATGAGAAAACTGATTTTTCAAAAGCATATTCAAAGATTTTTCACTGGTTGAAAAACGTTTCAGACTCAACTCAAGATTGTCAATTTTAGATTTTAGAAAATTATTCTCGTTTAGAAGTTTCTCAGTTTTGGCTTTACTCTCAAAAATCTCAAAATCAAACTGTTTTTGTTTTTCAACCTCAAGGATCTTGAAATTCTTAATTTCATTTTCAAGTTCATTTAGAATTGAATCAGTTTTCAACAAATTCTCCTTTTCAAAAATTTATGTTTGGAATTAATATTATCCAACTCCTTTCGCAAAGAATCATTTTTACAAGTTAACTCATCTTCATTTTGTTTTAAAATAATAATATCTTTTTCAAATTTCTGAAGATTCATATTGAGATGAGCTAAATTGTTCTTCAAATTAAAACAATTCTTGCACTCAGAGTTTTCAAATTTTAAATTCAGCATATTGTTTTTACGGGTCAACTCAGAATTTTCAGATTTCAAAGATTTGTTTTTCCGTTTGAGACGATCAACAGTTCTTGTTAAATTATTACAAAGAGATACCAAATCTTCATAACATAAGTTCCCATCATTTGAATCGTCATGAATAGCTCTAGTTAAACACAGATCTGAATCTAAGTTGGCTGTTGAGGGTTTTGAGCAGTTGTCCAGTTTCTGTCCATACTTTGCATCGAGAGTGTTCCAGATTTCCTGCGCAGTTAAGCATTGGGAGATAAGGCTATAATGAACATCATCAATATGAGAATATAAAATATGAGTAGCTCGTGAATTAAATCCAATATCAACCCTACTTACACTATCATACCCATTTAAAATAGTATCCCAACACTTAATATCAACAGATTTTAAATAAGATTCCATTTCTGATTTCCAATTCAAAAAATCTGTACCATTAAAAATAGTTGGAATATGACTGGACTGACTCTCTATAGACTGACAACTTGGATTACCCATGACTCTAGAGTTAACAGAAATACCTGCTCTGATACCAAATTTTGGATCTAGATTAACCCTAGAGGGGGGGGTGAATAGGGTTTATCACAGTTTTTAAACTGAATTGAAAAACTGACAGGATATTAAAATAATAAACAGATCACAGAATGCAGCAGAAATAAAAGTGCAGAAAATAAATCACACACAGATATACCCAGCTTCGGCAAAACCCTGCCTACTGCCGCATTCCTAAGGTTTCTACTAGGTGTTATAAACAGATCCCGCATACAAGACCATGTACACTCGCAGCGCCTGCTCCTGTCCTAACCCTACGCTCAAAACCGTAGACTGACCGATATCCCCTCGATCAGGTTTCCCCTGATTACAACCCCGTAATCAGTAACCCAGATTTTACAGACTCTGTCAACTGTCAGTCAACACCCCGACTGGTTCCCTAGTATTTTACAGACAATAGAAACTGTTCAGAATTGTTTTTACAACACAATAATAAAAACAATACAAAACGAAAAACAAATAAACAATAAAACCCTAGTTTAAATGGAGAATGAAACTCCCTTTAACCAAATAGACCGGCCCCTTTTGAAATGGTTTGCACCCGACTTCTATTTCTCCAATCACTTTTCCTTTGCAATAAAAAGGGCGGCCGACATTTCAAAGAAAAACTAGGGTTTCTTTGATTTTGCTCCAAATCGAAAACGAACGCTTGATTGATGAAATCCGAAGTTCTGCTATTTGAATTTTGTGGCTTGAAGCTTCGATTTGGAATTGCTCCCACTCTCGATCGAAAATCTTGTAAGAGAATATTCTGAAAACCGTTATTCTGATTTTTGCTCTCAATTTTTATTGTTGATTTTTCGATGCTCAAAATACTATGATGAATTGGTGATAAATAGGATTAGAAAATCCTTTAACTTCTCTGATTTCACGTATGTGGCTTGACCCGATTGATTGTGTGTTCCCCCTTTTGGTTGCGAGATTGTTGTGTGATGCTTTCCTCTTTCGGTTTCTCTGTAGCTTCCTTGCGTTTTGAATGAGATTTAATTTGTTGCATTGGTTTCCTCTTTTGAAATTTTCGGCATTGAAATGCTTGCCAAAAATAGAATTGGCCTTTGAATTTCTTGCTGTGATTGTGTCCTTGAATAAATTCCAAGTATGCTTTCCTTTGAATGAATTTAGAAAAATATTTCACACAAGTATTTCAATCTTTCCAAAACTTAATCCCTTGATTTCAGGAAGGATTGAAAAGCTTGCCAAACATTTTCTGCCGTGTTATTTTTCTTTCCAAAAACAGATCTTCTGATTTCTGAAACAGTTTAAAAAGCTTGCCAAATACTGGCTTTTGCTCAAATATGGTTCACTGTATTTTCCCTTTTGTTCAAACCTTAAATGATATCTGAAAAGAAATATTTCCTTGCCGAATTTTGAAATTTCTAATTGATTATGGTTTCTGGAAATGTTAGCCATTATTGGAATGACTAGAGATTAAAAAAAAAATTGCCAAGTTTGTTGTGCCCATTAATACATCCATTCTTGTTGACTCCCTTGTAACACTTGTATAAAACTTGACATGTGCATGCTGACCCATTTCCATTAAACTGTTGCAAAGCCTTGCTTATGTATTTCTGTCTTAGCTTGTGCATATCATGCTACATGCATTGTTCCCCATGAATGCGGCTACTTTGTTGCTCCATGTATTTGTTTACATGCTCCATTTATTTACTTGCTGTGTGCATCATGTGTTTGAAAAACTGTAAACCATGCTTGGCTTGTCCATTTTTCGCTGTACTTGCTGTATCAAAGAGCTTGCCCCATGTTATAAGCTGCATGTTCTACCAGTATGACCATCATGTTTTACTTATGCATCTTTATGCTACTTGAATCAATGTTGTTCTTTGCTGTTTCAACATATATTTGTCTTATTAACACATATTAACATGTATTCTAGCTGTGCTCTTTTTGCTACCCATGTTGCACCAAAACATAACTCTGTTGCTCCATGAATACACACTGTCCTGAATTGCACTTGTATGTTGTGTTGATCCCTTTGTAGCTACCATGCAATAATGTTGTGCCATGCTCTTGCCATGTATTGTTGCTCGACCACTTTATCACCTTTGTATTTGCTGTTTTGATCACAAGTCTTGTACCACTTTGACATGAAACTTGCTATTTCCTTTACTTTGACATTTCTGACTTGGTGGACTTGAAAAGTGTGATCTGCCATATTAATCTTGCATGTTGACTTTGACTTTTGTAGTTATTTGTCCATACTTGACTACTCTGCCTTGTGCTGTGTATGCTGCATTTGATCAGTTATGATTTCCATCTTGTGTTTGTTGATCTGAAATTTTGCACTTCCATTTCTCTTTTGATTTTTGACCTATCTTGTATACTGGAAAAAAAATCAGCAGACCGACTGTACTATGTTGGGGTTGGTCAGAATCAGCTGAGTTTGATGCTGGTTCTGATCAGCAAACCAGTATGGTTATGTCGAGGTTGATCAGTGGGTACTAAAGAATATATCAGATCAAGTCATGAAAGATGATGAGAAACATACCAGAAATCTGAGGCAAATATTTTTTTTAAATAAAATTTATATTTGCATGTATACAGTTTTATTTCTATTGCAGTGTACTGTGTGTTTCTGTTTCATGTGACAGGTGATGATGACTGGACTGAAGTGACTGGACTGAAAGCTGTAAAAAAGAGAAGACAAGAAGACAGAAGGCAGAAAGGACAGTGTTGGAGAAAGTATAGAAGTCGGTATGAATGTGTCAAAAAAAATCTGTATATTGAAATGTAAATTGAGTGAATGTTGCAGTGAGATAGTGAGGAGCTAATATGATTGTACTGATTATTTGTAATAAACAAAATCTGTTTGAAAAAAAATATTGTTTCATTGTTGTCAAACAGACTTGTCTATTCTATTCTGTTTATTTATAAATACAAATATGTGAAGTGATTAAATAGTGGAGTTAAAATAGATGTACTGTTTGAATGTTAGAAATATAATATTTATATTTTAAATAAAATACAGTAAATATTTGATTTTCTGTACAGATGTATTTTATTTAAATATAAATATTACATTCCTGTCTGTGATGTAAATATAGAACAGTACAGTAACAAACACATTTATAAAATATATTTGGTTGTTATCATCAAAAAAAATCATATAATTGTGTATACAACACCGTTATATACAACAATTCTCTGTTGTCTTTGATGTGTAAAAACAAGAGAAATGGGGTCTTGTTTATAGCCTAGGGTTCACGAATCTAGTAGTGAATTCAGTCCACGTATACTGAAATGTATCAGGCCCAGATCTGGAGGTGTCGACCTGGGTGTTGGCATGTGTGTCCATTTCACTTAATTCTGAATATTTAATTAAGTATTCTTTAATTTATCATCTTTAGTGTTGTTAAAATTACGAGGTGTTACATAGATTGACCAGGGAAACGTGATGTTTAGGGTTATGCTTGTTTATATAGGGTTGGGTTTGATTAAAATATTATTTTATAAAATTCATCCTGAAGTAACAAGCTAAAACAACTACATATGATCTCCAATCGAGATGAAACTCCTAATTCTAACATAGAAAAATATCCCGGACACGATGGGACAGGTTTCGTAAAATTCCGAGGTCATTTGTAAAAAGTCCTTTATAATTCACACGTGAAAAATCAAGCGTTTAAATTTCCCATGATCACAAAATAAATCCAAATAACTTGAAAGTGGAATACTACTAGTCTTTTTCCTTACGACTCCAATGAAATTTATTTCATTAAAATAAGAGTTTATTTGGTCGGTCGTTTATTCCTTTAAAGTTACCCATGTCTAAAGATATAAACGATTAATTAAAATATAGGTGTTTTTGGCTACCGATGTCACATACGACATCGTTTGCCCTGAAATTTGATATCGTTCAATAATTTTATGGTACGGTTCCAATGAAACTAATTTCACCGAAAACATAGACCGTTTGCAAAATGGCTATATTTAACACTTATAAAATATCGATAAAATATTATATAAATTCTAATACAATCCAATTAAATAATAATAAATTATTATTATCATAAATATCCAACTGGAAATATCATATAGTTTCAAATATAAATTATACAACTCAATATCATTAATTTCGAGTTAAACAATACCCAATATATATAAAATTCCTTATTAGTTAATTTAGTAAACGTTATCGTTTATTAACGATTTCCATAGCGACTATTTTAAAATTTGAGTTGGACACAACTAATAATTTATATCATGAAATCTGAAATTTCTCTTTCATTAGAAAATTATCATCAACAAGATTCAAACGTTTCTTGTTTCACGAAAATCCAACTTATATCGGATCATGTATATCTAATTAATGTTCAAAACTCAATATTACGAATTACCGTGCCATTTCGAGCTCGTTTTTAATTTAAATATAAATTAACGTTCAAACTTCGTTTTAGATAAACGAATTCTATATTAAAATCCATTAACATATCAAATAAAATACTTAAATAATAGAATAATTTAATTACATCACCATTAAAATACGGGACATTACATCTTGATTGGAAAGAAAGATGGTTGTACGCATTTCTAGATCTAAATTTTCACAATTTCCAAATCAACTGAAATTTGAAATTAAGATGTATTAGATAATATAGATATGGACTAGGAGTCATTAAAATAATTAAACTTTATGTGGGATTCCTTTGTGAATGGAAGAAATGCCAGATTGGAAGAAATGTTAATGAGGAAGAAGTAAGAAAGAGAGAAAAGAAGGAACTTTGCAATTCCACGTTGATTATTTTTATTTTGATCTTCTTCTTACTTGCAATTCATTTTCATCAAATCTCTTTTCCATTGCAATTCGACTTGTAGAACTTTTTTTATGTGAGATGTAGATTTGGTTCTAGACATGGAAGAACTAAGAGAATGAAGAGTTTCAGAAAATAAGTGAATGAGGTGAAGAGAGATATACATGATTTTTATTTGTAGGAGAACGAAGTTACCAAATACAAATGTCAATTTAATAGACGTGTCCCCTGTAATGACCCGGCTTTTTGCCCGGTTTTCGCCGTAATTAAACCAACTTAAATCATTCATAAAGACAGATTGTTAGGGGCACTTACACATTTGCACAAAATAAAAAGAACTTTTCTATTATCATTAAAATAATATTACATCAGAGTTACAAAAGGTACATCAGATTACATCGGTTACACAGCGGAAAAGATATTAAACTCAGCAGAAGAATTCGAATGCTCCAAGATATAATAACTCCAGCTAAAAGAAGAATCCTACTCCAACTAACTCTAAGGCTAAATATGTGAACCAAACTAATAGGCTGCCCGTGTAAAAATTATGGGCATCCAGAGTTTAGGTGTGGGAACAATAAAATCCAGGTCAGTCATGGGACTGGTGTGAGAACTCAAAACAGTTGTTTTTAGGGTTTATTTTAAAGTTAGGTAATTCACCGGACCACGCCGCTAACGCAGAACGGGTTTACTCCATGTGAATAGCAGTGCATAGAAATATGCAATGACTTGTTGAAAAATGAAGCTATCATAAGCTCGTCCCACATCACACAATGCAAGAGCACACCAAATGGGTGAGTTTTGCCTTATGATAACCAAAATTGCTTTCATATGTGAAAATCCTCTTTTACTACTATATATAGTGTGAAAAACCTTTTCGCAAATAAATTTATTAATCCTAGCCAGCATAATGCCCCATCCCATTATACTAACAATCCTACCGGTAACCAGCGGGCTATACAATCAAAACCGTACGGGCTCGTAGTGGAGATTGGGTTTCCAACATGATTGTTCCTGGTATGAAAGATCATTCGTTGGCTCACGAACTTTCTTGCGCGCATCATACCAGTACTCACGGATAACGTCCAGACTCGGACTCCGTTATACTAACCCACCATACATGAATCAGAGTACCCAACAAATAGCGTCCCAGACTGGGGACTTCGTTGTACCCTTTCATTATCACATCCTGGTGCACCGAACATACGAAATGAACATATAAATATAACCACCAGTTTACCATCAATTGAGGGTGTGATGTTCGTCGAGGTCACGATATACACAAAGCAACGCTTAAATAAGTCATGCTTTGACCATCCATAGCTCATCACATAACTTAAGTATGCCACATTGTCCATTCACTACACATCATTGATTTCAATCAATATAAACCTCTAAGCTCATACGTCTTAGATAAGGGTGTTAAGCAAGAGAATAAATTCTCTGCCACCAAATAGATATATATTAATAAAGATCAGTGCTACGCAGTCAATTACAATGTTAGACACAATCCATACATGTCCGTTCTGGGTCTGAACGAAAGAACAATCCGGAATTCCTTCACATACGTTCGGGCTTCTTGCCACTTAACTGATATATAAAATTCATCTGTGAATGGGAGCCAGCCATTCGAGACATTTAGCAAGTCTCCCTTACGACATGAAGTGTCCCGGTCTTCAAAGTTGTCTCCAATGTCTTCAATTGCTCAACAACGTCATATTATTACTTGGAATGGTTTTCATACATAATTCTGATCCTGATCTTTCCAAATAATAAGCGCAATTTAAAAATAATACAATTATGGGACACACAGGCTTTCAACCAAATCTCCTTCCATCTTGGATTCTGTTAAATTAAGCTTCTTTTAACCCATTCTCAAATTATAACAAAACCCATATTTAACCTTTCTCTTTTAAAACACATCCCTTAAATCAAAGATAATTTAGCCTTAAAGCCTTAATTAATTTTCCATTTGATAACTCGTTATCAAAAACCCAGTTTCCTTTGAAAATCCTTACCCCACATTTCAACCATAGTTTCCAATTAAATCAGCTTCCCAACATTCAATTTTGTTATCTTAACTAAAGATTATACTTCCTTCCTAATTCCTTATTTTTAATTTCCACAAATCGAAGATTTGATTAAATCCCCAAATTACGATATGAATGTCCACAACTCAATCTCGTTGGGTTTCAAGAATGATATTGTTGAAGATATGATTCACCACAAAACCCAAATCAATCGATATTGAACATAAGTTACACAGAAATTGTATCTACTTATATTTGATATCAATTCTCATAATCAACGAATACTATAAGTGGAATAACAATATAATAATAACATCTACCAAAGTCCTTAAATAGTATACGTTTACACCAAAGAATTTCATATCAAATATCCGAAGATTATTTCTATCCAACTTATCCCAATCAAATTGGGAAACCCATATCTTAATTGAAAGATTTATCCAACTCTTTGACATTAGATCTAGATAGAAATATCATCCACTTATACTTAATGTTTATCTCTGTTCCAACTCACACTATAAGCGGAATAATGGTGAACTACTTTTTAAATTCTTCAAAGTAAGAGTCATTATCTACCGGATTGATATCAAACATCCGAAGATTTATCTCCAATGATATCCAATTATTTAAAATTGAAAACCCCGTTTTTGTATCAAATAATTCAATTTAATTTCCATATAAAACATTTTCAATACTTTTAAATCTTTGAAAACATCCCAACAATCATTTACAAACGATTACTTATAGTTCTGGAAACAGCTCGTGTTTTACAACTTCAAAATAGATCGATTTCAAAGAAAGAGTTACCATAGTGTTTCAAAAGCGTTACAAAACAGTTATCTTAACTACTTTGATCAAAATATTGTTTATCTTAGCCAAAATTTAAACTTTATGATTCAAAACACTTTTACATAATTTATAATAATTTTACAATTTTTTCATATTTCTAAAACATTTAAAATAGCTGTTTATAGTTTTGGTCGACAACTGCTCTTACAGCGAACTTTTCCAAAACGGTTTTAAACTAACTTGAAAATTATAATCCGAAATTAAATCCTCTTTCACTCATTTAAAAGCTCTTGTTAATATAAATCTATTATTTTTCATTTCTTAGAAATCCAATTTAGATTGCAAAAGTTATAAGCGTTTGAAGTTTGTAACTAAAATACGCAAATTACCATTGTGCGACAAGCTCTATTTTGACTGAAATAAAAATTATTTTTCAGTACTTGAAGATACCTTAGAAAACCATTATATACTCATGTAAATCATTTAAAACCATTTAAAGTAATTTACATTGACTATCCAAATTTATTTTGGGTTCAAAATTCAACTTTTATTTTTTACTTAATAAATCAAATTCCAATTCATTTCTAAATTCAAATAATTTCAAATTAACCATCCCATTTGTCGGATCAGTTAGGAATAGCCAGGGAGAGTAGGAAACTATATTTTCCAAACCCAAGCCTAAACACTATCCTCTATGTCATTCTAGAACGTTCCAGTATTTATTTATTCATTTAAAGAACTTTATCAATATATATGAATTCATAATATGGTCTTTTCCAATTATTAACCTTCAATTTCAATAACGATATTGCTTCTAATTACGAAAGAGATTTGTCGATCACCAATATGATACCAACTTGTTGTTTCATATTGTGTGAAAAATAGCATCAATAACCATTATAAACGACTATAGCAACCATCATCAACATAATTCAATAAATCATAACTGTGCACAAACGTTATAACACTAACACTTAATTGTGTGTGTGTGTGTGTTCTAAACTATGCATCCATCACCCATCATAACAAACATCAACCATCATTAACCACTGATAATTCATCACTATATTTAAATTAGTCTAACTACTATATAAATTGTGGTTAAAGAGTTCTCACCTAAAAGCTTTCTAAATCTTAATGGTAGGCAATCCTAGCTAAGCGAACCGTCGGACAGTATTTCGGCGCAACGTCTTCTTCACCATTATATATATATATATAATATACACTAATCTCTCTCTCTCTCTCTCTTTATATTATAAGAGGAGGAGGAGGATGAGGATGACGATGAACTTTGGTAAGGTGTTGGTGGAAAAGAGGAAGACGTATGCCATCGCAACCATGGACATAAGCTTAAGAAGAAGTAAGGTAGGAAAAATGAAAATGGATGATAAAAAATGAAGTAAAGAGCTCCTTATATAGGAAAGGAGTAAGGAGGTAAAGACGCATAAGGGGACAAGTGAAAATCATGCATGAAAGCTTACATGCAAAATTACAAGTGTCCATACACCACTACAACAAAATGACCCTATTACAACGGTGGAACACCGTTGTAATATACATTTTACAACGGTGGGCAAACCGTCGTGTATTAAGAAGTTGTAATAGACTAATATCTTTTACAACTTTTTTGCACTGTTGCAACACCGTTGTAATATGTATATTTTACAACTTTTTTCCACCGTTGTAATAAACTTTATTACAACAATTATGCACCGTTGTAATAAAATCTACTACAACTGTTATGCACCGTTGTGATTGACATTTGGGTTTTTTAAAAAATAATCATCTTTTGCAAATGAAAAGAACAATGCACTAAATATAGCAATACTCCATAAGCAAATCCGATATTACAGTTATTTGCAAACTAATTTATTAAAATACTCAAATATTCAATATTATAAGCAATAAGTTTTAGACAACATTTCATATATTATTACATACTTGACCGTTACAAAGCAACTTAGTACAAACATGAGTTATCCACAAAAAATTGCGTATCCTACGGGAGTACACCATCATCCATAATCTACTACAACTATTATGTACAAGTTACCTGAATCTTTACACCACCATCCATAATGTCCTTATGTTCCAGTAACACATCTTCATAGTATTTCTTTAACCGACCTTCAATCACTTTTTGAATGATATTTTCAGGCTTCCATGAACTTGCAAACTTATAAAACCAAAAAAAGTATAAATGAGCCAAAGATATGAGAAAGGACTTAAATTGGAATTTAACATAGAAAAATGGAAAATTTGTGAAAAATGCCATGAAACTGTGTTATTTTAAAGGAAAAAAAAATTCAGAAATGGCAAACAAATTATATGCATTATTCACATACTGCATACATAAACAACCAAAAAGCAACACCATATTTATCTTAGTTTAGATATTTACTTAGGTTGTGCCATATGACTCTTAAGCTTTTAGTCATAATTCGTTTGGCACTTATCTACAATCAAATGTTTGGCACTTATCTATAATCAAATGTCACACGTGTCTTATGTTTTGCCCACCGTATGCCTAGTAGCAGTAGCACTACACATTTATTACATGAAAACAACGTATTTTGACTACTTTGTCTACTTTGTAAGTAATAACTACAACTTATTTAATCTCACAAATTAATCACGTCTTTAACTATCTTTGAAGTTTCTTTCTGTACATCTTGTCGCTAGTTAACTCGATATGTATTATGGTTCTACTGCAAGTTATAGAGTGTCTTGGCAGTGTCAAATAATTTAATATTGCATCTTTCAGTTTTGGGTTAATAATAACTATTTAAGTCCTTGGATGCATGATTGAATACTTCAGAGGAGCCTAAACCATTAGCTTGTTACTTGTATACAACGCCATTTTATTTTACATGATATTGGCAAATAAAAATATTGTTTTCATTCTATATTTTATAGGAACTACATCATACATTAGCTTAATGCAACATTACCAAATTTATCACTAAATGCATATGGGGATAATTTCAGTTTCTTATTTTCATTGGCAGTAAGCGCATTTTCCATGGTTTTTCGTCACTAATGGGAGTACTATAATGTTTTAAAAGAAACATGGAAGAAAATTTAGTATTTTCCCTTATATTAACGAATGTAGAAATAAAGCATGCTTTAAATAATGCGCTTTCCATTGAAGTTTCACGTGTAAAAATTGTTCTATCTTACATGAAAGCTAAACTACAAATAATCATGTCTAAACTTGATGCAACCACAATCTTACCATCAATAAATGCAGCTTAACAACTTACTTATACACCATAATCATGTATAAATTTGGTGTAGTGTATAGTAAAATCAAAAGAAAGAACAAGAAGATAGCCGTGATAGAAAACTGACCAATGTTGGACAAAGCAATGTTGAGATGGAAAATCTGCAAGAAGAACAAAAAGAAAATGCATCATTAGGTTTAGCAAGTGGGGAATGTTGATGGTTTAGATACCTAACACAAATACACACCTGACACAACGAATCTGAGTAAGCATAAAGATGATATCTATCTTTTGATGTAATAGTTCTTAAAATAATACATAACGCGATAAAAACATAAAGAAGGTTCACATTATATTGTGTACAAATACTAAACCTGCTGTCTTTACTTGACTTAAATATAACTTATTAAGAAATCAAATAATAACAACAAAGCTACAAAACAGCAAAATAGACACGTCCACAAATGACAACAAGTAAAGAAATTAGTCTCATAGATGAGCTTTGCCAAATACATTCTTTATAACCCAAATATATCCCGCAAGTCCATAAGTGCAATATCAAAAGTAGCAAATTACGCATTCCTAAATACTTCAGGACGCATGCATGGATTTTAAATGCCTTATGTATTAATTATTATTTCAAATAGCAACAAATAAAAGAAAATTTTCAATTGCGGACCTAAACGAAATCAAGTACATTTATGTTATGCAGACAATAGATATATTCATTTCGTATTTACTATTTTAAAATTTTACAAATAGTTCGAAGGTACAATTTTAACATGTTTCTCGTTATTTCAGGATTAGAATGTCTTGAAATGAACTATGTCAGTTCACCTGAATAGAAGTTCAAGGTGATAAATAGAGGGTGAGCAACCATATTTTATATAACGTACATTTGTGGAAATGCTACAGAATAATAGCATAAGATTCGTTTGAAGTAGCAACATAACAGTCATCATCGCCATGATGATCTTTTGGCTAAGAAAATTCTACGGCATTAAGAACAGTACTGTAAAACAAAATGACTAGTTAGTCGCTTCCAAATTAGTATTTTTTTTGGGTCCTTCAATTGCAAAAAATATCCAAGACTAATGAATATTGATGACCCTTCATGTAGAACTGATAACTTCAAATAATATATTTATCACATGTAGTATAAATTACATGAATGATTTATTATTAGCATTAACCATCTATTTTGCAGTTTCAGTTGCCTTGAAAATGCCTATAAATTTGTCAGTGTAAAAAAGCCTAATAGAACCCAAGTTGAATGTCCATAAGGCTATTAACTATTAAACTAAAACACGCAAGAAAGAAGCACCCTTTACTTAAAAAGAAACCTTTTATTTATCACCCAAAAATTGAGGTTGATTTACTATGAAAATGACAAATGAATATTGATGACCCTTCATGTAGAACTGATAACTTAAAATAATATATTTATCACATGTAGTATAAATTACATGAATGATTTATTATTAGCATTAACCATCTATTTTGCAGTTTCGGTTGCTATGAAAATGCCTATTAATTTGTCAGTGTAATAAAGTCTAATAGAATCCAAGTTGAATGTCCATAAGACTTTTAAATATTAAACTAAAAACACGCAAGAAAGAAGCACCATTTACTTAAAAAGAAACCTTTTATTTATTACCCAAAAATTGAGGCTGATTTACTAAGTGTGAAAAGTTGGTGATATGCATAATTTATTGAGAAGTTTTGACTGTAATTGCATAAACTAATTGGCTAATAGTGTCATCTATTTAGTTTATGTTTCTTATGTGGTATATCAAGGTTTAAAAATTGTGCATGTATAATAATTCATATTCTATATCTAAGATCTATGCATGTCAAAAGCGATCAATTAATACAACCAAAAAGTTATAATATCTCTCTGTGTATGTAGATAGAATTATGCATGGTTGAGAATTCAAAAAAAAATTCAATTGTGTTTATTTGGAAAAAAATAAATCATAAGCTGATCCAATTAAAGGAATTAAATGGCTTCACTTCATCACATAGTTATAAGCTCTAGAAAAGAGTCATACTTTTCCACTTATGGTAGGGATGATAAAATACAGTACCATTCAATTGTCTCATTTGTGTTAAAAAGTACAGCTCCATGTATCCATATAAAGCACTTCAACTGCACAGTATAATTGAATAATAATAAATAAATAAACTGATACATCTTTCACTGGGTATCTCTTAAGAGTAATGCTCCAAAACAAACCTAAAAGGAAGAATTTTGATAACCTTGATAGGATGAAAAGCATAGCTATAACGATAAGTAGTAGAATTTTTGTCATAGTAATGATACATGTCTAGATTAGAAGCATTTTACTACATTAAGAGAAGATCATATTGTGCAGAACCTTTTTTGTAATGTCATCTCATAATTTACAACTCGATCCATTTGACTGATTTCTTTAACACAAACTATTATGTCATAAGGTTCCTAGCCATCTAGACGATAAAGTAGTAGGTATGAGAAGTGTACCCATATTGACATTTGGAACAAACAATCTGTGATCAAATTATCGTTTGATGCTCATATGCAACTTATATTAATACGACAATATACATCATGGTTGGTCATGGTGCAATGCACCATAGTTTCCTACTGATTTAGTCTTATCATGCCATTTATTAATTTAAATCATTTTTCATGGTTGGTTAAAACAAAAAACAAAGAATAGTTATATGTTGTCCTTCGTGTAAAAGCAATATTGTTTTATACTGAGTAAAAATAAATTCCATATTGTTACCAACATGAGTTCAGAATAAATCACTTTTCTACCGATTACAATGTGTAATACTAAATTAAGAAATTATATGGTAATGTTTAAATAGAAGGAAACAAATCAAGAGCAGAAATGGTTAAAAGAAAAATGCAACTTCCTAGGAATTGAAAGCCTAAAAATCATACAAATGTGACTTATATCAATATTTTAAATTTTGATTAAAAAATATACGAGCATCAACGATGTACTACAAGGAAATAGAAGGTAAATACAAAAATAAGCTCCAGAGCCAAGCTCTTTTAAGTGTGAAAATTCCCTTTTTATAATTTAAAACCTGTGGATACTATAAACCTGGAAATAAATCTATCAGAAGGACAATATCAAGCAGCCCAAAAAAATTCCCTTTATCAAAGCGACCAAAAATCGATGTAAGAAGACAAATTGGAACTGGAAAACGAAGAAGAAAGACCTGATGAAAACAATGGCAGCAGTGGCAGCGTCGATAAGGACAAGAAGAGCAGCGTATGAAATTAAAGGCCAAACCATAGAAGCTCGTACATCAAGATTCCATCGTCTTACTCAGTTCGAAGTCGAAATCATCCGTTTACATCTGTTTATCAAAATAAGCACGAACCCAAACCATGATTTAGTTGAAAGACGTACCTGCAAATTTGATTTAGGTAAAAGACATACCTACAAAATTGATCTATGATTGCTTGATTCTGCTGAACTGTCTTGGCTTGAAGAAATGTTGATTCTGATCGCTAATTCCTAATTCCTGGGAAGAAGATGATGAGCTTGGAAGTGAAAAGATGCGGAACCCCCAAATTCATTATCGTAATTTTCAATCTTTTGCGGCCAAAGAGGAAAAAAGCGTTGGGGCTTAGGTTAAAACATGCGATAAATACCTGTTTACCATTCAGTCCTTGTTACTGCCTTATGTTTCCGTATATGCCAGGTTCAAAATGATAGTAAGCGTTGGGACAAAACCAGAGAAATTAATAAAGGAAAACTTAGAAATTTTAGCAACTCTTTTTTGCTTGGCAACCCAGTAAAATTGTTGTTATATGTCAACAGAACTAAGTGTTGGCAACGAAAAAAAATTAGTGTTGGCAAATCATAGTTTTGGTGTAGTGGAAGGGGTTGGTATGTAATATTAGGAGCGCAGGAACACGATAGCGAAGGGGTTGATATGTAGAAGGAACGCATGAGAGAAGGAAAGCGATTGCGAAGGGGTTGGTATGTAGAAGGACAGAGAAAGGTAATTAGGTTTAGGGTTAAGGGCATGGCGGCGGCTGAAGATGTAGTGCGAGAGGAACTTTACTGTGGTGGGATTGGGAATTTAGGGCTGCATAGACCAAAAAAGCGGTAGTTGAAAATCAAAAATGAACAGCTAGCGGAAGACGAAAATTTAGATGAATTAGGAACGCTGTAATTATTAGCAGAAAATTTATTTCTAAATCTAAGGAAAGCTTCAAAATTCACTTTCCACTAATTATTTTATTTAACAGTAGTTACTAATCTTATTAATTAAAAATTTCTTATTAATCGTTCATTATTATAAATTAATTATTAAATATAATCTTAGCTATTAATCTCTTCTTCTTAATTATTATTCTCTACTTCTTAATTATTAATAGTAGTCATTGATTATTCATGATTAGCATTAATTATTATATTTTAATTATTAACTGTTTAATAGTAATTATGTAATATTAACTATATTTTTTAATTATTCTTCTTAATTGTTAAGTATTAAATATTACTGATTGATTATTAATTATTACTTCCTAATTGATTATTAAAGGTAATTATTAGTTATTAATTATAAATAATCAGTATAAATGTATTAAATATTAATTATTAGTTGTTAATTATATTAAAATATAGTCATATATTACAATAGTCAAAAAATAAAAGTTGTGATCGGCTTTTATTACAACTGTCAAAATAACATAGTTGTTAAAAATAAGTTTATTACAACTTTTCTGGAAAAAAGTTGTAAAAAACATTTATTACAACGGTGCTTTTACCACCGTTGTAAAATTAAAGTTGTAATATGGTGTTTTTGTTGTAGTGCACTTGTCTTAAGAAGAGAAGGTGAACTTTTGGTAGCATTTTCCCTTAAATGCTATGAAAACTAAGGGCAACACTTAGTTCTAATGCTACTAATTCATGTTATGGTTTGATAAATCTAATCGAACGTCCAGTAGTATCAATAAATCCAAACTCATTAATAATCATTCTCATTTATAATTCAAGTAAAATCTATCATATAACTTATCGAAATTATTAAATATTCTTTACCATATATATTTATGTCAAATTTAAATTTAAATTCAAATTAAGTAATAAAAATTCCAATTGTAAATTGGTTAAAAATTCTGGATCATTACATTCACCCGCCCTTAAAACTTTTCGTCCTCGAAAAGGAAAGGGAATCGTAACTACTCATTTGACAAATTCAAGATTAAAGTTCTTTATACCAAAGCTCCTTGTTCTCACACATATTAATGGATAACCATATCTACATGTCCTCCAACGATAACCTCCAGTTACTCATTATATTCGATTCATCGTTTACTGGGCCAATTACTTATACTCAACCATTTACTGCTTAAAAAAATTCAGAGTTGTAAATTTATTCTCTTAGATCTTATCTTGCAAATACAATGGTTATGAAACTTACTTCCTTTCGGTTCCCCAAAATTACTATTATTCTTTATACGAAAAATTTGATCATCTTCGAACTCAGCTTGTCTAAATGTTTCAGTTTAGGGAATTTCTTCTTACTATTCCCGCTTGCCAAATATCCTTTAATCAAATTGTGAAACTTAATTCACAAGGTATTCATGCTCACTTAAACAGTTCCTTTTGTTGCCACAATATACTTTAGAACTTATCGACTTGTTCAAAATCGTCGATAATTCCAATCTTCCTATCTATACCTTTAATTAAATTCAATAACTTTTTCATTAGAATAGGATCTATAAAGAAGTTTTTTTTTATATATATAATTAACATCATATACATACATTTATTCATGCACTCAACTTTTTACAGATAATCCCTAGGGGTCAAAGAGCTTGCTTTGATTACATAATTCTTGTGTTCCTTCTTCTTCACTTATGACTAGGGATGGTGTTGGTTTAGCTGGTCTTTATCCCTTCTTTAACTGACAATCCTGAACTACATTCCCTACTCTTCTATTTACGTTCACATCAATTTACCAAACAATCGGAATCATATAGTTATCCCACTTTCGAAACTCGAAAATATATACTGATGATGCTGCAGTCATTAACAGAATCATCTTCAATCGACTAGAGTGTGATTCTATATCTATCTAGTATACTTAAGACTTCGTATATACGTTAGCTAGGCATATATTCAAAATCTTCTTGTACTCGATAGTCCAACCTCAACATCGAATACAATACTCAAATTCTAATTTTTAATTTCTAACCATGTTGATTAGTTACCTTAACAAATTTGACCCAAGTTTATCGATATTTCGAAATGTTACCCAATAGTGAAATTAAATTCAAAAGGTATTTGTACTTGGATCATTTTCCTGATCAATGGAAGGGGCTTAATTACCATGCCATAAGAAGTATTTTACGTGTAATTATAATCACAAAATGCAAACTTAACCTTAATCGTTTGATTAAGTATCCAGGTTATAATTAACCATATATTTCCAAAATACGTTTCTTTCTTAAAATATAACTTTTCAAAACTCATTTCATATTTTCAAATACGCTCTCTCAAATATAATATTCCAAAATCTCATTCTAGGGCATTACTAACCCTATCTCTAATGAGATATATAACTCTGATGAGTCTTTCCTTTTTTCCAAATGTGTTGTACCCCATTGCTTTGTATAAACCAAAGCTCTGATGCCAAAAGTAACGACCCGACTTTTTGCCTGGTTTTCGTCGGTAATTAAACCAACTTAAACCATTCATAAAGACGGATTATTAGGGGCACTTACACATTTGCACAAAATAAAACGAACTTTTCCGTTATCATTAAAATAATATTACATCAGAGTTACAAGAGGTACATCAGAGTACATTGGCTACACAGCAGAAAAGGTACTAAACTCAGCGTAAGAATGTGAATGCTCCAGGACATAATAGCTCCAGCTAAAACCAGAATCCCGCTCCAACCAACTCCAAGGCTAAATCTGCGAACCAAACTACTAGTGTAACACCCCACATCCATTAATGTCACTCTCAAGGGGAATGCATTAACTTTCATGGAGCATTATTAGTGTATAGAATAGAATATAACAAGATAGATACATATATTGGTACTTGAAAATTTTAAAACAACTTTTATTGCAGCGGAGAAATTGTTTGATTACAACAACTTCATAAACCAACAGTAAAACCGAGTACACTTAATATCCATCTTGAAAAAATGTTTTCTGAGTACATAAAGTAAAAAGCATAACCCGAAACACAAGTAGCCATAAAAGAGATGAGCTGAACTTTACTTTCAGCAATCCAAGTACTTCCAAAAGAGAGAGAAAGAGATCCAAGATCAAGCTCCACTAGTACTAGTCCCACCCTAAGAACCAGGGGGGAAGGAAGAAAAGAGGCGAAAACAAGGGGGTCAGACATAAAGTTTGGCGAGTATAATAACTTTAACAATATAATTATTAAAGTAATTAGGATAAGGCATAAACTGGTAAAACAAGGTATGATTGTGAAACAAGTGGGCATGACAAAGCAATCAAGAGGAATATTCTGGCGTTAATCTAGTCCCTAATCACTATAGGATAATTACTATACCGCACCATTACTAGTCACCCTAAAAGTTGATCCCGCCTACTGAACATAATAATGATAATGGTAGTTTCGTGTACCCCTAGTTGCCTTCATAGGTGCTGCCTGCCCCTATCTCCACTAGTTGTACTCACTACCCCCATATCGATCTAACTCGAGCTCACAAAGATACTTAATGGGTTACTGGTTTGAAAAGGGTCCCCATACTTGACACAAGCTATCCACTTATGCTTAGTCCCCACTAGAATTTCCCACTTAACCCCTTCTTATTCATGTCTTCTTACATGTTGTCAACTTGGTTAAGTGTTTCTAATCGTATTTCACATGCCACCCACTTAACCCCCATGCCCCACCACATGTTTATCTGGTTAAGTGTTACTTAATTCATTAGATCCATAATCTTGTAAAGACCTCCTACGTTAGACTACCGTTTGCGGTTGTTGAATTTGTCGGGTGGGTCCGGGCAGTCTTATACCACAAACGAGCCTAACCTCGTGTCTTTACAATTGTTACACATTTAATTTGTGCCTTTGACCTCTCACATTAGACTATCGTTTGTGGTTGCTGGATTTGTCGGGCTGGTCCGGGCAGTCTTATACCGCAAACGAATCTAACCTCATGTCTTTGGCGGTTAATTATTACACATAATTATTTAACCCCAAATTGGATTAATATCCCTATTCAAATTTGTCAATAAAATCCAAATTAATTTATGCCCATAATTGTCACCTAAATTATGTCCATAAATTCCAGGTATACAAATTATACCAATTAATGTCTCAAATTAACTATAAGCCTTTTTAAGCATTTTATGCCAATTCACAATATTAATATTTAATATTTTCCCATTGTCCCCACGCTATTCGTACGTTTTAATATAACATATGTTAGACTCGCAAATAGTCTAACTTATAAAAGCAACATCACAACTTGCATAACACGTAAAGTAGATCTAAGAATCATGACATAAGTTTGCATGGCCAATAACTTGCATAGGCAATACACAAATTTGCATAAACTATCATGGATCTAAATGTAGATCTAAACATGCAATCGTGAACTTGCATATATGAATATGGTTTTCCTATAACTTGCATATGAATTTCATTCAAACTAGCATATGATTCACATACAAAACTAGCATAGGCAATAGGCATATAGAACATAAATTTGCATAACTATGTACTGCCATAGATCTAAATATAGATCTAAACATAAAGATGTGAACTTGCATATGGATCTAAATATAGATCTAAACATAAAGATGTGAACTTGCATATGGATCTAAACATGTAAATTAATGTCACATGTTTGCATATAAACTAGCATATGTATCTACATGATTCACGTATGAACTTGTGTATAATCCACCTACAGAATTGCATAAGATTCACATATGTTTTAACATCCCAAACTTGCATAAAATTCATAAACTATCATATGATTAAACATCCCAAACTTGCATAAGATTCATATACATATGATTTAACATCCCAAACTTCCATAGGATGAATCAAGTTAAACATGTACAGTTCAACATATGAAATAGATCCACAATAACAAACTGTCAACGATAACATCACATGATTCAATAGTCATATTCTCATAATCCCAATTATAACTTATCGCAATTAAATTAATTAATTAATTTGTGAAAGAAATTATAATCACAAACAAAAGAACAGTCTTGTTTTTCTGGGATCTGTATTCTGAAACTGAATTGCTCGCCTTTGATGTAGACTAATTGTTATTTAGATTAGATTTAGATTTGATTTTGGTTCTTGCTTTTGAGTTGAAAGAGAACGGAAGCTACTCTAGGTTCCCCATTGTCGGCATGGCGGCTCTTGGTATGAATTAGTGTGATTTTAGGTTGAGAGTTAGGTTGCTTATCTAGAATTTTAATTAATTAAGAGCCGTCAGATTAACTTAGAAACAATCAAGACCATCCAGTCAAGGTAGAATAACACCTTAGCCCTAATGACTCAGCAGTGAGTCAAAACATCGTCATCTTTCAGATCTGCCCCGAGGGGGGGGGGGGGTGGCAGGTCGACCTGTATAGGGAGGTCGACCCCCTGGTCGACCTGGCCTTAGGCGGGAATTTTCCCGCCTAACCCGCTTCCCTGTTTGAAATTTTAATTTCAAATTTTCTGAACCTGAGCTGTTTTTAATTTATTTTAATTCTGAAACTTCGGAAGGCCATAACTTCTTCATATGAAGTTCGATTCACACGAACTCGGACTCTATCTCAAGCAGAATTCCAAGATGAACTCAATGGCGTCACTACACCAGAAATGCCAATTTGGCGGTGCTCTTGGCCGTATCAAAATCGATTTGATACGGTTTTAAGCCGTATCAAAAAATGGCGTCTCTGTTGCTTTGATACGGCTTTAAGCCGTATCAAAATCATAAATTAATACGGCTCAAAACTGTATCAAATTGGTAATTTGATGCGGTTTGAAGCCGTATCAATTTATGATTTTGATACGAGTTAAAACCGTATCAATTTATGTATTTGGTATGGCTTAAAACCGTATCAATTTATGTATTTGATACGGTTTTAAGCCGTATCAAATTTATAAAAAAAATACAATTAGCTACTATTTGAATTAACACAGAAAGAAAAATCAACACAAAAATTTATGGATTTCAAAACTCATCATCAACACAAACATAAAATAGTCCAAGAAATAAATCTATAAACTATTTTATTAATGTAACATGACATCAATGATACAGATACAATACAATATACATGGTATATATTACATACTGATAATCTGATACAATGATACTCATACTTCCAGTTCCAGTCTTCCACTTCCACTCAGTCTCCACTTCCAAGTTCCAGTCATCATATCAGGCTTTCAGCTGAAAGCCTGAAACATATTAATATAAACATTAGTAAATGTATCCTTGATGGACTACATATGATGCCAATTACTATACTGTCTCGACGCCCATTTACTATAACATTCGGTCAATTCATATCATGAACTGAGCATGTAATGTCTTGACGCCCAATTATATAAACCAATTTTCGACTACTCTACCACATTCAGTCAATTCATACCAGCTAAAAGTAAAACTACTCAAACATGCAATTCATATTTAATATAAGAAGTAAAACACACGCAAGTTCAACGCAAACAATGATGTGCACCAAAACATATGTCCGGCTTGCTAAAATAGCAAGCTTGCTTGCTGTTTGACACAGCAAGCTGGCTTGCTGTTTGACACAGCAAGCTGGCTTGCTGTTTTTGCAAGCCTGAGCTTGCTGTGAAACAGCAAGCAAGCTTGCTTGTTGTTTGCAACAGCAAGCTTGCTTGCTGTTTCCGCAGCAAGCTGGCTTGCGGAAACAAACAACAAGCTTGCTTGTTGTTTCCACAGCAAGCTGGCTTGCTGTTTCCGCAAGCCTGAGCTTGCTGTTTGAAACAGCAAGCTTGCTTGCTGTTTGAAACAGCAAGCTTGCTTGCTGTTTGAAACAGCAAGCTTGCTTGCTGTTTGAAACAGCAAGCTTGCTTGCTGTTTCCGCAGCAAGCTGGCTTGCGGAAACAAACAGCAAGCTTGCTATGTTATTTAATTTACCCATAATTGTTGCAATGCCCTCTTTTTTTAAGAAAATAAATCGCAAACTCAGTTATCAATCGGAAATAAACAGCAAACTCGGTTATCAATCACTGTAAGGAAAAAAAATAGTGCAAAAACTAGTCTGAGTTTGCAAACTCAGTCCCGGACTGAGTTTGCAAAACTCATTCCCGGACTGAGTTTGCAACTCAGTCCCGGGACTGAGTTTGCAACTCAGCCTTTGCAACTCAGTCCGGACTGAGTTTGCAACTCAGTCCGGGACTGAGTTTGTAGTGACCAAAATAACATATCTTAATCAACCACAAGCAAGCGAAATAAGCAGTGACCAAAATAAATCGCACATAAATTCTCAAAATACCTTTTGTGCGGAGAATTTTTCATTTTGGTCCTCTTTTATGTCCATTTTCACTTTGGAAAAAAAATAACACCATCGGTTATCAATCACTGCAGGAAAAGATAACACCATCGGTTAACAAACTCATTCTCGCATGACACTAAAACACACAATACCAATTAAATAAATAAATATATATGTATATATAAGAGATAAAATGTAAGAATAATATAATCATATGTTATATAACTAACTTACGATCATATGTTACATAACTAACTTACAAACATTCTCACATCCTAACTGGAATCTAATAAGGTTTGGGAATATTTGATATTCTGTTAACAAAGTTTCTTTTCTATCGTATAAAATTGAATTTTTTCTAGGAGCTTTACCACAATTAGTCAAACAGGTACCTTGCTAATTTTCCATCTTTCAATGTGCATCTGACAGCAGATCAGTTGATAGTTTGTGTAACCTGCAACCTACAACCTTTTCTAAGCTCCTTCATATACCGACTTTTTGAAACCTGCAACCTTTTCAAGACAATCAAAACTCAATAAAAAGAACAAAAACAACAGATAGAAAAACAATATCGACTTATCATGTGTCCTTCGTAACAATAACAACAAAGATCGTGATCATCTATTTTTCGATTGTAAGTATTCCGAATATTTGTGTGATGATGTTAAACTTAAACTCATAATCAATTTCCCTATTAGCTTGGATATCAATCAAATTTAAATGAAGCTTCTAGGATAATGCATCATTTGGTTGTTGAAGAATACTTGTTGAAGACGTTAAAAAAGCGATTTTTATGGATCTTAAACTTAAAATTAAACGAAGCTTATAGGATAATGTATCATTTGGTTGTTGAAGAAATACTTGTTAAAGACGTTAACAAAAGCGATTTTTACGGATCTTTGTCAGCTGTTTTAAAGGTAAATGAGTCTCAAGCATGTAGACTTCGCTCTGGCCAACAACCTGTTGTACTGAAATTCCCTACGTCAACAAAACCTATTAAAATGACACCAGCAAAAGCTTCATTGCATCCTGAAACTACAAGCCTGCCACAGGATGATGCTAATGCCCAAGCGCAAAACAAAATGGATTTGGCTTTATCTTATAAGCTTTATAATTCGTTGTGAATGCTTCAAACTATACTATTAAAAGAAGCTGGCGATGGTGTCATGGCATACCACATTTTTGGAAATGCCACATTGGAACTAATTAGCAAGAGAATACCAACAACCCAAGAAGAACTACTCGAGGTCAGTGGCCCTGGCAACGTCAAGGTGAGCAAATATGGCGACTGAATTTTAGATACAATAGCATCCACAATCAAAGAGTTTTGCCTAAGTGGTCAAAATCAGCAAAGAAGGGGGAGTGCAAATGATGATAACTTATTGACACTCATTTTCCCACCAGCACTGGGATGCACTAAAGAAATTGCAACAACATGCATGCAAATACTACTACCACAAAAGATGTAAATTACAAAGCTAACCTCATTGTATTGTGATATGAGCCTTACCCATGGAGTTCCAGGATCAGGCAGCCCCTTATCAGTCCTATTATTTGTGTTACCTTTCTATGTTTCCTTGCATGTAAAATTCTCTTTGCTCCTCTGTTTCTTCCCAGAGGAATCAACTTCAAAATTAGAAGAAACATGGGTCAAAGAATCGCCTTTCTTATGATCCAGGTCCTCTTTCAAAGTGTCTGGCTCCACTTTGGCGCGCTTAAGGTTTGGAGTTGGAGACGAAGAGATGCGCCTGTTATTTGAGGAAGAAGAGCCTCGCCTTGTTTCCACCATGGCTTCTTCTGAATGATTGTAACTCCCTCTTAGGTATTTAAGAATTGTCATGCGATTTACATTGAATTTTAATCTGATATCGTCGAGGGAAAACAAAGTTAAAAAGTGTAAAAAGAACTACTGAAATTGCCTTGCCAAAAAAATAATAACAAAAATAATCCCATTTGGATTTGTAGAATTCTTATCATTATTATTATTATTAATATTTCTGAAGCATGGCACAAAAACAACTTTCCTATCAAACTGAATACATACATATTGAAATATTACAGTTTCGCTTAGGTGTAAAGTTTTTTACGATAAAACCCAAATTTTCTCTAACTACTTCATCGGCATATGATACATAATGTCAAGGGAAGTGTATTTGATTTGAATTACATACTAATAAGATGAAAGAAATCAAATAAACATATAATTAACTAAAACAGTCATTGTGAGTAATATAGAGAACTAAGCGGTGCAGTAACATCAATACATATCAGGTAATGCTAGTTACAGTTATTGTTTGCAAGATATGCAAGCAAGGACAGCAATTTCACATTTATCCTCCCCTTTTTTTCTACAAATGATTAACATAATTGCAGAAGGGTCGAAATTATCTTATTCTATGATTGTTCTTTCCATGTTTTGATGGTCTATAGGTTTAAAAAACTGAAGAGGGACAGAAATTTGAACCTGAAGCACGAGCATCCCTCGGTGAATTCCAACTATGAGTAGGGCGGTCTGAAACTGGTGGAGCCGCTGCTGGTGGCAGTGACGGTGGCTGTTGACCTTAATTGCTGATAACGATTAAAATAAGAGTTGGTAAAAGTTGACCTTAATTGCTGATAACCATCTCGAACGACAGATCTGAACCAAAAACGGCCTCCTTCAAATCTACTTACTCTCAAATCAAATAAACGAATAAATCGAATAGACTGATCTTACAATAGTATTTGATTTTGTCTTCAGAAGAACATCGAGACATACCTATCGCACGAGAGAAGTTGAAACTCTAGCACTGAAATAAAATATTACGCGGCCTGAATGTGAATCAGAAATGAAAAATTAGCAAGGGGAACCACGAAAATATGATGCGGATTGGAGCCGTGTTAAATCCAAGCGATCCGAATGGTTGAAGATGTAAGGTTAGATTTGAAGGATACAAGGTGGTGTGGATTGCGAATTTAATTTGATACGGCTTTGAGCACTACCAAATTTGATATGGCTTAAAACCGTATTAAATCTCTAAATCCTGCTGCGCCAAATGTGCTGTTTTGGTGTAGTGCATAACCCATTTCCCTTAATTCTCACATTTGAAATTAAGTATTCTTTAATTTTAATATTCAAAAATCATGGGGTGTTACATTCTCCCCTCCTTAAAGGATTTCGCCCCCGAAATCTCCAAGTTAAGGAGAACGCATATCCTAACATCCAATCATCCATCTACTCAACCATCAAACACAGGCATCCATTGTCCTTACAAGATTTCTAATGCCATATGAACATATGCAAAAAGTGTGTGTATATGTTCCTTTTCTAAAGCAAAATTAGGCGGTCTACTGATTCAGTTGACCTCCTTAATGCAAATCATGATAGTGCCATGCGTCCATGATGTATGCGAAAGAATCCTAACGATACATATTATTTCTACATGCGTGCACAACCATTCATCAAAATGCAGCATCCATATGATAACACAACCATTATACATCCATTAATTTAGATATGCACACACATTTATATGCAACATGAAGGTGATTGAGCCGATCTAGTGCCTAATGTGTGTGTATATGCATCCACGAGCAACCACTAGCAACCACCTGCATCCATTTTCATCCACCAAACAAAACATGTCTCAAACACATGTTTGCAACCATAGGGTTCTTTCTAACTAAAGATCGAAGATATCATTCCAAAGACATACTAAATGATAGGACAAGAATCAACAAAGTGGTAGAAAAAGGAGAAAATAAAAACATACCCTCAAAAAGGAAAGGGTACAGCGTACGCATCTTGTCTTCCATCTCCCAAGTCGCGTCTCTTTGATCATCTCCCCATTGCACTTTGACCAATTTGACCTCTTTGTTGCGTAGCTTTTTGACCTCTGATCCGAGAATGCGTGTAGGAGCTCGTCTAATCGTGGCATTGCGCTCTACTTCCACTTCTTTGAGCGTGCTCGGCTCCACCACTTCTACCGTATCATGTAAACACTTACGCAAATGCGAAACGTGAAACACGTCATGAACTCCACTAAGCTTCTCAAGTAGCTTTACTCTATACGCCATCTGCCCAATCCTCTCTGTAATTGGAAAGGGTCCAACGAACCTCGGTGCCAACTTCCCTACTGATCCAAAACAGACTACATTTCTCAATGGTGGAACCTTGATAAAAACCATGCCCCAATATTGAATTCAAGATCGGTTCGTCTCTTATCAGCATATGACTTATGTCGGTCCTGCGCCATCTTCATTCGCCATTGAATCAGGTCTATCTTCTCCAAAGTCTCCCGAATCATGTCGGGTCCAAGCAAAACTTTATCCATGGATTCCCACAAACAAGTAGGTGATCGGCACGGTCGTCCATAAAGTGCCTCAAAAGGTGCTATGCCAATGCTAGCCTGAAAACTATTATTATAGGAGAACTCCACTAGTGGAAGGTGTTCTTCCTATGTTCCTCCAAAGTCTAAGATGCATAGACTCAGAAGGTCTTCCAGAATCTGATTTACTCTCTCGGTCTGGCCATCCGTCTGAGGGTGATAAGCGGTACTTAAGCATAATTGTGTTCCAACCGCCTCATGTAAGCTTATACGAAATTCGCTTGTGAAAATGGGGTCTCTATCACTCACAATGCTAGAGGGTATGCCGTGCAGACGAACTATCTCTCGAAGGTAAACAGATGCTAACCATGCGGCGGTCCTCCTACTTTTAACGTGAACAAAATGGGCACTTTTGGTAAGTCTGTCTACAATTACCCAAATCCCCGTGTTACCCTTCCTTGATCTTGGCAACCCATCTACAAAATCCATGGACACACTTTCCTATTTCCACAGCGGAATCTCTAAAGGGTAGAGCAAACCTCCAGGCTTCTTTTGCTCCGTCTTGACTTGCTGGCACACTAAGCATCTAGAAACGAACTCAGCCACGTCCTTCTTCATTCCGGCCCAAAAGAAAACTCGCTTCATATACCTATACATCTTGTCACCACCAGGGTGTATGGTCATCTTAGAACGATGTGAGTCTTCAAGAATTGCCTTCTTCCAGCTCTCGTCTTGTGGTACGAAAGTCTCCCATCTCTACGCAGCCAGCCTCTCTCATCTATAGCATATCTATTAAGATGACTCGAAGACTCCCCTCCTATAAGCTTGCCTACTATCTCATCCAACTGTGGGTCATCCCGTTGTGCCTCTCCAACTCGACCCAAAAGTGTAGGTTGCACTTCTAACGATGCCAACAATCCGGGTACATAATCGATAGAGGGTCTGAAGTCAAAGGTAGATATATATCCAAACTCTGCCGCTCTACGAAAAAGGGACTTAAAGTCAACTTCTTTCTACTTAAGGCGTCAGCTATAACGTTACCCTTGCCAGGGGTATATGCAATCTCAAAATCATAGGATACCAAAAACTCCATCCACCTCTGTTGCCTCAAGTTTAGTTCTTTCAGAGAGAATAAATACTTTAGCGACTTATGGTCTGTATACAACTCAAACCTCTCGCCAAGCAAATAATGACGCCATTACTTAAGCGCAAAAACTATGGCAGCCAACTCTAAGTCATGGGTAGGGTAATTTTTCTCGTGGGCTTTTAACTGCCTTCCACCATAGCATATCACCCTTCCCTCTTGCATTAAAACTGCGCCAAGCCCTGTCCCGCAAGCATCGGTATATACCGTGAATGGCTTACTCCCGTCTGGCAAAACTAAAACTGGAGCTGTCGTCAATGTCCTCTTCATATGTTGGAAAGCATCGTCACAGTCAACATCCCAAGCAAAAGTCAAGTTCTTCGTTACTGATTGACATTGAAAAGTGTTTATTTTATGACTCTTATGCTTTATCTTTTGTAAATAAATAAATGATACTTTGGGTATTTTTTATGTGTTTTTACAGATTTCAAGTGTTGCCTCCTTCAATTCAAATCAAAGGCCAACTACAAGAAAGAGCTACTTCCTCACATCAAATTCATTTCAATTGCAAAAGAAGTAGTAGCTCACGGGTAAAGGCATAGGAATTGGTGCTGAGAGACCTGAGTTCGAACCCCGTCAAGCTCACTTTTTGCCAAAGAAACGGAGCGCGTTCACACTAGCCCTTTGCTCTGAGGAATATTTGGATTAGTGTTATGTTATATATATACATACACATATTCATGTGTATGTATTTATGATGTGCACCAATTAACATTTCAGCAATAGCCATATTCTTATCATGGAATTAAATGCAAATCATTCAATTTTAATTAGATGAATTTCTGATTGAATTGCTGCCAAGAAAAGATCCATTGTGAAGATTTTATCCTTTGTTGCCTTTGGAGTCTAATAAGCATCCTTGTTTGGAAGAATTAATTATATGCAATCTTTATCAATCAATTAGCCACATGGGAGAATTGAGAGATATGGAAAATATTTATCATGATATGCCCAGATTTTCTCCAATCAAGCTGAGTCAAGGAAGGCAAGAGATATTCATGAATGAGGAGGCCCATTTATTCATAGACCTAATTATGCTTTTCTCATTCTCATCTATAAATATGTGTTGTAACCATTGTAAAAATCATTCATTCTTCTGTACTCTCTTTTAGTTTTAATAAAGCTTTCTTTTCTTTAGTTTCTGCATTTTATTTTCGTGGCAAATTGTGTTGTCTAGTCAATTAGATTTGCTAGAACACAATTTGCTATTGCTTCTATTTTTCTTACTAATGATTGACCGTCTGATTAGATTCAGCGGTAATCCTAGTTTTATTTCAGTTGTTGATTTCTTTTCTGCAATTTTATTTCCAGTGTTCTATTTTATTTTAATCATTGAATTTATTACAGATCCGATTAGATTCGAATCTGTAGTGAATTTAATTGCATCTTTTATTCGTAGTTTCAGTTTTTATTTTGCTTTGCGAAAAAAAATCAACCTCTAAGCTTTGTCTAACTCGCCCAAGAGATTAGATAAATAATTGATTTAATTCACCTCCCTGTGTTCGACCTGTATGCTACACACCTGTATGCTTGCAGAATTTAATTTAAATGTCGCGCTTTTCTAATTCATAGACTAGCATCGATCAAGTTTTTGGTGCCGTTGCCGGGGAGGTAACGATTAAATTTTATTATTTATTTAATTTCTGATTCGTGTTAGTTTTTGTTTTTTTTTATTTAATTTTCTTTTGTTTTCCTGTATATATATTAAAAAAAAATCTTGAGTGGTTTGATTTGGTATTATATGTTGATACTGTAAACTCCACAACAAGAGGAACAAAAACACTTCTCAAAATTCCTTGATTTATTTCCCGTTTTCATCTATTTCCCTTCTTATATTTCTCATCTACAAGTCCCTTCCTTTTACAAACCTCTTTTCCTTAAAAAAAAAAAAAAAAAAAACAGAAATATTCAATTCTCTATGATTTCTTTTCTTCCGTGTTTTCAAAACATTGGTTTCTTTTCTTCTTGTTCAAGTTAAAAAAAATGATTGGTGATTTGGTATTATATTGATACTGCAATCATCAAATCCAAAAAAAATATCTTGCCACCTTTGTTTTACTTCTTTCCTTCCTTTCCGTCTATTTACAATTGTTTCAAAACAGAAAAAAAATAACTTACTAACTTTTTTTTTCTTTATTTCTTTCCTTGTTTTTTAGTTCGTTTCCAATTTCTAGTACATAGTTTTTCTTTTGAAAAAAAAAATTTCAAAATTTTTCTCTCTTTGCTATATATTTCTTCTGCCTTATCCACCCATCTGCTTTCTACGTGAGTCTCAAACGCATTGCACTCATCCCTTCCCTCTGTCTCCACTGTCATCCACCATCCACGCAACAACTACTCCTTCTTCTTTGCGCCTCAATCCCCATCGACAAGCCACAAAATCCTTCTTCCACCCAATACAATCCTCTCCAGACCACATTCACTCCCCGGTTTCACGCGAATCTCCTTAACATCATACAAACACCACCCACAAGTCCATATCCCAACAGCAAAACACTATTTTTTTTCTCACCTCTACCATACATAGAACCCCAAGTTCATCACCAATTTACCCTCCACCGACATGACTGCATAATCGCATCATCCACCGTCACAACACACTCCACGTCCCCTGCCACAATCTGTTCTCGCCGATCCCTAACCAGTACCAACCCTCTTCTGAACAGAAATCATCAAAGTCTTCCCTAACCACACTTACAATCAACCACAAGCCCCGCTTCACCAACTTCCTGTAATCACGCAGTCCTTCAAAAAAAAAATCACCATACCACAACTGCCCCGCCCCATTAACAAACCTCATCAAATCCTTCTCTGCACCAGTTTTCACCACAAAAGAAAAATCCTCGTCACCCACTTTCATCACCAAACCTGAGAATCCACACAGCCATCAACAAACCCATCTCCTACCACAACGAACTCCTCCGATCATCACTACAAATCAAGACACAACCCATAAAAAAAAACTCGCAAATCACAACGCAGTTCAAACAACAAGCCTTGAACCCTACACCGAACCGTAGACTCCTTTACCATTGCAAATCCCTATTCGAACCCAATCACCAGTTCAAGACCCCTCTGCTCCAACTGAAACCGCCACGATTGCCAAAAACTAACAACAAAAACTCACCGTTCACACACCACAAGTTCATCATCACACCACCGGTCGAACAAAGTTCAAGCCGACGCAACCGTGACCCCAATCATCAACCGAAACAGTTCGCACAAATCAAACTAAACAGTCCCATCAACCAGTCCTCCACCACACTAGATCCGAAATACCCAATTCTGTTTTCGCCACCAAATCGAACAACCCCAAATTGAAATTCGATTTCTTATATATTGGGGAAAATAATTTTTCGTTGTCTTTTTTTTTCCGAAGAAAAAGGCGTGAGTTCAAAGGTTGCTTCCCTTTTGGTCTGAGTTCAATACATATCTGTGGCATGTTTCGAATTTAGCAGTTTTGTTTGAGAAATAATATTTGTTTCCTATTTTTTTTTCTTCTGGCGTGTTCTTCTGTTATTGACAAAAACAAGGGGCGTGAATCTTGTGGTCCAATCTAGTTGGATCTGTTCTATTTACTACCTTCTTCCCTCAGCTAGTTGGGTTTGTTTGCTGGGTCTAATTAGTTGGTTTAGTGTACTCTCTCTTTCTCATGACGGCTGTGATCATCTTCCTTCCCTTCTATTTATGCGCTCGTGTTTAAGTGTTTGGCACGTTAGATTTTGATTTTTTTTTTACTTTGTTGAGTTTTGACTTTTGTTAGTTTTTTTTTGTTTTTTTTTCTTTTCTTCTCAAAAAAAAATAAAAAAAGAAAAAAAAAGAGAAGAAAGAAAATCGAAGACCAAAAGAAAAGAAGAATTCAAGCAAAAGAGCGAGGAACGAAATTCAAGCAAATCAAATAAGGAATTCTGAGGACAAACAAATGTCAAACTCTGGACTTTGAAGCATAAACACTACTCAAAATCTCTGGATGGACTGCATTACCCTACGGTAATATTTTTCTAAACTCTACAGGTGCTGAAGCTGCTTTGAAAATATTGAAATTGTTGTAAAAATCTTTTGCAGGGGCGGCGGCTTGAATGTAAAAAAAAAAAATTAATTAATTCTGTTATTATTCTGTGACTGTTCTGTGGCTGATATTTCTGAATCTGTGGTGAGGAACGATTTTCCATAACTAATCACTCTCGTCGATTTTCAATTTTAACACGTGATTTTGATTTTCAAAATAATATAATTGAAAAGTGGTGTTTTGTGAAGTTAACGGTCTCGTACAATTGGATCGCGGATATATAGTAGTTCAATTTATTGAACTATTAGCAAAAGAGGTTGCGTACTACCCGTAAAACATTGGTCGTATCCCTTAGTTTTATACTATACGTGAACGGCCATAAGACCCTCTTCCCCCTTCTAATTGAGTCAGTCAATTAATAGAGCACCACTCGTTCCTTTATACTATTTTGAAGTAAGAATAATTTATGTCTTACCCTGACTTCATTCAAATGTCTAACTCAAAAAAATCCTTGAGAGAAATGTGGGATAACAATAGGAGTAGACGTCCTCTTGAAGAGTATGAGTATGAATTACAACTCATGAAGCAAAATTTTCCAACTGACCAACATTTTCAAAATCATGTATATGATCGGAATTGCGATTTCAACTCAAATTTCAATAATTTCGATTATGGGCCACATCCACATCAAAACGGTTTTGAGTCGCAACATACCTTTGATCAATGTCAATATGAGGTTGGAAACCAGTTTGAAAATAATTTTGAAAATGATTTTCAAATCGATCAAAATTTCCAAATTTACAACCCATATCCACATCTTGAGATTAACCAAAATTGCAATTTTCCTTCGAATTTCAACGGTTTTGGTTATGAACCTAATTTTCAAAATCAAAATGATTTCCAATATCAATGTCAATTTTCTGAAAACTCAGATAATTTTGAGAATCAAGAAATCCAAAATGAGAGCTCTCAAATCAACGATCGTCTTAACATTCTTAGAGAGAGGGAAGACAGACTAAATAAAAAGACTGATGAACTTCTTTGTTTATTGACATCTTTGAAAGAATAACGAGAGCAACAGAATCAAATTCAAACAAGCGATGAATCAGAAAATAGTCCATTCTTTACTGATGGTGAAAATTTTCAAATAACAACTTTTGAAATTGAAAATAATGATCTAAATGAAGTTGTTCAAAATTCAACGAATGATCTGGACTTCGATTCTTTTCAAGAAAAAGATGTAAGCTTAGATTTTGATCTTCCTCTTTCGGGCTGCGAGAAACTTGAATTCTTTGAAATTGAACAAACTGAAAATGTTGAATTTTTCGAAAACTCAAAATTGGAAATGGATTTGGACGAACATGAATTCTTTGGATTGTATGAGGATGAACTGCCAAACGAGGAAGAAGTGGATTCACGTCACAAGTTCGAAAATTTTAACTTTGGGAAAATTTCAAATGAACTTGACATTGTCAATGTCGAAAAAACATTGTCAATTGAGAAATGTGATCACATACTCTTGAACAACACTCAGAACTCAAATTTCACTGAATTTATATACGATCACAAATTCTTGAAAAATTACACTGACAAATTTGTTGATCACATGAATTATTTTTGGAATGTTAGCTTTGTTGAAAAACTTCGTGTGAAGATGACCCTGAATATTTATCTCCTGGACTATAAATCGAGGTTTAAAGATGAGATGGTTTTCAAAAACCTGCGCTTATTAGAAAATATGCCTAGACATAGTGGGAATGGGACTCATAGGGCTAGAACCAAGTGTGGGGGGAAGAGTTGGTGGAATTCTTTGCGTCGTGTGCATCGCAAACACATATATCATTGTACATTCCATTGCATTCGCATATAGTGGTTAAACTCCATTTCATTCTTCAAATCATTTTGCATCTAATCCATCTATGGGTTTTATCTTTCAAATTTAGGAAACGTTTACAGTGTGGACACTGTTTAGTTCAAGTGTGGGGGGGAGTCTGCATTTCATCCATTTTCATTTTTCTTTGTTTTTATATTCTTTTTAATTTTCTTTGTTTTTATTTCTTTTTATTTTTAGCCATTTAAGTAGGACCATCATACATTTTAGATTGTAGTAACATACCATAATTTTTTTTTTAATTTTTTGGAAATTATGACTCATTTTCAATTGATACAGCAAAATAAGTTTACAATTTTTAGCCAGTTGATAGTATTTTTCTCTCCCAACTTAGATCGAATAGGAAATATAATGAAAAGTTTAATTTTGAGGGATAATAGTGTAACCAGTACATAGGGAGATTCTTAGGTGATGGCCATGAAATCTATTCTATATTGTAGACTTTGTTTAAATAAGTGGAGGACTTAAAATACTTATATTGGCTTTTCAAATCTTTAAAACTAAGTCGTGTTAAGTTGAATTCGCGTAACTCTCTTTTGTGCTTATATTTTCGATAATAATAATAATAGTATTCCAAGGGTATCCAACATTGCTTGTATATCAAGCGTTGGTGTGCAAACCCGCCAAGCTCTATCCGACACGTTTTTGACAAAGTCAAAGTTGGAATATCTTGGTCTCATTTTATGAGATTGGACACCTAAGGATTACCGACACGTTGTTGACAAAGTCAAAGTCGGCCTGCACAATCCGCCAAGCTCTTTACCCACTCTCCGTTAGTCCGCGAGGCAGTGCATGGGTGGTAAACCTTGGTCTTTTTAGTTAGGTGTATGTACTTAATCATAAATCTTAAAATTTTATAGAATAAAGAATAAGCGATGATACCCAAACACTTCTTGACCTTATTGATTTGACTAGCCATACATGAGAAAATTAGAATACCACTTTGCAAATTGTGCCAAGCAAACTAAGAATTTATTTCATGGCTGCACTATGTCATCGACCGAACTAACTGGCCAAACTGGAATTTAACATTTGAAAACTTGATTTATATTGAAAATTTGTGACAAGTCGAGGTATCTAAAATAAAATCAACTGACTAGAAATTGTTAACTTAATTTGTTGCACCACTTTCCTGAAACAAGTCGTGTTTTCATTTTTCGTTTTTATTTGCATATGTCCACTGCATATATGTAGTTTCATTAGAAACATAGCATACTACATTTGGATTTTGTGGGTAGTATCCGCTGAAAACTCTCACGAGACACCACTCGTCCTACTAGGGACACCTAGAGGTTTAACGGCTTGTTGCATACGCTCAATGCAATCGTGTTTCCTACGAAAGTGTTACCTATCTAGTTAGTTTTTAATTTTTGTTTTACTCGAGGACGAGTAAAAGATAAGTGTGGGGGTATTTGATCAACATAGAAATATGTTAATTTATGCTCTTATATTTTATCATTTTGTATATAAATAAATATTACTTGGGTATTGTTTTGTTACTTTTACAGATATTCCAACCCAGCCCGCATGCAACCAGAAATGTAGAGAAATAGAGTTCAATTTGCTATGTATTTGCATTTTGAAGAATTATAGATGAAGATATCACATCTAGTTGCTGTTGGACAAGAAAAGGATTGATAACAAGGCTTTGCACATCACAAATCAATGAAGAAGTGTCAAGGAAACAAGAGGAAAAGAGAAAAGGCCCCAATTTGCTTTAATTATCAAACGCCCATTTATGTTTTTCATTGTAAACTAATTAGTGATGTAATGACCAGGCCCATTTATCATTAGGGTTAGGGTTAGGGTTTGGCTATCTACCCTATATATACCCTTGTAATGGCATTGTAGCCACAATCCTATGATATATCTCATTCTATTCTCTTCTTCATTAATAAAAATTCATTTTTCATTTATGCAATTTTCTATTTCTTAGCACTTAGTGTTGTCTATGCGATTAGATTCGGTAGAACACTATTTGTATTTTGCATTTCTTTTCATTAGTGATTAACCGTCTGATTAGATTCAGCGGTAATCCTAATTTTTATTTTCTGTTCGTTTGATTCTGTTCTGCAATTTTATTTCCATTGTTCTATTTTATCTTTAATCGTTGAATTTATTACAGATCTGATTAGATTCGAATCTGCAGTAAATTTAATTGCATCTTTTAATTGTAGTTTCACTTCCTATTTTGTTTTGCAAAATCAACCTCCAGCTTCGTCTAACACGCCCAAGAGATTAGATAAATAATTTGATTTAATTCACCTCCCTGTGTTCGACCTGTATGCTACACACCTGTATGCTTACAGAATTTATTACAAATGTCGCGCTTTTCTAATTCATAGATTAGCGACGATCAGTTACCCAAGTGAGTGGGGCTGATATCTTCGCGAAGTCCTTAATGAACTTCCTATAATAACCAGCCAGCCCTAAAAAGCTTCTTACTTCTGTTGCGTTCTTAGGAAATTTCCAATCTTGGATTGCCACCACCTTTTCGGGATCCACAGCTATCCCTTCCTTAGAGACCATGGGTCCTAAGAATCTCACTTCTTTTCTACAAAAAATGGCACTTGGAGAACTTAGCTTTAAGTTGATGCGCTCTTCGGGTCTCTAAGAATTCCCTAAGATGTAGGGCATGCTCCTCTTCATTTTTAGAGAAATCAGGATATCGTCTACAAAGATAACCACAAACTTGTTTAGAAACTCCCTAAATGCCCTACTCATTAAGTCAACAAAGTATGCGGGTGCATTCGTCAAACCAAAAGGCATGACGAGCCACTCGAAGAAACTGTCAGGAGTTCTAAATGCAGTCTTATCTATGCTGTCTTCAGCCACCCTTAGCTGATGAAACCCCATAGCCAAATCTAGTTGAGAGAAAACTAAGGCACCCACCAACTGATCGAATAAATCATCTATCCTCGGCAATGGGTTTATGTTCTTCTTTGTGAGCTTATTCAGCTCTCTATAGTCCACGCACAATCTAAGTGAACCATCAGCTTTCGTAGCAAAAACGACTGGAGCACCCCACTCCGAAATACTTCTTCATATGAACCCCTTCTCAAGCAACTCTTTCACTTGCTTACTGAGTTCTCTCTTCTCTCTCGGAGCCATGTGGCGCACTAGTAATGCAATTGGCTTTGCATTATCTACTAAGTATATTCGAAAGTCTATCTCGCACCTCGGGGGTAAACCTCGAACTTCATCGAAGACGTCACTATATTCACGGACCACACAAACAGATTCCAAATCAACATTAGATGCGTCAAGGGATTCTAGGTAGCTAAGCATTACCGAACCTCTAGGGTCACAAGAGATATCGATGGTCTTTCCACAACGAGTCAATGATCTAACTACCTTCTTTCACAATCTAGGATGGCACCATATCTAGCTAGCCAATCCATACCTAGAATCAAGTTGTAGCCCATGAAGCCAAGAACGAAGGCGTTGCATTCAAACCCAATGCCCAAGATAGACACTCTCAAATCCTGAAAAATCATTGAAAGATGAGCCGAACCACCAATAGGATTTGAGACTACTATGGGATCCGTAACTAGACTAGTATGTAGGTGTAGTGTTTTAACTAACGAAGCAGATACAAACGAGTGTGAAGCGCCAGAGTCAAACAAAGTACGAACAGGATGATCAAACAGAAAAACTAAACTTTCAACGGAAAATATTTCTACCACTCTCCTGTCCTGGTGCCATGAGAGCATGAACCTGCCCTCTTGCCTATCCTGGGGCCATGAGAGCCTAAATCTTCCCTCCATAAGTGGACCTCGTACTTTGCCCTTGCCCCTGTTTCCTCAGGCAGTCTTTATCTAGATGTCCTGCCTCTCCATAGTTGAAGCAACCAGTCTTCTTCTTTTTCCTACAGTCTTCGCTCAGATGGTCTGGTGTTCCACAATTAAAGCACCTTTTCTTTCCTTTGCTATTGTTATCCTTACCACCTTTCTTGTTTTGCTGTTGTGATTACTTTTGAACCCCTTTCTTCTCTGGTGCCTTATTAGCATTAGCACCTTTCTCCTCTTCATGCATAAGCGCCATGTCAACCAATCTCTCAAAGGTAGCCCCCATCGGAATGTGGGTCATAGCACACCCATATAGAGGCTCATTCAAACCTTTAACAAACCTCAGGGCCTTCTTCTCAGGTGTGTTCACCAAGTCTAAGCCAAATCTCACCAACTAATTGAACTTGTTGACGTACTCCTTTACTGACAAATTTCCTTGCTTTAATGCTAAGAACCTCTCCATATATAAATTCTCTTCCGCTCGTGAGAGAAATTACATCTCAAACCTATGCCAGAAATCCATCCATATCTCCACTGGACGCTCTCCATTCGTGACCTCCCACCAAAACAAGGCTTCGTCCTTCATTAACTAAGCAGCCAATTGGACCTTCCTTCCATCTTCTACCTCGAAGATACCAAACAGATCTTCCACCTCCTTAAGCCAATTTCAAGCTTCAACAAAAGTATTTGATCCATGAAAAGGTTTTCCGCCTATTGCCCAAAAATCTTTGCATATCTTCGAAAAAGTATCAACACGAGGCGGGGGAGGGGGAGGAGCGACTGGAGCTGGGGGAGGAGGAACATTTGCTAGGCCTGCGGCAGCGGACCTAGCCTCCAGATACCTTCTAAACCAGCCTAGTATCGATATGCCCTCGGGTATCTCAAGCTCCCCAGACATGCTGAAAAAGAAAAAGGAAGAGATTCAAAACAGAGGATCGAAGGAAAGATATATGGATCTTGGGGGTTATGATTTTAAAACAAACTTTTCTCTTGAAAATACTTTCCTTAAAACATATTTTTGAAAGTATTTCTTTATAAAATGCTTTTGAAAATAAGTTTTTCAAAATCTCATATCTATTCTGGTAACCTTCGACTCTAATACCACATGTAACACCCCACGTCCATTAGTGTCACTCTCAAGGGGAATGCATTAACTTTCATGGAGCATTATTAGTGTATATAACATAATATAACAAGATATATACATATATTGGTACTTGAAAATTTTAAAACAACTTTTATTGCAGCGGTGAAATAGTTTGATTACAACAACTTCATATACCAACAGTAAAACCAAGTACACTTAATATCCATCTTGACAAAATGTTTTCTGAGTACATAAAGTAAAAAGCATAACCCCAAACACAAGTAGCCATAAAAGAGACGTGTTGAACATTATTTTCAGCAATCCAAGCACTTCCAAAAGAGAGAGAAAGAGATCCAAGATCAAGCTCCACTAGTACTAGTCCCACCCTGAGAACCTAGGGGGGAAGGAAGAAAAGAGGCGAAAACAAGGGGGTCATACATAAAGTCTGGCGAGTATAATAACTTTAACAATATAATTTTTAAAATAATTAGGATAAGACATAAACTGGTAAAACAAGGTATGACTGTGAAACAAGTGAGCATGACAAAGCAATCAAGAGGAATATTCTGGCGTTAATCTCGTCCCTAATCACTATAGGATAATTACTATACTGCACCATTACTAGTCACCCTAAAAGTTGATCCCGCCTACTGAACATAATAATGATAATGGTAGTTTCATGTACCCCTAGTTGCCTTCATAGGTGGCGCCTGCCCCTATCTCCACTAGTTGTACTCACTACGCCCATGCGATCGGCTCCCTAACTCATAGATACACGTGCTGGTCCCACAGTGGGGTGTATCACTCCCCAAAGTGGCAACCCGATACCAATAAAGATGCATGGCTTATATCTACACGATGCAACAACGTCTTACCTACCAACCCGGGCCCACGCACGCACATGATCCCGTTGGACTTGCGTTGCCACCGCTTACCCGTTTTGACCTCTTACAATCAAACCTAGTAAGCGTGTCCCGTCCTTGATCTAACTCGAGCTCACAAAGATACTTAATGGGTTACTGTTTTGAAAAGTGTCCCCATACTTGACACAAGCTTTCCACCTGTGCTTGGTCCCCACTACAATTTCCCACTTAACCCCTTCTTATTCATGTCTTCTTACATGTTGTCAACTTGGTTAAGTGTTTCTAATCGTATTTCACATACCACCCAGGCCGCCCACATAACCCCCATGTCCCACCACATGTTTATCTAGTTAAGTGTTACTTAATTCATTGGAACCGTAACCTTGTAAAGACCTCCCACATTAGACTACCGTTTGCGGTTGCTGGATTTGCCGGGCGGGTCCGGGCAGTCTTATACCGCAAACGAACCTAACCTCGTGTCTTTACAATTGTTACGCATTTAATTTGTTGCCTTTGACCTCTCACATTAGACTACCGTTTGTGGTTGCTGAATTTGCCGGGCGGGTCCGGGCAGTCTTATACCACAAACGAGTCTAACCTCGTGTCTTAGGCGGTTAATTATTAGACATAATTATTTACCCCAAATTGGATTAATATCCCTATTCAAATTTGTCAATATATTCCAAATTAATTTATGTCCATAATTGTCACCTAAATTATGTCCATAAATTCTAGGTATACAAATTATACCAATTAATGTCTCAAATTAACTATAAGCCTTTTTAAAGCCATTTTATGCCAATTCACAATATTAATATTTAATATTATCCCATTGTCCCCACGCTATTCATACGTTTTAGTACAACATATGTTAGACTCGCAAATAGTCTAACTTATAAAAGCAACATCACAACTTGCATAACACATAAAGTAGATGTAAGAATCATGACATAAGTTTGCATAGCCAATAACTTGCATAGGCAATACATACATTTGCATAGACTGTCATGGATCTAAATGTAGATCTAAACATGCAATCGTGAACTTGCATATATGGATATTGTTTTCCTATAACTTGCATATAAATTTCATTCAAACTAGCATATGATTCACATACAAAACTAGCATAGGCAATGGGCATATAGAACATAAATTTGCATAACTATGTACGGCCATAGATCTAAATATAGATCTAAACATAAAGATGTGAACTTGTATATGGATCTAAATATGGATCTAAACATAAAGATGTGAACTTGCATATGGATCTTAACATGTAAATTAATGTCACATGTTTGCATATAAACTAGCATATGTATTTCCATGATTCACATATGAACTTGTGTATAGTCCACCTATAGACTTGCATAAGATTCACATATGTTTTAACATCCCAAACTTGCATAAAATTCATAAACTAGCATATGATTTAACATCCCAAACTTGCATAAGATTCATATACATATGATTTAACATCCCAAACTTGCATAAGATGGATCAAGTTAAACAAGTACGGTTCAACATACGAAATAGATCCACAATAACAAACTGTCAACGATAACATCACATGATTCAACAGTCATATTCTCATAATCCCAATTATAACTTATCGCAATTAAAATAATTAATTATTTTATGAAAGAAATTGTACTCACAAACAAAAGAACAGTCTTGTTTTTTTGGGATCTGTATTCTGAAACTGAATTGCTCGCCTTTGATGTAGACTAATTGTTATTTAGATTTGATTTTGATTCTTGCTTCTATCTTGCTTTTGAGCTGAAAGAGAACGGCGGCTACTCTAGGTTCCCCATTGACGGCATGGTAGCTCTTGGTATGAATTAGTGTGATTTTAGGTTGAGAGTTAGGTTGCTTATATAGAATTTTAATTAATTAAGAGCTGTCAGATTGACATAGAATCAATCAAGACAATCCAGTCAAGACAGAATAACACCTCAGCCCTAATGACTCAGCAATGAGTCAAAACATCGCCATCTTCCAGATCTGCCCGAGGGGGGGGGGCAGATCGACCCCCTGGTCGACCTGGCATTCGGTGGGAATTTTCCCGCCCAGCACGCTTCCCTATTTGAATTTTGAATTTCAAATTTTCTGAACCTGAGCTGTTTTTAATTTATTTAAATTCTGAAACTTCGGAAGGCCATAACTTCTTCATACTAAGTCTGATTCACACAAACTCGGACTTTATCTCAAGCAGAATTCCGAGACGAACGCAATGGTGTAACCCGTTTCCCTTAATTTTCACATTTGAAATTAAGTATTCTTTAATTTTAATATTTAAAAATCATGAGGTGTTACAACTAGGCTGCCTGTGTAAAAATTATGGGCACACAGAGTTTAGTTGTGAGAACAATAAACTCCAGGAACGTCTTGGGACTGGTGTGAGAACTCAAAACAGTTGTTTTTAGGGTTTATTTTAAAGTTAGGTAATTCACCAGACCACGCCGCTAAGGCGGAACGGATTTACTCCATGTGAATACCAGTGCATAGAAATCTGCAATGACTTGTTGAAAAATGAGGCTATCATAAGCTCGTCCAACATCACACAATGCAAGCGCACACTACATGGACGAGTTTTGTCTAATGATAACCAAAAATGTTTTCATACATGAAAATCCTCTTGTACTACTATATATAGTCAGAACCTTTTCGCAATTAAATTTATTAATCCTAGCCATCATAATTCCCCATCCCATTATAATGACAATCCTGCTGGTAACCAGCAGGCTATACAATCAAAACCGTACGGGTTCATAGTAGAGATTGGGTTTCCAACGTGATGGTTCCTGGTACGAAAGATCAATCATGGGCTCACAAACTTTCTTGCGTGCATTATCCCAGCACTCGGGGACAACGTCCAGACTTGGACTCCGTTATACTAACCCACCATACATGAATCAGAGTACCCATCAAATAACATCCCAGAATGGGGACTTCGTAGTACCCTTTCATCATCACATCCCGGTGCACCGAACATATGAAACGAACATATAAATCTGACCACCAGTTTACCATCAATCCGGGGTGTGAGGTTCGTCGAGGTCACGATATACACAAAGCTACGCTTAAATAAGCCATGCTTTGATCATCCATTGCTCATCACATAACTTAAGTATGCCACAATATCCATTCACTACACATCACTGATTTCAATCAATATATAACCTCTAAGCTCATACATCTTAGAGACGGGTTTTAAGCAAGAGAATAAATTCTCCGCCACCAAATAGATATATATTAATAAAGATCAGAGCTACGTAGTCAATAACAATGTCAGACACACAATCCATACATGTCCGTTCTGGGTCTGAGTGAAACAGCAATCCGGAATTCCTTCACATACGTTCGGGCTTCTTGCCACTTAACTGATATATAAAATTCATCTGCAAATGGGAGCCAGCCATTCAAGACATTCAGCAAGTTGCCCTTACGACATGAAGGGTCCTGGTCTTCAATGTCATCTCCATTGTCTTCAATTGCTCCATAACGTCGTATTAATACTTGAAATGGTTTTCAGACATAATTCTGATCCCGGTATTTCCAAATAATAAGCGCAATATAAAAAAGTACAATTACGGAATACACAAGCTTTCAACCATATCTCCTTCCGTCTTGGATTTTGTTAAATTAAGCTTCTTTAAATCCATTCTCAAATTATAACAAAATCCATATTTAACCTTTATCTTTTATAACACATCCCTTAAATCAAAGATAATTTAGCCTCAAAGCCTTAATTAATTTTCCATTAGATAACTCGTTATCAAAAACCCAGTTTCCTTTGAAAATCCTTACCCCACATTTCAACCATATTTTCCAATTAAATCGGTTTCCCAACATTCAATTCTGTAATTTTAACTAAAAGATTATACATCCTTCCCAATTCCTTATTTTTAATTTCCACAAATCAAAGATTTGATTAAATCCCCAAATTACAATATGAATTTCCACAACTCAATCTCATTGGGTTTCAAGAATGATATTGTTGAAGATATGATTCACGAAAAAAACCCAAATCAATCGATATTGAACATAAGTTACTCAGAAATTGTTTCTACTTATATTTGATTCTCATAATCAACAAATACTATAAGTGGAATAACGATATAATAATAATATCTTCCAAATTCCTCAAATAGTATGCGTTTACACCAAAGAATTTCATATCAATTATCCGAAGATTATTTCTATCCACTGATACTTAATATTTAACTCTGTATCTAACTCACACTATAAGCAGAATAATGGTGAACTACCTTTTAAATTCCTCAAATAGTAAGAGTTATCATCTACCGGATTAATATCAAACATCCGAAGATTTATCTCTAACCATATCCAATTATTTAAAATTGAAAACCCCGTTTTAGTATCAAATAAATCAATTTAATTTCCATATAAAACATTTTCAACGGTTTTAAATCTTTGAAAACATCCCACCAATCATTTACAAATGATTACTTATAGTTCGGGAAACAGCTCGCGGTTTACAACTTCATAATAGATTGTTTTCAAAGAAAGAGTTACCATAGCATTACAAAACAGTTATCTTAATTACTTTGATCAAAATATTGTTTATCATAGCCAAAATTTAAACTTTATGATTCAAAACACTTTTACAGCCGAAATTTAAAATTTATGATTCAAAACACTTTTACATAATTAATAATAATTTTACAAAAAATTTCCATATTTCTAAAACATTTAAAATAGCTGTTCATAGTTATGGTCGATAACTGCTCTTACAGCGAACTTTTCCAAAACGGATTTAAACATAACTTGAAAACTATAATCCGAAATTAAAATACGCTTTCACTCATCTGAAAGTACTTGTTAATATAAATCAATTGTTTTTCATTTCTTGGAAATCTGATTTAGATTGCAAAAGTTATAAGCGTTTAAAATTTGTAACTAAAATACGCAAATTACCATTGTGCGACAAGCTCTATTTTGACCGAAATAACAATTATTCCTCAGTACTTCAAAATACCTTAGAAAATCATTATATACTCATGTAAATCATTTAAAACCATTTAAAGTAATTTACATTGAATTTCCAAACTTATTTTGGGTTCAAAATTCAATTTTTATTTTTTTACTTAACAAATCAAATTCCAATTCATTTCTAAATTCAAATAATTTCAAATTAACCATCCCATTCGTTGGATCAGTTAGGGATAGCCAGGGAGAGTATTTTCCAAACCCAAGCCTAGACACTATCCTCTCTGTCAACCTAGAACGTTTTGGTATTTATTTATTCATTTAAAGAACTTTATTAATATATATGAATTCATACATATGGTCTTTCCCAATTATTAACCTTCAATTTCAATAATGATATTGCTTCTAATTACGAAGGAGATTTGTCGATCACCAATGTAATACCATACTTGTTGTGTCATAGTGTGTGCAAAACAGCATCAACAACCATTATAAACATGTATAGCGACCATCATCAACATAATTAAATAAATCATAACTGTGCACAAGCATTATAACACTAATGCTTAATAGTGTGTGTGTTCTAAACTACGCATCCATCATCCATCATAACAAACATCAACCATCATTAACCACTAATTATTCATCACTATATTTAAATTAGTCTAACTTCTATATAAAGTGTGGTTAAAGTGTTCTCACCTAACAACTTTCCTAGCTGAGTGAACCGTTGGACAGTATTTCGGCACAACGTCTTCTTCACCAGTATATATATAATATAATATACACTAAAATCTCTCTCTTTATATTATAAGAGGAGGAGGAGGAGGATGACGACGAACTTTGGCAAGGTGGTGGTGGAAAAGAGGAAGAATTATGCCATGAAAGCCATGGCCATAATCTTAAGAAGAAGAAGGAAGTTGGAAAAATGAAAATGGATGATAAAAAATGAAGTAAAGAGCTTCTTATATAGGAAAATAGGAGTAAGGAGGTAAAGACACATAAGGGTACAAGTGGAAACCATGCATGAAAGCTTACATGCAAAATTACAAGTGTCCATACACATGTCTTAAGAAGAGAAAGTGAACTTTTGGTAGCATTTTCCCTTAAATGCTATGAAAACTAAGGGCAACACTTAATTCTAATGCTACTAATTCATGTTATGGTTTGAAAAATCCGATCGAACGAAAAATAGTATCAATAAATCCAAACTCATTAATAATCATTCTCATTTATAATTCAAGTAAAATCTATCATATAACTTATCAAAATTATTAAATATTCTTAACCATATATATGTATATCAAATTTAAATTCAAATTAATTAATAAAAATCCCACTTGTAAATTGGTTAAAAATTATGGATTGTTACATCCCCGCAAATTAATTTTCACAAATTCAAATTCAGTCCAGTATTAATAATAATGAGAATGTAAATGAAAATATAGATTAATTATAAACAAATATTTACACATAACAACATCGTCCATTTTACACGTTTTCACAATTACAAACGCCAATTTCGGACAAATGTAATTTAATTTCAACGAACCGAAAAATGCTGCATGCTCAGAATTCAGAATAGATTCATACAAAAAAATGAATTCTAATTTTGACAACATTTTAATTTTAGTTTGAATTCAAATTTCAATCAAATTTGACCAAAACTAGCCTTTTCAGGAAATTTTACATTTAATAAATTTGGTAAATTAAAATATTTATTAATTCAATTTCATTATTTAAATTTAAGTTTTTATAAGTTTACTTAAATTCAAATAACACAAATTGAGTCAGTTAACAATTAAATTCAAATTAGACCGTTGTTGCATCTTACTATTCAAAAGGTATTTATTATTGTTCATTTACAAAAATCAATTCATTTATCTCGTTTCATTCATAATAAACTAATTCTTACATATAAAAGTTTTAAATTTCATCCAATTCATTAACTCCAAATCCATTAAAAATTCAGGTTGTTACAATCTCCCCACTCAAACCTTTTCGTCCCCAAAAAGGAACGAGGTAGGAAAATAGTAATCAAGCAAATTCAGTATATTTGAAAACTTAATTGTTACTCTATCATCATACTTATATATTGTAATATATATTTAAATCAAAAGTTAAGACATTTCTCACATATTTCACAATAGTTTCAAGTATTCACTCAACGTATCAATTGACACTATATATCCATTTCACTTTCGAAAGTCGAAAATAAATACTAATGATGCCGCAGTCATCAATAGAATTATCCCTAAGAGACTAGAGTGTGATACCATATATATCTCGTACATATAGGATTTAACACGTACGTTGATCAGACATACACCCCAAATCACTAAGTATTCGATAGGCCAACTTTAACGTCGGGTAAATACTCAAAACATCTTTCTCTTTTAAAACAGAATAGATACCAAACTTTCCAATCATATATTATTTATAATATATTTCAATTCATTTATTTATTAATATTTTTTTAAACAGAATAGATACCAAACTTGGGATAAACAATTCATATAAATGAATAATATGAAAAACAAGTAACATACAAAATATTTAAGGAATTCAGTTGGATGCCTCCAACCTTATCTTTCCTACATCACAGTTTGTCATATCATTATTTAAATGCAAATGAAATAAATAATCAAACATAAATCATTTAAATAATGACAATCAACAATCCAACATTGAACATCCAAAACATTCGAACATCCAATTTATATTATCAATGATGACATACAATTATATGAATTTTAATCACATCGTAGAATTCCAGAAGGCGTGAGAGTTAACTCACAATTTATTTCGATAGACGATCCAGGTCGATTTATATGATTTCAAACGACGTTCCAAATTATATAAAAATCCAGTTGCTTTCAAATCATTCTGAACCAGCTCATTTAGCATAGAAAACGTCAATACGATCCTAACGCTTCTTGTTTCGCCTAAATTCGTACACGTATGAATAGTTATGGCTATCGCTGTTGAATCTCGCTATATAGCGTTTTGACTATGACAACTATACATAAGCATATATACTATATTAACTAACTCTGTTTTGCAAGAAAATATTCGACAGGCACATTCAAGAACATAAAATGAAGATTATATATGTTGTAAGAGTCTGTTAGTCTTAGATTTATGTGTTAAGGTCTTCCTTGATGATTACACACACGTATTATATATATATGTACATACACACTTTTCACATTGAAATAAGCAAGGAATAAGTTTTGCTCAGAAAAAAGACGTCTGAAATATTTCAGACAGACGTCTATTTGCTGAAACAGAATTCAAATTTACATACTATTCAGACGTCTTTCAAACATCTAAATCTACTACGAAATAAACTATTAGATTGCCGTTTTATTTTTCTAATAAAAAAAACATCTGAAAATTATATTCATACATCTGATTATGTTGGGTTATAACTTATTATGAAGAGTCACAACTTTCTAATTCATATCTCTTGATCAAATCTCTTTGTGATTAGTTATAACTCTTTACATATTATAAATAGAGACTTGATTAAGTAATCCAATCACCGAATTTTATTGAAACTCTTTCTATTTTACTCAAAGAAATCTAATCTCTAAAAGCACTCTATTTACAAATACTTGAGATTTTAATCTTCCATACTCTTTTATAAGCTTCACATTTATCATCAAGGAAAGACTATAGGAAGGGTGTACTTTATATTGGCATATCCGTGTTGACAAGAACACAAATAAGTCATCAATTATTTTGTATTGAGAAAGTCCTCTTTAGTAGTTGAGGCAAGAAATCCCGTTCGGCTGTTCGGGTAATTGTGAACCTATTCCTCCGGGTGAAATGAGGATTTTTGTGTTAGTGAAATACCAGAAGGGAGTCTGGGACTGGACGTAGGACAGTGGTCTGATCTAGTATAAAATCGACTGTGTGATTTTACTTACTACTACTATTCTGTTGTATACACTTTATCATACTTATACTCCATATTATACGATCCTGCAGCTGCATAGTTATTTACAATGGGTATCAGAGCAAGGCCATCAAATAACCATAACACCGTTATTTGATACTTTGGTAAAATGGAGAATAATCCAAGTACTAGCTCAACTACATTTGCCGAAGGACAATCTACTCAAAGACCACCTCTATTCAATGGACTGCACTACAACTATTGGGCTACAAGAATGAGTGTATATATATATATATATATATATATATATATATATATATATGCAAGCAAGTGGTTTCAGTGCATGGAAGGCTACTCAAAAAGAATTCACAACACCTATAACTCAATATTCAGCATGGACAACAACTCAAAAAGATGAGGCAAATGCAAATGGCAAAGCTATGAATACGCTATACTGTGCCCTGGATAGAACCAAGTTCAATCGTTGTAGCATCTGTACATCAGCTTATCAAATATGGGAAACACAAAAAACTATCCATGAAGGAACAAGCAAAGTCAAACAAACAAATATTTCAATGCTCAAAAATCGGTTCCAGAACTTCAAAATGAGACAAAATGAAACCAATAATGAAATGTATTCAAGATTTCAAGACATTCTACATGCATTGATAGGACTGGGAGAAAAATATAGTGACTTTGATATTGTGTCAAAAGTGCTAAACTCACTATAAATGATTGGGATAGAAAAGTACTAGCCATTGAGGAAGCTAATGATTTATCAATTATAAAACCATAAAAACTCATAGGTAATCTCATGTCTTATGAATTAAATCTTCAAGCAAAAAAGGAATTAGCTCAAGAGAAAAAGAATGTGGCTTTTCATGCCGATAAAGAAGAATCTGAAACAGAAGATAAAGAACTAGCTTTTATCGCCAAAAACTTTAAGACATTTCTATCATATAGAAAAGGAAATTTCAAGAAGAATACCTCAAGCAAACCTTCATCCTCAAATTTAGAATGTTTAATTGTCACAAGAAAGGTCACATGGTAAAGGATTGTGTAGAAATGAAAGAAAATCCAAAGAATTTCAACAACAAGAATAAGAAAGAAAAATTCAAAAAGAAGGCTTTTTCTGTTACATGGGACGACTCAGATTTAGATTCATCAGACAGTGATAATGAAAGTAAAAATGAACAAGCCAATGTGTGCTTCATGGCTCAGGAATACGAAGTAAGTAATTTATCTCATGATGATTTTGTAGAAGGTAATGATGAATTTTTAAACATTATAAAAACTGTTAACAAAAACTTAAAGAAACTCATGAAAATCAGAATAAGGCTGAGTTTGAGATAGACATGTTAAAAGATGAAAAAATAATCTTAGAAGAAGATCTTGAAAAAGCTCAAGAGACTATTTCAAATTCAGATAGTCAGCTTTCACTTTTGAGTCAAGAAATTGAAACTCAAAAGGCAAAGAATGACGAAATTAGTTCTGAAAATCACATTTTGAAAACCAAAATAAAAGAATTAGAATTAGAAAATAGAAGTATTCAATCTAAGTTAGATAGTATTTCTAAAAATCTATCTAACTTCAACAAGCGTAGAGAAAATTTATCTAGAATCATAGAAAATTCTCAACCATCTTCAAACAAAAATGGTTTAGGATTAAAGAAAGAGTCAAAAATTCCTCCAAAGAAAAATTTAAAACTTAAGAGGAAAAATGATTTAAAAATTAACCGTAAACCAAAATACACCAAGAAGACTAATAAAATTGAGATATGGGTTCAAAAACAAACAATAGTTTGATTTGGAACAAATATATCAATTCATTTATGAAATCTGTACATAATAAGAAGAATTATTTATGCAAAAGGGATACTAAACCCACTTGGGTTTGGCTTCCTAAGATCTAACTCTTAGGACCCTATCAAAAAGTGGGTACCAATATGCTTATTAATATTTTTTGTAGTTCCCACTCAAAAAGAGAAAATGGATCTTAGATAGTGGTTGCTCAAAACACATGATCGAACACAAAGATATGCTTACCAATATTTCATACTTTGATGGTGGTTACGTTACCTTCGGAGATAACTCAAAAGGCTTTATCATTGGCAAATGAGATGTATGCAACTATTGTATTTCAAATTTACCCCTTATTACTAATGTTTCCTTAGTAAAAAACTTAAAACACAATTTATGTAGTATTAGTCAATTATGTGCCAAGTTTTTAAAATAACATTTTCTAAAAATAAATATAGTATTTTTGGCAAAGATCAAAACCTTATTTTTGAAGGAAATAGAGATAGAAATATTTATGTTTTAAATATGAAAGGTAATAATAATAAAGAAATGTGTTTAATAGCCAATAACAACGATTCTTGGTTATGGCGCAAGTGTTTCTGTCATATTAACTTTAAAACTATACAGAAACTTTTGAAAAATGAGTTAGTAAAAGCTTTACCTAAAATAAATTTTAAAGTAAAAAATATCTGCGAAGATTGTCAAATAGGAAAATTAGCCAAATCTTCTTTTAAATCCAAAAAGGTTATTTCAACTTTACAACCGTTAGAATTATTACATATGAATTTATTTGGTCCTACTCAAGTTTAATCTTTAAATCATAATCTGTATGTATTTGTAATAATTGATGATTTTTCAAGATATACATGGACTATTTTTGTAACGAACTGGGATTTTCGACTCCGAAAATCGACACAAAACCCAGTGTCAACTGTTCAGACATCGAAAATACCGGATCATTAATAGAAAGAAGTTAAAGGGTGAGAAAGATAAGATAGAAAATTAGAATAGAAGAAGAAAAAGAACACAGCTAAACAAAATCAGAGTAACCACGAATCTCACAACGGAACGAATAAAATATATTATATAACATAACTTTGAAATACAAATCTGTTTGTATATCCATACTATTATTAGAGTACAGTACATCATATCACATCGGAAATAATCTCTAAATACTAACGGTGAAGCCTTCTGCTTCCAACTCCTCCAAGTGTATCTGTAAAAGCCTGAAACACTTGACTGCTCGTACAAATTTGGGCACCCAAGAGTTTAGGAAAAATAAAACAAAACAAACTCTGGGTCAGTCATGGGACTGGTGTGAGTAAATTCCAACCATACGGTTTAACTTTGAAAATCCTTTCGAAACAAAGATAATAGTAAGACCAGCCCACACATAAACATAGACAATTTTTACCTTACTATAACCCAAAATATTTTGATATCAAAATCCAGTGATATTATAATAATGTCTAATCAAGTAAATAACCAAATAGCAGAACGCTTGCATCTCACGCTCTACATACATAGTATAAAATCAAAAATTGCAGGGCACTTATTGAAGATTGGATTCCAACTATGACAAGGTGTGGGACCACCTGCCGATAGTGTATCTCTAGAGGCGAATACATTGGGTTCAACAAGAACATCTTGCAACCCGGACCACACATGACCAACCACTCATTTCGCTTGAGTGTATCGAATGTATATCACCAACGGTTGGGCTCAAACCACCGTTCCCGAATGGGCAGAATCGATAGAGTAAGAAACAAAAGGAATTTCTCTAGATAGGTGATTATACACCCTAATGGGAGTGACCCACATAGCCATGTTGCCTGCCATATTTTTGTCATTTCCCGGTTGTGAAGCTTGAGGCTACGTCTATCTTTTAGAACATCTGATCACTATTCACTTTGAATGTCACATCATCAAACCCGTCAAATCATTAGTTGATCTTCTCAAAGATATTACGGGTATAAAAGCTAAGAGAAACGAATTTCTCCGCCACCAGACGTAATACCTTGAAAAGACCGTCTTATGTGACCATTAGGAATACTTTGTCAGACATTCGTCCATACAATTTGTCCTAGGACTGGACAAACAGAAAACACCATTTTGGAACATGACGACCCTTGCATTTCACTCCGTCTTCAATTTGTCTTCAGCATAATCCGATTCTTATGCCTATACGGAGTGGTTTTAGATAATATATCCAACCGGCCTCTCCGTATTGACAACGACGGTCAAAAACACTTCGATAGTCGGTTATTTAACTATTGAAGTAAAAGCAACATCCATGCTAATGTATAACTAAACATCATACAATCACGGACACTTTTTTAACATTCGTCATTGTCGAATTATAGTCCCCATTTCTAATAGTGTTATTTAACTCTAATCATATTTCAAACATCGAAATGATGTCGTTGTTTTTTGCAATGGTTTTCCACTATTCGTTCATATATTTCTTTGGATAATCATCGTTACTTATTACTTTAGAATAAGAGGATTTCAAAACAAACTGTTTACATCCCCTAGGGAGTAATGTTATATAAAAATCATGCTTAAGTTTGGTCAACAATGCTAATTTATCGCTATAGTTCAAAAACTTGTCATACGCTGTAATATTCCCCTTTATAACTAATCTCGACAGAATAGTCACGCTTAAGCCTAGTCAACATCATTATTTTATCGCTATAGTTCAAAACTTGCAACATGCTGCTATATTCCACTTTATACTAATCTCGACACTTCTTTCCATTACCAAAAATCTTGACATCTCTTTCCGTTACAAAAATCTTGACATCTCTTTCCGTTACAAAAATCTTGACATCTCTTTCCGTTACAAACAAATACCATCCTTCGATAATAGTGAAGTCGTTCAAGTTGGGGTATTTTAATTACCTCTCAGACCTTGATCAACAACATTCTTATCTTAGAATAGATATAAGTTCGTAACTCTAACCCCTTATACTTTAAAATCCGTAAACGTGCTTCTTGCTATATTTAAATATGGTTTTATGATGCCATATCCTTATTTTGAAAACTCGGTTATTTACATTAGCCTATACAAATCCATTTTTCAACATTTCTCTCCGCTTCGTCTTTCTTAGACAAATCGCTTATTAAACATTCCTCTTCACTTTGTCTTCTTTAGACAAATCCCTTTTTTAAACTAAATCAACTATTCGTTAATTTATTACATTAGATTAATCATCCCAATCTAATTTAATTAAATAACCAATTATTGATCAAAACAGTTTGCTTGGTAAATATTTAGCCATGATTAACCCACTAATCAATTCTAACAAATCTTTTCATTTTGAATAAATAACATTTATTAATCCAAATAATTTCACTTGTATCGATTACTATAAAAATAATAATTTATTTCTAAATAATCTCATTTACTATTAAATAAACAATAATCGATTCTAACTGTTCTTACTTAATATGAAATCAACCATAATCTATTTGTAAATATCTCATTTAATTGTTCTTATAACAATAATTTCTTGTTATTAATCATCCAGTTAATCTCCGCCTACTTACTTATTAATCTTATTAATGTAAGAATCCACTTTACCAAATCATTTAATAAGTATGGTGAAACACATGCTTCGCACACGGTGGGATTTTGGTAAAACAATAGCGGTTAAAACAAATGATACATTTATGGTTGGTTGTTGCCACTTTCTTAATCGATATCATCTATTGATTAAATCAAAATTACGTTTGAATTTCCATTTAACGCTAATATCAACACAAGGTTTCAAAAGTCAATCGGGTTCAAACAGTGCATTTATATAAAACAAACAGTACAGATAAATATTGAGGAATCCGGTTGGATTCCTCCAACCGGTTTCCTGCATCCACCGATGTTAGTCAAACAATTATCACTGATTCCATACTAGAAAATATTTTAATCGATGGAATCAGTCCAACCAATGATGTGTATATATGCAACGATATACAATTCAACCAATTTAACTGTAATCTACCAAAGCGAACATCACCCAGCATTCAATCAATATTATAATATTTTAATATAGATCAAAGTCAGTGAATTTACTCACCTTTGCGCTTTAACCATTAAATAACGATTTGCGTTGATTGTTCTGATCATGCATTTTATTCCGTCAAAAATCCCAGCGAGCTCCAAATTGCTTTTGACCGATTCCAATACGTACCGTTCCCGTGAACATATGACCCCAACGGATCAAACCGTTCGTTCTTCGTTTTAAATTCTAGTCCAGTATCACCACCTAAAACACAGCGATACTTTTAGCGTCTGAAAGCTCTCCAACTCCGGCAACAATCACGTTGTATCCCAATGAATCTATCACCAATCTCCGTTCGACGCCGCCAACTACATTGCTTTGGTTACACTAAACATAGTCCGCTCCAATATTACACGCAAAGCTTCAGTATGTGTCCCCATTCACACCAGTATGCGAGCTCCCCATGTCACTCCCAAAACATCCGTAAGTATCCTCTAAAATCCGTTGCCAAATGCCTATACTGTTTTTCCACTTCACTTATTTACTAAACCAAAACCAACCATCAATTATACCACGCAACAGTGTACACCCACCCCCTTCAAACAATACTTTCCCCTTTGTTTGTCTCCTTCTTGCCTGTACGCCCCCTTCTTCTTCCATTTGTATAACATGCACCATCTTATTGAAATGCGTCCACCAATCATGCCTTCTACGTTTATGCGCCAAGTATGCCCTACTTCTAAAAACAACACGCTGCTTCCTAAAAGCGAACTTCACTTCTAGCGTAACTAAAAGCATCCACCTCCACTGACTCCCGCTACTGTTCATCCTTGTTACAAACCAAACTCGCTCGCCCTCCTAGCTACAGTAGCCGTCACCCTCCACTTCCAATGGCCTGACCGTGCTCACCCTGGACCCCTTTAATAAGACTATCGGTCTGTGTAATACCCATATATTGTATAATGTATATACATTGGGCTGGGCTGAAGCCCATTTTCTATTTGTTTTATCAACAAAACGTTGGCAACATTATATAAGGCCAGCAATGTACAATGTAAACATCCTATTCAGTTTTCATCAATACAATTTCATTCTCAAATCTGATTTTCAATATGGTATCAGAGCGACAAAGCCTTGCGGCATAATAGAAGGATCAGATTCAGAAATTAGCAAGTCAAAATTCAATAAAACCGAAAGAAAATCATCAAAACAGAAAGAAAGTAAGTCTCCTCAGTCATATTTCATCATTGGAGATCAGAACTGCCTCGCCAAGAGGTAGAATCAGAGTGATTTCATCATCTTCCACGTTCTTGGCTGCAGTTTCAGCCATCAGACTTTGCAGTCCTCCTCTGGCACGAGACTGGTTGCAGAGATCATCATTTCTGACGATCTTGCCATCCAAGTAGCTCGTTTTTTTGAAACTATTGCCCTCATTTACCCTTGTATTGGTTGCAAAATCACTTAACAGTGATTCTACCACCCAAGTATCATCATCTATCACCCAAGAAAGCTTTTCTTGAACCCCCACATGGCTGGATCGTCAGGTCAGGCACTCAGTTCAGCCAATTCAGGCACCGCTCCACCAACAAATCCTCCATCACCAAGCTTCCAGTTGATAAAGCCCAAAACCCACATAATTACCATCCCTTTAGACGAGGATAATTACATGCTTTGGAAGTTTCAAGTGGAAGCGGCATTGAAGGGATATGGACTTCTTGATTTCATCAAGGGAACAGTGCAAATTCCACCTGTTATGGTTCATGACAAAGATGGTAATCTTATTAGTAACCAAGAATACTTAAACTTTCAAAGGCAAGACAATCTGCTTGTATCATGGCTAATTTCATCAATAAGTGCCAGCATATTACCACGTATAATTGGATGCAATACATCATATGCTATCTGGACTACAGTTGAGCAAACTTTCAGTGCTCAATCTGCAGCCAGATCTATGCTATACAGAAGACAGTTACAATGTATAAGAAAAGACGAGATGTCCATGAATGAATACTTGACTAAAGTAAAGACTCTGTGTGACAAACTGAACTCAACTGGACACATGATCAGTGAGAGTGAACAAGTTCTTTACATTACTAGGGGATTGGATGAGGAGTATGAGTCTATAGTTACGTTCATTGCTTCTCAAAAGACTGTACCTGATCTGCAATACGTATATTCATCACTTCTTGCACATGAAGAAAGAGCTGAACAGAAGAAATTATCTCAATCAGAATTCTCTGTCAACTATGCCTCCACAGCCAGAAATAAAGGTCAGCAAAAGGGTATTGCTGGTCAAAACAAGCAAGAAAATCAGTTTTACAGAGGAGGCACCAATCAAAGAGGAAGAGGTAGAGGAGGCAGATTCAATAATAATAGTAGACCAAAATGCCAAATATGTGAGAAATTTGGGCATACAGCAAACAAATGCTATTTCAGATTTAACACAGAGTATAATGTCAATCAACAAAATCAGAGAGGACCTAATGTCAATGTGACTCAAATGGGACAGCAAAGAACAAATGCTGAAGGTTCAAGAATGCAGACACTAGGAACAAATAATGATGATTCTGGGAAATCAGATGAAATAAATCTTGATGATTGGTATCCAGACTCAGGAGCAACCAATCATGTTACAAATAGCCTACAGAACCTGAATCTGGGGAATAAAAGCTATTCAGGTATGTGTTCTGTTTCTTTAGGAAATGGTGAAACTATTAGTATATCACACATTGGTTGTGGATCCATAAGTGGAAAGAGGGAACTCTATTTAAATAATTTACTTAGGGTCCCCAAGATTAAGAAAAACTTGATTAGTGTGTCACAATTTGCTAATGACAACCAGGTGTACTTTGAGTTTCACCCAAATTACTGCCTTGTTAGGGATTTACTGAGTAAAAACATATTACTACAGGGTAGTTTGGATAAAGGGCTGTACAAGTTCAAGAATATGAAGTGCAGACATGCCGGTGACAATGGAAATCATTGTTATAATGTTGAATCTATTACTGATAATCATGTTAGATCTGTTGATAATCATGTTGAAACTATTACTGATGACAAGAATATGTACAAAACTTTTGATGAATGGCACTGCAAATTAGGACATCCCAATATTAAAATTATGAAGCATATTCTGAATGAAAATAAAATCAAATGCAATGATATACCTGATCATTATATGTGTAAACACTGCCAAATTGGCAAGAGTCATAGACTCCCATTCACTGAATCTGATACAAAGTACAGCAAGCCACTTGAACTTGTTGCTGCAGACTTATGGGGTCCCTCTCCAGTAACAACAAATCATGGATACAGGTATTATCTTTCATTTGTTGATGCATTCACTAGATACACTTGGATTTATCTACTTAAAAATAAATCAGATGCATGCAATATGACAGAACAGTTTGTGACCTTAGTTGAAAATCAAACAAACTGCAATGTCAAAATCATGCAAACTGATGGAGGTGGTGAATTCAAGTCTTTAAAGAAATTCTTTGATAGTAAAGGCATACTGCATAGAATAACCTGCCCACATACTTCAGAACAGAATGGGCTAGTTGAGAGAAAACATAGGCACATAGTAGAGACTGGGCTTACATTGATATCACAATCCTCAGTGCCTTTAAAATTTTGGCCAGAGGCCTTTGTGACAGCAGTGTATTTAATAAATAGGATGCCCACTAAAGTTTTAGAATATAAATGTCCATATGAAATGATGCACAATGTGAAACCTGATTATTCTGAAATGAAAACTTTTGGTTGCCTATGTTTTCCCCATCTTAGACCCTATAACAAGCATAAAATAAGCTTAAGATCAAGCCCATGCACCTTTCTTGGTTACACAGAGAACCAAAAAGGGTACAAGTGCTTGGACAACAGTGGGAGGTTATACATTTCAAGACATGTTGTGTTTGATGAACATGTGTTTCCATTTGCAGAAAAGGGTATTAGAACTACCAAGAAAATTATTAGCACTGAGAAGTGTACATTAGCACCGCCAAAATTGATACAAGACATGGTGAATAACTATGAACAACAGATGCATAATGAAGAAAAGGATAGGGAGAGTGTGCCCAGTACAAGATCCAGTTATAGTCCTTGTAATTCTATCATTGGTGAAGATGACAATGACCATAATATTGGTGAAAATGAAGCTATTGACACAGATTCAGGAGGTGGAAACAGCAACACTACAATAAACACTAGCAGCGATGATGAACCACATGATCAGAATAGACACCATATGATGACAAGAGCTAAGCATGGTATATTCAAGCCTAAAGTATACACTACAGCCATAGAAGACAGAGAACCAATGAACTATCATGAGGCTGTGAAATGTGATAAATGGAAATGTGCCATGGATGAAGAATTTGCTGCTCTAATGAAAAATGAGACATGGAGTTTAGTAACTGCACCAAAACATAAAAATATCATAGGGTGTAAGTGGACCTACAGACTAAAAAGGGCAGCTGATGGTAGCATACAGAAATACAAGGCAAGACTAGTGGCCAAGGGATATACACAAGAATATGGGTTTGATTTTAAAGAGACTTTCTCCCCTGTGGTCAAACATACTACCATAAGAATAATTATCTGCATTGCATTGTATAATAAGTGGTGCATTAGACAACTGGATGTTTGCAACGCATTTCTAAATGGTGAACTAAAGGAGGATGTATATATGGAGCAACCAGAGGGGTACAAGACAAATCATAGTATGAATTATGTATGTAAACTGAACAAGGCAATTTATGGACTGAGACAAGCATCTAGAGTATGGTATGATAAACTTAAAGACACATTCATGATTCTGGGTTTCAATACAGCTAGATCAGACAACTCTCTGCATATTAAAAGAAAAGGAAAGGATGTCACATTCATACTTGTGTATGTTGACGACATTTTAATCACTGGAAGCAATCAAGCAGAAATTGACAAGATAGTTCGATACTTAGATCAAACATTTTCTATCAAAGACTTGGGAAGTTTGAATTACTTCCTAGGAATTCAGGTTAGTCAAAACTCCAAGGATGAAATTATGCTGTCACAAAGCAAATATATCACAGAATTACTTGTTCGAGCCAAAATGGATAAAGCTAAGCCAATGCCAACGCCCATGACAAGCAATCTAAAACTATCTAAGCATGAAGGTGAAGCCATTCAGAATGTAAAAGAATACAGGAGTATAGTGGGTGCTTTGCAATACTTAACTGTTACAAGACCAGACATCAGTTATAGCGTGAATAAAGTGTGTCAATTTATGCAATCACCACTCGATAAACACTGGACAGCAGTGAAAAGGATCCTACGCTATCTAAGTGGAACGATTAATTATGGCATCAAGTTAAAGACCAGCAAAAACTTACATATACAAGCTTACAGTGATTCAGACTGGGCATCAGACCCAGATGATCGACGATCGACTTCAGGATATTGCGTGTTCATGGGATGCAATCCAATCTCTTGGTGCTCAAAGAAGCAATCAACAATTTCACGATCAAGCACCGAAGCAGAGTATCGATCACTGGCAAGCACCACAGCTGAAGTGATGTGGGTGAATTCGCTCCTCAAAGAACTAGGGTTTCTTCCTGATAAGAAACCAGTAGTATGGTGTGATAATCTGAGCACAGTATCTCTTTCAGCCAACCCGATTCAACATTCTCGCACAAAACATATTGAAATCGATTTGTATTTTGTACGAGAACAAACCACCTCTGGAAAGTTGGACGTAAATCATGTTCCTGCTCAATATCAAAGAGCAGATGCACTCACGAAGCCCCTATCGTTGAGAAACTTCGTGAAATTTAGAGAGGAAATGAAAGTAGAAGAAGATGGCGGCGGAAGAACGAGAAGGGAAAACCCTAGATGAATTTGAGGGTGGGTAATAAGACTATCGGTCTGTGTAATACCCATATATTGTATAATGTATATACATTGGGCTGGGCTGAAGCCCATTTTCTATTTGTTTTATCAACAAAACGTTGGCAACATTATATAAGGCCAGCAATGTACAATGTAAACATCCTATTCAGTTTTCATCAATACAATTTCATTCTCAAATCTGATTTTCAATACCCTTCATCTCACCGCTGCGCTAACCTAGAACCACTCGAGCTCCCTCTCCTTGTCACAGTTTTTCAGGTAGCAACTCTCCGAAGTGAATACAAGGTAGAAGAGAAACATTTGTGGAGTTTATTTATATGACATACTCTTGCAGAACACAAATAGAGACAGGGAAGAACTAAATGGGAAGATGAGAGGTAAAGCATTAAAAACGTGAAAGAAGACAGAATGGTAGAGAAGAGAAGCCTGTTGTGGAATCCTGAGAAGTGAATGCGCGTGCGTTTAAATAGATGAGGATACTTCATTTGCAAGGATTAGGGGAATAGGCGAGGTACATGTAGTGTTAGCTAGGATTTGAAATCTCATTACTCTTTTTTCTTTCTCTTCCTCTTAGCTGTGTTATTAGACATGCGTGATGACACTGCCTTTATGGAGAAAGCACACACAGTCTATGTATTTGATTAGTTAGGGAATAGATTCTACAAGATTTTACACTGCTTTGACGTAGACAGTAGGAAGCTGTAGTTTAAGTTTACAATGTGCGGTTTCCTTCATAGGGTAGGTGAGAACAGTAAGAACACTTGAAGCTTGGTAGACTGGCTAGGAAAAGAAAACTCATATGCTTCACGTTTTCGGAAAGGATGGGCTGTAGTGATTCGAAACAGTTCCAGTGTTTTCTTTTTCCTTTTTAGGCACTGAAAATTTATAAGTAGCTGGGTGTGTGATGTGAACAAACGTGGAAGGAGATAGGTTAGGATTTTGGAAAAGAAACAACAGGGAGATGAGCTGCGGTCGCTAAAAATATTTAAGTAGATCCTACGGTGGTAGACAAAGTATAGAGTTTGCACTTCATAGGTTTCCTTTGATTTTGAAAGCATAGGCTAGGTGATACCTCTTAAGCATGTACGTTCGATTGAACGTTTAGGTTTTAAGAGGGGGTTTCTAGATTAGAGTAGTGAATGAGTCATGAAATATAGGCTGCTAATTTCAACTTGGAACGTTCTAGACATAAATGGTGAAAAGAAATAACATGGTGTGACTTGCTTTTGGGATGGGCGAAGGGTACAAGTTGACAACATTTTCTTTTTAAGCCTAACTGTTAGGCATGAAAGGCCTACGTTGAGTTTTCACTTCTATGGTGTAAGCGTAACATGCTCTAAAAGTATAATAGGACTTCCGAACCTGTCCTTTGCTTCAAGCACATATCTGTCTTCGTTTGACAGCTAACTTTGTAGCTGTTGTCTAGTTCTCAGTTGTGTTATAGGTGCATGTGCTTTGTTCCTTAAGAGGTATAAGTAAATATATGTTTTTATTTTATGTTGTAAATTTTAGTGTACCGTGTTACATAAGGTTTTGTCCATATTAGAGCTATTACGGACAGAAATAAAAAATACAGTCGTGTCTAGCGAGGTGCCACGATCCCAAAAATATAATAATATCGGTAGATTGACTCATATTTTGAAACCTCAAAATATTGATATAGGGTGTAAAATACTCAAAATAGAAAGTTGCGTATTTAATTAATTAAAATTTACAGTAAAATTCTAAAAATGAAATTATCACTACGTCTCAAAAGAACCTTGTCTGAATTCGAAACTGATATCTAGTTATATCAAATAAACTGTTACAATCGATAAACGATTCTACAGCGACTATTTGACTATTTGATTTGGACGCATCTTGCAATATATAATTCAAAAATTCGATTTTTCACCTCCATTAGAAAAAAACAGTTCGATAGATTCCATCGTTTCTTGTTTCGTAGAAATCCGACTTGTAACGGATACTGTATGCTCAGTTGAAGTTCAAAACGTTAAATTACGAACTGCAGCGTCGTTATGAGCTCGATTTTATTTAATATATATTTTTATACGTTCAACTTCGTTTGAATTAATAAATAAATCCACTTATATCACGAATTCAATATTTAAACTGATTTAAATATTCAAATATAAACCGATAAAACTGCGGGACATTACAATTTTTATGAAAAATAAAAGTGATACTTTTGGACATTTTAAAGATTTTATCAAAAGAATTCAAAATTCTAAAAATCTAAAAGTTAAAAATGTTCGAGCAATCACGGTGGAGAATTCGAGAATGAATCTTTTGAACATTTTTGTAAAAGAAAGGAATAAATCATAATTTTCATTTTCCTAGAACTCCACAACAAAATGGGGTTGTAGAAAGAAAGAATAGAACTTTACAAGAATGTGCTAGAACTTTATTGAATGGAAGCACTTTACCAAAACAATTTTGGGCAGAAGCTGTAGCAACTACTTGTTATGTATTAAATCGAATTTCCATTCGCCTTCTAACTAAAAATACACCTTACGAACTTTTAATGGAAGAAAACCAAACATTTCTTATTTTGAAGTTTTGGGTTCTAAATGTTTTATTCTTAACACTAAAGATCAACTCGGAAAATTTGATCCAAAAGTTGATTATGGATTTTTTGTCGGATATTCAGTACGTAGTAAGGTTTATCTTATTTTCAATAAACGCACTAATGTTATCGAAGAATCTTTGCATGTATCTTTTGATGAAAATTTTGATAAGAATATAAACAACAAAGATGAAGATGAAATCACTGAAAATACTAGTCTTGAAAACACTGAAAATAATTTCATTAGATCACCTCCTAGAATTTTATGAGATCACCCTACACAAAACTTTATTGGAGAGATCGATTCACACGTTCGAATAAGGAGTCAAGTAAATCAAATGGGTCAGGTAGCATTTCTTTCAACTATTGAACTCAAAAATCCAAAAGAAGCCTCTACGGATGATTACTGGATAGTAGCTATGCAAGAGGAATTAAATTAATTCGAATGCGATGATATCTGGGAGTTAGTACCTCGACCAAATGATCAATCAATTATTGGTAGAAAATGGGTGTATAAAAATAAGGCCGATGAACTTGGAAATATTATAAGAAATAAAACCAGATTAGTAGCACAAGGCTATAATCAAGAAGAAGGTATTGGTTATGAAGAAACATTCGCACCTGTAGCAAGGCTTGAAGCTGTACGCATTCATTTAGCATATGCGTGTTTTCATAATTTCAAACTTTATCAAATGGACGTCAAAAGCGCTTTCTTAAATGGTTTTATTAAAGAAAATGTATATGTAGAACAACCATCATTATTTATACATGAAAAATATCCAGATTATGTTTACAAACTTAAAAAGGCCTTATATGGTTTAAAACAAGAACCACGTGCTTGGTATGAAAGGCTCAAAAGTTACTTAATAAATTCAGGTTTTCATATTGCAAAAGCATATCAAACACTATTTATTAAAAATACAAATAAAATATTTTAATTGTACAAATTTATGTTCACGATATTATTTTTGGTTCAACTAATGAAAACTTATGTAACGAATTTTCTACAATTATGAAAAACGAATTTGAATGTCACATATGGGAGAATTATCATATTTTTTCGGTTTACAAATTAAACAAGTTTCAAATGGTATTTTCATTTATCAAGAAAAATATTGTAATAATTTATTAAACGTTTTGGTTTAAACAACATTCTGGAAAGCTAACTCCTATGAGTACTACAGCTCATCTTGAAAGAGATGAAAATAGAAAAAGAGTTGATCAAAAACTATATAGAAGTATTATTAGTTCATTACTTTATTTAACTACAAGCAGTCCTGACATAATGATGAGTGTATGTTTATGTCCAAGATTCTAAGAAGATCCTAAAGAATCACATCTGAGAGCAGTGAAACGGATTCTAAGATATCTTAATAACACTAAGGATTTCGGTCTTTTTTATCCGAAAGAATGTCCATTCGAATTAGTATCTTTAAGTGATGTTGATTTTGGTGGATTCCGGATGGATAGAAAAAGTACAAGTGGTACATGCCATTTCATTGAAAAATCACTTGTATCTTGGTTTTGTAAGAAACAGAATTGTGTGTCTCTCTCTACATGTGAAGCAGAATACATATCTGATGCTTTAGCTTGTGCATAAGTGATCTATATGCAACAAACACTCAGAGATTTTGGAGTAAACTTAACGAATTCAACAATATATTGTGATAATACTAGTGCAACAAACTTATCTAAAAATCCTATAAATTGACACGAACTAAACATATTGATATTCGTCATCACTGTTTACGTGATAACATAGAAAAAGATATTATAAATTTAGAATATATCTCAACTGAAAATCAAATTGCCGACATATTCACTAAACCGCTATTAGAAAATACTTTTATTAAAATAAGACGTGAATTAGGGATAATGTTAGTTAAAGATATATAGTTTAGTATAATATTACTTTAAAAAAAAAGTTAAGTTCGTATACATGTTAACCTACTAGCAAAATTTAGCTTATTTCCTAAAATTACTCACTATGGTTAAGTATTTCTCTGGTTATGACCTTCTGAAATACCAACCACATGTTTTTCTTTTAATCTCACCTATATAAGCTTATGTCTTTTCACTACAAATCAAAACACAAAGTATAAACTTAAAAGAAGTTCAACAAACAACTATGTCTTCCAACAACTCGAGTTCCTCAATTAATATTACTTTTACAATGGATAGTTCGTCAGATACTCCGTAATTTCCCACACCAACTCCTAGAAATGAACCACAATATCGATGGGGTAACTATCACACAGGATTCACTTCGGATTCAAAGAAGGCTAAAAGAGCTCTATTTTCATCACCGGATACAAAAAGGAAAGTAGATGAAATTCACCACTATTAAACAGAGCAAATAGCACTCCAAAAAGAATTATACATCGAGCAAAAGGTCACCGCAACTCGTTTAAGTCTTCTTGGAAAAATGATTTATAAATTTTGTGGCCTAAAATTGAAGGATGTTTCTTCACCCTTACCGATTCCAGCAGACCCTATTGATCCTTCCTCAACCTATTAAACTGACAAAGATCCGTTTAATCCTACAAAGAAGTACTGTACCTTCTCTCCTGAGCGACCATCGTATAGTCCAAACTATTGGGACCACAATTACAAAGCAAATGTAGGAAAAAGTTTTTCAACACAAACAAAAACTCCGCTTTCTAAGAATTAACTCTTGTTTATTATTATTTACATTTCAATATTTAACTTGTCTTATCGTAACCATTCTCTATTAATATATAAAATAAATTTCTTTATCATAAACAAAATCATTCACATAAATTTATATAAACAGACATCTGATTTAAATCAAAAGGACGTCTGGGTACAAGGTATAAATTTTTTTATGACCAACAGACGCCTGATACAAACAAGACATACGTCTGATATATGGTCAGAATGAACTATATTCTTGCTGGTTCGAAATTTATCAAAAACAGACGTCTGACTCAGATTTTCAGACGTATGATTACTGAAGCATGTATTCTATACCACACAAAAAAGACGTCTAAATAGAAATAAACAGATGTCTGAATTCACCCAAAAATGAACTATTTCCTTGTGGGTACGAATAGAACAAAAAACAGAAGTATGTTTCTTAAAATCAGACGCCTGAATTCAAACATGATTGTTTTTAAAAAGGGGACACGACTTACCAACCATTATAACTCTTCATCTTTTCACCTTTTACCATTCCATCTTTTTACCTCTTATAAAAACCCTAGTCCCCAATTCTCAAAATCACTTAAAAACTTCACTTTTTTACCACAAAATCATGGAAAATTGAGGCAAACGTACAAGAGAAGAAGAATGAAATCCATCTTCCGACGAATTAATTCAAAAATGGCTATGGGATGATACCACCAAGGCAAGGTACAAGGCAACAAAAGATTCCAAATTCTTTGAAGGTGCTTTTGTTAAGTTTGATTCTCTCTCTAATTATCGAATTCTACAATATGCTAGACATTATCACTTCGAATCTCTAGTCGATTTTAATACAAACAATGTCAAATTTTATTTTTTGTTAGTAAAGTTATTTTTGGCAAACTTGAACCTTGATCATACAAGACCTCAAAACAAAAAGGATTGTGTTTGGTCTTGGGTATGTAAAAAATATATCCTTCTTCCAATTCAACGATTAGGTCAAATTTTGCAATGTGCTTGGCAAGGGCTTGATATTGACACAATAGAAGTTGATATGACTACAAGGGATGAGATATCACACAAGTTCCTTTCTGATAATCTCGTTAATATGCATGAAATTACCTTTACTCATCAACGACCACAAGCTCGATTATTAAACCGAATATTGGTCCGAACAATCAAACCCTGGAAAGGAAGTTATGAAAAGGTCTATAAACGTGATTTCTAAGCCCTGTATGCCCTATACTTAAATAAGCAAATCAATTGGGCAAAAATCATTTTAGATGAATAGATGGATATAAATTACAAGCGTAAGTATAAGACTATTCATTACGGTGCTTATATAACTCGAATTCTTATCGCTTGTGAAATAACCATACCCGATACTCCTTCTCTAAGCATTAAAGAAATTGGTTCAAAAACCTTAAAGCTCATGGATATTGATCCTAATCCGACAACTTTGGAGTATACATTTTTTGAGCCTTGGACCCAACACATTGCATCTCAGCCAGAGGCTCTTATAGCCGAGCCTTCTCATCACCGTCAACTTAGGGAAAAAGAAGAAGAAGAAGGAATTCAAATCATTTCTCCCGGAACTTCCTACAAGCAAGCCTTAGTTACACTATCACGCAATCAATCTAAAATTCATAAAGATTTGAAGCATTTTGAAAAGAAAACAAACAAGAAATTTGATTCCATCAAAGGATTTTTGAACAAAATTTGTGAGGCAATTTCTTGCACCAGGACTTCTTCTAGCCAAGCTCATGCTTCAGCTCCGTTTCAATGGTCATCTAGTTCGGCCGAAGAAGTTCCCAATACTGGTTCTGAACAAGGCTCTCCCAAAGACGGTGGAACAACTATTGTGGCATCTACTTACGAGGATTAGTAAGCATGGTTAATGATATGGTGATCTACATATTTTGACTACAAACTTTTAATTAACTAATGGTATGTAATATTTTTTGGTACTTGCTCTTTATTTCAACACAAAACTCTATTATGTGCTATGGTATGTCATATCTAAACAGTTGTGCTTGTCTATTATATGTTTGTGTTTATGGTGTGATTGTGTGTCGAGCATAGAAATTTCATAAGTATCCCTTTTTTCAAACAAAGGGGGAGAAACAAGTAATGATATATGCATATTGACAGGGGGGCTTATATAGTTGTCATTAGTCAAAAAGGGGGAGAATGGTGAATTTCGCTATATAACGTTTTGACTATGATAACTATACATAAGCATATATACTATATCAACAAACTCTGTTTTGCAAGAAGATATTCGATAAGAAGATTCAAGAAAACAAAATAAAGATTATATATGTTGTAAGAGTCTGTTAGTCTTAGATCTATGTGTTAAAGTCTTCCTAGATGATTACACACACACACACATTATATATATATATATACTTTTCACATTGAAATAAGCAAGGAATAAGTTTTGCTCAGAAAATAGATGTTTGAAATATTTTAGACAGACGTCTGTTCGTTGAAACAGATTTCAAATTTACATAAAATTTAGACGTCTGTTCTAAATTTTTTAGACATCTGAATCTGCTAAGAAATAAACTATTCCCTTACTGTTTTATTTTACTTATCAAAACAGACATCTACAAATTATATTCAGACATCTGATTACGAAGGGTTGCAGCCTATTATGAGGAGTCACAACTTTCTAATTCATATTTCTTAATCAAATCTCTTTGTTCTTAGTTTAACTCTTTATGTAAATAGAGCTTGATTAAGTAAGACAATCACCAAAATTTATTCAAAATCTTTCTATCTTACTCAAAGCACTCTAATCTCTAAAAGCACTCTGTTTACAAATACTTGAGATTTTAATCATCCATACTCTTTCAAAAGCTTCACATTTATCATCAAGGAAATACATATAGGAAGGGTGTACTTCATATTGACATATCCGTGTTGATAAGAACACAAATAAGTCGTCAATTATTTCGTATTGAGAAAGTCCTCTTCAGCAGTTGAGGCAAGAAATCCTGTTCGGATGTTTGGATAATTTTGAACCTATTCCTCCGGGTGAAGTAAGGATTTTTGTGTTAGTGAAATACCAGAAGGGAGTTTGGGACTGGACGTAGGACAGTGGTCTTAACCAGCATAAAATCGACTGTGTGATTTTACTTACTACTACTACTCTGCTATATACACTTTATCATACTTATACTCTATACTATACGATCCTACCGCTGCATAGTCATTTACAATCACAAGCTTTACACTAAATTAAAATAAAATTTATAATTAACTTGAGTTTTTAATTACTTTTATTATATTAACTTAGTCATGATTTCGCTAATTAATCTCCCTCTAATCCCGATTACTACCCAAGCCTTCGAACCCACCATCACAAACCTCCATCACCACCAAAACCTCACCACGCCGCCAACTCCTGATGACCGAAATCTCACCCTAACCCACTGCCTGATGCGCTTCATCATCATCAACTTTCGCCTCTAAGAACGGTCACAAACATTCCCATCGAGGCCAATCAGAAAATACACGTTTCCAAAATATGGTCGCCTCCGACCACCAGAGGGGACTGGACTAGTGCCTACACAACCGCCTCCCTCTCGCTGACCTTTGACCTTCAGACCATCTCACCTGGAATTTCCCAATGTCAGCGTTATTTAGGAAAAAACAAAATGGCTACAGTTGGGATCGAACCTCGATTTGGGCCACCTTTGGAGGTGTTAGGCTACCACACCACCACCGAGAGGAAGCCCTCGATCCCATCTCCAACTTTCTTATTGGCCACCTTCGTTGATTCCTCACTGATTTTGAGATAGAAATCAAAGTTCAAAATGATAAATAAGAAGGTGGCGGCTAAAGTTGGTTGACCACGATTTAGGGTTCGGTAGATCTAGGATGTATTTATAAGTGGATTATATTATTGAAATATTTTCACGAAACTTATGCCTGAAGTTTCATGCTTTAATGACCACGTACGAGCTCCGATCGCGATAAAAATTGAAATCCTACAATAACTTAATATTTAGGACACGATGAAACTGGTTTCATCGAATTACGAGATCATTTGAAAATGTCCCTTTTAATTTCACAATGTAAATAGATACGCGTTGATATCGCGCACGATCACAAAATAATTCCAATTGACTTGAAACTTGAAATATTACAATAATTAACCATTACTGATTTATTAAATGAGTTTCGTTGAAATCCGAGGTTGTTTTTAAAAAAAAGGCTATTCTCACGTTCTAAATCGTTAAAATATAAATCGATTTCAAAACAATTCAATCCCATGATAATAAATTATTATTATTGTGTATATTCAAACAAAATTTTGTATATAACTTCAAAACAAACTAATTTGGATTTTAAACTTAATATTCTGAATTTCAAGTTAAGTTGATATTGAATTTATTTAAAATCCTTTTATTTTATTTAATAAATTGTTATATTTTGTAAACGATTCTACAACGATTTTCTAAAAATTTGATTTGAGCATAACTCAAAATCTATAAGATGAAATCTCTAATTTTTCTTTCTTAGAAAATTATAATCCAATAGATCCAGAAGATTCTTATTTCAAAGAATTCCGATTTATATTGGATCTTGCATATTCAATTGAACTTCAAATCATAAAACTTTGAACTACCACGATATTGCGAGCTCGTTTTTAATTAAATAAAAATTATACATTCAAATTTCGTTTAATAATATATTCTTTATTAAAATTTCAAATCTAAACTTAATTGGTCTTAATAAATTATCACATTCATACTATATCTCAAATTCAATTTATTTCAAATGTTTCGGAATTAAATTTATTACTTTACTATTCAAATTGAGTTAATAATCAAAATTGGAGAATCCGAATTATTGTAATTTCCATATCAACATTTAAACCTATTTTAAATGTTCAATCTTAACGGCTAAAAATCTGGGTCGTTACAACATATTTTTATTAATTTTTTCCGATACCAAATACATTTTGTGGAAAGTTATATTTGATTACATATCAGTAATAGCCCAAGGTAATATTCACATGTGTACCCCTTATCGCTTTATTCTCTGCACTATCCTGTAGTATTACTATTCTGTGGTACTTTTGGATAGGATGTGTATAGAGGTAGGGATGTATCAAAGCAGGTTTAGAATAATACGAAGTATAACACATTAGTCATGGCTTTGGATGAGATATGTGTCCCCATCTCCGTAGGTATGCGGTAGATTTCATTATAATTAAGTGATGTTACGAATATATGACGATTTTTAAGTCATCATCTAGGACATGCTGTTTATTTTTCATACAATATGCACATTCCTTATCTTGTTGGTGTGTACTTGTTTTCATGTCGGTAGTGATGATGGTGAGTAAACTTGTAAATGACATAAATATGAACGAAGTAATCCAGTAACGACTAGAGTTGCACAGTGGGAATTAGTCTACAATCTTCCACTAGTTGCATCTGTTTGTTTTTTTTTGAAAATCTGTATATTGTTGCATTAATGTTCTCGATTTAATGAATTATGTGTGATTTTTCTCTATGGTTGTTGATGTTTGATGTACTGGCTGTGTATAAGGACTTTTAAAAATGATTGTCTTATTCAAATAAGCAAATGATTTGGTAGAAATGTGAATTTGACATAAATTAATCTGAAATTATTTAGTACTTAGTTTTACATTTTTATTTGTCTATCAAGTGATTTAATAATTATGGTCAATGTGGATGCACACTATTTGGTAGAGATTCCTAAACACTTAAAACGAGGAAAAAATAATACAATGTTTTATAATTTGAAAATAAATATTTAGCTCATAATCATGTATTATTTTCTAGATAATATATTATTTAAACAATGAAAATACCATTTTCTAGATTTAAATATATTTTTAACAGCATAGCCAACCATTGGATATTAGTATGAAATTTAGATCTTTAGCGAGACAATGTTAATATATTGTCCTGGGTAGTCAACAGTGCGTCCAATTGGTGAATTCAATCACAAAAATTTGTGACGTGACAATGTTGTATATTTTGATATAAATTGTGTATGGAAATTTTATATTTTCTAAGTTGAAGAAAGAATTGTTTTCCTGTCCGCAACTCTAGTGCGGCCGGTGGGGGTTCCTAGCTCCCCAGGAAGAGGGAGAGGGTTCGATTCCCACCTCACGCACTTTCTTTCAAATAAGTGGGCTTATCATGTGCATAAGCCTGATGACCCCGCAGACCGGGTTAGGTGCAGTAGAGGGAGTTTTACGTCAGTGCCGCTTTCTCCTCTGAAAAAGTTAAAAAAAAAAAAGAATTGTTTTCCTAGCAGTGATGCTAAATTTTCTAAAAACTAACATGTTCTTTAAAGTTATGGTGATCCTGGTAGTAAAATTGGTCCAATTTATAAAGATGCGATAGACATGTTTAAGTCAAATATTGTCTAGATGTATCGTTTATGTAGTGGTGTTCTTATCAGCCAGTCAAACCATGTGAATAGATATATGTGAAAGATTTATGATATTGTAAAGTGTGGCACGTCACCATCTATTTTTCTCATAGTACTAATGAAGTTCTTTTAGATGGATTGATATAGACTGCGTTATTAATTTGTTTCATATATGCTATAAGTACGAGGTAAGATGAAAATATGACACTAATATGTACCACTCAGTGTATGTATATGTATATTTATATAAGTATGTGTGTATATATATATATATTCTCATAATGTTGATATGTTATAGGTTAATGGTTATACCCTTTTGTGATAACAAACATATATGATTAAAGAAACTTTCTTGTGCCTTTGCACTGTGTTCAATTAGGCATTAAAATCAAAACATTAAATCTATTTGGATGATTGTGCCCACTTCGAAAGGCTAAGATTAGAATCTACAACTTTTATTTTAAGAGCCTTGTAGGAAAAAAAAAACATTTTCTAGGCCATATGTATACAATGTGTAGTTTGAAGTGATTACTTTTAGCAGATTCCTTGAGTTGTAATCCATATTCCTGTGAATCAAAAATTGGTTCGAAAGGACAGAACATTATATAATAATTCAACTTTTGATGTCATTGTCAAAATTTTATGTTTTTACTAATTTAAAATTTATCAGGACATTGATAAAAATATTAACACTATGTTTCTTTAAACTTAAAAGAATTCATATCCATCAAATCTCTTCATATGAAGCTAATATCCAAGTTGAGTTGAGCATATGTATGCATGAAGCATGTTTGGGCTTACTAACAACATAGGCTTGCTTTTCTTACTTAACAATAATCAAATTTTCTTAAATGCTAATTAAGACATGTTTTTACACCAGATAGTCGTACGATGAATTTTATATATATATATATATATATATATGATTTCCTTATGTTTCAGAATGTCGTATTGATCGGGATGTATATATTTTGTTTTGATTTTATATATAAATTTCCCCATGTTTCAGAATGTCATATTGATCGGGATGTATATATTGTGTTTTGATTTTCTGGAATTCTCTTTTAATTAAAAAGGTTGTGTTGACATTTCCCAAAAATTCCTAACTTAGAAAATATTCATAAAATATTCATATGTGAAAAATTAAAAGTCATTGAAATGATTATATTTAAATTACACTATACAAAAAGATGAGTTGGAGTGTGAGAGCCATATGAAGGATTAAGTAGTTAAATTTGATAGGAGATCATAGATACAAATATAGTTAAGGTATGAATTGTTTGACATCTCTATATAAGAAATCATGAGTATGTAATTTTCATAAGGATGATTTGTAACAATCTTATTTTCTATGCCATACAAACAAATAAATTTTACTAAAATAAATATGTTCAAACTAGATTTGATAATTTATATTTTAAAAATAAAATTTGTTAATTAAATTTTATTCATTAAAAGGTTTTGTCATTATAAATTGTACCGAATTAGTAAATTCTTTTAAAATATTAAATTGAGATGAATAAGGAATTTAAATTAATATGATATTTTGAAGTACAAAGTAATATAAATCTAATTCAAAATATAATTAGAAATAAATAAAAAGAATTTGTAAATAGAAAATTTAACTAAACTAATGAAAATTAGAACTTAGGGCCAAAAAAGTAAGGCCCAACCTACTTAAATCCATGGTTCCTTCTCCTTGTTCTAGTGTTCTCTGCCTTTTTCATGAATTAAGTGTGAATCTATGAAAACCCAAACAATCAACTTTTCATATTTGGAACCTCTTATTTCCCAAAGAGTTTTATGCCCATAGGAAAAAAGAATTACACTCAAATCAAGAGCAAATCAATCGTGCAACATCATGAAGTGCGAGGCTAGAGAGGTCCAAGGTGGGCAATGTAAGATCTATGACTTGCACAATCAGAGGTGACTCAGGAAGAGGTTCATGAAGCATGATGTGGTTATAGGTTTATGACTTGAAGTAAAATTGGTGTCAGTGGTAATGTGAAGATCATTGTACGATGCAACTTGGCTGGATGTGAAGCTCACCTGAGGTTTTTTGTCGATAATAGTGGAGTTTCAATATATTCTTAACAAATTGTAAAGAAGATGCTGACTGGTTGCATTTTGATTGGCCTAATTTTCTTTTAAGTTATTTGCTTGGCATGGATGGTTCGAATTTGACTCGTCTACGTGATATAAATTGCTTTGTTGTTTGTTTGATATGTTTGGGACTAATTATCATTCTATAACATATTTATTTATTTATTTTCTTTCTTTGAAAAGATGTTATGAAATGTTTTGGAAACAATTATATAAGGGTTTTGGAAATTTGTTAAACTTGTTTTATAAATAATTTACCAAACTTATTTAGTTACCTATACTATATTTGTAAATATAATTTTAGTTATAAAATTAAATATTGCTTTCTATTGGTTATACTACTCTTTTTAACATTTGTATTATAGTTTTGAATTGTTTAAGGATATGTATGTGTGTGTGTGTATTACTATCTTATAAAATGTATTACGAAAGTAACAGTATTATCTTAAGTCAAGATTACTATTCTAGTCAGTAATTAGATTGAGCATGTGATAATAATATAATTTTTTAAGTAAAAACATATTTCTTTTTTATTTCCCATTAGTTCGATTATGAAGTGGAAATTTTGAATTGTATGTCGGGTTTAAACAAATATAATATGTATTGTAACTTATGAATTTTTTGTATATAGTATTTTATTTCAAAAATTATGAATTTAATTTAAAATAATATCAAATGTTTTTTAATATGAACCATTGAAGATTTTAGGAGCATTGCTAAGGATTTCAAATGTTAGATTATGGTTTGGAAAGAATTTATTATAAAGGTCTTTAACTTATTTCAATGAAATATTCAAAGATTTTGAAATAGCCTCCATAATTATAGTTAACATGAAAAGTGATTTTGGAATTTTAAAAATGTATGTAAATGTAATTGGAAATGAATTTTAGTATTTGAATTTTATTTTGATCGTTTACTCGCTTTTGGATCGAATAGCTTTAACAAGACTTAGAGAATCCAAGAGGAATCAAATTGAATGAAACTTTGCAAAAGAACTTTGAAAACACCAAGAAATAACTTAGGAAAGATTAAAGCAAAATGGTGCTTACACCACGACTTGAAGCCATGTCATATTGGCTTGACCATATGCCATTCTACTCATCGACACCTCTATTTGATACTATGAATTTTCAATTGATTTAAATGAGTATTTAATGAGATATTGATGACTCATATTTTGGTCTTGAATGTATAAGATGACTCATGAAGACAGATGATTAAACAAACTTAGAATGACTCATACTTTGGTCTTGAATGTTTAGGAAGACTCATGAAGACAGATGAACAAACTAACTTAGAATGACTCATACTTTGGTCTTGAATGTATAGGATGAATCACGATGACATATGATCAAACTAACTTAGAATGACTCAACAATGGACAAGACGACTCAACTAGAAGCTCGAAAATGGGACGATAGAAAATAATTCAAAATATGATAACATTATGACTCGACACCAAATCATAGGTATGACCCTGCATCGAGTTGTAGGATTGGCGATGGTATAGTTCTTTTTAGTGATGGCTCATCTTGACTATAAGATTCTGGTGCAACCCGACTTCTTGCTCAACACTACTAATTTCACATATAAATAATGGATGATTTTCTACCAAAAGAGATATCAAATTTGCGAAGAGACATTATCTCATAGATTGAAGTGGATGTAAGACAAAGTTAGCTAAACCATTATAAAAGTTCTATTTCCCTTTTCTGATTTCTTGCTTTATCTATTAATTGTAAGAGATCTATGATTACTACTATATAGATTGCCTATAAGGTTGTTGCTTTGGTTACTTTTAGGTATAGATTCTAATCTTGGTGTTAACATTTGATGCATTCATTGAGAATGAGAAGGAAAAGAGCTTGGAAGTTGAAGATTCAAAGAAATGGCAAGACCTTCAAGTAGATCTAAGATTTGAGAAAGTTTTTTGAATCAGGAGTAGTTATTAAGTTTCTTCACATTATAATAGACCTAGTTATGTCATCAAGGGTGATGTGGAAAGGATTAAGAAGGAGAAGTAGGATATCTTAGCTAGATCTGCAAGAGATCAGAATCAAACCTTGGGAATTCACTTAAGAACTAGATTAGAGCATGTTGAAATAGTCCCTTCATGAGTGTCAATACACCAGAAAAGCAATTTTGCCACGGCTTTGGGCCATGGCTAATTAGTTTTGCGACAGCCCAAAGCCGTGACAAATAGGAATTTTGCCACGACCCGTAGCCATGGCAGATTTATGTTTTTCCATGGCTTTTACCCATGGCAATTTTAAATTGCACTTTTTTATATCATTTATCCACGGCTTTGGACCATGGCTAAATTCAATTAGAAAAACTGCATATTAATCAGATTCCTCTACCTGAAGCATAAAGCTCCGATTTGAACAAAATATGAGTAGGTTATACCCACCAATACAAATTTATGAGCATGTCATACCCACCAATATAAATTGTAACTACAAATTTACAAAGTTCAAATGAATAACTCATACTTAGCACAAATACAAAATCTCCAAACTAAAAACTACAAAGTTCATATAACGTTCCGCATTTTAAAATTAAATAATAAAATAAAATTTGGAAGCCGTTCAAAATTTTCTATAACTCAATATTACCCACTAAACATCACATTTTTACATAGAATCTAAATAATGTTGATAAACATACATTCAAAACTAAGCTCTTCAGGATAAACATTGATTAGCTGGCCATTAGCTTTCATTGTTGTCGTAGTAAAAAAATGCACAGAAAGAAAAAAAACTAGGGATCAAAATTGAGTAAAACGTGAGATAGTTGGGAAGAAAGACGTTTACCTGGGAATCCAAGACAATAGTTCGTGATTCCTAGTTTTTATGTTATTTTTGGTGAGAAAGGTAAAGGAAATGCATTGAAACTAGACTCATATTCTCTGTCCTCAGATTAGGTGGGTTCATCATGTCAGGCTCGGTGCCTATTTATTAATTTGATAAATTACCAAATAATTAAAACCATATGTGTAATAAATGGTTGGATTATATTGGGAATATGATGTACATGAATTTCTAACGCAGAGGTATTGATATGGTGAAAATTCAGGAAAAGTTGAAAGTTAAAACAACACCTAAAGTTTGTGTTGTGTCCAATGTTGCTTATGAGGCGACATGCTAAGCTATTAGCTCTGATCAATATATGATGTTGTAAATGAGTTGTATGCACCATCTTTGTAAAATCTCGCATTTTAAAATTAAATAATAAAATAAATTTTGAAAGGCGTTCAGAATTTGGTCACAAAATTAGCGTCATTGCATCTGTGGCGATTTTCTGATCAAATTAGACCAATGGTTTGGAGGAAATGGATTTAAGATGAAAATGATATTTTTAAATGAAATATTACAACAAACATGAAAAGAAGTTATAAGAAAAGAACAATGACCACCATTGTTTTTAGTCTTATTAACAAAGCCTATTGTTAATGTCAAAAATGGGCATTAACACCCCGTGTGATGTGTTAACACCTTTGAAATGTTAGATCTAGATTAGTGGTGGCCACAAACACAAAAAGCAAGTAAAAAGATGGAAATTTATAGTGGTTCGGCCTAAATCTGGCCTACGTCCACTTTCAAGAGAGATTTCATTATGATTCTCAATGTTATAAGGTACACAATTTCTATAACTTTGCTCTTTCTCTCTTTACAATTATTTTCTCTATTTTCTTCTCTTTTATCTTTTGATTCACTCGATTTCACCATGGAAATGATTAGATCTCTTTGACTGCGATGATTGTTGGAGTAAATCTTCAACAATTGAGCAATTAGACGATCTTGGACGATTTCATGGTGGTTTGGATGTTGAATCTAAGCTTGGAATGATTTGGAGTTCTTGAGAAATGAGTTTAGCAACACTTCGTGGGTGAAGATATCGATCTCTTTCATGTGTAAATGGATGGGGTATTTATGGGTGTGGTTTGAAGTGGAGTGACGAAGCTGTAACTAAATATACCCAGGGTCTTAGGTCAGCGGACGACCCGACCTTGTAGTGCATGGCCTAATGTATATGAAGAATGATCCGACCATCTCATACACGAACTAGTCTCAAAGCTTGCAACCCGCTTTTCATGTATCAACGACCCACTGTTCATACACATACACACACCATTTAAAACCATCTCCCATGAATTTAATGATCCAACTATTCTGCTATGCCCCATGATCGCATGATAGCTTTGAATACATTGAGGTATCACCAATTCATGAATACATGCAATAGGATCCACGACTTGTGACAGCTGGCGCATCACACATGGAAAGTTTATGCATATTTTATTCCCTTGAATGTGAACGATCTATGTCTTGTGATAACACACGGTTCATCTCTTTACACATAAATAGCCCATTATTCTGATGACCTGTGCATTAATGACTTGATCACTGTCAACGAACCGATGAAAAGTACAACCCGAGATTCACAACGATCTGATTACCTAAACAATCCAAACCATCTTAATTTTGAAGACCTAGTATTATGGCCATAACAATCTGAGCGTGACTTGTGCTTCACCAATCCATATTTTTTATAGGAGCTGAACAACCTAAATGTAAATGTGACTAGCTCGTATGAATGAATACCCCTTCATGTAACCCACATGGTATTACGTATACAATGCATATTCATATAAGAGCAGCCGACCCAACTTTGAGGACGACTTAACTGTGTACGGCTAAGAAGACCTGACTACTCGCAAGGAGCCGACCCACCAACGAGTACAACTGGCATGTTCGATGATCTGATGATGTTTGTGCATGAACATTTAACCGATCCATCTCTAAAACATAGGTCGTAAGAATTCACACACAAACGAACCCACATGGCCAACACTCCCTATTCCTTTATGTCTTGTGTGTTCACGTACCACATCCCTACTATCTACTACTTCATACTGACGCATTCCAAGTTCATAAGTGGATCAACACTCATAATGATGTACGATCCGTCCCTAACATTTGCTACCGATCCATAGCATTTGAGTTGTCTGGTCCATTAATTAAAACAATATCGATCGATCTATCACATATGCTTTTAACACATTGTTTTTATACCAAGTTTCACAACGGGGCTAACAATTGCCCTCGAAGTTTATATTTTTTCTTGTGAAAAATGTGGACTTCGAAATGAGTGTCATAATTTTGAGGTAATACATATCAATAGACTGTTAATATTTGTTTTTGATGGATCAGAATAGATTTTAACTAATGGGTTGGTGCAAACATCCTTAGTGGGCCGAGGAAATATTCCAAATGGGTCAGCAAAGCATAAATGGTGAATCCATTGCCTCTTACTCACCGCAGCTCCACATATTTTCAGATCCATTTCTTTTAGGGTGCGTTCGCAGTCTTATTTTGCCACGTTAGAGATTTTTGTGGCGTCCGACGCGTCAGAAGCCAGCACCATTTTCCATTTCCAAATGGAACATTTGCTGGAAGTTGGAAATAAAGCCGTTGGCGTCCGACGCGTCGGACGCCAACGGCTTTATTTCCAACTTCCCTTCCTCCCTATAAATCACCCCCTCCTTCCTTAACACCTTTCACAACTACTACTTCAATAATTTCTTCAACTATTTCTACTTATTCGATTAATGTCTAACTCTGATTCATCCTCCGATTATGACGATTTGATTGATCTCTACGGGGTTTATCTGTGTCAGAATGAAACCAGAAATCATATGATGCGGATTAATACTTCAGAGTTCACTGGCTTATCTTGGATTAACGAAATTTTGAATGGTCATCAAAACGGTTGTCAAAATAATTTTCGGATGAAAAGACTTTATTTCCACGCATTATGTGAAAAACTGCAACATCATGGTCTCGCTTCCAGACCAGAAAAGAATGTCGTCGAAATGGTTGGAATATTCATTTATAAAATGGTTGTTAGGCATTCAAATAGACAACTTCAAGAAAGATTTCAACGATCAGGTAGCACAATTTTCGTTTGTTTTCATGATGTCCTAAACCTTTTCAATTATTCACTACGGATGTAATAAAGTCAGGAGAACAACAATTTAATACTGTTCCTCATCACATCAGAAATTCAACCCGGTATTATTCGTATTTCAAAAACTGTATTGGCGCTATAGATGGTACACACGTATCTGCACATTTACCCGCTGATTAAATTATCTCTTATATCAGAAGAAAAGGTTTTGCAACTCAAAATATACTAGCGGTTTGTGATTTCGATTTACAGTTTATGTATGTAATGGCTGGTTGGGAAGGGGTTGCACAAGATAGTAGAATTTTTAATGCTGTTACAAACGATAGAAGCTCTAACTTTCCTAACCCTCCAGCTGGACAGTATTATTTGGTTGATTCGGGTTATCCACTTCAGACTGGATATTTACTGCTATATCGAAATATGAGGTACCATATTCCGCATTTCTGTGATACCATGAATCAACCAAAGTCGGCCAATGAAGTGTTTAATTACTACCATTTGAGTTTACGGATGGCCGTTGAAAGAACATTTGGCATTTAGAAAAAAATTTACCATTCTCAACAAGATGCCTACATTTCGGTTCAACAATCAAGTGAAAGTTATTGTATCTACAATGGCCTTACACAATTTCATACGCAAATATAATAGCGGTGACCCAGATTTTATGGCTTTTGATGATGATCCTAAACTAATCCCCGATCAGTATTTGGCAGAATATTACAGTATGAGAAATACGATGACTAGAGGCACTGAATGTGTACACCCAAATGGATACCAAGAAATGGCATTAGTTCTAGATAACATTAGAGATGGGTTGGTTGCTACTGGTCTGCGCTAATTTGTCTTTGTATATGTAACTGTACTTGTATTTGTATTAGAAACTGTATCTGTATTTGTATTTGTCAAATCAAATCTATTTATATCTTATTTTAAAGATACCACACTCAAATACCCCGCTTGGATACCACACTCAAATAACCCGTTCGCAGCTAAAAACAAATTCCCCATTCGCTACGGTACCACACTCAAATACCCTGCTCGCGTTGGTTAAGAACACACCCTTACTTTATCATCTTCCCTCGGACTTTCTAAAAAGCATTTTAATGGCTACCGTGTAGCTCTAGGAAGGCTTCTTCGATCTGAACTCCTATGCTATCTCAGATTAACCTCCACTCACTTCACTCCTTAGCCCTTTCAAAAATTAATCGCCATCATAGCTTTGTTCGATTTGAGCTTCATTTGGAATTTTGAATTTTTATGGTCAAATCTGAAGTGTGAATCAAATCGGATTTTGCTGATAGAGAGTTTTGTGGCTTCGACCAGTTTATGGTCAAACTCGACCTAATGTTGTGCCTCTGAAATCTGATCTAAACAGATTGTAAATTATATTCGAATTCAAGCTTCTGTTATAACTCGGATTTTAAGGAATTTTAAGGGTTTGCGTTGAGTAGTGTATTGATCCGATTTGGGTTTTAAGAACCGCTAAGGTTTATGATCAGGACTCAACGATTGAAACATTCTTCCAATTTTGAATTAAACTCACCAGGCTCAAAGTTTTCCTCAATGTTGAATTTCATAAATTCCTTGGTGCTTTGTTTTTGGAAAGTTTCGGATTCGATCGATTGTAATTTTGGTGGTGATCTGTACTTTGGTATTCTCGGTATGTTTCGGATGAATCTTCCCCGGATTTTATGCGTGAAGTCGGGTTTGAATTTTGGTTTAAGCTTTTGGTAGCTTTTTCAGATTTGTTTTTGGTAGATTTTCACTATAATTGGAATGAGTGACTTTGATGCTCGTTGTTCACAATATCTGGGATGATTTCATTAATCCTCTGTCTTGATGTTGTAGAACGCTTGAGACTTATATCCTATTTAATGCTTGAATATGTACTTCACTTCTGAATTCGGTTTGGATCCAAAAGTATACTATATACTTCAGCAAGTTCTCTGTTCAAATTTGATCACAAGCATTGTATGCATCTACTCAGATTTTACGGATAAACCCAACTTTTGTATACATTTTATAACTACTCGTAGGTTGTTGTCGTACGATAGTTTTGCATCAGTCTGAACTTCTACGCACGGATTTTGTGTCGCTGTAAATTCTTATATCAATTGTTATACTTTGATGAATTTTGCAGCTTGAATCCATTGCATGCTAGTTGTCATTCTTTTGATTTATTGTACTTCAGACTCTGTAACACCCCACCTCCACTAGGATCACTCCTTAGAATGTACTAGCTTTGGAGGGGCGTTATTGTGAAGGTAAACATGCACAGAGATATCGCAAGACAGAATATATGAAAATGAATATAAGTAAAGCAGCGGTAGCAGGTAAAAACCCATCATCATCATTTCAGAAAACCGACATAGTCAAGTACATAATATCAAAATGTCATGATCCAAAATACAACATAAGTCTAGATACGTGATAACAAAATACATGGTAAAACATCAGTACTAATCCCCAGAAATAAAAGATAAGCCACAGCTAGCTCAGATCCATACATGAGCTATCCCACAAGCAAGCCAAAGATCCACTAAGCAGATGTAACCCCTCCCTGAGAACCTGTGGGGGGGGGGGGGGACGGAAGAAAAGAAGCGAAAGAAAACAGGTTAGTCAAAAAGACTGGTAAGCCCTACTACGATCAATCTATAAACTAATAAAGTTAACAGCATGATGGAACTGAGATGAACATACTGGCAATAGATAAAGGTGACATCACATAGATGAGATTAAACTTTGCACCACAGTGTACTAGCAAACCCACAAAACAGATCTTGATCCCTTCGCCCAAACTTTGGCCCAATAACATGAAGTGACCTTAGTATAAGGTCCAGCCCAACGGTCTAGTCGATCGGCTCCCTATAAACCTAACACGTCAAGTGTTGGTGTCCATACGGCCCACATGGATGTAGTCAGACTGTGCTGGGTCCACCTTCGGGTGTATCAAGCCCTAAGGTGTCAACCCCAGACACCTAAGCAATAATGCACAGTCTAAGCCTACTGGTACCCGTGCCTCGAGTTTGTCCAACATCGGACTACGTGCACGTCTGTAGCCCGCCGGACCCGCACCGCTGTACCACTCAGCCGTCGCTTTGGTCGCTTACATCAGTCCAGTAATCGTGCCCCGCCCTAACCTAGCTGTAGGGTTGTAGTGATACCAAACTGGGATTACTGCTGGAACAGACCACGTTGCTAGGGTTTCTAAGAGGGTTAAGTGTGGTTTTAACCCCTCACTAATCATGGATTAAATTAGTTAAGTGTGACCACTTAACCCCATCTAATCCTCGCATCCCCATTATTGGTTAAGTATTAGTGGGCAATGACTTAACCCTAATCATGAGGCATTAATTACTTAACGCACCCAACCTCTCACATTAGACATCCGTGGTTACCTGGGAAGATTTACACCACGTCTAGGTCTAACCTCGGGTCTTATGGTGCAACATGACCAACTACCCACATTAGACCCCACGTTGTGGTTACCTGGGAAGATTTACACCACAACTAGGTCTAACCTCGAGTTGGCCATATCATGTTATCTAATGTCATGTCCACTTTAAAACATATTTACAAGTTAACATATACTTGGGTAGACCTAACTTAATAGGTAAATTCCCAAGGGGTAGACCTAACTTAATAGGTAAATTCCCAATCTTTTAGTTTCATGTATTTTTAAGTTTACCCAAACCCTCCCAACGTCATTATCTCGCTTACATATTCGCCATAACGCATAAGGGTATAAAAGGTAACTTGGCATAACATACATGATGAACTTCACACATCATAATAACATGCATACATGTTAAACTTGCAAATCATGTCATAGTGAACTCGCATAAACATGCATAGCTTATTAAATATGCATAACATGGTAAGGTGAACTTGCATAGGCATGCATAACCCATTAAACTTGCATAAAATGGTAAGGTGAACTTGCATAAACATGCATAACCCATTAAGCTTGCATAACATGGTAAGGTGAACTTGCATAACATGCATAACCCATAAAACATGTATAACATGGTAAGGTGAACTTGCATAAGCATGCATAATCCATTAAACATGTAGAACATGGTAAGTTGAACTTGCATAAGCATGCATAATCCATTAAACATGTAGAACATGGCATAGTAAACTCACATATGCATGCATAACTTATGAAACATGTAAAACATGGCATAGTGAGTTCGCATAAGCATGCATAATCAAATAAACTCACATAAATCTCAACTTTCACCACATATTAACTTTAGAGTTTGTAAAGTGAAGGTAAGAGGGCTTACTAATATAAACAAGTCACAAATCCACCAAATAAGATGGAGAAGCCCTTTAAAACCCCAAAACAAAGCTTCAAATAAGAAAACCCTTTTGCAAAATCCCAAAAACACCAACTTAGCTAATCAAACTTGCAACCTAATGAAGTATGCAAGTTATTAAGCATTCATACAACATAGGAAAGGTTGTATGATCACCATATCTTCATAGGAGTAAACTTTGAGGAAGGTGGAGGCTAGGTTTTAGGTGGAGGCCCTTTGAGGATTCAATTTGACATAGTTTAGTTGCTAGATTGATTAATGAGGCTTTAGGGTAGGATTAGGGGTATATTTATAGAAGATTAGAGTGTTTTTAGCCCTAGGATTAACCCTAGGTTAGTTTTTGCCCGTCAGATCTCGGAATTCTCTAGAACCAAGCCACAAGACCAAGCCCAAATCAAAGTGGCGCGCCAGGCAAAACTGCCTGCTTACCCCCTGTCGACAGGGCTGTCGACAGGGCAGTCGACACCATAGGACCCCTGTCGACATGCCTGTCGACATGGGGGCCCTGGCGGGAATTTTCCCGCCTAACCCCGATTAGCCCTAATCCTGGTTTTTAATTTGAAATTTAAATCTGTTTTTAGCATAGAAATTTCTGAAAACTTCAATGGGCCTTAACCGGGTCATACTGACTCCGATTTTCGAAAACTCGGACTCTATTTCGCGTATTTTTCCGAGACGAACGCAATGGCATAGCCCGTTTCCCCTGATTCTGATTTTTGAATTAAATTCTGCCTCGATTTATGTTATAACAGTTTATTGAAAATACGGGTTGTTATATTCTCCCCTCCTTAAAGGATTTCGTCCCCGAAATCTTCAAGTTAGGAAGAACGTATCCTACCATCCAACATCCATCTACTCAAAACATCATCCACGAGCAACCATTGTCCTTAAAGGATTCTAAATGCCGTATGAACATATGCAGAAGTGTGTGTATATGCACCTATCTAATGCAAAGATCAATGCAAAATATGCTAGTGAAATGTATCCATATGTATGCGAATCCCTAACATAATGTACAATATCTACATGCGCGCTCAACCATACATCCATATGCAACATCCATGTGATTGCATACAAATTTCATTCAAGAATAAGCATAAACACTCATGCACATGCAATATGAGGGGTGTGTGAGCCGATCTAGTGCCTAATGTGTATCATGCATCCACGAGTAACCACTTGCAAACACTTGCAACCACTTGCAACCATCAAACATAACATGTTTCAAACACATGTTTCATCCAAAGGGTTTCTACCTAAGGTTCTCATGACAAGATTTGCACGATAACTAGATAAACATGGATAGCAAGGAGAAAGATATGCTAAACAAAGAAAAGAGATTGAGAGTGTACCCTCAAAAAGGAATGGATAAAGCCCACGCATCTTTTCCTCGGTTTCCCAAGTTGCGTCCTCTTCGGCTTCACCCCATTGAACTTTCACCAATCTGACCTCACGATTCCTTAGCTTCTTGGTCTCTGTCCCCAAGATACGAATCGGAGCTCTCCTTAAAGGTGCTTCTTTCTCTACTTCCACGTCTTCAAGAATGCTAGGTTCAACCACCTCAGCGGACTCATGCAGGCACTTTCGGAGATAAGAGACATGAAAGACATTATGCACTCCGGACAACTTTTCGGGCAATTGCACTCTATAAGCCATCTTCCCAATTCTCTCTATGATAGGGAAGGGTCCAACAAATCTCGGTGCTAGCTTCCCAACAGCTCCAAATCGGACCACATTCCGCAAAGGAGAAACCTTTACGAAAACCTTGTCCCCAACCTCAAACTCCAAATCGGATCTTCGCTTATCAGCATAGGATTTCTGCCGGTCTTGGGCCGCTTTCATCCGTCTTCTAATCAACTCGACCTTCTCGGATGTATCCCTAATCATGTCGGGTCCAAGTATAAGCTTATCCGTGGACTCCCACCAACATGTAGGTGACTTGCACAGCCTCCCATATAAAGCCTCAAATGGTGCCATCCCTATGCTCGCCTAATAACTGTTATTATATGCAAACTCAACAAGAGGAAGATGGTCTTCCCAAGCACCACCAAAATCCAGAATGCAAAGCCTCAACAAGTCCTCAAGTACCCTATTCACCCTTTCTGTTCGGCTGTCTGTTTGTGGGTGATAGGCCGTACTCAGGTTCAACCTTGTGCCCATAGCCTCCTGCAAACTGTTCCAGAACTGACTAGTAAAGATGGGGTCTCGGTCACTGACTATGCTGGAAGGGACTCCATGCAGTCGCACTATCTCACGAAGATATACTGATGCTAGTCCAGATGCGGTCCTTTTGCTCTTCACTGGGATAAAATGAGCACTCTTCGTGAGCCTATCCACAATGACCCATATGCTCGTATTCCCCTTCCTGGACCTTGGAAGCCCATCAATAAAGTCCATAGAAATGCTCTCCCACTTCCATAGCGGGACCTCTAGCGGATGTAGTAGCCCACCGGGCTTCTTCGACTCAGCTTTTACTCTCTGACAAATAACACATCTCGAGACAAACTCCGCCACATCCTTCTTCATTCCAGGCCAGAAGAAAACGCGCTTCATGTCCTTATACATCTTATCACCACCTGGATGTATAGTCATCTTGGAGCGATGTGCTTCCTCAAGAACTTTCCTCACCAAGTCTTCTACCATCGGAACACAAAGCCTTCCGTCTCTCCTCAGCCGACCCTTATCGTCTATAGAATATCGAGCAAGGTGACTAGATGTCTCCCCTCGAACCAGCTTGTCCATGATCTCAATTATCTGAGGGTCTTCCTTCTGTGAAGCCCCGACTTGATCCAGAAGGGTAGGCCTGAGCTCTAGAGACGCTAAAGAACCGGTCATCGTCTCAACCGCCAAAGAAAAATCAAAGGTTGCCAAGAACTCTAAATTCTTCATCTCAACAAATAGAGGACTTAGTGTCAACCTTTTCCTACTCAACGCATCCGCTACAACATTCCCCTTGCCAGGGGTATAGGATATCTCAAAATCATAGGAAGCCAAGAATTCCATCCATCTCTGCTGCCTTAAGTTCAGATCCTTCTGCGAAAAGAGATACTTCAAAGACTTATGATCAGTATATAGCTCAAATCTCTCTCCCAGAAAATAATGACGCCAAGCCTTGAGTGCATATACAATCGTTGCCAGCTCTAGATCATGAGTGGGATAATTCCTCTCATGCACCTTAAGTTGCCTCCCACCAAAACATATAACTCTGCCCTCTTGCATCAGAACGGCGCCCAATCCCGTGCCACAAGCATCAGTGTACACGGTAAATATCTTACCACCATCGGGTAAGGCTAGAACTGGTGCTGAGGTAAGGGCTCTCTTGAGTCTCTGAAAAGCAAGCTCACAATCCATATCCCAAGCAAAGACTAAGTTCTTCTTCGTCAACTTAGTAAGAGGAGCGGATATCTTCGCGAAGTCCTTGATGAACTTCCGGTAAAAACCTGCAAAACCCAGAAAGCTTCTTACCTCGGTTGCATTCCTTGGAGTCTTCCAATCCTGAACTGCAACCACCTTAGCGGGATCCACCGCTAAGCCTTGCTTGGATACGATATGCCCAAGAAATCTGACTTCCCTTCTCCAAAAATGGCACTTGGAGAACTTGGCTTTTAACTGGTGCGCTCTGAGCGTATCCATCACTTCTACTAGGTGCCTCGCATGCTCTACTTCATCCTTGGAGAAGACCAGAATATCATCCACAAAGACCACGACAAACTTATTCAAGAACTCCCGAAACACCCTACTCATCAAATCCACAAAATACGCGGGTGCATTCGTCAAACCGAACGGCATAACAAGCCATTCAAAGAATCCGTCTGGAGTTCTAAATGCAGTCTTGTCTATACTATCTTCAGCCACTCTGAGCTGATGAAAACCCGTAGCAAGGTCAAGCTGAGAGAAAACAGAAGCACCAACAAGTTGGTCAAAGAGATCATCGATCCTTGGTAACGGGTGTCTGTTTTTCTTAGTCAGCTTATTCAATTCTCTATAATCCACACAGAGTCGAAGAGAGCCATCTGCCTTAGTTGCAAACACCACAGGCGCTCCCCATTCGGATATACTCCTTCTGATGAAGTTCTTCTCAAGCAATTCTTTCACTTGCTTGCTCAGCTCCCGTCTCTCACGCGGAGCCATATGCCGAACGGGCAAAGAAACAGGCTTAGCATTATCTACCAGATAGATGCGAAAGTCAATCTCTCGTTTCGGGGGCAACCCCTTAACTTCTTCAAAAACATCTGGGTAATCTCGGACCACCCTTACAGACTGAAGGGCCTCCTCTGGTGAGTCGAGCGATTCTAGATAGCATAACATGACGGGATTCTTCGGATTGCATGAAATCTCTAAGGTGTTGCCCAGGCGAGTCACAAGCCTTACAACCCTATGCTCACAATCCAGAATGGCTCCATATCTAGACAGCCAATCCATGCCCAAGATCAATCCGTATCCCCTGAAACCAAGAACATACGCTCTACACAAGAACTCTACGCTGAGTATAGAAATCCTCAGATCCTCACATATCATAGATAGATGAGCAGAACCCCCAATGGGATTCGAAACACAAACGGGATCATCCACTAAGCTAGTACTAAGGTGCAAGCTATCAACAAGATCAGATGAAATAAAGCTATGTGATGCACCAGAATCAAACAAGGTACGCACTGGAAGATCAGAGATATAAACAAGGTTCTCAACAGAAACACTACCTCGCTCGGGAACTGAAGCGGCATTGAGAGCATGAACTTGCCCTCCTGAAGGTCCAGCCTGTCCTTTCTTCTTTGGGCATTCTTTGCTGAAGTGCCCAGTCTCTCCACAAGAAAAGCATCCACCACTAAGCTTCCTTTTCTTCTTCCTGCAATCCTTAGCAAAATGCCCAGCTATGCCACAGTAATTGCACTTTCCCTTGCCTTTGTTGTTGTTGTTCCCCTTCTTGTTCTTGCCCTGATTCCCCTGGCTGCTTTGACCCCCTTGATTGCCTTTGCCTTGAGAATCAGTCTTCTTTGCTTGAGTATCACTCGACTTGACTTCTTTCTTTCCACCTCCCTGAAGCAGAGCCATGTTGACCAAACTCTCAAAAGTAGCTCCATGCGGAATATGTGACATCGCCAAGCCCTGTAGCGGCTCATTCAACCCCCTAGCAAATCGAAGAGCCTTCTTCTCCGGGGTGTTTACCATATCAAAACCAAAATGGGCCAGCTGATTAAACTTGTTCACATACTCCTTGACAGACATATCACCTTGCTTTAATGCAATGAACTTCTCCATTTGTAAATTCGCCTCAGCTGAAGATAGAAACTTGGTCACAAATCTAGCCCTCAAATCGGCCCAAGTCTCAACGGGCCTCGTCCCATTGGTGACCTCCCACCAATAGGCCGCCTCATCCTTCAAAAGCCATACTGTCAATAAGATCTTCCTCTCGTCATCAATCCCAAAGATAGCAAACAGGTCCTCCGTGTCTTTCAGCCAATTCCTAGCTTCAACAAAAGATTCCGTGCCTAGGAAATTCTTGCCTCCCATTGCCTTGAAGTCTTTACAAACCTTTGTAAACTCAATCTGAGGATGCTGAGGGGGAGGAGGAGGAAGAGGAGCCTCAGCAACGGGAGGGGGAGGAACATTAGCAACGGGAGGGGGAATATTAACTGCTGGAGGAGGGGGAGCAGGAACCACCGGAGGAGGGATATTAGGGATAGGGTTCTCAACTACAGGAGGAGGAGTGGGAGTAGGGCTGGCGGGACCAGCTGCCGCATTAGCTTCTAGAAGTCTTCTATACCAGAGTGGTACGTTCACTCCATCTAGGATGTCAAGATTCTCAGCCATACTGAAACGAAAGATAAGATAAGATCAGGTCAAGGGAACGAAGGATAACGCTAATGGCTTTTGGGGATTAGCCTTAAAATAATCTAGACTTTATTTTGGAAAATACTTAGTAGGTTTTTGAAAATAGTTTTTCAAAAAGGTTTTTTTTTTCAAAAGTTTTGTTCAATCTTGTTAACCTTGTGCTCTGATACCAAATGTAACACCCCACCTCCACTAGGATCACTCCTTAGAATGTACTAGCTTTGGAGGGGCGTTATTGTGAAGGTAAACATGCACAGAGATATCGCAAGACAGAATATATGAAAATGAATATAATTAAAGCAGCGGTAGCAGATAAAAACCCATCATCATCATTTCAGAAAACCGACATAGTCAAGTACATAATATCAAAATGTCATGATCCAAAATACAACATAAGTCTAGATACGTGATAACAAAATACATGGTAAAACATCAGTACTAATCCCCAGAAATAAAAGATAAGCCACAGCTAGCTCAGATCCATACATGAGCTATCCCACAAGCAAGCCAAAGTTCCACTAAGCAGATGTAACCCCTCCCTGAGAACCTGTGGGGGGGGGGGGGACGGAAGAAAAGAAGCGAAAGAAAACAGGTCAGTCAAAAAGACTGGTAAGCCCTACTACGATCAATCTATAAACTAATAAAGTTAACAGCATGATGGAACTGAGATGAACATACTGGCAATAGATTAACGTGACATCACATAGATGAGATTAAACTTTGCACCACAGTGTACTAGCAAACCCACAAAACAGATCTTGATCCCTTCGCCCAAACTTTGGCCCAATAACATGAAGTGACCTTAGTATAAGGTCCAGCCCAACGGTCTAGTCGATCGGCTCCCTATAAACCTAACACGTCAAGTGTTGGTGTCCATACGGCCCACATGGATGTAGTCAGACTGTGTTGGGTCCACCTTCGGGTGTATCAAGCCCTAAGGTGTCAACCCCAGACACCTAAGCAATAATGCACAGTCTAAGCCTACTGGTACCCGTGCCTCGAGTTTGTCCAACATCGGACTACGTGCACGTCCGTAGCCCGCCGGACCCGCACCGCTGTACCACTCAGCCGTCGCTTTGGTCGCTTACATCAGTCCAGTAATCGTGCCCCGCCCTAACCTAGCTGTAGGGTTGTAGTGATACCAAACTGGGATTACTGCTGGAACAGACCACGTTGCTAGGGTTTCTAAGAGGGTTAAGTGTGGTTTTAACCCCTCACTAATCATGGATTAAATTAGTTAAGTGTGACCACTTAACCCCATCTAATCCTCGCATCCCCATTATTGGTTAAGTATTAGTGGGCAATGACTTAACCCTAATCATGAGGCATTAATTACTTAACGCACCCAACCTCTCACATTAGACATCCGTGGTTACCTGGGAAGATTTACACCACGTCTAGGTCTAACCTCGGGTCTTATGGTGCAACATGACCAACTACCCACATTAGACCCCACGTTGTGGTTACCTGGGAAGATTTACACCACAACTAGGTCTAACCTCGAGTTGGCCATATCATGTTATCTAATGTCATGTCCACTTTAAAACATATTTACAAGTTAACATATACTTGGGTAGACCTAACTTAATAGGTAAATTCCCAAGGGGTAGACCTAACTTAATAGGTAAATTCCCAATCTTTTAGTTTCATGTATTTTTAAGTTTACCCAAACCCTCCCAACGTCATTATCTCGCTTACATATTCGCCATAACGCATAAGGGTATAAAAGGTAACTTGGCATAACATACATGATGAACTTCACACATCATAATAACATGCATACATGTTAAACTTGCAAATCATGTCATAGTGAACTCGCATAAACATGCATAGCTTATTAAATATGCATAACATGGTAAGGTGAACTTGCATAGGCATGCATAACCCATTAAACTTGCATAAAATGGTAAGGTGAACTTGCATAAACATGCATAACCCATTAAGCTTGCATAACATGGTAAGGTGAACTTGCATAAACATGCATAACCCATAAAACATGTATAACATGGTAAGGTGAACTTGCATAAGCATGCATAATCCATTAAACATGTAGAAAATGGTAAGTTGAACTTGCATAAGCATGCATAATCCATTAAACATGTAGAACATGGCATAGTAAACTCACATATGCATGCATAACTTATGAAACATGCAAAACATGGCATAGTGAGTTCGCATAAGCATGCATAATCAAATAAACTCACATAAATCTCAACTTTCACCACATATTAACTTTAGAGTTTGTAAAGTGAAGGTAAGAGGGCTTACTAATATAAACAAGTCACAAATCCACCAAATAAGATGGAGAAGCCCTTTAAAACCCCAAAACAAAGCTTCAAATAAGAAAACCCTTTTGCAAAATCCCAAAAACACCAACTTAGCTAATCAAACTTGCAACCTAATGAAGTATGCAAGTTATTAAGCATTCATACAACATAGGAAAGGTTGTATGATCACCATATCTTCATAGGAGTAAACTTTGAGGAAGGTGGAGGCTAGGTTTTAGGTGGAGGCCCTTTGAGGATTCAATTTGACATAGTTTAGTTGCTAGATTGATTAATGAGGCTTTAGGGTAGGATTAGGGGTATATTTATAGAAGATTAGAGTGTTTTTAGCCCTAGGATTAACCCTAGGTTAGTTTTTGCCCGTCAGATCTCGGAATTCTCTAGAACCAAGCCACAAGACCAAGCCCAAATCAAAGTGGCGCGCCAGGCAAAACTGCCTGCTTACCCCCTGTCGACAGGGCTGTCGACAGGGCAGTCGACACCATAGGACCCCTATCGACATGCCTGTCGACATGGGGGCCCTGGCGGGAATTTTCCCGCCTAACCCCGATTAGCCCTAATCCTGGTTTTTAATTTGAAATTTAAATCTGTTTTTAGCATAGAAATTTCTGAAAACTTCAATGGGCCTTAACCGGGTCATACTGACTCCAATTTTCGAAAACTCGGACTCTATTTCGCGTATTTTTCCGAGACGAACGCAATGGCATAGCCCGTTTCCCCTGATTCTGATTTTTGAATTAAATTCTGCCTCGATTTATGTTATAACAGTTTATTGAAAATACGGGTTGTTATAGACTCAAACCCGGAAGCACTTGATGTGGGACTAACTTGACTTTGCGGCTCAAATTGTCTGTCGATCATTCCCTTTTGTCCGAACCAACATAGTGTTGTTTGAATATTGTCGATGCTCGAGCCACCACTTAGCAGTTTTATAACGTAGATTGCGAAGTGATCTACGCCAACAGCTCGAAGTACGATTCAAGGTCTCAGCTCGTTGAATAATCTGTCTTGTTAGGTCTTCGAGCGATCTGTCTTGATAGATGATCAAATGATCTATCATGTCAGATGGCTGAGCGACCTGACTTTTGGCAGGTCATTGCACGTCCTGTCTTGTTAGGTTTTTGGACGACTTGCTTGATTAGGTCGTTGGGCGACCTATTTTTGACACTTTAAGATCACTTTTGAAGTTTATTGCATTCGAGCATCTTGGACTTTGAGCAATTCACATTCATAACTTGAGAATTGAACATTTGTATTCCTTGTTACCTGCCTTTCAATAGCAACAAACATATGCATATTTTGGACTTATACTTCGTCATTGACTATCCACATCGATAACGGATCAGTTAATCATTAAAAACGAACTATAGCGAATTTTATGACTATGACTGAATGACGTGCCTACACAAAACTATTTTGTTTAACTTTTTAGATCTCATCAAACCTTGTCTATATAGATACGATACTCTAATCCGGATTCGCCACAATGCAAGAGATTTTATAATTGATATATATATAAATGTCTATATATATATATGTATATATATGTATATATATATATATATATACTGACAACAAATTTCAAGCCTCGCTTTTTAACAATTTGTGTAATGTTGTACGATGGTTCATGTTTTATGAAGCGTGTACCTGCATTTTTGTTGAAAAATGAAGTTCCATATGCAGGGTGAATACCAGACAGAAGACTAGTTATCATTCTGGAAAGGAGATCACTTTTGAAACACCCCACCTCCATTAAGGTCACTCACAAAGGGAATGCCTTAACTTCGGTGGAGCGTTTTAGGTAAGAGATACAGATAAATTACAAGACAGACAAATAAAGTAGCGGAATATAAAGTCATTTTATAAGCAACGTAGTTCAATCAAGATTTTACAACAATTGACTCAATCATATTTAAAAGTATTACATAAAATTTCTGTTTTGATTCAAAAACTTCCAAGTATATAAGAAGCATAAAACATAGCAAAATAGCATAAGTCCCCAAATTAAAGTGCAATCACAGCCATAGCCAAAGATAAGAGGTTCCCAACCATACATCACAGAATCTCCAAGCTTGGAAAGAGAAACGGTCCAAACTAAGTTGAGCTATTCCCTCCCTGACTACCTGGGGGGGACGGATGAAAAGAAGACAAAAGAAAACAGGTTAGACATAAGTCTGGTAAGTCCAGTGATTTTTCAGCAGGTAAACAAGGTAAAGGATCATGACATGAATAAACTGAAAATAGGGCAATACCATAAAACAAGATAACTTAAGACAAAATAAGGCAAGGTAAACTGAATGCGCTTCTACTCTTTCTCTGCTTCACTACTACCCTGTTATTCTGATTTCTATATCTCTGCACCGCCTAACTAGTGTCCCAACTAGTAATCTGTATAAAATGATAATATTACAATGTGATCCCAATCCCCGTAATTGTGGTAGCCTTCAGGTGTACATCTAGTCTGAGGATCTTACCTCAACTAGCCTAATTACCACGAACATGTTAGATGTACCCTTACTACCCTATCGATCGGCTCCCTACTTGTATTAATGTTCCATGTGTCTGTGTCAATCGGCCCTCTCTTGCGTGTAGAAACCCTGTGCTGGTCCCACCATAAGGTGTATCAATCCTTATGATAGCAACCCGACACGACTCAAGATGTACAGTGTATAACTACTGGTACCCAGTGCCTGCTTTTTCCCACTGCGGAGTACGTGCACTCCCATAAACCGTCGGAACCTACACTGACGTACTCCCTGCTGCTATTTTGACCGCTTATAATCATCCCAGTAATCGTGCCATACCCTGCCTAGTTCAGGGTACCATGATACATCTATGTGGGTTACTGCTGAAATGGCTCCCCGTTACTAGGGTTTCCTACTGGTTAAGTTTGTGGGCCTATATATACAAATATTACCCACCTACACGAGATGTACTTAACCCTCCCACCGATTCAAGCATGTGTATTCAATGGTTAAGTTTGTGGGCCTATATATACAAATATTACCCACCTACACGAGATGTACTTAACCCTCCCACCGATTTAGTCAATACGTATTATTGGTTAAGCTTGCCTTAACCCAATCCGCTTCGTTCATGTAATATTGGTTAAGTGTTGTCCATTCATGTTAACTTAACCCACCCGCACATCATGTTGTATTGGTTAAGTGTTTCCTATTAACTTAACCCCACTCATTCATCATGTCATATTGATTAAGTCCTCCCCATTAACTTAACCCCATTCGTTCATCAAGTTATATCTGTGACGACCCGCCCCGCACCAACCGACATTTACTCCAAAAGCGCGATGTACACATGTCCAGTTAGCGCGGGACGGTCATCAGAAGAAAAGGAAAGAAGAGAATGAACTAACAAGGAACCTGTAGAATGTCTCACAGCGCATAGAACAAAATATAATAACAACATACTTGACATAAAACAGGTGAGACAGTGCATAAGCTGAAACAAACTATCATAGCAGTGGAAAATCCAAATGTAGCTTATGTTCCACATCATCATTATTACAACTTTTCAAACTGTCCCTAAAAGCAAAAGCAAAGTAAGGGAGGTACACTACTAATGCCCAAGTAGTGACTACCAACGACATAGGGAGAATATCTATATATATCATACGTGGAAGCCTCCTGCTCGCCTCCGAATCAGCTACTCGCGCATCACCAGCTAACTTGTCTCTAGTCTGCTCGTGAGAGCACCCAGAGTAATAAGAAGGGACATAAAACTCTGGGTCAGAAAAAAAGTCTGGTATGAGCGATAAGCAGCTAAACATAACAATAACAGGTATACTAAACCATACTTGAACCTGGACCTGCAACCAAAGAGTTAGCACTACATACTGTACAACACTATAAGGTGCCATTAACAAATGGTGTAAAGAATACGGGGGTGGGGGTGTGCATGTCATAGTGATGGCAAACAATCAAACATAGAAACCATCCTCACATCTCTCACTCAGTGCGTAAAGCATACGATATCCACCACTTCGATCACTCAATATTTGCTATGATCACTTTGCCCCATGAAGTCAAAATGGCATCAATGCACTGATCCATAGCCACTAATCCTTCGCTATGTCACTTTGCCCCATGGAGTCGTACACACCCCCACTGCACTGGCTCATAGCCTTACTAATCCTTTACTATGTCCACTCTGCCCCATGGAGTCACAATGGCTCCACTGCACTGGCTCATATTTTCCCCTCGAGTCGTGATGACTCTACTGCACTGATACATAGTCCTGCTACGATCACTTTTCCCCTCGAGTCGTGATGACTCTGCTGCACTGATACGTAGCCCATCATTCCCTTTCAGTGGTGAATCGAAGTTATAAACGTTGACAACTCCTTATCACACGTCCTGCAGGAAAGCCCAACCATGAAGTGAACTCATTGGTTCCCAACTGGATCCTGAGCTCTAACTTCCATTTGGACTACCTTTGCATCTCGGGTTATTGGTCATCACCGGATCGGTTCGGATCTCCTCTTGACCATCGGTTCGGTTCAGCCTCCAGCTCCTATTCATCAACACGGTCCGTGAATTAACACCCTTCACTGGATCGGATCGGGTACCCCGAGCTCCCTCACAGTGCATCGGTTCAGATCGGTAGTCATCACCCCTGGTGGATCGGGTCGGGTTCTTCAAGTCCAATCGCCATGCATCGGTTCGGTTCGGAGGTGGCCATGCGGGTCGGATCGGAGTGATACATGCCACGAGAGGCGGATCGGGTCGGAGTTTCCAGGTCGCATTGCCATACAATGTTGACGGAGCTGATCGGAGCTTCTGAATTCGCGTGGGGGGTGGTTCGGATCGGGCTCCCTTCTCCGATCTGATCTGGATCGGCCAGATTCCTGCACCTTTTCCAACAAGCAGTTTACGCCACTCGACGGCGTTTTCGACCATTCTAACTATTCTAATCAATCACAAAGCATACCACAAAGTCATAGCAACAAGTAGAAGTGACCACAAACACCAAAACATCATTATGATAGATTAAAATGGATCAAACATAACCAAAACCCCATATTTTCCCTTAAGCACGTTCAGACATAATTAATGATAGGATTAGCAAAACTTAACCAAATTAACCCAAGTTCATATCAGAGGTCTAAAACATCATTTAAGAATTTATATATATTTTTCCAAAATTTTATCATGTTTAAATTCGCTAATTAACAATAATTACTCTTAATTAACCATAATTAGTGAGAAACTATGCAAATCACTCACCTTAGCCACAAATAAACCTTAGATCTGAAATAAATATCTGATTTGGGGCAAATACTGATGCTAAACAGCAGCTCTAATCTTGATTTGGTGAAGATCTCCCTTGATTTGATGTTGTTAAGCTTAATCCTTAATTAGAAAGTGATTTGGAGGTGATTTAGAGGTTGTAGGCCATTTTTAGGGTTTCTAAGAGGTAAGTGGAGGCTAGAAAACTGAAATAGAATGAAACCCTAACTCTTTTCAGCCTCCCCATAACCCTAATCCCGAAATGGGTTACGGGCCCATTCACTAATCACCCTATTTGGCCCGGTTAAGCAGTTTTTCACCTTACAAACCTTATTTCAGCCATATCTCCCAAACGGTAAGTCCGTTTTTCGCATGTGACCACTCTACGGAAAGGTAAACCATCATCCGAAGCCAATGGAAGTGGTTTCAGGTCAAAACTCCTTTCTAATCAAAAGTTATGGCCGAAACAAAATCATCTAGGGATAAACGGTCATTTAAAAATCGGTAAAAATCATGAACATGGGAAATGACCCCAATAGCCGTCCCCTAAAGTTACATGACCATATGACTTCGTATGTAAAAGAAATAAATATCCTACGATCATTCGATGCGTAGAATGCGGGTTGTTACATTCTCCCCCCCCCCCCCTTAAGAAATTTCGCCCCCGAAATTCCCTAACTAAAACACACAAAGGGTCCTGCATGCCTACCAGCCATAAAACAACAATCAAACATGTAAAACAAGTATATCCTAGCATGCAGAATAACTAAATTGCAAAGTAAATCTTACCAGGCAAAGAGTTCTGGATACGTCTTCCTAATGCTCTCTTCTGTCTCCCAAGTACAGTCATTCTCGTTCTCGCCCCATTGAACCATGACTAGCTTCACTGCCTTTCTTCGAAGTTGCTTCGTATCGTGCTCGACAATACGAATCGGCTTGCGGTTCCCAACCACCTCGGGTTCCACTTTGAAGTCCTCTAACCGATCAGGTGAAATAGACATATCTGTGTCGTGCCCGAATTTCCTTAGCTGGGAAACATGAAATACGTTGTGAACTCCCGCTATCTTCATGGGTAAGTCAACTCTATACGCCAAATTCCCAACTTGTTCGAGAACTGGGAATGGGCCAACAAATCTTGGAGCCAACTTGCCTCTCCTGCCAAATCTTATCACGCTCTTCAACGGAGAAATCTTGACAAACACCAAGTTATCAACGGAGAATTTTAAGTCTTTTCTCCTCTTGTCAGCATAACTCTTCTTCCTATCCTAGGCAGCCTTCATCCATTGTTGAATGATCTTAATCTTATCTGAAGTTTCCCTCACCACATCTGGTCCAAGCACAAACTTCTCGCCGGTCTCTATCCAACATGATGGTGAGTTACATGGTCTTCCGTACAAAGCTTCATATGGATCCATACCGATACTGGATTGGTATCTATTATTATTTGCAAACTCTACTAGATGCAAATGGTCATCCCATGATCCACCAAAATCCAATATACAAGCTATCAAGAGATCTTCTAAGATACGATTCATCCTCTCTGTCTGACCATCGGTTTGAGGATGATACGCGGTACTGAGATATAATTCCGACCCTAGAGCCTCTTGTAAGCTCTTCAAAAACCCACTAGTAAACAACGGGTCCCGGTCACTCACAATGCTTTTAGGTACTCCATGAAATCTCACTACCCACTTCATATATAGTTCTGCTAACTTAGCTGCCGTTCTGGTCGATTTGACTAGTATAAATCTTGCACTCTTGGTCAATCGATCCACAATTACCTAAATGCTATCATGTCCCGATTTAGTTCTTGGTAAACCATCAATGAAGTCCATTGAGACTTGCTCCCATTTCCATTTGGGAATTTCTAATGGTTGCAACAAACCACTAGGCTTCTTTTGCTCGGCTTTAACTGGTTGGCAATTCATGCACTTGGATATAAACTCCCCAACGTCGCTTTTCATCCCTTCCCAGTAGTAAGTCTGCTTCATGTATCGATACATCTTATCACCACCAGGGTGTATAGTCAGTTTTGAGTGATGACATTCCCTAAGCACTTCATCTCTCAAACCATTCACGTTGGGTACAACTAGCCTTCCATTCTTTCTAAGCCATCCTTCTCGATCAAGCCCATACAAACTCATCTCCTCACCGTCGATATTCATCTCTAACTTGGAGATGATTTCCAATAGATTATGATCGTCCCTTTGACTGGAACTAATCCGCTCAATCAAAGTGGGTCTGATCGTCAAACTAGCTAACATCTCTGGATCCAGTTTGCACTTTGGTCTGAAATCATAACCTGCGATATACTCCAGTTGCTTCCATTCAAGAAACATAGCCCCTAAACCGGCATGTCTCCTACTCAAGGCATCGGCTACCGCATTGCCTTTCCCAGGTGTATATGTGATATCAAAATCATACGAAGCCAAGAACTCTAACTATCTTTGCTGTCGGAGATTTAGATCCTTCTGGGAGAAGAGATACTTTAACGATTTATGATCGGTAAACAACTCAAATCTCTCTCCCAAGAGATAATGTCTCCACATCTTCAACGCAAACATGATCGCTGCTAGTTCCAAATCATGGGTAGGATACTTTTTCTCATGCGGCTTTAGTTGTCGACTAGCATAAGCTACAACCCTACCTCCTTGCATCAATACAGCACCTAGTCCGGTACCACAAGCATCTGTGTATACCGTCATCTCTTCATTCCCTTTAGTAATGACTAACACTGGTGCACGCGTCAACTTTTCTTTTAGACTCTTGAATGCATTCTCACACACTCCGTCCTAGACGAAGGCTTGATTCTTCTTAGTCAACTGAGTCAACGGTGCTGCTGTCTTGGAGAAGTCCTGGATAAACTTACGATAATATCCTGCTAACCCCAAGAAACTTCTTACGTCTGTTGCATTCTTGGGCGTAGGCCAATCCTGTACCGTAGCCACCTTCGCAGGGTCCACGGCAATACCATTCTCTGAAACAACATGGCCCAAGAATCTCACTTCCCTCCTCCAGAAGTGACATTTAGAGAATTTCGCTTTCAATTGGTGCTTCCTCAACACCTCCATCACTATCCTCAAGTGTCCCTTGTGTTCCTCCTCTGTCCTCGAGTAAACAAGGATATCGTCTACGAACACAAGAACAAACTTATTCAACTGATCTCTGAATACCCGATTCATAAGACCCACGAAATATGCTGGTGCATTGGTCAACCCAAATGGCATAACCAACTAATATTAGAATCCAGACGGCGTCCTAAATGCCATTTTCGGAACACTCTCATCTGCTACTCGGAGCTGATGAAATCCTGTCGCGAGGTCCAACTGGGAGAACACTCTTGCTCCTTCCAGTTGATCAAACAAATCATCTATCTGCGGTAGAGGATACTTATTCTTCCTCATCACCTTATTCAACTCGCGATAGTCCACACACAACCGAAGGGAACCATCTGCCTTAGTGGCAAACACAACTGGTGCTCCCCACTCGGAGAAACTTCTTCTAATAAAACCCTTCTTCAAAAGATCGCTTACTTGCACCCCGAGCTCTCGTTGCTCCCTTGGTGCCATACGACGAAGTGGCATCACTATAGGTCTGGCATCTTTCACTAAATCAATACGAAACTCAATCTCTAAGTGTGGTGGAAGTCCGGTCACTTCCTCGAAGACGTCCGGATACTGGCCCACCACGGGCACATCTGACAACTCATCATGCGGGATGTCGAGGGAATTTATAAAACTAGCCATTACCCCATCACTAGGTAGACTACCAAACACTACCCTCCTCCCATCATCCGCCTTAACTATCACCAAAAAGCCCTCACAGTCTATCACCACCCCGTATCTTTGGAGCCAATCGACCCCCAATATAATGCCATACCCAGTAAAGCCCAAAACAAAGCAATCACAACCAAACATACATCCATGACTCGATAAGACCAAATTTCGGCAAATCATACTAAGGTTAGTCGAACCACCAATCGGGTTCGTTACAACCAATGGTCTATCGACTATCTCAGGTTCCAGTCCCAACCTATCTACCATGTCGCTAGATATGAAGGAACGGGAAGCCCCATTATCAAACAAAACTCGAACAGGTACATCAAAAATAGAAAGCATACCTTGAATGATGACATTCTTTCCTTTCTCCACCGCAGTTGGGGCATTCGACAAAGAAGGAACAACATTAATAGCATTTTCTTTCACTATCTGCTTCTCTTTAAGAGGTTGTGGACATTTATCCTTATGATGTCCCACTTGGCCACAGTTGTAGCACTTCCTATCCGCTAGCTTGGCCCGACATTCTTTAGCATAATGGCCCTTCTTACCACAGCTGAAGCACTCAACATCTTTCTTACTCTTTTTCTGGCCATCCTTAGACTGGTTCTGCTTCCTCTTGTTCTGAGAGTTATTCTTGCCTCCACCGCCAGTTTGCTGCTTCAGCCCTTCTGCAGATGCAGCCTCAATCTTTGACTTAGGGTAAAGACTCTCTGATCTCAAAGCTTTCCCCACAATCGATTCAAAAGTCTCATCGATGTGGTTGATAATCCTTTCCCCCAAGTATCCATCCAAACCAGTAATGAACTTCTCATTCTTCTTCTCAGGAGTATCGATAAGGGGTAATCCATACTTCGACAAAGTGTCGAACTCAGCAATATAGTCTAAGACTGCCCTACCATTCTGCTTAAGTTCCAAGAACTTCCTAAACAATTCCGACTTCTGAGAAGCTGGGATGAACTTGTCGCTAAAGCGAGCCTTAAACTGATCCCAACTAACCTGATCCTCTGGAGTGGCTGTCCTAATAGCATTCCACCAATTCATCGCTCACCCTTGCAGCTGACGAGACGCTAGCCTTCTCTTCATCGCATCCTCGATACCCAAGTCATCGAAGATACGATCACAGCTATCCAACCAATCCTGAACATCCGTGGCCGACTCCGTTCCGTTGAACGACTTCCCACCAAGGTTAGTGTAATCCTTGCACAGCTTCGTGAAATCGACCCTAGGCGCCTGCACTACTGGACCACCACCATTACCGGGATTGGGAACTGCTCCCTGAACATCCCTAAGCATCTCTCTCATGAAGTTAGTGAACATCGTCCTCATGTCAGGGGCATTCCCATTATTGGTCCCTCTGCCAGCACGCCTCGTATCTCGACTCATCGTTCAATCTATAAAGAGAAAACGATTAACTATCTCCATAGTGGTGCTAGTGCAGTACGACTTCATCCTTATACTACTAGTAGTATATATATAGCTTTTGAAAACCAAAGTAATCACAAATACGCAATCTCATATACGTACTATCTCTCCCTAGTGTCTTTCCCTAGGTTAACTACGCAACCTAGAGCTCTGATACCAAATGTGATGACCCGCCCCGCACCAACCGACATTTACTCCAAAAGTGCGTTGTACACATGTCCAGTTAGCACGAGACGGTCGTCAGAAGAAAAGGAAAGAAGAGAATGAACTAACAAGGAAACTGTAGAATGTCTCATAGTGCATAGAACAAAATATAATAACAACATACTTGACATAAAACAGGTGAGACAGTGCATAAGCTGAAACAAACTATCATAGCAGCGGAAAATCCAAATGTAGCTTATGTTCCACATCATCATTATTACAACTTTTCAAACTGTCTCCAAAAGCAAAAGAAAAGTAAGGGAGGTACACTACTAATGCCCAAGTAGTGACCACCAACGACACAGGGAGAATATCTATATATATCATACGTGGATGCCTCCTGCTCGCCTCCGAATCAGCTACTCGCGCATCACCAGCTAACCTGTCTCTAGTCTGCTCGTGAGAGCACACATAGTAATAAGAAGAGACATAAAACTCTGGGTCAGACAAAAAGTCTGGTATGAGCGATAAGCAGCTAAACAGAACAATAACAGGTATACTAAACCATACCTGAACCTGGACCTGCAACCAAAGAGTTAGCACTACATACTGTACAACACTCTAAGGTACCATTAACAAATGGTGTAAAGAATACGGGGGTGGGGGTGTGCATGTCATATTGATGGCAAACAATCAAACATAGCAACCATCCTCACATCTCTCACTCAGCGCGTAAAGCATACGATATCCACCACTTCGATCACCCAATACATTGCTATGATCACTTTGCCCCATGAAGTCACAATGGCTTCACTGCACTGATCCATAGCCACAAATCCTTCGCTATGTCCACTTTGCCCCATGGAGTCGTACACACCCCACTGCACTGGCTCATAGCCTTACTAATCCTTTACTATGTCCACTCTGCCCCCATGGAGTCAAAATGGCTCCACTGCACTGGCTCATAGTCTTACTACGATCACTTTGCCCCTCGAGTCGTGATGACTCTACTGCACTGATACGTAGTCCTGCTACGATCACTTTTCCCTTCGAGTCGTGATGACTCTACTGCACTGATACGTAGCCCTTCATTCCCTTTCAGTGGTGAATCGAAGTTATGAACGTCGACAACTCCTTAGCACACGTCCCACAGCAAAGCCCAACCATGAAGTGAACTCATCGGTTCCCAACCGGATCTTGAGCTCTAACTTCCATTTGGACTACCTTTGCATCTTGGGTTATTAGTCATCACCGGATCGGTTCGGATCTCCTCTTGACCATCGGTTCGGTTCAGCCTCCAGCTCCTAGTCATCAACACGGTTTGTGAATTAACACCCTTCACTGGATCGGATCGGGTACCTCGAGCTCCCTCACAGTGCATCAGGTCGGATCGGTAGTCATCACCCCTGGAAGATCGGGTCGGGTTCTTCAAGTCCAATCGTCATGCATCGGTTCGGTTCGGAGGTGGCCATGCGGGTCGGATCGGAGTGATACATGCCACGAGAGGCGGATCGGGTCGGAGTTTCCAGGTCGCATTTCCATACAATGTTGACGGAGCGTATCAGAGCTTCTGAATTCGCGTGGGGGGTGATTCGGATCGGGCTCCCTTCTCCGATCCGATCCGGATCGGCCAGATTCCTGCGCCTTTTCCAGCAAGCAGTTTACGCCACTCGACGGCGTTTTCGACCACTCTAACTATTCTAATCAATCACAAAGCATACCACAAAGTCATTGCAACAAGTAGAAGTGACCTCAAACACCAAAACATCAGTATGATAGATTAAAATGGATCAAACATAGCTAAAACCCCATATTTTCCCTTAAGTATGTTCAAACATAATTAATAATAGGATTAGCAAAACTTAACCAAATTAACCCAAGTTCGTATCAGAGGTCTAAAACATCATTTAGGAATTTATAAATATTTTTCCAAAAGTTTATCATGTTTAAATTCGCTAATTAACACTAATTACTCTTAATTAACCATAATTAGTGAGGAACTATGCAAATCACTCACCTTAGCCACAAATAAACCTTAGATCTGAAATAAAAATCTGATTTGGCGCAAGCACTGATGCTTAACAGCAGCTCTAATCTTGATTTTGTGAAGATGTCCCTTGATTTGATCTTGCTAAGCTTAATCCTTGATTAGAAAGTGATTTGGAGGTGATTTAGAGGTTGGAGGCCATTTTTAAGGTTTCTAAGAGGTAAGTGGAGGCTAGAAAACTGAAATAGAATGAAACCCTAACTCTTTTCAGCCTCCCCATAACCCTAATCCCGAAATGGGTTATGGGCTCATTCACTAATCACCCTATTTGGCCCGGTTAAGCAGTTTTTCACCTTCCAAACCTTATTTCAGCCATATCTCCCAAACGGTAAGTCCGTTTTTCGCATGTGACCACTCTACGGAAAGGTAAACCATCATCCGAAGCCAATGGAAGTGGTTTCAGGTCAAAACCTCCTTTCCAATCAAAAGTTATGGCCGAAACAAAATTAGCTAGGGGCAAAACGGTCATTTAAAAATCGGCAAAAATCTTGAACATGGGAAATGATCCCAATAGTCGTCCCTCAAAGTTACATGACCATACGACTTCGTATGTAAAAGAAATAAATATCCAATGATCATTCGATGCATAGAATGCGGGTTGTTACAATATCGGTTAAGTGTTGTCCATTCATGTTAACTCAACCCATCCACTCATCATGTCGTGTTGGTTAAGTGTTTCTTATTAACTTAACCCTTCTCATTCATCATGTTGTACTGGTTTACTTAACCCTGCTCACTTGTCTAATTAACCTGATATAACGGTTAAGTGTTCTAAATTTACTTAACCCCACCTTCTTGTCTAATTAACATGTTATAACGGTTATGTGTTCTAAATTTACTTAACCCCATGTTCTTGTCTAATTAAGTTATAACGGTTAAGTGTTCTAAATTTACTTAACCCCACCTTCTTGTCTAATTAACATGTTATAACGGTTAAGTGTTCTAAATTTACTTAACCCCACCTTCTTGCTTAATTAACATGTTATAACGGTTAAGTGTCACCTATTCATATGTTACTTAACCTTACCATTTGTTTAATTAACATGTTGTACTGGTTAAGTGTTGCCTTAGTTAACTTAACCCTACCATTTGTTTAATTAACATGTTGTACTGGTTAAGTGTTGCCTTAGTTAACTTAACCCTACCTTCTTAGCTTGCCTGTTCCTTAGCTTTAATTCATTCATTAAAGCACCAACCTCTCACATTAGATCTATATTGTTGTGGTTGCTGGATGTGCTGGTCGGTTTCGGGAAGTCTTACACCGCAACTCAATCTAACCTCGGGTTCTTTTGGGCTTAATGCGCTAATCTCTCACATTAGATCTATATTGTTACAGTTTCTGGATGTGCCAGGCGGTTCCGGGCAGTCTTACACCGTAACTCAATCCAACCTCGGGTTAGGCATATTCGTCTTTTACTTAATTCACATATTTACCCTTTATATTTATATGTAAATTATCCACAATTATTGTCATTCAAGTCATGCCCCATTTACCCTCTAAATTATGTTCATAATTTTTAGGTATATAAATTATACCATTTCATGCTACTAATCATTTACATGATTATGAGCCAAACTATGCCAATAATATGTACTTTAATGTTTTTTCCAATGTTACCCCCATTATACGTTCGCACAATTCACATAGAACGTTAGGCTCGCAACTTAGCCTAACTCATAAACAAAAGGGAAAAGAAAGGAGCATGTGCCATTCCAACAACATAAAATAATATGGATCTAACTAAACATGTGTCATATAAATTTGGCATGGAACAATGAACTTGCATTTTAGATCCAATTAACATGAATCTTAAGCATATGAACGGGAACTTACATAGAATTACACAAATCCAATTAGGCATGTAAATGTGAACTTGCATTTGAGTTGGATCAAATTAACATAGATCTAAACATATGAGAATGTAGATCTAAACATATAGGCATATATGACTTAGCCTAAAAACTTGCATGTAACATAACATGAAAGAATCACCAAACTTATATATAACATGATAGGTTCATCGCCAAATTAATATTCAACATGATAGGTTCATCGCCAATTTAACATACAACATGATAAGTCCAATAAACCACAATAGTCTCATAGGCATTTATGATAGAATTGTCACAAGAATAGACATGAATCAGCATCACCATTATCTTACAACTAGGCACAGTTCTAGTTATGCTTTATTACAAATCATGACTTTTATTTGTTCACATCTAAAGAATAACTGAACTTACAAACAAAAGAACAATCTTGTTCTCTGGGATCTGTTTTCTAAAACTGAAAAGTTATCCTTTGATGTAGACTATTGGTTCTCTAATTTTAATTTGGTTTGAGGCTTCTAACTTGCTTTCTAGTTGGAGAAGAATGGCGGCTACTCTAGTTTGGCCATGGACAACATGACGGCTCCTTGGAATGAAATTGTGTGGTTTAGGATTGAGGGTTGGGGTTGTTTATATAGAAGTTTAAATTAATGTAAGCCGTTAGATTAACCTAGAAGAAATCAGAGCCATCCAGACCAAATAGAGCTATCCAGAAACCGCCACCTATGCCCTAGTGACTCAGCAACGAGTCAGAATTCGTTACTGTTCGGATTATAAGATAGGAGTCGACCCCTACAGGGGAGGGGGGAGGGGGGAGGGTCGACACCTATGTCGACTCCCCCTAAGGGAGTCGACCCCCTGAGTGGGAATTTTCCCGCTCAGCCTCTTTTGCCTAAATTTGAAATTCGAACTGCTTTTTCAATTTAATTATTATTTATATTTAATTTCTGATTTAACATGAAATCTTCTGAACTCCATAACTTCTTCATACGGAGTCCGATTCACGCCAACTCGGACTCTATCTCAAGCAGAATTCCGAGACGAACGCACTGGCGTAACCCGTTTCCCTTAATTATCACTTTTACAGTTAAGTATTCTTTAATTCGTTACTTAATAAACATAGAAAATACAGGGTGTTACAACTTTCGCTTAAACTCGAGCTTCAATTTGAATTTCCGAGGCTAGAGCTACTGCAGGATTTCTCAATTGCAAGCGAACCAATCCTTGGCTATTCCCTATCCTCTTGACAACCCACCAGAGAGATGTCGCTCTGTGCTAACTTAATATATTTTTAATCAAGCACACATTTAGTTTGACATTCCTGGGTTTGATGCAAAATTTCCAGGGTAGGAGGAATTTGTTGATCGTTCATCTTTAGGCCTGCTGTAGTAGCTTGGTTGGATTTTGAAATTAGAATTTGGATTCGCTTTGATATTGTGGATCACCTCGGGCTATATAAAGCTTTGAATCTCAACAGCAAAATGGCTTGCCCCATTGCATGAATACTGCTCAATCTTCATTTTATATCTCATATTGACACCATTAATGGATACTATCTTCAGTTCCTTGGGAACCGTTACTGCTTTTTTGGATTCGAACTATGTCGTATTTGTACAGTCACCTTTTAAGCATCACTTACTCTCAAGTTTGAAGCAAAATATCCTCGGGCTCTTTGAGTTATTTATGGTTGTTATTTTAAGTGGCGTTGGGAAGGAGGGATTTGATTTTTAGTTTTCGGCTATAGTGAGGAAAAGATGGATAAAGCAGGATAAATTATGGAAGGAAAGTCACTGTTTAAAATAGTTGTGGTCTTGGGATTTGTTTTGGGCCAAGTAAAGATGGTGAACCCAATTATTTAAATAAATCTAAGTTTTATTTTAATTTAAATATGTATTAACTTGTAAAACTAATACTCATTCATACGTGGTTAGAATTACGAACGGTCGGATCTGTTGGGATCGTATTGACATACGCTATGCGATGAAGCTGGTTTGGAACTGTTTAGAGCTCGTTTGAATTTTAGAAAAAATAAAACACTCGTTTTAATCAACTGACGTTATGTTTAAACCAAAAATGGTCCAAATGCCAAAGGTACATAAACCGTACTTCACCAAATGGTAAGTAATAGAAAATGAGACCACAATCGCGAAAAAGTAAGTAAAAACACAAGAATTTTTATAGTGGTTCGATCTAAAATAGATCTACGTCCACTTTGGAGGTGATTTCATCATCATGGACAAATTAACAAAGTGCATCATCTCATACATCTCACTTATATCACTCATTCTCTCTCTAAAATTGATCTTCTACTTTCTACTCTCTTTTAGCTTTAGATCTCACTTGAATTTGAGAAGAAATGGATTAGATCTTGTGATTAGACGATCTTCCTTGAATTCATCATGAAATTAGTGTAGATCCAAGTTTTAAAGAGGGGTAATGGCGGTTGGAGATTACTTGGATTGAACTTGAGTGAGAATTATTGGTGTTTGGAGAAGATGAGATCCACTTGATGTTAGAGGAAGATGGAGTGAGCTTAGAAAGACTTAATGTAGCTTGGGGAGCTTGAGAATGGTGGAAATCCAAAATGACATCCCTTCGGGGTGGCTTAGATCGGTCCCTTGAATGGTTGTGAAAGTGGGTATTTATAGGTGGAATGTGTGTGGAGTGGCAAAGTCGACCACGTGTTCTGATGCTTTATTTACATATGCGACTTTGTCTTGTTTCAATAAATAGGGACAACAATTACCAGTTTTCCATTGTATTATGGCACTGTGCAATTATGGGTTCAGTATTCACATTTCTGCCATTGCCTTTTAATATATAAATCTGCTCATGTTTTTCGACATATGCTCGACCAATTAGTGCAGTACATTGCTCGACCCCATGACGATGAGAAGCTGCTCGACCTCAAAACAAAGTCTTGCTCGACCTCAAGATGAATCTGTACTCGACCTCAAAATGGATCTATGCGCGAGTGTGGTGCACGACCCCTCATGCACCGAAGTTATTGCTCGACCCTGGAGCTTTAAAAGGTGTTGCTTGACCCTACAACAAGGCATGCTCGAGCATGGTGCTTCTTGACCGAGGCTGACGTGGCTTCACCAATGATGCACGACTCATGAACTTCTTGACCTTGGCAAGGCCAAGGATGCTCAACCTTATGAAGTCGGCCTGCTTAACCACTCGTAGAAGCTTGGCAGGGGTTGGTTGCTCGAGCTCCAATGTAGTGCTCAACCGAGGTTGAAGTGCTTGACCACTGCACGATCTATTTTTTTTAGTGCTTGACCACTCAAGCAACATGTTATTCTTTGCACAAGTCCATTCCATACAATGCACGAGCTGAATGACATGCATGAGCAGGGGTACTGACCATCAATGTGGTACTCGACCGTGATACTCGACCCGCGGTGCTCGATCCGTCAGACTCATGGTGATCGACCCTGGAATCGCGTTATATTAACAGGGTTAACATATGCCCCTCAAAGCTTGTATTTTTATTCGTGAAAATGCGGGCTTTGAAATGAACGTTGTTATTGATGTATAACTTGAGCTTTGATCTAGTCATAGCTTTTTGTTTGCTATGGCAAATCATGCTTTGAAATTATATGATTTATTGCTTCACACTACCTACTCTATAATCAAAACAAGCACTTGCATGATTTTGGACTTATACCTTGTCATTGATCGTCCACATCAATAGCATATTAGATTATTTAATCATTTAAAAAAGAACTGTAGTGAGTTTTGTGACCGGGATAGGATAACTTACTTATACATAACTGTTTGGTTTAACTGTTTATAATTCGTTTAACATTATCTGCATAAATATGATACTCTAATCTGAATTCACAATGACACTTGAGTTCTGCTAATCGATATATATATCGAATATAGATTCAAAGCCTCACTTTTACAATGACTTATACGATCTTGTACGACGGTTTATGCTTTATAAAACATGTACCAATCCAAATTGTAACTTCGATCTGAGTTTTCTGAGGTTAGAATGACTGCATCCTTTGGATGGATTCAGAATTTTGAATTTGAATTTACTTTGGATATGTATAAAATTTTGAATCTCTGTTTCATGGTGACTTGCCCCAATGCGTAATTGTTGCCCAATCTTCTTTCATTGGAGCTTTGTAGACGAGGGAGCCTTTGTGTTACGAGATTCCAATTGGATTTCCTAGGGTGATTTCTACTGGTGCGATGAGTTTGATCGATGTATTGGTTTTTGGCTTGTTTCATGCCATAGTAGTGGCTGTTTGTTTTTTGAGCATTTGTTTTGCTACTGAACCTCTTTTGAAATAATGCATGTATTTTAAAGGCAATTCATAATGCTTTGACCCCAAACATGCTTTTTCAGTGTTATGCCATGTTCTGTATTAACAGAAAACCATTGCATGTTTTTGGGCGAATATTTTTCTATCGACTGGCCATATCGATAACAGATTAGTCAGTTAAAACTTTCAATTATAGTGAATTTTTATCTCAAATTAAGTGATGTGTCCATACAGAACTGTTTTATTCAACGGTTTTTAGCCCGTCGAATATTATCTACACAAACACGACATTCTAATTCGAATCCGCATTGACGCTTAAGATTAACTAATTGATATATGCCGATTTTGGATTTCAAGCATCATTGTTTAATGACTTACATGATGATACACGACATTTCCCATTTGGAAATATGTATCTGTGATATATTTTTTGCTTCCTCTTTGATAAGCTTTGTTATTCATGCCCCTTGTTTAAGAGGTCATCATTAGTCTTCTCTACGGGAAGTACTTTGGATTTCTTGCCCCTGCTTGGGCTAAAATCTAACACTTGTCATGTCTGAGATTTGTAGACGCTATGCATGTTGATTAATCATGATCCAACACTTGTCACATGTGAGATTTTAAGACATCGCGGAAGTTAATTGGTTAAGGTCCAACACTTGTCACATCTGAGATATTCAGACACTACACAAGTTAATTGGTTAAGATCCAACATTTGTTGCATCCGAGATATTCAAACACTACGCAAGTTGATTGGAGGCCCGACATTCTTCACATATGAGATAATTAGATGCTACACAAATGGGTTACATTCTTCATATCTGGGGATTCCAGGTGCTACGCAAATGGTTTACATTCTTCACATCTGGGGATTCCAGATGGTACGCAAATGGTTTACATTCTTCACATCTGGGGATTCCAAACGCTACGCAAATGGTTTAGTCATTCTTCACATCTGAGATTTTCAGATGCTACACAAATGGTTTACATTCTTCACATCTCGGGATTCTAGAAGCTACGTAAATGGTTTACATTCTTCACATATGGAGATTCCAGATGCTACGCAAATGGTTTGGTCATTCTTCACATCTGAGATTTTCAGATGCTACGCAAATGGTTTACATTCTTCACATCTGGGATTCCAGATGCTACGCAAATGAATTGGTCATTCTTCACATCCGAGATTTTCAGATGCTACGCAAATGAATTGGTCACTCTTCACATCTGGGATTCTAGATGCTACGCAAATGAATTGGTCATTCTTCACACCTGAGGTTTTCAGATGCTACGCAAATGAATTACATTCTTCACATCTGGGATTCCAGATGCTATGCAAATGAATTGGTCATTCTTTTCATCTGAGATTTTTAGATGCTACACAAATGAATTAGTCATTCTTTACATCCGGGATTCCAGATGCTACGTAAATGAATTGGTCATTCTTCACATCTGGGATTCTAGATGTTATGCAAATGGTTCACATTCTTCACATTTCGGGACTCCAGATGCTACGCAAATGAATTGGTCATTTTTCATATTTGGTATTCCAGATGCTATGCAAATGAATTGGTCATTCTTCACATCTACGATTCCAGATGCTACGCAAATGTTTTACATTCTTCACATTTGCGGACTCCAGATGCTACACAAATGAATTAGTCATTCTTCACATCTAGGATTTCATATGCTACGCTGATGAATTGGTCATTCTTCACACCTGGGATTCCAGACGCTACACAAATGGATTGTGGCGATTGTCGTATTGTTCCAAGGGGCAGCCATTAGTTCCTTTGTCGGACGCTTGACTTGGCAGGCTATTCCAGTTGAAGATCTGAAGCTTTGAACCTCCCACTTGGGGAAGTGCCCCTTCGACAAAAGTCACAGCTCCCTCGTTTGTTTGTCATAGCGCTTGCTCGTTGTTAGAATCTTTGCAAATCTTCCCATTAACTTTTCAAGGCGGTGTTTCTCTATTTTCGCATTTTGTGCATGTTAATATTATAGCATTTGGCACTTGAACTAGAATTGTTAAGGTCGCTACGCTTCGTCAGATTTCACAGGACAAGCACTCGACGGATGGCCTGCAATATGAAATCAACTTTTAAGCAAGTTTTGATTTGACATAAAATTTTGCAAGCAAGAAATCTATTTAGGTAGATATGCCCTTAGTCACAGAGCTAATGTTCGATACAATATTTGTAAAACATTACAGACTTTTGTACATGAAGCTATGAATATAGCATAAAGTAAAATATGTAGTAAAGCATGAAGATAGAGCAGTGGCAATGTTGATCGCTTATTTTGAGCCATTGAAATTGGAGCACCATCAACGGTTATCAGTTGATGATCATCCTTGGATTGGTTTGAGCAGGAGCTCTGTTGCCTGGACCAGACTAATTATTTGATGCCCCCCGCCCCTGGGGAGTTGTAGAAGGATTCATGGTCTGCGGATTCTTTACATATCGCTACAGCCTATTTTTCCTGATCAATTCCTCGATGAGGTTCTTCAGGTGCTGGCACTCGTTAGTGTTATTGTTCGACAACGAATATTCTATGAATTAGAAAATCGTCGCGAATATTGAAATAAACCGCAAGCGCACGACGTACAATTGTTAGTACGTTAGCAAATATGAGTCGATCCTCAAGGAAAGAATAATTTTAAATTCTATTCAATCAAATTAAACCAAACTGTGAAATTGTTGACTTTAAATTAAAAGAAAACTAATAATGTTGAAATGAATACAAACATGAGACTAAGAGGCAATTTAGGAGTAGATTCACTATCAACATCAGTCTAATTAACATAAAAAATGACTCTAACTCTCTTTAATAACTAGAACATTAAGTGTTGTATTCATAGAAGCATGATTTATATGCTAGAAAATTCAAGCTACATAAATCATCAATTTTCATTACAAACTTAAAGCCTTAATTATCACATAGAAAATAATAGTTCAAATAAAAATGAAATATTATGAGTATGTTCTATATGTTAATATTCATTAACTACATAGAACATCAAGGATGGTTTCACTTTTAATGTCACTACTTTTTCTAAAATGAATTAGATTGTGATAAAGTATGATTCTATTAATGATATGAGTATAACACATTTGGGAATAAACAACCAACATGTGCTATCAATTTTCATCATATAAAATCTTTACTTTATCTATATCCAATTTTAGATTAAGCTCAAATAAAAGAGATAGAAATATGAAATTCTTATGTTAATTATTCATGAATCATGAGAGCTTCACTACCCCTAAATTGAAGGGGTTTAACTACTCATAATGGATTCAATGATAGCATAAAGATTTTTCATTATAAAAGAGAACAAAATAAAGAGCAAATAAAGATAAAAATCTGTTCTACTTGCAAAAGAGAGAATAACATGAAAAAAAAAACAAATTAATATTGCATTAAAGCGACAGATTACAAAAAAGAAATGGCTAAGAAGCCATGGCAGAAAAATAGAGGTTTTGTTTTCAGCCTCTCTCTAAACTAAAAATCCAAGATGATCTTTACATTATCATACATGGGTTATCTATACATGAAGGAAAACCCTAAACTAACGTTTTGCTGCTACCCAGAATGCACCCACTTTAAGCTGCATTTTGTCTTTTAGCAATAGTGGTTCATGAAGCCAAAATTTTGTGTCTCCACTAAAGAAGGAAGGAGAGTGAATAGGGTCCTCCATTAATTCTCTATTTGAATTGATTTCCTCTCCATTGATTGATTTCCCTTTCATCATTTTTTTGGCAAGGCATTGATTTCCTCCTTTTGAATTGATTCCCTCTCCATTGATTTCTTTCCCTTTTTTTCTTTGTATGCATATATGAGACGACCCGATTTCCCGTTCTCACGGAAACAAGGTTATCTTTTGGAAAATAACACAGAAACAGATAACAGCAGAACAGAATTAAATAAATACACCAGAATGAACAACAAAATATACTGGATAAAAGTAATCATCAGAGTTACACAGTATACAGGATCTTACTTAGTACAAATACAGTTCAGCTATACATAAATGTCTACAGCGGAAATAAACAAAATATGTACAATAGGAGCTGAACAGCATAAAAAGAAATAAATGATTGAATCCATCTTCAGCTCCAGCTATCCAGAAAGAACCAGCTAAACCTGAAAACAAGGCTGCCCGTGTGGAAAAAGGGGCACCCGAGTTTGAGAGTGAAACAAACTACGAGTCAGTCATGGGACTGGTATGAGAAATCCACTCAACACATATATATAATTGGCTAATCACAGGACCACGCCACTTTCGTGGAACGGGTTTACTCCATTGGATTGCCAGTGCTTTAAAACAAATCTTTCTTTTAAACATCGCTATGCTTCTTATAAAAATGAAGCCATTATAAGACTCAGTTCCCATCACACAATGCAACGCAAACCGGAGGATAGAGTTTTACCTTATAATGGCCAAAATATGATTGATACGAATAAAACAAAGGCATTTGATATTATTGCTAGTGTTTATATGCTTTGAAAACAATTTCAAATCATAACTATCAATCATAGACGGCATGGGTACCATATATCATGTCGCCATATATATATACAATCAAAACCGCACGATGTCGTATTTGGAAATTGGATTTCCGTCATGAACCGAGGCAAAAGATAGTCCTCACCGAATTCGAGACTGCCTAGCCCGAGTCTCAGGATCAGAGCTCGAGTGACCCTTGGATCGTCAGGGCCGGTCCACCGATTGTGGATTAAAATGCCTGAACCATACGTTTCCCCGCCCTTTGGGGCGTAAACGAGCCAACGAATGACTCCATCGGACCCGGATCGTCCGATCAAACCGAGGCGCCTCGCAACAGCAACAACCACATAAGTCAAACTCGTCAGGGCGTGTAAAACCACTGACGCCACTTTTAGCTAGGAGGAAACGCAGGCCCTCCCTGAGGTCCTTTCTCCCGTTTCTGGTTCATACCGGGGTGTGAGGCTCGCGAATTCACGTTATACACAAAGCTACGCCACACAGGTGGTGCTTTGATCATCACTACAAGACTTTGCTTTTCAACAGAAGCCCTGATCACTGCATCTTAGCATGCCACACAGAATAAATCCTATGTCAGACACACAGTCCATTTACAAGTCCGTTCTGGGTCTGAACGAAACCGGAGGCACTCAATACCTCGCAAACCCTTCGATCAACACGTACGTCTGAACGATCACCACTCATTATCCATATTTCGGGATGCCTCCCAATCAGGACCTCGGTTACCATCCAAACGAGGGGAAGATCTCCGGTCTTCGACCATCGTCTTCATCTTCGAATTTCAATCGTCGGTCGATTATTCGAAATGAGAATTAACTCGGCCTTTTCAAATAATTCACATATATTTAGAATTTCAAATCGATTTATTTCAATGGTTAAATTATTCGACAACACCAATTGTGTTCTTTAATGTAATTTTCACACCAAACACATTCAACCATCAAAAGCCACATAAATCAAGCAAATTCAGTTTATTTCCATTCCATATTGCTTACGATATTTTATAACTATTTATCGCTATTTTTATTTATTTTAAAATAGCTATTATATTCAAAAAGACGTTTCGGGCCATAACGTGGCCGTGGCGCTGTTTTTCTTCAGATTTGATTTACACATATCTGAAAATCTATCCGTTGGATCTTCACAAAATTTACATCATTAGAAAGGTCTTTTCAAAACGAATCCAACAGTTCCAGTTTCGGGAAAATCCGATGGTCGGATCTCCCGGTACAATCGTTTGAAGTTTCGATTTCAAAATACGAACTACAGCGTCGTTATTCGATTAAATATAATTATATTTATATATATAAATAAATATAATCGTTTCTGGCGCTGTTTTTCTTCAGATTTGAATTAAACATTCCAGACAATCCAACCGTTGGATTTTTACAAGGTTGGTGTCGTTGGAAAGATTATTCCAAGGCGAACCCGACGGTTGAGGTTTCGGGAAAATCCAATGGTCGGATTTCCCGCACTAGTCGTTTGAAATCACGGTTTCGAAATACGAACTGCACGGCTTCGTTTCGTTTTAATTTTATTTATATTTATATATTTATATAAATATAGTTCATTCAACAATTTCAATATCGTTTTCACTTCAAATATTTTTCTAACACCTTAAATTTTGGAAAAATTTCGCCATAACCTCCCCTGCACCGGGAGCGTCGGGAAATCGCAAATAGCGTCCCGGTCCTTCTAATCTCAAAAAGAAAAAAAAGAAGAAGCCAAGCGGCTAGCCAACAGGCTCAAAATCATCACCCAAACAAATCAGTAAATGTGTACCTATTTGTCGGGCACAAAATTTTATTCCTCTTCTCTAGCCCCTTTGCTATAACCTGTTCAATGAATATTGCATATACATATATATACAGTTCTTATCATTTATCCTTTTCTATTCGACTTCATATTTGATTTCTATTTGGTTTAAAAACTCCATTCATTCTAATGTTACATAAATAGGTGCAAATCATTTCATTAGCTAATTAATGAATATTTCAACTCATATATGTTTATTTTGAACAAGTGGCTATTTTTAACACTTCACATTTCAACGTTTTATGCATACAATAAAAATGCGATTTTTATTGTAAAACGATTCATTTCAAAACACTATTTTTCTATATAGTTCAAGTTGGTGATAAAAATGGGATTTTTATCATAAAACAATTTATTTCAAAATATGAATACCATTCAACACATGAATTTCTAAACAACGAATGAATATCAATTCAACACATGAATGTTTTCAATAGTTTTTTATATATAGATAAAAATGTGATTTTTATTGTTAAACGATTTATTTCAAAATATGAATACCATTCAACACATGAATTTCTAAACAACGAATGAATATCAATTCAACACATGAATGTTTTCAATAGTTTTTATATATAGATAAAAATGTGATTTTTATTATTAAACGATTCATTTCAAAATATGAATACCATTCAATACATGAATTTCTAAACAACGAATGAATATCAATTCAACACATGAATGTTTTCAATAGTTTTTATATATAGATAAAAATGTGATTTTTATTATCGAACGATTTATTTCAAAATATGAATACCATTCAACACATGAATTTCTAAACAACGAATGAATATCAATTCAACACATGAATGTTTTCAATAGTTTTTATATATAGATAAAAATGTGATTTTTATTATCGAACAATTTATTTCAAAATATGAATACCATTCAACACATGAATTTCTAAACAACGAATGAATATCAATTCAACACATGAATGTTTTCTATACAATGAATAAATATAGTTTAAGCATATGGAAATAATTCAAACACACAAATATTATTCAAAATTTCGGCAGCATAACGGCAGGGTAGTTACACCGGCACCGTCCCTAGTATGGCTCCTCGCTCTACCTTAAAACCTCGCGGTTTTTGACAATGGGGTTCATGCATCTAGTTCGCACGCAGGCGGCATGTATATATTTATTTCATTTCCACCAACTAATCCTAAGTGGTTTCAACCAAATATTTCACAACCACCAATGGGTATTTTTCAACCACGATCAACCAATATCAATCACAAACAATCCCAAACAATCATTCAATTTTCACAACAATTTCAACCAATAAATATCGTCCATGGTTTGTGGACGAGGGGGCGTATATATATATATATATATTTATATATAGCAATTTATATATAGCTATTCACTTTCATTTCACACATATATAATATAATTTTTAAATTAGAAATCTCACCAATAGCTATCCAACTGCACGACACTTCACTTATAGAAATCTTCGCCTTTTGTCGCTTTCGCCCGTATTCTCTACATATGTAAAAATAGAATTTTTACTATGCTATTCAATATATAAAAATCGAATTTTGACTTCGCTATTCAATATATAAAAATATGTTTTTTTACTTCGACTTTCAACATATAAAAATATGATTTTTACTTCGACTTTCAACATATAAAAATATGATTTTTACTTCGACTTTCAACATATAAAAATATGATTTTTACTTCGACTTTCAACATATAAAAATATGATTTTTACTTCGACTTTCAACATATAAAAATATGATTTTTTTACTTCGCTTTTAAAATCAGTTTTTCCTTGCTTTTAAAATCAGTTTTTATCTTGCTTTTAAAAATCAGTTTTCTTTGCTTTTAAAAATCAGTTTTCTTTGCTTTTAAAAATCAGTTTTCTTTGCTTTTAAAAATCAGTTTTCTTTGCTTTTAAAAAAATAAAAACCAGTTTAAAAATTCTTTTATAAAAATCTGTTTTATACTTTTAAAACTTTCAGTTTTAAACTACTTTTAAAAATTTCAGTTTTTAACTTTAACAAATCTCAGTTTTTATCTTTTAAAAATCTCAGTTTTAAACTTTTAAAAATTTCTGTTAAAAATATTCAGTTTTATACCTTTTTATAAAATTCAGTTTTTATAATTTAAACAAATCAGTTTATATATAAAATAAAAATAAAATAAATAAAAATAAAATAAAATTAAAACTTACAGAGGAGCGGGGGGGGGGGGGGGGGGAGGTCTTCGCCGATGGTCGGATGCAGCTTCGAGGGGGACTCGCGATTCGATGGGGGGCTAATCGGTGTCGCGACGCTTTGTGGGGGACGGGGTCTTCGTCGGCGGCTTCGATCGATGGAGGGGGGGGGGACAGGTGGAGGCGTGGTCGTCGGCGATGGCGGTCTGGAGGGGCGGCGCGATTTGCTTAGGGTTTTTTTTTTTTATTCTGTTCGTTCGAAATAAAAATGAACGCGGGGGGGGGGGGGGGGGGGGGGGGGGGGCAGGAAGAAGAATAAAGGGAGGGAGGGAAATTAAAATAATATATATTATTATTTTTTTAATTATTTAATTTGTAAAAAGGTTGACTTTTACATACGACCTCGAAACGAGGCCCACCGCCTGTCGTCCATAGCGTTATACCCCCATTCCGAACACAATGGGATATGTATCGCAAGCTGATTTGATCGTTACAATCAGTTTCCTTTTGAATTTACATTTAAATCATTATATTGAATTTTAAACGTACATTTCAAATTACCGGGGTCACATACTAACTAGAAAAATTCCAGAAAAATAATTTCTAGCTTCGTATTGACGATACGGTCCTAACAAAACTAGTTTCGTCGAATTCTGAGACCGTTTGCAAAATGGCCAATTTCCAGTCGATTAAATTCAACAGAAACTGGTCAAACGCGTTTTCCTTTGCCACGCTCACATATTGATTCGAAAAATTATGAAATTTGAAACCTAGCAATAACTTGACACTGCGGATCCAATAAAAGTGGTTTCGTCGAAATCCGAGGTCATTTGCATAATGTCCATTTTTAAGGGCCTGAATTCCATAGCGACTATTCAGAATTTTCAACTGGCCATATCCTTTGATTCCCGCTATCAAATTTCGATTGGCCGGATTCGTTAGAAAGATATAATCAATTAGATTCCATTATTTTTTGTTTCACTAAAATCCGGATTGGTTTGCACCCGGTATATTCAATTGAAGTTAGAAATCGAATTATCGAACTACCGCGCCATTTTCAATTCTATATATAATTATAATTAATTATATTCGTTTTCAAATGTCGATTCCAACTCAGTTTTCATCGCCATTATTTAAAATATTTATTTTAAATATTTAAAATCCATTATTTTAGCCAATTAAAAAAAATTTAAATTGGTTCAGATTTTCTGGGTCGTTACAATCTCCCCCACTTAAAACTTTTCGTCCTCGAAAAGGAATAAAGTCGAAAGTGGTTTGATAAATCTACGATCACACAACACAACAACCAATCCAATTGTTTTTAACCTTTCAAAGCCATACAAATTAATTCCTATTTTTCTTCTAAAATCATTCAAACAATTATAATAGAATAGAGAATTAAATGGTGAGGTAAAGTATGGTAAATATACCTTGCACCGGAGTCAATCAGAGATATCTACTCGGCATCTGGGATAAGCTTTCTGAATGCTCTCCTCGGTTTCCCAAGTACAATCTCTCGGATCTCCACTCCATTGCACTTTGACTAAGTGAACCTTCTTGTTCCTCAGCTCTTTGGTTTCTTTGCCGATAATCTTTAGCGGCTCTCGCCTCACAGCTAATTCTAGAGTAATTTCAATATCCTGCTGAGCTGCTTCTTCCACGATCAAGTCTGGATCATGAACGTGCTTTCGAAGTTGAGATATATGAAATACATCATGAACTCCAGGCAACCAGTCAGGCAGTTTGACCCTATAAGCGAGAGTTCCGATCCGTTCCAGAATAGGAAACGGACCAATGAATTTGGGTGCCAACTTTCCAGTTTTACCGAACCGGATAACTCCTCTCATCGGCGATACTTTCAAATATACATAGTCGCCAACTTCAAAGGATATATCTCTTCTTCTTTTATCGGCGTAGCTCTTTTGTCGGCTTTGAGCGGCGAGTAATCTCTTCTTAATAAAATCGACTTTGTCGGCAGCTTCGCGAATCATATCAGGACCCAACACAAGTCTATTTCCTGGCTCGACCCAACAAGCAGGAGATCGGCACGGTCTACCATACAATGCTTCGAATGGCGACATTGTCAGACTCGCTTGATAGCTGTTGTTATAAGAGAATTCAGCCAAATGCAGATGGTCTTCCCATGATCCACCGAAATCTATAACACAAGCCCGCAATAGATCTTCTAAAATGCGATTCACCCTCTCAGTCTGACCGCCTGTCTGAGGATGATAAGCGGTGCTCAAGTTTAACTTCGTTCCTAGCTCGACTTGAAATGCCTCCCAGAATTTACTAGTGAATATCGTATCTCTATCACTTACTATGCTGAGCGGCACTCCATGTAGTCTAACTATTTCCATGAAGTAAATCTGCGCCAGACTCTGAGCAGTTCTGTTTGATTTGACAGGTATAAAATGGGCGGTCTTCGTGAAGCGATCTACGATCACCCAAATACTGTCATTCCCTTTTCTGGTTCTGGGCAGACCATCGATGAAATCCATAGAAATATGCTCCCACTTCCAGCCAGGAACTTCTAGTGGTTGTGACAATCCAGCCAATTTCTGTTGATCACTTTTGACTAGCTGGCAGGTGGGGCATCGGCTTACATATAAAGAAATGTCCCTTTTCATCGACTTCCACCAGAAAGTGCGTTTGATGTCATTATACATTTTGCTTACTCCCGGATGGATACTGAGCTTTGACTTGTGGCATTCATCCAGTACTTCCTTTCGAAGTTCAGGAATGTTAGGGACACAGATTCGACCTTTGAGCCTTAAAATCCGATCATTGTCAATTTGAAAACTTGAAGGTTCGCCTTGTTGAATTATCCCTCTGATCTTCTGAATGAAGTGATCATCCTCTTGAAGAGCAGATATCTTATCTAGCAATGAAGTCGTGATAATAAAACTGGCGATCATTTCATTCTTTCTGCTTAACGCATCAGCCACGACATTGGCTTTTCCTGGAGTATATATAATTTCAAAGTCATATGCTGCAAGAAACTCCAGCCAACGTTGCTGCCTCAGATTCAAATCCTTCTGAGTGAACAGATACTTTAATGACTGATGGTCTGTAAACAGTTCAAATCTCTCGCCCAGAAGATAGTGTCTCCAGATTTTCAAAGAAAATATGATAGCCAATAACTCAAGATCATGAGTTACGTAGTTTTTCTCGTGCGGTTTCAGTTGACGGCTAGCATAAGCAATTACCTGGCCTCTTTGCATTAACACTGCGCCAAGGCCTTCTCTAGAAGCATCAGTCCAGACTTTTAGATCTTGGTTGCCATCGATGATGGTTAACACTGGAGCTGTCGTTAATCTCAACTTCAGCTCTTCGAAAGCCTCCTCACTCTCTTGAGTCCATTTGAATTTAGAATGCTTCTTTGTAAGTTTCGTTAAGTGACCAGATATCTTCGAAAAGTCTTTAACGAACTTCCGATAATAGCTAGCCAATCCGAGAAAACTGCGGACTTCAGTGGGAGTACTGGGCTGTTTCCAATTCTGAATAGCTGTGATTTTGCTTGGATCCACAGCGATTCCATCTTTCGATACGACATGGCCCATAAATTTTACTTCATCTTGCCAGAATATACATTTGGAAAACTTGGCTTTTAATACATTCCATCTGAGAATTTCTAACACTTGTTCCAGATGCTTTTCATGTTCGGCCTTTGATTTAGAGAAGATTAAAATATCATCAATAAAAACCAGAACAAATTTATTCAATACTCCTCTGAACACTCTGTTCATCAGATCGATGAAGTAAGCTGGAGCGTTACATAAGCCGAACGACATTACTAACCACTCGTAGAATAGGTCGGGACCTCTGAACGCTGTCATTGGAACACACTCTTCGGCAATTCGAAGTTGATGGAAACCTGTAGCTAGGTCCATTCGTGAAAATACTTGTGCTCCATTTAATCGATCCAACAAATCATCAATCCGCGGCAATGGATATTTGTTCTTTATAGTCTGCTTGTTTAAATCGCGATAATCCACACATAGCCGTAGAGTACCGTTAGATTTTGGGACAAATACCACTGCTGCACCCCAATCAGAGAAACTAGGCCTGATCAGACCTTTCCATACCAGCTGTCGTGTTTGATTGTCTAATTCCTCCTTCTCTTTCAAGGACATTCTTCGAATAGCGTGAACTACCGGCCTTGCATTGGGAACTAAAGCAATCTTGAAATCTATTTCTCTCTTCGGAGGTAAGCGAACAACTTCCTCGAACACATCCGCATAGTTCTTGACGACAGGGATATCTTTGATGAGGTCGGGAATATTCTCTGTGACTTCAGGAATATTTTCAATTTGGGCTGGAGAAACATTCAAAGCTGCCCAGAAGTCTTTTCTATTAGCATTCTGACCTTCACAGGGAATGGTTATATAATCACCTGATTTAATCTTGGCTCTAACAACTCTCTCGGCGCACCTAACCTCTGCTTCATATTTGGTTAGCCAATCCAATCCCAAGATAAGATCAAACTCTTTAAAATTCATGACAACTGCGATGGTAGGAAACCGATAACGAGAGAAAGAAACTGGGACTCCACAAACCCAACTTAGATCGACGGACCCCCCAACTGGATTCTGGACAGTCATTGGTTCCTTCAGCTTTTTCAAATTCAAATCCAGTTTCCTAGCTGCATTCTTTGCAACAAAGCTTCGTGACGCGCCAGTGTCAAACAGTACCTTGACTGGAATATCTTTGACAGTTAGCGTGCCTTCTAAAACATCGGGCCTTTCCTGAACAGACGAAGATGCAGGTACTTCTACCACCTCATTTACATGTACTGCTTTAGGTTTTCTAAGTAGCGGACAGGCCTTTGAAAGATGACCGGACTGATGGCATTGACTGCACTTTCTATTCTCTTGGAACTTCTTACCGGATTTAGTTTCATCTTTCCTCACCTTCTTCGAGGGTTTACAATTCCTAGTCAAATGCCCCTGTTTATGGCAGTTACTGCATACAGCGGTCGTCACTAGTTCTTTTCCGGATCTGGCCCTTTTTCGATTTACTTCGGGCTCCTTACTGGCTTCTGGAATATCAGTTTCCGACTCTGGTATGTCACTAGAACTGACTTCTTCTTCGTCGCGTAACATTCCTTTCTTATGGAGATCTTCATACTGATAAGACATGTATATCATTTCTGGAAAAGGAAGCTTCACGTGCCCCAATACTTTATTCTGGTATTTCCTTTGAAGCCCGTGAATAAATCTCATATTTTTCCTCTTCGGATTTTGAATTAGATGAGGAGCAAAGTGAGCAAGTTCATTGAATTTCTTGTGATATTCGGGAATGGTCATATCACCTTGTATTAGATAACAAAATTCATCACATAATCTCTCGGTTGCTTCGGAAGGAGTAAATCTTTCTAAGAAAATCACTTTGAATCTATCCTAGGTGATATCACCTTCTGGATTATCTTTGATGATTGATTCCCACCAGATTAAAGCTTCTTCTTTAAGCGCCCAAGATGCTACTAACCGTTTCTGGTCATCTCTCAGCTGGATATGCTCAAAGATTCTTTCGACAGAACTCAACCAAGCTTGAGTTTGAATAATAGATTCATTGCCCGAGAATTGCGCTCCGTTCAGATTTCGATATTTCTTTAATAGAGCCTCTAGATCGGGTTCTGTATTCCTTCTGTTTCTGGCACTCATTTTCCTAGTACTTCTGCAATTAGCAGATCAAGTGTCAGGTCACAGAAAAGAAAATTTTCAAACATAGAAACATATACTTCAAATGTAAATGTGTCTATCGAGGTGTAATTTATTTTGCTTTACTCATACTAGGATATTGCTGATCCTATCTGTATAGAGTTACCCGTCCTAGAACACTACTGGTTCTATTTCTGACGAGTTCGTTCAAATGTTATATTCCAGAACTAAGCTTAACCAAAGCTCTGATACCACGATGAGACGACCCGATTTCCCGTTCTCACGGAAACAAGGTTATCTTTTGGAAAATAACAAAGAAACAGATAACAGCAGAACAGAATTAAATAAATACACCAGAATGAACAACAAAATATACTGGATAAAAGTAATCATCAGAGTTACACAGTATACAGGATCTTACTTAGTACAAATACAGTTCAGCTATACATAAATGTCTACAGCGGAAATAAACAAAATATGTACAATAGGAGCTGAACAGCATAAAAAGAAATAAATGATTGAATCCATCTTCAGCTCCAGCTATCCAGAAAGAACCAGCTAAACCTGAAAACAAGGCTGCCCGTGTGGAAAAAGGGGCACCCGAGTTTGAGAGTGAAACAAACTACGAGTCAGTCATGGGACTGGTATGAGAAATCCACTCAACACATATATATAATTGGCTAATCACAGGACCACGCCACTTTCGTGGAACGGGTTTACTCCATTGGATTGCCAGTGCTTTAAAACAAATCTTTCTTATAAACATCGCTATGCTTCTTATAAAAATGAAGCCATTATAAGACTCAGTTGCCATCACACAATGCAACGCAAACCGGAGGATAGAGTTTTACCTTATAATGGCCAAAATATGATTGATACGAATAAAACAAAGGCATTTGATATTATTGCTAGTGTTTATATGCTTTGAAAACAATTTCAAATCATAACTATCAATCATAGACGGCATGGGTACCATATATCATGTCGCCATATATATATACAATCAAAACCGCACGATGTCGTATTTGGAAATTGGATTTCCGTCATGAACCGAGGCAAAAGATAGTCCTCACCGAATTCGAGACTGCCTAGCCCGAGTCTCAGGATCAGAGCTCGAGTGACCCTTGGATCGTCAGGGCCGGTCCACCGATTGTGGATTAAAATGCCTGAACCATACGTTTCCCCGCCCTTTGGGGCGTAAACGAGCCAACGAATGACTCCATCGGACCCGGATCGTCCGATCAAACCGAGGCGCCTCGCAACAGCAACAACCACATAAGTCAAACTCGTCAGGGCGTGTAAAACCACTGACGCCACTTTTAGCTAGGAGGAAACGCAGGCCCTCCCTGAGGTCCTTTCTCCCGTTTCTGGTTCATACCGGGGTGTGAGGCTCGCGAATTCACGTTATACACAAAGCTACGCCACACAGGCGGTGCTTTGATCATCACTACAAGACTTTGCTTTTCAACAGAAGCCCTGATCACTGCATCTTAGCATGCCACACAGAATAAATCCTATGTCAGACACACAGTCCATTTACAAGTCCGTTCTGGGTCTGAACGAAACCGGAGGCACTCAATACCTCACAAACCCTTCGATCAACACGTACGTCTGAACGATCACCACTCATTATCCATATTTCGGGATGCCTCCCAATCAGGACCTTGGTTACCATCCAAACGAGGTGAAGATCTCCGGTCTTCGACCATCGTCTTCATCTTCGAATTTCAATCGTCGGTCGATTATTCGAAATGAGAATTAACTCGGCCTTTTCAAATAATTCACGTATATTTAGAATTTCAAATCGATTTATTTCAATGGTTAAATTATTCGACAACACCAATTGTGTTCTTTAATGTAATTTTCACACCAAACACATTCAACCATCAAAAGCCACATAAATCAAGCAAATTCAGTTTATTTCCATTCCATATTGCTTACGATATTTTATAACTATTTATCGCTATTTTTATTTATTTTAAAATAGCTATTATATTCAAAACGACGTTTCGGGCCATAACGTGGCCGTGGCGCTGTTTTTCTTCAGATTTGATTTACACATATCTGAAAATCTAACCGTTGGATCTTCACAAAATTTACATCATTAGAAAGGTCTTTTCAAAACGAATCCAACGGTTCCAGTTTCGGGAAAATCCGACGGTCGGATCTCCCGGTACAATCGTTTGAAGTTTCGATTTCAAAATACGAACTGCAGCGTCGTTATTCGATTAAATATAATTATATTTATATATATAAATAAATATAATCGTTTCTGGCGCTGTTTTTCTTCAGATTTGAATTAAACATTCCAGACAATCCAACCGTTGGATTTTTACAAGGTTGGTGTCGTTGGAAAGATTATTCCAAGGCGAACCCGACAGTTGAGGTTTCGGGAAAATCCAATGGTCGGATTTCCCGCACTAGTCGTTTGAAATCACGGTTTCGAAATACGAACTGCACGGCTTCGTTTCGTTTTAATTTTATTTATATTTATATATTTATATAAATATAGTTCATTCAACAATTTCAATATCGTTTTCACTTCAAATATTTTTCTAACACCTTAAATTTTGGAAAAATTTCGCCATAACCTCCCCTGCACCGGGAGCGTCGGGAAATCGCAAATAGCGTCCCGGTCCTTCTAATCTCAAAAAGAAAAAAAAGAAGAAGCCAAGCGGCTAGCCAACAGGCTCAAAATCATCACCCAAACAAATCAGTAAATGTGTACCTATTTGTCGGGCACAAAATTTTATTCCTCTTCTCTAGCCCCTTTGCTATAACATGTTCAATGAATATTGCATATACATATATATACAGTTCTTATCATTTATCCTTTTCTATTCGACTTCATATTTGATTTCTATTTGGTTTAAAAACTCCATTCATTCTAATGTTACATAAATAGGTGCAAATCATTTCATTAGCTAATTAATGAATATTTCAACTCATATATGTTTATTTTGAACAAGTGGCTATTTTTAACACTTCACATTTCAACGATTTATGCATACAATAAAAATGCGATTTTTATTGTAAAACGATTCATTTCAAAACACTATTTTTCTATATAGTTCAAGTTGGTGATAAAAATGGGATTTTTATCATAAAACAATTTATTTCAAAATATGAATACCATTCAACACATGAATTTCTAAACAACGAATGAATATCAATTCAACACATGAATGTTTTCAATAGTTTTTTATATATAGATAAAAATGTGATTTTTATTGTTAAACGATTTATTTCAAAATATGAATACCATTCAACACATGAATTTCTAAACAACGAATGAATATCAATTCAACACATGAATGTTTTCAATAGTTTTTATATATAGATAAAAATGTGATTTTTATTATTAAACGATTCATTTCAAAATATGAATACCATTCAACACATGAATTTCTAAACAACGAATGAATATCAATTCAACACATGAATGTTTTCAATAGTTTTTATATATAGATAAAAATGTGATTTTTATTATCGAACGATTTATTTCAAAATATGAATACCATTCAACACATGAATTTCTAAACAACGAATGAATATCAATTCAACACATGAATGTTTTCAATAGTTTTTATATATAGATAAAAATGTGATTTTTATTATCGAACAATTTATTTCAAAATATGAATACCATTCAACACATGAATTTCTAAACAACGAATGAATATCAATTCAACACATGAATGTTTTCTATACAATGAATAAATATAGTTTAAGCATATGGAAATAATTCAAACACACAAATATTATTCAAAATTTCGGCAGCATAACGGCAGGGTAGTTACACCGGCACCGTCCCTAGTACGGCTCCTCGCTCTACCTTAAAACCTCGCGGTTTTTGACAATGGGGTTCATGCATCTAGTTCGCACGCAGGCGGCATGTATATATTTATTTCATTTCCACCAACTAATCCTAAGTGGTTTCAACCAAATATTTCACAACCACCAATGGGTATTTTTCAACCACGATCAACCAATATCAATCACAAACAATCCCAAACAATCATTCAATTTTCACAACAATTTCAACCAATAAATATCGTCCATGGTTTGTGGACGAGGGGGCGTATATATATATATATATATATATATATATATATATATATATATATATATATAGCAATTTATATATAGCTATTCACTTTCATTTCACACATATATAATATAATTTTTAAATCAGAAATCTCACCAATAGCTATCCAACTGCACGACACTTCACTTATAGAAATCTTCGCCTTTTGTCGCTTTCGCCCGTATTCTCTACATATGTAAAAATAGAATTTTTACTATGCTATTCAATATATAAAAATCGAATTTTGACTTCGCTATTCAATATATAAAAATATGTTTTTTTACTTCGACTTTCAACATATAAAAATATGATTTTTACTTCGACTTTCAACATATAAAAATATGATTTTTACTTCGACTTTCAACATATAAAAATATGATTTTTACTTCGCCTTTCAACATATAAAAATATGATTTTTACTTCGACTTTCAACATATAAAAATATGATTTTTTACTTCGCTTTTAAAATCAGTTTTTCCTTGCTTTTAAAATCAGTTTTTATCTTGCTTTTAAAAATCAGTTTTCTTTGCTTTTAAAAATCAGTTTTCTTTGCTTTTAAAAATTAGTTTTCTTTGCTTTTAAAAATCAGTTTTCTTTGCTTTTAAAAAAATAAAAACCAGTTTAAAAATTCTTTTATAAAAATCTGTTTTATACTTTTAAAACTTTCAGTTTTAAACTACTTTTAAAAATTTCAGTTTTTAACTTTAACAAATCTCAGTTTTTATCTTTTAAAAATCTCAGTTTTAAACTTTTAAAAATTTCTGTTAAAAATATTCCGTTTTATACCTTTTTATAAAATTCAGTTTTTATAATTTAAACAAATCAGTTTATATATAAAATAAAAATAAAATAAATAAAAATAAAATAAAATTAAAACTTACAGAGGAGCGCGGGGGGGGGGGGGGGGGAGGTCTTCGCCGATGGTCGGAGGCAGCTTCGAGGGGGACTCACGATTCGACGGGGGGCTAATCGGTGTCGCGACGCTTTGTGGGGGACGGGGTCTTCGTCGGCGGCTTCGATCGATGGAGGGGGGGACAGGTGGAGGCGTGGTCGTCGGCGATGGCGGTCTGGAGGGGCGGCGCGATTTGCTTAGGGTTTTTTTTTTTTATTCTGTTCGTTCGAAATAAAAATGAACGGGGGGGGGGGGGCCAGGAAGAAGAATAAAGGGAGGGAGGGAAATTAAAATAATATATATATATATTTTTTAATTATTTAATTTGTAAAAAGGTTGACTTTTACATACGACCTCGAAACGAGGCCCACCGCCTGTCGTTCATAGCGTTATACCCCCATTCCGAACACAATGGGATATGTATCGCAAGCTGATTTGATCGTTACAATCAGTTTCCTTTTGAATTTACATTTAAATCATTATATTGAATTTTAAACGTAAATTTCAAATTACCGGGGTCACATAATAACTAGAAAAATTCCAGAAAAATAATTTCTAGTTTCGTATTGACGATACGGTCCTAACAAAACTAGTTTCGTCGAATTCTGAGACCGTTTGCAAAATGGCCAATTTCCAGTCGATTAAATTCAACAAAAACTGGTCAAACGCGTTTTCCTTTGCCACGCTCGCATATTGATTCGAAAAATTATGAAATTTGAAACCTAGCAATAACTTGACACTGCGGATCCAATAAAAGTGGTTTCGTCGAAATCCGAGGTCATTTGCAAAATGTCCATTTTTAAGGGCCTGAATTCCATAGCGACTATTCAGAATTTTCAACTGGCCATATCCTTTGATTCCCGCTATCAAATTTCGATTGGCCGGATTCGTTAGAAAGATATAATCAATTAGATTCCATTATTTTTGGTTTCACTAAAATCCGGATTGGTTTGCACCCGGTATATTCAATTGAAGTTAGAAATCGAATTATCGAACTACCGCGCCATTTTCAATTCTATATATAATTATAATTAATTATATTCGTTTTCAAATGTCGATTCCAACTCAGTTTTCATCGCCATTATTTAAAATATTTATTTTAAATATTTAAAATCCATTATTTTAGCCAATTAAAAAAAATTTAAATTGGTTCAGATTTTCTGGGTCGTTACAATATATATCTTTATGAAGTCCTTTTCTGCATTCATCCAATTTCTGTACAAATATGAAAAATGTCCAAGTAAACATTCTCAAAATAATATAAGCAAAAAAATGATCATTTTTCCCCTATATGATGATAAATGCATGATGTTTTGAAATCAATTCAATTATTATTTAAACATGATAAAATACCCATATATGACATTTATTAGTACTAAACGAGAATAAATATGTGAATATAAATGTGCATTTTTATGTGCACATCAGTTATGACCAGGCTGGTTGTGAAATCTATAGAATTTTCCCGAGTTTGCTACTTTGTCTCTTATCCTTATCGAACTTGGTTCCGCATACTCTTCAGAATTCTTTGTTGCAAGGTAGATATTTTCAGGAGTGTCATTCAAAGGCGTCAGCTCTGATGAGTTGAAAAGGCGAGACTTCTAATTAGCCTTGTTGTCGTTCTCGTCATTGTCTTGCTTCTGCCCCTGAGTATTCTTCTGATTATACCGAGTAGCTGCATTTTTATGAGCTTCAAAGACTTGGTTAGCATCAATAATCTAAAGAGACATAGGATTATTGTCCACTCTCATATACTCCTCAGCTTTTTTTATAGAACTTTTCAAGCGTGTTCGGTTCTTTCATTTTAATCCATCTACCGAATTCACTCTTCTCATCTATGGCACCGATTAGAGACATGAGGATTATGCGAGGCTCTGGATTTCTCACTTCGGACAAGGAAACATTGAATCGGCTGAGAAAAGCCTTAACGGATTCCCCTGGATTCTACTTCATTGCTGAAAGTGTTATGGCGTCCTTGGCTTTGGTAGCATACAAGCAAAACTGCTCCTTGAACTTTTTGGTCAAGTCAGAGAACCGGTCTACGGACTTGGGTGGCAGCTTTGTGAACCATAGTGATGCAGCACCTTTTAAGTAGAGAGGGAAATATAAGCATATCGTCTCATCTGTTGCCTTCGCTGCGCTCATATGCCATTCATACTTGAAAAGAAAGTAGATAGGATCAACAAGACCGTTGTACGGAGGCAAAGTTGGAGGATTGAACTTCTTTGGACACTCTGTTTCTCGGATTCTATTGATAAACGGAGTTCTTTCGGGAGAGAAATCCCATTCCATATCATCATCATTAAGAGCTTGATTCTTCTTCATGATTTGTTCTATCATATCCGATATGTACTCTTCAGTGGTACGCCGCTCTGCAAAGCTGAGCTCTTTACCAAATGTTCGTCTAGACATGTGTTCCTGGCTAAAGAGCTTAGGTCCTTTACCTTCACGACGAGGAGGTTCCCCCGTGATGGGACTGGTAATCCTTCGAGCTTTCATCTCAGAATGATTCTTAGATTTTGTGTAACACCCCGTATTTCTGTTAACACTAAAGTTACTAACTTAATAATAAATGTGTAACGGGGAGATGTATCTAATGTGCGTACAAATTTAATAATAAATGTGTAAAGGGGAGATGTATCTAATGTGCATACAAATTTAATAATAAATGTGTAAAGGGGAGATGTATCTAATGTCCATACAAATTTAATAATAAATGTGTAAAGGGGAGATGTATCTAATGTGCATACAAATTTAATAATAAATGTGTAAAGGGGGGATGTATCTAATGTGCATACAAATTTAATAATAAATGTTAATAATGTACATTAAGAAAGTAATTGTGAACATAATTGGCTTCTCTTTAGAACGGATGGCTTTGATTAACCTTGGCTTCATCGACGGCTCAAATTAACTTGCAATCCTATATAAACAGCCCCTTAGTCTCCTTCTCTTTGCACCATTCTTCTCTAACCTTATGCTGCACAAATTCTTGATGGTCATGGCTTCTTCTTCTTCCTCTAAATCTAAATAAATATATTAAAATAAGATATAAATCAAGACGAGGATATCCTACTCAAGTCTTTCAAGAGAAGATTCAAAACAAGTTAGGATTCAAGTAAAGATTCAACGGCTTCAAGCAACGTTATCTTTCTATTCTTTTCTAGATCCAATCAATGTAAGTCGGTTACTTTTTAGATTTGAACGCCTTTTCTATTTGTGACATGAAATTAAAAGAATATAAGAAATATGTCTTATCATTTAATTGAATCTATGCTTGTTTATGACTTTGGATCTGATTCTTGATTATGGCCTAGAACACATTGTGACTAAATTGCCAATGCTTAAGATTATGATTATGGAACTGTGGCCTTCGAAACCATAAGCCTTTGACTATGAACATAAGCCTTTGACTATGAACATAAGCCTTTGACTAGGAGCATAAACCAATGCCTATGACTATGACAAGGAAAATAGTGGATAATTACCTATGATTCATGAACATGATATTATTGCCTAGGATTATGACTGTGAAATTTGATCTAAACTTAATTATCTATTCAGTTTATTCTTAATTATCCTTGGATCTTGATTATGGGAATTTATCTATTAAGTTAGATCTACCCATATACTTGAACCTATGTTATTTGTTTAACCCTTTTTATGTCATAATATTATCAGATCTATAGGCCTTCGATGCCTTAATCAATTTATTCAGTGTAATTTGTTAGATCTGTGATTAGTGAATTATCATCATCTGCCAGTCATTATGTCTATCTTTTCATGGCATTTTGGTTCATTCCCTTTTTATCCACGAATCTAGATTTATCTTTAATCTAGGATGAAATGACGATTACACGAACGATGGGAATACGATTTGGGCAAATCATAAATTTGACTTAAACATGGTTGTAAACTTGGAAATTGGCATAATGTGGAACATTAACATAATTATGATTGACATAATTTAGAACATGTATTATGGCATGTTTATTAGAACGCAAATTTGAAAATTTGACATGAATTATGGAATATGTAATTTGACATATTAAATTTAGTATTGGCAAGTAAGCTAAGTTTTAGGCATAAACGGTAAACTAGAATAATAATTCTAGTCTTTCCATAAACTGTAAATTAGGATGTTAAATCAGAATTGGGTCTATTAAAGTTAATTTGGCATAAAAAGTATATTAGCACAAATTTTGAATTTAGTCATAATTGTGAGTAATTGTCATGTTTAGAATAATCATGGTTAGTGACACTTAATTTGGTATAATTTACATACCAAAAACTATAAATATGATATATAGGGAAAATGGGTCATAATAATAAATGTTGACAACGTACATTAAAAGAGTAATAATGGAATAAGTAAATTAGGGAAAATTTACTTATAGAATTTATCCTAAATGAGAAAAGTAAATTTAGACAATACGAACATGCTTAACCCGAGTTTGGATTGAGTTGGGATGTAAACCTGCCCGGACCCGCCCGGCTGTCCAGTGATCACAACAATACCTATCCAACGTGGGAGGTGAAGGCATTGAGCCCGATAAAGGCCCAAGGTTAGACTGAGTTGTGGCGTAAGACTGCCCGGAACCAACCGGCATACCGGCAGCCACAACAATACCTGTCTAATGTGACTGGCTGGTGCTTTAATAAGACAATTAAAGTTAATCTAGAATGGGAGGGTTAAGTTCATAAGAACACTTAACCAACTTAACACAGTTAAGCTAGAATGGGAGGGTTAAGTCCATAGGAACACTTAACCAACTTAACACAGTTAAGTAAGAACGATAGGGTTAAGTTAATTAGAACACTTAACCAACTTAACATGGTAACAAGATAAGATTTGTAGGGGTTAAGTAACTAAGAAAAACACTTAGCCAATTTAATATGTTAACCAGACTAGAAAGTGGGGGTTAAGTAAATTCAATACACTTAGCCAATTTAACATGTTAACTAGACTAGAGGTTGGTGATAAGTAAAGTTAATACACTTAGCCAATTTAACATGCTAACTAGACTAGAGGTTGGGGTTAAGTAAATTTAATACACTTAGCCAATTTAATATGTTAGTTGGACTAGACCATAGGGTTAAGTAAGCTTGAACACTTAACCATCAGAGTGTGATAAATGAATAGAGTTAAGTTAAAAACATGAAGGGACAATACTTAACCATTAGAACATGTTAATCAAACCAATGTTAAGGTTAAGTTAACTAAGGGAACACTTAATTGTTATAACATGTTAGTTAAAACAAATAGGCAAGGTTAAGTTAAAAAGGAACACTTTACCAATACAAGATGAATGGGTAGGGTTAAGTAAATACTTAACCAATATAAGTTGATGCTGGTAGGGTTAAGTCAACGTGAATTACTGGTAATACTTAACCAGTTTAACATGACAAATGAATAGGTTAAGTTAACTTGTATCGATTAATGACACTTAACCAATCCAACTTGACGAGAAAGAGAACTAAGTAGTAAACCTTAGTTAAAAGGACTAAGTGGTAAACCTTAGTTAACAAAACGATGATTCAGGAAACTATATGGTAAACCTTAGTTAGGAAAACTAAGTAGTAATTCTTAGTATAACACGAGGAGGAGCGAACGTCCATCTGATCTTAAAGAAGGCTCCAACGAATTGGGTTACGAAGCCCGAGGCTTCGAGGGGACGTGAGGGTACTCTTGGTATCCCTCTGTGAGGCTGCAGATGATCCTCCCGGGCTCACAGAGGTTAAGGTATGCGTTAGGAGAACCAAGGGTATGCCTTGGTTGCAATTTAAGGCAACCTAAAGACTACCGTAGACCAGTGTGATTCGGAGAGACCAGTAGCCCTGTGATAGCAACTCGTCGTCTACCTACCATCTTGAGTCAGTCGAGATACGTAAAGCGGAAAGGCGGAGAACTCCAAAATACCATATACTTGCTATCTAGTTATGGGTGAGGATGGCCATAAGACAGTGGGGCATAGGGGGCCTGCGTATAGTTCTCAATTTTTCAAGGGTGGCCTTTCATTAGTTGAGGGAGGGGTCAGGTGGGACCATAGCCACTGGAAAAACAGACCTTAGCATCTGCATCGGCAGATATCTGAAAGCTCCCGACCGAGTTCCGTGTTTCTAGAATAGCCCTGCCATGGGACTCGGGTCGCACATTTCAGGACATGTGCATCTAGACAGCGATAAACGATTCGCAACACATACATGGGGAAAGTCTAGGAACATATACCACTTTAGGTAGTGCGTCCTAGACTAGGGGCATCGTTCGACAGGTAGCGTAATCCCTAGTTGGACCTAGGTGGCATAAAACCGGAATCTGTGAAGCATTAGATAAGCCGCGTAACCCAAGTGGAATCTAGGAAGTACTTTGATATAAAACCCTAGATTAGATCTAGGTAATAAATAATAAATGTACGCCTAAAGGCAACCACAATTACTGGGATTGGGATCGCGATATCATTTCAGACAAATTACTAGTTGGGACACTAGATATGTGGTGCAGAGACATAGAAACCATAATAACAGGTTAATAGCGAAGCGGAGAAAGTATTAAAGCATATCCAGTTTATCTTGTCTTAGCATATCTTGTGTTAATCTTATCCTATCTTGTTGGCCCTATCATCATGGTATTGTCTTGTATTCAGTTAATTCATGTCGTTTTTTTTCCTTGTTCACATGCTAGAAGTAAATGAACTTACCAGACTTTATGTCTGACCCAGTTTTCTTTCGTCTTCTTTTCTTCCATTCCCCCCCCCCACGTAGTTAAGGAGGGAATAGTATAGCTCAGGTTAGATTGGACCGTCACTCTTCCCAAGCTCGAAGATTCTTTGACAAAGTGCTTTGGACTCTCTTTTTCTGCTGCTATGGCTGGCTTATGCTACATCGGGGAATATAAATGTTATTTTATGCTTCTTTATTTTGTAAGACAGATGATACTCTGATATTGGAAAACAATTGTTGTACAAACTATTTTATCAATAAAGTAAAGTTTTATTTTCCGCTGTTTTAATTTTGTCTGTCTTGTAATTTATCTGCATCTTTTACCCTAAATGCTCCACAGAACTTAGTGCATTCCCTTTGTGAGTGACACTAAAGGATGTGGGGTGTTACACGTGGTATCAGAGCTGAAGGTTACCGGATTAGATAAAAGATTTGAAAAAAAATTATTATTTTCAAACAGTTTTAAAAGAAGCATTTTCAAAAGAAAAGTTTTGTTTTAAAGGCATATTCCCCAAAAGCCATACGCACTATCTTCTGATTCTCTGTTTGAATTCTTGTCCCCTTCTTTCTTGAGTCTCTGGGGCTCCTGGATTTCTAGGAGGTAACCTCATCGAAGGGCGAAGTAGTGCCCGACTTCCATCTATAACCATAGTAGTTTCACTTGCGGCTAGTTTTCTTTCAATCTTAATAGGGTTTTCTGTACGATGGAGGCAGCTTTCGAGAGATTTGTCAACATGATTCAACACGAAAGAGGATGAGGAGTTTGGCTAAGGAGCACAACCCAAGGATGAGGAATTCTTGGATGTAGACTTGGCTCACGAAGGAGGAAGGGATTATAAAACCTAAGACAAGAGGATGTATCTTTACTATGGAAGAATAGGGCATATAATTAAGAACAAAGGACAAGATTTTCAGAAGGGCAAGTACATGCTTTCACCACTAAGAGAACCTAGGAGAAAGGTAGTAAAGTTCTGTTGGAAGAGTCTAGCTTTTCTGTTTGTACTCTTTCTTTTGGTTTTAGCACTTCGCATTTGTTCATATTTGCTTTCATAGTTGAGTCTCTGCACCTTAGTACTTGTATAGTAAAAGATCCCAACTAGTGCTCAAGTGTTTGGTTGTTTTTGCTTAGATCATCTCACGTAGATCGTCCAAATTCGGAGGAGACATTCCTCGGGTGCTTGTCTGATATTGGTTTAGGCCTTTGGGGCTTGTACTTGAGGGATGTCGAGTTCGACTAGGATGGTTCGCTTGAGAGATGAATAGTTGTGGAAGGCGCTCTATATAGAGAAGGACTAACCTTAAGAGAGGTAAAAAGTACGTAGTGACCTTTTGACCCTCATAGTTATGGCATGGGATAAGCTAAGAGGAGAGACCTATGATCATCCTAGTATATACACTCAGTATCATGGTTGACATTTGTTTATTTTGGAAATGGAGGTCAAGAAACTTCGCAATCGTGAAGTTGAATCTTTTAAGGTATAGTTGAGTAAAGCTCAAGAAGACGTGATATGGGAGATTGAAGATAAGGCATACGCGCCTCATACCCTTTTTCTTAAGGGTACATCCTTGATTCCTTTTTTTAGGAATTCTATGCATACTAATTTCTAGCTTTTAAGGTATATCCTCTAGGACGTATCATCGATCCTTAGGTAGAAACCCTTTTGGATGTAAACATGTATTTGAAACATGTTATGGTTGATGGTTGCGAATGGTTGCTAGTGGTTGCTCGTGAATGCATATACACACGTATTAGGCACTAGATCAGCTCAGACGCCTTCATATTTCATTTACATATATGTATTTGTTTATGAATTGAACTTAATGTGTTATCATATGGATGTCGCATTTGAGTGAATGATTGTGCACTCATATAAAAATAATATGTATCATTAGGATTTGCATACATATTGGACGCATGGCACTGACATGATTTGCATTAAGGAGGTCAACTGAATCAGTAGACCGCCTGATTTTGCATTAGATAAAGACATGCACACACACTATGCATATGAACATATAAGCATTAGAAGTCTTTAAGGACAATGGATGCCTGTGTTTGATGGTTGAGTAGATGGATGATTGGGTGGTAGGATTTACATTCTTCTTGACTTGAAAATTTCGGGGTCGAAATCCTTTAAGGAGGGGAGAATGTAACACCCCGTATTTCTGTTAACACTAAAGTTACTAACTTAATAATAAATGTGTAAAGGGGAGATGTATCTAATGTGCATACAAATTTAATAATAAATTTGTAAAGGGGAGATGTATCTAATGTGCATACAAATTTAATAATAAATGTGTAAAGGGGAGACGTATCTAATGTGCATACAAATTTAATAATAAATGTGTAAAAGGGAGATGTATCTAATGTGCATACAAATTTAATAATAAATGTGTAATGGGGGGATGTATCTAATGTGCATACAAATTTAATAATAAATGTTAATAATGTACATTAAGAAAGTAATTGTGAACATAATTGGCTTCTCTTTAGAACGGATGGCTTTGATTAACCTTGGCTTCATCGACGACTCAAATTAACTTGCAATCCTATATAAACAGTCCCCTAGTCTCCTTCTCTTTGCACCATTCTTCTCTAACCTTATGCTGCACAAATTCTTGATGGGCATGGCTTCTTCTTCTTCCTCTAAATCTAAATAAATAGATTAAAATAAGATATAAATCAAGACGAGGATATCCTGCTCAAGTCTTTCAAGAGAAGATCCAAAACAAGTTAGGATTCAAGTAAAGATTCAACAGCTTCAAGCAATGCTATCTTTCTATTCTTTTCTAGATCCAATCAATGTAAGTCGGTTACTTTTTAGATTTGAACGCCTTTTCTATTTGTGACATGAAATTAAAAGAATATAAGAAATATGCCTTATCATTTCATTGAATCTGTGCTTGTTTATGACTTTGGATATGATTCTTGATTATGGCCTAGAACACATTGTGACTAAATTGCCAATGCTTAAGATTATGACTATGGAACTGTGGCCTTCGAAACCATAAGCCTTTGACTATGAACATAAGCCTTTGACTATGAACATAAGCCTTTGACTAGGAGCATAAACCAATGCCTATGACTATGACAAGGACAATAGTGGATAATTACCTATGATTCATGAACATGATATTATTGCCTAGGATTATGGCTGTGAGATTTTGTGAAAACCCGTAACTTCCCCGTAAAGGAAAGCGTCGGATAGTTCGAGAACAAGCCACAACAGAACACATACAGAAGAACGTTTCATTGTATATTACAACAGTGCATCAGATTACAAGAATATACAGAGTATAAAGGAATATTACACAGAAATATCAGAGATTTAAATTACATTTAAATACATAGCAGCGGAAAATAATACAAAGCACAACTAGAAGAGATATACGGATACAAAGCTTTCCGGATATCGTTCCAGCTGTAAACCAGGATCCTGTGAATATAAATCTGCAAAACCAAAACTACTAGCTGCCCGTGTCGAAAATAAGGGCACCCAGAGTTTAGGTTAAAACAATAAACTCCAGGTCAGTCATGTGACTGGTGTGAGAACTAAAACAGTTATTAGTCTTTATTTTCAAAGGTAAATCAAGGGACCACGCCGTATAACACGGAACGGGTTTCCTCCCAAGAATACCGGTGCATAAAACCAACAGCGCAATGCTAAATAAAGAAAGATGAAGCTGTTATAAGACCCAGGTCCCATCACACAATGCAACGCAGTCGAGGATAGGGTTTTCCCTTATAACAGCCAAAGAATGCTTGATACGTTTAAAACAAATCATTTGATACTATAATAAGTGCATAGTGTATAAAACAACTTCAAATCATAAGTATCAATCATAGGCGGCATGAACGGCCCATAACACTATGTCGCCATATATAAGTTTACAATCAAAACCGCAAATGTCGTATTTGGAAATTGGATTTCCATCTATGAACCGAGGCAAAAGATAGTCCTCAACCGATTCGAGACTGCCTAGCCCGAGTCTCAGGCAAGCGCGCAGGCAAGCCTTGGAGCGACAGGGCCGGTCCACCGACGTGGATTATTATACCTGAGCACTACGTTTCGCCGCCCTTTGGGGCGTAAGCGAGCCAACGAATGACTCCATCGGACCCGGATCGTCCGATCTAACCGAGGCGCCTCGCAACAGCAACAACCACATAAGTCAAACTCGTCAGGGCGTGTAAAACCACTGACGCCACTTCTAGCTAGGAGGAAACGCAGGCCCTCCCTGAGGTCCGTCTCCCGTTTTTGGTTCATACCGGGTGTGAAACACGCGAGGTAAACGTTACACAAAGCTACGCCACAAAGGCCGTGCTTTGATCATCACCACAAGACTTTGCTTTTCAACAGAAGCCTTGATCATTTGCATCTTAGCATGCCACACAGGCAAACCATCCTATGCAACCGATATCAGTCACACCGAATGAAATCCGATGTCAGACACACAGTCCATTTACAAGTCCATCCTGGGTCTGAACGAAACCGGAGGCACCTAGTACCCCGCATATCCATCGATCTCCAAGTACGTCTGGACGATCACCAACTGTTTCCATCTTCTTGGGTGTACAGCCCAATCAAGATCATCAGTTATCACCCAAACGACGTGAAGACCTCCGGTCTTCGACCATCGTCTTTATCTTCGACTTATCGTCGTATCAGTTATTCAGAATGGGATAAACCCGGTCTTTCCGAATAACTCGCGTATATTTTAAGTAAGTGTTACACAAACACAACATACGCCTCATTCCAATTCATTAGTCACTAACCGTAAATTAATCAAGAGAATAATTTCCCAAATATTAACCCCGAAGGCCGAAACCAACATCAGATCAATATCCAGAAAACCATTCTGCTTGGCTAACCGACAGTTAGTTTCTAAATTTCACATTCATAGGGAAAGATTCCCATTAATTTTATCAAAGATAAATTCCTTGAATTTATTTTTTAATCCATTTTTGAATATCAATTCAAACTAGTCGGGATTAGCGAACCTTACCGAAGTAATCATTTGTTTTAATTTCCCAATCCCAACCTATTCATCCCATGAAGTAAAACTGGTAATACTTCATATCTAACACCACAGTGTTATCGGTAAATTCAATTACCATTTCACGTTCAAATCTAATTAAAGATTTAACTATCGCCTGGAGCAAAACTGGTGATACTCCATTTCGATTATTTCAATCTAATTAAAGATTCATTAAAACTCCACTTAGTTTTAATCTTTGACTGGGTTAAAGAATCAGTGTCATTTAAAAACACGGTTCACGATAAACCCAAAATCACATTCATTAATCATCGGGTTAAAGAACGAGTGTTATTTAAAACACTGTCCACGATAAACCCAAAAATCAATATCGATTTAATTCCAATTAAATGTTATTTAATTGGTACACTTCATTAAATCTAAATAAAAAGATTTAATCTTTTCTCAACTGGGTTCAAGAACAGTGTTAGTGAAGACACCATTCACGACAAACCCAAATCACATTCGATATTCAATACAAGGCTCTGAATAGAAAATATATCGGCTTATATTCAATATCAAATTCTACGACTAACAAATGTCGTATTGGAAATAACGATATAAATATATATCTTTCAAATTTCCATAACAACACCTGTATAATCACGAATTCCAACATCGAAATATTCCGAAGACAATTTCGATTCAAATCCACTCCAATGCAATCATTGGAAATTTTGGTTACTTTTAAAACCCTTTTCGAATTCAATTTATTTATTTAAAAATAAATAGAATTATAATTCTAGTTCAAAACTAGTTCATTTCGATAAAAATCTATTTTTATCTTTTCAAATATGGAGTTTTTCATCCCAATTCTTTCTAAATCATTTCTTATGATTTTACACAAATTATTACTATTTTTAATAATTTTATCAAGGCCCGTACAGTCGATTTCCAACAATGGCCATCGAACTGCACTTACAGCGACCTTTTTCGAATTTGATTTGGACGTATCTCCAAATCCAACCGTTAGATTTCAAATTTCTAATATTCATTAGAAAGCTCTTTTCGATACGAACCCAACGGTTCCGGTTTTAGGAGAATCCGACGGTCGGATCTCCCGTAATGTCCGTTTGAAATAAATGGTCGAAATTCGCGAACTGCCGCGGCGCGGCGCGTTCTATTCAGGCCATTATATTATATATAATATATATATATAATATATATATATATTTCGTCGATTTCTATTTAAAACGAATTATATAAATAGTTTTGAATTCGTTTCAAAAACATTTTCAACTTCCATTTCAATTCAAATCAAAATGGAATTCTTCTTTATAAAATCGTTTCAAAATTCATTTTTATTCAATTCAAATTTCAATTCAATTTGAATTCATTTCAATTCGTTTTCAATTCAATTTGAAATCGTTTTCAATTCAATTCATTTCGAAATCGTTTTCAATTCAATTCATTTCGAAATCGTTTTCAATTCAATTCATTTCGAAATCGTTTTCAATTCAATTCATTTCGAAATCGTTTTCAATTCAATTCATTTCGAAATCGTTTTCAATTCAATTCATTTCGAAATCGTTTTCAATTCAATTCATTTCGAAATCGTTTTCAATTCAATTCATTTCGAAATCGTTTTCAATTCAATTCATTTCGAAATCACTTTAAAATTGATATAAATATCGTTCACGTCAAAATGGCGTCAATCTAATCAACACGGCTTCATAAATTTCTATTTTCAAATATTCTATTTCAAATATTTCTTTTCTTTCAAAATAGTTGTTATCAAAATATTTCGTTCAACACATGACCAATCTCAATGAATGAGTACTGTCAACACATGAACTTTTATTTTATAATATTCTTTATTTTTCAAATTGGAATGAGGCCCAATCAATTACCATATAAAGTTAATTATATGGATTTTCATACAACTCATGTATATCATAGTATTGAAAAATAATCAACCATCAACCAAAGTGCACTACACTGTATAAGCATCAAATATAAATATTCAACGCTTACGACAGCCTGTCAATCAATCGATCGACATATTTAATCAATCAGGATGAGTGAACTTCAAATTTCATCCCAACACCCGTGTGGGGTTTCAAACAATCAAACACCGATTTTTATTCGTGCAGTTGGGCGATGTGTAAAATTTATCGTCCCAATCAATGTCATTCAAATAAGTGTACATAAACAAACCATCTGGTTTGTAAATGAATATTTATTTATTCACTTCACTATTTTCATATTCACGTTAAAAATTATATTTTTAACGATAAAACATTTTATTTCAACCTATGAATTTCTATTCAATTCATTTACACAATAAAATGATATTTTTATTTTTCTAACATATTTTAGAAAATTTCGGCGGCATAACGGCACGATACTAGAAACGGGACGAGGCCTAGCCTTATCCCCGGTCTAGTGAAGGCCCACGCCATTCACACATCAATCAAATCAATTTCATCTCACCAAACAATTCAATTCAAACAAATAATTCAACTAATCTATGCAACCAAACAAACAAGTCCATGGTCTGTGGACGATTGTGTCGGGTGCTACTAAGCACCGTCTGCATCCTAGTATATATATATATAACTAGAAAAATTAAATTGAAAGGTGAGAAATTCTCACTTTTAGCAATCCAACCATCTCGACTCTTCTTTTGCAGAAGTCTTCGTCGTTTCGCCTTTTTGTCACCTTCGTTGCTGCTTTCACTACATACGTAAAAATCACATTTTTACTTCGCTATTCAATATATAAAAATCGAATTTTTATTTCGATGTTCAATATATAAAAATCGAATTTTTATTTCAAAGTTCAATATATAAAAATCGAATTTTTATTTCAAAGTTCAATATATAAAAATCGAATTTTTATTTCAAAGTTCAATATATAAAAATCGAATTTTTATTTCAAAGTTCAATATATAAAAATCGAATTTTTATTTCAAAGTTCAATATATAAAAATCGAATTTTTATTTCAAAGTTCAATATATAAAAATCGAATTTTTATTTCAAAGTTCAATATATAAAAATCGAATTTTTATTTCAAAGTTCAATATATAAAAATCGAATTTTTATTTCAAAGTTCAATATATAAAAATCGAATTTTTAGTTCGAAGTTCAATATATAAAAATCGAATTTTTAGTTCGAAGTTCTATATATAAAAATCGAATTTTTACTTCAAAGTTCAGTATATAAAAATCATATTCTTATTTCGAAGTTCAATAGATAAAAATTCTATTTTTCTATCGATGTTCAACATATAAGAATTCTATTTTTCTATCGATGTTCAACATATAAGAATTCTATTTTTCTATCGAAGTTCGACATATGAAAATTCTATTTTTCTTCCTTGAAAAATCCTATCATCTCGTTTATAAAAATCAAAGCTTTTTTTTTTTTTTTTTTTTTTTTTAATCAATTCAGTTTTAATCTTTTAAAAATCAGTTTTTAAATTATGTTAAAAATCAGTTTTTAATACTCTTTAAAATTTACAGTTTTAAACTTTTTAAAATTTACAGTTTTAAACTAAAATCAATTTTCAGTTTTAACCTAAAACCAATTTTCAGTTTTTATCTAAAATCAGTTTTCAGTTTTTTTTTGTTTTTTAAAAAATCCTATTTAATTTTAAACTCTAAAATAAAAATAAAATAAAAGTAAAAATAGGAATGCTTACCGTATGCGAAGAGGGGGAGGCCATCGGCTTCGTCGAGGGGGGGGGGGCATCGGCTTCGTCGAGGGGGGGGCCATCGGCTTCGTCGAGGGGGGGGCTTGGATTCGCGACTGGGGTCTCGCGATTGGAGATGGGGGGTTTCGGGACTGGAGGGAGAAGGCGGAGAGAGGAGGAGAGAAGCGGCGGTGGAAGAGGAAGCTGAGGAGGGAGTTGCGGCGAGCAGCGGTGGTGGTGGAAGGCTGGAGGAGGAGCGCGATTTTCTTCATCTTTTTTTTTTTTTTTTTATTTTGTTTTAGATCTGAACGGATTTCTAACGGGGGGGGGGGGGGGGCCTGGAGTATAAAGGGGAGAAGATAATAATATTTTTTTTTTATTATTATTTAATTATTAAAAAGTTGACTTTTACATATGACCTCGAAACGAGGCCCACCGCCTGCCGTCCATAGCGTATTACCCCCATTCCGAACACAATGGGATATGTATCACAAGCTGATTCTATCGTTGCAATCAGTTTCCATTGAATTTACATTTAAATCTTTATATTGAATTTTAAACGCACATTTCAAATTACCGGGGTCACATACTAACTAGAAAAATTCCAGAAAAATATTTTCTAGCTTCGTATTGACGATACGGTCCTAACAAAACTAATTTCGTCGAATTCTGAGACCGTCTGAAAAATGGCCATTTTCCAGTCGATTAAAATCAACTGAAACTGGTCAAACGCGTTTTCCTTTGCCACGCTCACATATTGATTCGAAAAATTATGAAATTTGAAACCTAGCAATAACTTAACACCACGGACCCAACAAAACTGGTTTCGTCGAAATCCGAGGTCATTTGCAAAATTGCTATTTTTAAGGGCCTTATATATATATAAATTCCACAGCGACTATTTCTAATTTTAAACTGGACATATCTTATCATTTCTAAGATGAAATCTCAGTTTGTTAACTTCGTTACAAAGATATAGTTATACAGATTCAAATATTTCTTGTTTCGTTCAATTCTGACTTATATTGAATTCTGTATATTCATTTGAAATTAGAAATCGAATTTTCGAACTACCGCGCCATTTTCAATTCCATTTATAATTATATATAATTATATATATTCTAACGACGACGCGTATAAATATATACGTCGAATTATATTCAAAATAAATTTTCGTCGATATTATTTAAAATAATTCATTTTAAATAATCAAAATTCGCTAAAATGGCCAAAATAAAAATTTTAAACTGGCCCAGATTTTCCGGGTTGTTACAATCTCCCCCACTTAAAACTTTTCGTCCCCGAAAAGGAACAAAGTCGAAAGTGGTTTGATTAATTAACTCTACGTTCGATCTGGCTTCCATTCTCCAACTTTTCAGTTTCTGAGAATTTTCAAAATTTCAAAAATTTGGCTAACACCCTAAATTTTTGAAAAATTTCGCCATAACCTCCCCTGCAATGGGAGCATCGGGGAATTTCAAATAGCTTCCCCGGTCCTTCAGATCTCAAAAAGAAAAAGAAAAAGCCAAGCGGCTAGCCAATAGGCTCACAAAATCATCATCACCCAAACAAAACAGGAAATTATGTAGTAAACATGTACCTATTTGTCGGGCAAACAAATTTTATTCTCTGCTCTAGCCTCCTTGCTATGACCTGTTCAATGATATACATGTATATGCAAGCAAATGCGACCAATTTTCAATATAATCCAATATTTGATGCTATTAGGCAAAATGGTTCAAAATTAGCAAACAAATAGGCAAACAACACAAACATCAATCAATTAGTGAATTAGAGTTTCAAATTCATAATTTTAATACATATACAAAAATCATGTTCTTGATGCCAATTCACAACAATAAGCCCTATCTAATTTTGGTTCTCACACCAGTCTAATGGAAATATATAGATATCACACCTTCGTCACACGAATATAAATTCTGACGATGAGTACTCAACCATCAGAATCATCTTCGGGCCACTAGAGTATGATTCTATATCTATCCAATATATTAAAACTTCGAATACACGCGGATCAGACGTATACGCAAAATCTTTATATACTGGACTGTCCAACTCAATATAAATAGGTAATCAGATACGAATAATTGATTTTAAATTTTCAAAACAAAGAATGTTTTCATTTGAAAAATATACTCTTCACACTCGTTCTAGGATACTACTGATCCCATCTCTAACGAGTCATTCCCATTGGATTTTACTAACCCAATATCTGATGAATTCTTTCGTATGGTTCTAATGTGCCTTGTTCTCTGCTTTGTAAACCAAAGCTCTGATACCAAATGTGAAAACCCGTAACTTCCCCGTAAAGGAAAGCGTCGGATAGTTCGAGAACAAGCCACAACAGAACACATACAGAAGAACGTTTCATTGTATATTACAACAGTGCATCAGATTACAAGAATATACAGAGTATAAAGGAATATTACACAGAAATATCAGAGATTTAAATTACATTTAAATACATAGCAGCGGAAAATAATACAAAGCACAACTAGAAGAGATATACGGATACAAAGCTTTCCGGATATCGTTCCAGCTGTAAACCAGGATCCTGTGAATATAAATCTGCAAAACCAAAACTACTAGCTGCCCGTGTCGAAAATAAGGGCACCCAGAGTTTAGGTTAAAACAATAAACTCCAGGTCAGTCATGTGACTGGTGTGAGAACTAAAACAGTTATTAGTCTTTATTTTCAAAGGTAAATCAAGGGACCACGCCGTATAACACGGAACGGGTTTCCTCCCAAGAATACCGGTGCATAAAACCAACAGCGCAATGCTAAATAAAGAAAGATGAAGCTGTTATAAGACCCAGGTCCCATCACACAATGCAACGCAGTCGAGGATAGGGTTTTCCCTTATAACAGCCAAAGAATGCTTGATACGTTTAAAACAAATCATTTGATACTATAATAAGTGCATAGTGTATAAAACAACTTCAAATCATAAGTATCAATCATAGGCGGCATGAACGGCCCATAACACTATGTCGCCATATATAAGTTTACAATCAAAACCGCAAATGTCGTATTTGGAAATTGGATTTCCATCTATGAACCGAGGCAAAAGATAGTCCTCAACCGATTCGAGACTGCCTAGCCCGAGTCTCAGGCAAGCGCGCAGGCAAGCCTTGGAGCGACAGGGCCGGTCCACCGACGTGGATTATTATACCTGAGCACTACGTTTCGCCGCCCTTTGGGGCGTAAGCGAGCCAACGAATGACTCCATCGGACCCGGATCGTCCGATCTAACCGAGGCGCCTCGCAACAGCAACAACCACATAAGTCAAACTCGTCAGGGCGTGTAAAACCACTGACGCCACTTCTAGCTAGGAGGAAACGCAGGCCCTCCCTGAGGTCCGTCTCCCGTTTTTGGTTCATACCGGGTGTGAAACACGCGAGGTAAACGTTACACAAAGCTACGCCACAAAGGCCGTGCTTTGATCATCACCACAAGACTTTGCTTTTCAACAGAAGCCTTGATCATTTGCATCTTAGCATGCCACACAGGCAAACCATCCTATGCAACCGATATCAGTCACACCGAATGAAATCCGATGTCAGACACACAGTCCATTTACAAGTCCATCCTGGGTCTGAACGAAACCGGAGGCACCTAGTACCCCGCATATCCATCGATCTCCAAGTACGTCTGGACGATCACCAACTGTTTCCATCTTCTTGGGTGTACAGCCCAATCAAGATCATCAGTTATCACCCAAACGACGTGAAGACCTCCGGTCTTCGACCATCGTCTTTATCTTCGACTTATCGTCGTATCAGTTATTCAGAATGGGATAAACCCGGTCTTTCCGAATAACTCGCGTATATTTTAAGTAAGTGTTACACAAACACAACATACGCCTCATTCCAATTCATTAGTCACTAACCGTAAATTAATCAAGAGAATAATTTCCCAAATATTAACCCCGAAGGCCGAAACCAACATCAGATCAATATCCAGAAAACCATTCTGCTTGGCTAACCGACAGTTAGTTTCTAAATTTCACATTCATAGGGAAAGATTCCCATTAATTTTATCAAAGATAAATTCCTTGAATTTATTTTTTAATCCATTTTTGAATATCAATTCAAACTAGTCGGGATTAGCGAACCTTACCGAAGTAATCATTTGTTTTAATTTCCCAATCCCAACCTATTCATCCCATGAAGTAAAACTGGTAATACTTCATATCTAACACCACAGTGTTATCGGTAAATTCAATTACCATTTCACGTTCAAATCTAATTAAAGATTTAACTATCGCCTGGAGCAAAACTGGTGATACTCCATTTCGATTATTTCAATCTAATTAAAGATTCATTAAAACTCCACTTAGTTTTAATCTTTGACTGGGTTAAAGAATCAGTGTCATTTAAAAACACGGTTCACGATAAACCCAAAATCACATTCATTAATCATCGGGTTAAAGAACGAGTGTTATTTAAAACACTGTCCACGATAAACCCAAAAATCAATATCGATTTAATTCCAATTAAATGTTATTTAATTGGTACACTTCATTAAATCTAAATAAAAAGATTTAATCTTTTCTCAACTGGGTTCAAGAACAGTGTTAGTGAAGACACCATTCACGACAAACCCAAATCACATTCGATATTCAATACAAGGCTCTGAATAGAAAATATATCGGCTTATATTCAATATCAAATTCTACGACTAACAAATGTCGTATTGGAAATAACGATATAAATATATATCTTTCAAATTTCCATAACAACACCTGTATAATCACGAATTCCAACATCGAAATATTCCGAAGACAATTTCGATTCAAATCCACTCCAATGCAATCATTGGAAATTTTGGTTACTTTTAAAACCCTTTTCGAATTCAATTTATTTATTTAAAAATAAATAGAATTATAATTCTAGTTCAAAACTAGTTCATTTCGATAAAAATCTATTTTTATCTTTTCAAATATGGAGTTTTTCATCCCAATTCTTTCTAAATCATTTCTTATGATTTTACACAAATTATTACTATTTTTAATAATTTTATCAAGGCCCGTACAGTCGATTTCCAACAATGGCCATCGAACTGCACTTACAGCGACCTTTTTCGAATTTGATTTGGACGTATCTCCAAATCCAACCGTTAGATTTCAAATTTCTAATATTCATTAGAAAGCTCTTTTCGATACGAACCCAACGGTTCCGGTTTTAGGAGAATCCGACGGTCGGATCTCCCGTAATGTCCGTTTGAAATAAATGGTCGAAATTCGCGAACTGCCGCGGCGCGGCGCGTTCTATTCAGGCCATTATATTATATATAATATATATATATAATATATATATATATTTCGTCGATTTCTATTTAAAACGAATTATATAAATAGTTTTGAATTCGTTTCAAAAACATTTTCAACTTCCATTTCAATTCAAATCAAAATGGAATTCTTCTTTATAAAATCGTTTCAAAATTCATTTTTATTCAATTCAAATTTCAATTCAATTTGAATTCATTTCAATTCGTTTTCAATTCAATTTGAAATCGTTTTCAATTCAATTCATTTCGAAATCGTTTTCAATTCAATTCATTTCGAAATCGTTTTCAATTCAATTCATTTCGAAATCGTTTTCAATTCAATTCATTTCGAAATCGTTTTCAATTCAATTCATTTCGAAATCGTTTTCAATTCAATTCATTTCGAAATCGTTTTCAATTCAATTCATTTCGAAATCGTTTTCAATTCAATTCATTTCGAAATCGTTTTCAATTCAATTCATTTCGAAATCACTTTAAAATTGATATAAATATCGTTCACGTCAAAATGGCGTCAATCTAATCAACACGGCTTCATAAATTTCTATTTTCAAATATTCTATTTCAAATATTTCTTTTCTTTCAAAATAGTTGTTATCAAAATATTTCGTTCAACACATGACCAATCTCAATGAATGAGTACTGTCAACACATGAACTTTTATTTTATAATATTCTTTATTTTTCAAATTGGAATGAGGCCCAATCAATTACCATATAAAGTTAATTATATGGATTTTCATACAACTCATGTATATCATAGTATTGAAAAATAATCAACCATCAACCAAAGTGCACTACACTGTATAAGCATCAAATATAAATATTCAACGCTTACGACAGCCTGTCAATCAATCGATCGACATATTTAATCAATCAGGATGAGTGAACTTCAAATTTCATCCCAACACCCGTGTGGGGTTTCAAACAATCAAACACCGATTTTTATTCGTGCAGTTGGGCGATGTGTAAAATTTATCGTCCCAATCAATGTCATTCAAATAAGTGTACATAAACAAACCATCTGGTTTGTAAATGAATATTTATTTATTCACTTCACTATTTTCATATTCACGTTAAAAATTATATTTTTAACGATAAAACATTTTATTTCAACCTATGAATTTCTATTCAATTCATTTACACAATAAAATGATATTTTTATTTTTCTAACATATTTTAGAAAATTTCGGCGGCATAACGGCACGATACTAGAAACGGGACGAGGCCTAGCCTTATCCCCGGTCTAGTGAAGGCCCACGCCATTCACACATCAATCAAATCAATTTCATCTCACCAAACAATTCAATTCAAACAAATAATTCAACTAATCTATGCAACCAAACAAACAAGTCCATGGTCTGTGGACGATTGTGTCGGGTGCTACTAAGCACCGTCTGCATCCTAGTATATATATATATAACTAGAAAAATTAAATTGAAAGGTGAGAAATTCTCACTTTTAGCAATCCAACCATCTCGACTCTTCTTTTGCAGAAGTCTTCGTCGTTTCGCCTTTTTGTCACCTTCGTTGCTGCTTTCACTACATACGTAAAAATCACATTTTTACTTCGCTATTCAATATATAAAAATCGAATTTTTATTTCGATGTTCAATATATAAAAATCGAATTTTTATTTCAAAGTTCAATATATAAAAATCGAATTTTTATTTCAAAGTTCAATATATAAAAATCGAATTTTTATTTCAAAGTTCAATATATAAAAATCGAATTTTTATTTCAAAGTTCAATATATAAAAATCGAATTTTTATTTCAAAGTTCAATATATAAAAATCGAATTTTTATTTCAAAGTTCAATATATAAAAATCGAATTTTTATTTCAAAGTTCAATATATAAAAATCGAATTTTTATTTCAAAGTTCAATATATAAAAATCGAATTTTTATTTCAAAGTTCAATATATAAAAATCGAATTTTTAGTTCGAAGTTCAATATATAAAAATCGAATTTTTAGTTCGAAGTTCTATATATAAAAATCGAATTTTTACTTCAAAGTTCAGTATATAAAAATCATATTCTTATTTCGAAGTTCAATAGATAAAAATTCTATTTTTCTATCGATGTTCAACATATAAGAATTCTATTTTTCTATCGATGTTCAACATATAAGAATTCTATTTTTCTATCGAAGTTCGACATATGAAAATTCTATTTTTCTTCCTTGAAAAATCCTATCATCTCGTTTATAAAAATCAAAGCTTTTTTTTTTTTTTTTTTTTTTTTTAATCAATTCAGTTTTAATCTTTTAAAAATCAGTTTTTAAATTATGTTAAAAATCAGTTTTTAATACTCTTTAAAATTTACAGTTTTAAACTTTTTAAAATTTACAGTTTTAAACTAAAATCAATTTTCAGTTTTAACCTAAAACCAATTTTCAGTTTTTATCTAAAATCAGTTTTCAGTTTTTTTTTGTTTTTTAAAAAATCCTATTTAATTTTAAACTCTAAAATAAAAATAAAATAAAAGTAAAAATAGGAATGCTTACCGTATGCGAAGAGGGGGAGGCCATCGGCTTCGTCGAGGGGGGGGGGGGCATCGGCTTCGTCGAGGGGGGGGCCATCGGCTTCGTCGAGGGGGGGGCTTGGATTCGCGACTGGGGTCTCGCGATTGGAGATGGGGGGTTTCGGGACTGGAGGGAGAAGGCGGAGAGAGGAGGAGAGAAGCGGCGGTGGAAGAGGAAGCTGAGGAGGGAGTTGCGGCGAGCAGCGGTGGTGGTGGAAGGCTGGAGGAGGAGCGCGATTTTCTTCATCTTTTTTTTTTTTTTTTTATTTTGTTTTAGATCTGAACGGATTTCTAACGGGGGGGGGGGGGGCCTGGAGTATAAAGGGGAGAAGATAATAATATTTTTTTTTTATTATTATTTAATTATTAAAAAGTTGACTTTTACATATGACCTCGAAACGAGGCCCACCGCCTGCCGTCCATAGCGTATTACCCCCATTCCGAACACAATGGGATATGTATCACAAGCTGATTCTATCGTTGCAATCAGTTTCCATTGAATTTACATTTAAATCTTTATATTGAATTTTAAACGCACATTTCAAATTACCGGGGTCACATACTAACTAGAAAAATTCCAGAAAAATATTTTCTAGCTTCGTATTGACGATACGGTCCTAACAAAACTAATTTCGTCGAATTCTGAGACCGTCTGAAAAATGGCCATTTTCCAGTCGATTAAAATCAACTGAAACTGGTCAAACGCGTTTTCCTTTGCCACGCTCACATATTGATTCGAAAAATTATGAAATTTGAAACCTAGCAATAACTTAACACCACGGACCCAACAAAACTGGTTTCGTCGAAATCCGAGGTCATTTGCAAAATTGCTATTTTTAAGGGCCTTATATATATATAAATTCCACAGCGACTATTTCTAATTTTAAACTGGACATATCTTATCATTTCTAAGATGAAATCTCAGTTTGTTAACTTCGTTACAAAGATATAGTTATACAGATTCAAATATTTCTTGTTTCGTTCAATTCTGACTTATATTGAATTCTGTATATTCATTTGAAATTAGAAATCGAATTTTCGAACTACCGCGCCATTTTCAATTCCATTTATAATTATATATAATTATATATATTCTAACGACGACGCGTATAAATATATACGTCGAATTATATTCAAAATAAATTTTCGTCGATATTATTTAAAATAATTCATTTTAAATAATCAAAATTCGCTAAAATGGCCAAAATAAAAATTTTAAACTGGCCCAGATTTTCCGGGTTGTTACAGATTTGATCTAAACTTGGTTATCTATTCAGTTTATTCTTAATTATCCTTGGATCTTGATTATGGGAATTTATCTATTAAGTTAGATCTACCCATATACTTGAACCTATGTTAATTGTTCAACCCTTTTTATGTCATAATATTATCAGATCTATAGGCCTTCGATGCCTTAATCAATTTATTCAGTGTAATTTGTTAGATCTATGATTAGTGAATTATCATCTTCTGCCAGTCATTATGTCTATCTTTTCATGGCATTTTGGTTCATTCCCTTTTTATCCACGAATCTAGATTTATCTTTAATCTAGGATGAAATCACGATTACACGAACGATGGGAATACGATTTGGGCAAATCATAAATTTGACTTAAACACGGTTGTAAACTTGGAAATTGGCATAATGTGGAACATTAACATAATTATGATTGACATAATTTAGAACATGTATTATGGCATGTTTATTAGAACGCAAATTTGAAAATTTGACATGAATTATGGAATATGTAATTTGACATATTAAATTTAGTATTGGCAAGTAAGCTAAGTTTTAGGCATAAACGGTAAACTAGAATAATAATTCTAGTCTTTCCATAAACTGTAAATTATGATGTTAAATCAGAATTGGGTCAATTAAAGTTAATTTAGCATAATAAGTATATTAGCACAAATTTTGAATTTAGTCATAATTGTGAGTAATTGTCATGTTTAGAATAATCATGGTTAGTGACACTTAATTTGGTATAATTTACATACCAAAAACTATAAATATGATATATAGGGAAAATGGGCCATAATAATAAATGTTGACAACGTACATTAAAAGAGTAATAATGGAATAAGTAAATTAGGGAAAATTTACTTACAGAATTTATCCTAAATGAGAAAAGTAAATTTAGACAATACGAACATGCTTAACCCGAGGTCGGATTGAGTTGGGATGTAAACCTGCCCGGACCCGCCCGACTGTCCAGTGATCACAACAATACCTATCCAACGTGGGAGGTGAAGGCATTGAGCCCGATAAAGGCCCGAGGTTAGACTAAGTTGTGGCGTAAGACTGTCCGGAACCAACCGGCATACCGGCAGCCACAACAATACCTGTCTAATGTGAGTGGTTGGTGCTTTAATAAGACAATTAAAGTTAAGCTAGAATGGGAGGGTTAAGTCCATAAGAACACTTACCAACTTAACACAGTTAAGCTAGAATGGAAGGGTTAATTCCATAGGAACACTTAACCAACTTAACACAGTTAAGTAAGAATGATAGGGTTAAGTTAATTAGAACACTTAACCAACTTAACATGGTAACAAGACAAGATTTGTAGGGGTTAAGTAACTAAGAAAAACACTTAGCCAATTTAATATGTTAACCAGACTAGAAAGTGGGGGTTAAGTAAATTCAGTACACTTAACCAATTTAACATGTTAACTAGACTAGAGGTTGGGGATAAGTAAAGTTAATACACTTAGCCAATTTAACATGCTAACTAGACTAGAGGTTGGGGTTAAGTAAATTTAATACACTTAGCCAATTTAATATGTTAGCTGGACTAGACCATAGGGTTAAGTAAGCTTGAACACTTAACCATCAGAGTGTGATAAATGAATAGGGTTAAGTTAAAAACATGAAGGGACAATACTTAACCATTAGAACATGTTAATCAAACCAATGTTAAGGTTAAGTTAACTAAGGGAACACTTAACTGTTATAACATGTTAGTTAAAACAGATAGGCAAGGTTAAGTTAAAAAGGAACACTTTACCAATACAAGATGAATGGGTAGGGTTAAGTAAATACTTAACCAATATAACTTGATGCTGGTAGGGTTAAGTCAACGTGAATTACTGGTAATACTTAACCAGTTTAACATGACAAATGAATAGGTTAAGTTAACTTGTATCGATTAATGACACTTAACCAATCCAACTTGACGAGAAAGAGAACTAAGTAGTAAACCTTAGTTAAAAGGACTAAGTGGTAAACCTTAGTTAACAAAACGATGATTCAGGAAACTATGTGGTAAACCTTAGTTAGGAAAACTAAGTAGTAATTCTTAGTATAACACGAGGAGGAGCGAACGTCCATTTGATCTTAAAGAAGGCTTTAACGAATTGGTTTACGAAGCCCGAGGCTTCGAGGGGACGTGAGGGTACTCTTGGTATCCCTCTGTGAGGCTGCAGATGATCCTCCTGGGCTCACAGAGGTTAAGGTCTATGTTAGGATAACCAAGGGTATGCCTTGGTTGCAATTTAAGGCAACCTAAAGACTAGGGTGGACCAGCGTGATTCGGCGAGACCAGTAGCCCTGTGATAGCAACACGTCGTCTACCTACCATCTTGAGTCAGTCGAGATACGTAAAGCGGAAAGGCGGAGAACTCCAAAAGACCATATACTTGCTATCTAGCTATGGGTGAGGATGGCCATAAGACAGTGAGGCATAGGGGGCCTGCGTATAGTTCTCAATTTTTCAAGGGGTGGCCTTTCATTAGTTGAGGGAGGGGTCAGGTGGGACCATAGCCACTGGAAAAACAGACCTTAGCATCTACATCGGTAGATATCTGAAAGCTCCCAACCGAGTTCCATGTTTCTTGAATAGCCCTGCCATGAGACTCGGGTCGCACATTTCAGGACATGTGCATCTTGACAGCGATAAACGATTCGCGACACATACGTGGGGAAAGTCTAGGAACATATACCACTCTAAGTAGTGCGTCCTAGACTAGGGGCATCGTTCGACAGGTAGCGTAATCCCTAGTTGGACCTAGGTGGTATAAACCCTGAATCTGTGAAGCATTAGATAAGCCATGTAAACCCGAGTGGAATCTAGGAAGTACTTTGATATAAAACCTTAGATTAGATCTAGGTAATAAATAATAAATGTACGCCTAAAGGCAACCACAATTACTGGGATTGGGATCGCGATATCATTTTAGACAGATTACTAGTTGGGACACTAGATAGGTGGTGCAGAGACATAGAAACCATAATAACAGGTTAATAGCGAAGCGGAGAATGTATTAAAGCATATCCAGTTTATCTTGTCTTAGCATATCTTGTGTTAATCTTATCCTATCTTGTTGGCCCTATCATCATTGTATTGTCTTGTATTCAGTTAATTCATGTCGTTTTGTTTTTCCTTGTTCACATGCTAGAAGTAACTGAACTTACCAGACTTTATGTCTGACCCAGTTTTCTTTCGTCTTCTTTTCTTCCGTTTCCCCCCCCCCCCCCAGGTAGTTAAGGAGGGAATAATATAGCTCAGGTTAGATTGGACCGTCGCTCTTCCCAAGCTCGAAGATTCTTTGACAAAGTGCTTTGGACTCTCTTTTTCTGCTGCTATGGCTGGCTTATGCTACATCGGGGAATATAAATGTTATTTTATGCTTCTTTATTTTGTAAGACAGATGATACTCTGATATTGGAAAACAATTGTTGTACAAACTATTTTATCAATAAAGTAAAGTTTTATTTTCCGCTGTTTTAATTTTGTCTGTCTTGTAATTTATCTGCATCTTTTACCCTAAATGCTCCACAGAACTTAGTGCATTCCCTTTGTGAGTGACACTAAAGGACGTAGGGTGTTACATTTTGGCTTCATGTTTTCAACATTAGCCTCGTCTTTGTCGCTCAACCATTCGTTATCATCTTCCATGTTGTCATTGCGAATATGATTAGAAGCGGATGAATTGGCATTTTCGTCAAGATCAACATGGACCTTTCGAGGTGGTGGATTTGGTCGAGCGTTAAGGATGGTGGGCCTTAGTAGAAGCATCTATATGTTGGTTCCTATTGGCAATAGTGACATCCAACTCATTCTTAGTCACACCAGCTCCACCTATCGAGTTTTCGCCAACTTCAAAACGGTTAGTAAGCGGTGTAACTACGTTGTTAGCAACGTTGTCATTTTCTCCAATGGTTTTGCTTGAGGTCTTCTTAGATTTAGCCATGATCTCGGACAAGGCTTTGAATTTGGAAGAGAGTTCGTCGGTTGGCCTAGATCTTAGACTCGTAGAATCTATGGTAGAAGTAGGCTTAGAACTTCAATGGTAGACTCTTAAGATTGAGAGAAATGCGAACGCGATCCCACGAAAGTTGCCAAATGTTTAAACCAAAAATGGTCCAAACACCAAAGGTTTGTAAACCGTACTTTACCAAATGGTAAGTAATATAAAATGAGACCACAATCGCAAAAAAGTAAGTAAAAACACAAGAATTTTTATAGTGGTTCGATCTAAAATAGATCTATATCCACTTTGGAGGCGATTTCATTATCATGGAGAAATTTACAAAGTGCATCATCTCATACATCTCACTTATTTCACTCATTCTCTCTCTAAAAATGATCTTCTACTTTCTACTTTCTTTTAGCTTTAGATCTCACTTGAATTCGAGAAGAAATGGATTAGATCTCGTGAATAGATGATCTTCCTTGATTCATCAAGAAATTGGTGTTAGATCTAAGTTTTAAAGAGAAGTAATGGTGGTTGGAGATTACTTGGATTGACCTTGAGTGAGAATTATTGGTGTTTGGAGAAGATGAGATCCACTTGATGTTGGAGGAAGATGAAGTGAGCTTAGGAAGCCATTAATGTAGCTTGTGGAGCTTGAGAATGGTGGAAAACCAAAATGACAGCCCTTCGGGGTGGCTTAGATCGGTCCCTTGAATGGTTGTGAAAGGGGGTATTTATAGATAGAATTGGTGTGGAGTGGCAAAGTTGTAATTACGATGCACGAGACCATGTGAGTACAGCTGTCATTGTTCACTTTACAACTGGTACCAGCTCGGCACTACGTACACACAACCAGGCATAAGAGCGATCAAAAAATACATATGAACGAGCGACCTCAATCCAAAAGTATGAGCGAGCCCCTTTTAGTGTATACCCCAAACGTCGGCCACGTGTTCTGATGCTTTATTTACATATGCGGTTTTGTCTTGTTCCAAAAAATGGGAACAATAATTACCAGTTTGCCATTGCATTATGGCACTGTGCCATTATGGGTTCAGCATTTACATTTCTGCCATTGCCTTTCAATATATAAATCTACTCGTGTTTTTCGACATATGCTTGACCAATTAGCACAGTAAAGTGCTCGACCACATGACAATGAGAAGCTGCTCGACCTTAAAACAAAGTCGTGCTCGACCTCAAGACGAAGCTGTGCTCGACCTCAAAATGGATCTGTGCGCGAGTGAGGTGTACGATCCCTCATGCACCGAACCTACTTCTCGACCCTGAAGCTCTAGAAAGTGATGATTGACCCTACAGCAAGGCGTGCTCGAGCACGGTGCTGCTTGACCGAGGCTGACGTGGCTTCACCAATGACGCACGACTCATTAACTGTTTAACCCCGACAAGGCCAAGGATGCTCGAACTTATGAAGCTGGCCTGCTCGACCACTCGTAGAATCTTGGCAGGGGTTGGTTACTCGAGCTCCTATGCAGTGCTCGACCACTGCACGATCTGTTTTGTAGTGCTTGACCACTCAGGCAACATGCTGTTTTTTGCACTAGTTTGTTCCATATAATGCACGAGTTGAATGATATGCACGACCAGGGGTGCTGGACCATTAATATGGTGCTCGACTGTGATACTCAACCCGCGGTGCTCGACCGACGGTGCTCGATCCGTTAGACTCACGGTGATCGACCCTGGAATTGTGTTATGTTAACGGCGTTAACACGTTAATCGTTTTTTAACGATTAACAACTAAGGTGAGTAAACTCACTAACTCTGTCCGGTTCTACAATTTAATATGCATATTTTTAGAACTTATAAATAATGATTGAATATTGTGTGATGGTTATTTGGTTGAATTGTTAATAAATTGGTTGAAATAATGTATATATATATATCTTTAATTGAATACTAATTCTATTCATTGTAATATTTCATTTTGATATGAAATTAGCATTATTTATGAAGATCAACATATGTGGATGCAGGGAAACAAGTTGGAGGGATCCAAATGGATTCCTCAACAATTATATTGTGTTTTTCATGTATTGTATTATATGGTGTGACAAATAATCTATTGTTGATTATTTGTGTGTTTGGGATGTTTGAATAACATTGACCCTGAAATAATTGGTATATAAAATACCATAAAAATATATTGAAAAAGAATTCTAGTTTTAAAATGGAAAAATCTATTTTTAAATTGAAATTGAATTTAGATTGGCCAAGAATATAACAACTTGTTTAATTATATCAAAACAAGTAGTCTAATTTATAAACGATGTTCATAAATGGGGTGAAATAATTATCATTGAATAATTTGGGAATTTAAATTCAAGAATGGATTTAAAATGGGAAATGGGAGATTGATTCAAAAGAAAATAATGAAATTTATTTTGATGTTCGAAATGTGAATTGGATTGAAATAAATCCATAAGGACTTGTAACTAGAATTCGACTATGTCGAATAGTATGAAAATAATTTAATTTAGAAATTATATATTATATAATTCAGAATTTGACAAATAGCTAATATTTGGTTTGAAACCCACAATTTATAATTAAATATGTAATTAAGATTAAGTTTAAACTTGATATAAAATTAACATGAAGTTTACTTGTGAACGGAGTTCATGAAGTAAAATATGAATATAAATTTACTCAATAATTAGAATTTTAACCTACAATGGTATCTATAAATAAACATCCAGATTTGTTTTGACAAGAGTCAAATTTCTATAGAGAAATAATATCCACGTCTTAAAGTGAATAATGATTTAAAAGCAAAGGTTTGCAGATTAAAATGGTTATGAAGGAAACTGGTAATGTTTTGGAAGTGATTAATTCAAAAATGAATTTAGAAATTGAGATGACCTGAAATAGTGGATTTGTTCCAACGCTCGGAACGTTAATTGAATAGAGTTTATTCGAAAGAGAATTATACGTTGAAATTCGATTTCCACGAGTTTAGGAAAGTACTAATTACGTTTCGATTTTTAATCAATATTTATTTATTTAGTTAACTTTTTGTTTATTCAAATTAATGAATAAAAGTTATATTTTGAAGTTAAATATTTTGGAAGCAGGGATTATAACATTAACGTTATAATCAACGATTTTCGTTAAAGAAGTGGATTCGTATACTAAATCCGAGAGTTGGACGTGAAATGGTTTTGTTGATAAGATGTTGAGAAATGAAGTTAAGGAAATTAGAAACTGACTGGATATTAGTCAACTTGAGTGGCATTCTGAGTGTCAATGTGATGTTGGTTTCAGCCTTTGGGATAGATACTTAGGGAGTTGTTCTCTTACTAGTTTACGACTAGGGACTGATGAATGTGGAAGGATAGTGATACGTGAATAAGAAATGGAAAATGTTTTCCAATGATAACGTATATTTTCTAAATATAAAAAATAAGAATTTGAGAATATATGTACTGTTTTTCCGATGTTAATAAGAAATATTTTCTAGAATATAGAAAATAAATAGTTTATAATATATGGAAATGTTTTCCAAGAATCGTGAGGGGCTAAACGGGTTTTGAGGAATATCTAGGTAGAAATATTGAAGAGAAATTGAGAAATGATAAATTAGCTTAAGGGGCTCAGTGTTGATTGATGATTGATTGATAGAATTTCCATTTGGAAATAAGATCATTGTTTGTACGAATATTTTCCTTTGATCGATAAATAACCGGCTTTCAAAGTTTTTGACCATTTTTCTGGTGTTAATACGGAGGGACCGCGATCAGATTTATTATCTGAAAACCATTCCGCATGGGCATTAGCGTTGCAAATCAAATATTATGAAGACAGAGTTTATGCAAGGGTTGTTCTATCGATCCTAGGTAGAAATTGCCTAAGATGGATTTTCAGAATAGTGCCTTTGGTTTGTCCAGTCCCAGGACAACTTGTATGGATAAATGTCTAACAAAGTATATCTAATATATCGCGTAAGTTGATCTCTTCAAATGTATTCACGCTTAGTGGAAGAGGATTTTGTTTCTCTTAGCTTTATAACTGTGGTATTTTTTAGGGAAATCAATTTCTGATTTGGAAGGTATGACGATGTGGCATTCAAAGTAAATGAAGGTGTGACCTATCAAAAGATACGTTAAACCTCAAGCCTCCTCAACTGGTAAATGACAAAAATCGGGCAGGCAACATGGCTAAGTGGGTAGCCCCCAATTTGGGTATATTGTCACCATCTAGAGAATATTCATTTTTTTTTCTTCTTTCGCTTCTGTATCTCCCGGGAACGATTACGTTGGTATACCAACCGTAAGGTTACAATATATTTGGAACATTCAAGCGAAATAAATGGATGGTTATGTGTGACCGAGTTACAAGATGTTCTTGTTGAACTCCAGTGTACCCCAATAGAGTACACTGGTTGGAAAGTGGTTCCATACCTTGTCATAGTTGGAAATCAATTCTCCAATAAGGGCCAGTGGTTTTGATTGTATACTATATATGTGGAGTGTGAGATGCAATCGTTCCGCTAGATTGTTGTTTACTTGAATTAGATACTATTATAATATCAGAATAATATTGATTTAAAAAATATTTTGGGTTATCGTAAGGTAAAAACCATCCGTGTTTATATGGGGATCAGTCTTACGATTATCATTTCTTTTAAAAGGATTTTAAAAGTTAAACCATGTGGTTGGAGTTTACACCAGTCCCATAACTGACCTAGAGTTTATTTTGTTTTGTTTTACCCTAAACTCCTCGGTGCCTAAATTTGTACAGGTAGTCAAGTAGTCGAGATTTTACAGGTATACTTAGAGAAGATTGGAGCAGAATGCTTCAATGTTAGACGTAGAGAGATTTATTTCCGCTGTGATATTTATGTGATATACTATGATGATGCATGTAAATACAAACACAGTTTTGTAATTCAAAGTTATGTTATATAATATATTTTATTCGTTCCGCTGTGAGATTCATGTTTACTCGGATCATGTTCTGTTGTGATCTTCTTCTATTCTAACTTTATTTCTTTCTATTTCTGACTCTCTAACTTCATTCTATTAATGATCTGGTATTCTTGATACTTGAATAGTCGACATGGTATTTGTGTCGATTTTCGGGGTTGAAAATCATGTTTCGTTATACATTAGTCCCCTTTTTATTTCATTTATTTTTGTTCAAGGGTTACTGCCATTTATAACCATAACGGTCATATTTTCCTAAGGCAACAATTAATCTTTAATTACCTTTTTATTCCCATTGATTGTAATTAATGCCACTTATGAACCTAACGGTCATAATTTCCTAAGACATTAATTAACAATGGAAAATCCTTATTTTATCAGTCCCGAAATATCTGTTTATTTAACCCTAACAGACATTACTAGTTTTTTATTATTTATCGTATGTTGTGTGTGTGTGTATATACATATATATATATATATGTATATATGTATATATATATATATGTATGTATGCACTAGACCCCTCACATTAAGTTGACCACTTGTGGATGCTGGATTTGTAGGGTGGTTCCGAGCAGACTTCTACCACAAGCTGAGTTTAACCTCATGTGTTAGTGCGGTTATTTTTTAATTTCCTAACTGGGGTGTAGAACATTAATCCTATCCAATTTAAAAATTGTAACCATTAGGCTTAATTGCCAAATTAAATTTGCTTTTTTCCAATCAATGTCGGTTACAATAGCTATTTATTTATTTATGGCCCTATTTATAGAAATCAATTACATTAATTGCTTGCTACATTGGTCACCACAAATATGTTCATTTAATATGGATTACATTTACACGTATAATTCCATAAAATGCATGCCATTCAAACATTCGAACATTAATTATAATGTATATTTCGTTGCTTATGTAGATCTGGATAGATAATGTATATATGTTTATATTTATATTTTTGCGCAGCCAACGTAACTAATTTCTTTTATTTTTATTGTTGTTAAGTTTAATAATTTGGTTCAAGTAATAACCAAACATTCCCTTTTGTATTCAATCTTGCAATAAGGTTCTAAATCTTACCAAAAGATCATCGACTATAGTTATTGTTAATTATTCCTTAATATTGCAATGAACATATTTTCAAACCACAAGAAATATACTTTATGTGTATTTTTGAATAGTTGATGCAAACTACACACAAATATGTATACTTGTATTTATACGTAAATTTACACAACTTTTTCCCTTTATCAATATCTGACATACTTCTCATTAGTTCCAAATAATGTCCTTTTTATTTTAAAAGAGGAAAAACCAATATTTACAACAATTAAATCAAAACTCCAACAAAATTGAATATCAATAGGTTTATGTCTTTTTAATCAAAATTACATAATTTATCATTTAACACTGAATCTACATATTTGGAATAAAATTACATCTTAATAGTGTTTAATGGACTGGTTTCTAGATCTATAGTGTTTGCAATAATCACAATATAATTTCAAGCACAGTTGTAGGCAATATGTATAAACAATTAAGTAAGATTACAAATAATATTTTTCAAGACCACAAATCTATATTTTTAGATTTTTGACAACATTCATAAACAGATCTGATAAGTATCATGTCAAATTTTCCAATATTATGAACAGAACTGATAACTTTAGGCTTATTTTTAAGATCCAATACAAACGAGATAAATAAGCTATTATAACTATGTACGTAAATTTCCCACTCACCTGAAAGCATCCAAATATGAAATCTAAATAATCTTTTAGGCATACAATTCCTAAATTCTTACATATCTGTAATTAATCTAAAAAGGGATGCTTTTAGGTTTGTAGATTTGCAAGAAAATAGGAAAAAGGGAGATCTGATGAAGAATAGCTTAGATGTCAATTTATACACTTTTCCATTTGAATTTGATAATCCCTTTCAATTCTGAATGATTTAAATTTGATTGATTGTATATAAATATATTTTTAATTTAGAAATTGATTGTAAGAGAAAGGGAAATGGCAGAGCTTCGCAACTTCCTACAGATTTATGTGGAAAAGAATGAGGCCTTACCCCTTTATTTTTATGAGTGGAATTGGCCATTAACCATTATATTTGATTTAATAAACATCCGTCAATTAGTTTAATATTATAAAAGAAACTAACCAATTAACCCTAGCCATTACTGGGTGTTATGGTACCAAGTAAGTCGACCGCTAGGGTCGACAGCCTGGGTGTCCAATCGCCCAGTGAAGGCGGTTGCATATGGTATTAAATATATATTTATTCTAGTTTATTTATTTCCGTCTGTTTTTCGTATTTCATCCGTATGTTTTTCATACGGACTCCGTTCGCGAAACTCCAAACATGAAAGTTGACTAAAATTCCGAGACGAACGCAACGGTTAAATTTTCGTGGTCAAATTCCATCATTTGTGGAATTTCCTATTTTTGAGAATCTAATTAAATAACTAATTTATTCTCAAAATTCCGGGTTGTTACAATATCTTTGATTCTGTTGTGTATATGTTTTCTTATCATCATTGTAGTATGTGACATTTGGATCCGATGGGATGTTGCAACTCTGAAATATCATTGAATGTAATATGATGAATATTTTGATGTTTAATGCAAGTTTTGTTTTCTACTGTTATATTTAATGTGTTATATCCTAAAGGTTATCTGTTCTTTTGGGGATCGAGAGCGGGTCGTCTCATAGTTTGATGTATTGTGTTATATGTAATTTATTTTATATTCTCACCCATGATGGTGAATGTAATGCTTATTGTGTTTATTTATGCAAATATAAGTGTCGCTCCATACGTGGATTTGTGTGTTAGTGGTCGGTCCACTCTAAAAACTGATTGTAGTAGTTAGATGAACTATTTATCTCCTGTACCCATCTTTATTTGTTAATTATTATAATAAAAATGTTATGGATCACTATAAAAGTCGGTCGACTATGCAAAAAAAAAATTTAAGGTTGATTCCATTTAGTGGACCAATGAAAACGCCTTTAAAAGCACAAATATTAGAGGTTGGAATTCATAAAACATAATCTAGGAAACTTTGCAACCAACTTAACAGAATTAGCTTTTACCTATTAGTGATACACTATTATACAAATTGATTTGAAAGAATGATTATAAAGGGAAGTCTACTTCATGATTAAAAAATAAAATAAAAGGAGGAATGGAATTATAAACCTACTAATTAATTTGTAGAAAGTGGAATACTCTATAAATCCTAAAAAATGAACCAAAAAGATTTTGAGAAAATTTACAAAAAGATGATAAAGAAAGGAAAAAAGGATCAATAACGTAATTAACAGGTTTATAAAAGTGGAAATTAGGTTAAAGGGCTTTTTTTTGTAGGGTAATAAGTTTTAAGGACAACACTTCTGAAAAATTGGTTTTAAGGACAATTCTGCACGAAAAAGATAAAAGCGGTTATCTTCTTAAGTTATACAGGAAGAAAATAAAAGTGGTTATCTTTTTAAGTTATAATGTAAAAAGATAACCGTTTTTATGTTTTTCGTGCAGAATTGTCCTTCAAACTAATTTTTCAGAAGTGTTGTCCTTAAAACTTATCACGTTGAACAAAAAATCCCTTTAACTGAAAATCCCCTTTTAAAAAATCTGGGCATAGGTTAAAATGCATAGAAAATTAGGTAAAATATAAGGGAAAAATCAGAAGAAGTTAACAATAATTTGTTTTGGTAAGATAATCAGTAAACATGTGGAGTACAATTAAAGATGAGCTTGATAAGTAGAATGTTGTTGAGTCACTACACCAAAACAGCAAATTTGGCACACGAAGATGTGGAGATACAATACGGCTTAAAGCCGTATCAAATTTGATTGTGCTCATACCCGTATCAATCTACATTTTGCTATCCGCACCACCCTAAACACCTTCAATCTAACTGTCAGTCAACAAAGTTCCAGATCAGTTAATTTGATATGGCTTTGGGCCTAATCGAATGTGCATCATATTGTGCACCCCATTTGTTGCTTAGAATAAAATTTTGACTGCTTCCCCTTGCCTCTTTTTTAATTCAGTGATGACCGAAAACAAAAATTAAGGTTTTTGGTCACCAAATCGTGCCTCCACGTTTCTCTGGAATCACCTCCTCCGATAGAGACGAGCCGCCCTCTCCTTCGGCAGAAACGGAGCAACCCTAGGTCCCTAGCCCTCCTTCAACAGTTGATAATGTCACTGTATGGTTTATATTTTATGAAAACCGTTCTTTGTATTTGTCTTTAAGGTTAAAAATGAAATGAAATTTGAGATGTTAATTGTACTAAATTGTGTCAGTATGTGTTTCAATGGAATTGTGTTGTGCATGCCATATAATAGGTCACAAGTTCAAGTCTTACTGTGATAAATCATACTGGTTTTTAATTGGTATGTATTAGTGTATTAGCTGAAGGATTTTGAATTAGTTCAAGTCATAGTAGGTCACAAGTTCTGGTCTTACTGTGACGAGTTCAAGTATAAATTAGTGTATTTTTATTTTGCTTCCAATTGGTATGTATTATCTGAAGGATTTCGAATTCTTTTTGGTAAGAAATTGCAAGTTGTTATAGTTTGATTTTCACATGATTGTTACTTTGTGTTATATTATTGTCATACTATATCATACTTTTTTTGTTTCTTTCCGTGAGTTCAAGTTTTTTTAGTATACAGTTACTGATACTAAACTACTAACCGATCTTTCTTAAATTATAACTAAGTATCGAAAGTAATGATTAATTTTATAACACTGAGAAAACAGGTTTGCTGATAATATATTAACAGGTTTGCTGAAATTTTGGAAGATGGATGATTGCTCGACTTTGTAGTTAAGAATTTAATGGATGATCCACCAGGCGGATGCATTTTAGCTCAGGTGCAGGGTCAGGTACCCATGCTTATTAGCTTTATTCAAGTGTCAAATGTTGCTTCACTTAACCTTAGGAAAAAACTGCTTTCACTAGCAAATTTCACCTACTTTGTAGCAGATTGTCTAGTGTAAGTAATATAAATTTCTGCTACTTTAGCAAAGTGTTTTCATGGGGTTATCTCCTTTCTTTTACGGCAAAAGAAAAACAGATAACCCCATGGAAACACTTCCCATGTACAACATCGCAAATTTCTTTTACTTACACTACATAGTCTGCTTCAAAAGTGAAAGTAGCAAGTGAAAGCAGCTTTTTCCTAAGGTTAAGCGAAGCAGCATTTGACTTTTGAATAAAGCTAATAAGCATGGATACTTGACCCTGCGCATGAGATAAAATGCATTCACCTAGTGGACCACCCAGTAAATTCTTAACCAGAATGTCGAGTATGTGTGTCATCCGAAGATGACGATTTGATATCTTTAGACATTGGAGCAGGTATATGTAATTTTACACGTAACTCTACATAGTATCTTACATAAGATTTGAATGAACATGTTGTGTGCAAGATTAAATGGACACTTAACTCTACGTAGTATATTTATTGTGTGTAGCTAGAAATTTGGACCTTAAAATGTTGGTTATGTCCAAGATTATTGCTTCTTGATCAATAAGAGTGCATGATTTTGTAGTGTTGTATAGATCCCCTTTATCAGTAGGTGTTCATTCAGTAAAACTCTGCATAGTAGATATTTAATGGTATTTAAGCACAACATGTATATTATGAACTAGTTGCTACTACCATAGCTTTAGGTTCCTATCTGCTACTGCAGTGAATTTAGGTTGTCTAGATCAAAGAAATACATTAAGATAGATTTACCAAGCCTTGTAAATATGGGCTAACAAAGGTACCACATGTTTGAGTTGTGTGTGTCAATGAAAACAAATTCTTACCGTTATACCTTTTTAACTGATATTCAGTGCTAAGTACAGGCCCTTCGATATATTTTGTTAAACATCATTGCTGATTTTTTTTCTTAGATATGGACTATCTGTTTTTAGAGATTCATGAAATATACATTTCATTTTCCAAATATACATCCACAAAATCCAATAAATTGCAGTAAGCATAAGGTGATGTCTGAAATTTGACATGATATCATCTTGCATATTCTTTTGGATTATTTGTCTCTTTTTGTGTGTATAGGAGGATGTTTTTTATGTTAGGGGTACGAACTACCGGTGTTGCAGAGATTTAGTTCAGGTGATTCTTATTTTGGATTTGCATTTCTAATGAATATCAAATTTTCACGTCTACAGTTAATTTCATTTAGAAGCTTATGGTCATAGCAAAACCAGTTTACAATGTGTATCCATTCATCTTTGAGACTTATACTGATCGATTACACAAGCACATGGATAGGGTTCAAAGTGCTATTTTAGTTTCTCTGTATTAAACACATGGATGTGTATTTTAGTTTCTCTGTACACGAACACACTGATCGACTACACAAAAATAGAAAACTTGTTTTCGAACCGAATGCTATTTTAGTTTCTCTGTATTCATGTTTTCATATCATCCATAGTTACTTACAATGCCGATCTTTTGTTCATTGGAGTACTTATAACTTGTATAATGAATTTATATTCAGTCCTGTTCGAGAAAACAAAAAAAGTGGGGAGGTGTATTGGCTATACGAAGTTGGAGTTTATGTTAAACTGTAACACCCCGAATTTTTAACGACATTAAAGAGAATAAATTATATAATAATTAATTTAATATTCATAATTAGAGGAAACAGACTGCACCATTGCGACCGTCTCGAAATTCTGGTCAAGATAGACGTTTTGTTTGCATAAAACAGACACCGTATGAAGAAGTTATTAAGGTTTTAAGTTTGTATACGCGTAAAAATATTTTATATATATACGCATGAGTCAGAGGTGAGTCAGAGATGAGTCAGAATCCTATTCATAGGATTCAATTAAAAAAAAATCCTTTGAGCTGCAAAATTCCCACTCTAGGGGGTCATTCCCCTTAGAGGGGTGTCGACCTAGGGGTCGACCCACCCACAGGGGTGTCGACACCCCTAGGGCTGAGGTGGCACTCGGTTTCAGGGGGTCTGGCAGCTATATATACGTGTCCAATTTCTCATATTTTCTTCATTAGGAGTCATGGAGGCCATATGTTGTTGGAGTGCGAACTAAACCGTTTTCTATAACAACATTTTCTACAAATCAAATTCAGAAATTCTAGATCTGTTCTTCCTAAATTCTATAAACCTAATGCTGTGAGTTTCTAGATTACTTTAAGGTTTAGATAAATAAAAGTTTACTTTGAAAGACTGTGAATTGGATATGTTGTGAAGTATGATTCTGTGTTAATGTAAAATTCTATATTATGTCATGACAGATCTATTTTCCTAGATCTAATAAAATTGTGGTGATTCGATTATGTTGCTTATGTGGATCTTGACTTGTAACCATGTTATGGTGGATGTACATCTATTAATTTCGACAATTGAGACATTACTTGGATCTAGATATGTTAATCACCTTTCACCTGTCATATTGTGATACATTGAGATATGTTGTAAACTTGACAAGTGAATCCACCTTTAGATCTAAACATGTTACTATGTCACCCTAACTATGCTAGATCTAAGTAATTGGACACCTAATATTTAATCTGATCTCATTATGCTTGCTTGAACATCATAGTGATTGCCACAAGTTACCAGTTTGATGTCCACTTTATTATGATGTTAATCACATGTCCATTCACTTTGTTATTATACCAGTTTATGTTCATGTTTATGCCAAGACATGCTGAAACTATCACCCTTGTCATATTCCCTTTTTATTGTTATAGCTAGGCTACTTTGTAGCCTAGATGACGCCAAAATACGTACGAATACGTTAGAGAGGAAACGGGAAAAAATGGATTATAATTGGCATGATTTATGCAATATTTATATGAAATGGGACATGTAATTCAAAGGGGGAAACATAGAAATAGTTACCTATGATGACATAGGAAGATTTGGATTAATTTGGATGTTTGGTAATTTAAAATTAGGAATTGTAAATTGTACTTATGACACAAGGTTAGATTACATTAGTGGTGGAAGTATGCCTGGACCCGACCGGCATATCCAATAGCCAATAATAGTGAACCTAATGTGGGAGGTCTAAGTAGGCAAATACGAATCGGGCTAAGACACGAGGTTAGGCCCAACTGTGGAATAAGACTGCTCGGACCCGACTGACATATCCAGCATCCACACGTTGTAGGCCTAATATGGGAGGTCTAGCCCATTATAACCATAATTGGACATGGTAATGAAATGGGCTACTTAACCTAAAATGACAATGAACTTAAGTTAGGGTTAAGTAAAATTGGATGGGCAGTGGGTGGGTTAAGAGGGGGTGGGTAATATTTACATATAGGCCCATGAACTTAACCCAATAAGGTTATGTAATTAAAGACACCTAGTGGTATACATAACCGGTAGATAATGTAATAAGGTTATGTAATTAAAGACACCTAGTGGCATACATAGATAATGTAATGAAGTTATGTGATTAAAGACACCCTTTAGGGTAAGCATAACTAGTATAGGGCTATGTAATTAAAGACACATAAGGCTATACATAGTCAGTGGAAAGCCTAGTGGGGATACAAGACAAGGGGAGAGCTTGTATCATATTGTGTGAGACCCATTTTAGTCAGTAACCTGGAGTTGGTATCAAGTAAAGACCTTTGTACTAGGCGGAGAAGGGGCATGCTTACTGATTGATTGTTAGAGATCCAAACGAGGCGGATGGTGTGGGCGGCGCAAACTGACCGGGGACATGTGCGTGCATGGGCCGGGCAGAGGGGGCTAAGACGACCAAGACACTAGTAGATATGGTTGTGCACATCTTGGGTTGCCACTTTAGGAAGTGATACCTCCTACTGTGGGGCCAGCACATGATATCTATAGGGTAAGGAGCCGATCGATTAGGGTAGTGGTTAGGGTATACTTGGATGTATGACCTAAGCCTACCAACTCATAGTGGAAGAGATCATCTCATTTCGGTTACACTAGTAATAATGCAAAGTAATCATTAGTGAGGCACATACACCTTAACTTGCTTACCTTGTCACACCTGCCATTTATGTAGTTATCTCTCTTATCCACTTTATAAGCCTATCATGTTGCTTTTATTTATCTACTGGCTAAAAGTATCTAGACACACCAGACTTTATGTCTGACCCTGTTGTTTCTCCTTCTTTCTTCCATTTCCCCCTCTGCCCAGGTTCTCAGGAAGGAAACACTCAGACTTAATCGGGAATCAAATATCATCTTGCCAGGAGCTACTTCTGAAGTATGGCTCAAGTTCTTGTCTCTACTGTGGCTTAACTCTTTCTATTGGGGGAATGATGCTTTTTATTTACTTATGTACTCTGATGGTGCACGATAGAAGTTATTTTATTGTAATGGTTTTTGTGACTTATGAAATTGTGGACCACGGTATTATGACTTATGTTTGAAATAAAAAGTTTAAATTTTCCGCTATTGCCTTATTTATATCTGTCTTGTAATTATTCTGTGTCTGTTTACCTATAGCACTTCACGAAACTTAATGCATTCCCTTTGTTAGTGACATTAACGGACGTGGGTTGTCCACTTATTATCAGAGCTGAAGGTTATCAGATTAGATAAAAAGTTTTTGGAAATTATTTTCAAAAAGGTTTTAAAATAAAAGCATTTTCAAAAGAAAAGTATTTTGAAAAACGTTCCCTAAAAAGCCATATGTGGTATCCTTAAGTCCTTTATCTAAATTTCTTCCTTTTCCCTTTTTGAGCATGTATGGGGAACAAAACATCCCAAATATCCCAGAGGGCGTCACAATACCCGGATGGTTCCATAGGTATGTAACACCCCGCCTCCGCTAGGGTCACTCGCAAAGGAATGCACTAGCTTTAGAGGGGCATTATTGGTAAACATGCACAAAAATATCACAAGACAGAACATATAAAATAGCGGAAGTAAAATCAAACTTTCATAACATGAATAAATAAGGTCTAAAACCTTTTACATCAAAGTACATCAAAACCTGTCTTGCAATAGTAAAGAAGCATAAAGACATTTTCATAAATTATTCCCCAAGTAAAAACAGTAAAGTAGTCATTAGCCAAGAAAAGTCCAAGCCATCCATGATGACCTTCAAGCAGAAGAAGTCCGAACTAAACAACAGTATTTCCTCCCTGTAACCTGGGGGGAAACGGAAGAAAAGAGGCGAAACAAAACGGGTCAGTCAAAAAGACTGAGTAAGCCCTGTCTACTATTAGCATAAAAACTAGTAAAGTTAACTGACATGAGAAACTGAGATGAACACAAGCATGATAACAAGATAGATAAGCTAAATCAAAATAACAGGATGAACTACTGAACTCAGATAAACTAAGGTGTCATGATAAATTACGATGTCAAGATAAAACAAGGTATCACATCGTCAGGTTTCTATCAAGTATAATATCCCCAAGATATCTGTCACGTATAACGCCCCGTGATATCTATCCTGTATTTTAGCTCTGCACCTACCGTACTAGTATCCCCACCGTGTCATGTGTTAACCAAGAATGACCCTCACTCAAAAGTCGTGTAATGGTCCATGTCAACCTAATATATCGCATATATAGGTTACCCAACTTGTATGTTTTATTCCATGTAAATGTTCAGTCCCTTGCCGTAGACCATACGGGCTTTCCCATGAGATTCTATATTACTTTAACATAGTTCCATGATCCTTAAGATCGGTTTGGACTGTTACCCTAAACCTAGCTAGGGTCTTCCAACATGAATTATTGTTTGTACAACTAGGACTTATGCTACCTAGGGCTGCTAGGGATTATGCTTACCTATTGCACGTTTTCGTATCTCGGTTTGGGTTCAACCACCTAGGGCCACTAGGGATTACGCTAACCGCCAACCGCGCCCTTTTTCCCACGCATTCATCGTGAATCGCTTTTCCATGACTGTATGCACATGTATCACATCGTGCCATCCGAGTCCTGTCACAGGGCAAATCAAGAAATACAGGACTCGGTCGGGAGCTTTCGATTTATCTGCCGATGCAGATGCTAAGGTCTGTTTTTCTTATACGTGGCTATGGTCCCACGAGACCACTCCCTCAACTAGTGAAAGACAAGACAGGATAAATCCTGTATGAGAACACAACACTGGCCAACCCACATCCAAGCCTTACTGCAACCATAATTAGATAGCAATTATGGTCTATTGGGTGTTCTCTGCCTTTCCGTACGTACACGCTTGACCAAAGATGGTAGGTAGCCTGACGAAATGCTATCTAGGGTACGACCGTGTATCGTCGACTATCCCCTATCCATCCCCGTCTTTAGGTCGCTCGTATAGCAACCAAGGCATACTCTTGGTTCTTCTAACGCAGACCTTAACCTCTCATGAGCCTAGTATAATCACCTGGCAGCTCATAGAGGGATACCAAGAATATCCTCACGTTCCCCGAAGCCGCTGCTTCGTTACCCAGTTCGCTGGAGCCTTTATCTAAATCAGATACTTGCTCCTACTCGTATACTTAAACGATGACCTACCGTATCAGGTTACTCATCTATCTATGAACTGGTCTAAATTTCCTTGACTAAGAATCATTACTTAGTTATTCTTCAACTAAGGTTTACCACTTAGCCTTATTCCCATTATCCTTGTTAACTACGGTTATCCACCTAATCCTCAGAACTAGGGTTTACATAATGGATTAAGTGTCACTTAAGTTCATGACTTAACCCGTCTACAAATCATGTCAAAATTGGCTAAGTATCCAAGTTCAAGACTTAACCCTACAAACCATGCTCAAGTTGGTTAAGTATATATTAACTTGACCCTATCAAATTACTGAGTCAAATCGGTCAACGGTATTTAAGCGATTCGTGACTTAGCCTTATCATGTTTTCACGTTAGATTGGTTAAGTATAGGTTAACTTAACCTCAATAAATTAACGAGTTAGATTGGTTAAGTATAGGTCACTTAACCACATCAATTCATCATGTTAGATTAGTTAAGTGTTTAACTTAACCCCATTAAACTGCCAAGTGGGATTAATTAAGTCTAGGCTAACTTAACCCCATCCGATTACCATGTTTAGATTAGTTGAGTCTAATCTTAACCCCATCCATTAACTGTATTTTTCGGTTAAGTGTCATTAAGAAAACTTACTTAACCTTACCAAGTTATCGCGTTGAATTGATTAAGTGTTGGTTAACTTAACCCCATCCACTAGTCATATAAAAATGGTTAAGTGTCATTAGGCAAATCAAGTTACTTAACCTTACCAAGTTATCGCGTTGGATTGATTAAGTGTTGGTTAACTTAACCCCATCCACTAGTCATATAAAAATGGTTAAGTGTCATTAGGCAAATCAAGTTACTTAACCTACCCAACCTTGTCATGTTTTGTTAAGTATCATTAGCCTAATCAAATTACTTAACCCATTTGTCCATGTCATATTTGGTTAAGAGTCATTAATCAAATTAACTTAACCCTATCATGTGGCATTAATTACTTAATGCACCTTCACCTCTCACATTAGACTTTGTTGTGGTTACTAGTTAAGCCGGTCGGTTCCGGGTAGCTTTACACCACAACTTGGTCTAACCTCGGGTTCAAGCACAACATGACCAACTTCTCACAATGGGTCTTATTGTTTGCAACTACTAGTTAGGCCGGTCGGTTCCGGGTAGTTTTACGTTGCAAACTCAACCCAACCTCGAGTTGGCCACACTTATATTATCTAAGTGTCATGTCTATCATGTTTCCCAAAACATGTTACAAGTTTTCAAGCATTTGGGTAGACCTAACTTAATAGGTAAATTCCCAAAGGGTAGACCTAACTTAATAGGTAAATTCCCAAGCTTATGTTTTTATGCATACTTACATGTCAACTTCCATGTTATATTTCAAGTCATGTTTTCAAGTTGTATTTTCATGTCATTAGAAATTACCCATAACATAACCCAACGCTTTTAAACTCGCATATACGTTCGCGACAACGTAATGGATTAAAAGAAGAGACTTGGCAAAGGCATGACAAAAATGGATATTAAGCCACAAGTTAATCATGGTGGCAAATGAGGCACAAATGTGTTCATTAACTTGCATGTTACATTCTTAAGCCTCAAAACATGCATAAACCCAAACTTGGCACATAAGCGAATCATGGTGACAAAAGACATGGAATGATGACTAGTAACTCGCATATATCATCATATAAGGGTTATGACTTCATATGCAAGTTGACATAAAGGTTATGAGGGTTCTCATGTTGCATAATGCAACATTTCAACATAAAGGTTGTAGCTTTTAGACCACAAGATCAAGATAATGACTTCATAAACTTGCATGACATGATAGCATGTATCATACTCAATGATCAAACCCAAACTTGCAACATGAACATTTAACTTCATAGTTAATATCTAAGAGTAGGGAAAGGGCTTACATTGCTATGAAGGCACAAAAGATATGACAAAGCCCTTATGCAATCAAATAGACCCAAAATGCAAGCTCTAACATAAAAAACCCTTGAGCCAAAATGATCAAAACTCTTTCTTTATGATGCAAAGACAGAAACTTGACTTGAATGCAAGCTAATGACACTCATACAAGCTTGAAAACACTTGTATGCATGGAAAATCACTTAGAAATTTATTTAGGAATTTTATGAAGAGAGTGGAGGCCATGAGAGGATTGATTTTGCCATAGTTTAGTTGCATGAATGAATAATGAGGATTTAGGATAGGTTAGGGTCTTATTTATAGATTAGGCAAGTGTTTTAGGCCATAGGATTAAACCTAGATTCAATCCAAGCCATCAAAGCATGTCTTGGGGAAGAAGTCAAGTGTAGGAACCATCTAGGGCCTTTAGATTAAAGATGAACCATGAGAACCATCCAAATGCAAAATCTGCATTTGAGCGAATCGGCCCACGGGTTGACAGCCAAACACCCTGGATTAACCCCTAGTCGACCCAGCGGGCTCGGGTCGACCTCAAAAATCGGCCGGTTCGGTTATTCCCCTCTCCCAATTCGCTGTTTTGAACATTTTTGCATATTTATTTATTTAATTTTCAATTATATATATATATATATATCAATATATATATATATATATATTTCTCTGCGCAACCCATTTCACTTAATTAAGTATACTTTAATTTGGGAATTTTTCATGAAACTTCGCGAGGCCATATCTTGGTCATACGGACTCCGATTTTCGAAAACTCGGACTCTATTTCGCGTATTTTTCCGAGACGAATGCAATGGCATAGCCCGTTTCCCTTGATTCAGATTTTACAGTTTAATTCTGCCTCTATTTATGTTATAACAGGTTTATGAAAATACGGTTTGTTACATTCTCCCCACCTTTTAGGATTTCGTCCCCGAAATCTCCAAGTTAGGAAGAACATATCCTACCATCCATCATCCATCTACTCAAAACATCATCCACAAGCAACCATTGTCCTTAGATGATTTCTAATGTTGTATGAATATATGCAAAACGTGTGTGTACATGTTCCTTAGCTAATGCTAATGATCAGGCCTGAATAATCTTTCTAATGCAAAATATGTATAGTACCATGAATCCAACATGTATGCAAATAGTCCTAGTCATATAGATACTATATGCGTGCACAATCATTCATTCATATGCAACAACCGCATGATAATACATTCGATTTCATCCATAAACAAGTATAAATACTCTAGCATATGCAATATGAAATGTGACCGAGTCGAGCTAGTATCTAATGTGTATTCGCGCATCCACGAGCAACCACTTGCAACCATATCAATCATAACATGTTTCAAATACATGTTTACATCCATAGGGTTCTACCTAGGATTCCCTGAAACAGGGTCGAGAAGATAAACAAGACAAACTCCTTACGGGGTTTGTAACAGAAAATAGGACCAAGAAGATGTCCACAAAAGATAGCCTACAAGTAAGCTCTACAGAAAACAGGGATCAAGGACATACTCCCAAAAAGAGATATCATGCGCGTATCTAGTGTTTGACCATCAGAGTCGTATTTCCTTGAGCTTAATTCTATTGTGCCTTGACCGTCTTTTAACTTCGCGATTTCGTAGCTTCTTATTTCCTGTTTCCATAGCATGAGCTGGAACTCATTTCTTCGTCGCCTCTTGTTCCACTTGCACTTATCCTTTTCCTAGAATACTTGGTGCAAACATGGCTGCGTGCTCATGATCTCATGCAAGCTTTCCAAAATTCACTAGTGAATCTTGGATCTCGTTTATATACTATAAGGCATTCCATGTAGAAGAACTTTCTCTTGAAAGTAAACAGATGTCAATCAGGTTATCATGCGCACTTACTAGGGTGATCTCTATAACCCATGCATAAATGAAGTAAACCATCCGTCTTATTGGCGAACACCACTCGATCGGGTTTCAAATTTTCAATAAAGGCATCAAGGGATTCTAAGTAACTAGTCATGACAGAACCTCAAAAAGGTTACCCGATACTTCGAGGGCATTACCAAGGCTTGTCAAAAGGTCTAACTACCCTCCTATCAAAACCGAGAGTGGCACCCCCTACTGGATAACCACTTCATCCCTAGAATCCATCCATAGCTTATAAACATAAGCATTATTTCCAAACTCAACACTTGGCATAGACATTCCCAAATCCAAACAAGTCATGTATAAATGGACTGATTCTCCAATAGGACTTTGAAACAAAAATGGGATTCTCTATTACGCTAGTACTTAAGGTGCAGAGACTCAACTATCGAAGCAGACTTAAATGATACGAACAACGAAGTCCTAACGGGATGATAGAGAAGAAAAGCTAAACCTTTAACAAGATCGTTACCCTCCTTCCGAGGTACTCTAGAAATGAGAGCATACTACTGCCCTCCCGATGATCTTGTCCTTGTCCCATAATACTTAACTATCCGCCCCGTTTTACCATGCCAAAGGTACTCTCTCGTCATGGGTTTCATTGTTCATCTTTCTCCCTCCTTTGAGGACTAAGCCATACCAACAAGTTGCTCATCCTTAAGCTCGTATCCTTTATCCTTCTTTCTCACGATCCTTTCTTATAACGCGGCCACTGGTCTCTCGAGAACCACCTCCATCGTATGGAAAGCACTTTCGTAGGTAGAAAAGACTAGTCGCAGTTAAAACTACTGTGACTACAGATGGAGGAAAGAAAGGAAAAGAGACTCAATTAAGGAAACAAGGATAGTGCTAATGGCCTTTGGGGAATAGCCTTTTTCTTTTAAAAGAAAATTTTCTTGAAAAATGTTTCTTTGTAAACGGTTTTTTTTTTTCAAATAGTTTTCAGAAGGTCTTTAAAAACTTTTGCCCAGTCTGGTAACCTTCTGCTCTGATACCACGTGTAACACCCCGCCTCCGCTAGGGTCACTCGCAAAGGAATGCACTAGCTTTAGAGGGGCATTATTGGTAAACATGCACAGAAATATCACAAGACAGAACATATAAAATAGCGGAAGTAAAATCAAACTTTCATAACATGAATAAATAAGGTCTAAAGCCTTTTACATCAGAGTACATCAAAACCTGTCTTGCAATAGTAAAGAAGCATAAAGACATTTTCATAAATTATTCCCCAAGTAAAAACAGTAAAGTAGCCATTAGCCAAGAAAAGTCCAAGCCATCCATGATGACCTTCAAGCAGAAGAAGTCCGAACTAAACAACAGTATTTCCTCCCTGTAACCTGGGGGGGAAACGGAAGAAAAGAGGCGAAACAAAACGGGTCAGTCAAAAAGACTGAGTAAGCCCTGTCTACTATTAGCATAAAAACTAGTAAAGTTAACTGACATGAGAAACTGAGATGAACACAAGCATGAAAACAAGATAGATAAGCTAAATCAAAATAATAGGATGAACTACTGAACTCAGATAAACTAAGGTGTCATGATAAATTACGATGTCAAGATAAAACAAGGTATCACATCGTCAGGTTTCTATCAAGTGTAATATCCCCAAGATATCTGTCACGTATAACGCCCCGTGATATCTATCCTGTATTTTAGCTCTGCACCTACCGTACTAGTATCCCCACCGTGTCATGTGTTAACCAAGAATGACCCTCACTCAAAAGTCGTGTAATGGTCCATGTCAACCTAATATATCGCATATATAGGTTACCCAACTTGTATGTTTTATTCCATGTAAATGTGCAGTCCCTTGCCGTAGACCATACGGGCTTTCCCATGAGATTCTATATTACTTTAACATAGTTCCATGATCCTTAAGATCGGTTTGGACTGTTACCCTAAACCTAGCTAGGGTCTTCCAACATGAATTATTGTTTGTACAACTAGGACTTATGCTACCTAGGGCTGCTAGGGATTATGCTTACCTATTGCACGTTTTCGTATCTCGGTTTGGGTTCAACCACCTAGGGCCACTAGGGATTACGCTAACCGCCAACCGCGCCCTTTTTCCCACGCATTCATCGTGAATCGCTTTTCCATGACTGTATGCACATGTATCACATCGTGCCATCCGAGTCCTGTCACAGGGCAAATCAAGAAATACAGGACTCGGTCGGGAGCTTTCGATTTATCTGCCGATGCAGATGCTAAGGTCTGTTTTTCTTATACGTGGCTATGGTCCCACGAGACCACTCCCTCAACTAGTGAAAGACAAGACAGGATAAATCCTGTATGAGAACACAACACTGGCCAACCCACATCCAAGCCTTACTGCAACCATAATTAGATAGCAATTATGGTCTATTGGGTGTTCTCTGCCTTTCCGTACGTACACGCTTGACCAAAGATGGTAGGTAGCCTGACGAAATGCTATCTAGGGTACGGCCGTGTATCGTCGACTATCCCCTATCCATCCCCGTCTTTAGGTCGCTCGTATAGCAACCAAGGCATACTCTTGGTTCTTCTAACGCAGACCTTAACCTCTCATGAGCCTAGTATAATCACCTGGCAGCTCATAGAGGGATACCAAGAATATCCTCACGTTCCCCGAAGCCGCTGCTTCGTTACCCAGTTCGCTGGAGCCTTTATCTAAATCAGATACTTGCTCCTACTCGTATACTTAAACGATGACCTACCGTATCAGGTTACTCATCTATCTATGAACTGGTCTAAATTTCCTTGACTAAGAATCATTACTTAGTTATTCTTCAACTAAGGTTTACCACTTAGCCTTATTCCCATTATCCTTGTTAACTACGGTTATCCACCTAATCCTCAGAACTAGGGTTTACATAATGGATTAAGTGTCACTTAAGTTCATGACTTAACCCGTCTACAAATCATGTCAAAATTGGCTAAGTATCCAAGTTCAAGACTTAACCCTACAAACCATGCTCAAGTTGGTTAAGTATATATTAACTTGACCCTATCAAATTACTGAGTCAAATCGGTCAACGGTATTTAAGCGATTCGTGACTTAGCCTTATCATGTTTTCACGTTAGATTGGTTAAGTATAGGTTAACTTAACCTCAATAAATTAACGAGTTAGATTGGTTAAGTATAGGTCACTTAACCACATCAATTCATCATGTTAGATTAGTTAAGTGTTTAACTTAACCCCATTAAACTGCCAAGTGGGATTAATTAAGTCTAGGCTAACTTAACCCCATCCGATTACCATGTTTAGATTAGTTGAGTCTAATCTTAACCCCATCCATTAACTGTATTTTTCGGTTAAGTGTCATTAAGAAAACTTACTTAACCTTACCAAGTTATCGCGTTGGATTGATTAAGTGTTGGTTAACTTAACCCCATCCACTAGTCATATAAAAATGGTTAAGTGTCATTAGGCAAATCAAGTTACTTAACCTTACCAAGTTATCGCGTTGGATTGATTAAGTGTTGGTTAACTTAACCCCATCCACTAGTCATATAAAAATGGTTAAGTGTCATTAGGCAAATCAAGTTACTTAACCTACCCAACCTTGTCATGTTTTGTTAAGTATCATTAGCCTAATCAAATTACTTAACCCATTTGTCCATGTCATATTTGGTTAAGAGTCATTAATCAAATTAACTTAACCCTATCATGTGGCATTAATTACTTAATGCACCTTCACCTCTCACATTAGACTTTGTTGTGGTTACTAGTTAAGCCAGTCGGTTCCGGGTAGCTTTACACCACAACTTGGTCTAACCTCGGGTTCAAGCACAACATGACCAACTTCTCACATTGGGTCCTATTGTTTGCAACTACTAGTTAGGCCGGTCGGTTCCGGGTAGTTTTACGTTGCAAACTCAATCCAACCTCGAGTTGGCCACACTTATATTATCTAAGTGTCATGTCCATCATGTTTCCTAAAACATGTTACAAGTTTTCAAGCATTTGGGTAGACCTAACTTAATAGGTAAATTCCCAAAGGGTAGACCTAACTTAATAGGTAAATTCCCAAGCTTATGTTTTTATGCATACTTACATGTCAACTTCCATGTTATATTTCAAGTCATGTTTTCAAGTTGTATTTTCATGTCATTAGAAATTACCCATAACATAACCCAACGCTTTTAAACTCGCATATACGTTCGCGACAACGTAATGGATTAAAAGAAGAGACTTGGCAAAGGCATGACAAAAATGGATATTAAGCCACAAGTTAATCATGGTGGCAAATGAGGCACAAATGTGTTCATTAACTTGCATGTTACATTCTTAAGCCTCAAAACATGCATAAACCCAAACTTGGCACATAAGCGAATCATGGTGACAAAAGACATGGAATGATGACTAGTAACTCGCATATATCATCATATAAGGGTTATGACTTCATATGCAAGTTGACATAAAGGTTATGAGGGTTCTCATGTTGCATAATGCAACATTTCAACATAAAGGTTGTAGCTTTTAGCCCACAAGATCAAGATAATGACTTCATAAACTTGCATGACATGATAGCATGTATCATACTCAATGATCAAACCCAAACTTGCAACATGAACATTTAACTTCATAGTTAATATCTAAGAGTAGGGAAAGGGCTTACATTGCTATGAAGGCACAAAAGATATGACAAAGCCCTTATGCAATCAAATAGACCCAAAATGCAAGCTCTAACATAAAAAACCCTTGAGCCAAAATGATCAAAACTCTTTCTTTATGATGCAAAGACAGAAACTTGACTTGAATGCAAGCTAATGACACTCATACAAGCTTGAAAACACTTGTATGCATGGAAAATCACTTAGAAATTTATTTAGGAATTTTATGAAGAGAGTGGAGGCCATGAGAGGATTGATTTTGCCATAGTTTAGTTGCATGAATGAATAATGAGGATTTAGGATAGGTTAGGGTCTTATTTATAGATTAGGCAAGTGTTTTAGGCCATAGGATTAAACCTAGATTCAATCCAAGCCATCAAAGCATGTCTTGGGGAAGAAGTCAAGTGTAGGAACCATCTAGGGCCTTTAGATTAAAGATGAACCATGAGAACCATCCAAATGCAAAATCTGCATTTGAGCGAATCGGCCCACGGGTTGACAGCCAAACACCCTGGATTAACCCCTAGTCGACCCAGCGGGCTTGGGTCGACCTCAAAAATCGGCCGGTTCGGTTATTCCCCTCTCCCAATTCGTTGTTTTGAACATTTTTGCATATTTATTTATTTATTTTTCAATTATATATATATATCAATATATATATATATATATTTCTCTGCGCAACCCATTTCACTTAATTAAGTATACTTTAATTTGGGAATTTTTCGTGAAACTTCGCGAGGCCATATCTTGGTCATACGGACTCCGATTTTCGAAAACTCGGACTCTATTTCGCGTATTTTTCCGAGACGAATGCAATGGCATAGCCCGTTTCCCTTGATTCAGATTTTACAGTTTAATTCTGCCTCTATTTATGTTATAACAGGTTTATGAAAATACGGGTTGTTACAAGGTATTTGGATGCCGCGGCGCCTGCCGAAGGCCAAGAAAATGTTCCTCCCCCTGCTGCACCTGTCTTTCCTCCTCCTCCCGCTCTAAGAGCTGATAACTTTGCCAAGATCTGCAAAGACTTCCGTGCTATGGGAGGAAGGCCATTCCATGGGAACAAGACATTCGTAGAATCTCGGAATTGGCTTAAGGAGACAGAGGACTTTTTCTTAATCTTTGAAGTGGAGGACCGAAGGAAAATTCAATTAGCTGCTTGGTTGTTAAAGGACGAAGCCTCATTTTGGTGGGAAATCACCCAACCTGGACGTCCGGTAGAAACTTAGGAAGACTTTAGACAGAGGTTTGAAATGAAATTTCTTTCCCAAGCGGAGAGAAGCATACAGATGGAGAGGTTCTTAACTCTCAAACAAGGAAATTTGATGGTGAAGGAGTATGTGAACAAGTTCAAGCAGCTGGCATGGTTCGGGTTAGAGTTGGTAGACACACAGCACAAAAGGGCTTTGCGGTTTGCTAAAGGTCTGAATGAGCCTCTGCATGGTTTATCCATGTCCTATATTCCAATGGGGGCCACTTTTGAAAAGCTTGTAGATATGACCCTAATGCATGAGGAGGACAAGGGAGAGAAGAAGGAAACAAAGACTGAGGGGACATCGCATAATAAGAAGGTGTGGCCCAAGAAGGGGCAGCAACAATAGAAGAAAAGGGGAAAAGATGACAAAGGCAAGGATAAGAGAAAATGTCACAATTGTGGAAAGGAGAGTCACTTGATCAAAGATTGTAAAAGAAGGAAGGCCACTTGCTTTAATTGCGGAGAGGTCGGACACTTCTCTAAAGAGTGCCCAAAGAAACAAGGATCGCAGGGACAAGGGCAAAGAGCAGGGATTTCTGGAGGGAAGGTGCATGCTCTCGCTATAAGTGCTCCTGAAAGAGGTAGAAAAATTTCTGTAGAAAGTTTAGTTTCTCTTTCAAACTATCCAGTTTTTGATTCTAGTGCTTCACAGTCGTTTATATCTAGTTCTATGGTTGAATCTGTGCATTTAATTACTTGTATTGTAGTAGATCCCATAGATGCTTCAAACCCTATTGGTGGTTCGGCTCATTTATCGATGATTTGTCGGGGTTTGAAAATATCTGTGTTAGGCGTCGAGTTTGAATGCAACGCGTATGTGCTCGGGTTTATGGGCTATGGGTTGATTCTAGGAAAGGATTGTCTTACCACGTATGAGGCCATTCTGGATTGTGAGAGGAGGGTTGTTGGACTCCTGACTTGTCATGGAAAGACCCTCGAAGTTTCTTGTGACCCCCTAGGGTCTATCATGCTTAGCTTCCTAGAGTCTTTAGATGCATCCATAGATGATTTGCAATCTGTTCCAGTGGTTCAAGATTATCCCGATGTTTTTGATGAGGTACGAGGTTTAACTCCAAGGCGCGAGATCGACTTCCACATATATCTGGTGGACAATGCAAAGCCAGTTGCATTACCAGTGCGCCACATGGATCCAAGAGAAAGGAGGGAGCTGAGTAAGCAAGTAGGGGAGCTACTTGAAAAGAGTTTATCAGACGAAGCATATTTGAGTGGGGTGCTCCAGTAGTATTCGCAACTAAAGCGGATGGTTCGCTTCATTTGTGTGTTGACTATAGAGAGTTAAATAAGCTCACCAAGAAGAACAGGCACCCGCTTCCGAGGATTGATGATTTATTTGATCAGCTTGTTGGTGCCTCGGTATTTTCTCAATTAGACTTGGCTACAAGGTTCCATTAGTTGAGGGCGGCTGAGGATAGCATAGATAAGACTGCTTTCAGAACCCCAGACGGTTTCTTTGAATGGCTAGTTATGCCTTTTGGGCTGACAAATGCACCCGCCTATTTTGTTGATTTGATGAGTAGGGTGTTTCGGGAGTTCCTAAACAAATTCGTCGTAGTCTTCGTTGATGATATTTTGATCTTCTCCAAGAGTGAAGAAGAGAATGCCAAAGCATTTAGGAGAAGTTTTAAAAACTCTTTGTGACCATCAGTTAAAAGCAAAGTTCTCCAAATGCCATTTCTGGAGAAAGGAGGTGAGATTCTTAGGGCATGTAGTCTCCAAAGAAGAGATTGTTGTAGATCCCGCCAAAGTGGTTGAAGTACAAGATTGGCATATTCCTAAAAATGCAACCGAGGTGAGAAGATTTCTTGGGTTGGCAGGTTATTATAGGAAGTTCATTAAGGACTTCACGAAGATATCAGCCCCTCTCAACAGGCTGATAAAGAAGAATTTGACATTTTCATGGGACATAGACTGTGACGTTGATTTCCAAAGACTAAAAAGGGCTCTGACAACAGCCCCACTCTTGACCTACAGGGCTTGGTGCGGTTCTGATGCAAGAAGGGAAAGTAATATGTTATAGGGGTAGACAGTTGAGAGTTCATGAGAAGAACTACCCCACCCATGATTTAGAGCTAGCTGCCATAGTATTTGCATTAAAGACTTGGCATCATTATTTACTTGGAGAAAAGTTCGAATTATACACTGATCATAAATCTCTCAAGTATCTATTCTCATAGAAGGATCTCAACTTAAGCCAACAACGGTGGATGGAGTTCTTAGCTTCATATGATTATGAAATTGCTTATACCCTTGCAAGGGTAATGTGGTGGCAGACGCACTAAGTAGGCAGAGGGTGGCCCTGAGTCTTCTGTTTGTGGAAAGAAAGAACTTGGAGTTCATATTAGCTTTTGATTTTAGACCCTCCATCGAGGTTTTGCCTGATTTATTTGCATCCTTGGAGATACAACCGACTCTTGTGGATCAGATAGGAGCTTCGCAACAAGGTGACCCACACATTCTAGACATCATGGATAAGCTCAGAAGAGGGGAGACTTCTAGTCACCTCAGTAGGCATGCCATAGATGAAAAGGGGTGGTTGCGACGAGATGGAAGGCTTTGTGTTCCTCAAACTGGAAGCTTGATAAAGGCAGTCCTAGAAGAAACCCACCATTCTAAGATGACCATTCATCCAGGCGGTGATAAAATGTACAAGGACATGAACAGGGTTTTCTTTTGGGCTGGGATGAAGAAGGATGTGGCTGAATTTGTTTCTCAATGTTAAGTTTGCCAGCAAGTCAAAGCTGAGCAAAAGAAGCCTGGTGGATTACTTCATCCGTTGGAGGTTCCGCAGTGGAAATGGGAGAGCATCTCTATGGATTTCATAGATGGTTTGCCTAAATCAAAGAAAGGTAATACCAGTATTTGGGTGATAGTGGACAAACTCACTAAGAGCACTCACTATATTCCAGATAAAAGTAAGAGGACAGCATCATGCTTGGCAGCAATTTATGTTCATGAGATAATTCATCTCCACGGAGTTCCTTCTAGCATCGTAAGCGATCATGACCCCATCTTTACCAGCGAATTTTATAGGAGCTTGCAAGAACCATTAGGTACACAGTTGTGTTTGAGCACCGCTTATCATCCTCAGACTGATGGGCAAACGGAGAGGGTGAACAAAATTCTGGAAGATCTTTTAAGGTTGTGTATCCTTGACTTCAGAGGGACTTGGGAAGAGCATCTTCCTTTAGTAGAGTTTGCCTATAATAACAGCTGTCAGGCTAGCATCAATATTGCACCCTTCGAAGCATTGTACGGACGACCCTGTAGGTCGCCAACTTGTTGGTGAGAATCTACAGAAAATTATTACTTAGACCGGATATGGTTAGGGAAACATGCGAAAAGATTGACCTTATTCGACGGCGGATGAAGACAGCTCAAGATAGGCAGAAGTCCTATGCAGACAAGAGAAGGACTGACATCGAATTCGAAGTGGGAGACTTGGTTTTTATCAAAGTATCACCTCTGAGGAATGTGGTTCGCTTCGGATCAGTAGGTAAGTTGGCACCTAGGTTTGTGGGACCATTTCCCGTAACCGAGAGGATTGGCCAAATGGCCTACAGAGTAAAGCTCCCAGAAAATCTATCTGGTGTTCATGACGTTTTCCATGTCTCTCATCTGCGGAAGTGCCTGCATGACACCGCGGAAGTTGTTGAGCCGAGCATGTTGGAAGAAGTCGAAGTGGAACGGGAGGCGACAGTCAGACGAGTCCCTACCCGTATTCTTAGGTCAGAGGTTAAGAAGTTGCGCAATAAGAAAATCAAGTTGCTAAAGGTTCAATGGGGAGATAACCCAGAAGATACGACTTGGGAGACCGTAGACAAGATTCGTGCTTCATACCCTTTTCTTTTCGTGGGTATGTTCTTAACTCCTTTCATAAGTTTTATCAGTGCTTGTTTTTGTCAATAGAATATATCTTATTCATCATATTTTCGACCTTTAGTAGGAATCCTATGGATGTAAACATGTTTTTGAAACATGTTATGTTTGATGGATGCAAATGGATGCAAGTGTTTGCTAGTGGTTGCCTGTGGACGCATATACAACACATTAGCCACTAAGATCGGCTCAATCACTTTCATATTGCATATGGATGTATGTGCATTTTCTTTTCTTTTATGGATGGAAATGGATGAACTAGCATATGGATGTCGCATTTGGACAAATGGGTGTGCACACATGTAGAACTTATATGATACAATAGGTTTATTTGCAAACATATTGGATTAATGGCACTAACATACATTGCATTAAGGAGGTCAACTGAATCAGTAGACCGCCTGATCTTCGCATTATTGTTGGGACATATACATACACCTTTGCATATATTCATATAAGCATTAGAAATCTTTAAGGACAATGGATGCCAGTGATTGGTGGATGAGTAGATGGATGATGGATGGTAGGATATGCATTCTTCTCGACTTAGAGATTTCGGGACGAAATCCTTTGAGTAGGGGAGAATGTAACACCCCAAATTTTTAATGGAATTAAAGAGAATAAATTATATAATAATTAATTTAATGTTCATAATTAGAGGAAACGGACTGCACCATTATGTCTGTTTCGAAATTTTGGTCAAGGTAGACGTTTTGTTTGCGTAAAACGGACACCGTATGAAGAAGTTATGAAGGTTTTAAGTTTGTATACGTGCAGAAATATTTTATATATGCGCATGAGACAGAGGTGTGTCAGAGATGAGTCAGAATCCTATCCAGAGGATTCAAGTTCAAAAAATTCCTCTGAGAGGCAAAATTCCCGCTCTTTGGGGTCGACCCTCCTAGAGGGGTGTCGACCTAGGGGTCGACCCACACACAGGGGTATTGACACCCCTAGGGCTGAGGTGGCACTCAGTTTTAGGGGGTCTGGCAGCTATATATATGTGTTCTATTTCTCATATTTTCTTCATTGGGAGTCATGGAGGTCATATGCTGCTGGAGTGTGAACTGAACCATTTTCTACAACAACATATTCTACAAATCCAATTCAGAAATTCTAGTTCCGTTCTTCCTAAATTCTCTAAACCTAATGCTGTGAGTTTCTAGATTACTTTTAGGTTTAGATAAATAAAAGTATACTTTGAAAGACTATGAATTGTATATGTTGTAAAGTATGATTTTGTGTTAATGTGAAATTCTATACTATGTCATGACATATCTATTTTCCTAGATCTAATAAAATTGTGGTGATTCGATTATGTTGCTTATGTGGATCTTGACTTGTAACCATGTTATGGTGGGTGTACATCTATTAATTTGGACAATTGTGACATTACTTGGATCTAGATCTTTATGTTAATCACCTTTCACCTGTCATTTTGTGATACACTGAGATATGTTGTAAACTTGACATGTGAATCCACATTTAGATCTAAAGATGTTACTATGTCACCCTAACTATGCTAGATCTAAGTAATTGGACACCTAATGTTTACTCTAGATCTCATTATGCTTGCTTGAACATCACAGTGATTGCCACAAGCTACCAGTTTGATGTCCACTTTATTATGATGTTAATGACATGTCCATTCACTTTTTTATTATGCCAGTTTATGTTCGCGTTTATGCCAAGACATGTTGAAACTATCACCCTTGTCATATTCCCTTATTATTGTTATAGCTAAGCTACTTTATAGCCTAGATGCCACCAAAATACGTACGAATACGTTAGAGAGGAAACGGAGAAAAAGGGATTATAATTGGCATGATTTATGTAATGTTTATATGAAATGGGACATTTAATTTAAATTGGAAAACGTAGAAATAGTTACCTATAATGACATAGGTAGATTTGGATTGATTTGGAATGTTTGGTAATTTACAATTAGAAATTGTAAATTGTACTTATGACACGAGGTTAGGTTACATTAGTGGTGGAAGTATGCCCGGACCCGACCGGCATATCTAGCATCCACTAATGTTGAACCTAATGTGGGAGGTCTAAGTACGCAAATACGAATCGGGCTAAGACATGAGGTTAGGCCCAATTATGGAATAAGATTGCCCGGACCCGACCGGCATATCCAACATCCACACGTTGTAGGCCTAATGTGGGAGGTCTAGCCCATTATAACCATAATTGGACACGGTAATGAAATGGATTACTTAACCTAATATGACTATGAACTTAAGTTAGGGTTAAGTAAAATTGGATGGGTAGTGGGTGGGTTAACAGGGGGTGGGTAATATTTACAGATAGGCCCACGAACTTAACCCAATAAGGTTATGTAATTGAAGACACCTAGTGGTATACATAACCGGTAGATAATGTAATAAGGTTATGTAATTAAGGACACCTAGTGGTATACATAACCGATAGATAATGTAATCAAGTTATGTAATTAAAGACACACTTTAGGGTAAGCATAACTAGTATAGGGCTACGTAATTAAAGACACCTAAGGGTATACATCGTCTGTGGAAAGCCTAGTGGGGATACAAGACAAGGGGGAGAGCCTGTATCATATTGTGTAGGACCCATTTCAGTCAGTAACCCGGAGTTGGTATCAGGTAAAGACCTCTATACTAGGCGGAGAAGGGGCACGCTTACTGATAGATTGTAAGAGATCCAAATGAGGCGGATAGTGTGGGCGGCACAAACCGACCGAGGACATGTGCGTGCGTTGGCCGGGTAGAGGGGGCTAAGACGACCGTGACACCGGTAAATATGGTTGTGCACATCGTGGGTTGCCACTTTAGGAAGTGATACCTCCTACTATGGGGCCAACACATGATATCTACAAGGTAGGGAGACGATCGATTAGGGTAGTGGTTAGGGTATACTTGGACGTATGACCTAAGCCTACCAACTCATAGTGGAAGGGATCATCTCTTTTCAGTTACACTAGTAATAATGCAGAGTAATCATTAGTGAGGCACATACACCTTAACTTGCTTACCTTGTCACACCTTCCATTTATGTAGTGATCTCTCTTATCCACTTTATATGTCTATCATGTTGCTTTTATTTATCTACTGGCTAAAAGTAACTAGACTCGCCAGACTTTATGTCTGACCCTGTTGTTTCTCCTTCTTTCTTCCGTTCCCCCCCCCCCAGGTTCTCAGGAAGGAAACAGTCTGACTTAATCAGGAATCAGATATCATCTTGCCAGGAGCTACTTCTGAAGTATGGCTCAAATTCTTTTCTCTACTATCGCTTAGCTCTTTTTATTGGGGGAATGATGCTTTTTATTTACTTATGTACTCTGATGGTGCAAGACAGAAGTTATTTTATTGTAATGCTTTTTATGACTTATGAACTTGTGGACCACAATATTATGACTTATGTTTGAAATAAAAGTTTAAATTTTCCGCTGCTGCCTTATTTATATCTGTCTTGTAATTATTCTGTGTCTGTTTACCTATAACGCTTCACAAAACTTAATGCATTCCCTTTGTAAGTGACATTAACGGACGTGGGGTTTCTCATAAACCATTCAGTGACAAAAGCTATTATGATTTTTGCATTCAGTCTAAGTGCGAGGGCCATTTAAATTGCAGCTCCTGAAATCGATGGATATGTGTGTACTGTGTACATCCTATCAGGTTTACGCCATCTGTTTTATAAATAATTGAATGGAAACTATTCCAATATTTTGTTACCTATTTTTTTATGAAATCCCACAAATAAATAAAGATTCATATTAGAGTATATACTAAAAGAAAAAATAAAATAGTTTACTATTATTTGTACTAAGAGTTTTCTCGTGTAAAACTTATAATTAAGCTAGGAACGTGAATAGTTAATCCATACTGTGTGAAGAGTAGAAATGTGCCAAACTGATCTACATGATGAGGACTACAAGGTGGGTTGAAGATCTGATAGGTTGGGTGTATGAATCCTTCTCAAAAGTAGCTCAAATATTGTTGTTGTTGTAATAATATTAAGAGTTTGTTGTTATAATAATATCATTTGCAATTCCTGATTTCTATTGGAAACTTAATTAATATATAGTTTGATCTAATGTGTAGATTTGGATGTCCAAAGGAGAATATAAAGAATCCGGTCCGTCCATTGTCCATCGTCAATGCTTCTAATGGTTGAACTTCGCTCAGGTTTCATATAGTCGTCTAGAGGGTTGTATTTTTGTAGTGATCTTCTTTACTTGTGTGCGTTTGTTGTAGCTAATCTTTTTGTGTTGTTTGTGAAACAGACTGCTATTATATGTTTGGTATTATATTTGTACTTGTATGGATGATATATAATGTAATATTATTGGTTTGACTGTATCCATTTTTACTAGCTAGTTTTGTTCATTCTTGCTTTATTATGGTACCAAGTAGTTCTCATGAATTATAAAGCTAGTTGTATTTTTTTTTAATTAGCTACAGCTTAAGGCCGTATCTATTTAAAATTAGCTATGGTTATAAAGCTTGAATCAAGCAGGGAATGCACCAAATAGATACGTCTTAAGGCCGTATCTATTTAAGAACCAAGCAGTGCTAAAGGTTGTATCTTTATAAGAATCAGGCAGTGCTTAAGGTCGTACCTTTTTGACAGTTAGATACGGCTTAAGGCCGCATCAAATATTTAAAGATGCCAAAAATTGTTAAGGCTCAAAGCACTGCCTAATCACATTAGATACGACCTAAAGCACTACCTAATTGGAGTCATTAAATAGAAATGGCATGGAAAATAATCATATTTATTAAAAACTTGAAAATTAATTAAAATGAGTCAGATGGTGCTGATATAACTTAATTCTAAAATCACTCGGAGATTGGTATATAACTTGAGATAGAATGAGAAAAAAAGATTTTGAGTTACGAGGAATACAATTAAAAAAGAGCTTGATAAAAAGAAGGAAGTTAAGTGTGGAAATTCGTAAATATTTTTTTGTTTTGTAGTAAAAAATGAAGGAGTAAAATGGAAATAAAAGCATATGAGAAGGAAAATAAATGAAGTCATTAAAATTGAAGTGGAAGACAACATTTATAATTTAACATTTCGAGATTAATTAAAATGAGCTAGAGGGGATCAATGTACATAGATTTTAAAATCATGAGAGATTGGCATATGCGTTGAGATTAAATGAGAAAAAAAATTAAAATGGTTAGATGATAAGCTTTATATATAATATATAGGAAAAATAGTTTGGAAAAAAATGAAAAGTATAGAGAGTAAGAGTATGAAATACATCAATTTGCCGTATTTAGTTGGAATGACGCTAGTTGTTGCAATTTTTTACTATTTGGAGATGAACATGCCTGAAATGAAGGACATTTGCACCCAATTTATTATGAATTTGAAAGAGACATCAATTGCAACTTATTATGTAGATGTAACATTTTCATTTAATGAATTTGTTAGTGCATGACTGAAGTGCAAAATGTTTCGTAGATTCATGGATGTAACGTTTTCATTAAATAACATTTGTTAGTGTACGCTAAATAATAAAGGATAATTATACTAAATTTAGAGAATAACGAAAAATATGGATTTGAAAGCGGCATTAACCGCAATTTATTATTTTAGTTTGGAAGGCGTGTAATTTTGCGTGAGAACAAAGGATTCATGGTTGGATTGCAAAATGTCCTTCAAAAGGTGAGAACAAAGGATTTGAGCTAAGCATAAATGTGGTGTAAGAAAAATGTTAACACTGTATTGAGTTTATAAATAATAGAATTAATATGATAATAATAAAATAATGTTTTTTACTTCACTAGCAATAGATCCTAATTAATCAATATGGGATTTTGTAATGATCATCTATTTATAAAATTAGTAGCTTTCCACAAAACAAATAAAAGGAATTATATAATTGATTTTACAAACTAAAAACATAACCTTAAATTAGAAATTAAAATTTTAATTAAACATTAAATCAAAGTAAATGAGAAATAATAAATGAGTTGTCGTCTTTTAATCAAGCTGGACCGAACAATAAACTTAGGTTTTCTTTGGAGGTCTTTAAATTATTTTTCCCTACAAACGGTCATACTAAAAGCAATTCATAGAAAAACAACCCCTACAAAATAGGAATATATTCATAAAAACATGTGTATGAAGTAAAATATTGATGACTGCTTAAACGGAAAAAAGCATGCTACATAGCCTTCATAAAATTGGAAAAATCACTACAAGAAAATACTGTAAAGAAACAAAATTAACAAAAAAATTATCCAAAAGGACAAAATGCAAAAAGTTTAATCATAAGAACAAATTTTAGTGTAAAGTATGAAATAATAGCGAGTTCTTGAATTCCTCCTTTTATACTAAAAAATGTGTTGAAAGTTTAACTTATTGTCCTTATGGATATATTTTTTTGTTAAATTTGTTTTTTTGAATGAAAATCCTAAATCATTACAGGAGTATGTGTTTTTGCTGAGTATGCACATTTATAGTTAAATTACCTTGGATTTATGTGCATTTAAGTCGTTGTAAATATGGTAACATCCCCGATTAAACAGGGAGGAATACATTTTCACAGTAGCGAATCGAAGCCCAATCTACAAACTACTGGGCCAGCCACTCTGTCTATAAATACGCACACAAAGCGATCTACCTCTCCCTATTTCTACTCTAAAAACGCCCTAATTCTTATTTTGCGCTAAATTTCTTTATATTGTCAAATATCCAATTTCGATCTGTTTATTGTCCAAAAGGTCAAATAGGGTTTGATCGGAGATAATATGGGTCACCCAGCTCCGATTCCGGCTAAGGGAGCATTTCTGAAACAAAATACCGATTGCATCTACTTTCTCGCCTCGCCCTCGACTTGTAAGAAGGCGCGTACTTTTCTTGGTTTTGAATCTATTGCTGTATTTTAGTGTTTTTATGTTGGTGATCATTGAAATATTTAGAGATTTTGGAGTTACTGACACTTGAACTGCGATGAAGATGTTGTGTAAAAGTGTCATTTTATTTGATTTTGTATCCGTTGCAATTTTCTTGTTTGATTTCGATTGTGTTGCTTGATTATTTTTTTATTTAATTAAGATTTTATCTATTTATCTGTACATTCTAGCCACGAAGATGGAGCTTTTTTGTAATTTGTGATGATGATTTGCCTTTTATCCAATTTTGCACTCGCTATAGATTTTGTTTTTTAATCTCAAGCTTGCACAAAATTGTAATTAAGTTTAATACTTTGGGTATTTGTACTATATCGAACACTTGTTTTACATTTTTCTCTGGAAGTATGTTGATCTGTGGGAATCAGTAATAGTTAACAAGTATATTTGCTTTTATGGACAGTATAAAAAAACTTAATTAAATCATGATTAAATTATTGGAAAGAATTGCATACTCAGAATGCAAACTTCTAATTTTATTAATTTGGTGAGACAATGCAAAACATATCATTTATCTGTTTGAGTATAATTATGTTAGTGTTGGCATGTGAAGCATTGAGAATAGCTTAGCATTGGACAAGTAGAGGAAAAAAAAAAAAAAAAAAAAAAAAAAAAAAAAAAAATCTATCAATAAAAGTTTGCTACCCAGTCGAAATTCAGTATATGTGCTTAGACTTAGCTTTGTGCTCATCATATGCAAATTTTCGAAATTTCCTTGCTTATTACATGCTCTTTACTTGCCTAATTTCCTTTGAATGTTCAAATGTTCCATTATAGCAGTTAATTTGCTTTCATGGTATATACAAGCATACAATTAAAGTGCTTATCACTTCTACACACAGTTGAACTAATATAAAGACTATATACTAACCCAATTACAATATTTTTATACTACAGGGAGCTAAATGTGAGTTTCGCCACAGTGAAAGTGCGAGGTTTAATCTTAAAGATTGTTATTATTGGTTGAACGGCAACTGCTTGAATCCTAAATGCGCATTTCGGCACCCAGTAAGTATTTCTTCCAGTTAACTTAATTTTACAGCCTAGAAAAAAAAAAAAAAAAGGTTCTAATACGATGAGTTCATACTGATCAACTGAAAATACTAACTATAATTGTGTTTTATCTTTCAGCCTCTCTATGGCTTGTTGGGACATGCTTCTATACCCACACCATCCCAACTTCCTACTTCAAATAAGCAAAGTTCACCCTGCATGTATTTCCAAAGAGGGAACTGCTTAAAAGCCGATCAGTGCCCTTTCACACATGTGGAGCAACAATCTATATCACTGAATACAACAAAAGCCTCTCAGCCGATCTTCGAAAATCAAGAAGCATTAAAGAAAGAATTATCATTGAACTTGAAACAATTTGCTGCTATTCAACATAATGTTTCAAAGCCCATCAATGGAGTTTCACCCTTGAAGAGTCTTCCACCTAAGTCTTCTTTAAAGCATCAAACTCGAACTAATGTTCAACCGTTTGTCAAAGAAGTGAAAAATGGCTTGGAGCCAGGTAAAATTATCGCAGATCATTGTCATGCTAAACTTGGTGCTCAATTTTCGAATGATTTGAATGGACAAATTCATAATGGTTATAAAAAGCAAGTAACAACTGCTTACTGTGAGGAAAATCAAACTGAACGGGATGGAAAAGTCCATGGCTACCATGAAAGGAAACCTCAAAGAAGAGAGGTAGAAGGAGGAAACATGAGCATTGATGAGATGTGCCTGTATGATTTGAGACAAAGGTTGAAGCAAAGAAAGCTCGATGGTTCTGATATCGCCAGATGCCGAGTTTCTACAGAAGTTTCTACAAGCAGCCATCTCAATGGAAGGATATCTCTTCCCGGAAAGGAGAGAGAAGTTTCTAGAAATCGAGGCAGATTATTCCCTGCTCGAAGATATGACAGAGAACAACCTTTTTCTGCAAATTCAAGAAATGGAAGAAGCAAACTCAACAAGAGAGATGCAACTGATTATGTGAATTTCTCGGGTCCAAAAAGTCTACAAGAGTTGAAGGAGGAGAAAAAGAAAGCAGATGGAAGCTCTCAAGTGGAAATAATAAATGAGGTTAGTCATGAAGTGACTGTAGGACACTGTCCTACGTTTGAAGAACCAAAACCACTTAGGATGCTTCTTAAGAGAAGGAGGGAAGAATATGAGATTGATCAGATAAATGATGAAGAGGAAGCGAAAGACAAGGTTGATGATCAGAAAAATTCTAGAAAGGGTGACACACTTGTAATTACACAAAATAGTGTTGAAAATCACGAAGGTGAGACACTAGTGAAAGAGGCCAAGTCGGAGGAGGAGGAAGCTGATTTTATGGACATTGATGGTGTAGAAGATGAACATTTAAAGAAATTTGATGGCGAATATGAAGTGAATGGTGATGATAATGCTGAAGAGGGGGATGAAGACGAAGTTGACGAGTTTGCAAGGAAAGTTGGCCTTGTATTCTCTTGAGCATAACCGTGGTCTATTTTTCTTTAGAGGATGAAGTAAAAGTTGACACATGCTAGTTTGTAGTGTTCAAACTTGGGATATGCTAGAGGTATTTGATATTTTCATCATTTGAATGGTAGATTATATTATATAAATGGTTTGGTCATGCAGGATGCAAATTTGTAAATAAGCGATGATGGTATTTTCTCCCTGCTATCTTGTATGGTTTTATATAGCATGATCTTCCATGTTACAGAAAGTCTCACTTTCTGTGCTATGAGGAGATGTAGACACAGTCAAATTTTTTACACTGAATATTTACTGATATACAGTATTATACTTCTACGCTAAAAATTAAGTTATTGAAATAAAGATATTTTATTTTACACTCAGAATTATTGATTTACACTATTATTTTTACACTCAAAATTAAGTTATCGAACCTTCTCCTTCTTCCTCTCCCTCTCCCTGGGGAGCTAGGAACCCCCACCATCCACACTAGAGCTGCAGACCCATCTATTCATTTTCATGTGTCTTTCGCATGAATTATCCTTTTAAAAAATATATGTGTTTACCATATTTAAAAAAAGAATCACGAATCTGTAGCTATGTTTTTGCGATAAAATCATGTTGAAAAAAATAATTTTTTATTTTTAAATTCTAGATTGTTTTATCTAATATTTTATTACTTTTAATACTTATATGTGTTAGCTTACAAAAAACGATGCTGTAAAAAAATGTTTATTTATTAATCCCTATTTTAAGTGACATTAAGATTTATATTTGTATAAATGCAATTTGAATCTATATAAATGATTTGATTTTTAGACCCTAATTTCAAGTCACATATAAGGATATAAATATTCAAGTGTAAGCTTGAAAGTTTGCGATTGAACCAAAAATTTGCGCATCTAAACCAACTTTTAGTAATTCTTTCAATAGCAAGTAGGAAATGAAGCCATAAGCGAAATGATGTACTGATGGTCATACTTTCTAAGGGCATTCCTAACTCAGGGTTGGGTTGAGAAACAACCGACCTCCAATATAGGGGTCGATGGAGAAATTACGAGCCAAAACAACTGATGGTTGCTGGGCTAATTTGACATTAGCCGCCAAAAGAATAATCGCTTAATGTTAACCGACCATCCTTTAGCCTGTTAAGCCCGATATGGGCCAACAGTTAGAAAAATGATCATTACCCCTTACCCGACTAAAATTTAGTTGGCGAAGGGTAACTGTCATTTTTCTAATCATTGTCAGCCCTCTTCTTTTCTTTCCTTATCTTCTTCTATATAAAACATCTATCCTTTTGTTTTCTTCCTGCTAGCTTGTATGGTGTTATATAGCATGATCTTCCATGTTATTGTTATATCGCACTTTCTGTGCTACGATGACAGGTAGACGCAGTTTATTTTTATTTTTTTCAAACTGGAACTATATGTAACAAAAAACGGAGAAAACCGGTCTTTCTTCGATGACTCAAAAAATAATAATAGAACAACAACGCACATAATGCAACTGAGTCTGCAACACAACTCTAAAAATAAAAATCCTCATAAACCCAACAACACAACAGAGACAATAACACAAACACAACCACCTGAGCTAATAAAGGACAACAGATCGAAACCTCACTAACAAACACATCACACAGGAGCCAGACAAACCAGAAGAAAGAACAGAAGAAACCACCACTCTAGCCCTAGAAACAAGCTCCACTAAAACCACCCAACAATCCAGCCACCAGCACTATCTGGAGCATGCTCCACCATGTCCGCCTTCCTTCTAGATCTACCATAGAAGCCAAAGCCGTCCACCAAATACATCAAGCAATGAGCTAACACATCCAATCCAAGCCTTATATATATATATATATATATATATATATATATATATATATATATATATGAAAACATACACATATTTATTAGAGCGACTAGCACACAACAATCAAACACGCACCACACAAAATAATAATCCAACAAAAGAAAATATAAAGACAACCCCAAAACTCATCCTATGGAAGCACGAGGATGAGATCCCCTCGTGATAGAGAAGATAGAAGCTAAAGACAAAGATCTGGGCCTGAGGCTACCTAAGAAAGACATACCTTGGAAAGCGAAAAAGACATCATCGGAAATTTTCCGAACGGTTGACGACACCACCATCGAAGTCTCGTCATAGACTACCTTATTTCTAGCACACCAAATATGCCAGCAAACTAGGCAAGGGATGAGCCTGAAGAGGATATAGTTAAGATCTTTTCTCTTTCCCCCGGCCCACTAATCACAAAGAAGAGACAACATCGATGAATGAACCCCTTGAAGTCCTATAAAGCTCCTAAGTGCCAACCATATAGATCTAGCAAACTCTCCGTTAAAGAATAAATGAGCGGAAGACTCCTCTTACCAACAAAGCAACATCGACAACGAGAAATCAAGGTGATGTCGATTCTCTTTAGGTTAACATTTAAAGGGAGTGCATCATGAATTTTTTTTCCACATAAGAATGAAGACCTTCAAAGGAATGAGAGAGTCTCAAATGAAGGAGAAGACATGGGTCCTGGGGATTGGAGTTCTAGCAGAGTTCCAAGCCGCGCGGAGGGAGAGATTGTTGCCATCCACCTGATTCTCCTACCATAGGAATCAGAGAAAGCTTTGACCGACTGATTCCGCTTCCATGTCTCACCCGCATAAGAAGGGAACGAGTGAAGTCTACTGAGGACAAACGAAAATACTTAGCATGAAGGAACGAAGCCTAGAGAGAGTCGTTTGATTTAAACCTAACCCACAACTTGCAAGTAAAGGTCAACTTATTTCTACACTGAAAATTATTAACATACAGTACTACTTCTACGCTCAAAATTAAGTTATTGAAATATAGATATTTTATTACTACACCCAGAATTACTGACATACACTATTATTTGTGCCATAAATTAAATTTGGTTTAATGAATTTTAACTTAATTGAATGCTAGAAATTACTGTTGATTTTGTTTAATTATGACATAATTTAATACAAGAAATTTATGCTTTTCTAAATGAGTATCACGTTTGTAAAAGGAATGGTAACAAGGATGAGAACAAAGATAATTTTATAAAAACATTGTAAGTTAAGTAATATTTGATGTAAACTAATTTGTTATAAATTCTGATGTACGTTTCGCAAGTACTGATGCACGGAAGAATTAACCAATATCAGATGATGTATGATCGTAAAAATAGACGATGTATGATCATAAATACTATGTGTTATTAAATTTATACTTTTCTAAATGAATACAAGAAATTTATACTTTTCTAAGTGAATATCACATTTGAAAAAGGAACTGTAACAAGGACGAGAACAAAGATAATTTATAAATACAAGTAAGTTAAGTTATATTTGGTGTAACTAATTTGCTATAAATTCTGATGTACGTTACGCAAGTATTGATGCACAGTCGCGGATCCAGCTTTTGTGCTGAGGTAGAGCCAAACTAAAAGAAAAATATATCCTACATCGCAAAATTTACTCAGGTTATACTGTATATATACCAATATATGTTAACTTATTGCAAATCATTAGTACCAGTATGAAATTGGCCAAATTATGGCTGGTTACCTAATCAAATAGGGCAGTGTTTCAAATTCAGGTGGGGTAAAGTGTTAAAACAAATCAAATTTCATTAGATTTCCGAATATTCAGCTAGGGCGGTGGCCCCAACTGACCATAAGGTGAATCCGCTTCTGAGATGGGCCTTCTGTTATTGTATCATTAATAAATCAATTGGCATTGTACAACTTAGGCACTTTAGAAGAACTTCCTTGCAAGTTCCCTTCCCTTGAATTCCTCCACCATGTACCATCATAATTAACAACGGGGTATTCCATGTTAACTTGGGCGTTTAGATTCAATCTTTTTGATAGCTCAATATTAATTAAGCAACGTGCTGTTCCTAAGTTCATCAAAATAGTAATGTACTTGCCATCGATTAGGCCTTGTACTATTATCAAGGACGGAGCCAGAAATTGAAATGTCCCTGGGCTTTTGTAATATTAGTACTCATCAAAATACAAAAAAGTGTGAAAAATAGTTGCTAAACTAAAAAATTATCCAGTTTCATAAAAGAGTGTAATGTTAGACTTTGAAAAGTAGTCCTTGTTTGTTAATTAGCTAAAAGAATTGACAACGTGGCTGTGTAGTAATATGCAAGTCTTTTTTATTGGCTGTGGTGATGTAACTGCTGCATATAAATTTTTTATGACCCGGGCTGTAGCGCAAGGTGATGTCAATACAGCTCCGTCCCTACTGATGCATAGAAAGAAAGAACCTAGACCAGATGATGTATAATCGTAAAAATAGATGATGTATGATCATAAATACTATGAGTAATTAAATTTTCAAATTCATGTTTTTCTTCTATATTCTATGGTTTCGGTTTACCCTCCTCCTTTAGAAAATAATCTACCGAAAACATTTATTTATTTTATATTTCTGTAAAAGAGAAGTGTCGCATTATGTAATTAACATAACATGTTATCACATTAATCATTGTACCTGTCCTAAATGATCGTAGACTCGTAGTCCGTCACATGAGTCCTCAATTTTCATAATTTTCTATCTGAAATCATGTCATTCGCTAAGTTTAGTTTTCTTACAATATTTTTGATATGTAGCACATATAGGAGCTTGTCCTATTTTCCTTCCCGTTTAATGTATGTAAACATTATTTCCTCTTCTTGTATGTTCAATAAACTTTTCCTTATAGTTGTTGAATATATTGATATGATTTTTGTTTGATAATAACAAACATATATATTATTCAATGAATGTGTTTATATATCTACTATTATTTTGCATAGACAACAAATAAATATTCGCTAGAAATAAATATTTAATGTAGAATTTATTTTTGAGTAATATTTTAATGAAACAAATATTTTTCTTATACAACAAAATAGTACACATTATGGCACTGGCCAGTTTTGGCTAGGCGATGTCTTGTTTTTGGATTGATTTTTTACAATGATGTGCCTATGTATGATGCTTTGGCGATTTCTTGCAACGAAAGTGACTTAATAGTTTTGGTTCTTTGTGTTCTGTGCATCTCCTCCCATTCGTGCATGTGCTGGTGGCAGCCCTGCCTTGGCTCTGACTGTCTTAGTTATCTTCTATCATGTCAAGCTCCTGTTGCATGAAGTAGGTGTATGCTTTCTAAGTTTGTGCTATGTGAAATTTTAGGGTTTTAAGAAAGTTAGCTTTTTAACTTTATGTTTATGTCAATTGTCTTTATGTAATTGTGTAAAGAGTTACTCACTTGCCGTGTGAAGATGGGTATTTTGGTTTGTGATAGTTGTAAGAAATATGTAACACCCTGTATTTTCTGTGAACATTAAAGTAACAAATTAAAAAATATTTAATTTTAAAGGTGGAAATTAGAGGAAACGGGTTTCGCCATTGCATTCGTCTCGGAATTCTTCTTGAGATAGATTCCGAGTTTGCGTGAATTGGACTCCGTATGAAGAAGTTATGGAGTTCAGAAGATTTCAAGTTTAAACGGAAATTAAATATAAATAATAATTAAATTAAAAAGTAGTTCGAAATTCAAAATTTCGAGAATCAGCTAGGTAGGAAAATTTCCGCCCGTAGGGGTCGACTCCCCCCCATGGGGGTCGACATAGGTGTCGACCCCCCAAGAGAGGTGTCGACTGGGGTGTCGACCCCTTGTAGGGGTCGACCCCCTCTGTCAGATCTGGGTTGTTTTGTCCAGTGACGTTTTCTGAGTCATTAGGGCATATGTGGTGACTTCTGGTTGGCTCTGTTTGGTCTGGATGGCTCTGATTTCTCCTAGGTTGATCTAACGGCTCTCATTAATCTAAACTTCTATATAAACAACCCCAACCCTCAACCCTAAAACCTCATAACCAGGCTCTCTGAAGCCGTCATGCTGTCCATAGCCAAACTAGCGTAGCCTCCATTTTTCTCTAAACTAAAAATCAAGTTAGGAAGCCCCAAATCAAGTCAAAACTAGAGAATCAGTAGTCTACATCAAAGGATAGCTTTTCAATTTCAGAAATCAGATCCCAGAGAACAAGATTTGTTCTTTTGTTTGTAAGTTCAGTTATTCTTTAGATTTGAACAAATAAAAGTCATGACTTGTAATGAAGCAAAACTAGAAATGTGCCCTGTTATAAGATAATCGTATTCTGATTCATGTTTATCCCTGTAGCAATTCTGAAATCACCTACGCCTACGAGGATATTGTAATTGATACAATTTATCATGTTGTATATAAATTTGGTGATGAACCTATCATGTTGTATAAATTTGGTGATGAACCTATCATGTTGTATATTAATTTGGTGATGAACCTATCATGTTGTATATATATTTGGTGATTCTTTTATGATATGTTACATGCAAGTTCATAAGCTAAGTCATGTTCATATAGGCTTATATGTCAAGATATACATGCTTAGATGTTTAGATCTATGTTAATTTGGTCTAACTCAAATGCAAGTTCACATTTACATGCTTAATTAAATTTGTGTAGTACTATGCCAAATTTATATCATACATGCTTAGTTGATCTATACTGTTTTATGCCGTTGGAATGTTACATGCCCCTTGCTTTTCCCTTTTGTTATGAGTTAGGCTAATTTGCGAGCCTAACGTTCTATGTAATTTATGCGAATGAATAACGGGGGACACATTGGGTAAAATATTAAATTACATGCTATTGACATAGGTTGGCTCATAATCAAGTAAATGATTAATGGCATGAAATGGTATAATTTTTATACCTAAGAATTATGGACATAATTTAGAGGGTAAATGGGACATGACTTGAGTTGACAACATTGGTCAATAATTTACATATAAACATAAATGATAAATATGTAAATTAATTAAAAGTTGGATATGCCTAACCCGAGGTTATATTGAGTTATGGTGTAAGATTGCCCAGAACCGTCCGGCACATCCAGCAACCGTAACAATACAGATCTAATGTGAGAGGTTAGCGCATTAAGCCCAAAAACTCGAGGTTAGATTGACTTGAGGTGTAAGACTGCCCTGAATTGCCCGGCATATCCAGCGACCACAACAATTTAGATCTAATGTGAGAGGTTGATGCTTTAATGAATCAATTAAAGCTAAGGCAGGCTAAGAATGGTAGAGTTAAGTTAATTAAGGCAACACTTAACCAAGACAACATGTTAACTAAACTGATGGGTGGGGTTAGGTTAATATGAGAACACTTAACCATTTTAACATGTTGATTAGGAAACCCTAGTAATGGGGACCCATTTCAGCAGTAACCCACATAGATGTATCATGGTATTCTGAACTAGGCAGGGTGTTGCACGATTACTGGGCTGATTATAAGCGGTCAAAATAACGGTGGGTGGTGCAGCAGTGTAGGTTCGAAGGAGTATGGGCGTGCACATGCTTCGGCATGGACAAATCAGGCACTGGGCATTAGTAGTGTACACTGTGCATCTTGAATTTGTGTCGGGTTGCCACCATAGGAATTGATACACCCCATGGTGGGACCAGCACAGGTATCTACAATCGAGCGGGGCCGAATGACACAAGTCAAAAATGCATGCGAGTAGAAGCCGATCGATAGAGGGATCATTTTATCATGAACACATGGTGCTAGTTGAAACACTTGTAAGTAGGTGCAAAGAAATAGAAATGAGTGCGATGGCATATTCAGTTTTATTGTAATCTTATTTCTAGGGTATTGTCCTAGGTTCAGTTTATTCATGTCATGATCCTTTTACCTGTTTACATGCTAAATGATCACTGGACTTACCAGGCTTATGTCTGACCCGTTTTCTTTCGTCATCTTGTCTTCCGTTCCCCCTAGGTCCGTAGGGAGGGAATACTTCAACTTAGTCCAGACCTTTTCCAGCTTGAAGAGAGTAGATGTATTGCTTTGATTCTCTTTTCTTGGGCTATGGCTGTGGTTACACTCTTAATTGGGGATTTATGTTGCTTTATTATTGTTTTATGCTTCTTTATGTTTTAGTCAAGACAGAGGCTTTATTGTAATGATTTGGAAGTTGGTTTTTGAGACAGTTGTTGTAATGTTTTGACTGGACCACGTGCTTATGAAATAAAATTTAGTTTTTTCGCTGTTTATATGTCTGTCTTGTAAATTACCTGTACCTTTTACCTATAATACTCCACCAAAATTAATGCATTCCCTTTGTGAGTGACCTTAACGGAGTGGGGTGTTTACAAAATATGTACTTAGCTTTGGATGACGAATTAATAAGTTATGCACCTTGCGTGGTGCTTAGTGGGTAGATTTGTGTTAGTAGTGTAGACGTATTGTCTACCTCCTGTCCTTTTAGCTAGCTAAGTTTTTTAGTGGTTGGTCCATTATAAAAACCAAATGTAGTAGAAATGCAATATGTCTGTGTGAGGACCGCCCATAACTCCTATACTAAATGGAATAATGCGCTGAAAGGTGTGCCAGGCAGCTACGGACGACCATCAAGGTAGGTAAACACAATGTGGAACCTGTCGTATAACTCAAAGCGCAGGGATAAAATATAATAGAACATATACAACAGGTAATAATAGTGAAACACATTTGAGAAGAAACTTGAAACTTTCATAACAACTAGAAAACATATCCATAATACTTTGGATTATGACATAAATGTTTGAACAAATTGGCCTCACTACAACACTCAACAAACAGCGAAAATAGAGATACTAGATAATAGCAAAATAATACGCCAGCCACCTGCTCGCTATCGCACAACATCATCCTCATTAGGCTCTACTACCTGTAAACTGCTACTCAGTCTGCCCACACACAATTGGATTAACAACCCAAGGTAATAAGAGAAAACATAAAATCTTAAGTTAGACAACAGTCTTAATGAGCGATAAAACAGTTATCTAACATCATCAACAAAGTATATGAGAATAGGTAGATTAACCAATCAGTCTACCGGAAACATCAAAGAAGAAACACAAACTCATGTTCCCCACATCCAACAGTGATAGCCTTTACAAAACAAGAATTTAGAAAGTACAATATATCCATAACAATCAGTTATCAAGCATAGACCATCCTAATCGATATCGACATCCCTCAAGTACAAGCCCCGAAGGCCTAAACCAACATCAAACAAGCACCAAAGAGATATCTCCTCCGATGTCGAATAATATACACAAGACGATACAAGCAAAACAATCATCATCCTTAACTCTGGCTATCACCACCAATCCGCTTTAAAACCATCACTAAGCATATGACTAGGTAAACAATTTGCCATCAATGTCAAGAGATAATGGTAAACCCCGATTCTAGCAAAACTCCATACGTCATAGGACGAAACATATCTAGGTCCGTCGAGTTGCCTAGGGTACTCGACCAGTCAATTCTATCTTTTGGGCATCCCCATTATACCCCTCTTTGAATCTGCTAGTACCAACGGAAACGATAATTTCTCTGCTTTCGATATCTCTATCCATCTGGCCTGATGATTGTTCGTAAGCTAATTTTCAATTCTCGAGCAACCATTATCCACGAACTCAACCCCTGGAGTCGTCTTCACATTCGTTGCATTATGACGATCAACAAACACATCACATCACTTCGACATTCCCCCTTGAATTCACTGCAAAGTCACAACCACCATCGAGCCAAAAACATACATATTTGGTTAATATTCGATTCATAGTGTTTCAGCCCAACTCATTAGGTCACCCAACGACCCGACTTTACGGGTCACCAATGACCTAACTTCCTTGGTCACCCAACGACCTGACTTTATGAGTCACCAACCTAACTTCCTTGATCACCCAACGACCCGACTTTATGAGTCACCAACGACCTAACTTCCTGGGTCACCCAACGACTCGACTTTACGAGTCACCAACGACCTAACTTCCTGGGTCACCCAATGACCCAACTTTATGAGTCACCAACTTCCCAACTTCCGGGGTCACCCAATGACCCGACGTTACAAACACGAACAACCCATGCTCTTCGACGACTCGACCTATACACCAACAACGTGAGTTTCATTTCTTGGAGAAGAAGACACGACCCGACCTATGAAAAACGACCCGACTCCAGATCTGACCAAAATTGTAACAACCCGTATTTTCAATAACCTGTTATAACATAAATAGAGGCAGAATTAAACTGTAAAATCTGAATCAAGGGAAACGGGCTATGCCATTGCGTTCGTCTCGGAAAAATACGCGAAATAGAGTCTGAGTTTTCGAAAATCGGAGTCCGTATGACCAAGATATGGCCTCGCGAAGTTTCACGAAAAATTCCCAAATTAAAGTATACTTAATTAAGTGAAATGAGTTGCGCAGAGAAATATATATATATTGATATATATATATATATATATATATATATAATTGAAAATTTAATAAATAAATATGCAAAAATGTTCAAAACAGCGAATTGGGAGAGGGGAATAACCGAACCGGCCGATTTTTGAGGTCGACCCAAGCCCGCTGGGTCGACTGGGGGTTAATCCAGGGTGTTTGGCTGTCAACCCGTGGGCCGATTCGCTCAAATGCAGATTTTGCATTTGGATGGTTCTCATGGTTCATCTTTAATCTAAAGGCCCTAGATGGTTCCTACACTTGACTTCTTCCCCAAGACATGCTTTGATGGCTTGGATTGAATCTAGGTTTAATCCTATGGCCTAAAACACTTGCCTAATCTATAAATAAGACCCTAACCTATCCTAAACCCTCATTATTCATTCATGCAACTAAACTATGGCAAAATTGCTACTCTCATGGCCTCCACTCAACTATCCTAGCCTCCACTTCATTTCTATGAGAGGTTTCATGATCATGAGAGTATTAGAGAGTCCCTATGTTAGTATGAGAGCTTCTCAAGTTGATCTCAAGGCTAAAGCTTTGATCTTTGTTCATAAAGATGGGGTTTTTATTGATTTGGAGTGTTCATCTTTGGGTTTTTGGGTGATGGCATGCATAGGCTTCATCACAATCTTTGTTTTGCATTTCGATTTGTGCCTTCATAACAATGTAAGCCCTTTCCCTACTCTTAGATATTAACTATGAAGTTAAATGTTCATGTTGCAAGTTTGGGTTTGATCATTGAGAATGATACATGCTATCATGTCATGCAAGCTTATGAAGTCATTATCTTGATTTTATGAGCTAAAAGCTACAACCTTTATGTTGAAATGTTGCATTATGCAACATGCGAACCTTCATAATCTTTATGTCAACTTGCATATGAAGTCATAACCCTTATATGATGATACATGCGAGTTTCTAGTCATCATTCCATGTCTTTTGTCACCATGATTCGTTTATGTGCCAAGTTTGGGTTTATGCATGATTTTGAGGCTTAAGAATGTAACATGCAAGCTAATGAACACATTTGTGCCTCATTTGCCACCATGATTAACTTGTGGCTTAATATCCATTTTTGTCATGCCTTTGCCAAGTCTCTTCTTTTAATCCATTAAGTTGTTGCGAACGTATATGCGAGTTTAAAAGCGTTGGGTTATGTTATGGGTAATTTCTAATGACATGAAAATACAACTTGAAAACATGACTTGAATCATAACATGGAAGTTGACATGTAAGTATGCATAAAAACATAAGCTTGGGAATTTACCTATTAAGTTAGGTCTACCCATTGGGAATTTACCTATTAAGTTAGGTCTACCCAATTGCTTGAAAACTTGACTATGAACATGACACTAGACTAAACATGAAAGTGGCCAACTCGAGGTTGGGTTGAGTTTGCAACGTAAAACTACCCGGAACCGACCGGCCTAACTAGTAGTTGCAAACAATAGGACCCAATGTGAGAAGTTGGTCATGTTGTGCTTGAACCCGAGGTTAGACCAAGTTGTGGTGTAAAGCTACCCGGAACCGACCGGCTTAACTAGTAACCACAACAAAGTCTAATGTGAGAGGTTGGGGTGCATTAAGTAATTAATGCCACATGATAGGGTTAAGTTAATTTGATTAATGACTCTTAACCAAATATGACATGGGTAAATGGGTTAAGTAAATTGGTTAGGCTAATGATACTTAACAAAACATGACAAGGTTGGGTAGGTTGAGTGATTTGATTTGCCTAATGACGCTTAACCATTTTTATACGACTAGTGGACGGGGATTAAGTTAACCAACACTTAATCAATCCAACATGATAATTTGGCAAGGTTAAGTAAGTTTTCTTAATGACACTTAACCATACAAGATGATTAGGGGATGGGGTTAAGTAATTTGCACCTAACTAATCCAACACGGTAATTAGATGGGGTTAAGTAATCCACACTTAACTAATCTAAACACAGTAATTCGATGGGGTTAAGTTAAACACTTAACCAATTTAAACTCGGTAATTCAATGAGGTTAAGTAACCAATACTTAACCAACTTAACGTGATAATTTAATGGGGTTAAGCAACTTATACTTAACCAATTATACATGATGATTTGATGGGGTTAAGTAACTTACACTTAACCAATCTAATACGCGGACCTGATAAGGTTAAGTCACAAGACCTTTTTAGAATATACTTAACCACTGTAGTACGATTAGAGGATGGGGTTAAGCCAACCTATACTTAACCAATCCGACTCGATAATTTGATGGGATTAAGATAATCTATGCTTAATCGATCTAGCAAGATAATCCGATAGGATTAAGGTAAGCTAGTACTTGACCAATTTGACTTGATAGGGTTAAGTCATGAGCCTCTGGGTACACTTAACCAACTTGTGGGACTAAGTCTTGAACTTAAATACTTAGCCAATCTTTGACGTGATTCGTGGGCGGGTTAAGTCATGGACTTGAATGATAACACTTAACCCAATAGACAAACCCTAGCTAGAAGAACTAGGTAGAAAACCGTGGTTAATCAAGGATAACGGGAAAGGAAGCTAAGTGGTAAACCTTAGTTAAGGGTAACTAAGTAATAATTCTTAGCTAAGGACATAGGACTAATTCTCAAAACGATGAGTAACCTGATACGGAAGGTCATCGCTTAGTATACGAGGGGGTGCAAGTTATCCGACTTGGATAAAAGCTCCAGCGCACTGGGTGCTGAAGTGGAAGCTTCGGGGGACGTGAGGATATTCTTGGGATCCCTCTGTGGGCTGCCAAGTAATTATACTAGGCCCATGAGAGGTTAAGGTCTGCGTTAGAAGGACCAAGAGTATGCCTTGGTTGCTATGCGAGCAACCTAAAGACTGGGATGGATTAGCGTGGAGTCGACGATTCTTGTTTTTGCCCTGGATAGCACATCGCCGACTACCTACCATCTTTAGTCAATCGTGTACGTGCGGAAAGGCAGGGAACCCTCAACAGACCATGTGCTTGCTATCGAGTCATGGGTGAGGTTGGCCCGTAGGAAAGTGGGCTATAGTGGGGCCGTGGAGTGGTTCTTATACATGATTTTTCTTGGATTGCCTTTCAGTAGTTGAGGGAGGGGTCACGTGGGACCATAGCCACGGGTACAAAAACAGACCTTGATATCTGCATCGGCAGACGATTTAAAGCTCCCGACCGAGTTCTGTATTTCTTGATTTGCCCTGGCACGGAACTCGGATGGCACATTGGGGAACATGTGCATCTAGACATGGAAAACGATTCACGATACATACGTGGGATCAAGGGCGCGGTTGACGGGTGGCGTAATCCCTAGTGGTCCTAGGTGGCCAAAACCCAAACCGAGACACGGAAACGTTCATTAGGTAGCATAATCCCTAGCGGTCCTAGGTGGCATAAATCCTAAGTGGACGCGCGATAGTTCATGGTAAGGAAACACAACTAGATCAAGGGTTGCAGTCCAAAACAACTTCAAGGATAAACCGTTTACATGGGAAAGCCCGTACAGCCTACGGCAAAGGACTGAACTTATACATGGAAAGAAACATATGAGTTGAGTAACCTATATATGCGGCATATTAGGTTGACATGGACCATTACACGACTTTTGAGTAAGGGTCATTCACGGATAACACGTAATACAGTTGGGATACTAGTACGGTAGGTGCAGAGCGGATATACAGGATAGATGCCATGGGACGTTATACGCGATAGATATCTTGGGATATTATACTTGATAGGAACCTGACAATGTGATACCTTGTTTTATCTTGACATCGTAGTTTATCACGACACCCTAGTTTATCTGAGTTCAGTAGTTCATCCTGTTATTTTGATTTAATTGACCTATCTTGTATCATGCTTATGTTTATCTCAGTTTCTCATGACAGTTAACTTTACTAGTTTTTATACTAATAGTAGATAGGGCTTACTCAGTCTTTTTGACTGACCCGTTTTGTTTTGCCTCTTTTCTTCCGTTTCCCCCCCAGGTTACAGGGAGGAAACACTGCTGTTTAGTTCGGACTTCTTCTGCTTGAAGGTCATCATGGATGGCTTGGACTTTTCCTGGCTATGGCTACTTTACTGTTTTTATTTGGGGAATAATTTATGAAAAAGTCTTTATGCTTCTTTACTATTGCAAGACAGGTTTTGATGTACTCTGATGTAAAAGGCTTTAGACCTTATGTATTCATGTTTATGAAAGTTCGATTTTACTTCCGCTATTTTATATGTTCTGTCTTGTGATATTTCTGTGCATGTTTACCAATAATGCCCCTCTAAAGCTACTGCATTCCTTTGCGAGTGACCCTAGCGGAGGCGGGGTGTTACATTTGGTATCAGAGCAGAAGGTTACTAGATTGGGCAAAAGTTTTTAAAGACCTTCTGAAAACTATTTGAAAATCGTTTATAAAGAAGCATTTTTCAAGAAAGTTTTCTTTTAAAAAGAAAAGGCTATTCCCCAAAGGCCATTAGCATTATCCTTGTTTCCTTAATTAAATCTCTTTTCCTTTCTTTCCTCCATCTGTAGTCACAGTGGTTTTAACTGCGACTAGTCTTTTCTATCTACGAAAGTGCTTTCCATGCGATGGAGGTGGTTTTCAAGAGACCAGTGGCCGCGTTATAAGAAAGGATAGTGAGAAAGAGGATAAAGGATACGAGCTTAAGGATGAGCAACTTGTTGGTATGGCTTAGTCCTCAAAGGAGGGAGAAAGATGAACAATGAAACCCATGACGAGAGAGTACCTTTGGCATGGTAAAACGGGGCGGATAGTTAAGTATTATGGGACAAGGACAAGATCATCGGGAGGGCAGTAGTATGCTCTCATTTCTAGAGTACCTCGGAAGGAGGGTAACGATCTTGTTAAAGGTTTAGCTTTTCTTCTCTATCATCCCGTTAGGACTTCGTTGTTCGTATCATTTAAGTCTGCTTCGATAGTTGAGTCTCTGCACCTTAAGTACTAGCGTAATAGAGAATCCCATTTTTGTCTCAAAGTCCTATTGGAGAATCAGTCCATTTATACATGACTTGTTTGGATTTGGGAATGTCTATGCCAAGTGTTGAGTTTGGAAATAATGCTTATGTTTATAAGCTATGGATGGATTCTAGGGATGAAGTGGTTATCCAGTAGGGGGTGCCACTCTCGGTTTTGATAGGAGGGTAGTTAGACCTTTTGACTAGCCTTGGTAATGCCCTCGAAGTACCGGGTAACCTTTTTGAGGTTCTGTCATGACTAGTTACTTAGAATCCCTTGATGCCTTTATTGGAAATTTGAAGCCCGATCGTGTGGTGTTCGCCGATAAGACGGATGGTTTACTTCACTTATGCGTGGGTTATAGAAATCACCCTAGTAAGTGCGCTTGATAACCTGGTTGGCATCTGTTTACTTTCAAGAGAAAGTTCTTCTACGTGGAATACCTTGTGGTACGAGGTCCGAGATTCACTAGTGAATTTTGGAAAGCTTGCATGAGATCATGAGTACGTAGTCATGTTTGCGCCAAGTGTGCAAGTGGAACGAGAGGCGACGAAGAAATGAGTTCCAGCTCATGTTATGGAAACAGGAAATAGGAAGCTACGATATCGCGAAGTTAAAAGACGGTCAAGGCACAATGGAATTAAGCTCGAGGAAATACGACTCTGATGGTCAAAGACTATATACGCGCATGATATCTCTTTTGGGAGTATATCCTTGATCCCTGTTTTCTGTAGAGCTTACTTGTAGGCTATCTTTTGTGGACATCCTCTCGGTCCTATTTTCTGTTACAAACCCCGTAAGGAGTTTGTCTTGTTTTTCTTCTCGACCCTGTTCCAGGGAATCCTAGGTAGAACCCTATGGATGTAAACATGTATTTGAAACATGTTATGATTGATATGGTTGCAAGTGGTTGCAAGTGGTTGCTCGTGGATGCGCGAATACACATTAGATACTAGCTCGACTCGGTCACATTTCATATTGCATATGCACGAGTATTTATACTTGTTTATGGATGAAATCGAATGTATTATCATGCAGTTGTTGCATATGAATGAATGATTGTGCACGCATATAGTACCTATATGGCTAGGACTATTTGCATACATGTTGGATTCATGGCACTATACATATTTTGCATTAGAAAGATTATTCAGGCCTGATCATTAGCATTAGCTAAGGAACATGTACACACACGTTTTGCATATATTCATACAGCATTAGAAATCATCTAAGGACAATGGTTGCTTGTGGATGATGTTTTGAGTAGATGGATGATGGATGGTAGGATATGTTCTTCCTAACTTGGAGATTTCGGGGACGAAATCCTAAAAGGTGGGGAGAATGTAACAACCCGTATTTTCAATAACTTGTTATAACATAAATGGAGGCAGAATTAAACTGTAAAATCTGAATCAAGGGAAACGGGCTATGCCATTGCGTTCGTCTCGGAAAAATACGCGAAATAGAGTCTGAGTTTTCGAAAATCGGAGTCCGTATGACCAAGATATGGCCTCGCGAAGTTTCACGAAAAATTCCCAAATTAAAGTATACTTAATTAAGTGAAATGAGTTGCGCAGAGAAATATATATATATTGATATATATATATATATATATATATATAATTGAAAATTTAATAAATAAATATGCAAAAATGTTCAAAACAGCGAATTGGGAGAGGGGAATAACCGAACCGGCCGATTTTTGAGGTCGACCCAAGCCCGCTGGGTCGACTGGGGGTTAATCCAGGGTGTTTGGCTGTCAACCCGTGGGCCGATTCGCTCAAATGCAGATTTTGCATTTGGATGGTTCTCATGGTTCATCTTTAATCTAAAGGCCCTAGATGGTTCCTACACTTGACTTCTTCCCCAAGACATGCTTTGATGGCTTGGATTGAATCTAGGTTTAATCCTATGGCCTAAAACACTTGCCTAATCTATAAATAAGACCCTAACCTATCCTAAACCCTCATTATTCATTCATGCAACTAAACTATGGCAAAATTGCTACTCTCATGGCCTCCACTCAACTATCCTAGCCTCCACTTCATTTCTATGAGAGGTTTCATGATCATGAGAGTATTAGAGAGTCCCTATGTTAGTATGAGAGCTTCTCAAGTTGATCTCAAGGCTAAAGCTTTGATCTTTGTTCATAAAGATGGTTTTTTTTTATTGATTTGGAGTGTTCATCTTTGGGTTTTTGGGTGATGGCAAGCATAGGCTTCATCACAATCTTTGTTTTGCATTTCGATTTGTGCCTTCATAACAATGTAAGCCCTTTCCCTACTCTTAGATATTAACTATGAAGTTAAATGTTCATGTTGCAAGTTTGGGTTTGATCATTGAGAATGATACATGCTATCATGTCATGCAAGCTTATGAAGTCATTATCTTGATCTTATGAGCTAAAAGCTACAACCTTTATGTTGAAATGTTGCATTATGCAACATGAGAACCTTCATAATCTTTATGTCAACTTGCATATGAAGTCATAACCCTTATATGATGATACATGCGAGTTTCTAGTCATCATTCCATGTCTTTTGTCACCATGATTCGTTTATGTGCCAAGTTTGGGTTTATGCATGATTTTGAGGCTTAAGAATGTAACATGCAAGCTAATGAACACATTTTTGCCTCATTTGCCACCATGATTAACTTGTGGCTTAATATCCATTTTTGTCATGCCTTTGCCAAGTCTCTTCTTTTAATCCATTAAGTTGTTGCGAACGTATATGCGAGTTTAAAAGCGTTGGGTTATGTTATGGGTAATTTCTAATGACATGAAAATACAACTTGAAAACATGACTTGAATCATAACATGGAAGTTGACATGTAAGTATGCATAAAAACATAAGCTTGGGAATTTACCTATTAAGTTAGGTCTACCCATTGGGAATTTACCTATTAAGTTAGGTCTATCCAATTGCTTGAAAACTTGACTATGAACATGACACTAGACTAAACATGAAAGTGGCCAACTCGAGGTTGGGTTGAGTTTGCAACGTAAAACTACCCGGAACCGACCGGCCTAACTAGTAGTTGCAAACAATAGGACCCAATGTGAGAAGTTGGTCATGTTGTGCTTGAACCCGAGGTTAGACCAAGTTGTGGTGTAAAGCTACCCGGAACCGACCGGCTTAACTAGTAACCACAACAAAGTCTAATGTGAGAGGTTGGGGTGCATTAAGTAATTAATGCCACATGATAGGGTTAAGTTAATTTGATTAATGACTCTTAACCAAATATGACATGGGTAAATGGGTTAAGTAAATTGGTTAGGCTAATGATACTTAACAAAACATGACAAGGTTGGGTAGGTTAAGTGATTTGATTTGCCTAATGACGCTTAACCATTTTAATACGACTAGTGGACGGGGATTAAGTTAACCAACACTTAATCAATCCAACATGATAATTTGGCAAGGTTAAGTAAGTTTTCTTAATGACACTTAACCATACAAGATGATTAGGGGATGGGGTTAAGTAATTTGCACCTAACTAATCCGACACGGTAATTAGATGGGGTTAAGTAATCCACACTTAACTAATCTAAACACAGTAATTCGATGGGGTTAAGTTAAACACTTAACCAATTAAAACTCGGTAATTCAATGAGGTTAAGTAACCAATACTTAACCAACTTAACGTGATAATTTAATGGGGTTAAGCAACTTATACTTAACCAATTATACATGATGATTTGATGGGGTTAAGTAACTTACACTTAACCAATCTGATACGCGGACCTGATAAGGTTAAGTCACAAGACCTTTTTAGAATATACTTAACCACTGTAGTACGATTAGAGGATGGGGTTAAGCCAACCTATACTTAACCAATCCGACTCGATAATTTGATGGGATTAAGATAATCTATGCTTAATCGATCTAGCAAGATAATCCGATAGGATTAAGGTAAGCTAGTACTCGACCAATTTGACTTGATAGGGTTAAGTCATGAGCCTCTGGGTACACTTAACCAACTTGTGGGACTAAGTCTTGAACTTAAATACTTAGCCAATCTTTGACATGATTCGTGGGTGGGTTAAGTCATGGACTTGAATGATAACACTTAACCCAATAGGCAAACCCTAGCTAGAAGAACTAGGTAGAAAACTGTGGTTAATCAAGGATAACGGGAAAGGAAGCTAAGTGGTAAACCTTAGTTAAGGGTAACTAAGTAATAATTCTTAGCTAAGGACATAGGACTAATTCTCAAAACGATGAGTAACCTGATACAGTAGGTCATCGCTTAGTATACGAGGGGGAGCAAGTTATCTGACTTGGATAAAAGCTCCAGCGCACTGGGTGCCGAAGTGGAAGCTTCGGGGGACGTGAGGATATTCTTGGGATCCCTCTGTGGGCTGCCAGGTAATTATACTAGGCCCATGAGAGGTTAAGGTCTGCGTTAGAAGGACCAAGAGTATGCCTTGGTTGCTATGCGAGCAACCTAAAGACTGGGATGGATTAGCGTGGAGTCGACGATTCTTGTTTTTGCCCTGGATAGCACATCGCCGACTACCTACCATCTTTAGTCAATCGTGTACGTGCGGAAAGGCAGGGAACCCCCAACAGACCATGTGCTTGCTATCGAGTCATGGGTGAGGTTGGCCCGTAGGAAAGTGGGCTATAGTGGGGCCGTGGAGTGGTTCTTATACATGATTTTTCTTGGATTGCCTTTCAGTAGTTGAGGGAGGGGTCACGTGGGACCATAGCCACGGGTACAAAAACAGACCTTGATATCTGCATCGGCAGACGATTTAAAGCTCCCGACCGAGTTCCGTATTTCTTGATTTGCCCTGGCACGGAACTCGGATGGCACATTGGGGAACATGTGCATCTAGACATGGAAAACGATTCACGATACATACGTGGGATCAAGGGCGCGGTTGACGGGTGGCGTAATCCCTAGTGGTCCTAGGTGGCCAAAACCCAAACCGAGACACGGAAACGTTCATTAGGTAGCATAATCCCTAGCGGTCCTAGGTGGCATAAATCCTAAGTGGACGCGCGATAGTTCATGGTAAGGAAACACAACTAGATCAAGGGTTGTAGTCCAAAACAACTTCAAGGATAAACCGTTTACATGGGAAAGCCCGTACAGCCTACGGCAAAGGACTGAACTTATACATGGAAAGAAACATATGAGTTGAGTAACCTATATATGCGGCATATTAGGTTGACATGGACCATTACACGACTTTTGAGTAAGGGTCATTCACGGATAACACGTAATACAGTTGGGATACTAGTACGGTAGGTGCAGAGCGGATATACAGGATAGATGCCATGGGACGTTATACGCGATAGATATCTTGGGATATTATACTTGATAGGAACCTGACAATGTGATACCTTGTTTTATCTTGACATCGTAGTTTATCACGACACCCTAGTTTATCTGAGTTCAGTAGTTCATCCTGTTATTTTGATTTAATTGACCTATCTTGTATCATGCTTATGTTCATCTCAGTTTCTCATGACAGTTAACTTTACTAGTTTTTATACTAATAGTAGATAGGGCTTACTCAGTCTTTTTGACTGACCCATTTTGTTTCGCCTCTTTTCTTCCGTTTCCCCCTCCAGGTTACAGGGAGGAAACACTGTTGTTTAGTTCGGACTTCTTCTGCTTGAAGGTCATCATGGATGGCTTGGACTTTTCCTGGCTATGGCTACTTTACTGTTTTTATTTGGGGAATAATTTATGAAAAAGTCTTTATGCTTCTTTACTATTGCAAGACAGGTTTTGATGTACTCTGATGTAAAAGGCTTTAGACCTTATGTATTCATGTTTATGAAAGTTCGATTTTACTTCCGCTATTTTATATGTTCTGTCTTGTGATTAATCTGTGCATGTTTACCAATAATGCCCCTCTAAAGCTAGTGCATTCCTTTGCGAGTGACCCTAGCGGAGGCGGGGTGTTACAAAAATAGCTCCAAACTTGACCAAACCACCACCAAATGACAACATCGATGAAATCAACTCATCCAAATCATCCAATTCAACCATAAACACTTCATGAAATCATCAAAAACACTTAAACAATTAATCATTCATAAGCATATAAAATTCACCAAAATCATTATAAATCTATGAATGAACAAAATAATGGATCTAACTTGCATAAACATATGAATTAACATAAGAATTACTGGTTTTAAGTTGCTAGATTTGATCCTATGGTGATTCAAATGAAAATGTACTTACCATGATGTAGATTTAGGTGAAACCAACTAAAAATTATGAATTTATGATCAAACAACCCATATACTTGATCGAATCCGTGTGAGAGATGCTTATCGCTCACCAAATCTTCAAAACAACAAAAAAACACTTGATTCTAAATTCGAACAGCGAAGAATTAGCTTCAAACTCTTCAATTTGATGAAATCTCACTTCTTTTGATGTAGATCTTGCTTTGATTGATGTAGATCTTTGATCTTCTTCCTTAGTCTAGATTTTAATGGTGGAAAGGTGTATTTGATTGAGCAAAGAGGACTACAAGCTCAACCAAATGAGAGAATAACAAAAGTAAACTATTCTCCATGCCTCTAACTCCCTATTTATAGCCACCCATCAGTCCACTAATGGGCTACACCAAATCAACCCATCAATGGCTTGTAAAACCTGAACATAAATTGTGAAACACTAAAACAACGATTCCTCCTAAACCGTTGAACCAAATCTTTAATCTGACAACTCTATAGAATTGGCAACACCATTTCCTTTCCAATGAAATCAATTTCAACACCTGATTCGATCGCAGTTAAAAGATATCCCCTGTTCAAAACTGACAGGAGAAAAATTGTCACAAATAAAATTGGTAAAATTTATGGACATGTCTCACATCCCCATAAACAACGTATCCAAATATGAGAATGATCCAACCCTCAGGGAATAAAATAAAATTATTTTATGATCCTTCGATACATAAAATGCGGGCAGTTACATTATCCCCTTTAGGAATTTGCCCCCGAAATTCCAAAAAAACATAAATAACCAAAATAATTCTGCATGCCTACCATCCACAAGCAACCAATTCTACCATCTAAACTAGCTTCCATCGAGCCATGCATTCATAGCCTTATCCTAGCATGCAGAATTCTATCAACAACAACAACAATAGTACAAGTTACAACAGGGTAAGAATGACATGACACTCATGGGTCATACCAACAAAGAGTTCCAGATGTGTCATCTTCATACTCTCTTCCGTCTCCCACGTACAATCGTCTCCATCCTCACTCCATTGTACCTTGACTAACTTAATTGACTTCCTCCTAAGTTGTTTCGTGTCATTCCTTACCACACGAAGCAGCTTACGAGGTCTCGCAACTATGGTCTCTACTTCTAGGTCCTCGTGCTATTCTAGAGATACCACCACATTCGAATCACGCACACACTTCCATAGAAATGACATATGGAAACCATTATGCACACTTGACATATTCTCAGGCAACTCTAATGTATATGTGAGCTTCCAATCCGCTCGACTATCAGAAACAGTCCAACAAACCTTGGAGCTAACTTTCCTTTGCTTCCGAACCGAACAACATGCTTCAACGACGAAATCTTCACAAGGACCATGTCACCAACATCGAATTCCAGATCTTTTCGACACTTATCAGCATAGCTCTTCTGACGATCCTGGGTTGCTTTCATTCGTTGCCGAATAATCTCGATACAATCCAAGGTTTCTCTATCATCTCTAGACCAAATATCAGCTTATATCCAGTTTCTAACCAACAAGCTGAAGAATTACACAGGTTCCTATACAACGCCTCGTATGGTGCCATTCTAATGCTCGACTGGTAACTATTATTATATGCAAACTCTACTAGATGTAAATGGTCTTCCCATGATCCCCCGAAATTTAACACACAAGATCTTAGGGGATTTTCCAAAACTCGGTTAACCCTTTCTGTTTGACCATCGGTTTGGGGATGATAAGACGTACTCAAACACAACTCGGTTCCCAAAGTCTCTTGCAAACTCTTCTAAAATCCACTTGTGAACAATGGATCTCAATCACTGGCTATGCTCTTTGGGATACCATGGAATCGAACTATCCATTTTTTATAAATCTCAACCAACTTCAATGTTGTCCTACTCGATTTGATAGGAATAAAACTTGCAATTTTGATCAAGCGATCCACGATTACCCAAGTTCCTTTGTTTCTTGCCCTGTTTCTAGGTAGTCCATCGATGAAATCCATCGATATCTGCTCCCACTTCCAGATAGGAACTTCCAATGGCCAAAGCAATCCATCAGCTTCTTCTGTTTTGCTTTCACCAACTGACAGTTCATGCACTTGGAAATGAACCTTTCAATATCCCTTTTCATCCCTTCCCAGTAGTAGACTCGCTTCATGCCCTGATACATCTTATTACCACCAGGTTGAATCGTCAATTTTGATTGATGACATTCCCTCAGAACCTCATCTCTAAGTCTGTCGATATCAGGAACAACTAGTCGTCCTTGCTTTCGAAGCCAACCCTCCTGATTGACCTCAAACTCTTTATTATCTGGTTCCAACTTCTAAATAAACTCGACAAGCTTTGCATCACTCTTTTGGCTCTCGTCAATCCTTTCGATGAGAGTAGGTCTTAACGATAAGCTTGCCAACATTTCAGGTTCCAACTCACACCTAGGCCTAAAATCAAATCCATCCAAGTACCCGAGGTACTCGAGGCTTTCCCAATCTGAAAACATCGCTTCCAAACTTGCGTGTCTTCGACTCAATGCATCTTCAACTGCGTTACCTTTACCAGGAGTATAGGCTATGCCAAAATCATACGATGCAAAAAACTCTAACTATCGCTGTTGTTGAAGATTCAGATCCTTTTGGGAGAAAAGATACTTCAACGACTTGTGATCCGTAAACAACTCGAATCGAACTCCCAGCAGGTAATGTCTCCAAATCTTTATAGCAAACACAATCACCACCAACTCCAAATCATGAGTTTGATAATTCCTTTCATGTGGCTTCAGCTGTCGATTTGCATAGGCCACAACTTTATCCTTCTACATTAGGACTGCTCCAAGTCCAGTACCACGTGCATCGATGTATACCACCATCTCTTCATTCCCACTCGGAATGGTTAAAACATGAGCATTCATCAATCTCTCTTTCAAGATTCCAAAAGCTTACTCACACTTTGCATCCCATGTGAAAACTTGGTTCTTGTTCGTCAATCCTGTTAACGGTGCAGCCATCTTTGAGAAATCCTTGATAAATCGTCGGTAATAACCCGCTAATCCAATGAAACTTCTCACGTCCGTCGTATTCTTAGGTCTATCCCGGTCCTGGATTGCTGCAACTTTAGCGGGGTCAACCGCTATTCCATTACCAGAAACAACATGGCCTAAGAACCTCACTTTGCCCTTCCGCAAGTGACACTCTGAAAACTTAGCTCTCAGCTGATGCTTTCGCAAGATTTCCAAAACAACTCGCAAGTGCGTCTTATGTTCTTCCTCGTTCCGAGAGTAACCAGAATATCATCCATGAACACAAGCACAATTTTGTTCAACTGATCTCTGAAAACCCTATTAATAAGATCCACAAAGTATGCTGGCATGTTAGTGAAACCGAATGGCATCACGAGCCACTCGAAGAAACCAGATGGTGTCCTAAAAGCAGTCTTTGGCACACTATACTTCTCCACTCTTAGCTCGTGAAATATCATTGCCAAATCCATTTGAGAAAACACTTTGGCTGCGTGAAACTGATCGAACAAGTCATTTATCCTTGGCAACAGATACTTATTCTTCTTGGTCACCTTGTTCAGCTCACGATAATCCACATACAATCTCAAAGATCCATCAACCTTGGTTGCAAGTACAACTGGTGCACCCCATTTGGATACACTTCTCCGAACGAACCCTTTTCCCAAAAGGTCACGAACTTGCACCTCTAACTCTCGTTGTTCCTTAGGAGCCATCCACCCAAGACGCATAATAGGTCTAGCACCCTTGACCAAATCGATTCTAAACTCAATCTCACGATGCGACGTCAAACCTTTGAATTCCTCAAATACATCCTCAAACTCATTAGCGATCAACACAGATGACAAGTCTTTCTATGGAATCCGAGAGAATATAAAAATCTTACGAAGACACCATCTTCGGGCTTACATTGAATCAAAACCTTTTGCCCTTCCACATCCCCGACTCTCACCTCAAGCTTCTCGCAATTCACTCTTGCCGCATACCGCTTGAGCCAATCCATGCCCAAGATGATCCCAAACCCAACGAAGTTCAAAACAAAGCAATCACACACAAAAGAGCAACCATGGCTCGATAACACTAGACCACGACAAAGCATACAAGGGATGGATGAACCCCCAACTGGATTAGTCACAACCAAAGGTCTATCACAAACCTCAGGTTCCAAACCCAAGCGGCACACATTCTCATTACAAATGAATGAATGCGATGCTCCAGTATGAAACAACACACGAACTAAAACACCTTTAATTGAAAGAGCACCTTGGATAATGACACCCTTCCCTTTCTCCTCTGTAATAGGAACCGTTGAACATGATGGCATAACTCCTAAAGCATAAGCTTTCACTATCTACTTTCCTTTGGCTTGTTCTGGATAATCTTTCTTGTCATTTCCTGGCTTTCCACACTTGAATCACTTCTTCTCAGCTTTCAGATTCTTATAATCCTTGGAATAATGGCCCTTCTGCCAGTACTCAAAGCAAACCACTTCAGTCTTAGGTTTCTTCATGCCATAATTTCCTGTATTCTATTGCTGCTTCCTCTTCTTATTATTATTACCACCCTCTTGTGGTTTTGGATCTTCCTTGGTTGCAGCAACAACGGTTCCTTCCTTCGGAAACAAGCTTTCATGTCGCACGACTTTTTCCACTATCATCTCATATGGGTCATCCAGATGATCAACCAATGGCCTCCTAATGTAGGTATCCAAACCCATAACAAACTTCTCGTTCTTTTGATAAGGAGAGTCAATATACGAATGAGCATACTTGGACAAGGCCTCAAAATCAGAAACATACTCAAACACTGGCCGATCATTCTTCTTCAACTCCACAAACTTCTTAAACAGAACTGACTTCTGAGCTATAGAGATAAACTTCATCACGAACTTGACTCGTAACTGATCCCATATGATCTCATCCCCCGGAGTCTCCAAAGTGATAGAGTTCCACCAGTCCATAGCTCTACCATGCAATTGTCTTGATGCAAGCTTCCTCTTTGTTGCATCATCTATTCCCAAGTCTCCAAAAATCCTCACACAAGCATCCAACCATCTCTGAACCTCTTTAGTCGGCTCTGTCCCCTTAAATGGTTTCCCATCCAGAGATGTGTAGTCCTTGTGCAGCTTTGCAAAATCCAAATCCCTGGGTACCTGCACTTGAACCCCTACATCTACCGCAGTTGTATCTGAAGTGGTAGCCCTCCTCATGATCGCTGCCATCATGGCCTCGAACATGGATGGGTAGTCTGGTACACTGCCATTTCCCCCTCCAGAAACAGTCTCCTCCCTAGCTGCGTATCTTGATGGTCGACGACTGTAATAACCCGGAAATCTGGGCTAGTTTAAAATTTTTATTTTGGCAATTTTAGCGAATTTTGAACATTTAAAATAGATTATTTTAAATAATATCGATGAGAAATTTATTTTGAATGGAATTCGAACGTATATATTGTATACGTCGTCATTAGAATATAAATAATTATATATAATTATATAATAGAATTGAAAATGGCACGGTAGTTCGATAATTCGATTTCAAACTTCAATTGAATGTACCGGGTGCAAAACAAACCGGATTTTAGTGAAACCAAAAATAATAGGATCTAATTGATGATATCTTTCCAACGAATCCGAAAAATTGAAATTTCATAGCGGGAATCAAAAGATATGTCCAGATGAAAATTCTGAATAGTCGTTATGGAATTCAGGCCCTTAAAAATGGGAATTTTGCAAACGACCTCGGATTTCGACGAAACCACTTTTGTTGGGTCCATAATGTAAAGTTATTGCTAGATTTCAAATTTCATAATTTTTCGAATCAATATGTGAGCATGGCAGAGGAAAACGTGTTTGACCAGTTTTAGTTGATTTTAATCGACTGGAAAATGGCCATTTTTCCAACGGTCTCAGAATTCGACGAAATTAGTTTAGTTAGGACCGTATCATCAATACGAAGCTAGAAAATATTTTTCTGGAATTTTTCTAGTTAGTATGTGACCCCGGTAAATTGAAATGAGCGTTCAAATTCAATATATAGAGTTATATGTTGATTTTGACGAAAACTGATCGAAACGATCGAATCATCTTGCGATGCATATCCCATTGTGTTCGGAATGTGGGTAAAACGCTAGGGGCGACAGTTGGTGGGCCTCGTTTAGAGTTCATATGAAAAGTTAACTTTTTATAGAGAAAATAATAAATTAAAATATATATAAAATATAATATCCTTTATACTTAACCCCCCCCCCCCCGTTACTTTTCACTTCAGATCTAAAAAAAAACTGCGCCCCTTGGTTCCTCGTTCTGCCCTAGCCACCGCTCGTGGCTTCCTCCATCGACCGTCGACGAATGCCATCGCCCACTCCACCAGTGTCGCGCCACCCTCCACCTTCTTCTCCCCCCCCCCATCGCGATACCCACAAATGGCCAGCGTGAGTTTCCCCAAACCTCCGCACCAGCCTGCTCGCCACCGCCGCCGACTCCAGGCACTCCACCCCACCTCCGCACCCACGACCTCCCTCCAGCGCCTGACGATGAAGCCCCTCCCCCTTTTTCCCGATCTACTAAGTTCTATTTAATTCCTTACACAAAGTAATTAGTTTCTTTTAGGTAAATAAAAACTAGATTTTTATGGTAAGAAAATTAGATTTTTCATTATATGAAGAGTGCATTTTTATGATGTAAAAAGTCGGATTTTTATAATGTAAAAGGTCGGATTTTTATAGGAAGAAAAGTTATATTTTTATAACATGAAAGGTTATATTTGCATAACATGAAAATTCATATTTTTAATTATATAAAAATCATAGTTTTTACTATAATAAGAATATGAACCTTATACAAGTAAAAATATGATTTTTATATATTGAATAGCGAAGTAAAAATTCGATTTTTATATATTGAATAGCGAAGTAAAAATACGATTTTTATATATTGAATAGCGAAGTAAAAATTCGATTTTTATATATTGAATAGCGAAGTAAAAATTCGATTTTTATATATTGAATAGCGAAGTTAAAATTCGATTTTTATATATTGAATAGCGAGGTAAAAATTCGATTTTTATATATTGAATAGCGAAGTAAAAATTCGATTTTTATATATTGAATAGCGAAGTAAGTATTCGATTTTTATATATTGAATAGCGAAGTAAAAATTCGATTTTTATATATTGAATAGCGAAGTAAAAATATGATTTTTATATATTGAATAGTGAAGTAAAAATGTGATTTTTATATATGTAGTGGCTACGGACGACGAGATAGGCAAAAGAAAAGCACGGTGAAGATTTCCTACCCATGAAGAATTGCGTCATTCAGTTTAGTGAATGAGTGAGAACTTCTCACCTTTTAATTTTATTTTTCTAGTTGAAATATATACTAGGATGCAGACGGTGTTTAGTAGCACCCGACACCCATCGTCCACAGACCATGGACGGCTTGTATGCTTATTTGTTTGATTTTGATGTGTAGTTGATTGTGTGATGTGATGTGAAATGAAATAAAATATTTATATAGTGGAAAATATTTTATAGTTAAAAATATAATTTTTAACGTGTATATGAAATGAAATAAAAATAAACAAATCGGACGATTTGTTTATATACACACGTTTGACTGATATTGATTGGGACGATAAATTTTACACATCGCCCAACTGCACAAATAAAATCTGTGTTTGATTGTTTGAAAACCCACACGGGTATTGGGATGATATTTGACGTACACTAATCCCGATTGTTTAGTTGTATGTCGATCGATTGATTGACAGACTGTTATGAGCGTTAAATATTTATATTCGATGCTTATACAGTGTAGAATGCACTTTGGATAATGGTTGATTTTTCATCGTTGTTATTGTATACATGTGTTGTAGAAAATCCATATAATTAACATTATATGGTTATTGATTGGGCTTCATTCAATATTTGAAATAGAAATATTTGAATAGAAATATTTGAAAAAGAAATAATTAAATAGAAATATTTGAATAGAAATATTTGAAAAGAAATATTTAAAAAAGAAATATTTGAAAGGAAATATTTGAAAAAGAAATATTTGAAATAGAGTATTTGAAAATAGAATTATATAAGCCGTGTTGATTTGATTGACGCCATTTTGACGTGAACGATATTTATACCGATTTTATTCATTTTATAATGAATATCGATTTTATTCATTTTATAATGAATACCGAAAGTGATATTTTGAAAAGAATTGAAATTCAACGAATTCGAATTGAATTGAATAGAAAACGAATTCAAATTGAATTGAATATAAAACGAATTCGAATTGAATTGAATAGAAAAAGAATTTGAATTGAATCGAATTGAAAAAAATCTGAATTCAATTGAATTCAATTGAAAACGAATTAAAATAGAATTGAAATAGATTTGAATTGAAATCAAATAGAAGTGAATGTAAAAAGAATTTATAAGGGGAAATTCAATTTTGATTTGAATTTGAAATAAAGGTTGAAATTGTTTTTGAAAAATTTTGAAATGATTTATAAAATTCGTTTTAAAAAAGAAACCGACGAAATATATATAATATATATATTATATATATAATGGTCTGAATAGAACGCGCCGCGCTACGGCAGTTTGTGAATTTCGACCATTGACTTCGAACGGACATTGCGGGAGATCCGACCGTCGGATTCTCCTAAAACTGGAACCGTTGGGTTCGTATCGAAAAGAGCTTTCTAACGAATATTAGAAATTTAAAATCTAACAGTTAGATTTGGAGATACGTCCAAATAAAATTTGGAAAAGGTCGCTGTAAGTGCAGTTCGATGGCCGTTGATGGAAATCGACTGTACGGGCCTTGATAAAATTATTAAAAATATCGATAATTTGCATAGAATCATAAGAAATGATTTGGGAAAAATTGGGATGAAAAACTCCATATTTGAAAAGATAAAAATAGTTTTTTATCGAAATGAACAAGTTTTGAACTAGAATAATAATTTTTTTTATTTTTAAAATAAATAAAGTGGATTTGAAATGGTTTTGAAAATAACCAGGATTTCCAATATATTGATTGGAAATGAATTTGAATCGAAATTGTCTTCGGAATATTTCGATGTGGGATTTTGTGATTATATAGGTATTGTTATGGGAAATTTGAAAGATATATTTATATCGTTATTTCCAATACGATATTTGTTGGTCGTAGAATTTGATATTGAATATAAGCCGATATATTTTCTATTCAGAGCCTTGTATTTAATATCGAATGTGATTTAGGTTTGTCGTGAATGGTGTCCTCATTAACACTGATCTTGAACCCAATTGAGAAAAGATTAAATCTTTTTATTTAGATTTAATGAAGTGTACCAAGTAAATAATATTTGATTGGAATTGAATTGATATTGATTTTTGGGTTTATCGTGAACAGTGTTTTAAATAACACTTGTTCATTAACCCGATAATTAATAAAATGTGGTTTGAGTTGTCGTGAACGGTATCTTCAATAATAATGTTCTTAGATCCAAAGGAGTTAAGAAAATCAGAAACTAACTGGAAATTAGTTAAGTTGAATGGTATCTGGGGTATTGATCTGATGTTGGTTTCGGCCTTTGGGGTTAATACTTAGGGAATTGCTCACTTGCTAATTTATGGTTAGGGTCTGATTGAAATGTAATGTGATTTTGGGTTTATAGTGAACCGTGTTTTAAATGACACTAATTCTTTAATCCAGTAAAAGGAGTTTTAATGAAACTTTAATTAGATTGAAAAGATCGAGAATGGAGTATCACCAGTTTTGCTCCAGGCGATAGTTAAATCTTTAATTAGATTTCAACGTGAAATGGTAATTGCATTTACCGATAACACCGTGGTGTTAGATATGAAGTATTACCAGTTTTGCTTCATGGGATGAATAGGTTGGGATTGGGAAATAAAATAAATAATTACTTCGGTGTGGTTCGGTAATCCCGACTAGCTTGGAAAACCATAATTTGGTTTGAAATGATATCCAAAGGAAGATTAAAGAATAAATTTTATAGAATTTATCTTTGATAAAATTAATGGGAACCTTTTCCTAAGAACGTGAAATTTAGAAACTAATTGTAGGTTAGCTAAGAAGAATGGTTTCCTGGGTATTGATCTGTTGTTGGTTTCGGCCTTCGGGGTTAATATTTGGGGAATTGTTCCCTTGCTAATTTACGGTTAGTGACTGATGAATTGGAATGAGGCGTATGTTGTGTTTGTGTAATTTTTTTTTATAATATACGCGGGTTGTTCGGAAAGGCCGGGTTTATACCCATTCTGAATAACCGATTCGACGATAAGTCGAAGATGATGACGGTGGTCGAAGACCGAAAGTCTTCACATCGTTTAGGTGATTACTGATGATCTTGATTGGGCTGTACACCCAAGATGAGGGAATCAGTTGGTGGTCGTCCAGACGTACTTGGAGATCGACGGATATGCGAGGAAAGTGCCTCCGGTTTCGTTCAGACCTAGAACGGACTTGTAAATGGATGGTGTGTCTGACATTGTATTCCTTTATATTGTATTCGTTGATCTCTGCTAAATATATATCTGTTTGGCGGCGGGTAATTTATTCTCTTGCTTAACGCCCTTCTTTGAGACATACGAGCTCAGAGGTTATATATTGGCAGAAATCAGTGGTACGATATGGATTGATAGTGTGGCATGCTGAGATGCAGTGATCTAGACTTTTGTTGAAAAGCAAAGTCTGGTGGGTGATGATCAAAGCGCAGCTTTAATATAGCATGGCTTTGTGTATAGCGTCGATTCGCGAGCCTCACACCCCCGGTATGGTGGAAAACTGATGGTTTGATCAGTATGTTTTTTAGTGGATGGGCACCTTAGTGGTGTCGTGGATTCGGTCGACCGAGATGAGCTTAGTGCTCAGGGATATATAGATTAAGCGGTGTTTTCTCTCGCCGGGACGTAAGCCGCGGTGATACTCTGGTCCCAAAAGTGCGAATGTGCAGTCGGTGTTTTCTCTTGTGGGGACGTAAGCCGTGGGGAATTGCATTACGCGATCGATCTTTCGAATCAGGAGCCACCATGACGAAAATCCAATTTCCAATACGCAATATTGCGGTTTTAATTGTAGAACTAGTATGGCGACATGATATATGGTACCCATGTCGTCTATGATTGATACTTATGATTTGAAGTTGTTTTACACGCTATGCACTTATAGTAGTATCAAATGACTTGTTTTAAACGTACTAAGCATGTTTGGCTATTATAAGGGAAAACCCTATCCCCCGGCTTGCATTGCATTATGTGATAGGACCTGGGTCTTATAATAGCTTCATTTTTTCCAAAAAGCATTGCGATGTTTTGTTATATGCACTGGTATTCTTGGGAGGAAACCCGTTCCGTGTTATACGGCGTGGTCCCTTGATTTACCTAACTTTGAAAATAAAGATAAATAACTGTTTTAGTTCTCACACCAGTCACATGACTGACCTGGAGTTTATTGTTTTAACCTAAACTCTGGGTGCCCTTATTTTCGACACGGGCAGCTAGTAGTTTTGGTTTTGCAGATTTATATTCACAGGATCCTGGTTTACAGCTGGAATGATATTCGGAAAGCTTTGTATCCGTATATCTCTTCTAGTTGTGTATTGTATTATTTTCCGCTGCTATGTAATTTATTGTAATCTCTGATAATTTGTGATGTATGTTATTTATTCATACTCTGTATATTCTTGTATTCTGATGGAATTGTTGTAATTAACAATGAAATGTTCTTCCGTCTGCGTTCTTTTGTGGCTTGTTCTCGAACTATCCGCGCTTTCCTCACCGGGGAAGTTACGGGTTTTCACAGTTGGTATCAGAGCTTTGGTTTACAAAGCTCAGAGAACAAGGCACATTAGAGCCATACGAAAGAATTCATCAGATATTGGATTAGTAATATCCAACGAGAATGACTCGTTAGAGATGGGATCAGTAGTATCCTAGAACGAGTGTGAAGAGTATATTTTTAAAGTGAAAACAATCTTTGTTTTGAAAATTTAAATCAATTATTCGTATTTGGTTATTTATTTATATTGATGTGGACAATCCAGTATATATAGATTTTGCGTATACGTCTGATCCACATGTATTCGTAGTTTTGATATATTGGGTAGATATAGAATCACATTCTAGTCGCCCGGGGGTGATTCTGATGATTGATATATCATCATCAGAATTTATATTCGAGTGACGAACGTGTAATATCTATATATTTCCTATTGACTGGTGTGAGAACCAAAAATTAGATAGGGCCTATTGTTGTGATTTGGCATCAAAAATTTGATTTTTGACTATATATCAATGTTATGAATTTCAAAAGCTAATCAACTAATTGATTGATGGTTGTGTTGTTGATTATTGGTTGATTAATTAAAATTTGTACCATATAGCCCAATTGAGCCAAATAGTGAATTGTATGGAAAATTTACCGCATTTGCTTGCATACATGTACTTACATTGAACAGGTCATAGCAAGGAGGTTAGAGCAGAGAAATAAAATTGTTTGCCCGACAAATAGGTACATGTTTATCATAATTTACTGTTTTGTTTGGGTGATGATGATTTTATGAGCCGATTGGCTAGCCGCTTGGCTTTTTCTTTTTGAGATCAGAAGGCCTGTATGGCAATTTCGGGATTTTCCCGTGGCTCCCGGTGCAGGGGAGGTTATGGCGAAATTTTTCGAAAATTTAGGGTGTTAGCCAAATTTTTTGAAATTTTTGAAAATTCTCAGAAACTGAAAAGTTGGAGAATAGAAGCCAAATTAAACGTAGAGTTGGTTAATCAAACCACTTTCGACTTTGTTCCTTTTTGGGGACGAAAAGTTTTAAGTGGGGGAGATTGTAATAACCCGGAAATCTGGGCCAATTTAAAATTTTTATTTTGGCAATTTTAGCGAATTTTGAACATTTAAAATAGATTATTTTAAATAATATCGACGAGAAATTTATTTTGAATGGAATTCGAACGTATATGTTGTATACGTCGTCGTTAGAATATAAATAATTGTATATAATTATACACTAAAATTGAAAATGGCGCGGTAGTTCGATAATTCGATTTCAAACTTCAATTGAATGTACCGGGTGCAAAACAAACCAGATTTTAGTGAAACCAAAAATAATAGGATCTAATTGATGATATCTTTCCAACGAATCCGAAAAATTGAAATTTCATAGCGGGAATCAAAAGATATGTCCAGATGAAAATTCTGAATAGTCGCTATGGAATTCAGGCCCTTAAAAATGGGAAATTTGCAAACGACCTAGGATTTCGACGAAACCACTTTTGTTGGGTCTGTGATGTAAAGTTATTGCTAGATTTCAAATTTCATAATTTTTCGAATCAATATGTGAGCGTCGCAGAGGAAAACGTGTTTGACCAGTTTCAGTTGATTTTAATCGACTGGAAAATGGCCATTTTTCCAAAGGTCTCAGAATTCGACGAAATTAGTTTTGTTAGGACCGTATCGTCAATACGAAGCTAGAAAATATTTTTCTGGAATTTTTCTAGTTAGTATGTGACCCCGGTAAATTGAAATGAGCGTTCAAATTCAATATATAGAGTTATATGTTGATTTTGACGAAAACTGATCGAAACGATCGAATCAGCTTGCGATGCATATCCCATTGTGTTCGGAATGTGGGTAAAACGCTAGGTGCGACAGTCGGTGGGCCTCGTTTAGAGTTCATATAAAAAGTCAACTTTTTATAGAGAAAATAATAAATTAAAATATATATAAAATATAATATCCTTTATACTTAACCCCCCCCCCCCCACCGTTACTTTTCACTTCAGATCTAAAAAGAAAAAAAAACCGCGCCCCTTGTTTCCTCGTTCTGCCCTAGCCACCGCTCGTGGCTTCCTCCATCGACCGTCGACGAACGCCATCGCCCACTCCACCAGTGTCGCGCCACCCTCCACCTTCTTCTCCCCCCATCGCGATACCCCCAAATGGCCAGCGCGAGTTTCCCCAAACCTCCGCACCACCCTGCTCGCCACCGCCGCCGACTCCAGGCACTCCGCCCTACCTCCGCACACAGGACCTCCCTCCAGCGCCTGACAATGAAGCCCCTCCCCCTTTTTCCCGATCTACTGTAAGTTCTATTTAATTCCTTACACAAAGTAATTAGTTTCTTTTAGGTAAATAAAAACTAGATTTTTATGGTAAGAAAATTAGATTTTTCATTATATGAAGAGTGCATTTTTATGATGTAAAAAGTCGGATTTTTATAATGTAAAAGGTCGGATTTTTATAGGATGAAAAGTTATATTTTTATAACATGAAAGGTTATATTTGCATAACATCAAAATTCATAATTTTAATTATATAAAAATCGTAGTTTTTACTATAATAAGTATATGAACTTTATACAAGTAAAAATATGATTTTTATATATTGAATAGCGAAGTAAAAATTCGATTTTTATATATTGAATAGCAAAGTAAAAATTCGATTTTTATATATTGAATAGCGAAGTAAAAATTCGATTTTTATATATTGAATAGCGAAGTAAAAATTCGATTTTTATATATTGAATAGCGAAGTAAAAATTCGATTTTTATATATTGAATAGCGAGGTAAAAATTCGATTTTTATATATTGAATAGCGAAGTAAAAATTCGATTTTTATATATTGAATGGCGAAGTAAAAATTCAATTTTTATATATTGAATAGCGAAGTAAAAATTCGATTTTTATATATTGAATAGCGAAGTAAAAATATGATTTTTATATATTGAATAGCAAAGTAAAAATGTGATTTTTATATATGTAGTGGCTACGGACGACGAGATAGACAAAAGAAAAGCACGGTGAAGATTTCCTACCCATGAAGAATTGCGTCATTCAGTTTAGCAAAAGGGTGAGAACTTCTCACCTTTTAATTTTATTTTTCTAGTTGAAATATATACTAGGATGCGGACGGTGTTTAGTAGCATCCGACACCCATCGTCCACAGACCATGGACGGCTTGTATGCTTGTTTGTTTGATTTTGATGTGTAGTTGATTGTGTAATGTGATGTGAAATGAAATAAAATATTTATATAGTGGAAAATATTTTATAGTTAAAAATATAATTTTTAACGTGTATATGAAATGAAATGAAATAAAAATAAACAAATCGGACGATTTGTTTATATACACACATTTGACTGATATTGATAGGGACGATAAATTTTACACATCGCCCAACTGCACAAATAAAATCTGTGTTTGATTGTTTGAAACCCCACACGGGTATTGGGATGATATTTGACGTACACTAATCCCGATTGTTTAGTTGTATGTCGATCGATTGATTGACAGACTGTTATGAGCATTAAATATTTATATCCGATGCTTATACAGTGTAGAATGCACTTTGGATGATGGTTGATTTTTCATCGTTGTTATTGTATACATGTGTTGTAGAAAATCCATATAATTAACATTATATTGTAATTGATTGGGCTTCATTCAATATTTGAAATAAAAATATTTGAATAGAAATATTTGAAAAAGAAATATTTAAATAGAAATATTTGAATAGAAATATTTGAAAAGAAATATTTGAAAAAGAAATATTTGAAAGGAAATATTTGAAAAAGAAATATTTGAAATAGAATATTTGAAAATAGAATTATATGAAGCCGTGTTAATTAGATTGACGCCATTTTGACGTGAACGATATTTATATCGATTTTATTCATTTTATAATGAATATAGATTTTATTCATTTTATAATGAATATCGAAAGTGATATTTTGAAAAGAATTGAAATTCAAAATGAATTCGAATTGAATTGAATAGAAAACGAATTCGAATTGAATTGAATAGAAAACGAATTCGAATTGAATTGAATAGAAAACGAATTTGAATTGAATCGTATAGAAAACAAATCTGAATTGAATTGAATTCAATTGAAAACGAATTGAAATAGAATTGAAATCGATTTGAATTGAAATCAAATATAAGTGAATGTAGAAAGAATTTATAAGGGGAAAATTCAATTTTGATTTGAAATTGAAATAAAGGTTGAAATTGTTTTTGAAACAAATTTGAAATGATTTATAAAATTCGTTTTAAAAAGGAAATCGACGAAATATATATAATATATATATATATATATTATATATATAATGGTCTGAATAGAACGCGCCGCGGCAGTTCATGAATTTCGACCATTGACTTCGAACAGACATTGCGGGAGATCCGACCGTCGGATTCTCCTAAAACTAGAACCGTTGGGTTCGTATCGAAAAGAGCTTTCTAACGAATATTAGAAATTTGAAATCTAACGGTTGGATTTGGAGATACGTCCAAATCAAATTTGGAAAAGGTCGCTGTAAGTGCAGTTCGATGGCCGTTGATGGAAATCGACTGTACGGGCCTTGATAAAATTATTAAAAATATAAATAATTTGCGTAAAATCATAAGAAATGATTTGGGAAAAATTGGGATGAAAAACTCCATATTTGAAAAGATAAAAATAGATTTTTATCAAAATGAACTAGTTTTGAACTAGAATAATAATTTATTTATTTGTAAAATAAATAAAGTGGATTTGAAATGGTTTTGAAAATAACCAGGATTTCCAATATATTGATTGGAAATGGATTTGAATCGAAATTGTCTTCGGAATATTTCGATGTGGGATTTTGTGATTATACAGGTATTGTTATGGGAAATTTGAAAGATATATTTATATCGTTATTTCCAATACGATATTTTTTGGTTGTAGAATTTGATATTGAATATAAGCCGATATATTTTCTATTTAGAGCCTTGTATTTAATATCAAATGTGATCTGGGTTTGTCGTGAATGGTGTCTTCATTAACACTGTTCTTGAACCCAGTTGAGAAAAGATTAAATCTTTTTATTTATATTTAATGAAGTGTACCAATTAAATAATATTTGATTGGAATTGAATTGATATTGATTTTTGGGTTTATCGTGAATAGTGTTTTAAATAACACTTGTTCTTTAACCCGATAATTAATAAAATGTGGTTTGAGTTGTCGTGAACGGTATCTTCAATAATACTGTTCTTAGATCCAAAGGAGTTAAGAAAATCAGAAACTAACCTAAGATTAGTTAAGTTGAATGGTTTCTGGGGTATTGATCTGATGTTGGTTTCGGCCTTCGGGGTTAATACTTAGGGAATTGCTCACTTGCTAATTTATGGTTAGGGTCTGATTGAAATGTAATGTGATTTTGGGTTTATAGCGAGCCGTGTTTTAAATGACACTAATTCTTTAACCCAGTAAAAGGAGTTTTAATGAATCTTTAATTAGATTGAAAAGATCGAGAATGGAGTATCACCAGTTTTGCTCCGGGCGATAGTTAAATCTTTAATTAGATTTGAACGTGAAATGGTAATTGCATTTACCGATAACACCGTGGTGTTAGATATGAAGTATTACCAGTTTTGCTTCATGGGATGAATAGGTTGGGATTGAGAAATAAAATAAATAATTACTTCGGTGTGGTTTGCTAATCCCGACTAGCTTGGAAAACCATAATTTGGTTTGAAATGATATCCAAAGGAAGATTAAAGAATAATTTTTAAAGAATTTATCTTTGATAAAATTAATGGGAACCTTTCCCTAAGAACGTGAAATTTAGAAACTAACTGTAGGTTAGCTAAGAAGAATGGTTTCCTAGGTATTGATCTGATGTTGGTTTCGGCCTTCGGGGTTAATATTTGGGGAACTGTTCCCTTGCTAATTTACGGTTAGTGACTGATGAATTGGAATGAGGCGTATGTTGTGTTTGTGTAAATTGTTTTATAATATACGCGGGTTGTTCAGAAAGGCCGGGTTTATACGCATTCTGAATAACTGATTCGACGATAAGTCGAAGATGATGACGGTGGTCGAAGACCGAAAGTCTTCACATCGTTTGGGTGATTACTGATGATCTTGATTGGGCTGTACACCCAAGATGAGGGAATCAGTTGGTGGTCGTCGAGACGTACTTGGAGATCGACGGATATGCGAGGAAAGTGCCTCCGGTTTCGTTCAGACCTAGAACGAACTTGTAAATGGATGGTGTGTCTGACATTGTATTCCTTTATATTGTATTCGTTGATCTCTGCTAAATATATATCTGTTTGGCGGCGGGGAATTTATTCTCTTGCTTAACGCCCTTCTCTGAGACATACGAGCTCAGAGGTTATATATTGGCAGAAATCAGTGGTACGATATGGATTGATAATGTGGCATGCTGAGATGCAGTGATCCAGACTTTTGTTGAAAAGCAATGTCTGGTGGGTGATGATCAAAGCGCAGCTTTAATATAGCATGGCTTTGTGTATAGCGTCGATTCGCGAGCCTCACAACCCGGTATGGTGGTAAACTGATGGTTTGATCAGTATGTTTTTTAGTGGATGGGCACCTTATTGGTGTCGTGGATTCGGTCGACCGAGATGAGCTTAGTGCTCAGGGATATATAGAGTAAGCGGTGTTTTCTCTCACTGGGACGTAAGCCACGGTGATACTCTGGTCCCAAAAGTGCGGATGTGCAGACGGTGTTTTCTCTTGTGGGGACGTTAGCCGTGGGGAATTGCATTACGCGATCGATCTTTCGAATCAGGAGCCACCATGACGGAAATCCAATTTCCAATAAGCAATATTGCGGTTTTAATTGTAGAACTAGTATGGCGACATGATATATGGTACCCATGCCGTTTATGATTGATACTTATGATTTGAAGTTGTTTTACAAGCTATGCACTTATAGTAGTATCAAATGACTTGTTTTAAACGTACTAAGCATGTTTGGCTATTATAAGGGAAAATCCTATCCCCCGGCTTGCGTTGCATTGTGTGATAGGACCTGGGTCTTATAATAGCTTCATTTTTTCCAAAAAGCGTTGCGCTGTTTTGTTATATGCACTGGTATTCTTGGGAGGAAACCCGTTCCGTGTTATACGGCGTGGTCCCTTGATTTACCTAACTTTGAAAATAAAGATAAATAACTGTTTTAGTTCTCACACCAGTCACATGACTGACCTAGAGTTTATTGTTTTAACCTAAACTCTGGGTGCCCTTATTTTCGACACGGGCAGCTAGTAGTTTTGGTTTTGCAGATTTATATTCACAGGATCCTGGTTTACAGCTGGAATGATATCCGGAAAGCTTTGTATCCGTATATCTCTTCTAGTTGTGTATTGTATTATTTTCCGCTGCTATGTAATTTATTGTAATCTCTGATAATTTGTGATGTATATTATTTATTCATACTCTGTATATTCTTGTATTCTGATGGAATTGTTGTAATTAACAATGAAATGTTCTTCCGTCTGCGTTCTTTTGTGGCTTGTTCTCGAACTATCCGCGCTTTCCTCACCGAGGAAGTTACGGGTTTTCACAACGACTCATTTTAAATCTGTAATATAGAATGATTAGCCACTTACAAGAAAAAATGCTAATGGAGTTCAAACTCTATTACTATATACTAATATATATAGTATGCATCCATCAGAAATCTACAAGTACATCTCTCGTACGTTATTACGTCTTTGAACTTTCGCTTAAATCGATAACCAAATCTCTGATACCAAATGTGATGACCACCCATAACTCCTGCACTAAACAAGAGGAATAATGCACTAAAAGGTGTGCTAGGCAGCTATGGACGATCATCAAGCTAGGTAAACACAATGTGGAACTGTCGTATAACTCACAGTGCAAGGATAAAATATAATAAAACATATACAAGAGGCAATAATAGTGAAGCACACTTGAGCAAAAACTTGAAACTTTCATAACAACTAGAAAGTATATCCATAAGACTTTGGATTACAACATAAATGTCTGTACAAATTGGCCTAACTACAACACTCAACAAACAGCGAAAACAGAAATACTAGATAATAGCAAAATAATACGCCAGTCTCCTGCTCGCCATCGCATAATAGCATCGTCCTCATTAACCTCTGCTACTTGTAACTTGCTACTCAGTCTGCCCACCCACAATTGGATGAACAACCCAAGATAATAATAAGGGAAACATAAAACATTAAGTCAGACAACAGTCTTAATAACCGATAAAACAACTATCTAACATCATCAACAAAGTATATGAGAATAGGTAGATTAACCAATCAGTCTACCTGAAACATCAGAGAAGAAACCCAAACTCATCTTCCCCGCATCTGACAGTGATAGTCTTTACAAAACAAGAATTTAGAAAGTATAATACGTCCATAACAATTAGTTATCAAGCATAGACTATCCTAATCGATATTGACTTCCCTCAAGAACAATCCCCGAAGGCCTAAACCAACATCAGACAAGCACCGAAGAGATATCTCCTCCGATGTCGAATAATCTACACAAGACGATACAAGCTAAACAATCGTCATCCATGACTCTGGCTATCATTGCCAATCCACTTTGAAACCATTGTTAATCGTATGATTGGCTAAATAATTTTCCATCAACTGTAAAGGGCTAATGGTAAACCTCGGTTCTAGCAAAACTCCATACGGAGAAACGTATCTAGGCCTGTCAAGCTGCCTAGGGTAGTCGACCGACCAATTTTAGTCTTTTGGACGTCTTCATTACACCCCTGCTTTGAATCCGCTCGAACCTACAACGAAAATAATTTCTTTGCCTTCAATATTTCTAGCCATCTAGCTTAATAACTATTCATAAGCTCGTGTTCAATTCCAGAGCAACCATTATCCACGAACTCACCCCTGGAGTCGTCTTCACATTTGTTGCATTATGACCGTCAATGAACACATCACATCACTTCGGCATTCCCCTATGAATTCACTTCAAAGTCACAACCACCATTGAGCCAAACACATACATTATTTGGTCAATATTTGATTCATAGTGTTTTAGCCCGACTCATCAGGTCACACAATGACCCGGCTTTATGGGTCACCAACGACCTAACTTCCTGGATCACCCAACAACCCAACTTTATCAGTCACCAACGTCCTAACTTCCTAGGTCACCCAACAACCCGACTTTATGAGTCACCAAAGTCCTTACTTCCAGGGTCACCCAACGACCCAACTTTATGAGTCACCAACGTCCTAACTTCTTGGGTCACCCAACGACCCGACTTTATGAGTCACCAACGACCTAACTTCTTGGGTCACCCTACGACCCTACTTTATGAAAACGAACGACCCAAGCTCTTCAACGACCCGACCTATGCACCAACGACCTAAGCTTTATTTCTTGGAGAAAAATACACGACTCAACCTATGAAAAACAAGCCAACTCCAAATCTGCCAAAAATAGCTCCAAATTTGACCAATTCACCACCAAACGACAACATCGATGAAATCAACTCATCTAAATCATCCAATTCAACCATAAACACTTCATGAAATCATCAAAAACACTTAAACAACAATTAATCACCCATAAGCATATACAATTCAACAAAATCATGATAAATCTATGAATGTACAAAATAATGGATCTAACTTGCATAAACATATGAATTAACATAAGAATTACCGGTTTTAAGTTGCTAGATTTGAACTTATGGTGATTCAAATGAAAAATATACTTACCATGATGTAGATCTAGGTGAAAGCAACTTAAAATGATGAAATTATGATCATATAACCCATATACTGGATTAAATCCATGTGAGAGATGCTTATCACTTACCAAATCTTCGAAACAACAAGAAAACACTTGAATCTAAATCCGAACAGTGAAGAAATAGCTTCAAACTCTTCAATTTGATGAAATATCACTTCTATTGATGTAGATCTTGCTTTGACTGTTGTAGATCTTTGATTTTCTTCCTTAGATCTAGATTTTAATGGTGGAAAGGTGTATTTGATTGAGCAAGGAGAATCACGAGCTCAACTAAATGAGAGACTGAAGAAAATAAACTATTCTCCATGCCTCTAACCCTTTATTTATAGCCTCCCATCAGCCCACTAATAGGCCACAAATCAGCCCATCAATGACTTATAAAACCTGAACAGAAATTGTGAAACACTAAAACAGCGATTCCTCACAAACCGCTGAACCAGATCTTTATTGTGACCACTCTACGGAATTGGCTACACCATTTCCTTTCCAATGAAATTAATTTCAGCACCTGATTCGATCCCAGTCAGAAGTTATGCTCTGTTCAAAACTGATAGGGGTAAAATGATCACAAATAAAATTGGTAAAAATTATGGATATGTCTCACATCGCCATAAACAACATATCAAAATATGAGAATGATCTAACCTTCTGGGAATAAAATAAAAATATTTTACGATCCTCCGATACGTAAAATGCCGACTGTTACAGTCTCCATCTTGGACCTTATTGTTTTTTATTATTTGTTATAATAAAAAGTGTTACAAATCACTTTGAAAGCCGGTCGGCTATGCAAAAAGAATAGTTTAAATTTCATTGTTTTCTCTCTAGTACACAATCACTATGCAATGCACATTTTGCACACGTACTTCCTTACTATATACACTCAGTTACCTACTCACTTACAATCACTCTCACTCAGTTACTTACTCACTTACAATCACTATCACTCAATTGTGATCTTTAATTGTTTGTTCTAGAATTTGTCCAATCGTCCATCATACCTGTCAAAATAGAATAATGTAGTAGCAAATATAAATTTAATTTAAAGTTCTATTTGTTATTGTTATTTGGGTTGTTTCTCATCATTTTTATAGAGGATCAAATTAGCTTATATAGATACGTACTCAAACGACATATAATATTTACAGTTATAGAATGTAAATACTATAACGTTCTAACACGTATTATTTTTCCTCACGGACAACTAGAAAGGTCAAATCTATTTTGATTTAATTTAGTGTATTATAACATACTACACTTAATTTTTGTCCTCGACAAATTCATTATCAAGTGCACAAAAATTATATATTCAAGTTTCATGTTCGTGGTGCAACCAGTACAAAACTGGTACAATGACCAAGCTAAGCATAAGTGCATGTGCAACTAACTCAGGTCAAAAACTTACTTGTAAGCAAACAGGCCCCGACAAATAAAAGTAACCAAAAGACATAACTGCACATGGAAATACACTTGCAAGTATTCATGTTCAACACAAAGCCATCGTTGCAAAGAAAAAACATGTATAAGGCCAGGTACAAACTGGTACAAAAGTGAAATAAGCACGTCATAGAGTACATTAAACCAAATCGAGGAGTGTACAAGTCAAAATTACATGTTCTCATGGTGCAACAAGATAGGGTTAAACAACAGCACAGTGATGAACAGACCCAAGGCAGAATAGAATAAGGACAAATGTATGACAAGGTGTAAAGAGACCAATGCAACAATTCATGCATAATGCAGATAATAGAAGACAGTTAACATCAATGTGCATGAGGACGACAACATCTCATGGTAGAACAAAATCAATTGATCATTAACTATATGTGCAACAATGTACAAGGCAACAAGAGTGCATGAGTACAACAACATATGAAGCAGCAGATCACAAGTGTAGTATCAATAATATTTCAGTTACGCGAACGCCAAAAAGCAGTGTAGAATTTGTTCAAAATTGAATATCAAAATGAATTCGAAAACAAGTTGAAATGGTCAAACATATCAAGCTGAAGATATTCAATTTTCTCCGGTCAATAAACGAAAATCAAGAAGTTCTAGTTCATGTTGAAAAAAATCCAAAGAATCAAGCCAAAGAAACCACAAAGCCAAAAATCAACATATATAAGAAATCCCCAATCAACACGTGAAATCAGATATACGTAGAGATATTAACCCTATAAATACCCATAATCACCAATGGAAAAAATTTCATCCAGTCGAATTCAAGCAAACATCAAATCAAAAAGGAGGCAGTTTACTTACAACTTTAAGGCATGCATTTGATACCGGAAAATCCAGCCACCACGATCAACACAAAACCTAAATAGATTGACAAAGCTACTCAAATTCAACAATTTTATTTAGATCGAAGTATATATGGAGCGACTTGTTTCTAGAGTGAAAACTCTAATTCATTTGTCACAACTAATACAACAAGTCAAAGACGAGAAATAAAAAAGAGTCGATGGGGTTTACGAAAGAGTGATTGGATTTCAAAAGGGGCCAACCACCTTATTTTAAAGGAGTTGTTTGTTTATTTATCAATCAGGATTTTATTTTAGTTTGTTTTAAATGTTTAAATTTCTGTTTTATTTTTATTTATACACTCTAATTTTTTGTAGGTAGCAAACAACGGGGCATAGTCTGAGAATTCGCAACTCGATGGCTGAGTTGTGGCAAGGTTTTGAGCATAGGGTTAGAACAATTAGGTAAACGATAGTTGCGAGTTTACCTATGTGTGTAAGCATTGTATTTTTTAACTCCAAATAGAAAATTTGGTGTAAAGTTTTGAATGTAGGGATAGAACAATTATTTGAGAAAAAGTCGCGAGTTTACAGTTGTTGTAAATGTCAAATTGTTTAACTCCTACTAGAAACCTTGAGGGCAACAGTAGGCAGGGTTTTGCCGAAGCTGGATAAATTTCCGTGTGTGATTTACTTTCTGCATTTACTTTGATTATTATCTATGTTGATGTTTTATTAATCGTTATTCTATGTAAAATTATTATGAACCTTATTCACACCCCTTATAGGTTTGATTTAGATTCTACAAATGGTATTAAAACATGTATTTTTTAGGATAACTCTAGATCCATGAATTTCTCAAACTGTACTATTCCCAGTTATCAATCCAACGAGAGTCAGTACAGTATTAATCCAACTATTTTGATGGAACATATTTTTTTAACTGGAAATTAAAAATATATTTTTATATAAAATTTGCCAATTTTAAACGTTGGGACATTATTGAAAATAGATGTAATATGGTAGATAAGAAAAATATTACGATTAATGCTCATTTTGTGCATATTATATATTCTATATTATTATTGATCAACTTAACCATATCTCTCATTGTTTAACTGCATAAGAAATCTGGAACACACTCGATGAACGTATGGTATAAAAGTCAATAGGAGCGCAAAACCACTCGAAAATCAATTCAGAATTATGTCTGGAAAGATTTACAAAAGATCACTTGGATGACGACGATGACGAAGATTCAATAGCTAATGAGCTAAGCGATTTTTTATTTAAAGATATGCTTCTCCTTAGTAATAATTAATTGGAACTGTTAATAGTCTCTAATTGAAAAGTAAAAATCTAAATGTGCCACAAAAATAATGAATTGGAAAAGAAGCTTGAAAATGAATCTAAAAAATCAGAAATCTCAAATGCGATAGATGTATGATTTTTCAACAAGAACTAACCGAAACTAAAGAGAATTCGAAAACCCTTGGAAATGAAAACGTGATTTTGAAATATGCCAAATTTGAAATTACTCGAATAAATCACGATTTAGAAAAGGAGATTGAAAAAATCAACAATTTTAGAAAACTAAATCTGAAAATCATAAATATTTTGAGATTGAAATTTCTGAGACTGAGATCAAAACCAAAGTGGTTGAAAATGAAACTATGGTCTTGAAACGAAACGATTTGAAAAGAGAAAAAGTGCTATTAGTCATTGTTCAAAATTAATGAATGAGAATAATGTTCTTAGATATAAAGTTCAATGAACTAAATCGACGTTGAATATATTTTCAAATGAAGATAAATCATTAAACATGTTGTTGAAAAAACAATTTTTTGTGTAAAATAAAAAAGGACTTCGTTTTATTAAAGCTGATCAAATTGAAAAGCTGAATTCTGATAACTTCAAATGATTTTCTGATTATGTGCTTTTTGATAAATTTGGATATAAACAAGATAAGTGCTTATTTAAAATAAAAACGGTCCAATTACACAAGTTTGGGGCCAAAAAGGTGAAAAGAAAATTTTGATTAAATTTAAACAAATTTGGGTTCCTAAAGGTACTTTAGTGAATGTGAATTGATTGTTGTGCAAATAGTTTGGGTGCTAAAACGAACTAGCGAAGTTAAGGGTGGTAAAACATCTTTTGTTAAACCTCGATCATGTAAATATTTAGGTACCGAAGGTGGTTAAGGAACAACTTCAAGAGATATATAATTCAAGTTTTTTCACATCGTTGTTGAAGAAAGTCTTAATAGTTCCTTATCCTAGAATGTCAAGTTGGATATTCATAAAGTCACAACATCAATGGTAAGTTAGACACGGTCTCTAAACTCGTGTTTATCTTTTTATGTTAATGTTTTCTTATGATGACACTGTTGTAGTATTTCTGCCGCATCGTGAGCTTCTTGAGTTGAAAGTGTAAAATTCAAGATGTTGTCGAAAATATATTCAAATATCTACAATATTTCTATTTTGAGATTTTCCAGAATCCAAACTTAAACGGATGAAAAACTACAATACATCTAAAGTATATATTATAAAAAGTTTTCAGAATATATGACATTGTTGTACTATTTAGATTGTATCTTCAACACTGTTATTCCAAATTATGAAACTCTTCAAATTATGATAAGCCAACAATTTATTCAATAACTTTATGCAATAAATTAAGCACGTTACTCAAAAACCATATTTTTCACGAACAAATTGCGATAACTTCGTATAACTTATGATTGATTTGGCAAGTCAGATTTGAAATCACTTTTAAAATGTTGTTGTGGACTACCATTTGTTTGACTAAGTTTGAATTTTGAAAATAAAAATTTTCGTCAAATGATTTCAAATGAACCGTTGCTTAACCTGAATTATTGATCAACATTCTTCTGCCTGATAATCTTGCGTAAGAAATTCACTTGTGAGGTGGGTTTGATGTGAAATTAGAAAATGTTGTTTGTTTGATAGAGTTGGATTGATTGGAATTCTTGAGTGAGTATGATGTTTCCATAACTAATTGATAGAAAAATTTGTGTCTGACTTATAATTGAGCACTAAAGGCAATCAGTACAAGTAGTATTACATAAAATTCTTTCCAATGATTGATTTTAAACTTGCACAATTTTTTTGTCATAAGGTCCGTCTGTAGAAAAGTTATCTTTACATATTTCAAATTTTAAGAGTATTTTTGAATGTTTACTCAAAAATTAAATGATTGAAAAATTAAACCATATAAGAACTTATCAAAGTTATTTGTAGAATTGTGATGAGTAGTGATTACATTATATTTCATAACATGAGAAAATATTATTTATAATCTCATGAAGATCGAGCAGATTTTTTTTTATTGCTTATTTCATGAAACATCTCTTTCACTACCATTTTTCTATCATTTATCATGGTTTTACATAATGTAGAGAATTTAGTTTTTTCCTTGAAAATAAGGAAATATTTTTGAAAATATAATTTTATCCTACATACTCTCTCAATTAAAAGTCCTCATGGTTATGCATGAGTGAATTACCTTAATCTCTGTATATGTGCTTCCATTCCCATTAAAAAGTCCTTACAGTTATGCATTAATGAAACTCATATAACAGGCAAATAAAAGTTAATTATGTTCTAATCTCATTTAAAAGTCCTTACATTCATGCATTATTATAAAATACTTAACTAGTTTTAAGTTATTACTAACCCCATTAAAAAGTCCTAATGTTTGTGCTTGGTTATAAAATGCTTAAATTATTTTAAAACATGCTTAAATTTACGTATATATATATAATTATTTGGAAAATATGAAATTCTTATTCCTTTATTTGAAATTAGAAAACTATCTTCAATATATAAAATTTATCATAAATACATCATTTTGAAAAGTGAAATTTGCTTCTAATTTATGAAATATATTTGGCTTTTGTTTGATCAAGTGAGATGTAGGATATATATTTTCCCTTTAGATTTGAATTTATAATTTATAATCAAAATTCATCATTATTTTGATTTATGTTATTCTTTTGATGACAATAAAAAGGGAAGAAAAATTAAGATTTTGATGAATGAGTGAATTGTTAAGAATGTTTTTCAAAGTCTGAATTAAAGATTTTTATAGATGAGTGAATAGTTAAGAATGTTTTTATATTCAAAATCTAAATTAAAATTTCCTCATTCTCAAATACACATGCATCTATATAGGATGAGCGTGCATTATGGGGGGAGTATGTGAATAAGGGGAGCATGATCGTATCACGGTAAACACATTCACATGCAAATTCGAAATCTTAAAATATGTTTGTCATTATAAAAAGAGGGAACATTGTTGAATATATTGGTATGATTTTTGTTTGATGATAACAAACACACACACACACACACACATATATATATATATATTATTTAATAAACATGTTTATATATGTATTATTCTATTTTGCACAAATAATAAATAAATATTTGCAAGAATTGAATATTTAATTCATAATTTATTTTTAAACAGATATTTTATTCAAACAATTTTTTTACGTAACAAAATAGCATACATTTCGCTATTTTTTCTCTCTACTATGCAATCATTATACAATACACATTTGGTACATAGACTTCCTCAGTACATATACTTAGTTACTCACTTTCTCTCACTCAATTGTGATCTTTGATTGTACGCTCAAGAATTTTCCCAGCCATTTGTCGTACATGTCAAAATAGAATAACGCAGTAAACAAAAAAAGAAACAAATTTAATATGCAAATATAAATTTATTTTATTTTTTTATTTGCCTTAATTATTTGGGTTATCTCTCATCATTTATCTAGACAGGGTCAAACGAGCATATATACGTACATACTCAAATGACATATAATATTTACAGAAATACACTGTAATATTATAGTGCCCTAGCACATATTATTTTTCATCACAGACAACTGTAAAGGTCTAATCCTTTTTTATTCAACTTAGTTCATTATAACAAACTACAATTGGTTTTTGACCTAGACAAATTCATTATCAAGTACACAAAATTTATATATTCAAGTTTCAAGTCAGTGTTGCAAATAGTACAAAACAGGTACAATATCAAGCCAAGCACAAGTGCATGTGCAACAATCTCAGGTAGAAAAGTTACTTGTAAGAGAATAGGCCTCGATAGACAAAAGTGACCAAAAGACAAAATTGTACAAGGTTGCACACTTGCAAGTATTTAAGATCAACACAATGCCAGCATTACAAAGACCAAACATGTACAAGACTAAGTACAAAATTAGTGCAAAAGTGAAATAAGCACATTATAGAGTACATCAAACCAAATCAAGGAGTGTACAAGTCATAATTACATGTGCACACAGTGTAGAAAAGTAGGGTCAAATAGCAGCATAGTGATGAACTGTAACGACCCATTCTCCTGATCCTCGGAAGAACAAATGGCCTTTAGGATATAACACATCAATATAACACCAGAAAGTAAACATGCATTAAACAACAAAATGTAGATCACATTACATCATTGGGTTCATTAAAGATAATACATCCCATGGGATGCAAATATCATACATAATAACGGAAATAAGTAAATATATACACAACAGAAACAGTGATAATTTTACATGATGGAGTCTTAGAGAGAGTCCAAAAGAACATCCTAATCTTGCTCCTGCTCCACATCCAAAACCAACTTTCCCAGATAGCTTCCATATATAAATTGTCATAGCTTTCAAAAGTAGTCCTAATTAATAACCTATTTACTGGCCTGACCGTGTAGAAATACGGGCACCCGAGTTTGCAGGGAAAAACAAACTACGAGTCAGTCACGAGACTGGTATGAGAAACTCAAAATAGTTATCTTTATCCTTTATTTTAAAAGCGAGGCATATCACGGGACTACTCCATGTAGTACGAAACGGGTTTCCTCCACATGGGTACCAATGCATAAAACTTCGCAATGATTTCAAGAAAAACTAAACCATTATAAGACTCAAGTCCCATCACACAATGCAACGTATACCAAAGGATAGAGTATTGCCTTATAATAGTAAAACATGTTGGATACATATTTTTTTTGATACTGATATTATTACTAATGCCTAAGTGGGGAAATCACATTCAAAAATAAATGTATAAAACTTAGCACGCATCATAACCCGTCCCATTTTGTTGGCTATGTAGTTTACATCTGAAAACGCAAAGGCTCGTATTGGAAACTGGCAATATTCTAGCAAATGTCCCAAGACTCATATGCATGTGATCCTTTGGATCAACAGAGCTGACCAGCACTAATGGGCTTATTGGAATCTTTTCAAAACATAACATTCCCTGGTCGTATTTGGCCGTCGTCTGAGGCGCCTCATCTATCATCCGCATAAGTAAACTTGCTTGGGCTGCATACCATGGCATCACTTTTCAACTAGATGGAAACATTGGTACTTAATAGGTTTTTATCATTCAAAACCATATATATTTGGTCAAACCTCTTTCAAATCATTTATTATAATTTATAACAATTTTTACCAATTTTTAAAAATTAAAAAATAGTCCATTTCAATAAATTTCGATTTTGGGTCACTAATGGCCCTAGCGCTGTTTTTATTCAAATTTGATTTGGTCTTATTTCAAAATCTAAATGCTGGATTTCAAAACTCTATATATCATTTGAAATATCTTTTCATTTCGAACCAAACTTTTTTCATTTCGGGAAAATCCGATGGTCGGATCTCCTAATACGTCAGTTTGAAGTCAATGGTCATAATTCGCAAACTACCACTGGTCGATGAGTTCTGTTTTGACCAAACTTTGATTTATATTATAAATTAAATTAAATTGCTTCTAAAATAATTTATTAATTATATAAAATATATATAATTATTTCTTGAAATTATATTTCAAATATTTAACTTAAATATCAAATATTCTTTTATTTAAATATTATAATATTAATTAAATCATTAAAAATAATACTATTTTTCAAACTTCATTATTTTAATTCCAAATTTTCCTGGCATTCGTTATAAAAACAAATAAGATATTTTTTAAAATGAAATCTTGTAAAAACATTTTCTAGATACCCTAACCGTACTTCACTTTTTCCTGTTACTATTAATTTTTAAATAAAAATTTCGACAGACCATAACTCGCTTTTAATTTCTTCAAAACCATTTCTTTCTTTTGCAAAAGTTCATCGTAATGACTAAACTTCACTTCCATGAAAAATCAGATATCATATTTGGATTTATAGTTTTTGCCCATTATTTATATTTATAAAATATTCATTAAAATCATTATAATGAATGGAGACTTTACAAATGAGCCAATAATCGTACTTTTGGCCATATTCACCATGGTAATCACATACCACATTATCAACAACCATGACAACATAATTCACACATATCATGGAATAATTCATTACATATAAGCATTAAACAATTAACGCCCATATGTTTTTGTCAATTAACAAATTAACCGTAATGCACAATCATCTACAATCATAAGCATTCAATGCCAAATGGGGTTCATACTCATATCCAATAACCAATATCAAGTTAATTTTCCATTTCAATGACCGTTTAAGGTTCAAACTCATTTCAATGTCAATACTATTATTTGTAAGTGTTATATACTTAATTGACTATATAAATCTCATTTAAAAATCATAGCTTTTTCACACCACATATCATTGAACCATACCAACCATTTCTAAATCATATCATCAACCCAAAGTCATTTTATAACTCATACGAGTTCATAACTATAACCAATAGTTAACTACCCTTTATTCGGTTCATAGTTTCTCACCTAGAACTCCACTCCTCCTAACTTTAGTCATACGGTATACTGGTGATTCTGGAGAATTTCGGCAGCCTTTCGGCATCACCAGAGTTTTTGGAAATGAAATGGGCAGGGGTTCGACGATATGGAGTTTATAATTTAACCGGCGAATAAATGGACGTGTCATTGGTTCGAGGAGAAAATGGGGAAGGGTTTAGGCAAATGGGACTCAGGTTTTGGGAGGTGGGGCCCGCCGGTTTAGGCTACACACGGGGATGGGGCAAGATGAGGCCAATTGTGGTGGGTGTGGGCTGTTTGGGTGAGGGTGTGGTGGTTTTAAGGGGAGGAGATAGGGATTTAGGGTTTTCAAAGGGGTGGGAGGCTTTAGGGGAGGAGGAGGGCCCACATTTGGTGGTGGCGACTAGAGGAGAGCATGGCGGCGTAGGGAGGAAGTTGGGCTGGCAGCGGGTTACGGGGAGGGATCGGTGGAGGTAAAGAAAGAAGGGAGAGGATAAATAAAGAAGGAAAGTAAAGTGAAAAAGAAGGAATAGGTCCTTGGTTTTATAGGCAATGGAGAGGCCTTCGAACATCAAGGTACTAGTTTGAAATGAAAGGGGAGAAATCACACTTAGTGGGTTTCATTGCATGAAAACATATTGAAGTAACAACACCAATTGACTAGTTAAGTGTGAATTCTTAACTTAGATTACGTTAAATCTACCAATGCGTTTTCTACTCTTATGACCGCATACTAATTCTGATTGCAACAAAATTTAAAACCATGCTATGATTTTCACGTACGATTCCAGTGGAACTAGTCTCGTTTAATTCTGAGAATGTTTGGTCAAAATGTTCCAATTCAAGTTCAAATTATTGATGGATCACATTTTAATTTGGCACGGCTACGTACTAACTCCGATTAGCATGAAATTTGAAATCCTACAATAATTTAACGTGCTGGATCCGATAAAATTTGTTTCATCGAATTCTGAGATTGTTTGCAAAATGTCTTTTTTTAGGCTATTTAAATTATCGAATTTTAAATTGACTATAAATCCTTATATAATTTATTTAAACTTAAATTTTTTAAATTGGTTTCAAAATTTCAGGTCGTTACATTCAACACCACTTAAAAGCATTTCGTCCTCAAAATTTGATGAGAGTAGAGTTGAACATAAATAATTTCTAAGAAAGAAGTTTACCTTTCAAATGAGCTACTCTGAGATTTTCACTCTACGCTTGGGATAAGACTTTCTAATACTATCTTACGTCTGCCATGTACAGACTCTTGGATCTCCGATCCACTTCACTTTAACAAATTTTGCCTTCTTGTTCCTTAGTTCCTTTATTTCTTTGCCAATTATTTTCAAAGGTTCTGTTGGAACTGCTAAACTTAGTGTGATTTCCAAGTCCTATTGTGTTGCTTCCTCAACAACCAAACTAGGTTCATGTACATATTTCCGAAGATGAGAAATATGAAAACATTATGCACTCCGGATAACCATTATGATAACTAAATCCCGTAAGCTAGGGTTTCAATCCTTTCCAATATCATGAACAGACCAATATACTTGGGCAATAATTTCCCAGTTTTCCCAAATCAGATAACTCCTCTCAGTGGAGAAACTTTCTAAAACACATGATCTCCAAATGCAATTTCCAAATCCCTTCCTTCAAGAATCTACATAACTTTTATGCCTGCTTTGCGCTGCTTTCAAATTATCCTTAATAAAGTCCACTTTATCTGCTGCCTCACGGATCATGTCCGAACTTAATGCAAGTCGGTTTCCAGAATCAATCCAACATATAGGGGATATGCAAGGTCGACCATACAATGCTTCAGAAAGTGACATCTTAATACTTGCTTGGAAGCAATTGCTATAACAAAATTTCAAGAGATGCAAGTGATCTTCTCATGATCCTCCAAAATCAAGGATGCAAGATCTCAACAGATCTTCTAAAATTCGATTTACTCTTTCACCATCCATTTAGGGTGATAAGCAATACCAAGGGTCAATGTTATCCCTAATGTCAACTGAAAAGCTTCCTAGAACTTACTGGTAAAGATCGGATCTCGATCACTGTAACACCCCGGATTTTTGAATAATCGAATTAACTAAATTAAAGAATAATTAATCTTAGATGCGAGAATTATGGGGATTGGGTTGTGCCATTGTGTTCGTCTCGGAATTCTGGTTGAAATAGAGTCCGAGTTTGCGGGAAACGAGTACCGAATGAAGGAGTTATGGACGAACAAAGATTGGTGGCAAAAGTAGGAAAAAAATATAATGCACTGGCGCACTTGGGAAGTGCGCCAGTACTTATTTACACTGGCGCACCTGCCAAGTGCGCCCAGGCCAAGGCAGGAGCCTGCAAAGCTTTCTGGTTCAGGCTGACCCATGTTGTTGAGTCCTTTCTGACTCCTTGCTGAGTCATTAGGGCTGACTCATCACCCTATCATGATTGAATGGTTTTGATTAACCCTAAGATCATACGACGGCTTAAATTAATTCATAACTCTATAAAAAGACCCATAGACTCAAACCCTAAATCAAAATTAAAATTGAAACTATGGTCGTCATGCTGTTGTCTTGAACCCTAGAGCAGCCGCCACCAAAATTAAGAGGAAATACAACAACCAAATCAGAACTATTCAACCCTAACAGCGAATCTTCATCAAGGGAGAGCTAATTCAACTCCAGAAATTAGAATTCAGAACTCAAAACTGCTTTTGAGTTGTGAGTTCGAAAGTCTTAACAAAATAATTAATAAATGAATTGGATTTAGTTATAATGCGGATAATTCGGATGTGATATGAATTGTTGATTTCATGTTGCAATTATGTTGTAGAATTGTGTTGTAATTTCTATGATATTATGTTATGATGCTATCATTTATGGTGCAAAGTTATGATGCTATCACCCATGTTATAATCCTATGATTCGCTTATGTCTAGTTGAATCATCATGTTTCTTATGCTAGTTTGTTATATTAACTCATATGATAAATCATATGTATGCAAGTTTAGATTTTGATTCAAACATGAATCATATACAAGTTGGGTAGAATTATATGTGCACTTACATGATTATAACGCCTAGCTTATGTGATAATTTAATTGAAAGTTAGGCTATGACATATGCTAAATTTTACATGATACTTTATATGTTAGATACTAGTCTATACCATTGTTGCGATGTATAAATCACATATGTGAGTTTATGAGCTGGATATGAATCATGTTATGTTATTATCTATACAAGTTTAACCCCTTTAGATATAGGTCTATGACATATGTTGTCTATGCAAGTTTGTGGCCATTATTTCATCAAGTTCACACCTTTAGATTTGGATCTATGTTATACATGATGTTTATGCAAGTTTGTGGCCATTATCTCATCAAGTTCACACCTTTAGATTGGATCCATGACATATGTTGTTTATGTAAGTTGTAACTTTAGCCTATGCAAGTTTTAGATGTAGAACATCGTTCATATATGCAAGTTCACCCCTATGTTAGATCTATGTTTTAATTACGTGTATATATTGTGATGTTTTCTTTTATTTCGTGAGTCAGGCTATTCGAGTCTAGCGTATATTTTACGTTCAACGAACAAACGTACAACGTGGGGTAAAAGGGGATAACAACAAAAGGATTTAATTGGCATAAATGCCTTAAAAGGCATAAAATATAATTGTGGTGAAAATTGGTATGATTTTAAATACCATAAATGGATGGACATAATTGAGTCAATTATGGACATCGTTAAATTTGGAATTGATTGATAATTTGAACAGCGAAAGTAATTCAAATTGGGGAATGATTAATTAGGAGTAATTAATCGTCTTAGACACGAGGTTAGACTCTTTTGTGGTGTAAGACTGCCCGGACCTGCCCGGCAAATCCAGCTGCCACAAACGTCGGTCTAATGTGAGAGGTCTTAGGCACAAACTAAATACGTAATAATTGTAAAGACGCGAGGTTAGGCTCTTTTGTGGTGTAAGACTGCCCGGACCCGCCCGGCAAATCCAGCTGCCACAAATGTCAGTCTAATGTGAGAGGTCTTTATGAGGTTACGGTCTTAATGAATTAAGAAACACTTAACCAAATAAGCATGTAGTGGGACATGAGGGGGTTAAGTGGGTGCCTTGGGTGGCATGTGGAATCTAGTGGGTGCCTTGGGTCGCATTTGGAAATACGATTAGAAACACTTAACCAAAATTGAAACATGTAGTTGAAACATGAATAAGAAGTGGGTTAAGTGGGATGTACTAGAGGGGACCAAGTGTAGGTGGATAGCTTGTGTCAAGTAATGGGGGCCTGTTCCAACCAGTAATCCATACGTATCTTTGTGGGCTCGACCCAAGTCGAGAACGGGACACGCATATTGGGCTTGACTGTAAGAGGCCAAACCGGGTTAGCGGTGGCAACGCAAGTCCAACGGGTTCATATGCGTGTGTGGACCCGGGCTGGTAAGTAAGACGTTGTTGCATCATGTAGGTATAAGCCGTGCATTCTTGGTTGTATCGGGTTGCCACTTTGGGGAGTGATATACCCCACTGTGGGGCCAACACGGGTATCTACGAGTTAGGGAGCCGATCGCTTAGGGGTAGTGGGTACACCTAGTGGAGATAGGGGCAGATGGCACCTATGAAGGCAGCTAGGGGTGCACGAAACTACCAATATCATTATTAAGTCTGTAGGTGGGATCAACCTTAGGGTGACTAGTGGTGGTGTAGTATACTAGTGGAGTTGCAGTATAGCAATCATCCCATAGTGTTGGTGTAGTTTAGTAATCATCCTATAGTGGTTTAGGTGTGCTTAACGATATCGTTGATCATCCTGTTTCCTTGTTTACTCTTCCATACTCAATGGTTCATGGTCATTTCCTTATTTTCCAACTTATGCCTTAGCCTAGTTACTTTGTTAATTATATTGTTAGAATTATCGCACTCGCCAGAATTTATGTCTGACCGCCCATTTTCCATCTCTTTCCTCCCCCCCCCCTAAGATGCTCAGGTTGGAACTAGCCCCAGTGGAGCTTGATTTTGGACTGCTTCTAGAAGATTTCTTGGACCGCTGAAGTAAAGTTCAGCTTCTCTTTAATTATGGCTATTTTAATGTTGGGGATTATGTCTTTCAGATTTTGTTCTTTGTTTTATCAAGATGGATATGATGTACTTGACTTTGGTTTATGGTTTTGATGATGTAACCAAACATATTTACCTTCTACTGCAATAAATAAAGTTTTGAATTTTCAAGTACTGCTTTATATCTGTCTTGTTGTGATTTTCTGTTCTATACTTACTTAAAACGCTCCATTGAAGTTAATGCATTCCCTTTGTGAGTGACATTAATGGATGTGGGGTGTTACACGTGGTATCAAAGCTGAAGGTTACCAGAACAGATATGAACTTTTGAAAAGCAATTTTTCAAAACAATTTTTATAAAGAAGTACCTTCAAAATTTTGTTTTAAGGAAAGTATTTTCATGAGAAAAGTTATTTTAGAAAGCATTATCCCAAGAGCCATATATCTTTCCTTCAGTCCCTTTTGTATTGAATCTTTCCTTTTTCGTTTTAGCATGTCTGAAGCATCAAAGATACCAGAGGGTGTTCATGTGCCCGGTTGGTTTCGTCAATATCATGAGGCTAGGGCCGCCACTGCAGGTCCAGCTAATGCTCCTCCTCCTCCTCCTCCCCCTCCTCCTCGCGTCGATACTTTTGCTAAGATATGTAAGGACATTAGAGCAATGGGTGGAAAACCTTTTCATGGAACAAAGACATTTGTTGAAGCTCGTAACTGGCTAAAGGAGGTGGAAGAATTGTTTGGAATTTTTGAAGTGGATGATGGACGAAAAGTCCAGCTAGCTGCCTGGCTAATGAAGGATGAGGCCTCGTTTTGGTGGGTGGTCACTAATGGGGGACGTCCAGTCGATACATGGCTAGATTTTAGGCAGAGGTTTGAGGCGAAGTTTCTCTCACGGGCTGAAGAGAATCTATACATGGAAAGGTTTTTGTCACTGAAGCAAGGGAATCTATCGGTGAAAGAGTATGTTAACAAATTCAACCAATTGGTAAGGTTTGGCTTAGACTTGGTGAATACTCCTGAAAAGAAGGCTCTAAGATTTGTTAAGGGTTTAAACGAACCGCTTCACGGGTTAGCTATGACCCACATTCCCATGGGGGCTACCTTTGAGAGGTTAGTTGACATGACACTCATGCATGAAGAGGAGAAGGGCGCCAATGCTAATAAGGCACCCGAGAAGAAAGGGGATCAAAAGAAGCCGCAACAGCAACAACAGAACAGGAAAGGTGGCAAAGGCAACAATGCTAAGGGGAAGAAGAAATGCTTTAATTGTGGGACACCCGGCCATCTAAGCAAAGATTGTAGGAAGAAGAAGAAGACCGGTTGTTTCCAATGTAGCGAGGCGGGACATCTTATTAAGGACTGCCCAAAGAAAGGGCAGAGGGCAGGGTCTACCTCGGGAGGACAGGTGCAAGCTCTTATGGCACCAGGGCAGGCAAGGGGACAAGTTCAGGCTCTCGTGGTCCCACCGCTGCAAGAACGAGGTAGAGCAATTTCCATTGAAAGTTTAGTTTTTCTGTTTGATCGTCCTGTCTGTACTTTATTCGATTCTGGCGCATCGCATTCGTTTATTTCTACATCATTAATTGAAACACTGCACCTTGATACTAGTCTAGTTACTGATCCCTTAGTAGTCTCAAATCCTATTGGTGGTTCGACTCATCTTTCTATGATTTGTCGGGATTTGAGAGTGTTTATCTTGGGCGTTGAGTTTGAATGCAATGCCTTTGTTCTAGGCTTCATGGGCTACGGTTTAATTCTAGGTATGGATTGGCTAACTAGATATGGGGCTATCCTATATTGTGAAAGAAGGGTAGTTAGATTGTTGACTCGTTCTGGAAAGACCCTTGATATTTCTTGTGACCCTAAAGGTCCAGTAATGCTTAGTTACCAAGAATCCCTTGACATCCGATGATGATTTACATTCTGTTCCCATAGTCCGTGAATATGCTGATATCTTTGATGAGGTGAGGGGTTTACCCCCAAAACGTGAAATCGACTTTCGAATATATCTAGTAGATAATGAAAAATCGGTTGCATTACCAGTGTGCCACATGGCTCCAAGAGAGAGGAGAGAACTCAGTAAGCAAGTGAAGGAATTGCTTGAGAAGGGGTTCATCAGACGTAGTATATCAGAGTGGGGTGCTCCAGCAGTATTTGCCACGAAGGCAGATGGGTCCCTTAGACTTTATGTGGACTATAGAGAAATTAATAAGCTTACTAAGAAGAATAGACACCCACTGCCGAGGATTGACAATCTCTTCGATCAGTTAGTTGGCATCTCAGTGTTTTCGCAGTTGGACTTAGCCACTGGCTTCCATCAGTTGAGAGTGGCTGAGGATAGCATAGACAAGACTACCTTTAGGACTCCAGACGGTTTCTTCGAGTGGCTTGTGATGCCCTTCGGTTTGACAAATGCCCCCGCATACTTTGTTGACTTGATGAGTAGGGTGTTTAGGGAGTACCTTAATAAATTCACGGTAGTCTTTGTGGACGATATCTTGATCTTTTCTAAAAGCGAAGAAGAGCATGCCCTACATCTTAGGGAAGTGTTGGTGACTCTTCGAGCGCATAGCCTTAAATCTAAATTTTCTAAATGTCACTTTTGGAGGAAAGAAGTGCGATTCTTAGGGCTCGTGGTTTCCAAAGAAGGGATAGCCGTGGATCCCGCGAAGATAGTGGCCATCCAAGATTGGAAGTTTCCTAAAAATGCGACCGAGGTGAGGAGTTTCTTAGGGTTGGCTGGCTACTATAGGAAGTTCATTAAAGACTTCGCAAAAATATCAGCTCCATTAACACGCTTGACGAAGAAGAACTTAGTTTTCACGTGGGACATAGATTATGATGATGCGTTCCAACGTTTAAAGAGAGCTTTGACCACAACCCCAGTCTAAGTGTTGCCAGATGGGTGTAAGCCATTTACCGTTTATACCGACGCTTGTGGGACAGGACTAGGCGCAATCTTAATGCAAGAGGGAAGGGTAATAGCCTATGGTGGAAGGCAGTTGAGAGTGCATGAAATAAATTACCCTACACATGACCTAGAGTTGGCCGCTATTGTCTTCGCGCTTAAGTCTTGGCGTCATTATCTTCTTGGAGAAAATTCGAATTATTCACTGACCACAAGTCACTAAAATATTTATTCTCTCAGAAGGACTTGAACTTAAGGCAGCAAAGGTGGATGGAATTCTTAGCATCCTATGACTTTGAGATAGCATATACCCCTGGTAAGAGTAACGTAGTGGCATACGACTTAAGTAGAAAAAGGTTGTCCTTGAGTCCGTTTTTTGTTAAGCAGCGAAGTTTAGAGTTCATCTCTACGTTTGGTATACCCTAGATGATAAGGGTTGGTTACGTAGGGACAGTAGACTTTGTGTACCAAAAGACGATGACTTAAGGAAGACCATTCTTGATGATGCACATCGTTCGAAGATGACAATCCATCCTGGCGGGGACAAGATGTACATGGACATGAGACGAGTTTACTTTTGGGCCGGCATGAAGAAGGATGTGGCCGAGTATGTCACTAGATGCTTGGTGTACCAACAAGTAAAAGCAGAGCAAAAGAAGACTGGTGGATTGCTACACCCATTGGAGGTCCCACAATGGAAGTGGGAAAGTGTTTCGATGGACTTTGTTGATGGATTACCAAGATCGAGGAAGGGTAATACAGGGATTTGGATCGTGGTAGACAGACTTACTAAGAGCGCCCATTTCATTCCCGTAAAGAGTAAGAGGACTGCTCCATGGTTAGCCTTCGTATACATTCGAGAGATAGTTCGTTTGCACGGTGTTCCTTCTAGCATAGTGAGAGACCGCGATCCCATCTTCACTAGTGAATTTTGGAAAAGCTTACAAGAGGCGATAGGGACTCAGTTATGTTTGAGCACCGCATATCATCCTCAGACGGATGGCCAGACCGAGAGGGTGAATCGTATTCTAGAGGACCTATTGAGGTTATGTGTCTTAGACTTCGGAGGTACATGGGAGGAACATCATCCGTTGGTGGAGTTCGCATATAATAACAGCTTTCAGTCTAGCATTGGCATGGCACCATTCGAGGCTCTTTATGGATGGCCATGTCGTTCGCCTATATGTTGGTGGGAGTCTACAGATAAGATCGTACTTGGACTCGATATGATTAGAGAGACTTCGGAGAAGATTGATTTGATTCGAAGGAGGATGAAGACGGCGCAAGGTAGGCAGAAATCTTATGCGGACAAGAGGAGGACAGATCTTGAGTTTGATGTTGGGGACATGGTCTTTGTCAAAGTGTCTCCATTACGGAACGTCGTTCGCTTTGGGTCCGTTGGGAAGTTAGCACCAAGATTCATAGGCCGTTTCTTATTAAGGAAAGGATTGGGCAGATGGCGTATAGAGTGGAGTTGCCCGAGAGACTTAGTGGTGTACACGACGTATTCCATGTATCACACTTGAGGAAGTGCTTGCACGAGATCGCGGAGGTGGTAGAGCCGAGCTTGCTTACAGAGGTGGAGATCGAGCGTGATGCGACGATTCGACGAGCTCCTACACGCATTCTTGGGTCGAAGATTAAGAAATTAAGGAATCGAGAGGTCAAGCTAGTCAAAGTGCAATGGGGAGATGATGAGAGTGACGCTACTTGGGAGACAGAAGCGAAGATGCGTTTATTATACCCTTTTCTTTTCGAGGGTATGTCTTTTAAATTTCTCCTTTATCACTTACCTTGTACTTATCTTATCTTTAGTATGTCCTCTCGCTAGTATCTTTGACCTTTAGATAGGATAGTCCTATGGTTGAAACATGTGTTTGAGACATGTTATGTATGATGGATGCATGTGGATGCAAGTGTTTGCTAGTGGTTGCTCGTGGAAGCATATACACATACTTTAGGCACTAGATCAGCTCAGTCACTTCATGTTGCATATTGCATATAAATGTGTGTACATATTTAAGTAATGGATGTATAATGGTTGTACCATCATATGGATGTTGCATTTTGGTGAACGGTTGTGCACACATGTAGAAATAATATGTATCGATAAGGTTCTTTCGCATACATAATGGACGCATGGCACTATCATGGTTTGCATTAAGGAGGTCAACTGAATCAGTAGACCGCCTGATTTTGCATTAGATAAGGAACATATACACACACTTCTCGCATATGTTCATACAACATTAGAAATTTTATAAGGACAATGGATGCCCACGTTTGATGGTTGAGTAGATGGTTGTTTGGATAGTAGGATATGCATTCTCCTTAACTTGGAGATTTCGGGGACGAAATCCTTTAAGGAGGGGAGAATGTAACACCCCAGATTTTTGAATAATCAAATTAACTAAATTAAAGAATAATTAATCTCAGACGTGAGAATTATGGGGATTGGGTTGCGCCATTGTGTTCGTCTCGGAATTCTGGTTGAAATAGAGTCCGAGTTTGTGGGAAATGAGTACCGGATGAAGGAGTTATGGACGAACGAAGATTGGTGGCAAAAGTAGAAAAAAAATATAATGCACTGGCGCACTTGGGAAGTGCGCTAGTACATGTTTACACTGGCGCACCTGCCAAGTGCGCCCAGGCCGAGGCAGGAGCCTGCACAACTTTCTGGTTTAGGCTAACCCATGTTGTTGAGTCCTTTCTGACTCCTTGCTGAGTCATTAGGGCTGACTGATCACCCAATCATGATTGAATGGTTTTGATTAACCCTAAGACCATCCGACGGCTTAAATTAATTCATAACTCTATAAAAAGACCCATAGACTCAAACCCTAAAACAGAATTAAAATTGATACTATGGTCGTCATGTTGTTGTCTTGAACCCTATAGTAGCCGCCACCAAAATTAAGAGGAAATACAACAACCAAATCAGAACTATTCAACTCTAACAGCAAATCTTCATCAAGGGAGAGCTAATTCAACTCCAGAAATCAGAATTCAGAACTCAAGACTGCTTTTGAGTTGTGAGTTCGATAGTCTTAACAAAATAATTAATAAATGAATTGGATTGAGTTATAATGCGGATAATTCGGATGTGATATGAATTATTGATTGCATGTTGTAATTATGTTGTAGAATTGTGTTGTAATTTCTATGATATTATGTTATGATGCTATCATTTACGATGCAAAGTTATGATGCTATCACCCATGTTATAATCCTATGATTGGCTTATGTCTAGTTGAATCATCATGTTTCTTATGCTAGTTTGTTATATTAACTCATATGATAAATCATATGTATGCAAGTTTAGATTTTGATTCAAACATGAATCATATACAAGTTGGGTAGAATTATATGTGAACTTACATGATTATGACACCTAGTTTATGTGAGAATTTAATTGAAATTTTGGCTATGACATATGCTAAATTCTACATGATACTTTACATGTTAGATACTAGTCTACACCATTGTTGCGATGTATAAATCACATATGTGAGTTTATGAGTTGGATATGAATCATGTTATGTTATTACCTATACAAGTTTAACCCCTTTAGATATTGGTCTATGACATATGTTGTCTATGCAAGTTTGTGGCCATTATTTCATCAAGTTCACACCTTTAGATTTGGATCTATGTTATACATGATGTTTATGCAAGTTTTTGGCCATTATCTCATCAAGTTCACACCTTTAGATTGGATCCATGACATATGTTGTTTATGTAAGTTGTAACTTTGGCCTATGCAAGTTTTAGATGTAGAACATCATTCATATATGCAAGTTCACCCCTATGTTAGATCTATGTTTTAATTATGTGCATATATTGTGATGTTTTCTTTCATTTCATGAGTTAGACTATTCGAGTCTAATGTATATTTTACGTTCAACGAACAAATGTACAACGTGGGGGTAAAAGGGGATAACAATAAAAAGATTTAATTGGCATAAATGCCTTAAAAGGCATAAAATATAATTGTGGTGAAAATTGGTATGATTTTACATACCACAAATGTATGGACATAATTGAGTCAATTATGGACATCGTTAAATTTGGAATTGATTGATAATTTGAACAGGGAAAGTAATTCAAATCGGGGAATGATTAAATAGGAGTAGTTAATCGTCTAAGACACGAGGTTAGACTCTTTTGTGGTGTAAGACCGCCCGGACCCGCCCTGCAAATCCAGCTGCCACAAACGCCAGTCTAATGTGAGAGGTCTTAGGCACAAACTAAATACGTAACAATTGTAAAGACACGAGGTTAGGCTCTTTTGTGGTGTAAGACTGCCCGGACCCGCCCGGCAAATCCAGCTGCCACAAATGTCAGTCTAATGTGAGAGGTCTTTATGAGGTTACAGTCTTAATGAATTAAGAAACACTTAACCATATAAGCATGTAGTGGGACATGAGGGGGTTAAGTGGGTGCCTTGGGTGGCATGTGGAATCTAGTGGGTGCCTTGGGTGGCATTTGGAAATACGATTAGAAACACTTAACCAAAATTGAAACATGTAATTGAAACATGAATAAGAAGTGGGTTAAGTGGGATGTACTAGAGGGGACCAAGCTTAGGTGGATAGCTTGTGTCAAGTAATGGGGGACCGTTTCAACCAGTAACCCATACGTATCTTTGTGGGCTCGATCCAAGTCGAGGACGGGACACACATACTGGGCTTGACTGTAAGAGGCCAAACCGGGATAGCGGTGGCAACGCAAGTCCAATGGGTTCATATGCGTGTGTGGACCCGGGCTGGTAAGTAAGACGTTGTTGCATCGTGTAGGTATAAGCGTGCATTCTTGGTTGTATTGGGTTGCCACTTTGGGGAGTGATACACCCCACTGTGGGGCCAGCACGGGTATCTACGAGTTAGGGAGCCGATCGCTTGGGGGTAGTGGGTACACCTAGTGGAGATAGGGGGCAGACGACACCTATGAAGGCAGCTAGGGGTGCACGAAACTACCAATATCATTATTAAGTCTGTAGGCGGGATCAACCTTAGGGTGACTAGTGGTGGTGCAGTATACTAGTGGCGGTGCAGTATAACAATCATCCCATAGTGTTGGTGTAGTTTAGTAATCATCCTATAGTGGTTTAGGTGCGCTTAACGATATCGTTGATCATCCTGTTTCCTTGTTTACTCTGCCATACTCAATGGTTCATGGTCATTTCCTTATTTTCCAACTTATGCCTTAGCCTAGTTACTTTGTTAATTATATTGTTAGAATTATTGCACTCGCCAGACTTTATGTCTGACCCCCCATTTTCCATCTCTTTCCTTTCACCCCCAAGGTGCTCAGGTTGGAACTAGCACCAGTGGAGCTTGATTTTGGACTGCTTTTAGAAGATTTCTTGGACCGCTGAAGTAAAGTTCAACTTCTCTTTAATTATGGCTATTTTAATGTTAGGGATTATGTCTTTCAGATTTTGTACTTTGTTTTATCAAGATGGATATGATGTACTTGACTTTGGTTTATGGTTTTGATGATGTAACCAAACATATTTACCTTCTGCTGCAATAAATAATGTTTTGAATTTTCAAGTACTTCTTTATATCTGTTTTGTTGTGATTTTCTATTCTATACTTTCTTAAAACTCTCCATTGAAGTTAGTGCATTCCCTTTGTGAGTGACATTAATGGATGTGGGGTGTTACAATTACTAACAATTCTGCTCGGTATTCCATGTAGTCAGGCTATTTCCTTCACATACAACTCAGCAAGACTACAAGTTGTTCTTGTAGATATTACCAGAAGAAAATGGGTGCCTTTCGTCAGACAATCAAATATAACCCAAATACCTTCATTACCTTTCTTCGTTCGAGGTAAACCGTCAATAAAATCCATGGATATTTGGTCCTACTTCCATTCTGGAATTTCCAGTGGTTGATGCAATACAGCGACCTTCTGTTGATCACTTTTAATCTGTTGGCCAGTTGGGCACCTGTTGACGTATATTTAGATATCCCTCTTCATTGATTTCCACAAAAACGTGCACTTCAAGTCTCAATATATTTTATAAACTCCTGAATGAATACTGAGTTTGGACTTATGACACTCATCCAGTACTTCTCTTTTAAGCTTCGGTATATGCAGAACGCAAATTCGACAATTTAATCTCAGAACCCCTTTATTATCATTCTTGAAGTTTGAGACTTCACCCTCTTGAATTCTTTTGCATATTTTGTGAACAAACCCATCATCTTTTCGTTGGACTGAAATTTTCTCAATTTGGGTGGGTGTGACGATCAGACAAGCAATAATAGTATGCTTCCTGCTGAGCGCGTCTGCTACAACGTTGGCTTTACATGGAGTGTAGATTATATCCAGATCGCATGCTACCAAATCCTTGAGGGTCTACAGTCCTTTGACAAGTCTCCCTTTTTTTTGTAATTGTAGCATATGGCATTCTTTATCCAATCCTTCTTAGATTTACTCCCTTCGTTACATGCTTTCGGTTTCTTACTTTCAAACTTCCTCTTCTTTCCAGAATTTCCTTTTTGTTTGTTCTCCAAGGCATTTTGTTTGTCTACAGTTTTGTAGCGGCATGGTATTTCCACTATTTTTGTAAATGGAAGCTTTTTGTGAGCAGTCACCCTGCTTTTGTATCTCCTATGTAGACCATCGATAAAACTTTCATTCTTCTTAACCAGAACTTGAATTAATTCTGGCTCGAAGCGGGAAAGCTCTTTGAATTTACTCAAATATTCCTGAATAGTCATGTCCCTTTGTTTTAGATTAGAGAATTCATAATATAAGCGGGCTGTTGCTTTGGATAGAATGAATCTTTCTTCAAAGACTTCCTTAAAACATTCCCAAGTGAAATTTCCCTCTAGATTTTCCATTGTAATTGTCTCTCACCAGATTAATGCTTCGTCTTTCAATAACCAAGAGTCCAAATACCTTTTCTGTTCTCCATTCATCTTTAAGCATGTGAAATCCCCTTATTAGAACATAGCCATGCTTGTGCTTCTATAACTGATTCCTTTCCCATAAATGGTTGCCCTCCCAGACTATTATATTTCTTTGCTAAGACTACCAATTCTGGTTCTAGTTGTTGTGGCACAACTTCGTCATTTGCTGCTCCTATGGGGTTTGGCTGTTAAACATCAGCATTACCCCTTCCCCTTCTGCCATTCATTTTCCACTATATATGCATAGCAAGAAAAGAGTTAGGCAAGTAGGAAAGATACCTTAAGGAATTTGTAAGAGCATAGAGACATAAATGAATAGAAATGTGTTTATCAAGTGTGTGCTATTATGACTATACTCATTCTAGGGTATTGCTAACCCTATCTCTAATGAGTCACTCATCCTAGAATACTACTGATTCTGTCTCTGATGAGTCCTTTAATGAGTTACACCCTATAATTAAGGTTAATCCTTAGCTCTGATACCACGTTTGACGAACCATTCTCCTGGTCCTCGGAAGGACATATGGCTTTTAAGATATAACAAATCAATATAACAACAGAAAGTAAACATGCATTAAACATCAGAATATAGATCATATTACATCAGTGGGTTTATTAGAGTTAATACATCTCGTCGGATCCAAATATGATACACAATAGCAGAAATAAGTTAATAGATACACAACGAAAACAACGATAATTTGACATGATAGAGTCTTAGAGAGAGTCCAAAAGAACATCCTAATCCTTCTCCTACTCCAAATCCAAGACCAGGATTCCTAGATAGATTTCATATATAAATAGTCACAGCTTCCAAAAGTAGTTCTAGTTAATAACCTGTTTACTGTCCTACCCATGTAGAAATATGGGCACTGAGTATGTAATGGATAAACAAACTACGAGTCAGTCATTAGATTGGTATGAGATACTCAAAACAGATATCTTTATCCTTCATTTTAAAAGCGAGGCATATCATGAGACCATGCCGTGTAATACAAAATGAGTTTTCTACAGATGTTTACGAGTGCATAAAACTTCACAATGCTTTCAAGAAAAATGGAACCATTATAAGACTCAAGTTCCATCACATAATGCGTTGCATACCAAAGGATAGAGTTTTACCTTATAATAGTCAAACATGATGGATACATAAAAACATTTTGATAATGATATTATTATTAATGTCTACATGGGGAAATCACTTTCGAAAATTAATGTATAAATCTTAGCTCGCATAATGCCCCATCCCATTATGTTGGCTATATAGTTTACATCTGAAAACGCAAGTGCTCATATTGGAAATGGATTCCGTCAATGAACCAAGGCAGCGGATCTTCCTTAACTATTTGGAACATTATAGAAAATGTCCCACGACCCATACGCATGTGATCCTTTGGATAGGCAAAGCCGACCAGCACTAACGGGCTAATTGGAATCTTTCCTGAACATAACGTTCCCCGGTCATATTTGACCATCGTCCAAGGTGCCTCATCTATCATCCACATAAATAAACTTACCTGGGCTCCATACCATGGCATCCCTTTTCAGCTAAAAGGAAATGTTAGTCCTTATCTCTATGATCCGTCATCCTGTTTTCAGCTCATTCCAGGGTGTGAGGCCCTAGAGTCAATGTCCCACAAGCTTTTCTTTTCAACAAGAGCTTTGATCTATCTTCCTGCAACACTTCATATGCCACATTGTCAATTCACAACACATAATCAGTGTCTATTAATATAAAACCCTCTAAGTACATAAGTCTCAGAGGAGGGGTTAATCTAAGAGAATAAATTCTCCACCACCAACTAATATAACATCAATAGAAACCAATTGGTTATGTTGTAAAATACCCAAGACACACATACATTTACAAGTTCTTTCTGGGTTTGAAATAAACCGAAGGCACCTTATTCCTCCTCCAATTATGGAGAGATACCCTTGCACATCCAGATAATAAAAAAGTATGCATGGACTACTACCACTTTAACCCCTTTACGGGAGCTACCCATATCCACGACATTAGTAAGCAGTCTATTCGATGTGAAGATTTCTAGTCTTCCATCGTCTTCGACTATTAATTCGTCGTATAATTATTTAAAATGGATTCGGTCCTTTTGAAATAATTGGTATCAAACATAATCCTTTTCGGATTATTAACCCTCCAATTAAGTCACCTTTATTGGAATTCATTTCATAAGATTGAATCTTATTCTCACATTTGGTTAAGCTATTTAGTATTCCAAAAATCATTTTTTAAATTATTTTAACCCAAACTTTTACCAGGGGTTAGTTTCGTTTTAGGAATTTTAAAACCCTTATCTAAAAATGTTTCATAAAAATCGTTATAAAAGGCATTGCGAAATAGCCGATTTCTACTTAATAGTTTTTTATTATTCAAAACCAAATATATTTGGTTCAAACCTCTTTCAAATCATTTATTATAATATATAATAATTTTCCCTATTTTTAAACGTTTAAAAATATTACATTTCAATAAAGTCTGATTTCGTGTCACTAACGGCCCTAACGTTGTTTTTATTCAAATTAGATTTGGACTTATTTCAAAATCTAACTGCTGGACTTCAAAACTCTACATATGATTTGAAAGCTCTTTTCATTTCGAACCAAACATTTTTCATTTTGGGAGAAACCGACAATCGGATCTCCCGGTACGTTAGTTTGAAGTCAGTGGCTGAAATTCGGGAACTACTACTACGCGACGAGTTCTATTCTAACCAAACTTCGATTTATATTATAAATTCAATTGAATTACTTCAAAAATAATTTATTAATTATATAAAATATATATAATTATTTTCGAAAAATATATTTCAAATATTTAACTTAAAATTCAAATATTCGTTTATTTAAATATTATAATATCAATTAAATCATTATATTTACCAAACTTCGTTATTTTAAATCCAAATTTTCCTGACATCCGTTATAAAAATAAATAAGATAGTTTTGAAAAGGAAATATTGTTAAAACATTTCCCAAATACCCTAACCGAACTTTACTTTTTCCCGTTACTATTCATTTTTAAATAAAAACTTCGACAGGCCATAACCTGCTTCTAATTTCTCCAAAACAATTTCTTTCTTTTGCAAAAGTTTATCATAATGACTTAAACTTCACATCCAAGAAAAATTGGATGTCAGATTTGGACTTTTATTTTTTGCCCATTATTTATATTAATAAAATATTCATTAAAATCATTTTAATAAATGGAGACTTAACTAGTTAGCCAATAGTCATACTTTTTGGCAATATTAACCATGGTAATCACATACCTTGTTATCAAAAACCATGATAATATCCATTCAAACATATCGTGGAATAATTCATAATATATAAGCATTAAAAATTAACGCTTATATGTTTTTGTCAATTAACAAATTAACCGCAATACGCACTCATCAACAATCATAAGAATTCAATACCAAATGGGGTTTCAATAACCAATATCAAGTTAATTTTCCATTTCAATGACCATTTAAGGTTCAAACCCATTTCATTGTCAACACTATTATTTCTAAGTTTTATATACTTAAGTGATTATACAAATTGTTGACATCAAAAATTGGTCTAATTACGATCAATCCCCTAACGTGTGTAAACCGAACATGATAATATTCACAAAAATGCGAGAAAAAGGTAAATTAACATAGAAGAAACAATATTTTATAGTGATTCGGCTTAATCCAAGCCTATGTCCACTTATAATCTTTGTTTTTACCGTCGATTACACGTTACAGTGGTTTTTCAGTGGAATAAAGTAGAGAAAGAACAGATCTTTAAACAAAATCCTTTTGTTGTACTTAGAATATTTGTTATGTTATTTTTAGGATGCTGAATAGAAGATTTCGAGTAGCCGATTCAATCTATCTCTCCATTTCTGGAAATGGTTGTATTTATAGGCGAAGATGTTGGACGAGATGGTATATAGCGTGGCACATATCTTTTACGGGCTTGGACAGGTGTAGCTTGATCGAATAAAATAGTTGTAGGTGGTGAGACCCAGTCTAATGCTGATGAACATTTCTTCTCGAAAATTGTGGCCTACGTGGAGCTTGAAACTTGATGCATAAAAAGTTATGCTTGGTTAAAGATGAACGGTTCTTTAGACTTGGGAGTAGGACTCCGTCTAGTAGCAAATAAGTTTGATTTATTATTCCTGAACTGATATTCTAGGCTTGACTCGATTCTTCAGGAACAACCCAATCGATCGACTGATTACCCGATCGATCGGTTTGGCTTTGACTTCAGAAAAATGCCAGTCTTAAGGAGAAAGTCTTTACTTACTATGGAGCCATATTGAGTTGAATTATGATCGATCTACCCGTGATGAAAGTAGACCCCGGAAGCATAAATCCAGATTGATATTTGGTTTGACCTTCGACCTTGGGTTGTGATGGCTTTTTCCAAAAAGCTGGTGAACACTTTGCCCCCTAGAACATATCTTTTATGGTAAAGAAAGATGTGCTCTGGATCCTTAGAAGTCCTTTATATTGTGATTCGGGAAGCCATGTTTATGACGAACCATATTATGAAAATGTCTAGTAAACCGATGATCACTGATGATTGTATTAAGGCCAGAAAACCGACGACCAATGGGGACCGTAGTAAGGTCGAAAAACCAACAATCACCACTGATCGTAGTAAGGCCAGGTCTTCGAGAGCGCTAGAAAATCAATCAACCATACCAAGTTGACTTCAAAGAAGTGTAGTAGAACCGGGCCTTTGCCGAGTAAAGGAGTTCCTGTAAAGGGTTTTAAATTTGACATGCCAAATCCTGACGATGTCGTTTGGGTCGTCAGGTATAAGTTATTGTTGGATATCCAAAGAAGGGTATGAACCATGCCCAAAAGTGTGAAATGGGGTATCAACTATGCCCAGAGTTCAATAAGGACGAGCATAAACCATGCTTGGCTTCAATGAGCAGATATAAGCCATATCCTATGGAGGAGCATAAACCATACTCGGTTTTATAGAATGGGATATAAACGATACCTTTAACAATTCGCCTAGTATAAACCATACTCTTAAGTTGAGCATAAACCATACCCGAATTTAAGATCGACCATCAGTTATGCTCGGGGTGTAATTTGTTATGATTGATTATAATCCATACTCTTATTGAGAAGGAGTTAAGTTTTTAATATCCTGACAAGTAGATTCTTAGGAGAGACATCAACCATACCCGGAGGATGAGCATAAACCTTGCTCGGTTTAGGGAAAGGGGGTATAAACAATACTCGGGTGACAAGTATAAACCATACTTGTTTTAATCAGGTTAGCGAGCGTTAACCTGACTCGGCTTAATTTGATTGGGGAGAATTAACCATACTTGACTTTTAGTCACTTGTCGAATCCCGACAAGATGCTTACATCGATCATACATAATCCATTTTCGAGAAAGAAATTTTATTGCTGCTAAGGAGCTATAACAGAAATTAAAACAAATTCTAATGGGTTTATGCTTGAATCCAGAGCATGCCCAGGGGTTAAATCCTAAACCTGTACATGTGTACTTCATCATAACTACATTATTAAAAATAATAAAAGTACATTTATTATATCATAAGAAATGTAGTGTATCCATAATGATCTAAGCCAGATCAGTTGATGATGATGCCACGATTGCTAGGCTTAAGGTCTTTCTCATTTTGAGAAGCTCGGGGGCTGACCTGAGGAACATGGGAAGGTAACTGTGGTAGTGCAGCTGGTGAAGATTTTTTAACATACTCGTGTAGCTCTCGATGTCTAAACCGCTCCTCGATGAGATCGCGTAGATGCCTACATTCATTGGTGTTGTGACCCTACCATACTATGATACATGTAGTGCTTTCCTAATTCATGCTCTCTTTGGGTCAGCCCCCTCCTTGGAGGCTTAGGGAAGGTAGAGATCCCCGCACATCAAGGTAGATGTCCAGTAGATAGGAGTTAAGCTCGGCGTACTGATCATACTTGTTCTCTCTCTCCGAAGTCTTATGTTCTGATCGTTCTTTTCTGAGGCTTTTCCATTTTCTTTGTTCTGGCCAGTGGTATTGGATGGACCTCCGTCCTTGGTAGCATGTACTTCGAGATTTTCCATCTCGATGCTAGCATCCTCTTACCAGAGGAATCTATCTGCTTCGACACAGAAATCTTCAATATCCCTAGGAGGATCTCTATTTAGGAAGATCTTGAAATCAGTTCGACTATGAACATCGGCTATGGCAGCCATAAGCACCATCGATGGCTTGGGTCGATCAACTATGCTACGGATGAGTTGAATCTTTCTAAGAAAGAGCGTATGGTCTCCCTACACTGCTGCTTGATGGATGTGAGGAACACGACGCTCTTCAGTCGGGAGATGTGAACTCTGAACTACTCGATGAAGTGGGTGACTAACACATTCTAGTTGTTGATCGATTTAGTTGTTAGCTACCGAAACCACATGTTAGCTATATCGGTGAGAAAGAGAAGGAAGCACTAGGACATGAAATTGGTTGATACTGACAGCGCCTCCATCTGATGCATGTATCGCATGAGGTGTATTATCGGGGATGATCATGCCGTTGTAGGGCTCCATGACCGGAAGCTTGAAGTCTGGAGTATTTCGAAAGTTCCTGATCTCCCGTGTGAACGGACTACGATGGGTGTTATCAACATCCTGTTGAGAAGAGGTTCCTCTGGCGAAGCGTTGAATGATGCTGCAATCTGACTCCCATCCCCAAGGAGTTGTTACCACAAATCCAATTCAACATTGGGGACATTAGTGAGAATCCCAATGCTAGAAATGGGTGGAAGCATGGCTCGAGTTCTTGGGGTTGGGTCGGTTCAGCCCACGGGAGTTGAGTGAAGGTGATCCCCAGTCCTAGGCCTTGATTCGGGAGTAACTGGATTCGCCTGGTTAAAATGAGGGTTGGACCGAACCATGGCCGCTCCGATTGGAAGGGACCTGTTCGGGATATCATTTCCTGTTCGGGGTTCGATATTGCCCCCGCCCGGAGCAATTTAGAGTGATTTACCATACCATTTCCCTCCATCACTTTGGGTACCGGTCTGGTAGAGTGGTCTTGTTGGCATGGAGGGTTGTTGCCTCCATCCCTTCTTGGATATGCAAGCTGGGAAGGCTATGGTGAGGCTGCATAAGATGGGTTTGCGGTAAGATGATGGGTCGGACCGGTGGTAGCATCAATCCATGTTCTGGTCAACCCAGAAATTGCACTGGTTCAGGAGCTGTTTGTCCAGGGAGTCGAGTCGAACCCAGAACCAGAAGCAAAATGGTCGATCGGTCCGAAATTTGGCTATTGCCGACCTGCAAAATTGCAGCTACTCCAGCGTTGGAAGTAGGCGAAAGTGACTACATTAGATCCGAACGATTGGGAAGTAAAGTTAAGCCAGGAGGAACCGTAGACCGATTTGGGGCTTGGATTTCTTCAATTTGCAGATTAACTATTGCCCCAGCTTTGTCTCATGTAGGAAGTGACGTTTGGTTGCTCGGTCCTACTTCCATCCAAGTGTGGAAACCCTTCATCATTTCCTACTGCTTCGCGAAAATTCCATCCTTATGTGCCGTCGGAGCTCTGAGCTCGGCCAAGACTTTATCCATCTCGTTCTTAGTTAGGTATTAGGATGATTGTTTGTGGGAGGAAGTCTGCTGCCTTGCCCCCGCTACTGCTGCGTTTGCTGGCCTAGCAGTTCGAGATTGAGCGTGAGAAGGTGCTGAATCCTTCTTCCGTTTTCCCATTGCTTCTTTAAGAGTTGGCGAAGGTTGTAGGGTATAATTGTTCCCCCCTTCCCGGCGCACCAAAGCGATGACGTCAAAAGTTAGTTTAATGACGATCAACGCCCAACGTATGTTAACTACACATGATATTATTCACGAAAATGCGAGAAAAAGGTAAATTAACATAGAAGACACAATATTTTATAGTGGCATGACTTAATCCAAGCCTATGTCCACTTATAATATTTGTTTATATTGTCGATTACAGGTTACAATGGTTTTTAAGTGGAAGAAAGTAGAGAAATAAGAGATCTTTACACAAAATCCTTGTATCGTACTTAGAATATTTGGCATGTTATTTTTGGGATGCCGAATAGAAAATTTCGAGTAGCAGATTCTTGTTGTCTCTCTATTTCTGGAAATGATTGTATTTATAGGGGAAGATGTGGACAGATATGGTATGCATCGTGACACATATCTTTTTAAGGATTGGGCACATGTTCCGCTGCTACTTTAGTCGTAGGATATCCTGGCGATTCCGTAGAATTTCGACAGCCTCTCGGCGTCACACAAGTTTTCTGAAAACGAAGTGGGCAGGGGTTCGACGCTATGGGGTTTATAATTTAACCAGCGAATAAATAAACGTGTTATTGGTTCGAGGAGAAAACGGGGAAGCATTTTAGGAAAACGGGGCTTGAGTTTTTAGAGGTGGGGTCTGCGGGTTAGGCTGTAATGGAGGTGGGAACAAGCGTGACGGGTGTGGGATGTTTGGGTGCGGGTGTGGTGATTTTAAGGAGAGGAGATAGGGTTTTAAGGTTTTTAATGGGTAGGGAGGCTTTTGGGGAGGAGGGGACCCACGGATGGTGGTGGCAGTTGGAGGAGGGAAAGACGACATAGGGAGGGAGTTGGCCGGGCGGTGGGTTGAAGAGGGAGGGGTGGGTGGAGGTAGATAAAGAGGGGAGAGGAGAAATAAATGAGGAAAGTAAAGTCAAAAAGGAGGAGGAAGGCCTTGGTGTTATAGGCAATGGATAGTCCACGGATCACTGAGGCGTCGAAATGAGATGAAAGGGGAGAAAGCACACTTAGGGGGCTTCATTGCATGACAACACATAGAAGAAATAACTCCAATTAACCAGTTAAGTGTGAATGCTTAACTTAGATTACATTAAATCTGCCGATGCGTTTTCTACTCGTATGACCATATACTGATTTTGATTGCTACAAAATTTGGAATCCTGCTATGTTTTTCAGATACGGTTCCAACGGAACTTGTCTCGTCAAATTCCGAAGTTGTTTGCTCAAAAAATTCCAGTTCGAGTTCAAATTAGTAACCGGTTCATGTTTTAATTTCGCACGGCCGCTTACTAACTCAGATTGGCGCAAAAATTGAATTCTTTCAATAATTTAACGTCCCAGATCCGATAAAATTGCTTTCGACGAATTCCGAGATCATTTGCAAAATATCTACTTTTAGGCTATTAAAATAAAATTATCCAATTTTAAATTGACTATAAATCCTTATATAATTTATTTATCCAAAATTTTAGGTCATTACATGAACAAATCCAAAGAAGAACCGAAATAAGCACAAATGCATGACAGGGTGTTAATAGGCCAATGCAGCAGTTCAAGCATAATGCAGAGGATAGAAGACAGTTAGCATATGTATGCATGAGTAGAACGACATCTCAAGGAAGAACAAAATCAAGTGATAATAAACTATAGGTGCAGAAGTGTACAATGTAACAAATGTACACGAGTACAACAAAATATGAAGCAACATATCACAAATCTAGTATCTATTCCTTTTCAATTACACAAAAGCCAAAAATCAGTGTAGAATTGGTTCAAAATTGAATACTAAAGTGGATTCAGAAACAAGAGTAAATGGTCAAACATAACAAGTCAAAGATAGTCAATTTTCTCTATTCAGTAAATGTAAATCAAAGAGTACATATTCATGTTGAAATTGTCTAAAGATTCAAGCCATAACAACCATAAAGCCGAATATTCAACATATATGCGCAAGACTGAATCAACACGTAAATTCATAGATTTCTAGGGTTATTAACCCTAAAAATACCCACAATCATCACTGGAAAGAAATTCATCCAATCATAGTCGAACAGGCACCTAATCGATAAGGGGCAGATTTACTTACAACTTTGAAGTGCACATTTGATCTCAACAAATCCAGCAACCACAAGAAAAACAAATCTTAAACTGATCGGCGAAGCTACTCAAATTCAACAATTTCATTTTGATCGAACTATATAAGGAGCGATGGGTTATTGGAGTGAAAAACCTAATCCATTTGTCATAGCAAATACAACAAGTCGAAGATGAGAAACAAAAAAGCTTGGATAGGCTAGCGATTGGGCTTCAAAAGGGGTCGGACACCATATTTTAATGGGCATGTTTGTTTATTTATTGGGGTTTTTATTTTAGTTCATTTTTCAAGTGTTTAAAATTCTGTCTTGTTTTGTTTACAAACTCTATATTTTTAGGTAGCAAATTACGGGGCTTAGTTTGAGAATTCGCAACTAGTGGATGAGTTTTGATCGTAGGGTTAGAAGAATTAGATGTGCGATAGTTGCGAGTTTAATGATGTGTGTAGCTTTCTATTTTTTAACTACTAGTAGAAAGCTTGCGTAAAGTTTTGAGCATAGGATTAGAACAACCAGATGAGCAAGAGTCGCAAGTTTATAGATTTTGTAAGCATCAGATTGTTAACTCCTAGTAGAAACCTTGGCAGCAGCAGTAGGTAGGCTACTTCCCAAACTGGATACATTTTCGTATGTGATTTACTTTCTATATTTACTCTCATTATTATCTATGTGGATATTTTACTATTCGCTATTCTATGAAAAATTATTATAAACCCTATTCATCTTCCTCAAGGGTAAATTTAGATCTTACATTAGTTACTATAGTTTCTCCTATTGTAACAACTTGGAATTTTGAGAAGCAATTGACTAAATTTTATGCTTGAGATTTAATTAGTAAAACTAAAAGTTTATAATTGAAATGTAATTAGTTAAATTGAACATAACATATCATGTTTTTATTGAGGATGATTAAGATATTTAAGTGTAAATTTAAATTAATTTTGGGCTAGTAAAAGAATTTTTATTAAAGTGAACTAAATGTAATGTATTAGAAGTAATCAAATAAAATAGAATAAATATAGAAACTAATTGTATATAATTGAAAGTACGTTATTTGTTTGAGTAGACAACATAATTTGATAATATTTTATAACTGAGCAATGTAACAACCCGAATATCGACAGACCCATTTTTTTTTTCAAAAATCCAAATATACCGAAGCTCGAGTTGGCTTGTCTGGTATCCTACAAAAAGTCAAAGATAAATATATCAAAGCTCATAATAGAAATCTCATAGTAGAAGGGAATAAAATACAATACTATGTAAGTACTTACTAACACAATGACACTTATATAGCAAGTGTCCCTAAACAACTGAATCTCAACCACCTATCTAACCTATAGGTTTGTTACGAGGAGAGGATCAAAACAAAATTTCTGGTGAGTGGAAAAATTATACTTTCTACAAATAACACTGCATATACTATTTTATCGCTTGTTCAAATGTAGCGGCCCGGAAATTTCGACTCTCGATTTCAGATACTAATACACTCATGTCCAAAGTCAAGTACCGAAAACCCATGAAGCTAATAGAAAGAAATTAGAAGATGAGAAATAGAAAGAAAGTTAAGAATAGAGGAAAGAAGAAAAACAACAATACATAGTCTTACATCGAAGCAGAATAAAATATAATACAGAAATAAATCTTTATTGGAAAACTTGAAACAATACTTACATTTATCAGGGTACAATGGGCATTTAACATATCTGGACAGTTATAGCAGTCTGTCCTTGTTTGCAATACACATCGGAAACAATTAAACGAATCATATGTCTGAACTCCTCCAGCTCGTCTTTTGAAATTCGTATCGTCTTAACCAGAACCTGTACAACTCGGTTTGAACCAACTGCGTCTGACCCGAGCATTACAAACGCCACAGGACAGTCTGGTGAACCAGCGTGAGAAAAACTTACTAAATTATTGGCATCATCCAACTTGATTTAAAGTTAAAAATCATTTCAAAGAAAAGGATAATAGTAAGACCAATCCACACATAAACACGGACGGTTTCTACCTTACGGTAACCCAAAACATTTTTGAAAACGATATCTTGTTGCAATATTATAATAATGTCTAAATACAAATAAGTATAATCTAGTAGAATGCTTGCATTTCACGCTGTATATATATAGTATACAATCAAAACCGCGGACGCTTATTGGAGATCGGATTTCCATCTATGACAAGGTATGGAACCACCTTCTGATAGTGTATCTTTAGAGAGGAATACACTGGGTTCTACAAGAACATCTTGCAACCCGGCCCACACATGACCGGCCACTCATTTCTCTTGAGTGTATCAAATATATTGTCACCTTACGGCTACACAGCTACCATTTCTCGGGAGATGTAGAAATGAAAAGAAGTAACAAATATGAATATTCTCTAGATGGTGACAATACACCCTAATGGGTGCGACACACATAGCCATGTTGTTTGCCCGATTTTTGTCATTTCCCGGTGGATGAGGCTTGAGTTCATAATTTATTTGTTTGTTTGTTTATTTATTCTTAGAGAACATCTGGACACCATTCACTTTGAATGTCACATCGTCAGATCCGCCAAATCACTAATTGGCGTCCACAAAAATACTCTGGTAGTTAAGCGAAGAGAAGTGCCCTTCTCTGCCCCTAACAGAAATATGTTTGTAAAAATCAACGTACGTGATTCTTTTGGAAATACTTTGTCAGACCTTCGTCCATACAAGTTGTCCTGTGTAACAACCCTGAATTTTGGGGTAAATTTAAAATTTTATTTTAAGTAATTTTAAATGAGTTTTGATATTTAGAATAATTTATTTTGAATAATAATGATCACAAATATTGGTTCAAATCGAAGTTAGAATGAATAAATTAATTTTAATTATAAAAAGAGTTAGAAATAGCGCGGTAGTTTGAAAAGTCAAACTTGAACTTTGACTGACCGTATAGGACGCAAAATTTAACGGATTTTAGTGAAACCAAAAATATTAGAATCTATTTAAAATATCTTTCCAACGAATCCGAAAAATCAAAATTTCATAGCGGAAATCAAAAGTTATGGCCAATTCAATTTTTAGAGGGTCGCTATGAAATTTATAAGGGTCAAAAATGTTACTTTTCACATATGTAGGAATTTCGACTCGAAACCACTTCCATTGAGTTCGAAATGATGTTTTTGCATTGAAAAACAGTAAACACTTATATATTTCGAGTTTCGAAAATTATTTGTTTAAAAATGTATTTTTAATATTAAATATATACGCCTTAAAAATGGAAATTTTGCAAACGACCTCCGTTTTTGACGAGACCACTTTTGTTGGATCCGGAATATTAAATTATTACTAGATTCCAAAATTCGTAATTTTTGGAGTCAGCATGTGGTCGCTATTAATTTTACAGTGAAAAACGGTCAATTTTCAGACTTTAAAAATTCATAATTTATTCATACGGACTCGGAATTTATCGAAACCAGTTTCTTTGAATCCGTAATGTCAAGAAATATTTATGTTTCAATTTTCATAAAAATTGGAATTCGTAGGTGTTAAGACGAATTTTTAGAATATGAAAATGGGTGCAAATTGTATAAATAAATACATAAAAGGGTAATTGGGCCTAATAACATTCTTAACCCCATATAAAATATCTTTTCCTCAGCCATTAGCTGAATCATAACCCTAAACCTACCAGCCACCTTCTCCTTCTTCATTTTCATGTCCTCCACTCTAAATAATTCTTTGCAAATAAGCCCCTGAAAACAAAACAATTTATAACTCTCAATTCAAACCAAATCAGACCAAACCCTTTCTGGGTTTTGTTCATCTTCTTATCCTCTATCTACCACGAAAAATTCACGACCTATCGTCGCACGGATTCGCCGGAATCTCAATCTAAAGGCAGCAGCCATATTTTCGTTTTTTGGCTATTGCGGGCCCTACGAAGAGAGTTAGGTCGAGCGACTTCAGGCAGAGGTAGAGGGGAACCATACGGTTCTTTTGGCGGTGGTGGCATGGTCTCAGGTGGTCGGAGTTGGTCGGAATGTCAATTTTATTGGAGGGGTGCTGAAAACAGGACAGTCGCAAAGATGAGCAATTTCCCGTCAATCCGTGCATTTTCAGGCGAAGTGACAAACAGAGAAGTTGTTCGGGAGGTCGAGGCCAAGCTACTGTAAAAATTTGGAGGCAGTAAGAGCACCGAGGCGGCCGCAGCACCAAGATGAACGGAAACTGTACTTTTCCGTTCATCTGCAGATCGTGGGCCCCGCGTGGCGAATTGGAGGAGGGACCACCAGCCGTGGAAAGAGGGGGAGAAGCCGGAGAGAATGGCGCTGGTTTCGTGCAATTCCGACGTACGGTTTGGCCGTGGCGAGCATTTTAAGTTCAGGGTGCTGTTTGAAAAAAAAAGGTTAGGGGCTTAAACGCGAAACATTTATGTTCTATGTTCGTAATGCAATATCTTTTACATACGAGATCGAAATTTGACGATTTCAGGTCTGCTGTGATCGTGGCGATGAGAGCTTCGCATGGACACGAAATTTGTCCAATTTGGAGAAAATTGAAATTTTGGGTAATTTTTACAAATTTAAATATTATTTTAATCGATTTGTTAACTTCACAAGTGCATAACTTTTTGTCACGTTATCGAAATTGCATGAAACTGAATCCGTTGAGATCGTTATGTCAAGAACTTCGAGCGAGCAGTAATTTTGTCCAATTTGGAGCAAGTTGGAAATTTGGGTAATTTTCATAATTTAAATTAGTGAATATTAGGCTCACATCCCTATTTTGAAACTTAATTAGGCTCACATCCGGTCATAAACTTAATATAAATTAGGTTCCTGTTTTCAAAACTTATAAAATAATAATTTAAAAAAAATAAAAAAAAATCGTAAATTAGTAATAAAATATATTACGCATTATACAAAAAAATCAGTTCAAAAAACAACAAAAATAATGTCAGAAAGAAGAAAACAACAAAAAAACAAAAAAAAACTGCAGTTAAATGCATAATATTATGCACGGTTTTTATTTTATTGCATGCATATGTGGAATTATTTCAGGTCTTCCAGCGCATAGATTTAAGTTAATATTTCAGTTCATTTTTACTTGCATCTGAATGTGCAAATTTCTCAGAAAACATGCACACATGTGTGCAAAAATTTTATAGGATAACACACTGGCTAAAAGTAGGGACCTAATTTATAAAAAAAAACAAAGTTCTAAAATTTTTGCAATATCTTTTACATACGAGATATTTTTGCAATATGTTTGAAAAAAAAAGGTTAGGGGCTTAAACGCGAAACATTTATGTTCTATGTTCGTAATGCAATATCTTTTACATACGAGATCGAAATTTGACGATTTCAGGTCTGCTGTGATCGTGGCGATGAGAGCTTCGCGTGGACACCAAATTTGTCCAATTTGGAGAAAATTGAAATTTTACAAATTTAAATATTATTTTAATCGATTTATTAACTTCGCAAGTGCATAACTTTTTGTCACGTTATCGAAATTGCATGAAACTGAATCCGTTGAGATCGTTATGTCAAGAACTTCGAGCGAGCAGTAATTTTGTCCAATTTGGAGAAAGTTGGAAATTTGGGTAATTTTCATAATTTAAATTAATTATTTAATTATTACAAACTTCGAAAATTCATATCTTTTTGATACGAACTTGAAATCGCACGAAACAGGATTTGCTGCGATCAGTGAGTCGAGAGCTACGCGTAGACACTAATTTCATCAAATTTGGAGCATGTTGAATTTTGGGCTAAAATTGGGCCCGAGCCGTCATTTAAAGCCGGCAAAGGTGAGAACTTTTTTCTCACTCATTTTTAATGTTCAGTAATTATTTATTTTATTAAATAATTATTTTTTAACGCCTGTGATGATTTGTTGTGAATTAATTCCGTGTTATTCATAATTGGTTGTGAGTTAATGTTTGGGTTATTGCGATGTTTGGATTTGAAATTGTGTAATAGGCATGTAAATTTATTAACACTAATTATTAATAAATTATGTAACACAGCCATATACAAGTTACCTGACTTGTGTATGTTGATTGGGCCGTTATTTCCACACTAATCGCCCAAGTGCACAAACAATACACTGTTATTTGAATTTTGTTGTAATGATCATTATGTGTTGTTTGTATGTTAAATTTAATGTATATTGGTTTAATGTCAATTGCATGAATGATGAACGTCGATTGAATTATTGAAATGTAATTTTGTGATTGTTGGAATTAGCATATACCTTATTTTGAAAATGCGTTGTTTTGGAAATTCATGTTTTGAATGCATTGGTTGTGTCTCATTCCGTTGAAAGAAATTTGAAACTTTTCAAATGATTTTCCGTTACAGAATTAATGTCGAATTTAATAACATTAAATGTAATTTAATGTGAATTAAGCTGTCTTGATAATTTCATGCTATCTTTGGCGAAAATGGTTAATAACATTAATTTCATTTATCATATAATAAATGATTCAAGTTTTGAAATTTGAAAATTATCACTTAACATTTATTAAAATAAATAGGATATGCTTGACCCGAGGTTAGATTGAGTTGTGGTATAAGACTGCCCGGACCCGCCCGGCATTTCCAGCAACCACAACAATATATATCTAATGGGAGAGGTTAATGCGATATTAATTAATTAATATAAAGGTTTGAAATTCAAAGGGTCATGCATTTTGAAAGATTAAATATAATGATAATAGATGCAGCATTAATGATGGATTAATAAAGAAGGAGAGTTTTTTTTTTTCCAAAATGTAACATTTCATTAAAAGTCTTATAAGAACGTGGAAAATGTTTAGTAATAAAAGTCTAATCTTTTATTAAAGATTAGAACGCTAAAATATTAGTTAATAAAAGTTGTTTCTTTTATTAAAGTTATGAACGCTAAAACGTTTTTAATAATAAAAGTCTTCTTTTATTAATGTTAAGTACGTTAAATAGGTTTTGATAATAAAAGTTAATCCTTTTATTAAGATTAATAACGTTAGGTATGTTTTAATAATAAAAGGTATTCTTTTATTAATATTAATAACTTTAAGTATATTTTTGTTAACGTAAGTTATTAGGATTAAGAACGCTGAATTTATTTTGATATGTAAAGAAAGACATTAACATTAATTTTTGTTAATAAAAGAAAAGAAAGACATTAACATTAATTTTTGTTAATAAAAGAAAAGAAAGACATTAACATTGATTTTTATTTAAAAGAGAAAATGATTTCATTTTGGTTAAAAAGAAAAGATGGAATTTCACCGTCATTTTTGTTGAATTGAAAAGATACAAATTTTCACCGTCTTGTGTTAATAATGAAATATAAAAGAATTCCACTATATGTAAATTTACATTATTTTATAATGTTAAAATTTAAGAAAATGCACCGTATGTTAAATTGACATTTTTGTTTAATGTAAAAAGAAAAGAAATCCACTGTATGCTATTTCACATTAATTTATAATGTAATATAATTGAAATACACCGCATGTTAAGTTAACATTATTTAAAATGTTAATATAAAGAAAATTAACTGTATAAAGTTAACATATTTTTAATGTTAATATTAAAGAGTATTTACCCGTAGGATGAATTTACATATTTTTAATGTTAATAAAAAGGAATTGAACCGTATGTAAATTTAACATTATTTTTAATGTTAATAAAAAGGAATCGAACCGTATGTAAATTTAACATTATTTTTAATGTTAATAAAAAGGAATTGAACCGTATGTAAATTTAACATTATTTTTAATGTTAATAAAAAGGAATTGAACCGTATGTAAGATTAACATTATTTATAATGTTAAACAAAAGAGAATTTACCTCGTAAGAAAAATGTACATTATTTATAAATGTATATGAAAAGGAAAGATTGATTTACATTATTCTAATGTAAATATTAAAAGAGAATGGACCATATGATTTATTAACATTATTTTAATGTTTTATAAAAAGAAAAGATTGTTTAACATTATTTTTGATATTGATTAAAAAGAAGATCGCACCGTATGTATTAACACACTTTTATTAATGTATGTATAAAAAGAGAAATTTACATTGTAAGAGAAATTGGCATTAACATTTATTTATAATGTTAATATTAGAGTATTTTCACCACATGATAAGATGTACACTTTTATTTGTAAAAGTAAGTTGGCATTTTCACTGTATGATAAGATTTACTTTTTATTTGTAAAATAAGGTAGGAATTCACCGCATGACAAGGTTTACTCTTTATTTTGTAAATATAAAGTAGGAATTTGCGATGTATCAAAATATACATTTTTCATGTGTAATGTAAAGATAGAAAAATTAACATTATTTTCAATGTTAATAAAAATAGAAAATGCATTGTATGTTAAGGTAACATTATTTTCAATGTTAATAAAAAGAAAAACATACCGTAGGATAAAAATACATTATTTTTAATGTATATTAAAAGAAAAATTTTCATCGTAGTAAATGTACATTATTTATAATGTGAATAGAATGGAAATGTCATCGTAAAATAAAATTACATTTTAGATGTAATTGAGATTGAGAATGCATTTAGAAAGAGAATGAGTATTTTATATAAGTAAATGGAATCATAATATAATTGAAAGATGAAATGAAATAAATAGAGCGATGAATTATAATTTACGTTTTAATGTAAATTATAAAGATTTTAAAATAAAAATAAAATAAAAGGGAATAATTCACCGTCTAATTATAAATTACATTTTCATGTAAGATTAAGAAATGGAAAAGAAAAAAATAAAGGAAAAAGGGAGATGTATGTAAGAACGATGAATTAAACGAATTATTTATATATATATTTATATATATAAAAAATTAAACGAATCGAGCGCGGTAGTTCGCGTTTTGAAATCGAACTTTTAAACGACTATACCGGAAGATCCGACCGTCGGATTTTCCCGAAACTGAAACCGTTAGGACCGTCTTGGAAAAATCTTTCCAAGGATATATAATATGTCAAATTCTAACGGTTAGATTTTGAGAAATGTAAAATCAAAATTGGTTGAATGCAGCGCCATAGTCGCCCATGGACTTAAGGCGTCGTTATATAAAAATTTAATTATTTTAAATAATTAAAATAGGAATGAAGCGTTAATAAAAATAATTATTAATGTGTAAGAAGGATTTTAAATATATATATATATGTATATATACGAGGATTATTTGGAAAGTCCGAGTTTATCTCATTCCAAATAATTAAACGACGTTTAAAAATCCAAGATTGGAAGACGGCGATTGAGGACCATCAAATCTCCACATCGAATGGACGATGATGACTGTTGCCTTAGAATGGTTCGCTACCATGATAAGGTAATAGTAGGAGTTGTCCGGACGTAATGTTGATTTGTACGGGTTTGGCTTTCGCTCAGACCCAGAGCATAAGCTTATAAATGGATTGTGTGTCCGACATCGTACTCCATTATATATCATGTTATTAATCTTCTGTCGAATGTATGGATATTTGGTGGCGAAGAATTTATTCTCTTGCTTAACACCCGTTCATATATTTCGGCAAAGGATTGGTAGTGTGATATGGAGTGATGATGTGGCATGCCAAGATGCAATGATCAAGGCTTTGTTGAAAAGCAGGCCTTGTGGGATGATCAAAGCATAGCCTGTTTAGGCATAGCTTTATGTATGACGTGACTTCACGAGTCTCACACACCGGCGGAGTCTAAAACGGGAGAAGGGAACGCAGGGAGTGCACACGTTTCTTTCTTGCTAGAGTGGTGCCAGGGACCAACCAGCGCTGGCATTTATTCATTGTGGTTGTTGGATTGTTCGAGGCCTCGGTTTATGCGGTCGCCACTGGCCGTATTGTGGGTCCAAAAGGACCGAGAAGCGTGTGTCCAGGCATAACTAATCCACAAAAGTAAGTGTGGACCGGCCCTGCAGCTATCCAAGGGTTGGACAGAGTACCAATCCAGGGGCATTGCTAGAGTGTCTCGAATCGGTAAGAATCTCCTCCCTAGCCTTGACTCAGATGGTAATCCAAATTCCAAATACGACCCTACGGTTTTGACTGTATTACTAGTATGGAGATATAGTAGGATGGGGTACTATGTTTCCTAGGATTGATACATTTATTTTGAAATGTTTTTATTACACACTAATAATAATATTAAACTCGTATTTGCCGTATTTAGCATGTTTAATCACCATAAGGGAAAACTCTATCCTCTGGTGTGCGTTGCATTGTGTGATGGGACTTGAGTCTTATGGTGATTCCATTTTTCTAAAAAGCATTGCGATGTTTTACGTTCTGACACTTTAAATTATGCACGACAATCCATTGAGTAAACCCGTTCCGCATTAGCGGCGTGGTCTTTGGATTTGTCATATTATTATTACTAAACTAGTTATGAATTCTCATACCAGTCCCACGACTGACCCGTAGTTTGTTTCACCTTTTTGCAAACTCGGGTGCCCACTTTTCTACACGGGCAGCCAAGTAAACAGGTTCATTCTCTGCTTGGAGTCTTGTCTTGGAGTTGCTCATTATCTTTGCTTGGATTTGCTTTTGTGGAGAGGTGATGACTTGGAGCTTTGAGGACAACTATCATTTACTTCTATTGCATTTTTCTATCTTTAAGTTCAGTCTTTAGACTTGTTTCATTTCGTACTGCTTATTTTGGGAGTTGGAACTTATTTTCATTTCTGCAAACTTGATGTAATAATTTGGATTCTGTGACTGTTGGGATTCTGTGGTTTATGACATTATATTTCCGCTGCTATGATGTTATTATGCTATGGTTTTCCTCTGCTATATTGTATCAGTGATATGTATTGTTATATTAATGTTGTATTCCATATGATTATTCCTTACTTTCACCTAGTGGAGGTTTGGGGTCATCACAGTTGGTATCAGAGCTTTGGTTAAACTTAGCTTTGAAATATGACACATTTATAAAAATTCGTTTACATAGAATCACAATATTCTATGGCGAACATTTCATGTGATACATAATAGCCAGTCACTTTCGTCATCTTTTCATTCATCTTTCGATCTTTTCTATCCCTTAGAACCACCATTACAGTTGTTCTGACTCTTCCCTTTATCGTACAGAACTAACTAAAAATGGGTACTCGGGCCGCTAGAACTAGTAGAGCTAGAGCAAGGAGGCAAGACGCAACTGGAACTGAGGAGCTTTATTCCCAACGACACGGTTAAGAAGTTAGAAATTAAAACATTCTACGTTCTCTAGGTTAGTTCCTACTCTTCTATTTCTCTTTTCCTTTTCGAGGACGAAAAGTTCTTAAGTGGGGGAGATTGTAACAACCCTGAATTTTGGGGTAAATTTAAAATTTTATTTTAAGTAATTTTAAATGAGTTTTGATATTTAGAATAATTTATTTTAAATAATAATGATCACAAATATTGGTTCAAATCGAAGTTAGAATGAATAAATTAATTTTAATTATAAAAAGAGTTAGAAATAGCGCGGTAGTTCGAAAAGTCAAACTTGAACTTTGACTGACCGTATAGGACGCAAAATTTAACGGATTTTAGTGAAACCAAAAATATTAGAATCTATTTAAAGATATATTTCCAACGAATCTAAAAAATCGAAATTTCATAGCGGAAATCAAAAGTTATGGCCAATTCAATTTTTAGAGGGTCGCTACGAAATTTATAAGGGTCAAAAATGCTACTTTTCACATATGTAGGAATTTCGACTCGAAACCACTTCCATTGAGTTCGAAATGATGATTCTGCATTGAAAAACAGTAAACACTTATATATTTCGAGTTTCGAAAATTATTTGTTTAAAAATGTATTTTTAATATTAAATATATACGCCTTAAAAATGGAAATTTTGCAAACGACCTCCGTTTTTGACGAGACCACTTTTGTTGGATCCAGAATATTAAATTATTACTAGATTCCAAAATTCGTAATTTTTGGAGTCAGTATGTGGTCGCTATTAATTTTACAGTGAAAAACTGTCAATTTTCAGACTTTAAAAATTCATAATTTATTCATACGGACTCGGAATTTAACGAAACCATTTTCTTTGAATCTGTAATGTCAAGAAATATTTATGTTTCAATTTTCATAAAAATTGGAATTCGTAGGTGTTAACACGAATTTTTAGAATATGAAAATGGGTGCAAATTGTATAAATAAATACATAAAAGGGTAATTGGGCCTAATAACATTTTTAACCCCATATAAAATATCTTTTCCTCAGCCATTAGCTGAATCATAATCCTAAACCTACCAGCCACCTTCTCCTTCTTCATTTTCATGTCCTCCACTCTAAATAATTCTTTGCAAATAAGCCCCTGAAAACAAAACAATTTATAACTCTCAATCCAAACCAAATCAGACCAAACCCTTTCTGGGTTTTGTTCATCTTCTTATCCTCTATCTACCACGACAAATTCACGACCTATCGTCGCATGGATTCGCCGGAATCTCAATCTAAAGGCAACAACCATATTTTCGTTTTTTGGCTATTGCGGGCCCCACGAAGAGAGTTAGGTCGAGCGACTTCAGGCAGAGGTAGAGGGGAACCATACGGTTCTTTTGGCGGTGGTGGCATGGTCTCAGGTGGTCGGAGTTAGCCGGAATGTCAATTTTATTGGAGGGGTGCTGAAAACAGGACAGTCGCAAAGATGAGCAATTTCCCGCCAATCCGTGCATTTTCAGGCGAAGTGACAAACAGAAAAATTGTTCGGGAGGTCGAGGCCAAGCTACTGTAAAAATTTGGGGGCAGTAAGAGCACCTAGGCGGCCGGAGCACCAAGATGAACGGAAACTGTACTTTCCCGTTCATCTGCAGATCGTGGGCCCCACGTGGCGAATTGGAGGGGGGACCACCAGCCGTGGAAAGAGGGGGAGAAGCCGGAGAGAATGGCGCTGGTTTCGTGCAATTCCGACGTACGGTTTGGCCGTGGCGAGCATTTTAAGTTCAGGGTGCTGTTTGAAAAAAAAAGGTTAGGGGCTTAAACGCGAAACATTTATGTTCTATGTTCGTAATGCAATATCTTTTACATACGAGATCGAAATTTGACGATTTCAGGTCTGCTGTGATCGTGGCGATGAGAGCTTCGCATGGACACGAAATTTGTCCAATTTGGAGAAAATTGAAATTTTGGGTAATTTTTACAAATTTAAATATTATTTTAATCGATTTGTTAACTTCACAAGTGCATAACTTTTTGTCACGTTATCGAAATTGCATGAAACTGAATCCGTTGAGATCGTTATGTCAAGAACTTCGAGCGAGCAGTAATTTTGTCCAATTTGGAGCAAGTTGGAAATTTGGGTAATTTTCATAATTTAAATTAGTGAATATTAGGCTCACATCCCTATTTTGAAACTTAATTAGGCTCACATCCGGTCATAAACTTAATATAAATTAGGTTCCTGTTTTCAAAACTTATAAAATAATAATTTAAAAAAAATAATAAAAAATCGTAAATTAGTAATAAAATATATTACGCATTATACAAAAAAATCAGTTCAAAAAACAACAAAAATAATGTCAGAAAGAAGAAAACAACAAAAAAACAAAAAAAAACTGCAGTTAAATGCATAATATTATGCACGGTTTTTATTTTATTGCATGCATATGTGGAATTATTTCAGGTCTTCCAGCGCATAGATTTAAGTTAATATTTCAGTTCATTTTTACTTGCATCTGAATGTGCAAATTTCTCAGAAAACATGCACACATGTGTGCAAAAATTTTATAGGATAACACACTGGCTAAAAGTAGGGACCTAATTTATAAAAAAAAACAAAGTTCTAAAATTTTTTAAACCCGCCCCCTATTTTATTTTTTCCGCCTTTTTGTATTTTTATAAAAAAAATGTGCATATGTTCATAAAAAAAAGAAAAATTCTAAAATATGGAAATAATGTCAGGATTCTACGGAAATCGAAAAAAAATAGTTGCATACATTTATGCAATTATTACCGATAATTGCATATATGTATGCAACTTTTCTGTAAGCTGTTTTCGGATTAAAATCTGAAAATAAACCTGCACAAATGTATGCAAGTATTTGAAATTTTTGCGCACATGTATGCATTTATTTGCATGAAGAAACGCCAACGAAGATGAATGTAGTGATAAATAAGCACGGATGTATGCAGGAAAATGATATATGTGCATACTATTATGCATTTAACTGCATATTTCGTTTTTTTCTCTTTTTTTTTATTTTTGACGCCTTGTTTTATGGTTTTTTGTTCTGAATTTTTTAGCACTTACATGTTTTATTTAAATACGAATTTACGTGATTTTTTATATTTTTTTTATATTTTTTTGATGAATTTTCAGAAAATAGGGACCTAATTTACAATAAGTTTATGACCGGTTTTTTTTATATTTTGAAACTTAATAGGGACCTCTAAAAACGCACCCTTTAAATTAATTATTTAATTATTACAAACTTCGAAAATTCATATCTTTTTGATACGAACTCGAAATCGCACGAAACAGGATTTGCTGCGATCAGTGGGTCGAGAGCTACGCGTAGACACTAATTTCATCAAATTTGGAGCATGTTGAATTTTGGGCTAAAATTGGGCCCGAGCCGTCATTTAAAGCCGGCAAAGGTGAGAACTCTTTTCTCACTCATTTTTAATGTTCAGTAATTATTTATTTTATTAAATAATTATTTTTTAACGCCTGTGATGATTTGTTGTGAATTAATTCCGTGTTATTCATAATTGGTTGTGAGTTAATGTTTGGGTTATTGCGATGTTTGGATTTGAAATTGTGTAATAGGCATGTAAATTTATTAACACTAATTATTAATAAATTATGTAACACATCCATATACAAGTTACCTGACTTGTGTATGTTGATTAGACCGTTATTTCCACACTAATCGCCCAAGTGCACAAACAATACACTGTTATTTGAATTTTGTTGTAATGATCATTATGTGTTGTTTGTATGTTAAATTTAATGTATATTGGTTTAATGTCAATTGCATGAATGATGAACGTCGATTGAATTATTGAAATGTAATTTTGTGATTGTTGGAATTAGCATATACCTTATTTTGAAAATGCGTTGTTTTGGATATTCATGTTTTGAATGCATTGGTTGTGTCTCATTCCGATGAAAGAAATTTGAAACTTTTCAAATGATTTTCCGTTACAGAATTAATGTCTAATTTAATAACATTAAATGTAATTTAATGTGAATTAAGCTGTCTTGATAATTTCATGCTATCTTTGGCGAAAATGGTTAATAACATTAATTTCATTTATCATATAATAAATGATTCAAGTTTTGAAATTTGAAAATTATCACTTAACATTTATTAAAATAAATAGGATATGCTTGACCCGAGGTTAGATTGAGTTGTGGTATAAGACTGCCCGGACCCGCCCGGCATTTCCAGCAACCACAACAATATATATCTAATGTGAGAGGTTAATGCGATATTAATTAATTAATTAATATAAAGGTTTGAAATTCAAAGGGTCATGCATTTTGAAAGATTAAATATAATGATAATAGATGCAGCATTAATGATGGATTAATAAAGAAGGAGATTTTTTTTTTCCAAAATGTAACATTTCATTAAAAGTCTTATAAGAACGTGGAAAATGTTTAGTAATAAAAGTCTAATCTTTTATTAAAGATTAGAACGCTAAAATATTAGTTAATAAAAGTTGTTTCTTTTATTAAAGTTATGAACGCTAAAACGTTTTTAATAATAAAAGTCTTCTTTTATTAATGTTAAGTACGTTAAATAGGTTTTGATAATAAAAGTTAATCCTTTTATTAAGATTAATAACGTTAGGTATGTTTTAATAATAAAAGGTATTCTTTTATTAATATTAATAACTTTAAGTATATTTTTGTTAACGTAAGTTATTGGGATTAAGAACGCTGAATTTATTTTGATATGTAAAGAAAGACATTAACATTAATTTTTGTTAATAAAAGAAAAGAAAGACATTAACATTAATTTTTGTTAATAAAAGAAAAGAAAGACATTAACATTGATTTTTATTTAAAATAGAAAATGATTTCATTTTGGTTAAAAAGAAAAGATGGAATTTCACCGTCATTTTTGTTGAATTGAAAAGATACAAATTTTCACCGTCTTGTGTTAATAATGAAATATAAAAGAATTCCACTGTATGTAAATTTACATTATTTTATAATGTTAAAATTTAAGATAATGCACCGTATGTTAAATTGACATTTTTGTTTAATGTAAAAAGAAAAGAAATCCACCGTATGCTATTTCACATTAATTTATAATGTAATATAATTGAAATACACCGCATGTTAAGTTAACATTATTTAAAATGTTAATATAAAGAAAATTAACTGTATGAAGTTAACATATTTTTAATGTTAATATTAAAGAGTATTTACCCGTAGGATGAATTAACATATTTTTAATGTTAATAAAAAGGAATTGAACCGTATGTAAATTTAACATTATTTTTAATGTTAATAAAAAGGAATTGAACCGTATGTAAATTTAACATTATTTTTAATGTTAATAAAAAGGAATTGAACCGTATGTAAATTTAACATTATTTTTAATGTTAATAAAAAGGAATTGAACCGTATGTAAGATTAACATTATTTATAATGTTAAACAAAAGAGAATTTACCTCGTAAGAAAAATGTACATTATTTATAAATGTATATGAAAAGGAAAGATTGATTTACATTATTCTAATGTAAATATTAAAAGAGAATGGACCATATGATTTATTAACATTATTTTAATGTTATATAAAAAGAAAAGATTGTTTAACATTATTTTTGATATTGATTAAAAAGAAGATCGCACCGTATGTATTAACACACTTTTATTAATGTATGTATAAAAAGAGAAATTTACATTGTAAGAGAAATTGGCATTAACATTTATTTATAATGTTAATATTAGAGTATTTTCACCACATGATAAGATGTACACTTTTATTTGTAAAAGTAAGTTGGCATTTTCACTGTATGATAAGATTTACTTTTTATTTGTAAAATAAGGTAGGAATTCACCGCATGACAAGGTTTACTCTTTATTTTGTGAATATAAAGTAGGAATTTGCGATGTATCAAAATATACATTTTTCATGTGTAATGTAAAGATAGAAAAATTAACATTATTTTCAATGTTAATAAAAATAGAAAATGCATTGTATGTTAAGGTAACATTATTTTCAATGTTAATAAAAAGAAAAACATACCGTAGGATAAAAATACATTATTTTTAATGTATATTAAAAGAAAAATTTTCATAATGTACATTATTTATAATGTGAATAGAATGGAAATGTCATCGTAAAATAAAATTACATTTTAGATGTAATTGAGATTGAGAATGCATTTAGAAAGAGAATGAGTATTTTATATAAGTAAATGGAATCATAATATAATTGAAAGATGAAATGAAATAAATAGAGCGATGAATTATAATTTACGTTTTAATGTAAATTATAAAGATTTTAAAATAAAAATAAAATAAAAGGGAATAATTCACCGTCTAATTATAAATTACATTTTCATGTAAGATTAAGAAGTGGAAAAGAAAAAAATAAAGGAAAAGGGGAGATGTATGTAAGAACGATGAATTAAACGAATTATTTATATATATATTTATATATATATAAAATTAAACGAATCGAGCGCGGTAGTTCGCGTTTAGAAATCGAACTTTTAAACTACTATACCGGAAGATCCGACCGTCGGATTTTCCCGAAACTGAAACCGTTAGGACCATCTTGGAAAAATCTTTCCAAGAATATATAATACGTCAAATTCTAACGGTTAGATTTTGAGAAATGTAAAATCAAAATTGGTTGAATGCAGCGCCATAGTCGCCCATGGACTTAAGGCGTCGTTATATAAAAATTTAATTATTTTAAATAATTAAAATAGGAATGAAGCGTTAATAAAAATAATTATTAATGTGTAAGAAGGATTTTAAATATATATATATATATGTATATATACGAGGATTATTTGGAAAGTCCGAGTTTATCTCATTCCAAATAATTAAACGACGTTTAAAAATCCAAGATTGGAAGACGGCGATTGAAGACCGTCAAATCTCCACATCGAATGGACGATGATGACTGTTGCCTTAGAATGGTTCGCTACCATGATAAGGTAATAGTAGGAGTTACCCGGACGTAGTGTTGATTTGTACGGGTTTGGCTTTCGCTCAGACCCAGAGCATAAGCTTATAAATGGATTGTGTGTCTGACATCGTACTCCATTATATATCATGTTATTAATCTTCTGTCGAATGTATGGATATTTGGTGGCGAAGAATTTATTCTCTTGCTTAACACCCGTTCATATATTTCGGCAAAAGATTGGTAGTGTGATATGGAGTGATGATGTGGCATGCCAAGATGCAATGATCAAGGCTTTGTTGAAAAGAAGGCCTTGTGGGATGATCAAAGCATAGCCTGTTTAGGCATAGCTTTGTGTATGACGTGACTTCACGAGTCTCACACACCGGCGGAGTCTAAAACGGGAGAAGGGAACGCAGGGAGTGCACACGTTTCTTTCTAGCTAGAGTGGTGCCAGAGACCTACCAGCGCTGGCATTTATTCATTGTGGTTGTTGGATTGTTCGAGGCCTCGGTTTATGCGGTCGCCACTGGCCGTATTGTGGGTCCAAAAGGACCGGGAAGCGTGTGTTCAGGCATAACTAATCCACAAAAGTAAGTGTGGACCGGCCCTGCAGCTATCCAAGGGTTGGACAGAGTACCAATCCTGGGGCATTGCTAGAGTGTCTCGAATCGGTAAGGATCTCCTCCCTAGCCTTGACTCAGATGGAAATCCAAATTCCAAATACGACCCTACGGTTTTGATTGTATTACTAGTATGGAGATATAGTAGGATGGGGTACTATGTTTCCTAGGATTGATACATTTATTTTGAAATGTTTTTATTATACACTAATAATAATATTAAACTCGTATTTGCCGTATTTAGCATGTTTAATCACCATAAGGGAAAACTCTATCCTCTAGTGTGCGTTGCATTGTGTGATGGGACTTGAGTCTTATGGTGATTCCATTTTTCTAAAAAGCATTGCGATGTACGTTCTGACACTTTAAATTATGCACGACAATCCATTGAGTAAACCCGTTCCGCATTAGCAGCGTGGTCTTTGGATTTGTCATATTATTATTACTAAACTAGTTATGAATTCTCATACCAGTCCCACGACTGACCCGTAGTTTGTTTCACCTTTTTGCAAACTCGGGTGCCCTCTTTTCTACACGGGCAGCCAAGTAAACAGGTTCATTCTCTGCTTGGAGTCTTGTCTTGGTGTTGCTCATTATCTTTGCTTGGATTTGCTTTTGTGGAGAGGTGATGACTTGGAGCTTTAAGGACAGCTATCATTTACTTCTATTGCATTTTTCTATCTTTAAGTTCAGTCTTTAGACTTGTTTCATTTCGTATTGCTTATTTTGGGAGTTGGAACTTATTTTCATTTCTGCAAACTTGATGTAATAATTTGGATTCTGTGACTGTTGGGATTCTGTGGTTTATGACATTATATTTCCGCTGCTATGATGTTATTATGCTATGGTTTTCCTCTACTATATTGTATCAGTGATATGTATTGTTATATTTATGTTGTATTCCATATGATTATTCCTTACTTTCACCTAGTGGAGGTTTGGGGTCATCACATCCTGGGTCTGGACAAACCGAAGGCACCCTCCTACCACATCTTAAGAATCACCTTATAGATTAGTAGCGAGAAGTCCTTGCAATCCGTAAATTTCTAACCATGACAGAACCACAATATATATTTGGTCGCTAAATCAGATATTTTAAGTAGTTCTTCCGCTTTATAAAGATCCACGGTCTTCGAATGCTTCATCTCGATCAGCATCTTATATATTCAACATTTACATGTTTTGCTGGTCCGAATGGTTCTTGAATATAAGTTTGATCCTGGCCTTTCCGTACCAACAACCATTTTAGGTCAGATTTGATAGTCGATTATTTAACTATCAAATAAAACAACCATTAATCCATAAAAGGAAATTTGAATTTACTGATTCAATAATTGCCTCTTTAATTAATCGTTCGTTAATTAAACTTCTTAATTTTCCCAACATCTGAAATATTCATTAATCTCCTTATATTGGTATAAGAATATTCAAATCCGTTCATCTTTAGAACACTTTAATAACATTCTTCTCATCTTGGTCATTAGTTCCCAACTGTAAACTAGTAATTGAATAATTTCCTAAACATCAACCCCGAAGGCCGAAACCAACATCAGATCGATACACAGAAAACCACTCATCTCGACTAATCTCCAATGAGTTTCTAATTCCATTGACTTCATTTCTTAATTTCTAAATGAATAGAAATTTCAATTGTCAATTACCATTTGAGATGTTTATCCCAAATTTATAACCATTCAAATATTTTACTTATAAATAACATTTACAAACATTTCTACAATCTTTATAAAATATTCCCTTAAGAATTCGATTTGCAAAACATTTGCCAAATAATTATTTCTAAATTGAAACAAGATTTATCTTATAACGATTGTAACAACCTGCATTTTACATATTGGAAGATCGTAAAATATTTTTGTTTTTTTCCCTTAGGGCTGCATCATTCTCATCATTTAATATGTTGCTCATGGGGATGTGAGACATGTCCAATTTTTTTTACTGATTTTGTTTATGACCATTTTGCCCCTGTCAGTCTTGTACAGGGCATAACTTTTGACTTAGGTCGAATCAGTGGGTGTGACTTGTGCCATTGGAAAGGAATTGATGATTCTCTTTCCGTAGAGTGGTTACATTAAAGATTTGGCTCAGCGGTTTGGAAGAAATCACTGTTTTAAGTTTTTTCAGTTGGTTGTCCAGGTTTTGGAAGGCTAATGGGTTGATTTGGAGAAGGCCCATTAGTGGGATGGTGGAGCCTATAAATTGGGGGTGAGAGTGGAGGGAAAAGGTTTACTTACCCATTCTCTCATTTGGAGGAATTGATCTCCTTCTTCCTCTAACACCTTTCCACCATTAAAAAACCAAAACTAAGGAGGGAAATCATAGATCTACACCATTGGAGGCTAGATCTACATCGTTTCAAGGGCAAATTCATCGGATCAAGTAGTTTGTTTTGAAGTATTCGCTGTTCGGATTCTTATTTCTACCATTTTAGCTTGTTTTGGAGAATCAGTGAGTGATTTACATCTCTCACATGAATGCATTGAAGTATATGAGTATTTGTGCATGTTTTTCATCAAATTGGAATGTTTTACCATAGATTTACACCATTATGTGTCTATTTTCATATGGACACCATAGGACCTAATTTAGCAAGATTAAATTGATAATTTACATATGTTTTTCACATGATTTTGCATATAGGTCCATCATTTTTTTCATATGTTCATTTATCACTAGTTTTGAGTGAATTGGTATAATTTTTGGTGAAATCATCATATTCATGTTGTTAGTGTGTTCATGACATGCTTATGATTGTATTGAATGAGTTAGACGAGTATATTTCGTCGATTCGATCGATTGGCGAAGTTTTGGTCGAAATTGGATTTGGTATAGGCCTGTATAGGGGACCGATCGGTCAAAAAACTCATGGGTTAGAGAATAAGTCAGACGGAAGACCGGCCGACCGGTGGTAGAAGCAGAATACTGACCGACCGACGCAGTTGCTTTCCAGACCGATCGGTGTAGTGACTGGATAACTTACCAGTGGAGTTCAAAGGGGGACCGACCGGTTATGGTAACAGGTTTTGGTGATTCCAGAAGGGACTATGAGACCGACCGGTGGGTGATGTGTAGGGATCGACTGGTAAGGTTTATTTCCAGACGACCGATCGATGATGTGCTTCCAGGACTGATCAATGGGTGTGCTTCAGAGGACCGACCGGTGCTCTAGAGGGATAGACCGACCGGTGTACTTCCGGAAGGGGGAAGGCCGACCGGTGTATTCCCGGAAGAGGGAGGCTGACTGGTGTATTCCATTAAGGGGGAGGCCGACCGATGTACTCCAAGAAAGGGGAAGGCCGATCGGTGTTGATTTCCAGAAAATTTTATTTTTCGGGTATAGTTCTGATTTCTGAACCCGTGCCGCAGCGCAGTGGTGTAATATGGCTCGATGACGGTGTAACTTCGAAGTGGTTCAAGTACGAAGGTTCGAAGTGTTGAAAGGTGCTCGTTGATCGGTGTAGAACAACGAATGAGGTGGCAACTCAAAGGCCATGAGTTGGTGGATAATGGTTGCTCGAGAAGGTTGCTTGAGCCATGAAAAGTCATCAGGTTGGGTGACTAGAGATGTGAAGGCCGAGAGATTATTGTTGTTGTAAGTTCTAGCAGACTCGAAGCAGGGGTACACTAGAGACGTCTAAAAGACCGGTTGTAGGTCGAGTACCCTAGGTCTTGGGGAAAGGCCTAGTTGTCAAGGTTGGACATTGTTAAGGTTGGACATATGGAGTTTATGCTAGAACTGGGGCTACCATTAGCCCTTGACATATGGCAAGGTTGGCCGTCATACGATTAACGATACTTTCAAAGCAGGATTGGCGGTGATAACCAGAGTCAGTCGTGGATGATTGGTTGTTCTGTTTAACTATCTTACATAGATTATCCAAAGTCGAGGGAGATGTTCTTTGAGTTCTTAACTGATATTGGTTTAGGCCTTTGGGGAGAGTACTTGGGGAATGTTAAACTCGATTAGGGTTGTCTGTGTGAGACGTATATAATCTGGATGTTATGAGTGTTTTCCATGATTGAATGGGTGTTCTGGTTTCCATGGATGATGGTTGAATTGTTTATAGTAAAGGCTATCACTGTACGATGTGGGAAAGACAAAGTTGAGTTCTTCTCTAGTGTCGTGGGTAGATTAGTATGTTTATCTATCCCTTCTCATACACTTTATTGTTGAAGTTTGTTAGCTGTTTTATCGCTCAATAAGACTGTTGTCTGACTCAAGGTTTTATGTTTCCTCTTATTACCTTGGGCTGTTCATCCGATTGTGGATGGGCAAACTGAGTAGCAGGTGACAGGTGATGCTTTAGTGAGGACGATGATGCTGATTGACGACGAGCAAGAGGCTCACGTACCAAATTTACTACTATCTGATGATTGGATTTCCGCTGTTTGCTTTTCCGAGTGATGTTGTGAGGCAACTTTGTACAAACACTATTTCCAAGTTGTGGATATTACTTTCTGGTGGTATGAAAATCTAGTGTTTCTACTTCACTATTACCACCTGTTGTGTATGTTCTACTATATTTTATCCTTGCGCTGTGAGTTTACGACAGGTTCCGCTTTTGTTTACCTACTCTGATGATCGTCCATGACTGCCTGGCATACCCTTCAGCTCATTATTAATATTGTATAATGCAGGGATTATGGTCGGTCGTCACATTTGGTATCAGAGCTCTGGTCAACGATTTTTGGCCAAAGTTCGAAGACGTAACTACGTATGAGAGACATACTTGTAGATTTCAGTTGGATGCTTACTATATATATTAGCATATATAGTAGTAGCGGTTGTATCTCTTTAGCAGTTTTTCTTGAAAGTGGCTAATTGTTCTAAATTGCAGATTTAGAATGAGTAGACGACCATCAAGACACGCTGCTAGGAGAGCTAACATTGGAGGGGAAAATGGTGGCGAACTAGACTACCCAACCATGTTTGAGGCCATGGCGGCAACAATCATGAATAGGGTCCCCGTTCCAGTGGCGGCTACGGTAGATGTAGGTGTGCGAGTTCCTAGAGGAGTAGATTTGCAAAGATGTGCAAGGACTTTACATCTCTAGGGGGAAAACCATTCAAGGGAATTGAACTAGCTGAAGAGGTTCAGAGGTGGATGGATTCATGTGTCCGAATATTTAGAGACTTGGGTATTGAGGATGCAATAAAGAGAAAGCTTGCATCAAGGCAGCCGCAGGGCAGGGTCATGGAATGGTGGAATTCTATCACATTTGAGACTCCGGAAGAGGAGATTTCATGAGAGAAATTCCAGGCTAAGTTTGAAGCAAAGTTTATCTCCACTGCTCAAAAGTCCGTTCTCTTCAAAAAGTTCATGGAGCTGAAACAAAATGGTCATTCTGTTCTTGACTACATCTCTAACTTTGAAGCCTTGTCCGGATATGCTCGTTCATACATTGATACACCCTATCAGAAGAACGAGAAGTTTGTCTTGGGTTTGGATGCTTATATCGGAAAGCCGTTAGTGGACCATCTTGATGATTCATTTGAGAAGATTGTGGAAAAAGCTATTCGCCATGAGAGCTTGTTTCCCAAGGAAGCAAATGTTGTCACTGCAACCAAGGAAGCTCAGAAACCACAGCAGGGTGGTAATAATAAAAAGAGGAAGCAACAACAACAGAAAGGAAAGGATTACCAAAAGAAACCCAAGAGTGAGGTGGTTTGCTTTAACTTCCAGCAGAAAGGTCATTTTGCTAATGTGTGCAAGAATCCCAAAGCTGAGAAGAAGTGCTTCAAATGTGGGAAGTCTGGACATGAGAAGAAAGATTGTCCAGAATCAGCTAAGGGCAAGCAAGTTGTGAGGGAATATGCTTTGGATGCCGTACCGACTTCTTCAAGGACTCCTACTGCTGAGGAAAAGGGGAATGGTGTCATGGTGCAAGGTACTCTTTCCGTTAATGGTGTTTCAGTTCGTGTGCTTTTTGATATTGGAGCTTCTCATTCATTCTTTTGCAATGAGCTTGTATGTCGTCTGGGTTTGGAACCAGAGATTTGTGATAGAACGTTGATCGTGACTAATCCAATTGGGGGTTCATCTAGTTTGTGCATGATTTGCCGTGGTCTAGTGTTGTCGAGTCATGGTTTCTCTTTTGTGTGTGATTGCTTTGTTCTTAACTTCGCTGGGTATGGGATCATCTTGGGCATGGATTGGCTCAAGAGGTATGCGGCAAGGGTGAATTGCGAGAAGCTAGATGTGAGGGTCGGGGATGTGGAATGGAGAAAGGTGTTGATTAGATGTAAGCGCGAAGACGGGGTTTTCGTGAGTTATCTATATTCACTTGGGATTCCACATCAGTGCTGATCGCGAATGAGTACGTAGATGTCTTTGACGAGGTCAAACGGTTGCCGCCGCATCGTGAGATCGAGTTTAGGATTGATTTGGTCGAAGGTGCTAGACCAATCGTTGTGCCTCTTAGGCGGATGGCGCCTAGGGTACAACGAGAGTTAAAGGTGCATGTTCGTGACCTTTTGGGAAAAGGATTCATTCGGAGGAGCGTTTCCAAGTGGGGTGCACCAATCGTGTTTGCAACCAAGGCAGATGGCTCGTTAAGATTGTGTGTGGACTATCGTGAGATGAAAAAGGTGACAAGTATCCATTGCCAAGGATTGATGACTTGTTCGATCAGCTTCACAAGGCCAAAGTATTTTCTCAAATGGATTTGGCAACGAGATTTCACTAGTTGAGGGTGGCTAAGGATAGTGTGCCAAAGACTGCTTTTAGGACACCATCTGGTTTCTTCGAGTGGTTGGTGATGCCATTCAGATTGACTAATGCGCCACCATATTTTGTGGATCTTATGAATAGGGTGTTCAAAGATCAGTTGAACAAGTTCATGCTTGTGTTCGTGGATGATATTCTGGTTTACTCCAGGAACGAGGAAGAGCATAAGACGCACTTGAGAGTTGTGTTAGAGATCTTGCGAAAGCATCAGCTGAGAGCTAAGTTTTCCAAGTGTCACTTCTGGAAGAGTGAAGTGAGATTCTTAGGCCTTTTAGTTTCTGGAAAAGGGATAGCTGTTGACCCCGCTAAAGTTGCAGCAATCTAGGACTGGGATCGACCTAAGAATGCAATGGATGTTTGGAGTTTCCTTGGGTTGGCAGGTTATTACCGACGGTTTATCAAGGATTTCTCCAAAGTAGCTGCACCGTTGACACACCCTTCAGCGCATTATTCCGCTTGTATAGTGCGGGGGTTATGGGCGGTCGTCACAACGATATATTCTCATTAACCAATTCCACTTCATTTTAACCTTTTCAAAATATTTGCTTCAACCCTTTTCACCTTACCCGTGAATAATATCCGTTAATACAAAAATTCATTCTCGAATTATTTGCAAACGTAGATATATAATTATACCTTACGGGTTTTATGAAATCCATCTAATTAGAATTTCAAATAAGAATTCAATCTAAACGTGAACATAAATCCACTTAAAATTCCTTTAACTATAACGAGTTCTTATACTTCATAATTTCACTAAATGGTTTCAAATCACTCAATTATCGCTTTGATAATTATCAACAAAATAGTAATTCATTTCCACATTTTTTTCTAAAATAGAAATACTTTACTTCATTATTTACAATAATAGTTAACCTTCCTTTAAAATGTTGAGGAATCTAGTTAGATCCCTCCAACCTGTTTTTCCTGCATCCACAGTTGTTAGTCAACAATAATAATACCCATCCTGCTTCGAGCGGGATATCGCGGTATAAAGGGTCATCCACTATATATATTGTGGGGCGCATAGGGAAATCATTCGCTAATGGTACTGCGGGCATCCAATAATGATACTGCGGGAATTATCCAATCACCAACCACAAATCACGAACATTATTATATAAATACTATTATAACTTCATATCGATCAATTTTCGTCCAAACAAACAATAAATTAAATTTGATCTATTAAAAATAGTTCCCAATAATTTACTGAGTGAGTATAACTCACCTCGATTTTCCTTAGTTGGATACGTTGTTAATTTCTGAATTTTCGCGTCTACAAATCGTCTTGAATGAATTATTCACCTACGATACATTTATTTAATTTAACGATGAAACGATTTTAATTTAAATTAACCTAACAATAAATAAATTAATTCTAAGTGTATTAAATAGAAATGTATACCTTACTTTACTCCACTAATTGGTGCAATAACTCACTGAATAGCTCCAATTTATGCAATCAGCTCCAAAACATCTTTGGCATTTCCTCGAACACATCTTAGTCAACCTTGGTTCCCCTAACACCTCAACCACCACTGTTATTCCATAGGATTGCCTCCAAATTTGTCACCTATTACTGACCTGACAACTATCCTCACATAACAGACCATTTTTCCAATCACCCGCATCTATACTCCCAAATCTCCCACTATTCACCAATCAAAGAAAAATGAACCCAATTCAATTCAGTAAATCAAACTTTCCCAAGAAAAAACAGACCTCAACTCCAAAGTGTTGAACACTACTCCAACCCAGTTTGTCCCAGTTTTCAAGCAGCATAACACTAACACAACATCTGCATTTACCTGGCATCGCAGCTTGCATCACCAGTCCTATTATTGTCCCCTAAACCAAACCTGGCGATCCCAAAAAGCACCCCGTTCATTCAAGAAACATTAATTCGAACTCAAGAACACCATGTCCCCTTTCATAGTATCGACCTCCGCAAAATATCCACTGCCTCACCCCCAGTTTACCCAGACATCAGCAGTACATTGCACTACCATTCCAAAAACTCGCAGCGCCTCTTCCAACTCCATCGCACACCTCATCACGGCCGACATCTCTTCTGTAACGACCCGGAAAATCTGAACCAATTTAAAATTTTTAAATTGGCTAAAATAATGGATTTTAAATATTTAAAATAAATATTTTAAATAGTTAAGATGAAAACTGAGTTTGAATCGACAATTGAAAATTAATTCTAATTATAAAAAAGGCCTGAAATGGCGAGGTAGTTTCAAAATTTGAATTCAAACTTTGACTGACTATACCGGGTGCAAAACAAAACGGATTTGAGTGAAACCAAAAATATTTAAATCTGTTAGTGAATAGCTTTCTAACGAATCTGAAAAATCGAAGTTTCATAGCGGAAAGCAAAAGTTATGGCCAAATGAAATTTCAGAAAGGTCGCTATGGAATTTATATAGCCCATGAAATTGGCCATTTTGCAAACGACCTCGCAATTTGACGAAACCACTTTTGTTGGATCTGGGATGTGGAGTTATTGCTAGGTTTCAAATTTCATAATTTTTGAAGCTAGTATGTGAGCGTGGCAAAGGTAAACATGTTTTGGTCAATTACAATTAAATTGGATCGACCAGAAATGGGCCTTTTTGCAAACTGTCTTAGAATTCGACGGAACTAGTTTTGTTGGGACCGTATCGTCAAAACATAGCTAGATTTATTTTTCGGGAATTTTTAGGATTAGTATGTGGCCTCGGCAAATTGAAATGTACGTTCAAATTAAATATTGAATGTTTTATATTTTAATTTGAAGGAAAACTGACTGAAACAGTCGAATGGGCCTACGAAAAATATCCCATTGTGTTCGGAATGGGGGTAAAACGCTAGGGACGATAGTCGTTAGGTTTGATTTCGAGTTCGTTTAAGAAAACCCCAATTTTTGAATAAATATATATATATCAACCAATAGGAAAATTCTTTCATAAATTAAATTAAATAAATAAATCAAACCCCCCCCCCCCCGTAACCCTCGATTTCGACGATGGCTATTGTTCGCTGCTTCCAGGCCAATTTCTGGCCGCTCCGATCAACGAACCACCCCGCCCCTTTGCAACTTTTTCAAGAGCTCCACCTCCTCTTCAAACCCATGTAAGCCATGACTCCCATCTCTTCGTGAATCGTCCGAATCGACCTCCCAAAGATCAGCTGCCTCACGCCAGTTTCTGCCACCACCGCCGCAGCGAGTTGGACCCCACCACCATCGACTGACACGTCGTTCGGAGCAATCCACGGTGGTACCCTCTGATTTTCGTCGCGAGCCACGGATTGGAAGAAATTCGAAGACCTAGTTTTGAACCAAACGAAAAGGTATTCAGTTTATAATTTTTAAACTGTTTTAACACCTTTAAACCGTCGCAAATGGAGAATAACTTCTAAAAATCGTATCTTTTTGCTATGTGGTCGAAATTCAATGAAACAAGAGGCAGTGGACTCGTGTGGACGTCTTCTACATTTTAGAACAGACCGCATATTTTTCTGAGCCTTCTGCTATTTTTGGTGGAGTTGAACCCAATAGTGAGATTTCTAATTTATAAACGATATGGAAAATGACGATGTATAAATTATATAGTCGATATATGAGTTATATAAGCATTGTAACCTCTTGTATAAGCATTGTATAAGTTGTACGTTCGATGTATAAGTTGATATGCGTTGTAAAAATTATATATGTGTTGAAATAGAAGTGAAATGCTATATATAAATATAAATATATAAATATAAATATATATATATATATATATATATACGCCCCTCGTCCACAAACCATGGACGATATTTATTGGTTGTGATTGGTGTGAAAATTGATTGATAGCGAATGGTTGATTGGAATTTTTTGTGGTTGATATTGATTGATTGTGGTTGAAAAATACCGGTTTGTGGTTGAGAAATATTTGGTTGAAACCACATAGGATTAGTTTGTGGAAATGAAAAAAATATACATGCCGCCTGCGTGCGAACTAGATGCATGATTCCCCATTGTCAAAAGCTGCGAGGCTTTAAGGTAGAGCGAGGAGCCGTACTAGGGACGGTCCCGGTTTTAACTACCCTGCCGTTATGCTGCCGAAATTTTGAATAATATTCATGTGTTAGAATTAGTTTCCTGTGTTGAAATTATATTCGTCTGTTTAATAGAAAACCTTCATGTGTTGAATAGAAATTCATTCGTTGAATCATATTCATGTGTTGAATGGTAATCGTGTTTTGAATAAATTGTTTTAACAATAAAAATCACATTTTTACTCTATATATACAAACTATAGAAAACCTTCATGTGTTGAATCGATATTCATTCATTGAATTGAAATTCATGTGTTGAATGGTATTTGTGTTTTAAATATAAAAATCACCTTTTTATCGATATATACAAGCTATAGAAAACCTTCATGTGTTGAATCGATATTCATTCGTTGAATTGAAATTCATGTGTTGGATGGTATTCGTGTTTTTAAATATAAAAATCACCTTTTTATCTATTTATATAAACTATAGAAAACCTTCATGTGTTGAATCGAAATTCATTCGTTGAATTGAAATCCATGTGTTGAATGGTATTCATATTTTGAAAGAAATTGTTTTATAATAAAAATCCCATTTTTAACATCAATAAGAAATGTATAAAATAATCTTGTTTTGAAATAAATTGTTTTATAATAAAAAATCCTATTTTTATCACCTATATTAACTATGTAAAATAGTCGTGTTTTGAAATAAATTGCTTTACATTAAAAATCACATTTTTATTACATACATGAATCGTTAAAAATAGTGAAGTGTTGAAATAGAAAACATTTAGATAAAAATATCAATTTTACCAAATGTATGAAAATCATATGGTTTTGAAATCGAAGAATCGATATATATATATATATATATATATATATATATATATATAAATAGAATTGAATATATATCGAATAACGAAGCTGTAGTTCGTATTTTGAAACTGTGATTTCAAATGATTAGTGCGGGAGATCCGACCATCGGATTTTCCCGAAACCGCAACTGTTGGGTTCGCTTTGGAAATATCTTTCCAACGACACCAACTTTGTAAAAATCCAACGGTTGGATTGTATGGAATGTTTAATTCAAATCTGAAGAAAAACAGCGCCAGAATCAATTATATATATATATAATTATATTTAATCGAATAACGATGCTGCAGTTCGTATTTTGAAATCGAAACTTCAAACGATTGTAAAGGGAGATCCGTACGTCGGATTTTCCCAAAACTGGAACCGTTGGATTCGTTTTGAAAAGATCTTTCTAATGATGTAAATTTTGTGAAGATCCAACGGTTAGATTTTCAGATATGTGTAAATCAAATCTGAAGAAAAACAGCGCCACGACCGCGTTATGGCCCGAAGCGTCGTTTTGAATAAATTGGCTATTTTAAAATAAATAAAAATAGCGATAAATCGTTATAAAATATTATAAACGATATGGATGTGAAATTTAGAAATTAACTGAAGGTTAGCTAAGTCGAATGGTTTCCTGTATTTTGATATGATGTTGGTTTCGGCCTTCGGGGTTAATATTTGGGAAATCGTTCTCTTACTGATTAACGGTTAGTGACTAATGAATTGAAATGATGCGTAGTAGTGTTTGTGTAACACTTGTTAATTATATACGCGAGTTGCTCAGAAAGACCGTGTTTGTCCCATTCTGAATAACTGAATCGACGATAAGAAATTGAAGACGAAGACGGTAGTCGAAGACCGGAGATCTTCACCTCGTTTGGATGGTAACCAAGGTCCTGATGGGGAGGCATCCCGAAATATGGATAATGAGTGGTGATCGTCCAGACGTACGTGGTGATCGATGGGTTTGCGAGGTATATAGTGCCTCCGGTTTCGTTCAGACCCAGAACAGACTTGTAAATGGACTGTGTGTCTGACATTGGATTTTATTCTGTGTTGATTGATCTCTATTAAATATACATCTGTTTGGCGGCAGAGAATTTATTCTTTTTCTTAACGCCCTTCTCTGAAACGCACGAGCTCAGAGGTTGTATATCGATGGACATCAGTCGCATGGCATGAATTGCTAGTGTGGCATGCCTAAGTGGCAAATGATCAGGGCTTCTGTTGAAAAGCAAAGTCTTGTGGTGATGATCAAAGCACCGCCTGTGGGGCATAGCTTTGTGTATAACGTGAATTCACGAGCCTCACACCCCGGTATGAACCAGAAATGGGAGAAGGACCTCAGGGAGGGCATGCGTTTCTTTCTAGCTAGGAGTTGTGTCGGTGTTTTTACACGGCCTGACATTTTACTTATGTGGATGATGGATAGCGAGGCGCCTCGGATATATTGGTCGATCCGGGACCGATGGAGTCATTTGTTGGCTCATTGACGCCCCATAGGACGGGGAAACGTAGTGCTCAGGAATTTTAATCCACATCGGTGGACCGGCCCTGTCGCTCCAAGGGTCGATGTGTTCTGATCCTGAGACACGGGCTAGAGCGTCTCGAATTCGGTAAGGACTATCTTTTGCCTTGGTTCATGACGGAAATCCAATTTCCAAATACGTGACTGTGCGGTCTTGATTGTATATATATATATATATATATATATATATATATATATATATATGGCGACATGATATATGGTACCCATGCCATCTATGATTGATAGTTATGATTTGAAATTGTTTTTGAAACATATAAACACTAGTAACAATATCAAATGCTTTTGTTTTATTCGTATCAAGCTTATTTTGGCCATTATAAGGTAAAAACTCTATCCTCCGGTTTGCGTTGCATTGTGTGATGGGAACTGAGTCTTATAATGGCTTCATTTTTATAAAAAGCATTGCGATGTTTAAAAGAATGGTTTGTTTTAAAGCACTGGCAATCCAATGGAGTAAACCCGTTCCACGAAAGTGGCGTGAACCTGTGATTAGCCATATATTAAATGTGTTGAGTAGATTTCTCATACCAGTCCCATGACTGACTCGTAGTTTGTTTCACTTTCAAACTCGAGTGCCCCTTTTTCTACACGGGCAGCCTTGTATTCAGGTTTAGCTGGCTCTTTTTGGATAGCTGGAGCCGAAGATGGATTCTATTATTTATCTCTTTTTATGCTGTTCAGCTCCTATTGTACATTATGTTTGTTTTTCCGCTGTAGACATATATGTATAGCTGGACTGCATTTGTACTACGTATGATCCTGTATACTGTGTAACTCTAATGATTACGTTTATCCAGTATATCCTATTGTGCATTATCTGGTATATTTATTTATTTCTGTTCTTCTATTATCTGTTTCTGTGTTATATTCCAAGGATTACCCTTGCCGCCGTCAGTACGGGGTTTGGGGTCGTCTCATCTTCCTACAACTCAGAGACAACCCATCGACATAGTCCCTTACGGTCCCATCATTGCACTACTTAAAACTCCACTAAACGTGAGCGGCTCCATGTTAAGTCGAGCTACAGGAAATCGTCCTGTCTCTAATCGCGATTTCGATTTCGGTTGACATGAAAATAGTGCGATGGAAATTGGCTAAAATAATTTGGGAAAAATAACGAAACAGTCATTGGAATTCCTCTTTTTTTTATTCTATCAGTGGATTTCGATTAGAAAGAAATTGAAAGAGGAAAAGTAAAGTGAATGATTTCGTGATGGGTAGAAATAACGAAGGCTTAGCTTCTTATATAGCCGTAGATATAGAACGATAAGAGCGATGACTTTCAAATAGGTTTGGCATAGGTATGAAGTAGGAGAAGACTTTATAGCTTTGGTAGAATAATAACATTGATTAAAAAAGAGAAGGCAGCTAAAACTAGCATAGGATTTAAGGCATCGACCTGTGAAGTCCCTTCGTTCTGAAGCTGGAAGACTCAATCGTAATAAAGTGAAAGAAGCTATGGGTAGAATAGAGTTGTAGTGAATTGGCAATTTTAGAGACAAGAAAATGGATGGACGTGGATTTGAAAGGTGAGAGCAGCTATTTCCCATGTTAAAACCGATAGGTCATCCCCTATAAATTTATATATATTTTTATTCTAATTTTTCTAGCCGATGTGGTGTTACACTTTAAAATATCACACGATTTCGAACCACTATTTGAGCATAACAAATGACATTCCTAGGGTTATACCGCTATTCTGAACTCATTGGAACAAGTTTCAAAGCCCCATTCGATCGTATGGAAAAGATATTAATTTAAATTGAGATTTATAATTAAATTCAATTGAATATAAATAACAGATAAATTGCTATTATCATATATATACACAAACTGAATTCATATAAATTCCAAAATACACTAACTTAAATTTTAAAAACCCGATTTAAGTTAAACTAATATTCAACTTATTTAAAATCAATTTATTTAAATTAAATAGATCGCTACGGTTTATAAATGATTCGACAGCGATTTTCTGAGAATTTGATTTGGCCATAACTCTCAATATAAATACGAAGTTCCAATTTTTCTCTTTTATTACAAAACGATAGTTCAACAGTTTCGAATATTTCTTATTTCGACGAATTTTGACTTATAACAGATTTTGTACACTCAATTGAAATTCAACACTAAATATTACGAACTACCGCGCCGCTGCGAGCTCGTTTATATTATATATACATATTTATACGTTCAACTTCGTTTTTAATTAATATAAAATTCGATTTAAATTACGAATTCAATATATAAACAGGTTTAAATATTCGAACATAAATCGATAAAATTGCGGGAAGTTGCATTCCTTTCCCCTTAAAAGAATTTCGTCCCCGAAATTACTAAGTAGAGAAAATAGTTGTATCTTATTAGCTTACACTTACTCCAATATCCTTTCTATTCGACCAACTTGTTGGTTTCCAATTCCACTCAAAAAAAATTAACTTCGATTAACTTTTTGTTTACAAAATATTTTAAAACTGCTGAAATTTTTTCTAACTCCCTAAATTTTGGAAAAATTTCGCCAGCACCTCCTTCGTGTAGACTTATCGGTACAACTACCAAATACCTCTCTGGGCCTTCTCCAGTCAAAAAGAAAATTAAAAAGCCAAGTGGCTTGCCAAATAGGCTCATAAAATCCCATATTGAACTAAACCTGTATCTTTTTGTCGGGCATCTCATATTTATTCTTCACACTTGCTTCCATCTAATAAACCTGCTCAATCATATACACCTTTATTTCTAACTGATTATAAGCAACTTAACTTCTTACTTCCAATTCACCAATTCATCCACTAACTTGTTATCTTACTCAACTCATGATACTTAAAAACAAGCATATTCAAATATATATATATATATCTTTGCTTACAAGCAAGCTGAGTTTCATTTTTATGACTCAAGTTCCATTTCAATTTTTTCTTTACTAGTTCATTTACATTTTCACTTGAGTTTCAAGTTTTATTTATAATTTACGAGTCAGTATAAAATTTAGAGTTCAATTTTCAATTTCAGTCAAAACCTAATTTGATTTATTCTTCATTCATTCTCTATTTAACTCAAGTTTACACAATCCAGGTTTATATTCATTATTCAATATTCACATTTACTTCTATTTCAAAAATCAATTCCTTAGCCAAACTCAATTGAATAATATTTCAAGTCTAATCAACTATGACTACTCAAATTGGATTTATTGCAATCCACTTTTTATTTCAATCGACATATTTGAATAATATGTGTCGAGCTCTATTAAGATTATCAATATTCAACTTATTGATGTTTCAACTTGAATTCAAGCATTTTCATTCCGTATTGATTCAATAATTCGTTTTAGTTTAATATGGTTTCAATTTATTTAACTTACCTTTAAATCAAGTTTTAATCCATTGAACTGGAATTTGCTTCCTTACTTCCAATTTATATTTCAGGTTTTGATTTTTATTTCAGAATCATTTATTTTATCTTCTGGTAATATTAAACCATTTCAATTCAATAATCGTATTTGAATTTCAATCAAACACATAAAATAATCTAATAACAATATATTTTTAGAAAACCATTTCTTTTTCAATACAAAAATATAGTTTGGGCAAAATTATTTCATTTACCCATTTTACAAAACAATATTGCGTTAGTCATCAGTTCAAAATTGAAACAATCAAAAAACACAATACAAAACATTTTTATAAAATTTACAAATACGCTCTCTTATACATATATTGTGAAAACCCGTAACTTCCCCGTGAAGGAAAGAGCGGATAGTTCGAGAACAACACACAAATGGACGCATACGGAAGAACATTTCATTGTATATTACAACAATGCATCAGATTACAAGAATATACAGAGTATAAATGAATAAATATTACACAGAAATATCAGAGATTTAAATTACATTTAAATACATAGCAGCGGAAAATAATACAATACACAACTAGAAGTAGATATACAGATACAAAGCTTTCCGGATATCATTCCAGCTGTAAACCAGGATCCTGTGAATATAAATCTGCAAAACCAAAACTACTAGCTGCCCGTGTCAAAATAGGGGCACCCAGAGTTTAGGTTAAAACAATAAACTCCAGGTCAGTCATGTGACTGGTGTGAGAACTAAAACAGTAAATCCTTATTTTTAAAGTTCGGTAAATCAAGGGACCACGCCGTATAACACGGAACGAGTTTCCTCCCAAGAATACCAGTGCATAAAACAAACAGCGCAATGCTAAATAAAGAAAAAGAAGCTGTTATAAGACCCAGGTCCTATCACACAATGCAACGCAAGCCGGGGGATAGGGTTTTTACCTTATAATAGCCAAGAATGCTAGATACGTTTAAAACAAATCATTTGATACTATTATAAGTGCATAGTGTATAAAACAACTTCAAATCATAAGTATCAATCATAGGCGGCATGGGTACCATATATCATGTCGCCATATATAGGTTTACAAATAAAACCGCAAATGTCACGTATTTGGAAATTGGATTTCCGTCTGTGAACCGAGGCCAGGGATCGTCCTCTACCGATTCGTGACTCTCTAGCCCGAGCCACAGGATCAGAGCTCGAGTGACCCTTGGAGCGACAGGGCCGGTCCACCGATGTGGATTAAAATGCTTGAACACTACGTTTCCCCGCCCTTTGGGGCGTAAATGAGCCAACGAATGACTCCATCGGACCCGGATCGTCCGATCAAACCGAGGTGCCTCGCAACAGCAACAACCACACAGGTGAAAAGTGTAACAACCCGTATTTCTGATAACCTGTTATATCGTAAATCGAGGCAGAATTTAATTTATAAATCTGAATCAAGGGAAACGGGCTATGTCATTGCGTTCGTCTCGGAAAAATACGCGAAATAGAGTCCGAGTTTTTGAAAATCGGAGTCCGTATGACCCGATTAAGGCCCAATGAAGTTTTCAGAAAATTTCATGTTCAAAACAGATTTCGAATTTCGGGTTAAAAATTCGAAAAAGGGTCAGATTGGGCCAGGCGGGAAAATTCCCGCCAGAGCACCCAAGTCGACAGCCCTGTCGACTTGGGAGTCGACTTGGTTGGACCCAAGTCGACAGCCCTGTCGACTTGGCTGTCGACTTGGTTCAGCCGGGCAGTTTTGCCTGGTGCACCATTTTGGGGTCTTGGTTAGGTTTTGGGGCCAGATTCGGTTTTAAGGGCTGAGATTGGAATTAGGGTTTAATCCTAAGGTTGAAACTAATCCTAATCTCTATAAATAAGCCCCTAACCTAACCCTAAATCATCATTATTCATTCAAGTAACTAAACTATGGCAAAATCATTCCTCTCATGGCCTCCACTCTCTTCATAAAATTCCTAAGTTATTTCTATGAGAGATTTTCAATGCATACAAGTGTTTTCAAGCTTGTATGAGCATCATTAGCTTGCATTCAAGTCAAGTTTCCATATTTACATCATAAAGCAAGAGTTTTGATCATTTTGGCTCAAGGGTTTTTCTATTGGAGCTTGCATTTTGGGTTTATTTGATTGCATAAGGGCTTTGTCTCAATCTATATATTTTTGTGTCTTCATAAGCATTGTAAGCCCTTTTCTACTTTCATATTTAAACTCTAAAGTTAAATGAATGATGCAAGTTTGGTTGATCATTATGATATGCAAGTTTGCCATGATATGCAAGTTTACTATGTCATGTTATGCAAGTTTGATATGTTATGATATCATGTTATGTTATGCAAGTATGCCATGTTATGATATGCAAGTTTACCATGTTATGCTATGCAAGTTTTCCATGTTGTAATATGCAAGTTTATCATGTTATGTTATGCAAGTTTGATATGCAAGTTTGTCATATGATATGCAAGTTATGTTAGGCAAGTTTGGGTTGATCATTTTGCTCATGTTATCATGTTATGCAAGCTTATCTTGGGTTTATGAGCTTAAAGCTTCAAGCTTTATGCTAAGGTTGCATTTTGGCAACATGTAAGTTATCATATCCCTTATGATAACTTGCATGTGAGGCTAAATGCGAACTTATGGCAACTTTTACATGTCATTTATCACCATGTATCACCAATATGCTAAGTTTGGTTTTATGCATGCTTTTGAGGCCTAAAAATGTAATATGCAAGTATATGAACATATGTACATTTCATATGCCACCATGATTAAACTTGTGGCTTCAACACCTTTATGTCATGATTATGCCAAGTTCCCTCTTTCTATCCTTTATGCGCTATTGCGATATGTAAGCGATGGGATTGCGTTTGGGGTTGGGTAAACTTAAAGGAAATAAAAACATAAGAGTGGGAATTTACCTATTAAGTTAGGTCTACCCATTGGGAATTTACCTATTAAGTTAGGTCTACCCAAATGCTTGAAAACTTGTAATATGTTTTGGAAACATAATGGACATGACACTTAGAAAATATAAGTGTGACCAACTCGAGGTTGGGTTGAGTTTGTAGCATAAATCTACCCGGAACCAACCGGCTTAACTAGTGGCTACAAACAATAGAACCCAATGTGAGAAGTTGGTCAAGTTGTGCTTGAACCCGAGGTTAGACTAGGTTGTGGTGTAAAGCTACCCGGACCCGCCCGGCTTAACTAGTAACCACAACAAGGTCTAATGTGAGAGGTTAAGGTGCATTAAATTAATTAATGCTACATGATAAGGTTAAGTAAATTTGATTTATGACACTTAACCAATTTGACATGAATGGGTAGGTTAAGTGAAACCAGGCTTGATTTCTTAATGACACTTAATCGTAAAATACGACTAGTGGTTAGGGTTAAGTTAACCTACACTTAACCAATCTGAACTCGGTAATTTAACGGGGTTAAGTTGAACTATACTTAACCAATCCAACTCAGTAATTTGATAAGGCTGAGAACCGATTTGATACCTGGTCTGGATAAACTAACTTGATTGATAAATTAAACGAACCTGTTTTGCGGATCTGTAGGACCCACACCAAGTTAGGCAAGTTTGTAAATCTGTTATCTGATCCGTTAGTCTGAAAACTGATCGTCTGAACTTTGTATGTCTGAACTCTGTTAATAAGATAATCTGAATCTGATAGTCTGGGGACACAAGGGGGAATACTTGTGTCATTTGTTGTTTGGGACCCATATTAGTCAGTAACCCTTTCTGGTATCAAAACTTTGACCCAACTGTAGGTAGGGTCCGGGCACGCTTACTGAACTAATTATAAGTGGTTCATTCTGATAATGGCGATGGGTGTTGATGGTGCGTTCCAACCGGGTCATGTGCGTGCATGGATCCCGGTCTGCCTCTGAGGATGTAAGACGCCGTGACATCTGTAAATATGCCTGTGCCAATTGGTTCCCACTTTAGGGAGTGATACACCCTATCGTGGGGCCGACACAGGGTATTTTTGTATTAGGGAGCCGATCGCTTGGGTAGGATTTAGGGTACACTTAGCTCTGTCTGATTCTGTGGGTACCGTCTGTTTTGTTGGGTGGTGACACCCGTCTGTTTCTGAGTGGTACCGTCTGTTAGGGTGGTAAAGGCCCATTATTGTTAGCATTCCGTTTCTGTACTTTATCTGTTAGGGTGGTAAAAGCTCATTTTTCCCTAACTCTATCTCTGTATGGACCATTCTGTTCCGTCCAGTTTCGATGTAAACATTGAGGTAACACCTAATCCTGTTATACTAGAATCGGTATCAAGAAGTTGGATCTTGATTTAAGCCAAACACCTGATACTTGGCCAAGTTTAGGCCAAGGGGTAAATCCTTGTTTGTACATGACATGTTAGAATGCTGGTACACCTGTGGTGAAAAACCTTAAACCTGATTATGCGATGACACCTTTAGCTACCTTGTTAGTTAATCATCATGCTAGTATGTTGTTATCCTTATGTTCATCCCTGCTTCTCATGCCAGTTAACTTTATCAGTTTACATTGATTGTAGTAGAGCTTACTCAGTCTTTTTGACTGACCTGTTTTCTTTCGCCTCTTTTCTTCCATTTCCCCCCCAGGTTCTCAAGGTGGGAATATTGGAGCTTTGCTTGGATTTCTGATCGCTTGCTTGTGGGATTTTAGCTCATGTACGGTCTTGACATGAAGCTAGCTATGGTTATCACTTATTTTGGGGATAGTACTTATGTATTTCAGTTTTTCAGTGATGTTGTTTTTATCTAGACTTGTGTATTTGGAAAGTTGACATTATGTTGTACCAGACTTGTTTTGAAATAGTTTGAAATCTTCCGCTGTTTTATTTATCTTATTTACTCTGTTTACATATATACATATGTTTTTGTTCTGCCTTGATATATCATTATGCATGTTTACCCAGTACAAACGCGCCTCCAAAGTCAGAGTGCTTGCAAGAGCCACCCTGGCGGAGGTGGGGTGTTACATTTGGTATCAGAGCCTATGGTTTACGAGAAGGAACAAAAAGGTTTTTAGAAATTTTTTGGAAAACTAGTTTCAAAACCAAGTATAAAGTATTTTCCAAAGAAAAGTCTAGTTTATTTTAAAGGTTATTCCCCAAAAAGCCATTAGCACAATCCTTAGTTGTCTATTCTTAGTTCCCTCGTTCTGAATCTATCTTTTCCTTCGTTTCAGTATGACAGATAACTTTGTTATCCCAGAGGGAGTGCAAGTTCCTGTTTGGTATAGGAGACTTATGGAGGCTAGGGCGACCGAAGCCGGCCCCGCAAATGTTACTCCTCCTCCGGTGGTTAATGTTCCTCCTCCTCCTGTCGCTGAGGTTCCTCCTCCTCCTCCCCCTCAGCATCCTCCAGTAGAGTTCACGAAGATTTGCAAGGACTTCAAAGCAATGGGTGGCAAGAACTTTCTAGGTACCGAGACTTTTGTAGAGGCCCGGAATTGGTTGAAAGAGACCGAGGATTTATTCGCTATCTTTGGATTAGATGATCAGAGAAAGATCTTGTTGGCGGTTTGGCTTATGAAGGATGAAGCCGCTTATTGGTGGGAGATCACCACTGCGACTAGGTCCGTTGAGACTTGGGCCGATTTCAGGACAAGATTCGGGCTTAAGTTTCTGTCATCTGCTGAAGAGAATTTGCAAATGGAGAGGTTTATTGCTTTGAAGCAATGAGACATGTCTGTCAAAGAATATGTGAACAAGTTCAATCAGTTAGCTCGTTTTGGCTTGGATATGGTGAGTACTACTCAGAAGAAGGCTCTTCGTTTTGCTAGAGGATTGAATGAGCCGTTACAGGAGTTAGCTATGTCTCATGTGCCCATAGGGGCCACGTTTGAGAGTTTGGTAGATATGGCCCTACTCAATGAAGAGAACAAGAGTGCAAAGAAGGAGGTCAAGGTGAATGAGTCTCAAAACAAGAAAACGGGTCCCAAAAAGGAAATGCAAAAGAAGGAGGAGAAGTCTGAAGATAAGAAGAAAAATAAGTGCTTTACTTGTGGAAGCTCAACTCATCTAAACAAAGATTGCAGAAAGAGGAAGGGCACTTGCTTTAACTGTGGAGAGATGAGACACTTCACTAGGGACTGCCCGAAGAAGAAAGGGACTACATCGGAAGGAACGGTGAATACTCGCATGGCGAGTGAATAGATTAGGGCTAGAATAATTTGTCTGTAGGATGTTTAATTTTCCTTGTCTGATTTTCAGTTTGAAACTCTTTTTCTGGTATTTTGATTCTGTAATGGAAACTCGGTACTTTAATGCTAGTCTTGCTTCTGATCTGGTAATAGTCTCAAACTCCCTGAGAGTTATAACTCATCTGTTTGTGATAAATTGGGGTTTGAGAGTATCTGTGTTGGGCATGAGGGTGACTATGACGAATACATTCTGGGTTTCTACCATGCTTAGTTTCCTAAGAATCATTTGGGGAAATCTGATCTGTACTAGTAGTCTGTAAGTATATGTACCAAGTTTTTGTTTTATCTGTACTCGCTTCCATCACTCGACTGTATCTTGTTGAGATAGGAATCCTATGGATGTAAACATGTGTTTGAGACATGTTATGTTTGATGGTTGCAAGTGGATGCAAGTGGTTGCTAGTGGTTGCTCGTGGATGCATAAACACACACTAGGCACTAGATCGGCTTGAAATACACTCTCATATTGCATATGGACGTGTGTACATTTTCAATTCTTATGGTTGCAAGATGGTTAATTCGGCACATGGATGTTGCATATGGACGAATGTTTGTGCACACATATAGTATTATATGATTAGGACTATTTGCATACATAATGGATTCATTTCACTAACATACTTTGCATTGAGGATCTTTGCATTAGATAAGAACATATACACACACCTTTTGCATATGTTCATACCGCATTAGAATCTTTAAGGACAATGGTTGCTCGTGAATGATAATTTGAGTAGATGGATGATGGATGGTAGGATTCGTTCTTCCTAACTTGAAGATTTCGAGGACGAAATCCTTTAAGGAGGGGAGAATGTAACAACCCGTATTTCTGATAACCTGTTATATCGTAAATCGAGGCAGAATTTAATTTATAAATCTGAATCAAGGGAAACGGGCTATGTCATTGCGTTCATCTCGGAAAAATACGCGAAATAGAGTCCGAGTTTTCGAAAATCGGAGTCCGTATGACCCGATTAAGGCCCAATGAAGTTTTCAGAAAATTTCAAGTTCAAAACAGATTTCGAATTTCGGGTTCAAAATTCGAAAAAGGGTCAGATTGGGCTAGGCGGGAAAACTCCCGCAAGAGCACCCAAGTCGACAGCCCTGTCGACTTGGGAGTCGACTTGGTTGGACCCAAGTCGACAGCCCTGTCGACTTGGTTCAGCCGGGCAGTTTTGCCTGGTGCACCATTTTGGGGTCTTGGTTAGGTTTTGGGGCCAGATTCGGTTTTAAGGGCTGAGATTGGAATTAGGGTTTAATCCTAAGGTTGAAACTAATCCTAATCTCTATAAATAAGCCCCTAACCTAACCCTAAATCATCATTATTCATTCAAGTAACTAAACTATGGCAAAATCATTCCTCTCATGGCCTCCACTCTCTTCATAAAATTCCTAAGTTATTTCTATGAGAGATTTTCAATGCATACAAGTGTTTTCAAGCTTGTATGAGCATCATTAGCTTGCATTCAAGTCAAGTTTCCATATTTACATCATAAAGCAAGAGTTTTGATCATTTTGGCTCAAGGGTTTTTCTATTGGAGCTTGCATTTTGGGTTTATTTGATTGCATAAGGGCTTTGTCTCAATCTATATATTTTTGTGTCTTCATAAGCATTGTAAGCCCTTTTCTACTTTCATATTTAAACTCTAAAGTTAAATGAATGATGCAAGTTTAGTTGATCATTATGATATGCAAGTTTGCCATGATATGCAAGTTTACTATGTCATGTTATGCAAGTTTGATATGTTATGATATCATGTTATGTTATGCAGTATGCCATGTTATGATATGCAAGTTTACCATGTTATGCTATGCAAGTTTGCCATGTTGTGATATGCAAGTTTATCATGTTATGTTATGCAAGTTTGATATGCAAGTTTGTCATATGATATGCAAGTTATGTTAGGCAAGTTTGGGTTGATCATTTTGCTCATGTTATCATGTTATGCAAGCTTATCTTGGGTTTATGAGCTTAAAGCTTCAAGCTTTATGCTAAGGTTGCATTTTGGCAACATGTAAGTTATCATATCCCTTATGATAACTTGCATGTGAGGCTAAATGCGAACTTATGGCAAATTTTACATGTCATTTATCACCATGTATCACCAATATGCTAAGTTTGGTTTTATGCATGCTTTTGAGGCCTAAAAATGTAATATGCAAGTATATGAACATATGTACATTTCATATGCCACCATGATTAAACTTGTGGCTTCAACACCTTTATGTCATGATTATGCCAAGTTTCCTCTTTCTATCCTTTATGCGCTATTGCGATATGTAAGCGATGGGATTGCGTTTGGGGTTGGGTAAACTTAAAGGACATAAAAACATAAGAGTGGGAATTTACCTATTAAGTTAGGTCTACCCATTGGGAATTTACCTATTAAGTTAGGTCTACCCAAATGCTTGAAAACTTGTAATATGTTTTGGAAACATAATGGACATGACACTTAGAAAATATAAGTGTGATCAACTCGAGGTTGGGTTGAGTTTGTAGCATAAATCTACCCGGAACCAACCGGCTTAACTAGTGGCTACAAACAATAGGACCCAATGTGAGAAGTTGGTCAAGTTGTGCTTGAACCTGAGGTTAGACTAGGTTGTGGTGTAAAGCTACCCGGACCCGCCCGGCTTAACTAGTAACCACAACGAGGTCTAATGTAAGAGGTTAAGGTGCATTAAATTAATTAATGCTACATGATAAGGTTAAGTAAATTTGTTTTATGACACTTAACCAATTTGACATGAATGGGTAGGTTAAGTGAAACCGGGTTTGATTTCTTAATGACACTTAACCGTAAAATACGACTAGTGGTTAGGGTTAAGTTAACCTACACTTAACCAATCTGAACTCGGTAATTTATAGGGGTTAAGTTGAACTATACTTAACCAATCCAACTTAGTAATTTGATAAGGCTGAGAACCGATTTGATACCTGGTCTGGATAAACTAACTTGATTGATAAATTAAACGAACCTATTTTGCGGATCTGTAGGACCCACACCAAGTTAGGCAAGTTTGTAAATCTGTTATCTGATCCATTAGTCTGAAAACTGATCGTCTGAACTTTGTATGTCTGAACTCTGTTAATAAGTTAATCTGAATCTGATAGTCTGGGGACACAAGGGGGAATACTTGTGTCATTTGTTGTTTGGGACCCATATTAGTCAGTAACCCTTTCTGGTATCAAAACTTTGACCCAACTGTAGGTAGGGTCCGGGCATGCTTACTGAACTAATTATAAGTGGTTCATTCTGATAATGGCGATGGGTGTTGATGGTGCGTTCCAACCGAGTCATGTGCGTGCATGGATCCCGGTCTGCCTCTGAGGATGTAAGACGCCGTGACATCTGTAAATATGCCTGTGCCAATTGGTTCCCACTTTAGGGAGTGATACACCCTATCGTGGGGCCGACACAGGGTATTTATGTATTAGGGAGCCGATCGCTTGGGTAGGATTTAGGGTACACTTAGCTCTGTCTGATTCTGTGGGTACCGTCTGTTTTGTTGGGTGGTGACACCCGTCTGTTTCTGAGTGGTACCGTCTGTTAGGGTGGTAAAGGCCCATTATTGTTAGCATTCCGTTTCTGTACTTTATCTGTTAGGGTGGTAAAAGCTCATTTTTCCCTAACTCTATCTCTGTATGGACCATTCTGTTCCGTCCAGTTTCGATGTAAACATTGGGGTAACACCTAATCCTGTTATACTAGAATTGGTATCAAGAAGTTGGATCTTGATTTAAGCCAAACACCTGATACTGGGCCAAGTTTAGGCCAAGGGGTAAATCCTTGTTTATACATGACATGTTAGAATGCTGGTACACCTGTGGTGAAAAACCTTAAACCTGATTGTGCGATGACACCTTTAGCTACCTTGTTAGTTAATCATCATGCTAGTATGTTGTTATCCTTATGTTCATCCCTGCTTCTCATGCCAGTTAACTTTATCAGTTTACATTGATTGTAGTAGGGCTTACTCAGTCTTTTTGACTGACCTGTTTTCTTTCGCCTCTTTTCTTCCGTTTCCCCCCCAGGTTCTCAGGGTGGGAATATTGGAGCTTAGCTTGGATTTCTGATCGCTTACTTGTGGGATTTTAGCTCATGTACGGTCTTGACATGAAGCTAGCTATGGTTATCACTTATTTTGGGGATAGTACTTATGTATTTCAGTTTTTCAGTGATGTTGTTTTTATCTAGACTTGTGTATTTGGAAAGTTGACATTATGTTGTACCAGACTTGTTTTGAAATAGTTTGAAATCTTCCGCTGTTTTATTTATCTTATTTACTCTGTTTACATATATACATATGTTCTTGTTCTGCCTTGATATATCATTATGCATGTTTACCCAGTACAAACGCCCCTCCAAAGTCAGAGTGCTTGCAAGAGCCACCCTGGCGGAGGTGGGGTGTTACAAAAAGTATATGAATGTCAGGGCTGGAAGGTCACTGACACCACCCTAGCTAGAAAGAAACGCATGCCCTCCCTGAGGTCCTCTCCCGTTTTTGGTTCACAACCGGGGTGCGAAACTCGCGAAGTAAACGTTACACAAAGCTACGCCACAAAGGCCGTGCTTTGATCATCACCACAAGACTTTTCTTTTCAACAGAAGCCTTGATCATTTGCATCTTAGCATGCCACACAGGCAATTCGCTCCATGCGATTGATATCCATCAATATATAACCCCTGAGCTCGTACGTCTCAGAGAAGGGCGTTAAGCAAGAGAATAAATACTCTGCCACCAAACAGATATATATTTAATAGAGATCAATCACACGGACTAAAATCCAATGTCAGACACACAGTCCATTTACAAGTCCGTTCTGCGTCTGAACGAAACCGGAGGCACCTAGTACCCCGCATATCCATTGATCTCCAAGTACGTCTGGACGATCACCAACTGTTTCCATCTTCTTGGGTGTACAACCCAATCAAGATCATCAGTAATCACCCAAACGACGTGAAGACCTCCGGTCTTCGACCATCGTCTTCATCTTCGACTTATCGTCGTATCAGTTATTCAGAATGGGATAAACCCAGTCTTTACGAATAACTCGCGTATATTTTAAATAAGTGTTACACAAACACAACATACGCCTCATTCCAATTTATCAGTCACTAACCGTAAATTAATCAAGAGAATAATTCCCCAAATATTAACCCCAAAGGCCGAAACCAACATCAGATCAATATCCAGAAAACCATTCTCCTTGGCTAACCGACAGTTAGTTTCTAAATTTCACATTCATAGGGAAAGGTTCCCATTAATTTTATCAAAGATAAATTCTTTGAATTTATTCTTTAATCATCTTTTGAATTTCGATTCAACTAGTCGGGATTAACGAAACTTACCGAAGTAATCATTTATTTTAATTCCCCAATCCTAATTTATTCATCCCATGAAGTAAAACTGGTAATACTTCATATCTAACACCACGGTGTTATCGGTAAATTCAATTACCAGTTCACGTTCAAAATCTAATTAAAGATTTAACTATCGCCTGGAGCAAAACTGGTGATACTCCATTCTCGATCATTTCAATCTAATTAAAGATTCATTAAAACTCCACTTAGTTTTAATCTTTAACTGGGTTAAAGAATCAGTGTCATTTAAAACACAGTTCACGATAAACCCAAAATCACATTCATTAATTATCGGGTTAAAGAACGAGTGTTATTTAAAACACTGTCCACGATAAACCCAAAAATCAATATCAATTCAATTCCAATTAAATATTATTTAATTGGTACACTTCATTAAATCTAAATAAAAAGATTTAATCTTTTCTCAACTGGGTTCAAGGACAGTGTTAGTGAAGACACCATTCACGACAAACCCAAATCATATTTGATATTCAATACAAGGCTCTGAATAGAAAATATATTGGCTTATATTCAATATCAAATTCTACGATTAACAAATGTCGTGTTGGAAATAACGATATAAATATATATCTTTCAAATTTCCATAACAACATCTGTATAATCACGAATTCCAACATCGAAATATTCCGAAGACAATTTCGATTCAAATCCACTCCAATGCAATCATTGGAAATTCTGGTTATTTTTAAAACCCTTTTCAAATTCAATTTATTTATTTAAAAATAAATAGAATTATAATTCTAGTTCAAAACTAGTTCATTTCGATAAAAATCTATTTTTATCTTTTCAAATATGGAGTTTTTCATCCCAATTCTCCACAAATCATTTCTTATGATTTTACATAAATTATTAATATTTTTAATAATTTTATCAAGGCCCGTACAGTCGATTTCCATCAATGGCCATCGAACTGCACTTACAGCGACCTTTTTCAAATTTGATTTGGACATAATTCCAAATCCAACCGTTAGATTTCAAATTTCAGATATCCGTTAGAAAGCTCTTTTCGATACGAACCCAACGGTTCCGGTTTTAGGAGAATCCGATGATCGAATCTCCCGTAATGTCCGTTTGAAATAAATGGTCGAAATTCACGAACTGCCGCGGCGCGGCGCATTCTATTCAGGCCATTATATTATATATATAATATATAATATATATTTCGTCGATTTCTATTTAAAACGAATTATATAAATAGTTTTAAATTCGTTTCAAAAGCAATTTCAACTTTCATTTCAATTCAAATCAAAATTGAATTCTTCTTTATAAATTCGTTTTAAAATTCATTTCTATTCAATTCAAATTTCAATTCAATTTGAATTCATTTCAATTTGTTTCCAATTCAATTCGATTCGAATTCGTTTCGTTTGCTATTCAATTGAAATCAAATTCGTTTTCCATTTCAATTCGAATTCATTATATATTCAATTAATTTCGAAATCGTTTTATATTCAATTCATTTCGAAATCGTTATATATTCAATTCATTTCAAAATCGTTATATATTCAATTCATTTCGATTTCATTTCAAAATATGCGTTTTCGAAATCACTTTTCAATATGCATTTTAAAATGAATAAAATCGATATAAATATCGTTCACGTCAAAATGGCGTCAATCTAACCAACACGGCTTCATATATTTCTATTTTCAAATATTCTATTCAACAAATGAATATTTATTTTTGTCAACACACGACTAATCTCAACGAATGAGTACTGTCCACGTGTGACAATTTTTGTTAAATTATTTCGTTCAACACATGACTAATCTCAACGGATGAGTACAGTCAACATATGAACCTTTATTTTATATTGATAAAGATGCAAATTTTATTATTAAAATATTTCGTTCAACACATGACTAATCTCAACGAATGAGTACAGTCAACACATGAACTTTTATGTTATAATATTCTTTATTTTCTAAATTGGAATGAGGCCCAATCAATCACCATATAAAATTGATTATATGGAGTTCCATACATCACACGCATATAATAGCATTGAAAAATAATCAACCATCAACCAAAGTGCACTACACTGTATAAGCATCAAATATAGATATTTAACGCTTATAACAGCCTGTCAATCAATCGATCGACATATTTAATCAATCAGGATGAGTGAACTTCAAATTTCATCCCAACACCCGTGTGGGGTTTCAAACCATCAAACACAGATTTTAGTTGTGCAGTTGGGTGATGTGTAAAATTTATCGTCCCAATCAATGTCATTCAAATAGGTGTACATAAACAAACCGTCCGGTTTGTAAATGAATATTTTATTTATTCACATTCACTATATTCTTATTCACGTTAAAAATTATATTTTTAACGATAAAACATTTTATTTTAACATATGAATTTCTATTCATTTCATTCTTTAAATAAAATGATATTTTTATTTTTCTAACTTATTTTAGAAAATTTCGGCGGCATAACGGCACGATACTAGAAACGGGACGAGGCCTAGCCTTATCCCCGGTCTAGTGAAGGCCCACGCCATTCACACATCAATCAAATCAATTTCATTTCACCAAACAATTCAATTCAAACCAAAGCATCTAATTAATTTATGCAACAAAACAAACAAGTCCATGGTCTGTGGACGATTGTGTCGGGTGCTACTAAGCACCGTCTGCATCCTAGTATATATATATATAACTAGAAAAAGAAATTGAAAGGTGAGAAATTCTCACCAATAGCTATCCTAACTCCACGGCACTTCTAATGCAGGAAATCTTCACTGTTCTCGCCTCTTATCACTTTCTTCGCCCGTATTCTCTACATATGTAAAAATCACAATTTTACTATGTTATTCAATATATAAAAATCGAATTTTTACTTCCGGTTTGCAAATAAAAATCAGATTTTTACCTCTCCTGTTCACAAAGAAAAATTCCCTTCCTATGTCATGAAAAATCACATTCCTCTGTCGTTTTGTAAATAATAAAAATCAAATTTTTACTTCTTCTATATAGTAAAGATTATATTTTTAATACTTTAAAAATATAAAAATCATATTTTTATTACTTTAAGAATATAAAAATCATATTTTTATATTGCTAATTCATTTTAAAAACTACGCTAATTTTATTTGAAAAATCTATGCCATTCATAATTGAAAAATCAATGCCATTTATATATATATATTTTAAATCAATATTAATTTCAGTTTTATAAACAATCCTATTTAGTTAAATTAAAATTAATTAAACCTAATTAAAAACTCACCTTTGCCCTTTTTTTCCTGTTTTTCGTTCGCAGGGTGGGTTGGAGGCTCTGACAGGTGGCCGACTGAGGGTTGCTCGCGCAGGGGGGTGGCGCTGGGTAGGACGCGAGCTCGGAGGGTGGTCTTGAGGTGGCTGACGACTTCTGGTGACCGACGGTGTCGAGCGTGGGCCTTTGGGGGTTCTTCGTTCAGGTCTAGACGGAGGAGGAAGGGTGAAGCGGAGGAGAGAGAGGGGGGGGGGGGGGTCTGGCGGAGAGGCGCGGCTGAGGGGAAGCTCCAGGCGGCGTCGATCTGTGGTGGCCATCGTCGGTCGCTAAATGGTTTTTTTTTCTTTTTTTTTCATTTCTATTCGATCTGAATTTAATCGGGTGAGGGGGCCAGAGTGATTTAAGGGGGAGAAGGGTTGACCTTTTTTTTTCAGTATTTTATTCACATAAATTAACTTTTTCTATCGACCTCGAAACGAAGCCCACCGCCTGTCGTCCATAGCTAATTACCCCCATTCCGAACACAATGGGATATGTATCGTAAGCTGATTCGGTCGTTTCGATCAGTTTTAGTTGAATTTACATTTAAATCGCTATATTGAATTTTAAACGTACATTTCAAATTACCGGGGTCACATACTAACTCTATAAATCCCATAAAAATATTTTCTAGCTTCGTATTGACGATACGGTCCTAACAAAACTAGTTTCACCAAATTCTGAGACCGTTGGAAAAATGACCATTTTCCAGTCGATTAAAATCAACTGAAACTGGTCAAACGCGTTTTCCTTCGCCACACTCACATATTGATTCGAAAAATTATGAAAATTGGAACCTAGCAATAACCTTACATCACGGACCCAACAAAAGTGGTTTCGTCGAAATCCGAGGTCGTTTGCAAAATGTCCATTTTTAAGGGCCTGAATTCCATAGCGACTATTCAAAATTTTCAACTGGACATAACTTTTGATTCCCGCTATGAAATGTCGATTTTTCGGATTCGTTGGAAAGATATTATCAAATAGATCCAATCATTTTTGGTTTCACTAAAATACGGATTATTTTGCACCCGGTACATTCAATTGAAGTTTGAAATCGAATTATCGAACTACCGCGCCATCTTCAATTCTATTTATAATTATATATAATTATTTATATTCTTACGACGGCGTATATAATATATACGTTCTAATTCTATTAAAAATAAATTTTCTCATTGATATTATTTAAAATAATCTATTTTAAATCTTCAAAATTCGCTAAAATTGCTAATATAAAAATTTTAAACTGGCTCGGATTTTCGGGTTGTTACATATATATACTCTCAAACTCAATCTAGGTTATTACTAACCCCATCTCTATCAAGTTACGCCACGGAGCCAAGGTTATTCCTAAACCAATGCCCTGATACCAACTGTAGCAGCCTAGAAATTTCGACTCTTGAATTCAAACACTAATACACTCATGTCCAAATTCAAGTACCGAAAACCCCAGAAGCTAATAGAAAGAAATTAGAAGACGAGAAATAGAAAGGAAAAAAGTTAAGAATAGAGGAAAAAAGAAGAACAACAATACACAGTCTCACATCGCAGTGGAATTAAATATAATACAGAAGTATATCTTTGTTGGAAAACTTGAAACAATACTTACATTTATCAGGGTACAATGAGCATTTAACATAACTTGATTGTTATAGCAGTCCATCCTTGCATGCAATACATAGTGGAAATAATTAAATGAATCATACGTCTGAATTACCTCCAGCTCGTCTTTTGAAATTCCTTCTTAACCTATACCTCTACAACTTTGTTTGACCCAACTGGGTTTGACCCGAGCATTACAAACGCCATAGGTCAGACTGGTGAACCAGCGTGAGAAAAACTCACTAAATTATTGGCATCATCCAACTTGATTTAAAGTTAAAAATCATTTCGAAGAAAAGGATAATCATAAGACCAATCCACACTTAAACACGGACGATTTTTACCTTACGGTAAAACAAAACATTTTTGAAAACGATATCTTGTTGTGATATTATAATAGTGTCTAAATACAAATAAATAGAATGTAACAGAACGCTTGCATCTCACGTTCTACATGTATAGTATGCAATCAAAACCGCGGATGCTTATTGGAGATTGGATTTCCAACTATGACAAGGTATGGAACCACTTTCCGATAGTGTAACTCTAGAGAGGAATACACTGGGTTCAACAAGAACATCTTGTAACTCGACCCACACATGACCGACCACTCATTTCTCTTGAGTGAATCGAATATATTGTCACCTTACGACTGTGCAGCTACCGTCTCCCGGGAGATACAGAAAGGAAAAGAAGTAACAAATATGAATATTCTCTAGATGGTATCAATACACCCTAATGGGTGCGACCCACATAGCCATGCTGCCTGCCCGACTTTTATCATTTCCCGGTTGATGAGGCTTGAGGTCATAATTAATTATTTGTTTATTTATTTATTCTTAGAGAACATCTGGCCACCATTCACTTTGAATGCCACATCGTCAGATCCGCTAAATCGTTGATTGACGTCCAGAAAAATACTCTGGTAGTTAAGCTCAGAGAAGTGTCATTCTCCGCTACTAACAGAAATACGTTTGTAAACTTTTGGAAATACTTTGTTAGACCTTCGTCCATACAAGTTGTCCTAGGTCTGGACAAACTGAAGGCACCCTCCTACCACATCCTAGGAATCACCCTATGGATTAGTAGTGAGAAGTCCTTGCAATCCGTAAATTTCTAACCATGACAGAACCAAAGTATATCTCTGGCCGCTAAACCAGAGATTTTAAGTAGTTTTTCCGTGTTATAAAGATCCACTGTCTTCGAATGCTTTGTCTCTATCAGCGTCTTATATATTCAACGTTCACGTACTTTGCTGGTCGGCATGGTTCTTGAATATAAATTCGATCCCAGTCTTTCCGTAACAACAATCGTTTTAGGTTAGATTTGATAGTCGGTTATTTAACTATCAAATAAATCAACCATTCATTCATAAAAGAAAATTTGAATTTACTGATTCAATAATTGCCTCTTTAATTAATCATACGTTAATTAAACTTCTTAATTTTCCCAACATCTGAAATATTCATTAATCTCCTTATATTAGTATAAGAATATTCAAAATCGTTCATCTTTAAAACACTTTAATAACATTCTTCTCATCTTGGTCATTAGTTCCCAACCGTAAACTAGTAAGTGAATAATTTCCTAAACATCAACCCCGAAGGCCGAAACCAACGTCAGATCGATACACAGAAAACCACTCATCTCAACTAATCTCCAGTGAGTTTCTAATTCCATTGACTTCATTTCTTAATTTCTAAATGAATAGAAATTTCAATTATCAATTACCATTTAAGATGTTTATCCTAAATTTATAACCATTCAAATATTTCACTTATATATAACATCTACGAACATTGCTACAATCTTTATAAAATATTCCCTTAAGGATTCGATTTGCAAAACATTTGCCAAATATTTATTTCTAAATTGAAACAATATTTTTCTTATAACGATATATTCTCATTAACCAATTCCACTTCATTTTAACCCTTTTAAACCAAGTTCTAAATTAAGTCTTTATTCCATACGTAATCTTTACAAATATCTGCATATGTTCATCTCACTCATTCTAGTTTTATTTTAATAAAACTTCATTTCCTTTTATTATAACTTCTGTTCTAAAATATTCGTATATAACTATCATTTGCAAATAATAACATCTATTATTTATAAACCGTATGTAAAATTCTTAAATATAATCTATATTTTTATTCAAGATAATTCATCTCCAATTCAATTACTATTTACTTTTAAAACCCTTCTTAATCCTTCTTTTTTAAAATTCCTCTTATTCAGAATATTTGCTTCAACCCTTTTCACCTTACCCATGAATAATATCCGCTAATACACAAATTCATTCTTGAATTATTTGCAAACGTAGATTTATAATTATACTTTACGGGTTTTATGAAATCCATCTAATTAGAATTTCAAATAAGAATTCAATCTAAACATGAACATAAATCCGCTTAAAATTCCTTTAATTATAACGAGTTCTTATACTTTATAATTTCACTAAATGATTTCTAATCACTCAATTATCGCACTGATAATTATCAACTAAATAATAATTCATTTCCACGTTTTTATCTTAAACAGAAATACTTTACTTCATTATTTACTATAGTTAACCTTCCTTTAAAATAATAAACCACTTCCTTATATCATTAAAAATTCTATATTCGCCTTTACTGTCAATTTTACTTATAAATTTTGTTTCTAAATAGATATCTAAAATTCCCTCTAAAACATCTTATATTTCAAATTCTATTTTTGTAAGAAAAATCCATATATTATCTTGGGCATTCAGAAATACCAAAAGTCAAGGGTTAGATATTATAAACTATCACAGGTATCAACCATATCAAATAACAACATATATGTGAAAGCAATATAAATAAATGGTGAGGAATCCAGTTGGATCCCTCCAACCTGTTTTTCCAACATCCACAGATGTTAGTCAACAATAATAATACCCATCCTGCTTCGAGGAAGGATATAGCAGTATATAAGGTCATCCACTATATATATTGTGGGCGCATAGGGAAATCATTCGCTAATGGTACTATGGGCATCCGCTAATGATACTGCGGGAATTATCCAATCACCAATCTCAAATCACCAACATTATTATACAAATACTATTATAACTTCATATCGATCAATTTTCATCCAAACAAACAATAAATTAAATTAGAGCTATTAAAAATAGTTCCCAGTAATTTACTGAGTGAGTTTAACTCACCTCGATTTTCCTTAGCTGAATATCTTGCTAATTTTTGAATTTTCGCGTCTACAAATTGTCTTGAATGAATTATTCACCTACGATACATTTATTTAATTTAACGATGAAACGATTTTAATTTAAATTAACCTAACAATAAATAAATCAATTCTAAGTGTATTAAATAGAAACATATACCTTACTTTACTCGACTAATTGGTGTAACAACTCACTGAATAACTCCAATTTATGCAATCATCTCCAAAACGTCTGTAGCATTTCCCCGAACACATCTTAGTCAACCATACATCCCATTTTAACACCTTAACCAGCACTGTTATGCCATAGCATTGCCTTCAAAACTGTCACCTTTTACTGACCCTACAACTATCTTCACATAACAGATCATTTTTCCGATCACCTGCATCCATACTCCCAAATCTCCCACTGTTCACCAATCAGCAAAAAATGAACCCAGTTCAATTCAGTAAATCAAAATTTCCCAAGAAAAAATAGACCTCAACTCCAAAGTGTTGAACACCAGTCCAACCTAGTTTGTCCCTGTTTTCAAGCATCATAACACTAACACAACAACATCTTCATTTACCTGGCATCGCAGCTTGCATCACCAGTCCCATTATTGTCCCTGAAACCAAACCCTACAATCCCAAAAACCACCCCGTTCATTCAAGAAAAATTGATTCGAACTCCAGAACACCACGCCCCTTTCATAGTATCGACCTCCTCAACATATCCACTGCCGCACCCCCAGTTTACCCCGACATCAATAGTACATCGCACTACCATTCCAGAAACTCGTAGCGCCTCTTCCAACTCCATCGCATACCTCATCACGGTCGGCATCTCTTCCTACAACTCAGTGGCAACCCATCGACATAGTCCCTTATCATCCCATCATCACACTACTTAAAACTCCACCATATGCGAGCGGCTCAATATTAAGTCGAGCTAAAGTAAATCGTCCTGTCTCTAATCGCGATTTCGATTTCGGTTGACCAGAAAATAGTGCGATGGAAACTGGCAAAAATAATTTGGGAAAAATAACGAAACAGTCATTGGAATCCCTCCTTTTTTTAATTCTATCAATGGATTTCGATTGGAAAGAAATTGAAGGAGGAAAAATAAAGTGAATGATTTCGTGATGGTTAGAAATAACAAAGGCTTAGCTTCTTATATAGCCGCAGATATAGAACGATAAGAGATATGTCTTTCAAATTGGTTAGGCATAGATATGAAGTAGGTGAAGACTTTATAGCTTTGGCAGAAGAAAAGCAGTGATTAAGAAGGAGAAGGCAGCTAAAACTAGCGTAGGATTTCAGGCATCGACCTGTGAAGTCCCTTCATTCTGAAGCTGGAAGACCAAATTATAATGAAGTGAAAGAACAAGCTATAGGTTATGGGTAGAATAGAGTTGCAGTGAATTGGCAATTTCAGAGGAAAGAAAATGGATGGACATGGATTTGAAAGGGGAGAGCAGCTATTTCCCATGTTAAAAAGATAGGTTGTTCCCTATAAATTTTTATATATTTTTATTCTGATTTTTATAACCGATGTGGTGTTACCACTTTAAAATATCACTCGAACCCCTATTTGAGCACAACAAACGACATTTTTAGGGTTATACCGCTATTCTGAACTCACTGGAATAAGTTTCAAAGCCCCACTTGATCGTATGGAAAAGATATTAATTTAAATTGACTATTTATAATTAAATTCGACTGAATATAAAATGATAAATAAATTACTATTATCATATATGTACACAAACTGAATTCATATAAATTTCAAAATACACTAACTAAAATTTTAAAAACTAGATATAAGTTAAACTAATATTCAACTTATTAAAATCGATTTATTTAAATTAAATAGATCGCTATAGTTTATAAATAATTCCACATCGATTTTCTGCGAATTTGATTTGGCCACAACTCTCAATATAAAATAAGAAATTCCGATTTTTCTCTTTTATTACAAAATTATAGTTCAACAGATTCAAATATTTCTTATTTCGACGAATTCCAAGTTATAACGGATTTTGTACACTCAATTGAAATTCAAAACTAAATATTACGAACTACAGCGCCGCTGTGAGCTCGTTTTTATATATATATATATATATATACGTTCAACTTCGTTCTTAATTAATATAAAATTGCATTTAAATTACGAATTCAATATATAAACAGGTTTAAATATTCGAACATAAATCGATGAAATTGTAGGACGTTGCATCATATTTATTGGGTTATTGTTTTTTCATAATATATTTTCGATTTTTCCGCATAAATCATACCCACCTACTCCCCAGTACATTTACCTAATGAATCATACAAATAGCTAAATGCCTGAGATATCGAGATACTCCCCATAGTATCCTCTTTGAACGGTCCACATCAGCGTACAACAAAAATGTACCATACCTCCATCTTTATGCTACGAAAGCGTACTAGTCTATGCTATGAAGGAATACAAGGTCTCCAACGTTACGCCATGAAAGTGTACTAGGGTAAGCGAATTAGCCTCTACCACTGCGCCATAAGGGCACCTTAATCCTTGAGTTCCCCCCACAGAACTTAGTCAGGGGCTTTCTACATATCTGTAAAGGACCGCTTCGTTAGTTCTACATTACAAATATCCAAAGATTGGCATGTCTCTTTCGGTGGCTCTCAACGGCCCCATCCACCCTACCCTACTAATGAAAGACTATTCAAAGAGCTAAATGACCTCCCGAACATCTAATCTAAACAAACATGTGGTCCTTCATCCAATGACCCGACAGTAAAAGATCATTGGCCTCTTGACTAGGCTCTAGTCTTTCCCGTATATGCTTCGATCGACGATGACGGGTATCTGATGACCTATTATCCTTTGTTGGGTCCTGACCACTACGTCTCTCCACGAGGCAGCTGCTGAATCATCTAAGGTCATTTGTCCAGCCTTCTGGCTACCACTTCGTAATTGCAACAAAGGTGTACTTTTAGATGGAACTATAGACCTGCTTCTGTGCATACGACTTCGTCCATTTTCCCTAGAGGGCCATCTCAGAGTACCCTTCCACATCTCATAGAAGTCTCATACTTCCTTCCAGTCCCATCGAATAGCAAGTTGAACATGCTCATCTCATGTTTCCAAACACTCACTATGATCTATCACGTTGGGCTCTTCATCCCAAATATGTACAGACTGGTCCAAGTGCATCTCTTCATTACGTTATTAGACCCTATGTCTTATCTTCAACTATGCGCTTATTTTACTTACTGCCTTGCTAATTAACTTACACATTTACTTGTTTATTCTACATTCAATTTATTTGTTTATTAGCTTTAGTTTGCTGCTTTTTTCCCTAATCAGACTTCGCTGTCGAAACGGACCACCTTCCATTCATTTTATTGGCCACTTATTTTCTCCGATTAGCTCTTATTGCCGGAATATACCATTTCTTATAACTATATTCATTAAATTTAATTCCTTAATTATAAGTTTATTAATAACAAGCCCACTTTACTTTTTCAATTTAAATATAACTTTGTGTTATAATATTACCACAACTATAATTGTGGGTTTGCTTATTAAACTTATTTCCTATAATTTAAGTTCATTTATAATAAGCCTCTTTCTATTTCATCTTTTAATTGTAACCTATATGCCATAATCCTACTTGTCACTATGAAAGGTCTACTTATTACATTTCCGTCTTATAATTTATTATAATAGGTTACATTCCCCATTCATTACCTACTTCACAGTTTTGTTATTATTTAACATAACTCTTACAGTTATGACACTAATCTAATTACCTCCTTTTAAGTTTACATATTTACAGTAAATAATTCACACATCTTATATAATTGGTTGTTGGAAATATATTAAAATCTATTTCCATAATATAAATTAATCGAGATCCGTAATTTCAAGATATTACTCTTTAGTAGATTATTTTTAGGCTATTGTTTAGTGCATAATACGACAAAATACCTATTTCAGACTAATCAACGTTATTTCCCTTTTTTTTGCAATTACTTTCTCCCTATTTAAGAAGAATTTAATAATCGAAATGTATCCCTTTTCCACGACCAACTGATTCAGTCCATTACTAATTTTCCACTTTTTATTGGCTATATTATTATTTCTTATCTCTTATAAATTTCCCTATTGCTGTATTTATTCCATTTTAAATCTGAAAGGTGGTTCCTTACAAATAGTATGAAAATTCTCAAATTTACCTTTTTTGCAAATTTACTGCATATAACCTTAATTATGCCATATCAACTATGTCACCTTTGTTTAGTAAGCCTTACCAAGTTTTCCTACTTCCAAATTTCTCTTTTATTACAATTTTGGCATATTACATTATTTAGCCCCAAATCATCAAGTTTCCCTTTTTATTACAATTTTGACATAATATATTCATTTAGCCCCAAATTATTAAGTTTCCCGTTTTTATTATAATTTTGACATAATATATTTATTTAACCCCAAATCATCAAATTTCCCTCTTTTGTTCATAATTCCAATTAATTTGTGCATAACACCATTCAATTAATTTGCGCCAAATCAATATTCAATTATTTTGACCATAACTACAATTCAGTTTATATACGCCTAACCACAATTGAACAATTTTTCAAATAACCACAATTAAATTTAAAACTGCAAAATCCAACGTAGATGGAGGGAAAAAGGGTTGATAGAATATTTAATTAACTTTACAGGAATCAAGGAATATCATATACCATTATAAGAAAAATATAATTTAATCGACTCACCTAATAGCTCTCCAATTCTAAATATGTTTCAGATCCGACATTCATGGTTTCTCAAATTTGAATCTCACGCAGACGGGAAGTATGAGCACACATTGCCTATTATACAGCCTTTCATCTCTAAATCTTGCATCAAAAGTCCTAAAACTTACATATATATTTTCTGAAGAGTTTGGAGGAGAAAAGAAAATGGCAGAACTATGGCGCTCTCTCAGAATATACGAGTTGGAGGCTTGGCCCTGCTGGTTTATTTATAGCTGCTCAAAAGAACCACGTCCATCCGATTGGTAAGCATTGTTATTAACATTTATATTTCTTAAATATTTTATTATTATTTATAGTATTTAACGAGCATTCAAACGCGTAAATAAATGTGCGCATTTATTTTCCCTCTACTTTCAATTTCCTGCATGTTTAATTCCTCTAATCTTGTGAATGTTATTATTCTCTAAAAGTTTTAAATATATTCCTTTCCATTTTTTGTCCATTAGTTTCAAATTAAACGCGTATTTAATATTTGCATGAATTTCTGTGAACGTTGCTTTCAATGTTATTCTCTGGTTCCATGTTTTAATGTACATCTTAATTATAAATTTAAATGATTACTATATATCCCAATATCGTGTACATTAACTTACCCTAAACTATGCTTGTTGATTTTTTTATGATAGATATACAAACCATTTATCTGCACTTCCGATATTTACTAAAAATTTTCTATTCTCAATACGTATTAAATCTCAGTTTCAAATGTGTTCATTACTGAAATTAATATACACGCATATGTATTCTTGAAATAAATATATAAATGTGTATTTACATGCACTTGTTTCGTTTTTGTTGAATTAAAGCACCACTTAACTAACGTCAATTGGATTCCCTTTTTATTGCCTGATTTAATTCCTTTTATGCTGCACATTGTAAATCAAATAAATTTTGCAATTTGACATTAATTGCTCTCCTTTCTTAACACACATTGAATTCTAATTTAAAACATGGTCATTAATAGAAGTTTATCTTTTTATTAAATGGTTTAGCCTATAAATACGTTAATAACCTTTAGTTACTTTAAATTCAAACGTACATTTTTTATACAATTAATGTGCATACTGTAACGACCCACATTTTACGTATCGGAGGATCGTAAAATATTTTTATTAATTCCCCGAGGTTCGGATCATTATATTCTTTTGAATTGTTGTTTATGGGGATGTGAGACATGTCCATGATTTTTACCAATTAAATTTATGACCATTTTATCCCTATTTTTTTTTTGTTTAGGGCATAACTTTTGACTGGAATAAAATCAAATGTTGTGATTGATTTCATTGGATCAGAAATGGTGTTTCCAATTCCGTAGAGTGGTCACATTAAAGTTTTGGCTAAGCGGTTTGGGAAGAATCGTTGTTTTAGTGTTGCTAGTTTTCTGGACAAACTAATTAGTCATTAGTGGGCTGATTAGTGAGGACTATAAAGGATAGGGGCTATTGGCTATAAATAGAAGGGTTAGGGTAACGAGAATAGTTTTGTTTCTTCATTCTGTCATTTGGTTGGGTGCCTGTGATTCTCTGGCTCAACCAATGTGACACCCCACGTCCGTTAACGTCACTCTTTATCAGAATGCATTAAGTTCAGTGAAGCGTTATAGGTAAACAGAAACAGAACATCACAAGATAGATATAAAATAGCATCAAAAATTTAAAACTTTATTTTTTAGCAGAAAACATCGTGGTCTCAAAATCCAGTTACAACGTCAGACTGAAATACTGGAATGAAATACATCAACTAAAAACATATGTCTTGCGCTAAAACCATTAGAGTACAGAACTAAAAAATCATAATCCCTATAAGTAGCCATAAACAAGTAGATAAGTAGTTAAAGTGATACATCGAAGCAAATCCAAATCCAAGCAAAAATAGAAGAGAGAGTCCTAATCAAGCCTGAGCGTTCTCACCCTGAGAACCACGAGGGGAGGGGGGGGGGGAGGAAGAGAGAGAAAAGGAAACAAAACGGGCCAGACATAAAGTCTGGCGAGTCCAGTGACTTCTAGCATATATATAAGTAAAAGTATCATGTCAGTCATATAAATTGAATGAGAGATAACTGTAGTAGATAACAGGATGGACAGGATATACAAAATAAACATGATGAACTATGCTTCTCGATTATTTCTCTGCACCAATACTAGTATATCGCATTAACTGTTTTCCAATTACTTAACAGAAACAGAATGATCCCAACATAAACATAATGGTAGACTTTGGTGTACTTCTAGTAACAGGTTTTACCCCAAACAGAAATAACAGGAACATAAACAGAAATAACGGGTGTTACCCCCAAATAGAAATAATAGGTACCTAAACAGGACTAGATGTACCCTAATTACTACCCCCAGTGATCGGCTTCCTACCACGTAAATACCATGTGTCAGCCCCACAACAGGGTGTATTACTTCCTAAAGTGGCAACCACTAAAAGGACACATACCCATTTACAGGTGTTATAGCGGCTTATTTTCCCAAGCAAGTCGGACCCATGAACGCACATGACTCCGTTGGAACGCACCATCAGAACACCTCTCCCTAATTAAACCTCTTATAATCAGTTCAGTTAGCATGCCCCTGACCTCTACTTACTGTGAGGTCCCCCTTTAATACCAGAATGTGTTATTGACTGATATGGTCCCCACACACAAGCCACCCCTAGGCTTGTATCCCCAATTATCTAGGATTTCCACAGGGTAAGTTTAACGGGTTCGTATAACCCCCCACAGATTTATAAAATTTACTTAACCTCCCAAATTCAACATGTTTACTTAACCCCACCCACAGAATAAACCAGCCACAGATAAACATATGTTTATAACCCACATGGATTTAATAGGTTAAGTATCATAGGTTAACAGGTATGCATAACCCCTAACATGTTTCATAGGTTACTTACAGTTTCATTAGCACGTTCCACTTAATCTTAAATTAAGCCTACAGATTTATACGCCCCAATCCAAAAGTCATAATTCACAGTCTAAGATATGCCCTAAATTTTAGTCATATTTCGTATTATAATTTATGCTCCAAATCCTAGTCATGATTCATAGTACAAGTTATGCTCCCAATTTATCATTCCCACTTTAACCCAATTTCGTTCATATGTATATTTCAGCGATATTGGCCTAGGCTCAAAGGTAGCCTGAACATAAAGATAAAAAGGGAATGAGAGAGGAAGAAGAACAGAAACATGCATAATAACGGAATATGCATATGATAACAGAAATAGGCAATCAAAAATAGACATGTAAGAACTAAATAGCAGATCAGGTATACAGAGTAATACATGTGATAACAGAACTGTCTAGGTGCGAATTAAATTCTTAAAAGGCATAGATTTAGATCCAGATTTATAAACATGTTAGGATTACTGTATACGTAACATGAACTCACAGAGACTGGATCTAAAGAATAGAGAACGATATGTTGAAGTTGCAGTAGAGATTCTTGTATACGTATATGTCGTTGGTGAAGAAAAATAGGCTAATTCAATCCAAGCTAGGTCAACATCTCGTTGTCTCTATTGTTTTAGGTGAATAAAACAATAGAAATGTTGTCCTATATATAGCCTACTGCCAATGAATCTCACTTAGAAACAAGTCCAAGTTCAGGAAATGAACCTGGGTAGATCTGGGGTGGGTTGACCCAGGGGGGACCCTAGGGTCGACACACCCTTGAGTGGGTCGACCCATAGGTCGACCCCCTTTGGGTATGGGTCGACCCCCAATGGGTTTAATTCCCGCGTTGGTCTCCCGCCTTCGATTTTGAACTATTTTGAAATTTTGGACTGATTTTTTTTATAGATATTTCTCTTATATGTATACAAACTTCTAACCTTAATATCTTCTTTATATGTTGTCTGTTTTATGCAAACTCGGTGTCTATCTTAAGTAGAATTCCAAGACGAACGCAATGGTACAGTCTGTTTTACTTAACTCCCAATATTTAATTAAGTATTCTTTAGTTTATTAATGTTCTTTAAAATTACGGGGTGTTACATTCTATGACACCCCCAATTTTGACAAACCAAATTTTTTTTAATTCCAATCTATCGAAACTCAGATTGATTTACTCTGGTATCCTGCAGAAAAGAAAGAGACATAAAATATGTTAGAGCTTAGAAAATATCGCATAGCAGAATGGATAAAATATAATGTAATCAAAATATAGCCTTACAGTATTAATAATACTGCCTAACCAGTATCCAAGGCTATCATGTCCCTGCCACAAATCTAACCTGCGAGTATGTTATGAGGAGGGGGTCAGTCCACAAGTTCTGGTGAATCGATTTAAACTATACACTTTGGATAATCCTATATATACCGTTTAATCATATTTTCTTATTTATTAGGTTACTTGGGTTAACAACCATCAAGGCTTACACACACTTTGTACCTATTTACTTCCCAGTGGATTAACCAAATACAATATACGTGTAGCTACCCCCAATATCAAGGTACACCCCATGATACACCACTCGCACAGTCTCCACCGTTATGCCACCGAAATGCTCGCAGTGCCTCATCCTATGCCGGAGTGACGTACGAATCTCTATATAACAATGTTACGATCAACATATATCTGCCATTAGTATGCTACGTAAGCATACAGACTACAACCTTTGTCTGAATCCAAATTCATACCGGAGTAATGCCCTTAAGCCAACGATACACCACCCAGAGCCGACATGCCTGTATCTAGACTTTCCACCATACGTATCTTCAATTGTAGCTCGATGCCTCAATCACACGTCCTCTAGTGTGCAACGAGTTCCACGGCAGGGTGATATAAGAAACACATAAATCGGTCGGGAGCTTTTCCACATTTGTACAGGCCCATCTTTAAAGAGCCTTTATATACAGAAATACCTAGGGTCTGTTTTCACAGTGGCTATGGCCCCACCTCGGCCCCTCCCACAACTAGTAAAGTCTACAAGAGCTAAGCGACTTCCCCTACACAAACAATCTAAACATCCATGTGGCGTCTCTCCTCAATCCCTTATCCCAATAGTGAAGGGTGAAATGGTATCTTGGGTTTAGCTCTAGTCTTTTCGCATCCCACTGACTGTCGAGGACAGGTATCCGACGATCTACTATCCTTGGTCGTGACCCTCCGCCTCGACGTTGAGGCAACCGCCAAACTACCCTGGTGTCACCGCGTCACAGCATTTTGACTACATAGCTACATCTGCAGTTAAGGCCCACTCACCTAATAGTTACGCATAGACCCGACCTCTGCGAGCACAGCCCAAGACGTTTGTCACCGCACAAAGGACTACTAAGAGTACCTTACGTACCTCAGGAAGCCACATGCTTCCCCTCCCAGTCCTTTGGACCTATCAGAACAATCATATGAATGTGTGCTTCCCTCATGCCTTATAATACCTCGATGCTCTACCCCGTTAGGTTATTCACCCTCAAATGTACGGACTGGTCCAAGCGCCTCACTTTAATATGTTGTTAGACCCTATGTCTAAACATTCTTTTACACGCTTGCTTTTCCTTGCCAGGTTTCCTTTTTACTTGATTATTTCCATTCACATTGAATTCTTATTCAAATTACCAAGTTTCTTACTTATTAATTTCAGTTATAACTTAACCCATTTAAGTTTATTAATAAGCCCACAACATGTTATTCTCCAGATTGTGGCCCAAAGTCTGTAATACACAATCTCTTTTATATTTTTGTTTGATTTCAAGGTCACAATAACATGTTATACTTAATATGCTATTAAGTACCTCTTAGTTCACATGTTTTCCAATTAATATGTCACTTAACATTTATGATTAAATATAACATATTTTATTTTATTAGTTTTCCACATCGTTTCCCATTTAATCATAATTCCACTTTACATCGTCAATACAACTTATCGCTGTTTACTTAGTAACTTCGTTCTATTAACTAAGGCCCATTAATAAGTTTTTCTACCCGTTTATTATAACCTATGTTATAATTTCCTCTTGTCCCTAGGACAAGCCTAAACATTCTTATTAACGGGTTTCAGACTTCCAAGCTTACAGATTACTTAATTTATAATTAAGTATAACTTCTTATGCTTCACATATTTTCATCCTTTTCTCAAATGGTTTCTGGTTTTTCCCCTTTACTACTTACTTAATTTACAATTAAGTGTCCCTTAACTCATTTCACCAGTTGTCCAATTTTCCTATTAGTTTATTATAACCATAGTTATCCCCACTTGTCCCTAGGATAAGTCTACCTATTATACAACATTTTCACTAATGTTATTTATTTATAATAGTTGATTATCATTCCTACAAGTTATGCTTAGACTAAGAGGTGTCTTTAATTATATAACTTTATTATTTCTACCGGTTATGTATACCACTAGGGGTCTTTAATTACATAACCTTATCTAGCTAAGTTTGCGGGCCTATATTTAAATATTACCCACCCCCTCATTTTTGCTTAGCCCACCCACTGTCCAACCAATTTTACTTAACCCTAACTTTAGTTCATATTCATACAATCCCTATAGATTATATTAGGTTAAGTAGTCCAATTTATTACCATGTCCATTTATGGTTTATAATGGGCTAGACCTCCCACATTAGGCCTATAACTTGTGGATGCTGGATATGCCAGTCTGGTCCGGGCAGACTTCTTCCACAAGTTGGGCCTAACTTTGTATCAAATCCCGTCTTGTATTTGAGCACTTAGACCTTTCACATTTGGTTCAACATTAGTGGCTGCTGGTTATGCCGGTCGGGTCCGGCCAGACATCCACCACTAATGCAACCTAACCTCGTGTCGTAAGTGCAATTACAATTTCTAATTGTAATCCTAGGCATTCATTATTAGTCAATTATTTAAACCTATGCCTTTATAGGTGTTAATGCCCATTTACTCAATTATATTCATGATGGATTATATGTATAAATTCATATTATTCTAGTTTTTCCAATTCATATTTTACATATGATCCCATTTGCGCCTAAATCATTTTTCTATACTTATGATCCAATTTAAGATCTTTAAACATAATTTGGTCGATGCCCTAAACCCATATTTATTTATTCAATTCTACGTTAACATGAATCCATATAATCATATACTTACTCCAATTATTCCCTATATATAATTGGGACAAATTTACATGTAACTTTTTTGCACTCCAACAAATCCAATATATGAATTTTTCCCACATGTTAAAATTAATATTATAACATGTAAACATTCCAACATTTCAACTGATTCAATATATGAATTATTCATATTAACAACTTTAATTTGATTAGAAACCTAATAATGTGGATCGACTATTTTCATTTAAAGAGAAAGGAAAGAAAATAGGAAGTATATGAATAGACTGGATCTGGAACGTTATCTTGCTTTCATGATTCCATAATCTTTTTTTATTAATGTTGATTCTCTCTTCCAGATCTAAATCCTTAATTTTCCTAGGCTAATATTTTAATTTTTAGAATAGATTTGAGAAGAGATAGAGTGTAATGGTAGAGCTCCGGCATAGCTACCGAATTATGAGATTTAGGGTTAGGTCAAGGGTCTTATTTATAGGTGCATGGAGCAACCAGGACCCTCAGATTTGCCAAAAAGCCATCCGAAACATTAAAATATCAGAAACCCTAATCTGCCAAAGGTGGGTAGACACCCCTCTGAGGGGGTCGACATCAGGGTCGACACCCCTTTGAGTGGGTCGACACCCTTTAAGGGGGGTTGACACCCCTGGTGGGAAATCTGCCGCCTTCTGAAAATTCGAATTTTGAAACTATTTTCAAATTTCTGGACCCATTTTTGAATTCCGAACCTAATATATATATATATATATATATATATATATATATATATATATATATATTTCCTATGTGTATACAAACTTCGAACCTTAATAACTTCTTCACACGGTGTCCGATTTACGCAAACTAAGCGTTGACTTTGACCAGAATATCGAGATGGACGCAATGTCGCAGTCCGTTTTACTTAGTTTTGAATATTTAATTAAGTTATTCTTATTTTATTATCTTGGGTTAAAAATGCGGGGTGTTACATTCTCCCACCCTTAGGAAATTTCACCCCCGAAATTTGATAAGGGTAAAATCAATTAACCCCTGGAATAATATACATCCATGATGTGTGCATCCAATTTTTGCAACCATTGTGAACTTGTGCAAAGTGAAGTACAACATAATATGCATGTATGCCTAAGCGGTACCTCCTATGTGTATGCAAATTTTCAAAAATCCTTTTAAAATATGATGCTCACATCATAAATATATTGGCAGTTCTACATGAATATAATATTTTGAAAATCAAAAATGCTTTCTCATCCAAATTTTTCCGCACTCTTACTGAGTAAGAGCATATTTCATCCAGTTGTTGCATCCATAATCCTACCAACCAACTTTATTTTTTGAATTTCAGAAAAATATAATTTTTTAAATTCAATTTCTTATGTTACAAAAAGGTGGACAACGGAAAACTCCACATCTTTCGTTTTTATTTTTCAACCCTTTTCTAACCGCGCTCGGATTTTTATGTAACTATTTATAAAGATTCCCTATTTTCCTATCCAAGCACAGCCCACATAAGAACATTTCTTTCTTTTGTTACTGATTTTCTTTTTCATCATATCTTGGAAAATTTTATCTTTATCCATCTTTTCTCCTAATTTTCCATTTTTGTTGCTTTACTGAAATTTCTGTTTCCTTTTCAGTTGTACCTTTTCTCTTTTCTTAGCTTATTTAATTATCTGATCTTAGTTTAAATTTAAATAAGCTTCTAGTCTTCCAGCTAAAGCAGGAGTACATACACCCTACACAGCTACTACTAAGGGCCAAGAATCTCGAGACTATGTCCCCCTGAGATAGAAAAGTCCAAACTATGGGATCCATGACAGGTTTAGGTGTTACCCTAATTACCCAACAAAATAATAGAACGATCCCAATAGAAATGCGATAACGGGTTTTACCCCTAACATGAAAATTAGCAACGGGATCTAAAAACTTACTTGCCCTTTTCTATCTAGTAGTCGCTACTAGTCCTAGTTGTGTACCAATAATTATTCCAAGCAGCACCCTAGGCTTTCAATGCTTACGCATTCTACGGGAACTCACTATTATTCCAAGATAATTCTCGCTATTTACTTTATAGCCTCAAAACTTTTCCCGTTTTTCCTAGGCACTAACCCTTACCTACTCCATACTTTTTAAAACATGGTTTGGCTCTTTTTCATTTAAATTTACTTCCAAAAATTAAAAGTGTCAAAACTTTATCTTCCTCATGAAAACTTTCTTTTGCCAAACCATGAAAACATGTCATCTTAAAAATGTAAATCATTATTTTTTTCAAATCACAAAACTGGACTAGATACAGACAACTATTTTCTCCATCGGGGTTATGACTTGTTCTTACCTATAAGGTTGGTTTAGTCTCTTACTACAAGGTGCAGACGTCCACTCTATTCTTCATTTCTACACTTATTTTGTCCACCCAACAAAATTATCTTGTCAAAATAATTTATCCAAAAAGGATTGTCATAAGAATAGAGATATCAAATCTTCCTTTTATAAAACTTCTTGTTATGAAATATAACAAGAAAACTAGCGAGCTATACATGCTATATAATATGCACTTTTTACTGAGAGAATTTTACTTTAGATATTTTTTTTGCAAGAAATCACTATTTGCAAAATATACCCCATTTTACTTTAAAACCCAATATGTATACTTTACATATTTAAAACTATAACTTTTAAGATTAAAACTTGAAAGCGCCATAAACCATTTTCCCAAAACTTTTATAATCTCAAGTTCTTAAAAGTTAACAATGGGGTTAGACTCAAAGCGGGTTTCCAAGTTTCTAGGCTTTCCTAGACATTTCCCAATATCAATTCTCTCAACTATATATATTCCTAATCCATTTTTCTCTTTTTGACCTTTTCTAATCTATAAGGTTTTACTGCCAAACCCACTAATCCAAAATACTAATCATATGGGATTCACTTTCCATCCGTACAAAGCATATTGTACATCTCCACCTAAATTACCTAAGGGTCTCGGATTTCCTTATTCATTCCTTTAGTGTATAAAACAACGTCCCATTTCTTATCATATCACGCTCTTTCTATTTAGTAGGTTTCTCTATGGATCTAGGTTTATATACATATATATTTATGTTTCTAAAAATAGAAATACGTTCACTCACTATTTATATAGGAATCCTAAACCTAAGCTTTGATACCAGATGTGACAAACTCAATTTCGACAGACCGATTTTTTTTATTCCACTCTATCGAAACTCGGATTGGTTTGCTCTGGTATCCTGTAGAAAAGACAAAGACATAAAATATGTCAGAGCTCAGAAAATATCTCACAGCGGAATGTATAGAATATAATGTAATCAAAATATAGCCTTACATATTAATAATACTGCCTAACCAGTATCCAAGGCTATTATGCCCCTACCACAAATCTAATCTGCGAATATGTTATGAGAAGGGGGTCAGAACGCAAGTTCTGGTGACTGGATTTAAACTATACACTTTGGATAATCCTAGATATACCGTTCAATCATATTTTCTTAATTATTAGGTTACTTGGGTTAACAACACTCAAGGCTTACACACACGTCATACCCATTTACTTCCCAGTGGATTAACCTAATACAATATATGTGTAGCTACCCCAATATCGAGGTACACCCCATGGTACCCCACTCGCACGATCTCCACCGAAATGCTCGCAGTCCCTCATCCTACGCCGGAGTGACGTACGAATCTCTATATAACAATGTTACGATCAACATATATCTTCCATCACTATGCTACGTAAGTGTACGGACTGCCACCTTTGTTCGAATCCGAATTCATACAGCAATGCTCTCAAGCCTACGATACACCACCCAAAGCTGACATGCATGTATCTAGATTGTCCACCATACGTATCTTCAAATGTAGCTCGATGCCTCAATCGCATGTCCTCTAATGTGCACCGAGTTCCATGGCAGGGCGATACAAGAAACACGGAACTTGGTCGGAAGCTTTTCCATATCTGTACAGGCCCGTCTTTAAAGAGCCTCTATATACAGATATACCTGGGGTCTGTTTTCACGGGGGCTATGTCCCCACCTCGGCCCCTTCCTCAACTAGTAAAGACTATAAGAGCTAAGCGACCGCCCCTATGCAAACAATCTAAACATCCATGTGGCGTCTCCCCTCAACCCCTTACCCCAATAGTGAAGGGTGAAATGGTATCTTTGGTTTATCTCTAGTCTTTTTGCATCCCACTGGCTGTTGATGACGGGTATCCGACGATCTACTATCCTTGGTCGTGACCCTCCACCTCCCCATTGAGGCAACCGCCGAATCACCTTGGTTTTACCGTGTCACAGCATTTTTACTGCGTAGTTACATCTGCAGTCAAGGCCCAACCACCTAGTAGTTACACGCATACCCAACCTCTGCGAGCACAACCCAAGACGTCTGTCACCGCAAAGAGGACTACTAGGAGCACCTTATGTACCTCAGGAAGCCGAGTGCTTCCCCTTCCAGTCGTTTAGAGCCGTAAGAACAATCAGATGAATGTGTGCTCCCCTCATGCCTTATAACACCTCGATGATCTACCCCATTGGGTTATTCACCCTCAAACGTACGGACTGGTCCAAGCGCCTCACTTTAATACGTTATTAGACCCTATGTCTAAACATTCTTTTACACGCTTGCTTTTCCTTGTTAGGTTTCCTTTTAACTTGGTTATTCCCATTCACATTGAATTCTTATTCAAATTACCAAGTTTCTCTTGCTTATTAATTTCAGTTATAACTTAACCCATTTAAGTTTATTAATAAGCCCACAACATGTTATTCTCTAGATTGTGGCCCAAGGTCTATAATCCACAGTTTCTTTTATATTATTGTTTGATTTCAAGGTCATAATAACATGTTATACTTAATATGTTATTGAGTATCTCTTAATTCACATGGTTTCCAATTAACATTTCACTTACCATTTATGATTAAATATAACATATTTTATTTTATAAGTTTTCCTCATCCTTTCCCATTTAATCATAATTTTTCTTTACATCGTCAATACAACTTATTGTTGTTTACTTGTTAACTTTGTTCTATTAACTAAGGCCCATTGATAAGTTTTTCTACCCATTTATTATAACCTATGTTATATTTCCTCTTGTCCCTAGGACAAGCCTAAACATTCTTATTAACGGGTTTCAGACTCCCAAGCTTACGGATTACTTAATAATTAAGTACAACTTCTTATATTTCATATATTTTCCCTCTTTTCTCAACTGGTTTCTGGTTTTTTATCCTTTACTACTTATTTAGTTCACAATTAAGTGTCCCTTAACTCATTTCACCAGTTATCCAATTTTCCTATTAGTTTATTATAACCGTAGTTATAATCCCTACTTGTCCCTGGGACAAGTCTACCTATTATACAACATTTTCACTAATATTATTTATTTATAATAGGTGATTATCATTCCTACAAGTTATGCTTAACCTAAAAGGTGTCTTTAATTACAAAACTTTATTATTTCTACCGGTTATGTATACCACTAGCTGTCTTTAATTACATAACCTTATCGGGCTGAGTTTGCGGGCCTATATGTAAATATTACCCACCACCTTAGGTTTGCTTAGCCCACCCACTGTCCAACCAATTTTACTTAATCCTAACTTTAGTTAACATTCGTACAATCCCTATGGATTAGATTAGTTTAAGTAGTCCAATTCATTACCATGTCCAATTATGGTTTATAATGGGCTAGACCTTCCACACTAGGCCTACAACATGTGGATGCTGGATATGCCAGTCGGGTCCTGGCAGATTTCTTCCACATGTTGGGCCTAACCTCGTATCATAGCCCATCTCGTATTTACAGACTTAGACCTCTCACATTTGGTTCAACATTAGTGGCTGCTGATATGCCGGTCGGGTCCGGGCAGACTTCCACCACTAATGCAACCTAACCTCATGTCAAAAGTGCAATTACAATTTCTAATTGTAATCCTAGACATTCATTATTAATCAATTATTTAAACCTATGCCTTTATAGGTTTTAATGCCCATTTACTCAATTATATTCATGATGGATTATATGTCTAAATTCATATTATTCTAATTTTGCCAATTCATATTTTACATATGATCCCATTTGCGCCCGAATCATTTTTCTATACTTTTGATCCAATTTAAGATCTTTAAACGTAATTCAGTCGATGCCCCACACCCATATTTATTTAATTCTATGTTAACATGAATCCATATAATCATATACTTACTCTAATTATTCCCTGTATATAATTGGGATGAATTTACATGTAACTTTTTAGCACTCCAACAAATCCAATATATGAATTTTTCCCACATGTTAAAATTAATATTATAACATGTAAACATTCCAACATTTCAATTGATTCAATATATGAAATATTCATATTAACAATTTGACGTTATATCATGCTAATCATTCCCACATGTCAATTACACCACTTTAATCAATATTAGCATATGTTTAGGCATCTTAACATGTCATATTCCAATTCGTTATAATGGGGAATGCTAAACGGTAATATACCATTATCTAAAATAATATGGCTTAAATCCACTCACCTTTCGTGCTTTCCCCAAATTTTGGATCTGATCCGTTCTATCATCCATGGTTTTCTTTTCCCCTTTAATTTGATTAGAAACCTAATAATGTGGTTCGACTATTTTCATTAAAAGAGACGGGAAAGAAAATAGGAAGAATATGAATAGATTGGATCTGGAACGTTACCTTGCTTTCATGATCCGATAATCTTTTTTTATTAACGTTGATTCTCTCTTCCAGATCTGAATCCATAATTTTCCTAGGCTAATGTTTTAATTTTTAGAATATATTTGAGAAGAGAGAGAGAGTGTAATGGAAGAGCTCTGGCATAGCTACCGAATTATGAGATTTAGGGTTAGGTCTAGGGTCTTATTTATAGGTGTATGGAGCAATCAGGACCCTCAGATTTGCCCAAAAGCCATCCGAAACGTTAAAAATATCAAACACCCTAATTTGCCAAAATCTGCCATAGGTGGGTAGAAACCCCTTGAGGGGGTCGACACCGGGGTCGACACCCCTTTGAGTAGGTCGACACCTAGGTCGACAACCCTTAAGGGGGGTTGACACCCCCTGGTGGAAAATATGCCGCCTTTTGAAAATTCGAATTTTGAACTGATTTTCGAATTTCCGGACCCATTTTAGAATTATGAGCCTAATATATATATATATACATATATATATTCATCCTACGCGTATACAAACTTCGAACCTTAATAACTTCTTCATACGGTGTCCGATTTACGCAAACCAGGTGTCGATTTTGATTAGAATTTCGAGATGGCGCAGTCCGTTTTACTTAATTCTAGATATTTAATTAAGTTATTCTTATTTTATCATCTTGAGTTAAAAATGAGGGGTGTTACACATTCTCCCCTACTTAAAGGATTTCGTCCTCAAAATCTCCAAGTTTAAGAAGAATGTTATAGTCCTAACAACCACAACCATCTACTAATCTATCGTCCACAAGCACCCATTGTCCTTTAGATTTTCTGATGCTTATATGAACATATGAAATGGGATGTGTATATGTCCTTACACTAGCACGAAAAATCAGGCGGTTGACTGATCCAGTTGACCTCCCTAATGCAATTTATGTTCGTGCCATGTAACCAAAATGTATGCAAATAATCCTTGTATAACATGTAAGTTCTATATGTGTGCACAATCATTCATCCAAATGCAACATCCATATGATGATACATCCATTTTCATCCATAAAATATAAAATCCACACACATCCACATGCATTATGTAAATGATTGAGCCGATCTAGAGCCTAATATGTATATATGCATCCACGAGCAAACACTAGCAAACATTTGCATCTACTTGCATCAATCAAACATAACATGTCTTAGTCACATGTTTACATCCATTGGTTTTCTGCCTAAAGGTCGAAGATTCGATCGATAGGATATAATCAAATGACAGAAACAAGTATGAATAAAAGCTTGGAAAAATAAGTTAAGAACATACCCTTGAAAAGAAAAGAGTACGAAGCGCGAATCTTGTCTTCAGTCTCCCAAGTGGCATCTTCCCGGTCTTGTCCCCATTGGACTTTCATCAATTTGAATTCTTAGTTGTAAAGCTTCTTGACCTCTGATCCAAGTATAGGGGTAGGAACTCATCTAACTGTTGCCTCTCATTCTACCTCTACATCCTCAAGCATGCTCAGCTCAATAAACCTCTATTGTATCATGCAGACACTTCCCCAGATAAGAAACGTGGAAAACATCATGAACACCTACCAACCTCTCTAGTAGCTTTACTCTATAGGCCATTTGACCTATCCTTTCCACTATGGGAAATGGCCCTATGAACCTTGGAGCTAATTTCCCTACAGATCCAAAGCGAACAACATTCCTCAACGGTGATACTTTGATGAAAACCATGTCTCCCTCCTCAAACTCAATATCAGTCCTTCTCTTATCTACGTTGGACTTCTGCCTATCTTGAGCTGTCTTCATGTGTCTGCGGATAAGATCAATCTTTTCTAGAAGTTTCTCTAATCATCCCAGGTCCAAGTAGAAGCCTATCTGTAAAGTGCCACTAACAAGTCAGTGATCTACAGGGTCATCCGTATAGTGCCTCGAAGGGTGCCATGCCAATACTAGTTTGATAACTATTGTTGTAGGCAAACTCTACCAATAGAAGTTGCTCTTCCCAATTCTCTCCGAAGTCTAGGATACACAGCCTCAAAAGATCCTCAAGAACTCTATTCACCCTCTCAGTCTGTCCATCGGTCTGAGGGTGATACACGGTGCTCAAACATAACTATGTACCTAATACCTCTTACAAGATTCTCTAGAACTCACTAGTGATGATAGGGTCACAACCGTTCACAATGCTAGAAGGTACTCCATGTAAACGGACTATCTCATGAAGAAAAAATGATGGAAACCATGCTGCCGTTCTCTCACTCTTAACAGGAATGAAATGAGCGCTCTTAGTAAGCTTGTCTACTATAACCCAAATATTGGTGTTTCCTTTCCTCGATCTAGGCAAAACATCGATGAAATCCATAGAGACACTCTCCCACTTCCACTGTGGGACCTCCAGAGGATGAAGCAAACCGCCAGGTTTCCTCTGCCCATCTTTAACTTGTTGGCAAACTAAACATCGAGAGAAAAACTCCATTACATCTTTCTTCATCCCAGCCCAAAATAAAACCCTCTTCATATCTCTATACATTTTGTCGTCGCCCGGATGGATAGTCATCCTAGAATGATATGCTTCCTCAAGGACTGTTTTCAACCGACTCCCAACTCGTGAAACACAAAGCCTTCCATCCCTACGCAACCACGCTCTATCATCTGTGGAATATCTACCGGGGTGACTAGAAGTCTCCCCCTATTGAGACTATCCAAGATGTCTGCTATCTGTGGGTCCACTCGCTGCGAAGATCCTATCTGATCCATAAGAGTAGGTCGTACCTCTAAGGATGCCAAAAAACCAGGTGTAAGATCTGTAGATGGCCTAAAATCGAAGGTCGATATGTACTCCAAACTCTGCCTCTATGAATAGAGGACTCAAAGCCATCCTCTGCCTACTCAACGCGTCCGCCACCACATTACCCTTGCCAGAGGTATAAGCAATCTAAGAATCATAGGATGCTACTCCATCCATCTCTGCTATCTCAGGTTGAGATCCCTCTATGAGAATAGATACTTGAGAGATTTATGATCCATGTACAACTCGAATCTCTCTTCAAGAGGATAATGTCGCTAATTCTTAAACGCAAATACTATAGCAGCCAATTCCAAATCATGGGTATGGTAGTTCTTCTCATGTACTCTCAACCGTCTACCATTGTAACATACTACCCTTCCCTCTTGCATTAAGACGACACCAAGCCTTGTACCACATGCATCAGTGTGCACTATGAACACTTTATTCCCATTAGGAAAAGTAAAGACTGGGGCTGTTGTCAAAGGACTCTTTAACAGCTGAAAAGCATCCTCACAATCAATGCTCCAAGAAAAGGTTAGATTATTCTTCGTCGGTCTGGTGAGCGAGAATGATATCTTTGCGAAGTCCTTGATAAACTTCTAACAATAGCCCGCTAAACTGAGAAAACTTCTCACCTCCATTGCATTCTTTGGAACCTTCCAATCTTGAACTGCAACTACTTTCATGGGATCCACCGCTACCCCTTCCTTAGAGATCACATGCCCTAGAAATCTTACTTCCTCTCTCCAAAGTGACATTTAGAGAATTTCACCTTAAACTGGTGCGCTCGGAGAGTCCTCAAAACCTCCCCTAAATGTAGGGCATGCTCTTCCTCACTCTTTGAGAAGATCAGAATGTCGTCTACAAAGACCACAAAAAACTTATTCAGAAACTCTTGGAACACCCTGCGCACCATATCCACAAAATACGCAGGTGCATTGGTCAATCCAAATGGCATGACTAGCCACTCAAAGAAACCATCTGGAGTTCCGAAATCGATATTGTCTATACTGTCCTTGACCACCCTCAACTGATGAAACCCCGTGGCCAAGTCTAACTGAGAGAAAACAGATGCATGGGTGCCTATTCTTCTTAGTGAGTTTGTTCAACTCCCTGTAATCCACACATAAGCGAAGCGAGCCATCCGCGTTAGTTGCAAAGATGACTTGAGCACCCCATTTTGATATGCTTTGCCTAATAAACCCCTTCTCAAGTAGCCATCCCACTTGCTTGCTAAGCTCCCTCCTTTCCCTAGGAGCCATGTGGCGCACATGCAATGCGACTGGCTTCACATTTTCCACCAAATATATCCGGAAATCAATCTTGCGACTCAGAGGTAAGCCCCTAACCTCCTCAAAAACATCTGGATACTCATAGGCAATAGGTACGGATCACAAATCATCGATAGAAGCATCAAATGATTCTAGGAAACTAAGCGTAACAGACCCCCCTGGGTCATAGGAAATCTTGAGAGTCCTTCCTTTGCAAGTCAAAAGTCTAACGACCCTCCTCTCACAGTCCAGAATGGCACTATACATGGCTAGCCAATCCATCCCTAGAATCAGACCATAACCCATGAAACCAAGCACTTATGCGTCGCCTCAAACTCGATGCCCAATATAGATATCCTCAAACCCCGAAAAATCATAGACTAATGAGCCGTGCCCCCAATGGGGTTTGAGATAGTAACAGGATTAGAAACAATACTAGTACTAAGGTGTAGAGACTCAACCACATAATCAGATATAAAAGAGTGAGAAGCTCCCGAATCAAAAGAGTACTAACAAGATGATCGGAAAGAGAAATCAAACCTTCCACGGAAACTTTCCTACCTCTGTATGGTACACTAGCCTCGAGAGCATGTACCTTCCCTCCAAAAGATCATGCCCTTTGGTCCTGTCCTTGCTTCTTTGGACAATCCCTAGAATAGTGTCAGGTTTCACCACAGCTGTAACAAGCATTCTTCCTTTCTCTGCAATCTTTAACCAATTGACCCAAGCTCCTACAACCATGACATTTTTTTTAATTTGAGCTTTGTCGTTCTTTCTGGCTTCTTTTGTTGTTCTTTCTTAGGCCACACTTTCTTGTTTTTTGTCTTACCAGTCTTAGCCTCCTTTTTCTCCTATTTTCCATCTTCGTACATCAGTGCCATATCAATCAGTCTCTCAAAAGTAGCCCCCATTGGAATGTGAGATAATGCCAATGCTTGAAGGGGATGATTTAGTCCTCTTGCTAACCTTAGAGCTTTCTTGTGCGGAGTATTCACCAGCTCCATACCAAACCTTGCAACTGATTGAACTTGTTGACATATTCTTTGGCAATCATGCTTCCTTGCTTAAATGCCAGAAACCTCTCTATCTACATACTCCCTTCTACCTGAGAAAGAAACTTCGTCTCGAACCTCTATCGGAAATCATCTCGAGTCTCCACAGGACGCCCGGCTTGCGTCACTTTCCACCAGAACGATGCCACATCCTTAAGCAGCCATGTAGCCAACTATATCTTTCTACGATCATCAACCTTAAAAACCCCAAATAGTTTCTCCATGTCTTTTAGCCAATTCCGTACTTCCACAAAGTTCTCAGTCCCTCGGAATGGCTTTCCTCCCATAGCACCGAAATCCTTGCATATCTTAGAGAAATTATCTGCTTGCGGAGGAGGAACAACGGTTGTAGCTGGGGAAGGGGCGTCTACTTGGCCACCGGCAGGCGTCGTAGCCTCAAGATACGTATGGAACCAAGCCGGTATCTGAACTCCCTGGGGAAGATTCGGTTCCCCAAACATGCTGAAAAGAAAAGCGAAAAGGGGTTCAAACAGAGAATCGAAGGATATTTTATATGGCTTGGGAATATGTTTTTCAAGGATAGACTTTTCTTTTGGAAAATCTTTCTTTTTGAAACCTTTTGAAAACAATTTACAAAAACTTTCATCCGATCTTGTAACCTTCAGCTCTGATACCAAATGTGACACCCCACGTCCGTTAATGTCACTCTTTATAAGAATGCATTAAGTTCAGTGAAGCGTTATAGGTAAACAGAAACAGAACATCACAAGATAGATATAAAATAATAGCAGAAATTTAAAACTTTATTTTTCAGCAGAAAACATCATGGTCTCAAAATCCAGTTACAACGTCAGACTAAAATACTGGAACGAAACACATCAAATAAAAACATCTGTCATGAACTAAAAACCATCAGAGTACAGAACCGAAAAATCATAATCCACATAAGTAGCCATAAACTAGTAGACAAGTGTCAAAGCGACACATCGAAGCAAATCCAATCAGAAATAGAAGATAGAGTCCTAATTAATCCTGAGCATTCCCACCTTGAGAACCTAGGGGGAGGGAAGAGAGAGAAATGGAAACAAAATGGGTCAAACATAAAGTCTGGTGAGCCCAGTGACTTTTAGCATATAAATAAGTAAAATTATCATGACAGGCATATAAACTGAATGAGAGATAACTGTAGTAGATACCAGGATGAACAAGATATACAAAATAAACAGGATGAACTATGCTTCTCGATTATTTTCTCTGCACCAATACTAGTATAGCGCATATAGAGTTTTCCAACTACTTAACAGAAACAGAATGATTCCAACATAAACATAATGGTAGACTTAGGTGTACTTCTAGTAACGGGTTTTACCCCAAACAGAAATAATAGGTACCTAAATAGAAATAATGGGTGTTACCCCAAATAGAAATAACAGGTACCTAAATGGGACTAGATGTACCCTAATTACTACCCCTAACGATTGGCTCCATACCACGTAAATACCCTGTGTCTGCCCCATAATGGGGTGTATTACTTCATAAAGTAGCAACCACCAGAAGGGCACATACCTATTTACAGGTGTTATAGCGGCTTATTTTCCCAAGCAAGCCGGACCCATGCACGCACAGGACTCCTTTGGAACGCTCCATCAGAACACCTCTCCCTAATTGAACCTCTTATAATCAGCTCAGTAAGCGTGCCGCTAACCCCTACCTAGTGCGGGGTCCCCCTTTAATACCAGAATAGGTTACTGATTGATATGGGCTCCACATACAAGCTACCCCAAGGCTTGTATCCCTAATTAACTAGGATTTCCACAGCGTATAACCCCCCACATATTTAACAAATTTACTTAACCCCACAAATTCAACATATTTACTTAACCCCCCCACCCCCCATAGAATAAACTAGCCACAGATAAACATATGTATATAACCCCTACAGATTTAATAAGTTAAGTATCATAGGTTAATAGGTATGCATAACCCCCAACATGTTTCATAGGTTACTTACAATTTCATTAACATATTCTACTTAATCTTAAATTAAGCATGCAGATTTATATGCACCAATCCACAAGTCGTAATTCACAGTCTAAGATATGCCACAAATTTTAGTCATATTTCATAGTATAATTTATACCCCAAATCCCAGTCTTGATTCATAGTACAAGTTATGCCCCCAATTTATCATTCTCGGTCATTCCCACTTTAATCCAATTTCATTCGTGCTATATTTCAGTGATATCGGCCTAGGCTTGAAAGTAGCCTGACTATAAAAATAAAAAGGGAATAAGGGAGGAAGAAGAAAAGAAATAGGCATAATAACATAATAGGAATACGATAACAGAAAGAGACATATCAGAAATAGGCATATAAGAACCTTATAGAAAATCAGGTATGCAGAATAATACATGTGATAACAGTACAGTCTAGGTGCGAATCAAATTCTTAACAGGCATAGATTTAGATCTAGATTTATAAACATGTTAGGATTACTTGTTAAATGTTTATACCTAAAAGTAACATGAACCCACAGATACTGGATCTAAAGAACTGAGAACGATATATTGAAGTTGTAGTAGAGATTTTTTTATACGTATATGCCGTTGTTGAAGAAAACTAGGCGAATTCAATCAAAGTTGGGGCAACATATTGTTATCTACATTATTTTAATTGAATAAAAACAATAGAAATGTTGTCCTACATATAGCCTACTTCTAATGAATCTCACTCAGAAACAAGTCCAGGTTCAGGAAATGAACCTACACAGATCTAGGGTGGGTCGACCCAGGGTCGACACACCCGTGAGTAGGTCGACCCCCAATGGGATTAATTCCCACATTGGTGTCCCGCCTTCGATTTTGAACTATTTTGAAATTCTAGACTAATTTGTTTATATATATTTCTCTTATATGTATACAAACTTTTAACCTTAATATCTTCTTTATAGGATGTCCTTTTTACACGAACTCGAAGTCTATCTTAAGAAGAGTTCCGAGATGAACGCAATGGTACAATCCGTTTTACTTAATTACCAATATTTAATTTTAAGTTTTTTTAGTTTATTATGTTCTTTAAAATTACGGGGTGTTACACTGAATACCTCTCCACTTTATTTAGTTCATAGATTTACATTAAAAAATTAAGATCAACATCAAGGAAGGGTAGATCACATCAAATTGATGGATTCAGAGGCCTTCCTTTGATGTTCTTGGCTTTCTGGATTAGAGATTCATTGATTTCAAGCTATTTTGCGCATTTGGTAAGTGAGAAGCTTCTCTCATACGCATTTAATCGAGTATATGGGTTTGTTCGGTCTTAATTTCATCATTTTGAGTCATTATCACCTAGATTTAATAGAGGTAAGCACATATTCAATTCGAATCACCATAGGATCTAATCTAGCAAGATTATAACCGTAAATTCATATGCTAATTCTATGTTTATGCAAGTTTAGATCCATTTATTGATTTGTTTATCATTTTATCATGATTTGTTGAATTTCATATGATTGAATGATGATTAATTGTTGTGCTAATGTTTGCTAGTGATTATTATTGATTATTTGGTTGAAGTTGGTCAATTTGGATAAGATGGGCGCATAGATGTTATCGTTAAAGCATTAAAAGTATGGATCAGGGCGTCAAAAAGCAGATCTGGGTTATGGATCGCACATATTGATAGATTGAGGCTCGAATAGGCATGGATCGCCTGGAGTGTGATGCAATAAATGGATGGATCAGTGGCTCGGGATGGAGTGTGCATCGATGGATCGCATGGATCGTGATGGTGGATCGCACGGATTGTGGCACGATGGATCGGTTTGGCTACGGTGCAAAGGCTTGGCTCAAATATATTCGATCGAGGACGGATCGTGTGTACTGATGGGTCATTGGATCGTGGATCATCATCCATTGATGGATTGGTGGATTGGTTATAACCTTGGGAAGGAAGAGACAAGGTTGGTGATGGATTGGTTGGAGCATGGATCATTTGGACCGTGCAATAAGAACAGATCGGACTGTGGTGTTGGATCGTGTGGGTCAACCTGGATGATGGACCACAAGTGGATGGGCCGTGGGTAGTTGGTGCAACCTATGGATATAATCAGTGAACGATCCATAAGATGGATAGTGAATCATCCATCTAATAGTGAACTAAATGATATTTATTTTGGTTTGATGAGTGGCGTAGCTTCGAGGTAATTTCAGATAGAATGTTCAAAGCAAAGTGAAGTGTTCGTTGATTGAAAAAGCACAACAAAGTTATGAATACGACTTAAGGATGTTTGAGCTCGTGGATAATGGTTGCTTGAGAAGGCGCATAAGCTTGTGGATAGTCATCAAGGTGGATTTCTAAAGTTATTGAAGGCTAAAGGATCGTCTTAAGTCGGAGGTTCTAGTGGACTCAAAGTAGGGGTACAACGGGGGCACCCAAGACTAGATGAGTCGAATACCCAGGGCAGTCAAGATGGTCCAAAATACGAGTTGTGAAGGCGTATGGAGTTTTGCTAGAACCGGGGTTACCATTAGCCCTTGACGGTTGGCAAGTTGGGACAGTCATACGATTAATGATTGTTTGCTTATATCATCTTGTGTGGATTGTCCGACGTCGAGGGAGATATCTCTTAGGTGCTTATATGATGTTGGTTTCGGCCTTCGAGGTTTGTACTTGGGAGGTGTTGAGTTCGATTAGGATGGTCTATGCTTTATGATTAGTTTCTATAAATGTCTGTTTGTTCCTTCTCTAATTCTCTGCGAAAGGCTTTCAACGTAAGTTGTGGAGGAGACAGGTTTGGGTTTCTTCTCTGTTGGTGTGTTGGTAGATCAGATTATTGATCTGCCTATCTCTCATATATTTCATTGATGATGTTTATAGTTGTTTTATCGCTCATTAAAATGTTGTATGACTCAAGATTTTATGTTTCCCTCTTATTACCTTTGGTTGTTTATCCAGGTTGTGGATGGGTAGACTAGGTAGCAGGTAGCAGGTTGTAGATCTTGATGAGGACGATGTTGCTAAGAGACGAAGAGCTGGAGTATTACGTATTATTTTCCTACTATACATATTTTGTTGTTTTCCACTACTATTGCAGATGTATGCTACTCTGAGTTAACATGTAGTGAGGCTTATTTACTGACTCTGATGTAATCCAGTTTGATGTACGGATATTCTCATGATAATATGAAAGTGTAAAATTTTGTTCAATGATGCTCCACTATTACTGCCTATTGTATATGTTCTATTATATTTTATCCCTGTGATGTGAGTTATACCACAAGTCTCGTGTGTGATATTTTATCTTGATGCTCATCCCGTATCGGCTTGGGACATCATACAACGCACCTTTTCCTTAGTTTGTGTGGGAGGTATGGGGCGGTCGTCACATTTTGTATCAATGCCTTGGCTAATCAGTTTTATCCAAAGTTCATGGACATAATGACATATGAGAGACATATTTGTACTTTTTTAATGGATGATTACTATATTACAGTGCATGGTATAGTAGCGTTTGAACTCCATTGCTGTTTTTCTCATGTGTGACTAATTATTCTATTTTCAGATTTAGAATGAACCGTCGATCTTCTACACATACTTCTAGGGAAGAGACCATTCCTTGAGGGGGAGATAGCGGTATACCTAATTACCCAGCTATGTTCGAGGACATGGTAGTAGCGATCATAAGGAGGGTACCCGCTCCAGAAGCAGCCACGGTAGATGTTGGGGTTCAGTTGTAAGTGCCTATGATGGTTTAGTTTGTTAAGCTGAGTAAGGACTTCACCTCTCTGGGTGGGAAGTCGTCCAAGGGCACAAAGCCGACTGTAGAGATTCAAGGGTGGCTTGACGCTTGCATTCAGATTTTAGGAGACTTGGGTATTGATGATGCGACTAAGAGGAAGCTTGCATCAAGGAAACTACAGGGCAGAGCTATAGATTGGTGGAACTCTGTCACTTTAGAGACTCCTGAATAAGAGATTACTTGGGATCAGTTCCGAGTCAAGTTTGAGACAAAGTTCATTTCTACCACATAGAAGTCTATTCTATTCAAGAAGTTTGTTGAGCTAAAGCAGAATGGTCGACCAGTGATGGATAATGTTTGTGAGTTTGAAGAGTTGTCCAAGTATGCTCGTTTGTATATAGATACTCCTTATTAGAAGAACTAGAAGTTCATCACGGGCTTGGATACCCATCTTGGGAGGCAGATGAACTGGACGATTCTTATGAGAACATTGTGGAGAAAGCTTTGAGGAATGAGAATTTTTTTCCAAGTAAGAATTCGTTGTTTCAACCAAAGAGGAACCAAAACTGGAGTAGGGTGGTAATAACAAAAGGAGGAAGCAACAACAGCAGAAAGTAAAGGATGGTTAGAAGAAGCAGAAAAGCGAGGTTATTTGCTTCTACTGTTAGTAGAAGGGTTATTTTTCCAAGGATTGAAAGAATCCGAAAGCCGAGAGGAAGTGCTATAACTGTGGTAAACCTACGCATAACAAAAAAGGATTGTCCAGAACCGTCGAAGGGTAAGTAGATAGTGAAGGCGTATGCTTTGGAGGTTGTGCCATCTTCTTTGAGAGCTCTTACGACAAAGGAGAAAGGGAAGAGTGTTGTTGTTCAAGGTACGCTTTCTATCATGGGTGCTTCAGTTCGAGTGATGTTTGATACTGGAGCATCGCATTCTTTCATTTGCAATGAGCTTGTGCGCCGCTTGGATTTGGAATCCGAGATTTGTGATAGACTATTGGTTGTGACTAATAAAGTTAGGAGTTCGTCTAGTCTGTGTATGCGTTGTCGTGGTCTAGTGTCGAGTCATGGTTGCTCCTTTGTTTGTGATTGTTTTGTTTTGAACTTCGCTAAGTTTGGGATCATTTTGGATATGGAGTAGCTCAAGAGATATGCAACTAAAGTGGATTGCAAGAAGCTCGAGGTGACAGCTAGGAACGTTGAAGTGCGAGTGGTTGTGATTCGATATAAGCCAAAATACGGGGTCTTCATAAGCTTCTTACCTTCGGTTGTGATTCCACGGGAAGACTTGTCATTTGTGTCGATCGCTAGTGAGTTTGAAGATGTCTTTGAAGAGGTTAAAGGTTTGTCGCTTCATCGCTAGATTGAGTTCAGGATCGGTTTGGTCGAAGGTGCTAGACCTATTGTTATTCCCCTTAGGCGGATGGCGCCTAGAGAATAGTGAGAGTTAGAGGCGCAAGTAAGTGACCTTTTAGGAAAAGGATTCATTCGGCGGAGCGTGTCCAAATAGAATGCACCATTATGTTTGCAACCAAGGCTGATGGATCTTTGAGATTATGCATGGATTGTCGTGAACTGAACAAGGTGACTAAGAAGACCAAGTATCCATTACCGAGGATTGATGATTTGTTTGGTTAGCTTCACTAAGGCAAGATGCTTTTCCAGATGGATTTGGCGATGGGATTTCACCAATTACGAGTGGCAAGGGATAGTGTGTCGAAGATAGCTTTTAGGACACCATCCGGTTTCTTTGAGTGGCTGGTGATGCCATTTGGATTGACCAACGCAGCAACATATTTTGTGCATCTTATGAATAAGGTGTTCAAAGATCGGTTAAACAAGTTCGTGCTTGTGTTTGTGGATGATATTCTGGTTTACTCCTGGAATGAGGAAGAGCATAAGATGCACTTGCGAGTTGTTTTGGAAATCTTGCGAAAGCATCAGCTGAGGGCTAAGTTTCCGAAGTGTCACTTTTGGAAGAACGAAGTGAGTTTCTTAGGCCATGTTTTCTGTGCAAACGGAATAGTGGTGGATCCCGCTAAGGTGGAAGGAATCCAAGATTGGGATAGACCTAAGAATGCAATGGATGTTAGAAATTTCCTTGGGTTGGAAGGATATTATTGTCGGTTTATCAAGGATTTCTCCGAGTTACCTACACCATTAATAGAATTGACAAAGAAGAGTCAAGTGTTCACATGGGATGTAAAGTGTGAGAAAGCTTTTGGAATCCTGAAAGAGAGACCAACAAGTGCTCCTGTTTTGATGAGTCCAAGTGGAAATGAGGAAATGGTGGTATATACCGGCGCATGTGGTGATGGACTTGTAGCAGTGCTGATGCAGAAGGATATAGTTGTGGCATATGCGAGTCGACAGCTAAAGATGCACAAAAGGAAATATCTGACTCATGATTTGGAGTTGGCAAGTATCGTGTTTTCTCTGAAGATGTGGAGACATTACCTGTTGAGAGTTCAATTCGAGTTGTTTACGGATCACAATTCATTCGAGCATCGTTTCTCCCAAAAGGATTTGAATCTTCGGCTACTACGTTGGTTAGAGTTCTTGGCATCCTATGATTTTGGTATTTCCTATACTCCAGGTAAAGGTAACGTATTGGAAGAAGCATTGAGTCAAAGACATGCAGGTTTGGTGGTAATTTTTCAGAATGGAAGCACCTTGAGTACTTGACAGGTTTTGATTTCAGGCTTAGGTGTGAGTTGGAGCTTGAAATGTTGGCAAGCTTATCGATAATACCTACTCTCATCGAAAGGATCGGCGAAAGCCAAAAGCGTGGCGAAAAGCTTGTCGAGATCATCCAGTGGCTGGAAGCGAAAGCAGAACCAGAAAAGGAAAAGGAATTAGAGCTCGATCGAGATGGTTTGCTTCAGAAGAAAGGACGATTGGTTGTTCCTGATATTGACGGATTGTTGGATGAGGATCTAAGGGAATGTCATCACTCAAAGTCTAAGATTAATCCAGGTGGTAACAAGATTTATTTGGATATGAAAAGAGATTACAACAGGGAACGGATGAAGAGGGATGTTGGAAATTTTATTTCCAAATCCATGAACTGTCAGTTGGTGAAAGCTGAATAGAAGAACCTAAGTGGATTGCTTCAGCCATTGGAAGTTCCCACGTGGAAAATGGAGCAAGTCTCGATGGATTACCTAGGACCGTGGCAGGAAATTAAGGAATTTGCGTAATAATGGATCGTTTGACTAAGAGCGCAAGGTTTATTCCTGTCAGATCGACTAGGACAACATCGAAGTTGGCTGGGCTATACATTAAATAGATAGTTCGATTCCATGGTATCCCGAAGAGCATATTGAGTGACCGAGATCCATTGCTCACGAGTGTATTTTGGAAGAGTTTGCAAGGGACTTTGGGAACTGAGTTATGTTTGAGTACGACTTATCATCCCCAAACTGATGTTCAAACTAAGAGAGTGAGCCGAGTTTCGGAAGATCTCCTTAGAGCTTGTGTACTGGACTTCGGGGGATCGTGGGAAGACCGTCTACATTTAGTTGAGTTTACTTATAACAACAACTACCAGTTGTGCATCGGGATGACACAATACGAGGCGTTGTATGGTAAAACATGTAATTCCTTGGCACGTTGGTAAGAGACTAGAGATAAGCTGATACTTGGGCCAGAGATGATAACAGAGACTTCAGATTGCATTGAGATCGTTTGGCACAAATGAAGACATCCCAGGATCATCGGAAGAGTTACCCCAATAAGCTTCGAAAGGATTTGGAGTTCAATGTTGGTGATATGTTTTTTATGAAGATTTCACCGTTAAAGCATGTTATTCGGTTTTAAATAAAGGAAAGTTAGCTCCATGGTTTGTTGGACTTTTTCTAATAGTTAAGAGGACTGGAAAGATCACATATAGATTGGATTTACCAGAGAAGATGTTGAGTGTGCACAATGGTTTTCAAGCATCTTTTCTACAGAAGTGTGTGCACGATTCAAATGTGGTTGTATCTCTGGATTAGTATGAAGACCTAGAAGTCGAGTCCGTAGTTTTGAGACCTCATAAGCCGCTTCACGTTGTGGGGAATAACACGAAACATCTTTGAAGGAAGGTGGTTAAGCTAGTCAAGGTGCAGTGGAGGGAGGATGATGACGATTGTACATGGGAAACGTAAGAGAGTATGAAGATGATCCGTCCATAACTCTTCATTGGTATGACCCATTGATGTCGTTTCACCCTTACATCGTTTGAACTTGTGCTATTCTTAGAACCTCTCATGTTAGGTTAAGGCTATGGATGCATGGCTTGTTGGATGCTAGATTGGGTGGTAGATTGGCGGCTCATGGATGATAGGCATGTAGAATGGGTTTTGGTTGCTTGTGGTTATTTGGAATTTAGAGGGGGAGAAATTCCTAAATGGGGGTAGAGGCGAATGTAAGCATTGGCCAGCTAGGGCCAATGCCCTACCTAAAAATGCCAAAAGAAATTACAAACTATTAGATGCTGGCTCCATGCCCAGTTGAAATGAAAACCTTGCTCCAGCTGATATCAGATGCTAGCCCCACCACTAAAGGAGGGGTGAATGTAGCGATCCGCATTTTACGTTTCAAAGGATCATAAAATATTTTTATTTAATTCCCCAAGAGTTGGATCATTATCATTTTTTGATATGTTGTTCATGAGGATGTAAGACATGTCCATGATTTTTACCAATTATATTTATGACCATTTCGCCCCTATTATTTTTGTTTAGGACACAACTTTTGAGTGGAATCGAATCAGGAGATGTGATTGATTTCATTAGATCGGAAATGGTATTTCCAAATCCGTAGAGTGGTCATACTAAAGTTTTAGCTGAGAGATTTAGGATAAATCACTATTTTCGTGTTGCTAGTTTTCTGGATAGATTAATTGGTCATTAATGGACTAGTTAGTGTGGCCCATTAAGGCTGAGGGTTGATGGCTATAATTAGGAGGGTAGGGGTAAGGAGAGTAGTTTAGCTTCTTCATTCTCTCATTTGGTTGGGTGTTTGTGATTCTCCGGCTCAACCAAATGCCTCTCCATTTCATTTAATTCTTAAATTTATATAAGAAGATTGAATATCAACATCGTGGAAGGATAGATCTTATCAAATTGATTGATTCAAAGGCTGCTCTTCACTGTTCGAATTAGAGATTCATTGATTTCAACCTATTTTGTAGATTTGGTGAGTGATAAGCATCTCTCACATAGATTCAATCAAGTATATGGGTTTGTTTGATCTTAATATCATCATTTCGAGTCATTTTCACCTAGATCTAATGGAGGTAAGTACATATTCAATTCGAATCACCATAAGATCTAATCTAGCAAGATTATAACGATAAACTCATATGATAATTCCATGTTTATGCAAGTTTAGATCCATTTATTGATTTGTTTATCATGATTTGGTGAATTCCATATGATTGAGTGATGATTAATTGTTGTGCTAATGTTTGCTGAAGATTGTTAATGATAATTTGGCAGAAACTAATCAATTTGGATGAGATGGATGCATAGATGTTGTCGTTAAAGCATGAAAAGTATGAATTGGATCATCAAAAAGAAGATCTGGGTGATGGATCGCCCGTATTGATGTATCGGGGCTTGCATTGGCACGGATCACCTGTAGTGTGATGGACGAAATAGTTGGATCGGTGGACCGGGGCTTTCATAGACATGGATCGCTTGTAGTGTGATGCAAGAAATTGATGGATCGGTGGATCGAGGCTCGCATAGACATGGATCGCCTATAGTGTGATGCAAAAAATGGATGGTGTAACACACCGTAATTCTGTTACACTAAGATTCACAAATCAAGGCAGAATTAAAAGTTAAAATCAAAATCAAGGGAAACGGGCTACGCCATTGCGTTCATCTTGGAATTCTGCATGAAAACGAATCCGAGTTTGTGTAAATCGGAGTCCGTATGAGGAAGATATGGCCTCCGGAAGATTCAGCGAAGTTCAAATTTCAAAACAGGTCAGGTTCAAAATTCAAATCGGACCCAGAATGGGCTGGGCGGGAATTTTCCCGCCCATGGCACCCAGGTTGACTGGGTAGTCGACCTGGGGGCACCCAGGTCGACTGGGTAGTCGACCTGGGTCACCCAGGTCAACTGGGTAGTCGACCTGGGGGTCGACCCCCCTGTTTTTTCCATCTTTCTGCACCTGGTTCGTTCTGATGTATTTGGTCATGTTTTCTGCCTAGGTTCGTCCGCCTAACACTATATAAACAACCCTAGACTCCTTCTCTATTCACAATTCTTCTCTCCTTATGCTGCAAAGATTCTTAGTGAACATGGCTTCTTCTCCTCCACTTAAAATAAATAATAAAAAGAATAATATATATAAAATAAATCAAGACGAGGAGATGGTGCTCAAAGACTTCCAAGAAGAGATTCGAATCAAGCTTCAAGATAAGGATCAAAGGCTAACGTCGCGCGAATCATAACAACGCCATCTTTCTAATCTAATCTCTGTAAGTCAGTTATTTCTAGATTTGAACGTTTTTCTCTGTTCGTGACATGAAATTAAAGGAATAAAAGAATATGCCAAATCTCTCTCTCTCTCTATTCGAACCAGTGCCTATACTCTTGAACCTAATTAAGAACTTTTATGATTCGAGGACAAATAAGACCGTGACTATGAAACTATGGACCTTAAAACCACATGCCTACGACTATGGACATTGCCTATGACCATGAACATTTGCCTATGACTATGAACATTGCCTATGACTATGGACATTGCCTATGACTATGAACATTGCCTATGACTGTGACTATGACTATGAGGATTATTTCCTTGACTAAGCCTATTCCTTTGATTAGGAAATATAAACTATTTCCTATGACATAACAAGGACATCTGTGATTAAACACCTGTGATTCATGACTAGGAAAGTGTTGCTTAAGTTCTGTGACCATGAAATTGGGTCAAAACCCGATCATCTATTCTGTCTATTCTTGGTTATCTTTAGTTTTAGACCTTAGGAATTTACCTATTAAGTTAGGTCTACCCATGTTCTTGAACCTACGTCTCTATTCTGTCTATTCTTGGTTTTCTTTGGTTTTAGACCTTGGGAATTTACCTATTAAGTTAGGTCTACCCATGTTCTTGGACCGACGTCGTTATTCAACCCTTTTTATGCCAGTTATTATGTCTATCTTTTGCATAGCATCTTTGGTTCATTCCCTATTTTATGCGAATCTAGATTTATCTATGATCCAGATTGAATCACGATTATACGAACGGTGGGAATAAGATTTGGGCAAAATATGAAATTTACTAAAGTGCGGGTTTTAACTTGGAAATTGGTATAAATTGGAAACATGCATTACGGCATGCAAATTGGATAAATTTGACATGAATTATAGGATGTGTAATTTGAATCTAGTATTGGCGTGTAAATCTACCATTTACATGAATTGTGAACTAGAGTAATAAGTCTAGTTTGGCGTGAATTAGAATGTTAAATTGGAATTGGATTAGCTAATTTGGCACGGTAAGTATATTGGCATAAATGTGAAATTAGTCATAATTGGGAATAACTATCAGGTTTAGCAAAATCATGTTTAGTGACACTTAATTTGGTGTAGTTTACATACCAAAAGGGCATAAATATGACATGGAGGGGAGAATGGGCCATAAGAATAAATGTTGACAATTTAAATTAAAAGAGTAATTGGGAAATAAGTAAATTAGGATTAATTTACTTATAGAATTTGTCCTAAATGAGAAAATACCAATTTAGACAAATTAAAGGTTTATTAACGACATCTCTTTTAATAATACACCAGAAAGTTCTAGGGTGACAGAGAGGATAGTGTCTAGGTTTGAGTTTGGAAAATACAAGTTTCCTGCTCTCCCTGGCTATCCCTAACTGATCCGACGGACGGGATGGTTACTTTCAAAACCTGATTTGAAAATTAATCAAAACCCTTTGAACTAGAAAACACGAATAGGCCTAACCCGAGGTTAGACTGAGTTGCGATGTAAACCTGCCCGGAACCAACCGGCACATCCAGTAATCGCAACAATATCTGTCTAATGTGAGTGGTCGTGGCTTTAATTTATTTAGTTAAAGCTAGAACAAGAATGCTAGGGTTAAGTTAACTAAGACACTTAACCAACTCAACATGATAACAAGACTGGTAGGTGGGGTTAGGTTCATACAGTTAAGCTAGAATGGGAGGGTTAAGTCCATAGGAACACTTAACCAACTTAGCACAGTTAAGCTAGAACGGAGGGCTAAGTCCACAGGGACACTTAACCAAACTCATAGTAACAAGACAAGATTTGTAGAGGTTAAGTAACTAAGAAAACACTTAGCCAAATTAACATGTTAACTAGTATAGAAAGTGGGGTTAAGTAAAGTTAATACACTTAGCCAAATTAGCATGTTAACTAGACTAGAGGTTAGGGTTAAGTAAGATTTAATACACTTAGCCAATTTGATATGTTAGCTGGGCTAGACCGTAGGGTTAAGTAAACTTGAACACTTAACCATCAGATTGTGATAAAGGAATAGGGTTAAGTCTAAAACATGAAGGAATAATACTTAACCGTTAATAACATGTTTGTTAAAACAGACGGGCAAGGTTAAGTTAAAAAGGAACACTGAACCAATACAAGGTGAATGGGTAGGGTTAAGTAATAAGAAATACTTAACCAATATAACTTGGTTTGTGGTGGGGTTAAGTCAACATGAATTACTGATAACACTTAACCAGTTTGACAGGATAAATAAAGAGGGTTAAGTCGGCTTGAATTGACTAATGACACTTAAGCAATTCAAATTGACGGGAAAGGGAACTAAGTATTAAACCTTAGTTAAGAAAACAACGATTCTGGAAACTAAGTGGTAAATCTTAATTAGTAAAACCAAGTAGTAATTCTTAGTATAACACGGGAAGGAGCGAATGTCCGTTTGAGTAAAAAGAAGGCTCCAACGAATTGGGTTACGAAGCCCGAGGCTTCGAGGGGACGTGAGGGTACTCTTGGTATCTCTCTGTGAGGCTGCAGATGATTCTCTTGGGCTTACAGAGGTTAAGGTTTGCGTAGAAGAACTAGGGGTATGCCTTGGTTACAATACATGGCAACCTAAAGACCAGGATGGACCAGCGTGATTCGGCGAGAAGACGGTAGCCCTGTGATAACAACTCGTCGTCTACCATCCATCTTGAGTCAATCGAGATACGTGAAGCGGAAAGGCGGAGAACTCCAAAAGACCATATACATGCTCTCTAGTTATGGGTGCGGATGGCTATAGGATAGTGGGGCACCGGGGGTCGGCGTATAGTTCTCATTTTACAAGGTGTGCCTTTCATTAGTTGAGGGAGGGGTCAAGTGGGACCATAGCCACTGGAATAAAAACAGACCTTAGCATCTGCATCGACAGATATCTGAAAGCTCTCGACCGAGTTCTGTATTCCTTGATTTGCCCTGACACAGGACTCGGGTCGCACATTACAGGACATGTGCATCTAGACAAGCGATAACGATTCGCGATACATGCGTGGGGAAGTATAGGAACATATACCACTCTAGGTAGTGTGTCCTAGATTTGGGGGCATCGTTCGTTAGGTAGCATAATCCCTAGTTGGACTAGGTGGCATAAACCCTGAATCCGAGAAGCATTTAGCAGATAACGTAAATTCTAATTTAGAAAGCATTTGATAGAAAACCCTAGATTAAGATCTAGGTAATAAATAATAAATGGATGCCCGAAGGCAATGAAAGATACAGGGATTGGGATCACGCTATCGTTACTAGTTGGGACACTAGTTAGGCGGTGCAGAGATATAGAAACCAGTATAACAAGGAAATAACGAAGCGGCGAAAGTAATAGAGCATATCCAGTTAATCTTATCTTAGCATATCTTGTGTTAATCTTGTCTAATCTTGCCAACCCTATCATCTTGGTGTTATGTTGTATTCAGTTAATTCATATCGTTTTGTTTCCCCATGTTCACATGCTTAGAAGTTACTGAACTTACTCAGGCTTTATGTCTGACTCTGTTTTTCTTTCGTCTTCTTTTCTTCCGTTCCCCCCCAGGTAGTAAAGGAGGGAATAGTATAGCTCAGGTTGAGTTGGACCGTCACTCTTTCCCAGCCTGAAGATTTGTCCAAGTTTGCTTGGATTCTCTTTTCAGATGCTATGGCTGACTCTTGCTTAAATTGGGGAATATAAATGTTGTTTTATGCTTCTTTATTTTGTAAGACAGATGATACTCTGATATTGTAAAGAAATCATTGTACAAACTATTTTATCAATAAAGCAAAATTTTAATTTCCGCTGTTTAATTTCTGTCTGTCTTGTAATTTATCTGCATCTTTTACCCTAAATGCTCCACAGAACTTAGTGCATTCCCTTTGTGAGTGACACTAACGGACGTGGGGTGTTACACGTGGTATCAGAGCTGAAGGTTACCAGATCAGATAAAGGATTTGAAAAATTATTTTCAAAACGGTTTTTAAAGAAGCATTTTCAGAGAAAAGTTTTATTTTAAAGGCAAATTCCCCAAAAGCCATACGCATTATCTTCTCTTCCTTTGTTTGAATTCTTGTCTCCTTCTTTCTTGAGTCTCTGGGGCTCCTGGCTTTCTGGGAGTTAACCTCCTCGATGGGCGAAGTAGTGCCTGGCTTCCATCCATAGCCGTAGTTGTTTCACCTACGGCTAGTTTTCTTTCAAGCTTAGTTGGGTTTTCTGTACGATGGAAGCAGCTTTTGGGATATTTTTCAACAATGGCTACACACGGAAGGGGATGAGGATTTTGGCTAGGGAGCACAACCCTAGGATGATGAGTTCATGGATGTAGGATTAGCCTACGAAGAGGGAAGGAATTATAAAACCTAGGACAAGAGGAAGTATCTTTACTAGGGTATGATAGGGCATGTACTTAAGGACAAGGGCAAGAACGAGGACGAGATTTTCAGAAGGACAAGTACATGCTTTCGCCACCAAGCATACCTAGGAGAAGGGTAGTAAAGTTCTGTTGGAAGGGTCTAGTTTTTCTGTTCGTACTATTTCCTTGGTTCTAGCGCTTCGCATTTGTTAACATCCACTTCCATAGTTGAGTCTCTGCACCATAGTACTTGTATAGTAGAAAGATCCCACTAGAGTCTCAAATCCAATTGGTGGTCCGACAAGTTTATTTTTGGTTAGTAGGGATTTGAGGATAACTATCGAGTTTGATTATATCATCTCACGAGGATCGTCTAAATTCGGAGGAGATATTCCTTGGGTGTTTGTCTGATATTGGTTCAGGCCTTTGGGGCTTGTACTTGAGGAATGTCGAATTCGACTAGGATGGTTTGCGTGAGAGATGAATAGTTGTGACAGGCACTCTACAAAGCACGTAGTGACCTTTTCGACCCTTATAGTTATGACATGATGGATAAAGCTAAGAGGAAAGGCCTCAAACCACCTTGGTATGTACACTTGGTATCATAGTTAACATCTGTTTATTTTGAAAATGGAGGTCAGAAACTTCACAATCGTGAAGTTAAATTAGTTAAGATACAGTGGAGTAAAGCTCAAGAAGGCTAGATACTAGCGTCATACCCTTTTTCTTAAGGGTGCATCCTTGATTTCTTTGTTTAGGAGCTTTATGCATAATTGTTTCTCTCTTTCCAAAGTATATCCTCTAGGTCGTATCTTCGATCTTTAGGTAGAAGCCAATGGACCTAAACATGTATTTGAAACATGTTATGGTTGATGGTTGCAAGTGGTTGCTAATGGTTGCTCGTGAATACATATGCATACGTATTAGGCACTAGATCAGTTCAGACGCTTTCATATTGCATTTACAGATATGTATTTGTTTGTAAGTTGAGCCTGATATGTTATCATATGGATGAATGGTCGTGCACGCATGTAGTATTTACATAACTAGGGATGCTTGCATACATGATTGGACGCATGGCACTGACATGATTCACATTAAGGAGGTCAACTGAATCAGTAGACCGCCTGATTTTGCATTAGATAAAGACATATACACACACTATGCATATAAACATGAAAGCATTAGAAATCTTTTAAGGACAGTGAATGCCTGTGATTGGATGGTTGAGTAGATGGGTGATTGGATGGTAGGAACATTCTTCCTAACTTGAAGATTTCGGGGACGAAATCCTTTTAAGTAGGGGGAGAATGTAACACCTCGTAATTCTATCACACTATGATTCACAAATCAAGGCAGAATTAAAAGTTAAAATCAAAATCAAGGGAAACGGGCTGCGCCATTGCGTTCGTCTCAGAATTCTGCATGAAAACGAATCCTAGTTTGCGTAAATCGGAGTCCGTATGAGGAAGATATGGCCTCCGGAAGATTCAACGAAGTTCAAATTTCAAAACAGGTCAGGTTCAAAATTCAAATCGGACCCAGAATGGGCTGGGCGGTAATTTTCCCGCCCAAGGCACCCAGGTCGACTGGGTAGTCGACCTGGGGGCACCCAGGTCGACTGGGTAGTCGACCTGGGTCACCTAGGTCGACTGGGTAGTCGACCTGGGGGTCGACCCCCCTGTTTTTTCCAGCTTTCTGCACCTGGTTCGTTCTGATGTATTTGGTAACGTTTTCTACCTAGGTTCGTCCGCCTAACACTATATAAACAGCCCTAGACTCCATCTCTATTAACAATTCTTTTCTACCCATATGCTGCAAAGATTCTTAGTGAACATGGCTTCTTCTCCTCCACTTAAAATAAATAATAAATAGAATAATATATATAAAATTAATCAAGACGAGGAGATGCTGCTCAAAGACTTTCAAGAAGAGATTCGAATCAAGCTTCAAGATAAGGATCAAAGGCTAACGTCGCACGAATCATAGCAACGCCATCTTTCTAATCTAATCTTTGTAAGTCAGTTATTTCTAGATTTGAACGTTTTTCTCTGTTCGTGACATGAAATTAAAGGAATAAAAGAATATGCCAAATCTCTCTCTCTATTCGAACCAGTGCCTATACTCTTGAACCTAATTAAGAACTGTTATGATTCGAGGACAAATAAGACCGTGACTATGAAACTATGGACCTTAAAACCATATGCCTATGACTATGGACATTGCCTATGACCATGAACATTTTCCTATGACTATGAACATTGCCTATGACTATGGACATTGCCTATGACTATGAACATTGCCTATGACTGTGACTATGACTATGAGGATTATTTCCTGGACTAAGCCTATGCCTTTGATTAGGAAATATAAACTATTGCCTATGACATAACAAGGACATCTGTGATTAAACACCTGTGCTTCATGACTAGGAAAGTGTTGCTTAAGTTCTGTGACCATGAAATTGGGTCAAAACCCGATCATCTATTCTGTCTATTCTTGGTTATCTTTGGTTTTAGACCTTGGGAATTTACCTATTAAGTAAGGTCTACCCATGTTCTTGAACCTACGTCTCTATTCTGTCTATTCTTGGTTTTCTTTGGTTTTAGACCTTGGGAATTTACCTATTAAGTTAGGTCTACCCATGTTCTTGGACCGACGTCGTTATTCAACCCTTTTTATGCCAGTTATTATGTCTATCTTTTGCATAGCATCTTTGGTTCATTCCCTATTTTTTGCGAATCTAGATTTATCTATAATCTAGATTGAATCACGATTATACGAACGGTGGGAATACGATTTGGGCAAAATATGAAATTTACTAAAGCGCGGTTTTTAACTTGGAAATTGGTATAAATTGGAAACATGCATTACGGCATGCAAATTGGGTAAATTTGACATGAATTATAGGATGTGTAATTTGAATCTAGTATTGGCGTGTAAATCTAGCATTTACATGAATTGTGAACTAGAGTAATAAGTCTAGTTTGACGTGAATTAGAATGTTGAATCAGAATTGGATTAGCTAATTTGGCATGGTAAGTATATTGGCATAAATGTGAAATTGGCCATAATTGGGAATAACTATCAGGTTTATCAAAATCATGGTTAGTGACACTTAATTTGGTATAGTTTACATACCAAAAGGGCATAAATATGATATAGAGGGGAGAATGGGCCATAAGAATAAATGTTGACAATTTACATTAAAAGAGTAATTGGAAAATAAGTAAATTAGGAATAATTTACTTATAGAATTTGTCCTAAATGAGAAAATACTAATTTAGACAAATTAAAGGTTTATTAACGACATCTCTTTTAATAATACACCAGAAAGTTCTAGGGTGACAGAGAGGATAGTGTCTAGGTTTGAGTTTGGAAAATACAAGTTTCCTGCTCTCCCTGGCTATCCCTAACTGATCCGACGGACAGGATGGTTACTTTCAAAAACTGATTTGAAAATTAATCAAAACCCTTTGAACTAGAAAACACGAATAGGCCTAACCCGAGGTTAGACTGAGTTGCGATGTAAACCTGCCCGAAACCAACCGGCACTTCCAGTAATCGCAACAATATCTGTCTAATGTGAGTGGTCGTGGCTTTAATTTATTTAGTTAAAGCTAGAACAAGAATGCTAGGGTTAAGTTAACTAAGACACTTAACCAACTCAACATGATAACAAGACTGGTAGGTGGGGTTAGGTTCATACAGTTAAGCTAGAATGGGAGGGTTAAGTCCATAGGAACACTTAACCAACTTAACACTGTTAAGCTAGAACGGAGGGCTAAGTCCACAGGGACACTTAACCAAACTCATGGTAACAAGACAAGATTTGTAGAGGTTAAGTAACTAAGAAAACACTTAGCCAAATTAACGTGTTAACTAGTCTAGAAAGTGGGGTTAAGTAAAGTTAATACACTTAGCCAAATTAACATGTTAACTAGACTAGAGGTTGGGGTCAAGTAAGATTTAATACACTTAGCCAATTTGATATGTTAGCTGGGCTGGACCGTAGGGTTAAGTAAACTTGAACACTTAACCATCAGATTGTGATAAAGGAATAGGGTTAAGTCTAAACCATGAAGGGATAATACTTAACCGTTAATAACATGTTAGTTAAAACAGACGGGCAAGGTTAAGTTAAAAAGGAACACTGAACCAATACAGGGTGAATGGGTAGGGTTAAGTAATAAGAAATACTTAACCAATATAACTTGGTTTGTGGTGGGGTTAAATCAACATGAATTACTTATAACACTTAACCAGTTTGACAGGAGAAATGAAGAGGGTTAAGTCGGCTTGAATTGACTAATGACACTTAACCAATTCAAATTGACGGGAAAGGGAACTAAGTAGTAAACCTTAGATAAGAAAACAACGATTCTGGAAACTAAGTGGTAAATCTTAGTTAGTAAAACTAAGTAGTAATTCTTAGTATCACACGGGAAGGAGCGAATGTCCGTCTGAGTAAAAAGAAGGCTCCAACGAATTGGGTTACGAAGCCCGAGGCTTCGAGGGGACGTGAGGGTACTCTTGGTATCCCTCTGTGAGGTTGCAGATGATTCTCCTGGGCTCACAGAGGTTAAGGTCTGCATAGAAGAACCAGGGGTATGCCTTGGTTGCAATACATGGCAACCTAAAGACCAGGATGGACCAGCGTGATTCGGCGATAAGAAGGTAGCCCTGTGATAGCAACTCGTCGTCTACCATCCATCTTGAGTCAATCGAGATACGTGAAACGAAAAGGCGGAGAACTCCAAAAGACCATATATTTGCTATCTAGTTATGGGTGCGGATGGCCATAAGATAGTGGGGCACCGGGGGCTGGCTTATAGTTCTCATTTTACAAGGTGTGCCTTTCATTAGTTGAGGGAGGGGTCAAGTGGGACCATAGCCACTGGAATAAAAACAGAGCTTAGCATCTGCATCGGCAGATATCTGAAAGCTCCCAACCGAGTTCTGTATTCCTTGATTTGCCCTGACACAGGACTCGGGTCGCACATTACAGGACATGTGCATCTAGACAAGCGATAACGATTCGCGATACATGCGTGGGGAAGTATAGGAACATATACCACTCTAGGTAGTGTGTCCTAGACTTGGGGGCATCGTTCGTCAGGTAGCATAATCCCTAGTTGGACTAGGTGGCATAAACCCTGAATCCGAGAAGCATTCAGCAGATAGCGTAAACTCTAATTTAGAAAGCATTTGATAGAAAACCCTAGATTAAGATCTAGGTAATAAATAATAAATGGATGCCCGAAGGCAATGAAAGATACAGGGATTGGGATCACGTTATTCTTACTAGTTGGGACACTAGTTAGGCAGTGCAGAGATATAGAAACCAGTATAACAAGGAAATAACGAAGTGGCGAAAGTATTAGAGCATATCCAGTTAATCTTATCTTAGCATATCTTGTGTTAATCTTGTCTAATCTTGCCAACCCTATCATCGTGGTGTTCTGATCGGTGGGAGCATGGATCGTTTGGACCGTGCAATAGGAACATATTGGTTTGTGGTGCTAGATCGTATTAGTCGGCCCGGATAATGGACCACAAGTGGATGAGTCGTAGGTATGCGATCCATGGATATGGATCGCTGAACGATTCATAAGATGGATAGTAAATGATCCATCTAATAGTGAACTAAATGATGTTTATTTTGGTTCAACGACGGGAACACCTTCGAGGTAAATTTAGATTAAATGTTCGAAGCAAAGTGAAGTGTTCGTTGATTGATGAAATGCAACGAAGTCATGACGACGACTCAAGGATGTTTGAGAACGTGGATAATGGTTGCTCAAGAAGCCGCTTGAGCTTGTAGACAGTCATCCAGGTGGATGGGTAGAGTTATTGAAGGCCAAAGGATCTTCGTTAATCACAGATTCTAGTGGACTCAAAGCAGGGGTATAACGGGGGCACCTAAGACTAAATGAGTCAAGGTAAATACACCTTTTCCTGAGTTTGTGCGGGAGGTACGGGGCGGTCATCACACATACCATTTATTCCATTCTTTCTTTCGTTTCTTCTTATTTAATTATATATACATACTATTGTGCATAGTTTAAATAGTGGCAACTTTTTACTTATTTCCCAATTTATAACATTCCTTCGTTTTAAAATTTCAGACGCACACTCTCCCATAATCATTTTGACAGTTTTTTTAATCTTTATTGTTTAAAAATGCGGGGTGTTACATTCTTCTACCCTTAGGAAAAATTTTCTTTGAAATTTGGTATGGGTAGGATTATGTAATTCCTCGAATAATTTGCAGATATAATGTGTACATCCAATTTCGCAACCATTTGTGCACTAGTGCAAAGTGTAGCACAACATAAAAATATATGGATGCAATGAATGCCTGAGCAGTACGTTCTATATGAGTGCAAATTTTCCTGAAAACATGATGCACATGTCCTAAATATACCAGCATTTTCTATATGAATGTAATTTTTGAGAATCAAAAATACCTTTTTATCCAAAAAGTTCACATTTACAAGGTAAGAATGTATTTCATCCAATTTTTGCATCCAAACCCTACCAACCAACTTTAAAATTTTAAATTTCAGAAAAAATAAAATTCTCGAATTCAATTTCTCATGCTAGAAAAAGATAGAAAATGTCAAATTCTATATTTTCCATCAACTTTTACGCTCATTTTCCCCATAATTGGAAACCTTAATTGTTTATCTTACCAAAATTCGTATATTCTTTTCCAAGCACAGTTTACACAAGAAGAAATTTTCTTCACTTTTCCAAACTTACTTTGGAAGAATTTATTTTCTTTCATTATTCTCGTTTATCGTAGTTGTCATCTTTGTTGCTTTGTAAATTTTGTATGTTTCTCCTTTAGTTGTTCATCATTTGCTTTCGTTTTCATTTTGCTCATAATATCCTATATCTTTATTCTTATCTAGCGAACACCGCAAATACTTAGAAAGAAAATATCTTGTTAAACTATTCTATTTTTCTAAAATAACACTACGTAGAAATGCAAATCTATACTAATTAAAGATAACTTTCCTATTTCCTCAAGGGCTGCTTGAAAAACGGATTTCTATTAATTACTAACCATGTCATAAATTTACTTATTAAAATCTTAACTTACTTTTTCCTCTACATTTTCTCATTATCCTCTTCCCTTAAACCATGCAAATTTAAATATACTCTTTACTTCTTTCTATGAAACAGTAACCACTTAAAACATCTTTTTAAAATTTCCTCAAACCTTTTACTAACTGTCCATGCACTCTAGTGGGACCATTTTCACTAATTTATTTTTTTAATTAAATAAGATTAAGTTTCTATGAGTCTTTTCTAAAGATGAATTTTGTGTTCGGTGTAAAGTAAACAGGAAAATTCAAAAAATATACTTTCTTTTGAAATAGGTAGCACAAAATATGGTGCTTCACCTATGTTTTGCACACCTCTTTCGCTACATATTTCCTCACATCTTTAACAAAACATGCTTAATTACAACTTATTGATTCATAAAACTAATCTTATAATCTTCTTATTCCAACAAGTTAAAGTGTATCCCAATCAATTCTTTATGAAAACTTTTATATTTTATTTCACTCAAGGTCACCTATGCACCACATAGGGCTAATTCATTTAAATCTGCGCTTTCTCTTAACTACTTATATCTCTTAGCCCCACAACTTACTTACACATTCAATATTTTTTGAAAAAAAGTTTGCAAAATATTTCTCAAAAATCATTTTAATTCAACTCTTAATATTACAAACCAACGAATTTCTAAAATTGTAAACTTTTAAAATATGAAACTTGAAAGAAATTTCTAGAAACCTTTTTCTACATTTACATTTTTCAAGTTCTTTTTAAATGTCTTAATAGTGGGGCTAAGTACAAACCGGTTTCTAATTTTTGCATTTTCCAAATTCTTTGTGCAAAATTACATTTCTTTGTCCTAAATTTCTTGTTCACATAAATTACTACCAAACTATGTCTGTTGTCACGCCATTTTACCAAAGCCGTCACAACTCGAATTTTTGTCAGAACATGTGTCCAGGATGTGAGCTTAATTTTTATTAGATCAATTTACTTGGATATGGTATCCTATTATCTTTGGTTCGATCCACGTCTCGGGTCGACTCAGGTCGGTTTGGCCTAAATGTTCACTTCTAGGCTTAAGACTAAAGTCTACTCTCAGGTTGAAATACCCTAGGTCTGCCTTACCCGGGTCAACGTGGTTCTTCGCTTCCTCCAACAATATTTCGGTTCAAAGCTTCTCGGGTTAATCGTACCAAGCCAACCCTTGCCAACCTGAAGTTTGGAGACATTCAAATTTTGCAAACCCAATCTTCTAGGCACTTTTCCATATCATCTATGACCTATCTTGCCTCCTTAGTTTCTGGATCGAACAACACGTGTGCTACGCAGTACGAGGAGGATACTTTGTCACCTTTTAAGACACTGGCTGGCCAACTAACCCTAATTATCGGCATCGCCTGACACGTGGCCGACCCGACCCGAGATGGCCGTCACAAGGTAGGTCGAGCTGACCTAGAACTCATTTATAAGTTCTCAATTCAAAGGCTAAAAAAGGACTTATGGTTCCCTACTCCCACGCAAGGATATTGCAGTAAGGGAGGCTGAGTATGTCTCTAAAATCACAAAGATTTTGTGTAAAATTCTTTTTCCTTCTCTACTTTCTTAAAAGTCAAATAATTGTAACCTATAACCGACAGTATAAACAAATAGTATAAGTGGATATAGGCATGGATTTCCCCAAACCACTATAAAATTGTTGTGTGCTCCCAATATTTGTTTATTTTCTGGCATCATGTGATTGATTTTGTGAGAATATTCTGTGATTTGTGTGAGGATTACCCACTTTGGAGGTTGATCATCAAGAGTCCCATTTTTTAATGTCAACACTTTAGCGCACTAAGAAGGGAGGCGTAGGAACCTTCAGTAATTTCTAGCTCGAAAGGCTTCGGATAGCTTGTTTTTGGATTAAGAATAGTGAAGCAGAAGAAGGATGGAGTGCCTTCCCAAGCACGGGCAATGAGGTAAGCCAGGAGGATTCCTCCCGTAGATATCCCTCTCTATACTTGATGAGGGAAGAGATGAACAATGTTCTCAAGGAACTCAGAACAAGGATGAAACATTAGGATGAACTCCTTCGCAAGCAACAGGAGATGATGGAGATTTCTTTACCTTACTAGATGGAAGGCAGGGCAGTCTAACAACTCTCCTTGGAAATATCATCATTAGGGCAACAACAGCACCATAATTCGTGTCGACCTGAACTCCAGCTCGACTTGAAATCTTACCACATATGGGATTTATTCAAACCCGTCTTGGTCTACTGTTCATGCCGACCCGAGCACAAGGGGAAATCACTCTCTACTCCTCGAGCAGCGCAATACCACATCAGCACCCGATACTATGGAGGGAAATGCTAATGTGAACCAAGCTAATATGTCTTCGGCTAGGGGGCAGATCAGAGATGGGAACTGGTAAGGCTATCCTGGGTTGGGTCGGCCATACCAACCCAAGCGGAGGGGTTGACCTTCATGCTGACCCAAGAGCTAGGGGCGCATATGGAAGGAAGCTTAGTGCACAAAACATGCTTCCTCCATTTTCTAAGACTTGCGTTGAAGTCCGTAGCTATAACGATCCAGATTTTTGAATGATTTATTTTAATAATTAATTTTGTTTTAAATATTGAGTTGATAATATAAATCGATTTTTATATTGAGTTATTGATTTAACAATCGAAATATGAGAATCTAGAATAATTCAATTCGAAATTTAATCCAAGTTAAAACGATTCAGATAATTAATCGAAATTTTATTTGAATAGAATCGACGATAATAATAATTTATTATCAAGGAATTAATTGTTTTGAATTTAATTTATATCGATTTAAATTTATATCTTCTCCATACGATCGAATTGGGCTTCGAAATCTATTCCAGTGTGTCCACAATAGTGGTATAACGCTAGAAACGCCAGTTGTTACGCTCAAATAGGAGTTCAGAACCGCGAAATATATTGATTTTAAAATTGAGTGGATAAGCACTGAATCAAATCAAATTAATTATCCTACCCTACTTTACACCAGCTACCTGTACTAGCATTACCGGTTAATTCCGTCTACACTAAGCTTCTTCATCTATAAAATCACGCATCTCCCTCTCTATTTCTTTCTACTACAAACGAAATAAAATCGTGGTATATTTTTCCTTCCTCATATATCCAATGCGTTTAGAATTTAAGAGTTGTTTCGCTTCTTAGAACCCCAATTTCTTTTTCCCTTTCATCATCAATCGAACAGAAGCCTCGAAATGAAATTTAAATGATGTGACTTATTTTCCAACAAAAATCAAAGAGAGAAGAGGAAATCAAACTCGATTTCGATTTCAAATTCTGGGGCAAAGATTTATGGGATCTGGAAAGTGTTGTTGAAGCGATTCAGGTATTCAAAGTCGTGGATGGGGCTGTGAAGTTTGGGGCGATAGGAGCATCTGGCGATGGCTTTGTGGAGAGTTCGATTGATCAAAAACACCGTTTCAAATTTCACAAATATCACCCGAGATCTCCTTCAAGATCTCATTTTGGGCTCCTTCTGAAATGAAACAACAAATATCACTCTAAATCTCCTTTTGAATATATCGCCCGAGATATTGCAATATCGAACGATATATCGACCGAGACGAAATACTGGAATATCGTCTGAGATCCTAGTTTTATGGTTAAAATTTAAATTTGTGCCTGACCTAGAATATAATTAAAAAACTCAAATCTATCCATACCAATCTTTTATTATTTCACATTTTGCATTTTAAATGACTATATTGTATGTTTGTATATGTTTTACAATGCTTATAATTTTCATATTCGTCTTTTTACATACATGTTACTTATGAAATTATGTATTTTATGGTCTATTTATGCTGAATTTTTTAATGTTTCCTATCTAATAATATTCTTGTTTGAAGCATATTACGATTTAGAGTATGAATGGTCTTGCACAAAATAAAGAATAATAAAGTTATTTTTCATTTTAAGTTTAAGTTATTATGTTTTTGATAGCATTCATAAAAATCATTTTTGATAAAATATCATTTTTAACATATCATGTACCCCTAGATTGTTCCAATATGAACTTTCAAACCAGAGAAGAAAATCTGAGACGAACTCCTGAGTTAGACTCATCTCGTCTGAGATCTCCCCCGATACGAGATTGATCCTATAAAATCCCTGAGACGAAACGCGACCGATATCCGAGATTTATAACCTTGATCAAAAACTTTGTAGCTGAGCATGATGGTACTATAGGATCGCGAGGCAGATTTGTGTGAAGATTGAAGTTTCCTGTCATCGCTTGAAATCTGTAACCAACCCAAATTGCGATTATCAAGAGGAGCTCCGATCAATGGAGGAAATGGGCATCGCCTGACAGTGAATGTTTGGGTTTTTGGAATCATTAGTGACATGGTCAGTTGTTGGAGGTTCATCAGAAAGGAACTGGAGTGTGACTATGATGATGAATTTCATAGGGGATAGCTCGAGTCTGGTCAACGCGAGGCTGGGCTGACAGTGTCCGAATAGGAAGCATGGATGGATTAAGGACTTGCTGCACTTGATGCATTCTTGTTATTGATACAGATTTTTGTGTACTGAGGTTAAGCATGGTATTTGGAAAATTTAGGTGAGAGAAGGAAGGTAGGTGAAGTATACGATGATGGTGGCATTGTTTGTGCAGTGATCAACCTGATTATTGGAAAGGGAAGCAAAAGATATAAAAACAAGGGTTAAGGTAAATTATGTTAATTAATCTTTAATTAATGCGTATTTAAATTATATCAAACTTATGTAAATCATAAATAAATTTATACAAGTTCCGAAATTCCCGAACAAGACGAAATTGGGTTTATAGCTACAAAATTTACAAGCTAGAGTTGATTTTGAATTTTTCAAAGATAGATGGAATTTAAAAATCAGACATCTCCGATTTATTCCGTTAGTTAAAAATCACGGTGAGTAAATCTCACTTATAATTTACTATTCAAATTTTATTTTGAATAGATAAAAATATTTGTTGATTGTTTGGATTCGTTTAAATATTTTTGTGGCTATTATAAATATATTAGTTATTTAGGCTTAGTTTTTGTGGTTGTGTATATATATATACTAGTTGTTTGATACTTCCCGCAGTATCATTAGTGGATGCCCGTAGTATCATTAGCGGATGACCCTATGCACCCCATAATATGATAGAGGATGACCTTCTATACCGCGATATCCTGCCTTGAAGAAGGATGGGTATTATATATGTTGGCTAACGTTTGTGGATGCAGGAAAAACATGTTAGAGGGATTCAGTTGGTTTCCTAAAAAGTATTATTATTTGTTTGTTTTCATGTATATTATTATATATGATGTGTTAGAAAACCTGTATTTGATAATTGTGTGTTTTTGATTGGCTGAATATCACTGGCCCTAAATGTTGATTACAAAAATATCGTAAAAAGGGGTTTTGAGATTTAAAATGGTAAACCTATTTTTCTAAAATAGAATTTGAATTTCGAATGGACTAGAAAACAAAACAAGTAATAAATTTATAAATAGTGTTTATAAATTAAATGGAATAATTTTAATTGGATAATGTGGGGAATTGAAGTTAATTTATAACATCCTTTATAAATGAAGGGAAACAAATTATCATTGGATAATATGAATATTTAAATTCAAATGTGAATTTAGAGTGAGAATTGAAAAATCGTTTTAAATAGTAAATGATGAAATTTATTCTGATGTTCAGTATGGAAATTAAATTGAATAAATACATAGGATTTATGTTTGAACTCGACTATGTCGGATTTACAAAATGAATTACTCCTAAATAAGGTATTTAAATTTTATTAGATAGAAACTATAATAAATTATGAAAATAGATTCCATATTTATATATAAGTTAAAATAATAAAATATTCCAAAGAAAGAATCAGGTTTTAAATAGATTTGTATAGAACCCGTTTTAATATATAAAACACATAAAATTATAAACGATGTTAATAAATGTAGTGAATTAAATATCGTGCGATAATTTGGAATTTTAAATTCAAGTATGAATTTAAAAATAGAATTTGAAATCATTTCGAAAAGGGAATAATGGTTTTTATTTCAGAATTCGGAATATAATTTGAATTGAGAAAAATCCAACGGATTTATAATTAGAATTATATTATATTGAATTTATAAATAAGTTATTTACAAAGGAACCAGAATTTAGTATAGAAGATTCAGCTATAAATAAATTTATAACTAAGTTATGAAATAATCAACGGATAGGGATAATCAAGAATATTAAGTTGGATTCTGCAAATAGGCTGAATTAATATTTGAATATATATATATATAAATAGACTCGAAATTTATTTATAAACAAAGTTTAAATATTTATATTTTAATTAAAATGAACTCGCCGCAGCGCGATAGTCCGTAAATTGACGTTTCGAACTTCAATTGAGTAAATAGAAGTCAATTTAAGTTGGAATTCTTTGAAACAAGGATCATCAAAACCGATTTGATAATAGTTTTCTAATGGAAGAGAATAATCTGGATTTCATCATAAAGATTTTGGGTTATGTCAAAATCAAATTTCCAGAAAAACAGTGCCATAATCGTTATTAAAACATAATGGTTTATTTTAATTAATAAAAGGATTTTGATGTAAATAAAAATCCAAATTTCCATTAGAAAAATCCAGATTTGAGTTATAAAATATATCTGAACTCAAGTGGAGTAATGAATTGATTTTTAAAACAAGAAAGTTAGGTTTTTAATTATTAAATAGATGTAACTAATTTGAAGAATAATTAGTTTAGTCGAGTTTTGATACAAAATTGGGTTTTGGTTAAGTAAATTGAAGTGGAGAATTCATATTCGAAATCGAATATGGAACTTGAATTGAAAATGGAATTCAATTAGTTTATAAGTAAATACAAATATACGTGAATGTGATATGTTCAATTAAATAGTGGAATATGCAAAAAAAAAGCTAATTAAAGAATAAATTAGCAAATTGAGTTAAAAATGATCGGATTGAGTTGGAATAAATTAGGAATGGATGTATATGGGTTAGATGGGAATGGAATGAAGTGTATGAAGATTATAATTTGAGTGCCCGACAAAAAGGTACACGTTTAAATTCCATATGAGTTTTAATGTGCCAAATCGATAAGCCACTTAGCCTTTTGATTTTCTTTTTGAATGGAAATGGCCTAGAGAGGAGAGTTAAGGTTTGAGCTATTGACCGGTACAAAGGAGGTATCGGCGAATTTTTCCGGAAATTTAAGGAGATAGAATTTTTTTTTACAACAGTTAGATAACTAGAAATTTACTTATCAGTGTTGTATATAACGCAGTTGTATACACAATTATATGATTTTTGTTTGATGATAACAAACAAATGTATATTATTATAAATGTGTTTGTTATTGTAATGTTTTATATATACAACACAGATAGGAATATAATATTTGAATTGAATATTATATCTCTAACATTCAAACAGTACAACTCTGTATAACTCCACTATTTAAACATTCACTGTATATTGTACTTGTATATAAACAGAATATAATAGACAAGTTCGTTTTGACAACAATAAAATGATATTTTATTTCAATCAAATTTGTTTATTACATATATTTGTACAATTCTCTCACAGCTCCTCAGTACAGTTCATTCATTGTCACTCAGTCATACATACACACAACATATACACAGTTACATTTCATATATATCCATTTTCACTTGTATATACAGACTCATACATTCATTGACACCACACACTGTCTTCTTATCTTCAGCTTTCAGTCCAGTCATTGTCAGTCCAGTCATCACAGTCAGTCCAGTCATCCCAGCTTACCTGTCACACATGAAACAGAAACACACAGTATACTGCAATAGAAATAATACTGAATATGTGCAAATATATTAAAATGTTATTTGCCTCAGATTTCTGGTGTGTTTCTCATCATTTTTCTGACTCGATCTGATTTATAAAATCATCAATCTGTGTCTAGACAGCTTGTGATATTCACAGTGATACACTGTAAATACCACAAGGTAGACAGTATGTATATACAATACAAGGACAAGGAAAATAATACTGGATGGCTGCATGTACACACATGTATATATATACACATGTGCACTGCCTCGCCAATCCAGTGTGCAACTGAGGAGTAGCCACGTGGACCTGCTCGACTCAGTGCACAAGCAAGAGACAGTCATACATGGATGAGCATCTCAAAAGTCAACATAGTCAACAAAGCCAAGTGGTCGAGCAAGTGGCTCAAGTGGACAATGCTAGCCATGGTCAAGACAGCCAAGTTTCAAGTCAAAAACAATGCAAATACAAGGGGACAACACAAACAAGAATGAAGACACACAACAACTTCAATTTTTTTTTTACTTTTCAGTTCTAAGTGTACACAGCAAGTACTGGTTGAAGAAGTGATACATGCGCAAGCAATGGTGAAACAAGAGTGGATATACACTCAGAAATGTAATGGATTGTGTGTATACAGCAAGTCTATAAGTTCAAAGTTGTGAAGCAATTGCAGATCAGCCCAAAATCAAGTGGCCATAACAACATGGTGTTAAACTGGTCGAGCATTCAAACGTGGGTGCAACTGAAAAATGGTGCAAGCATGGCAGTTTTTTTATGGTGCAAAACTGCAGGAGACACAAGTGTGCAAACTTAAATTCATGGTTCAAATACACAGCATGGTCCAAGTTACATGAAAGAGGAGAGGGCAGCTCAACAACAAAGCCATGCGAGAAAAATACAAGGATGCTATGCAATAAAATGTGTCATGAGACAGGAAAATATGTGACATGCACAGCTACACATTAATGTGCACAAAGCATCTACTTTCATGTTTACAACAAAGGTTTTAAAGTTCAATTGGATGTCCAGAATCAGCACACAAATATACTGAAAATGTTTTAGTGTACACTAGTAAAGTTGGAGCTAATCATGTATCATATATCAAAGCCAGAATTCAAGAAGATTTGGGCCAAGAATTAAATTCCAGAAATGAGCGTCAATCAAGCAAGGGATTTTTTTTTTTCAGATTCATCAAAGAACAAAAGCTAATATGGATACAATGCCAACATTCATGCAAGCGAGTTAAATCGAACCATTCAAAAGAGAAAGATCACTGACTTATTTTTGACAAGTTTTTTTAAATGCAAAATTTTTCCCAAAGTATCAATTCATTTTTGGCAAGGAGAAAAATTAGCAGCCAATTCGAATAACAAGAAATTGCTCAAGACCTGTTTGGCAACAGTTTAAATGTAAGTTGTGTATTTCCAGATTTCACAATATTTGGAAATATTTCAGAGCATATAAAGCAATATATCAGAGCATACAAGATCTTAGCAACAAAGATGTTTTTGGCAAGGTTTATAAAGTTTCCACAAATTCATTCAAAGGAGCAAAACCAGACATCACTTAATTTCCAGAAATACAATTGTCAAAGACCAGAAATGCGAATTAATTCTTTTCTGTTTTTTGTTGGCAAATAAATCAATCAGGAAATCCAAACAAGGAAAGAGGAATCTGTCTCATTCATTCAAGGCCAGGATCATTTCAATCAAAGACGAAGTTTTTCAATTTAATCAAGGCAAACCAAAAGAGGAAAGGAACTAAAATCAGCCACGCAAATCAGACAAGCCACATGAACGAAATCAGAGACAATAGGGTGTTCGATTCTACCCTATAATTACCACATCATCACAGGCAGTTTCAGATGATCGAAAACAATAAGCATCAAAATTTCAAGCAAAGTTTTAAATCAGAAAACTCACGATTCAAACTGGTGTTTCGATCATCTGTATTCCATGCCAAATCAATCGAAGAACAGGAGCAACAACACTCGAGCCTACAGACAAATTCCAGAGATTTTTTTTTATCACAGCATCGGTTCGATTTGGGGGAGGATTTCGAAAACCCTAGGAAGCAGCCGCCATATTTTTTTTCTTCAGAGCAAAAGGAGATCGGACAAAGAAATTACAAAGGGGACGGCCTATTTTTTTATGGGATAAGCTTTAAAAGGGGATGACCTTTTAATTTATCTCCAAGGGTTTTTGGTTTTTTTTATTTACTTTGTATTTGGTTCAAATTTTGTATTGTTTTAAATTGTTCTGCAAACCGTCCAGCAGTTCTAGAGTCTGTAATCTCTAGGGGGAATCAGTCACGGTGTTGACTGTCAGTTTCAGAGTCTGTAAAATTCTGGGTTACGGATTACGGGGTTGTAATTCGGGGAAATCTGATCGAGGGAACATCGGTCAGTCTACGGTTTTGAGCGTAGGGTTAGAGTAGGAGCAGGGTTTGCGAGTGTACATGGTCTTGTATGCGGGATCTGTTCTATCACCTAGTAGAAACCTTAGAAATGCAGCAGTAGGCAGGGTTTTGCCGAAGCTGGGTATATCTGTGTGTGATTTATTTTCTGCATTTCTGTTTCTGCTATATTCTGTGATCTGTTTATTATTTTAATATCCTGTCAGTTTTTCAATTCAATTTAAAAACTGTGAAAAACCCTATTCACCCCCCCTCTAGGGTTATTCTAGATCCAACAATCAGTTGTATATGAAATTTAATTAACGAATAAATGTATAATGAGATTTTGTATGAAGAAAGGAAATTTATAAATTTAATCCTGGGAGATTGGAAGGAGAAACATATATATGTTTTAAAGTGAACGACGATTTAAAAGCAAACGATTTTCAGATTAAAATGATTGTGTTGATAAGAAGTTAAGAAATGGAGTTGAGGAAATTAGAAACTGATTAGAGACTGGATGAGTTGAATCGCTTCTTGAGTGTCGATCTAATGTTGGTTTCGGCCTTCGGTATTGATACTTAGGAAATTATCCTCTTACTAGTTTACAGTTAGGGACTGATAAATAGGGAAGAATAGTGATATGTAAATGAGAAATGGAAATGTTTTCCGACGTTAAAAAGTGATATTTTCTGGAATATAGAAAATAAATAGTTATAATAGATGGAAATGTTTTTTTCCAAGAATCGTGAGAGGCTAAGCGAGTTTGGAGAAATATATGGGTAAAGATATTGAAGAGATATTGGGGTATGATAAATTTAAATTAATAAAATATTAATTAAGGGGCCCAATGATTATTTGATTCTTTGAATGGATGTTTTTTTCTTCGATAGTTGAATAACCGATCATCGAAGTATTTGCCAATATCGTTGTCAATATGGAGAGACCGGTTGGATTATTATCCGAGAACCACCCCGTATTGGCAGTAGCGTTGCGAGTTAGATTATATGAAGATAATCAAAGATGGAGTAAAAGTGCAAGGGCTTTTCTATCAATCCTAGGTAGAAATTGCCTAAGATGGATTAATGGAAATTGTGCATTCGATTTTGTTTAGTCCTAGAACGAAGTTGTATGGACGAATGTCTGACAGAATATTTCCAATGATCGCATAAGTTGGTCTATATAAATATATATGCTGGCGGAGAATATATTCTTTTAGCATAATGTCTAGATTTATATTTGTGCAAATCAATAAATGGTTAATGGAACTAACAATGTGGCATTCAAAGTGATTTTGCTATCAATGAAAAGCAAGTAAGCGTAGCCTTAGGCCTCAACAACCGGGAAATGACAAAAATCGGGTTGGCAACGTGGCTAAGTGGGTAGCTCCCAATTAGGTTGTATTATCACCAATCTAGAGGAATTCATTTCATTCCTTATTCTATTTGATGCGGCCCCTTTTAGGATAACGGTTGCTGATCTCAGCCGTTGGTGATATACATTCGATACACTCAAGCGAAATGAGTGGTCGGTCAGGTGTGGCCAGGATACAAGATGTTCTTGTTGAACCTAGTGTATTCCTATCTAGAGATACACTATCGGAAGGTGGTTCCATACCTTGTCATAGTTGAAAATCCATTACCAAATAAATGTCTACGGTTTTTGATTGTATATAATGTATGTGGAACGTGAGATACAAGCTATCTTAAGGTAAAAAACCATCCGTGTTTATGTGTGGATCGGTCTTACGATTATCTTTCCTTTTGGAAAAGGATTTTTGAAAGTTAAACCAAGTGTTTGGAGTTTACTCACACCAGTCCCATGACTGACCCAGAGTTTATTTTCTTTTGTTTTATCCTAAACTCTTGGGTGCCTAAATTTGTACAGACAGTTAAGTAGTTCAAGTGTTTACAAATATACTTGTAGGAGCTTGGAGCAGGAGACTTCAGCATTATATAGTGTTGTTATTTCCGCTGTGTTGTAAGTGTTATACTCTGATAATTGTATGTTATACAGTTAAAATTTTTTATTTCAAAAGTTATGATATATTATATTTTGTTCCGCTACAGTGAGATTCTATGTTGATATTTCTGCTCTCTTTCTACCATTTTCTTCTTTATTTCATAATGATTAGTATTTCTGTGCAATCTAGGTTGGATGTGTGTCGTATTCAGTGAACTCAAATAGTATGGAAATTCTTGCTGTTACAGCTGGTATCAGAGCTTAGGTTGAGCGAACATATAGGCTTTGGTAGGGGTTTACTCATTAGAGATAGGGTTAGTAGTAACCTAGAATGAGTTGAGTGTATGTATATGAGAGCGCGTATTTGTTAGGTGATATAAAAATTGTTTTATATTGTGTTGGCTAGTCTGTTGAGTAACTTATGAATTCTGATCGAATTGTGGGACGCACGACGTCGATAAATATTGATAAACACTTAAACAGAGAAATTTGACACAATATTGCTTAAAGTGGGTAAATGAAATTATTTTACCTAATATTCTATTTTGATATACAATTTTGTTTGAAATTATAATATTATATGGATGTGATGGTTATTAATATTATAATCGAATGAGATTATAAAACTAAAATGGTTACCCATAACCAAATAGAATTTGTATATGAATGAAATATACAAACAAGATGAACTAAAATTGAATTAAAACCAGAATTTGGAATTTAAATCCTGTGTGTTTGGAAAAATATTTTCCGAAGTATAGTAAAATAATATGGCTTTGTTTTGGAAGGATTTGAATGAAAATCATTTTAGATGAATTTTGAGAGTGATAAAGCACTGAACTCACTTCAGTGGCTGGGAAATAATTCTGATGATGACCGCATCATCATCAGTGTTCATTTTCGAGTTTCTAAGTGATTACCTTAGAATGTTTTTGATGGAATTTTGTTTGAAAGAAGACAAGTTGGTTCGAAAATTCAAATGTTTTGGATTTGAGCTAGAAATATAATATATATATATATATATTTATGTGATTTCTAAAGGATTTGAAATTAAAGACCCAAAAATTTGAATATTGAAATTTAAATTTAACTTAAGCAAGTTAAATGGACTGAAATAAATAAATTGATTAGAATCAATTTGAATAAATTTGTGTTGAACCAATAGAATGAAATATGAAATGGATGATAGTATATTGGTTGTAAATCATTCGGATTAAATAAATGTACGCATATACGATGTGAAATATGAATGAAAACCAAAGGTTTTTTTGGGAATAAAATATTTGGAATATGAAGAGTTGAGTTTCAACATAAGTTGATTTTGAAAAGTAAATGGGTTTGTAGCATTTTTACTACCTTAGTAATTTCGGGGACGAAATTCTTTTAGGGGGGGAAGAATGTAACGATTCGGATTTTTGAACGATTTATTTCAATAATTAATATTGTTTTAAATATTGAGTTGATAATATAAATCGATTTTTGTATTGATTTATCGATTTAATAATTGAAATACGATTTATTTTGAATTATCGTAATACGAGAATCTGGAATAATTCAATTCAAAATTTAAACTGAGTCAAAACGATCCTGATAATTAATCGAAATTCTATTTGAATAGAATCAACCATAATAATAATAATTTATTATCAAGGAATTAATTGTTTTAAATTCAATTTACATCGATTTAAATTTATATCTTCTCCATATGATCGAATTGGGCTTGAAAACCTATTCCAGTGTGTCCAAAATAGTGGTATAACGCTAGAAACGCTAGTTGTTGTGCTCAAATAGGAGTTCGGAACCGTGAAATATATTGATTTTAAAATTGAGTGGATAAGCACTAAATCAAATCAAATTAATTAGCCTACCTTACTTTACACCAGCTACATGTACCAGCGTAACATGCCTATTCCTTTTACACTAAGCTTCTTCATCTATAAAATCGTGCATCTCCCTCTCCATTTCTTTCTTCTGCAAACAAAATAAAGTCATGGTATATTTTTCCGTCCTAATATATCCAATGCGTTTAGAACTTAAGATTTGTTTCTCTTCTTATTACCCCGATTTCTTTTTCCCTTTCCTCATCAATCGAACAAAAGCTTCGAAATGAAATTTAAATGGCACAACTTAATTTTCACCGAAAATCGGCAAGAGACGAGGAAATCAAACTCGATTTCGAATTCTATGGAAAAGATTTATGGGATCTGGAAAGGGATGCTGATGCGGTTTAGATATTCAAAGTCGTAGATAGGGCTATGAAGTTTGGGGAGAATAAGAGCATCTGGCGATTGCTTCGTGGAGAGTTCGATTGATCAAAAACTTTTTAGCTGAGCGCGATGGCACCGTAGCATGGCGAGGCGGATCTGTGTGAAGATTGAAGTTTCCTATCATCAAATGATATCTGTAACCAACCCAGATTGCGATTATCAAGTGGAGCTCCGATCAATGGAGGAAATGGGCATCGCCTAACAGTGAACGTTAGGATTTTTGGATTCGTTAGTGAAGTGGTCAGTTGTTGGAGGTTCATCAGAAAGGAGCTGAAGTGTGACTGTGACGATGAATTTCATAGGGGATAGCTCGAGTCTGGTCAACGCGACGCTGGGTTGACAGTGTTCAAATTGGAAGCATGGATGGATTAAGGACTTGCTACACTTGATGCATTCTTGTTATTGATACAAATTTTTGTGTAGTGAGGTTAAGTATGGCATTTGGAAAATTTAGGTGAGAGAAGGGAGGTGAAGTACATGGTGATGGTGGCATTGTTTGTGTAGTGATTAACCTGATTGTTGGAAAGGGAAGCAAAAGATATAAAAACAAGGGTTAAGGTAAATTATGTTAATTAATTTTTAATTAACAAATTAATGCGTATTTAAATTATATCAAACATATAACTTATATAAATTTTAAATAAATTTATGTGAGCTCCGAAATTTACGAACAAGATGATATTGTGTTTATAGCTACAAAATTTACAAACTGGAGTTGATTTGGATTTTTCCAAAGATAGGTGGAATCTAAAAATAAAAGATCTACGATTTATTCCATTAGATAAAAATCACGGTGAGCAAAACTCACTCAGAATTTACTATTTAAATTTTATTTTGAATATTTAAAAGTATTTGTTGATTGTTTAGATTCATTTAAATATTTTTGTGGCTATTATAATTATATTAGTTAGTTAGGCTTGGTGTTTGTGGTTATATATATATATTGGTGGTTGTATATTTCTCGTAGTATCATTAGTGAATGCCAGCACTATCATCCGCGGATGACCCTATGCGCCTCACATTATGATAGTGGATGACCTTTTATACCTCGATATCCTTCCTTGAAGTAGGGTGGGTATTATATATGTTGGCTAATGTATGTGGATGCAGGAAAAACAGGTTGGAGGGATCCAACAGGATTCCTTAAAATTATTATTATTTATTTGTTTTCATATATATTATCATATATAATGTGTTAGAAAACCAGTGGTTGATAATTGTGTGTTTTTGATTGGGTGAATATCATTGGCCCAAAATGTTGATTATAAAAATATTGTAAAAAGGGGTTTTGAGATTTAAAATGGGAAAACTATTTTTCTAAAATAGAATTTGAATTTCGAATGGACTAGAAAAAAGTTATAAATTTATAAACGGTGTTTATAAATTAAATTGAATAATTTTAAATGGATTATGTGGGGAATTGAAATTAATTTATAAACGATGTTTATAAATGAAGGGAAATAAATTATCATTGGATAATATGAATATTTAAATTAAAATGTGAATTTAAAGTAAGAATTGAAAAATCGTTTTAAATAGTAAACGATGAAATTTATTCCGATGTTTAGAATGGAAATTAAATTAATAAATCCACAGGATTTATGTTTGAACTCGACACTGTAGGATTTACAAAATAAATTATTCCCAAATAAGATATTTAAATTGTATTAGATAGTAACTAAAATAAATTATGAAAATAGATTCCATATTTATATATAAGTTAAAATAATAAAATATTCCAAAGAAAGAATCGGGTTTTAAATAGATTTTTATAGAACTTGTTTATTTATGTAAAACAAGTAAATTTATAAACAATGTTTATAAATGTAGTAAATCTATTATCGTGAGATAATTTGGAATTTTAAACTCAAGTTCGAATTTAAAAACAGTATTTGAAATAATTTTGAAAAGGGAATGACGTTTTTTATTCCGGAATTCGGGATACAAATTGAATTGAGAAAAATCCAATGGATTTATAATTAGAATTCGATTATATCAAATTTCATAAATAACAAATTTATAAAGGAACTATAATTTAGTATAAAAGATTTAGTTATAAATAAATTTATAACTGAGTTATGAAATAATCAAGAATATTAAGTTGGATTGGTAAATGGGCTGAATTAATATTTAAATATATAAAAATAGAGGCGAAATTTATTTGTAAATAAAGTTTAACCATATATATAAATTTAATTAAAACGAACTTGCCACAACGTGGTAGTTCATAAATTGACGTTTCGAACTTCAATTGAGTATATAGAACTCAATTTAAGTCGGAATTCTTTGAAACAAGAATCGTCAAGACTGATTTGATAATAGTTATCTAATGGAAGAGAAAATTCTGGATTTCGTAATAAAGATTTCGACTTATGTCAAAATCAAATTTCCAGAAAAACAGCGCCATAATTGTAATTAAACCATTAAGGTTTATTTAAATTAATAAAAGGATTTTTAAGTAAATAAAAATTTGAGTTTCCATTAGAAAAATCCAGTTTTGAGTTATGAAATATATCTGAACTCAAGTGGAGTAATGAATTGATCATTAGAATAATAAAGTCAGAATTTTAATTATTAAATAGAATTGACTAATTTGAAGAATAATTAGTTAATCGAGTTTTGATACAAAATTGGGTTTTGGTTAAGTAAATTGAACCGGTGGATTCATATTTGAAATCGAATACAAAACTTGAATTGAAAATGGAATTTTTGGTTTATTAGTAAATACAAATATATATGAATGTTATATGTTCAATTAAATAGTGGAATATGCAAAAGAGCTGATAAAGAATAAATTAGTGAATTGAGTTAAAAATGATCGGATTGAGTTGGAATAAATTAGGAATGGATGTACATGGGTTGGACGAGAACATAATGAAGTGCATGAAGATTATAATTCGAGTAAGTTTTTATATGCCGAATCGGCAAGCCGCTTGGCTTGTTGATTATCTTTTTGAATGGAAAGGGCCTAGAGAGGCGAGGTTGAGATTTGAGCTATTAATAGGTACGAAGGAGGTGTTGGAGAATTTTTCCGAAAATTTAAGGAGATAGAAAAATTTAGCAAAAGTTAGATAACTAGAAATTTACATATCAATTATATACAAAATTTAATAAACGAATAAATGTATAATGAGATTCTATATGAAGAAAGGGAATTTATAAATTAAATCATTAGAGATTGGAAGGAGAAACATATAAACGTTTTAAAGTGAAGATGATTTATAAGAAAATGATTTGCAAATTAAAATGATTGTGTTGATAAGAAGTTAAGAAATGGAGTTGAGGAAACTAGAAACTGACTGGAGACTGGATGAGTTGAATGGCTTCTTGAGTGTCGATCTGATGTTTGGTTTTGGCCTTCGGGGTTGATACTTAGGAAATTGTTCTCTTACTAATTTACAGTTAAGGACTGATAAATGGTGAAGAATAGTGATATGTAAATAAGAAATGAAATTTTTTTCCGACGTTAAAAAGTGATATTTACTCGAATATGGAAAATAAATAGTTATGATAGTTGGAAATGTTTTTTTCGAAGAATCGTAAGAGGCTAAATTAGTTTGGAGAAATATCTGGGTAAAGATATTAAAGAGATATTGGGGCATGATAAATTTAAATTAATAAAATATTAATTAAGGGGCCCAGTGATTGTTTGATGCTTTGAATGGATGTTTGTTTTTCTTCGATAGTTAAATAACCGATTATCGTAGTATTTGCCAATATCGTTGTCAATATAAGAGACCAGTTGGATTATTATCAGAGAACCACTCCATATTGGCAGTAGGGTTGTGAATCGGACTATATGAAGATAATAGAAGACGGTGTAAAAGTGCAAGGGGTTTTTCTATCAATCCTAGGTAAAAATTTCCTAAGATGGATTAATGGAAATTGTGGCTTCGGTTTCGTTCAGTCCCAGAACGAAGTTGTATGGACGGATGCCTGAAAGAGTATTTCTGATGATCGCATATGTTGGTCTGTATAAATATATATAGTGGCGGAGAATTTATTCTCTTAGCATAATATCAAGATTTATATTTGTGCAAATCAATAAATGGTTAATGGAACTGACAATGTGACATTCAATGTGATTGTGCAATCAATGAAAAGTAAGTAAGCGTAGCTTCAGGTCTCAACAACCGGGAAATGACAAAAATCGGGCAAGCAACATGGGTAAGTGGGTAGGTCCCAATTAGGGTGTATTATCACCTATCTTGAGGAATTCATTTCATTCTTTATTCTATTCGATGCGGTCACTTTCGAGAAAGCGATTGTTAATCCCAATCATTGGTAATGTACATTAGATACACTCAATCGAAATGAGTGGTCAGTCAAGTGTGGCCGGGTAATAAGATGTTCTTGATGAACCCAGTGTATTCCTCTCTAGAGATACACTATCAGAAGGTGGTTCCATACCTTATCATAGTTGGAAATCCATTACCAAATAAGTGTCTGCGGTTTTTGATTGTATATAATGTATGTCGAATGTGAGATGCAAGCATGTCCGCTAGAATATTTTATTTGATTTAGACATTATTATAATACCAGATTTTTTTGTTGAAATATAAAATGTTCTGGCTTATCGTAAGGTAACTACCATCTGTTTTTATGTGTGTATCGGTCTTACGATTATCTTTCCTGTTGGAAAAGGATTTTTGAAAGTTAAACCAATTGTTTGGAGTTTACTCACACCAGTTCTATGTCTGGCCTAGAGTTTATTTTTTTGTTTTATCCTAAACTCTTGGGTGCCCAAATTTGTATGGGTAGTCAAGTAGTTCAGGTGTTTACAAATATACTTGGAGGAGCTCGGAGCAAGAGGCTTCAACAATATATAGTATTGTTATTTCCGCTGTGTAGTAAGTGTTGTACTCTAATAATTGTATGTTATATAGTTAAAATTTTGTATTTCAAAAGTTATGATATATTATATTTTGTTCCGCTACGATGTGAGATTCTGTGTTGTTATTTATTTTCTTCTTCTACCTTTTTCTTCTTTATTTCATAATGCTTCATATTTCAGTGCAATTTCGGTTGGACGTGTGTTGTATTCAGTCAACTCAGATAGTGTGGAAATTCGGGTCATTACAATAGCACTTGAATCACAATCGGCAGGAACTTCTTGGAGATGAGGGCCATCTTGCCAGTATAATTGAAGATTCTCTGGAGGCGGTACATCTTAAGGCGACATGGATAATGTCAGCCACAACCCTTTCACATAGGACATCGGAAACTCCCGCAACTTGCCTCATCAAGCTTCCATTTTTGGAGTCGTATAACGGCAGGACTGACCTTACTGTGCATCTGATGCGCTACATGCACCACTTGGAAGTGTTATCGATGTTGGATAATGTCATGGCCAAGTGCTTACCCTTGTTCCTAACTGACATCACTGCCATATGGTTCCGACAACTAGGGTCTGAATCAATCAGCATCTGGAATGCATTGGTCGCTTGCTTCGTTATGCAATTCAGGGTCCATATATCGTGACCAAAGAATGACATGAGCCTCACATCCATCAAACAAAGATCAAGAGAGACATTATGCTCATATCTGGAATGGTTTAATGCGATGGTGGCATCAGTGGACCGATCATACCCTTCCATGGTACTCATTGCTATCGCTTCTAGCAGCTCGGACAAGACGAATTTCAAAATCTCCTTACAACGAGATCCACCCGGAGACCCCGGTGAATTCTTCTTTGAGGCAGATCGGTTCTTACGTTAAGAGGATGCTAATATCGAGGTGGATGACCCCATTATTACTTGGTAGAGGATGAGGGATCATCCAAATTTGGAAAGAACAAAGGCAAGCGAAAGTCCTATAAAACCCAATATCTTAATACACAGTAATTATATTAAGAAGATAATAAAATGAATATCAATTAATTAAATATTTATAATTAGGTAAAACAGACTTTATTGTTGCGTCCATTATGAAATGTTGGTTCAGATAGACTTTAGTTTTTCATAAATCGGATTAAATATGAAGAAGTTATAGGATTAGGAAGATTAAACAGGAATATATATATATATATATATATATATATATATATATATACGGTCATAGGGCGACCCAGCTAGACTGGGTCAACCCAGGGCTCGACCCATGTCCAAGGTAGGTCGACCCTAGGGTCGACATAGGTTAAGGTGGATCAAACCTCCTGCATGTAGGAAGGGTTCCTACTTCTGTAAGGACTACTTTCTTCACTATATTCATAAGCTGAATCAGCTTGAGGTGTACGGTCTGTTTTGTAAACCTAAAATCTAATGGTTTAGGATTATCCTAACTAATCTATAAATAGGCTAGCAACCACACTGTTTTCCTACACATAATCACTGGCCTTTTAATATTTCATCAATTTAATCATTTCCAAGGTTCCTTCCACTATCTTTAATCCAATAATTTCAAACGGTTTAGCCCCTTACGGTATTTGAAAAAACGTTCCATATTTCACCTTCTTTTCTTTTCTATACTTAGAAAGTATCTTCAATTAATGATTGGAATTCATTTCCAATTACTTCTCCCTTTCATGGCAACATTTCTATACTTAGGAAATATTTATTATTATATTTCCAAAATTCCATTTACTTGGGTTAAAACGAATGTTTTGTAAAACGTTGTTACCACAACCCAAAATATTGCTTTCAACTAAATCTTATTTAAACATTGATCTTTGAGACTAAATGCCCGTATTAATCCTAAACTTCTATATAATCCTAAACTTCTATATAATCACCCCAAACCTCAACCCTAAAGTATGATGCCGTCATGCTGTTCATCTACAAACCAACCTTGCCGCCACCATAACAAATCAAATTCTAGATTAAAGATAAAAAGATAAGAGATAAAGATTCAAAGCCTAGGAATTGCGAAAAGGAATTCTAGAACAACAACGAACGAATCAACGCCTACATCAACGGATTAGCTTAGCAACTTCAGAAATCACATCCCAGAATTCAAGATCCATTTTCTGTGACTGCAGTTACTTTCACAAGATAATTGTTTAAAAGAAATTGTGATGAGTTATGAATTGGACTGTATGAAAATGTTTGTAAATCATATAAAGTTTATGTCGTTGCAAACTATGTTTTGATGTATGCTTGATTTGATTCATTATATGCAAGTTATGTTTTATGTTAATTCATATGCCTAATAACATATGCAAGTTATGTATGCAAGTTTGCTCGATCTATGCAAGTTATGAAAGATTATATGCAAGTCATGTTCATACATGTAAGATCATATTTTATATATTCATATGTTTAGATATACATGTTTATATGATTAGATCCATATCAATCCATATGTTTGGAACTATATGTTCATATGTTTAGATCTACATGTTTATATGATTAGATCCATATCAGTCCATATGTTCAGAACTATATGTTCATATGTTTAGATCTACATGTTTATATGATTAGATCCATATCAGTCCATATGTTTAGAACTATATGTTCATATGTTTAGATCTACATGTTTATATGATTAGATCCATATCAGTCCATATGTTTAGAACTATATGTTCATATGTTTAGATCTACATGTTTATATGATTAGATCCATATCAGTCCATATGTTTAGAATTATATGTTCATATGTTTAAATCTGTGCAAGTTTATGTTTAGATCCATGCTACTTCGCACACAATATGTTGATTGGATTTATTTTTATATGTTTACTAGATTTATGCCGTCTTAGATCTATATTGTATATGCCAGTTATGATGTCATGTGTTTCTTCCCTTTTTCCTTTTTTTTATGAGTTGGGCTAATTGCGAGCCTAACGTATCACATGAACTATACGTACGAACGACGTGGGAATGTTGGGGAAAAGCTTAGGTAAAGGTTGAATATTATGTAATTGGCATAAAAAGGGGTTATAATCATATAATTAATTTTGGGCATAACTAGAAAATGTGGCATAACTTGAATTGACCAAACTTATGGATAATTTACATATAAACTTGGACATGAATGGTAAATATGTAAATTGGCTAAAAAATGAACGTGCCTAACCCGAGGTTAGATTGAGTTGCGGTGTAAGACTGCCCAGCACATCCAGCGACCGCAACAACATAGATCGAATGTGAGAGGTTAGCGCATTAAGCCCAAAAGCCCGAGGTTAGAATGAGTTTGCGGTAGAAGTCTGCCCGAAACCGCCCGACACATCCAACAACCGCAAACAACAGTTCTAATGTGAGAGGTTGGTGCTTTAATGAATAAATTAAAGCTAAGGAACAAACATGCTAAGAATGGAAAGGTTAAGTAACATATGAACAGGCGACACTTAACCAATACAACATGTTAGGTGGGTGGGTTAAGTTAACATGGACAAGAAGACAACTTAACCAATATTACATGAACAAAGTGGATAGGGTTAAGGCAAGCTTAACCAATAATACATATGGACTTGATAAGGGGAAGGGTTAAGTAAATCTTTGGTAAATGGGTAATATTAGTATATATAGGCCTACAAACTTAACCGTTAAATAAACATGCATGAATCAGTGAGAAGGTTAAGTAACATATGAATAGGCAATACTTAACCAGTACAACATGTTAATTAAGCAAATGGGTGGGGTTATGGGTGGGGTTAAGTTAAATTGAGAACACTTAACCATTATAACATGTTGATTAGGAAACCCTATTAACAGGGTACCATTTCAGTAGTAACCCACATAGATGTATCATAGTACCCTGAGCTAGGCAGGGTGGGGCACGATTGCTGGGCTGATTATAAGCGGTCAAAATAGCGGCGAGTGGTGCAACAGTGTAGGTTCCGATGGAGTATGGGCGTGCACGTGCTCCGTAGTGGGAAAAGCAGGCACTGAGCATCAGTAGTATACACTGTGCATCTTGAATCATGTCGGGTTGCCATCACATGAATTGATACACCCCATGATAGGGCCAGCATAGGTATCTACATACAAGCGGGTCCGAATGACACAAGTAATGAATACATACAAGCGAGGTTGAATGACATAAGTAATACATACATGCGAGTTAGAGAGCCGATCGAACGAGGAAGGTAGTGGGTACAACTCGTGGGGGTAGGAGCAAAAAGGGGCACCTACAATAGCAGCTAGGAGTACACGAAACTACCAATATCATGATTAGTAAGAGGGATCAACTTTTAGCATGGGACTAGTATGGGTGCGGTGTAACTAGTAATGATACGGTGTTTCTAGCATTGGTGCAGTGTAGTAATTAACCTGTAGTGATTAGAAGCGCAATCAACGTTCTATCTTGTTCATCTTGTCTGCTTTGTCATGCCTGTTTATTCCATATTCATTTCTTGCTTTCCAGTTTATGTTCTTATCCTTCTACTTTAATGATTGTATTGTTAAAGTCACTGGACTCACCGACTTATGTCTAACCTAGTTTTCTTCACCTCTTTTCTTCCGTCCCCCCCCCCCAGGTTATTAGGGAGGAAATACTCAAGCTTAGTTCAGATATCTCTTTCTTCCAGCTTGAAGTTGAAAGGTGTATTGCTTGGCTTTGATTCTGCGTATGGCAATTTTCTGTTGGGGATTATGGCTTTAAAATTATGTACTTTGAAGGTTTTGCACAAGACTGATATTATGTACTTGATTTTGGTATTTGGAAATGTAAACGAACTTATTTCTGTTTCTATTGCAATAAAATTACAAAATTTTCAAGTACTAATTTTTATGTCTTGTAATATTCTGTTCTTTTTACTTATAATGCTCCACGAAACTTAATGCATTCCCGTTGTGAGTGACATTAACGGACGTGGGGTGTTACAATTGAAATCAATCAAGTTAGGGTATAATTACCTCTCAGACCTTGACTGATAACATCTTAACTTCAAAACAGACAAGGTTACTTATCTCAAATAATCTACATCATAAAAAACAAATTATCTATTTTTAAAACATGTATACGTTTCTCTTTCTATTCTTACCAAATTTTAATTTATAGATTTCCTTTTTGTTTACATTATTCTATTATAAGTTCGTTTCACTATTGAACTATTTATATATTGATATATTGATTTCTAGTCATCAAATTTTTCTTAAAAATATTCTAACTCCTTAAATTTTTGGAAAATTTCGCTAGCATCTCCTTTGCACGACTAAATCAGTACAACTACAACTCGACTCTCTAGGCCCTTTCCATTCAAAAAAATAATCAGAGCCAAGTGGCTTGCCCAATAGGCTCATAAAATATTATATGGAATTTAAACATGTACTTTTTTTGGGCATTCACTTTATATTCTTCATTCTCTTCATTCCATACCTGTTTAACATATATACGCCCATTCGAAATTTATTTCAAATCAATTCAATACTTTTTACTTTAATCGCTTTCCATTCGATAATAAATTTTCTAATTAACTTATTCGCTTAATCTACTTTTAATTTAAACATATCACATTCAAATATATTTGTATTCACTTAAACAAAAATCAAACTCAAACTTCTTGCTCGCTTCCAAATTCTAATCTGATTTCATATTCGAATTTCCAATTGCAATTAACAAATCCAACTCACTTAAACAAAGTTTTGTTTGATCCAAAACTTTATTAACTAATTCCTTTTGAAATTAGTTTTTTTTGGCAAGGCTGACCAGTTTTTCTAGTGATTTATAACACTATTTTATTAAGAAAAAAGATACAGAAGTACACTGGGGAACAGATGATATGCAAGAAAACATACCAGTTATATACTTCCACTCAGGGAAGACATGGTATATAAAATTCACTTGTTGAATTACATATTCACATGAACTTTTACTTAGTGTTTAGAATATCATTGTTTATCACCTATGCTACCCATCATTGAACTGAGTAGCTATCCATTCTCTTGGAGTTTTCTCAACATTTCCTTCTTCATACTCCGATTGACAGGAGTTTCAGGGCCTGCATTTTCTTTAGAGCTTGGAGTTACATGTTCAATTATTATGTCAGGTGGTTGTTCCTTGTAAGCAGGAAAGGGAACAATGTGCGTGTAGAAGTTGGCTGGTTTGTCCGTGACTGTCGGATATTTTCTTGCTTTCTTCTTACCACTAGCAATGGTTCGTTGCAGCACAGCTGACACCGAGTCCAGCTGAGCTGTATGCAATTGGTCAAAAACTAGTCCAGAACGGAAAGCCTTGAAGTTTTCCTGTTTCTTCATTGTTACCTGATATTCTGGGGAGTTCACTTCCTTGCTTGCTAGCTCACTTTGGATGGCGTTGGAAATTATTATAATATCATCATTGATAGATTGGGTGTGAGCTAATCTTGCAGATTCAATCGGGCTCGACATAGTAGTGCTTGCATGCTGCTGAATCTTTTCATTGTTTTGAGGTTCCTGGTAGCTTTGCTTCTGAACGACTGATACCATACCTGTTTTAATTATAGACATAAGGTCACCATCATTACCGGTTTCTGTTTGAACCACTTCAGGAGTGGCAACAACCACTTAAACAGATTCAATTTCAGTTCCTGCTTGATCTTGCTCTAAAATTACTTACGTTCCAGTTTCCTTTGGTCCTCCAAAAGCTTTGGAGAGAATATAATTTACGTTTTCAGTTTGACATGCCTGCATTTTTCTTTCTTTAATGGCACTTATCATAGGCATTTCCTGTTTATTTTCCATCTGGGGTTTGGCCCTATTATCATTTGAACTAACATTGTTCTCCTCTCCTTCATTGCTAACACTAGCACCTTTATCACTCATTTCGTCATTCCTAATCTCCCCATCTTACATTTCATTATTTTTCATGTTATCAGCGATTTCCATATCATTCACAATCAAGTGAGAAAAACGATTGGAGGTTCCTACTTCAGTGATAACTTGTCTTGGAGGAGACACGTCGACTAACACGTATTTACCCTTCTCTTTACTTCTAACAACAAATCTTATTGGTTTTTTCTTCTTTACGGTTTTGGTCCAACCTGTTAACATTCCCAGTACTCTTAACTGAATTGCGTCCAAGCTCCAAGTTTGTTCTTTCAGATGGTTCTGGCTTTGGCAGTTCTCAGTTAAGTGACCAAAAGTATTGCAAAGTATGCAAAGATCAGGCTTCCATAGATAACACATTTTAACTATTTGAATCGTACGATCCAGGTTATGAAACGAAAAGGAGTCAGGCAGCTCTGAATCAGCATTAACTTCGATCATGCACTTAGCATATTCAAGTCGATCTAGGCTTTCCGTTTTTTTCATCCATACGCAAAAAATTGCCAACTCTAGTTGCTAACCAGCTTATGCCTCTCTTCGACAAAGCAACAAGCGGTATGTTGAATAATTTGATCCAAATAAGCACTAATTTAACACTATTCGCAACGTTACTCAATCTAGGATCCCATGGTTTGACTATGAAAAGTTTGTTGCGAATTAACACTGGGTCAGCTTCTAGAACACGGATTCTATCAGCCAACGAGGAAAACTGAAAAAAAAGAAGACGTTTCCATTGGATTTGAAATCTATTGTACCTTGTGCATTCTAGTGCTTCCGTTGATAGTTGACGATGGTGAAATACGACAAGGGGGTGTCTAAGAAAAAGCCGACAAGGTATCCATCCCATTGCTCAACGCTAGCTTGCACAGTATCCTCCGTTGGAACAAGATTCACACCGTTAAATTTCAGGACTAGATCCGGAGCAGAGAAGGACCCAACATTCAATGGATTCAGGGTGAAAAGTGTTGACCACTTTTGCTTCGGTAAGGAGACAAGGTTGGTTTGAGCGGGGGGAGGAGGAGGTGGTGGGTCAAACAAGGGTGGAACTAGAGTCGGAAGCGGATTTGGTGGCTGATTTGATGGTAGAGAAGCTGCGGTTTTCGTGGATGGAATTTGGGAAAGAGCGATGGGAGATGACTCTATTTGATAATTGGTTAACTTCATTTTATAATTAAAAATCTGATTTTTGTTCCAAAAAGCACTTCATCTATTCCACTTAAGTTGATTTTATTTAGTAACCCAAATTTGGATTTCTCTATTAGAAATTCGGATTTTTATTCACTTAAAATATTTTTAATTTATTAAATGAACCGTTATAGCTTATAAACTATTTTATACCGACTATTCTAAAATTTTCATTTTTATATAACTCAAAATCTATAAAACAATATCCATACTTTTCTCTTCCATTTGTAAACTATCATTTAATAGGTCGAAGCGTTTCTTGTTTCATTGAATTCCGATTTATACTGACTATATACTTAATTGAAGTTCGAATCGTCAATTTACGAACTACCACACCGTGGGAAGTTTGGTTTAATTAAATTAAATATAAATGGTTAAACTTTGTTAATTAAATTAATTCCAACCTCATTTTAATATAGATTAATCTAGTTCTCCAAATCTAACTTGAAAACTCCAATTATCTAACATCATTGATTATCTCATTTAATTTTATAACTCAATTGTAAATTTATTTACAACTCAATCTCTATATTAAATTCCAATTCCATTGGAAATAAATTACTTTATAAGAATTAACGAAATCGAATTCCAATTATAAATCCCTTGGATTATTCTTTATTCGGTTTATATTCCGAATATCAGAATAAATATTAGCTTTTCCCTTTTAACGATTTCCAATCCCTTTTAAATTCGTACTTGAATTTAAATTTATAAATCGTCCAATAATAATTTGTCACATTCATTTATAAACGTCTTTTATAAATTACACTTCTTGTTTTAAATTTTAAGACAAGTTTCTATTTCAAATTCCATTTCTACTTTAGGGAAATAAATTTCCTTTTAAATTCACACATTTTCAAATTATCAAATGATAATTTTTCTTTTCGTTAATGAATATCGTTTATAAATTCAACTACTTGTTTTTATTATTAAAAACAAGTTAGTATTCCCTAACCCATTCGAAATTTCATTTCTATTTCGAAAACTAAATTTCCTTTTTAAATCTAAAAATTCCTTTTTATGATTCTTTTAAAAATTCATGATTAGGACCAGTAATATTAAGTCACCCAAATACACAAACCATCAATTTAATTCAACACATCACACATATATAAATATGTAAACAATAGTAAATACATTTTTTAGGAATCCAGTTGGATCCCTACAACCTGTTTTCCCTGCATCCATAGACGTTAGTCAACATAAATAATACCAATCCTTCTTCAAGGCAGGATGTCGCGGTATGAAGGTCATCCACTATATATATTGTGAGACGCATAGGGAAATCATCCACTAATGGTACAGCAGGAATATCCAATCACCAATTATATATATATATATATATATATATATAACTATATATTCAACCACTAGGCTAAATTTAACTAATATATATAATAGCCACAATAATATTTCAATGCATTCAAACAACCAACAAACAACATATAACATTATATTAAATAAATATTCATTTATGATAAATTATAATGAATCCAGAAAGTGAGTTTACTCACCTGATTTTATTTTCCAAATATTCAGTTAAAGTTCCATATCGTCTCGGCTTCGAATCTATTCGAATCGTCTATCTTGAACCTATGAGTTTTTTTAATTTATCGATTAAGCTATATTAATTTAAATTAACAGCTAAAATAATTAAATAAATTATTCCAAGTGTATTTAAATTTCATACAAATGTATATCTTATGTTTAATGCAATTTACTTGACCAATCGATGAAACAGTTCTCTGAACAGAAATCAGCTCAATTACGACATTTCATCGAACACGTTGCAGACAATCTCCATTCTCTTATTCTACCACCGACAACCAACTGTTGTGGCATTGCTGCACTATCCGGTCGACTCCATCACAACTGCAATCCTTGTCCAAGACACTCTGCCTTCTCTTCACTTGCATTATCACAGACCAACACTTCAACTAAATACCACTGTCCTGTTACTGAACTGTTGCACCACCTATTGACCTCAAATCATCACTGCATATTTCAGTTTCAGTCACCACAACCTCCCCCATTATTCCCACTACCGACTCTTTAAATCATCCACTGCTAGTAACTGCAGCACTACTAGAAAATTGAACTCCATTTTTATCGACCCCTGCCTTCACCTCCAGTCCCCATCAACCGTCCTTGAAACAACCATCCAACATCATCCCAACGACCCAAAAAGCGACCCAAACTCACCTGTGACCTCCCTTAGTAATGACCTGCCACTACCAGTCTCATGACATCAACAACGTGCCTAACATCCCCTACTACGATTGGCCAGCACCACATCGAACTCGATGCCTCACTGTTCGAACCAAGATCCCCAAATCACCTTCGCACTCACGCATCATCACTTGGTTTGAGCCCTAACTCCCTGCAGTTGCTAGAAGTCGAGTTCTGAAATTTACATCGCACCCTTCTACATGCATACAAGAGTGGAGTGCAGTTTAATCTAAGCTCAACATATGATTTTTGAATAGTGCAGCCATTTTTACATAGAACCTCTCGATCTAGTCAGTGGGTTCAGACTTAACTTGACTAGGAAAGAAAGAATGAAGGTAGAGGACTAGAATTGCATTGCTGGGTTTGGGAATGAAAATAAACGAAGGCAATTGGTTAGGTTTTATAGGTGCAAATCGGGGAACAATATGTACAAGACATTAATTTATTGATGCCTTGCGTGTGAAGGTAGGAAACATCGTACTGTCCATTTAAAATTTTGAATTCCTTGGTCAACAAGGAAGAAGAAGACGTAAACAAATTTAAAGGAGAAAGTGACTGGAGATAGAAATAGGTCTGCGCTAATATAGTTTTACGGTGGCGCCATTAATTTACGTTTTCCTTGGTTTTGAAGGGAGGAAGCAAAAGGTATGAGGAATTTATACTATATATTACGAGCGTAATGGCACGCGCTTCGCGCATGATCATGGCACGCTCTTCATGCATGATCCTAGCACGCGCTTCGCGCGTGGTTGTGGAATGCGCTTCGTGTATGGTTATTCCTCAAATATTGTGTATCTTATAAATATTATGTGAAACTAAATAAATGCAGAAAGAGTTAACAAAATAAACAAATTCGAAAGTATATCTACTTAAAATGTAGAAGATGGAGTTACACATATGTGTTTGCTTGTGTATTTGTACACAAATTCTTTCTAATAAAAATTGGTATATTTATGGAAGGTGGCTTTGTTCTTCATGTCAATGGGAGGAACAATGACTCCATTTCTAAGGAGTCTTACATGAAGACTTCTAGTAAGCAGAATAAGCAACCTGACCCCTCCTTCAAATCGTTCTGCTTCTTACTCCTATTTACAAACCCTATGCGCCATCGAAACATGCAAACTGCAAACCATCGAGAAAATTGAAAGAGCCTGAAGCTTTGAAATATTCCCAAAGATTAACAACTAAACAATAATAACTAAAAATAAATGACTAACATGGGGCTTTGAGCGATCGGACACAAATAGATGTTGAAAAGAATCGCGCAAATCCCAATGTCTCATGTGATGACGGCTCTACCAGACTCTTCAGTTCCGTCGAGACTGACATTAAAGCTGCTCTAGAGGTAATTTTCACGTCAAATTTAACAAGAAATACAATTAGTTGTATAGCGATCGTTCCATTTTAAGTGTTTCCTAAAAATACGAACCGAAGGGTGGATGAAGAGAGAACAATAGTGATGAACAAAGAGAAGCGAAAATGAGGAGAGAAATGTGAATATGAATGGAGATTTTGAACGATATTTAAAGGGGTGTATGGTTTGTCCTAGAAATGTCGCATTTGTAGGTAGAGGATGAAAGTATTTCAGAACCAGTCAAATGTAGAAGATGCTATTTTTCCTCTATGAATAAAACATGGTAAGACGGATGCTATTTTTTTGGGCTCAGCGAAATTTAGGGATTTATTCGAGTTATTAGTAACATATATATTTGAAATTGAATTGGATAAAAATTCCAAGCTGCACAATATAGAAAAACAACTATCATTGATATAATGCCAAATTTGCTTTCTAACTATATAAGAAATTGCCATATATCCACATCAATAGGAATTTCTATATATGGGAAATAAATAGAATTAGTGTATCTATATGCAAAATATAAAATACCTTAGTTCTAATTTTAAACAAAAATATTGTTTATACGTATATAATAGTATCATGTATAATATATACTATAATAAAGGTTTAAAGCAAACAGTTTTAGAATGTAAAAATTTAATTGCATAATAAAAACTTGAATGGATGCAGTAAATTACGCATGGAAATTCGTAGCATTAGAACCAATGAAAATGCATAAACTAAAATAAATAGCAACTAAATCAAAGAAATTGTCCTCAACTTAGCACCTAAATATTCTTTAAAACAAATGTCATTTATATAGTGCCAAATTTGCGTTCTAACAATATAAGAAATTGACATATATCCACGTTAATATTAATTTCTGTATATGGAAAATAAATTGAATTAGTAGATCTATATGCCAAATATAAATGATCTTAGTTCTAATTTTAAACACAAAAATGTTTATACATATAATAGTATCGTGCTACATATAATAAAGGTTTTAAGCAAACTGTTTTGGAATGTAAATTTTTAATTGCATAATAAAAACCTAAATGGATGCAGTAATTCACGCATGGAAATTCGTAGTATTAGAACCAATGAAATGCATAAACTAAAATAAATAGCAACTAAAATGAGAAGCGATATTAAAAAGGCAATTTGAATTTGTTGAAAAGGTTTATTAGATCCTAATTTAAGTGACATTAAATGCCTAATTTATTGGGGATATTAAGTTAAATAATAATTTTGTATATTTAAAAGCTCATACGTAAGGGCATTTTGGGAAGTTCACGGTTGGACCAAAACTTTGTGCTCCAAGAGAATTATTAATAAAGATATTATTATAATAATAATTACCGAGTTTGGTTTCGCTCTCAGGCCTTCTCGCTAAATGGAAACCAAGGATCTCGCGTCTGATTGCCGTGTCTCTCACACACTCTAATTTTCCTCAATCATTTCCTCTAACCGCTCTTTCTATTTTCCTAACGTATTCTTTCTTCCTTTTCCTGTTCCCAACCAACCCTAAATCATCTCTCCTATGTCACCGGACTTTGCTATTTTCCTACGCGTAAAATACTCATGTCTGTTATTGGGTTTTACGTTTGGGGTCTTCCAGCTTCGTTGAATCACTTCTCTGTCGTTGTCGATTCTTATGAAATTACGTGGTTTTTATGCATCCTTTGCTGAATTGGGAGGCTACGGCTTCTCATGAATCTTATGTAAGTTCGAATTATGTTAGTTGGTTTGTATGCTAAGTAGGGCTTTCTGCTGGATTTTCTGTCATCTTGCTAAAATTGGGAGAAGATACACCTGATTTCTAAAATTGAGAGTACATGCTACCTATTTTATGTGTTTATTTACTTTTGATTTTAGTATTTTGCGATGAAAGGGAGTGCTTAGGATAGTTTTATTGAGAAACCCAAAGGTCCTGTCAAAGGCCACAGGTATATTAACCCTAAGTCTCAAACAATTTTGTTGCATAAAGTGAACTTTGTTAGGAAAGGAGGGCTTTTCCATAAAAATTGATCTGTTATGGTTTCATTTGCGTGCCTAATTTTTATACGACATTGAATTGAAAAAGCATCTTTCTTCAGTCACATTGGTCCAGGATATGAGCCTTTAAGAAGAACGGATTTCTCATAGAATTTTATAACTTGACTTAGGATTTAGGTAATTTCTAGGTCTTCTATATTACACTTGTTGAATTTGTGCTCTATAGCAATGTATTTTGTTCACGCTTGATGTTTTTGGTTATTTTAGAAATGATTTAAATGGATATTCTATAACCTTTTGAACTGGGCTATTTATTTTGTGCTTAGCTACAACACATTTTCTTCTGGTTTTATGTATTTAACTTATTAAATAATGTTTAGATTTTTTAATTTATGTGATTTTTCTACCATTCACCCTACACTAAGATCAATGTATAATATGACCATACAAAATTATAATACTTGGATGCTCTACATTATATTTGTATGTATGAGTGACATGTTATTCCTCCAACAACTAACTTATGTTCTTTCATTTTAAGCTTTATTCCACTATTTGTAACGTCGAACAGTTTCTGAATTTGTAGGCCTTTTGGTTGCAAAAATCAAACACTTTTAGCATTTAGACCTCTGAATAAACGAGATCATATACATGTTGTATACAAAACGAGATCATACAGAAGTTGTATACTAATTTTCTGTTATTCCTTCAGCATTTAGACCTCTGCTGCCAAGTCCAAGCCCACCGACATTAAAAAGGATAGCAGCACAGATGAAGATACTGACCCTACAGAAAGCTATAGTGAGGAAACTGAAAGCCGAGAGTTACCAAGGTAATTGATATATGTCAGTCACAACGTTTTTAAACTTACTATTTTGCAATTAGCCTAATATTGCATTATATTATTCAGATTATTCTCAATCAAAAAAGGCTATTACATAAAGCAACAACTCTGAAGATGAATCATCAGAGGATGAAGCTGAAGATGAATAATCAGAGGATAAAGCTGACGATGAAAAGCCTAAGATGACCCTAAAAAAGGTGATACACCTATTTTTTGTCATCGTAACTATAGTTGTATGATAACTAATTTTTCAGTAAACGTTGGCTACACTCTGAAATTACATCATGCATATACTCTGGTGAGCAAATTATGTTGATACCCATGAAATCAAAAAGGCACATCTCAAGAATTTATTAAAACGACAGGCTTTTTAGTTTCATAATTGAGGTAATATGTGAAATTGGTAGATAACTTAACAAATTAAAGTGGTTTACTCTCAGGGAGCAAGTCATGTTGATATATTCTTTATTCATTATGTTGTTGTTTTGACCAGAGTGTAGAATTGTATTAGATGAGTATTTGTCAAATTTCATGTCTTTTGGGTTGTCCCCCTCATAACCATAGTAGCAACACCCTTTCGTTTTTTCATTGTTTTTAACAAGATATATGTTACCATCATTTAGTCATTTTTAATACTGCAGTTGTTTAATTCTACTACGCTATGTCTGGATGCTTAGTAAGGCACTAATTATGTGTTCTTTTTTGCAGAAAAAAAAATCCATAAAATACTATTTGCTCGCTATTGTATTTGGAAAAGTTTTTTCTCCAAAAGATTTGGTTTTGATGCAGTAACATGAACTTTTCACCATAATTTGTTTACATAATGCATTATCAATGGCTATGCATATGGCATTAACTTAGCTATTGTTTGTATCAAATTCAAATATTCGTTGAAATGCTTCGATACATATTTAAATCGTATGAGCTTTTCTTAGGGTGAAAGCGCATATGCGTCCGAATTTCATAATAATATCATGCATGTATAATTAAAGTCTTATGCTATAATATGTACAACATCCATTGTTTTTGTTGCTTTTCTTCTTTCATTTGGTTATGTGTATGAAGTGGTCCTTACCTACATTCATATAAGAGAATAAAAGAGTAAATAACTATATTAAATAATGCACGTTCTGAACAAATATTCCGACAAAATCCTCATGTATTTACTTAAATTCATCGGTTAATTCTTCCCTCTAAAGTTTTGGCTTTCATGGCATATATGCTTTTGTTTCAAATTTTTATTCACTTTGATAACAACTTTATTATCCTATTTTCGTTCCATTGTGTTCGTTTTATTATTAGAACTTCTTAATTTTTCTATATAATACATTGTAAATGGCAAGACATACGACTTAAAATTCGCTAACATAAACATCAAATTCAAATTTATGTTGGAATGCTTGGAAAAATGTTTAGATTGCATACATTTTTTTTCCAATGGAAGCACATATATGTACGAACTACACAACAATATCATGCATTTATAATTAAATCCTTATGCTATAACATCAACTGTTTTGACACGACCCAAACTTCCCCGTAAGGGAAATCCCGGATTGAGTTGAGAACACGACAAATCAGAATGCAAACTGTAACACACCGTAATTCTGTTAATATTAATATCCACAAATTAAAGAATAACTAATCTCAGACGTGAGAATTGTGGGAAACGGGTTACGCCATTGTGTTCGTCTCGGAATTCTGGTTGAAATAGAATCCGAGTTTGCGTGAATTGGACTTCGTACGAAGAAGTTATGGCCATCGGAAGTTTCAGAAAATTCAAAACAGATTTCAGAAAAATTTAAAATTCAAATTCAGAATCAAATCAGGCTAGGCGGGAAATTTCCCGCCCAGCACCCCAGGTCGACTGGGGAGTCGACCCCCCCCAGGTCGACTAGGGAGTCGACTGGGGAGTTGACCCCCCCCTAGGTCGACTGGGGAGTCGACCTGGGTGTCGACCTGGGTCTGGCGGCTAGGGTTTCTGGCTGACCTGTTTTAATGGGCTGATGACCCATTAGGGTTTCTGACCTAATCTGGTTGGCTGGAATTAGTTCTGAACTGATCTAACGGTCTAAAATAAATCCTAACTCTATAAATACCTAGGTAGTCTCTCACCCTAATTCATAAGAAAAATAGAATAGTCACCGTCATACCGTCGCCATGGAAATCAATGGAGCCGCCACCAACTAGGAAGGAAGAAAAGCTAATTCAATTCTAATTCTCTCAACCCTAAAGCAAAGCAAAACTCTCTTTTCTTCTCTAATTGTGAGTATGATAGTCTTAACAAGATTATTATCATTTTAATTAGGTTAAGTCATGAATGGATTGTGAGTAGATGATGTGAATTGTCATATGCTATCATGTATGTTATTAATCCTATGCTATGATGATGTTATGTATGTTGAAAGTTTCTATGCTAAGTTGTGATGAATCATACATATTAGAAAGCCATCTATGCTAGTTAGTTCATATTAATTAAATCATCATGTTTGGGTTATGTTGATCTATATGACAAGTTACATATGCAAGTTAAATTGATTAGAAAAGTTATGAACATATGCCATGACATCTATTATGACATCTAGAATTATGCTATGACATATGTGATAACCTATGCTAGTTCACCCCATCATTATGTTCCCTAAAAACCCTATATGCAAGTTTATGTATAGATTTGGGCTAGGATCATATCGTGTAAATTGTGACATTTAACAAGTTGACACCTTTTGATCCTTAACATGTGTAGTTTATGCAAGTTTCACCCCTATTATGATTAGATTTATTTTAATTGTCTATATTTTGTGATAGTTTATCTTTGTGCTATGCGTTAGACTATTCAAGTCTAGCCTATATTATGCGTTGAATAAGCGAACGTATAAACGTGGGGTAGGTGTAATATTAAGGATTTAATAATAAGATGTTGGGGTGCAATTGATATGATTTTGCATACCATTTGTGGATGACCATAATTGAGTCAGTTATGGGCATCAATAAAAGTGGACTTAATTAATAATTTGGATAGGGAATTATTAAAACTGGGGTAAAAGATTGAAAGTTGTCAATCAATGCTTAGGATACGAGGTTGGACTTGTTTGTGACGTAAACCTACCCGGAACCGCCCGGAAAATCCAGTGGTCAGCCCAATGTGAGAGGTCCTAGGCCTAAACTAAAGCATAACAGTTGTAAAGACACGAGGTTAGACTCTTTTATGGTGTAAGACTGCCCGGACCCGCCCGGCAAATCCAGCTGCCATAAATGCCAGTCTAATGTGAGAGGTCTTTATGAGGTTATGGCCTGAATGAATTAAGAAATACTTAACCAGATAAACATGTAAAGTGGGACATGGGGGTTAAGTAGGTGCCTTGGGTGGCATGAGGAATCTAGTGGGTGCCCTTAGTGGCATGTGAAATACGATTAGTAAGACTTAACCAAACACACATGTAAATGAACATGACTAAGAGGGTTAAGTGGGATATACTAGTGGTGACAAGCTTAGGTGGGTAGCTTGTGGGGGCCCATTTCAACCAGTATCCCAAACGTATCTTTGTGGGCTCGACCCAAGTCAAGGATGGGACACGCATACTGAGTTTGACTATAAGAGGCCAAAATTGGGAGCGGTGGCAACGCAAGTCCAACGGGTTTCATATGCATGTGTGGACCCGGGCTGGTAGGTAAGACGTTGTTGCATCGTGTAGGTATAAGCCGTGCATTCTCAGTTGTATTGGGTTGCCACTTTAGGGGAGTGATACACCCCACTGTGGGGCCAGCACGGGTATCTACGAGTAGGGAGCCGATCTAAAATGGGTAGTGGAGTACACCTAGTAGAGATAGGGGAAGACGACACCTATGCAGTTAGCTAGGGGTACGTAAGGCTATTTATATGTTTCTGTGTGAAGCAAGTAGGATCAACCTTTAGGGTGACTGGTGCGGTGCAGTGTAATAATGTGCGGTGCAGTATAGTAATTATTCTTTAGAAATTAGGTATGCCTTTACCGTTGTCTTTAACGTTATCCTTCACGTCATCTTTATCTGTTCATTCCATATCTAATAGTTCATAGACATTTACTTGTCTTCTAGCTTATGCCTTAGTCTAGTTATTTGTATAATAGTATTGTTAGAATTGTCATACTCGCCAGACTTTATGTCTGACCCCCTCCATTTCTATCCTTTTTCCCCTCCAGGCCCTCAGGTTGGACCCAACTCTAGTGGAGCTTGATTGGATTGCTTCATCTCTTTGGAAAGCTTGGACCCTTGAAGTAAAGTCCAGCTTGTTATCTTCTTTAATGGCTATTTGTGTAATGGGATTATGTATTTTGTTTTATGAAGATGGATAATGTACTTGACTCTGATAAATGGTTTTGTAATGTAATAAACATGTTTCTGCTGCAATAAAATGAAGTTTTAGATTTCCAAGTACTACTTATTATCTGTCTTGTTGTAATTTTTCTGTTCTACATTCACTTGTAACCTCCATGGAAGTTAATGCATTCCCTTTGTGAGTGACATTAATGGACGTGGGGTGTTACACGTGGTATCAGAGCTTAAGGTTACCAGAACAGATAAAAATACTTTAGAAAAATAGTTATTTTTGGAAGAAATGTTTTCAAAAACATGTTTTAATGAAAAATTTAAAGAGGAAGTTTTTATGAAAAACATAATCCCCAAATAGCCATATATTTTTATCTTTCGAATTCTCCATTTTGAATCTTTCCTTTTTCGTTTCAACATGGCTGAAGACCTTAACCTACCTGACGGTGTAACGATACCAGGATGGTATAGGAGGCTGTTAGAGGCTAGGGCCGCCGCAGGTCCGGCCAATGTTCCTCCACCACCAGTTGCACCCGTTCCTCCTCCTCCTTCTCACGTAGATACTTTTGCAAAGACGTGCAAGGAATTTAAAGCTATCGGTGGAAAACCCTTTCAAGGGTCAGAAACGTTTGTGGAAGCTAGAGATTGGCTTAAGGAGGTGGAAGAATTGCTAGAAATCTTTGAAGTGGAAGAAGGGAGGAGAGTTAGATTAGCAGCTTGGCTAATGAAGGGAGAGGCCTCGTTTTGTTGGGAGGTCACTAATGGGGAGCGTCCTGTTGACTCTTAGGCGGATTTTAGACGTAGGTTCGAGGCGAAGTTTCTCTCTAGGGCGGAAGAAAATCTATATATGGAAAGGTTCTTGACATTGAAGCAAGGAAGCTCGTCAGTGAAAGAATATGTCAACAAATTTAATCAGCTAGCAAGGTTTGGTTTGGACTTAGTAAACACGCCAGAGAAGAAGGCTCTAAGGTTCGTGAATGGCTTGAATGAACCATTGCAAGGGTTAGCTATGACCCACATCCCTATGGGGCCACCTTTGAGAAGTTAGTAGAAATGGCACTCACGCATGAGGAGAAAAGCGCTAAAGCTGATAAGGCACACGAGAAGAAAGGGGATCACAAGAAACCACAACAGCAAAACAAGAAGGGTGGTAAAGACAATAATGGCAAGGGAAAGAAGAAATGTTTTAACTGTGGGACCCCAGGCCATCTCAGTAAGGACTGCCGAAAGAAAAAGAAGACTGGTTGTTTTCATTGCGACGATGCGGGACATTTAGTGAAGGACTGCCCAAGGAAGGGGCAGAGGGCAGGGGCTACCTCGGGAGGACAAGTGCAGGCTCTTATAGCACAAGGGCAGGCAAGGGGACAAGTTCAGGCTCTCGCGGTCCCACCGCTGCAAGAACGAGGTAGAACCATTTCTGTTGAAAGCTTAGTTTTTCTGTTTGATCATCCTGTCCGTACCTTATTTGATTCGGGCGCATCGCATTCGTTTATCTCTACCTCATTAGTTGAATCACTGCACTTAAACACCAGTTTAGTAGAGGATTCCTTAGTTGTTTCGAATCCAATTGGTGGCTCAGCTCATTTGTCCATGATGTGTTTGGATTTGAAAATTTCTATACTTAGCGTTGAGTTTCGATGTGATGCTTTTGTGTTGGGCTTCACGGGCTATGGGCTAATTTTAAGAATGGATTGGTTATCCAGAAATGGGGCCGTTCTTGATTGTCAAAGGAGAGTAGTTAGGCTCATGACTCGCCTTGGTAACGCTCTCGAAATCTTTTGTAATCCCATAGATTCCGTTATGCTAAGTTATTTAGAATCGCTTGAAACGTCCGAGGAAAATCTACAATCTGTTAGAGTGGTCCGAGAATATTCGGATGTGTTTGAGGAGGTGAAGGGCTTGCCTCCGAAGCGGGAGATAGATTTTTGAATATATCTTGTGGATAATGCGAAACCAGTATCTTTGCCAGTACGCCACATGGCTCCACGTGAAAGGAGGGAACTCGATAAGCAAGTGAAGGAGTTGCTTGAGAAGGGGTTCATAAGACGAAGTATATCGGAGTGGGGTGCTCCAGTAGTATTTGCCACGAAGGCGGATGGGTCCCTTAGACTTTGTGTGGACTATAGAGAACTTAATAAGCTTACAAAGAAGAACAGACACCCACTGCCGAGGATTAACGATCTCTACGATCAGTTAGTTGGCGCCTCAGTGTTTTCGCAGTTGGACTTAGCCACTGGTTTCCGTTAGTTGAGAGTGGCCGAGGATAGCATTGACAAGACTGCCTTTAGGAGTCCAGACGGTTTCTATGAATGGCTAGTGATGCCCTTCGGTTTGACAAACGCCCCCGCATACTTTGTTGATTTGATGAGTAGGGTGTTTAGGGAGTACCTTAACAAATTCGTGGTAGTCTTTGTAGACGACATCTTGATCTTTTCTAAGGATGAGGAAGAGCATGCCCTACATCTTAGGGAAGTGTTGGAGACTCTTCGAGCGCATAGCCTTAAGGCTAAATTTTCTAAGTGTCGCTTCTGGAGGAAGGATGTACGATTCTTGGGGCACGTGGTTTCCAAAGAAGGGATAGCTGTGGATCCCGCGAAGGTGGTGGCCATCCAAGATTGGAAGGTCCCTAAAAATGCTACCGAAGTGAGAAGTTTCTTGGGGTTGGCTGGCTACTATAGGAAGTTTATCAAAGACTTCGCAAAGATATCAGCTCCATTGACACGCCTGACGAAGAAGAACCTAGTTTTCACATGGGACATAGATTGTGATGATGCGTTCCAACGTTTGAAGAGAGCTTTGACTTCAGCCCCAGTCTTAGTATTGCCAGATGGGAGTAAGCCGTTTACTGTTTATACTAACGCTTGTGGGACAGGACTAGGCGCAGTCTTAATGCAAGAGGGTAGGGTAATAGCCTATGGTGGAAGGCAGTTGAGAGCGCATGAGAAGAATTACCCCATGCATGACCTAGAGTTGGCCGCTATTGTTTTCGCGCTTAAGTCTTGGCATCATTATCTTCTTGGCGAGAAATTCGAATTATTCACTGACCACAGATCGCTAAAATACTTATTCTCTCAGAAGGACTTGAACTTAAGGCAGCAAAGGTGGATGGAGTTCTTGGCGTCCTACGACTTTGAGATAGCATATACCCCTGGCAAGGGTAACGTGGTGGCCGATGCCTTAAGTAGAAAAAGATTATCCTTAAGTCCTTTGTTTTTTGAGCGGCGAAGTTTAGAGTTCATCTCTATGTTTGATTTTAGACCTTCCGTTGACTTTGTACCCGGTTTGCTAGCATCCATGGAGGTCAGACCTACGCTTTTGGGATGGATTGGCGAGGCACAGCGAGACGACCCACAGTTGGTTGAGTTAGTAGAAAAGTTCAAAGGAGGGGAGTCATCAAGCCATCTCCGTAGGTATACCCTAGATGATAAGGGTTGGTTACATAGGGACAGTAGACTTTGTGTACCAAAAGACGATGACCTAAGGAAGACTATTCTTAACGATGCACATCGTTCGAAGATGACCATTCATCCCGGCGGGGACAAGATGTACAAAGACATGAAGCGACTTTTCTTTTGGGCCGGTATGAAGAGGGACGTGGCTGAGTATGTCGCTAGATGCTTGGTGTGCCAACAAGTAAAAGTGGAGAAAAAGAAACCCGGTGGGTTACTTCACCCATTGGAGGTTCCACTATGGAAGTGGGAAAGCGTCTCAATGGACTTTATTGACGGATTACCGAGATCGAGAAAGGGTAATACAGGGATTTGGGTTATAGTAGATAGACTTACTAAGAGCGCCCATTTCATTCCCGTGAAGAGTAAGAGGACTGCTCCATGGTTAGCTTCTGTATACGTCCGAGAAATAGTTCGTTTGCACGGTGTTCCTTCTAGCATAGTGAGCGACCGCGATCCTATTTTCACTAGCGAATTTTGGAGAAGCTTACAAGAGGCGGTAGGGACTCAGTTATGTTTGAGCACCGCATATCATCCTCAGACGGACGGCCAGACTGAGAGGGTGAATCGCATTCTAGAGGATCTTTTGAGGCTATGTATCCTAGACTTTGGGGGTACATGGGAAGAGCATCTTCCGTTAGTGGAGTTCGCATATAATAACAGCTTTCAATCTAGCTTTGGCATGACACCTTTCGAAGCTCTTTATGGACTACCTTGTCGTTCACCTACATGTTGGTGGGAGTCTACGGACAAGATCTTACTTGGGCCCGATATGATTAGAGAGACTTCGGAGAAGATCGACTTGATTCAGAGGAGGATGAAAGCAGCGCAAGATAGGCAGAAATCATATGTGGATAAGAGAAGGACGAATCTTGAATTTGAAGTTGGGGACATGGTCTTTATTAAAGTATCTCCATTACGAAACGTTGTTCGCTTTGGGTCCGTTGGGAAGTTAGCACCAAGGTTTGTAGGGCCGTTTCCTATTAAGGAAAGAATTGGACAGATGGCGTATAGAGTGGAGTTGCCGGAGAGACTTAGTGGTGTACACGACGTATTCCATGTGTCACATTTGAGGAAGTGCTTGCACGAGACCGCAGAAGTGGTAGAGCCGAGCTTGCTTAGAGAGGTGGAGATAGAGCGTGATGCGACGATTCGACGAGCTCCTACATGCATTCTTGGGTCGAAGATTAAGAAGCTGAGAGATCGAGAGGTCAGACTAGTCAAAGTACAATGGGGAGACGACGAGAGCAACGCTACTTGGGAGACAGAAGAGAAGATGCGTTCACGATACCCTTTTCTTTTTGAGGGTATGTCTTTTAATTTCTCCTTTATCTCTTATCTTGTACTTATCTTTAGTGTATCCTCTCGCTAGTATTCTTGACCTTTATTTAGGATCATCCTATGGTTGAAACATGTGTTTGAGACATAATGCAAAGTGGATGCAAGTGTTTGCTAGTGGTTGCTCGTGGACGCATATACACACACTATTAGGCACTAGATCGGCTCAGTCACTTCATACTGCATATTGCATATAAATGGTTGTATTTAGTAAAATGGATGTATAATGGTTGTACTATCATATGGATACCGCATTTTGGTGAATGGTTGTGCACGCATGTAGAAATAATATGTAGCATTGGGCAACTTTTGCATACATAATGGACGCATGGCACTATCATGGTTTGCATTAAAGGAAGTCAATTGAATCAGTGGACCGCCTGATTTTGCAATAGATAGGGACATATACACACACTGTGCATTTAAACATGAAAGCATTAGAAGTATATAAGGACAATGGATGCCTGTGTTTGATGGTTGAGTAGATGGTTGTTTGGATGTTAGGATAAACATTCTTCTTGACTTGAAGATTTCGGGGACGAAATCCTTTAAGGAGGGGAGAATGTAACACCCCGTAATTCTGTTAATATTAATATCCACAAATTAAATAATAACTAATCTCAGACGTGAGAATTGTGGGAAACGGGTTGCGCCATTGTGTTCGTCTCGGAATTCTGGTTGAAATAGAGTCTGAGTTTGCGTGAATTGGACTTCGTACGAAGAAGTTATGGCCATCGGAAGTTTCAGAAAATTCAAAACAGATTTCAGAAAAAATTAAAATTCAAATTCGGAGTCAAATCAGGCTAGGCGGGAAATTTCCCACCCAGCACCCCAGGTCAACTGGGGAGTCGACCCCCCCCCCCCCAGGTCGACTGGGGAGTCGACCTGGGTGTCGACCTGGGTCTGGCGGCTAGGGTTTCTGGCTGACCTGTTTTTAATGGGCTGATGACCCATTAGGGTTTCTGACCTAATCTGGTTGGCTGGGATTAGTTCTGAACTGATCTAACGGTCTAAAATAAATCCTAACTCTATAAATACCTAGGTAGTCTCTCATCCTAATTCATAAGAAAAATAGAATAGTCACCGTCATACCATCGCCATGGAAATCAATGGAGCAACCACCAATTAAGAAGGAAGAAAAGCTAATTCAATTCTAATTCTCTCGGCCCTAAAGTAAAGCAAAACTCTCTTTTCTTCTCTAATTGTGAGTATGATAGTCTTAACAAGATTATTATCATTTTAATTGGGTTAAGTCATGAATAGATTGTGAGTAGATGATGTGAATTGTCATATGCTATCATGTATGTTATTAATCCTATGATATGATGATGTTATGTATGTTGAAAGTTTCTATGCTAAGTTGTGATGAATCATACATGTTATAAAGCCATCTATGCTAGTTAGTTCATATTAATTAAATCATCATGTTTGGGCTATGTTGATCTATATGACAAGTTACATATGCAAGTTAAATTGATTAGAAAAGTTATGAACATATGACATGACATCTATTATGACATCTAGAATTATGCTATGACATATGTGATATCCTATGCTAGTTCACCCCATCATTATGTTGCCTAAAAACCCCATATGCAAGTTTATGTATAGATTTGGGCTATGATCATATCATGTAAATTGTGACATTTAACAAGTTGACACCTTTTGATCCTTAACATGTGTAGTTTATGCAAGTTTCACCCCTATTATGATTAGATTTATTTTAATTGTCTATATGTTGTGATAATTTATCTTTGTGCTATGCGTTAGACTATTCAAGTCTAGCCTATATTATGCGTTGAATAAGCGAACGTATAAACGTAGGGTAGGGGTAATATTAAGGATTTAATAATAAGATGTTGGGGTGCAATTGATATGATTTTGCATACCATAAGTGGATGACCATAATTGAGTCAATTATGGGCATCAATAAGAGTGGACTTAATTAATAATTTGGATAGGGAATTATTAAAACTGGGGTAAAAGATTGAAAGTTGTCAATCAATGCTTAGGACACGAGGTTGGACTCGTTTGTGACGTAAACCTGCCCAGAACTGCCCGGCAAATCCAGTGGTCACAAATGTCAACCCAATGTGAGAGGTCCTAGGCCTAAACTAAAGCATAACAGTTGTAAAGACACGAGGTTAGACTCTTTTATGGTGTAAGACTACCCGGACCCGCCCGACAAATCCAGCTGCCATAAATGCCAGTCTAATGTGAGAGGTCTTTATGAGGTTATGACCTGAATGAATTAAGAAATACTTAACTAGATAAACATGTAAAGTGGGACATGGGGGTTAAGTAGGTGCCTTGGGTGGCATGAGGAATCTAGTGGGTTCCCTTAGTGGCATGTGAAATACGATTAGTAAGACTTAACCAAACACACATGTAAATGAACATGACTAAGAGGGTTAAGTGGGATATACTAGTGGTGACAAGCTTAGGTGGGTAGCTTGTGGGGGCCCATTTCAACCAGTATCCCAAACGTATCTTTGTGGGATCGACCCAAGTCGAGGACAGGACATGCATACTGAGTTTGACTATAAGAGGCCGAAATGGGGAGCGGTGGCAACGCAAGTCCAACGGGTTTCATATGCGTGTGTGGACCCGGGCTGGTAGGTAAGACGTTGTTGCATCGTGTAGGTATAAGCCGTGCATTCTCAGTTGTATCGGGTTGCCACTTTAGGGGAGTAATACACCCCACTGTGGGGCCATCACGGGTATCTAGGAGTAGGGAGACGATCTAAAATGGGTAGTGGAGTACACCTAGTGGAGATAGGGGCAGACGACACCTATGCAGTCAGCTAGGGGTACGTAAGGCTATTTATATGTTTCTGTGTGAAGCAAGGGGATCAACCTTTAGGGTGACCTGTGCGGTGCAGTGTAGTAATGTGCGGCGCAGTATAGTAATTATTCATTAGAAATTAGGTATGCCTTTACCGTTATCTTTAACGTTATCCTTCACGTCATCTTTATCTGTTCATTCCATACCTAATAGTTCATAGACATTTACTTGTCTTCCGGCTTATGCCTTAGTCTAGTTATTTTAATAATAGTATTGTTAGAATTTTCATACTCGCCAGACTTTATGTCTGACCCCCTCCATTTCTACCCTTTTTCCCCTCCAGGCCCTCAGGTTGGACCCAGCTCTACTGGAGCTTGATTGGATTGCTTCATCTCTTCGGAAAGCTTGGACCCTTGAAGTAAAGTCCAGCTTGTTATCTTCTTTAATGGTTATTTGTGTAATGGGATTATGTATTTTGTTTTATGAAGATGGATAATGTACTTAACTCTGATAAATGGTTTTGTAATGTAATAAACATGTTTCCGCTGCAATAAAATGAAGTTTTAGATTTCGAAGTACTACTTATTATCTGTCTTGTTGTAATTTTTCTGTTCTATATTCACTTATAACCTCCATGGTAGTTAATGCATTCCCTTTGTGAGTGACATTAATGGACGTGGGGTGTTATATAAACAGAAGAACATTTCATTGCTTATTACAACAATTACATCAAAGTACAAGAATATTATGGAGCATGAACAAGTACTATACATTTGATAAATATCAGAGATTTACAAATTACAATGCAGCGGAAAATCATACAAAACACAACTGAAAGAAATACACGGATACAGAGCGTTCCGAACATAGCTCCAGCTTTAAATCAGGATCTTGTGAATATAAATCTGCAAAACCAAAACTACTAGCTGCCCATGTGGAAAAAAGGGCACCCAGAGTTTAGGTTAAAACAATAAACTCCAGGTCAGTCATGTGACTGGTGTGAGAACTAAAACAGTTACTAATCTTGATTTTAAAGTTAGGTATATCAAGGGACCACGCCGTATAACATGGAACGGGTTTTCTCCTAAGAATACCAATGCATCAAATAAACATCCCAATGCTTTTTGAAAAAATGAAGCTATTATAAGACTCAGGTCCCATCACACAATGCAATGCAAGTCGGAGGATAGACTTTTACCTTATAATAGCCAAACATGCTTGGTACGTTTAAATATAAATCATTTTGATACTATTATAAGTGCATAGTGTATAAAAAAAATTCAAATATAAATTTATCAATCATAGGCGGCATGGGTACCATCTATCATGTCGCTATACTAGGCTCAACAATTAAAACCGAAATGTCGTATTGGAAGTTGGATTTCCATCTGCGAACCAAGACAAGGGACCGTCCTTACCGAATTCGAGACAATCTAGCCCATGTCTCAGGATTCAACCGCAACTACACCCGGACCGACAGGGTCGGTCCACACGTAGTGGATTATAATCCCTGAACCATGCGTTTTCCCGCCCGATGGGGCGTAAGTCTGGTCAGTATGTCGACCATATCATCCGTCGGCCCTGTAGTGACCAATATAACTGAGGCGTCTCGCTTTCCATCATCGACATAAGTAAAAATGTCTGGGCTCCATACCATGACACCACTCTTAGTTAGAAGGAAACGTATGTCCTCCATAAGGTCCTCTCCCATTTTTGGTTCACACCGGGGTGTGAGGCTCGCGAATTAACGCTATACACAAAGCTATCCTATATTAAAGCCGTGCTTTGATCATCAACCACAAGACTCTGCTTTTCAACAGAAGCCTTGATCATTTGCATCTCAGCATGCCACACAAGCAATTCACGCCATGCGACTGATTTCTATCGATATATAACCTCTGAGATCGTATGTCTCAGAGAAGGGTGTTAAGCAAGAGAATAAATTCTCTGCCACCAAACAAATATATGTTTAATAGAAATCAATCACATAGAATAAAATCCAATGTCAGACACACATCCATTTACATGTTCGTTCTAGGTTTGAACGAAGCCGGAGGAACCTTATTCCTCGTCCCATATGTCCAATACAAGAGAGAGGTCCTCACATACTCCAAGTACGTCTGGACGATCCCGACTCTTGTCTTGGGTGTACAGTCCAATCAAGACATCAGTAATCATCCAAACGATGTAAAGACCTCCGGTCTTCAACCACCGTCTTCATCGTCGACTTATCGTCGATTCAGTTATTCAAAATGGGATAAACCCAGTCTTTCTGAATAACTCGCGTATCTTATAAACAAGTATTGTAAAAACACAACATACGCCTCATTCCAATTCCGAATATTCTTTTATTTAAATATTCATATCCTTTGGGAAAGGTTCCCATTAATTTTATCAAAGATAAATCCTTTATATTTATTCTTTAATCTTCCATTGGATATCATTTCAAACCAAATTAAGGTTTATCCAAACTAGTCGGGATTAGCGAACCTTATCGAAGTAATCATTTATTATTTGCCAATCCCGACCTATTCATACCATGAAGTAGAACTGGTAGTACTTCATATCTAACACAACAGTGTTATCGGTAAAATTAATTACCATTTCACGTTCAAATCTAATTAAAGATTTAACTATCGGCTTGAGAAAAACTGGTGATACTCCATTCTCGATCATTCCATGAATTCGATAAATTTAATAATCCCATTCACATTCTAATCTAATTAAAGATTCATCAAAACTCTAATTCAGTTTTAATCCCAAAAAACATTACTTAATGATTATTCAAAGTTAAGAGATTAATCTTATCTTTAACTGGGTTAAAGAACTAATATCATTTAAAAGACAATTCACGGTAAACCCAAAATCGAATTCCATTAATTATGGTGTAACGACCCGCATTCTACGCATCGGAGGATCGTAGAACATTTATTTTATTTTTATATGAGGTCGTATAGTCGTGTAACTTTGGGGAACGACTATTGGGGTCATTTCCCATGTTCACGATTTTTGCCGATTTTTAAATGACCATTTTGCCCCTGGCGGATCTTGTTTCGCCTATATCTTTTGATTGGTAAGGAATTTTGACCTAAAATCACTTCCATTAGATCTGGATGATTGTTTACCTTTCGGTAGAGTGGTCACACTTGTCAAACAGACTTACCGTTTGGGAGATATGGCTGAATTAAGGTTTAGAAGGTGAAAAACAGCTTAATTGGGCTTAACCAGGTGATTATCAGCTAGGCCCACTGGGGGATTTCGGGATTAGAGCTATATGAGGGCTGATTTGGGTTAGAGAAACCTTTTCTTTGTCATTTTCGACCCGCCACTTACCTCTCTTCAAACCTAACAATGGTCTCCAACTTCTAGAACACCTTCTAATCACATTTTAATCAAGTATTAGCCTAATCTACATCAAACCAAGGCAAATTAGCATAGAATTTGGGATAGAGCTGCTGGAACACATAGAGATTCAACCCAAATCAGAGATAGTTTCAGATCTAAGATTAATTTGTGGCTAAGGTGAGTGATTTGCATTGTTTTTCACTAATTATGGCTAATTAGGGGTGATTAGTGATAATTAGCAAAATTATGGCTTAGAAAAATCTGGAAAAATTTGTAAAATTCTAAAATATTATTTTAGGGCTCTGTTAGAAATTTTAGTTAATTTGGATTAGTTTTGGTAATCCTACCATTAGTTGTGCTTAAACATGATTAAGGGGAAAACAAAGGTTTTGGGTATGTTTGATCCATTTTAACACATTAGATTGTGATTTTGGTGTTTATGACTGATACTATATGTTGCTATGACTGTTTGGAATGATTTATAATTGCTTAGAACTGTTCGACTAGTCGAAAACGCTGTCGTGTGGCGTAAAACAGTTGCTGGAAAAGTTGTAGGAAGTGGTGCAGAGACTGGATCTGTAACACCCCGTATTTTCTGTGGACACGAAAGTAACAAATCAAAGTATAATTAATTTGTAAAAGAAGAATTAAGGGAAATGGGTTGTGCCATTGCGTTCGTCTCGGAATTCTGCTTGAGATAGAGTCCGAGTTTGCGTAAATCGGACTCCATATGAAGTTATGGCCTTCAGAAGTTTCAGAATATATAAAACAGCTCGAAACTAAATTCAAAATTCAAAACAGAACCCAGAAGCGGACTGGGAGGGAAATTTCCCGCCCAGTACCCAGGTCGACCAGGGGGTCGACCTTAGTGTCGACCTCCCTCCCTATAGGTCGACCTTAGGGTCAACCTGGCCCTGTTTTGCCAGATCTGGACTGCAGCGATTTTAACTTGTTCAGAACGGACCGGATGGATTCTAGGGCGATCTTATGGCTCTAAAACACTCTCTACACCTATAAAAGAATGCCTAGACCTAAGGTTTCTAAACACAAATTCTTTGAGGCGTCTACATGTTGTTTCTCTCTATTCTAACCTCCACCATTAAAATAAATCTTATTCTCCATTATAGTTCTTCTTCAAATTGGAGATTCAAATCAAGTTAAAGCTTCAAGTTGGACCGTAGGCATTCCACTTCAAGCAACGTCACTCGAATCATAGCAAATTGTAGCAACACTATCTTATTATCCTTTCTAAACCAATCACTGTAAGTTCGGTTATTTTTTAGATTTGAACGTGTAATTGGACTCGTGAATGTAATAAATTAAAATATAGAATTGTGCCTATTTGCAAGTTAATTATCTTTGATTCATGCGTATGTCAAATCTAACGTTATCTATGACTTTGGATCTGATTCTCGATTGTGGCCTGGAACTTATTATGGTTAGTTGCCAATGACTATGATTATGGGACTTTTGCCTAAGACTATGACTATGAAACTGTTGCCCATGAAACTATCGCCTATGACTATGATTCATGACAAAGAGATTGTTACATATGACTATGACTATAAGACTGTTGCCTATGACTATGATTCATAATTTTGAGACTATTGCATATGATTCATGACTATGAGACTTTTACCAAGATTCATGACTATGAGACTATTGCCTATAACATTGATTAAGAAATTATTGTGATTATCGCCAATGGCTATTGTGGTTAATTACCTATAACTATTGTAGTTAGTCGCATATGCTTGTTCCCATTGCTACAATTAACCCATCATGCTGTACCTTGAACTGGCATTATGTTGGACCAAATCACTTATGCCTATTCCCTTAATTATGTTAATTCTCATATTTAGTGTTTTACTTGGCTAGCTTATTCCTATTCACTATTATGTACATCGAACCTGTTGGAGCTAGTATTTTGCATGCCTATTCTTTTATATCAATTCTTGTGCTTATCCACCTATTCCTTTTTGTTAGTGCCATTTCATGAGTACTTAGAAAACTTGGGAAATCATTTTATACGTACGATTATGATGCGGGGATTGGGCGTAGCTTAATTAAGATAATTTGGCATAATAAATATGTTGGCATAATCTGAATTGGCTATAATAGTGAATAATTTACATGCATATTAGACTTGGGCATAAATGTTAAATTTTAATTGGCCGCAAAGTATGTAATTGGCATGTAAACCAAGTTTTGGACATAAACGGTAAACAAGAATATTAAATTTAGTTTTGACATGAACTATAAATTGGAATATTTATCTAGATTGGGCATGAACTATAAAAGGGGAATATTAAATCTAAATTGGTACAAACTGCAAGTTGGGTTAATTGATAGGTAAATCAAGTTTTGGGCATAGAACATAAGTATGTTAATTTGCATGACAAATGAATATGATCTAGGCTAAATTGATTTATGGAAAATTTACATGAATAGAAAACATGTAAATTAGAGAAGAGGAAAATGCCTAATCCGAGGTTAGACTGAGTTGTGGTGTAAAACTGCTCGGAACCACCCGGCACATCCAGTAACCACAACAATACCTATCTAATGTGAGAGGTTGGTACATCAAGCCCACAAATACCCGAGGTTAGACTGAGTTGTGGTGTAAAACTGCTTGGAACCGACCAGCACATCCAGTAACCACAACAATACCTGTCTAATGTGAGTGGTTGGTGCTTTAATTAATTAATTAAAGCTCATGAACAATCAAGCTAGGAATGGTGAGGTTAAGTAATTAAGGAATAACTTAACCAACTTAAAATGTTAACTAGACAAGAAGGGTGGGGTTAAGTAACTGATAAAACACTTAGCCAATTCAACATGTTAACTAGACAAGATTGATAGGGGTTAAGTTAATCTGGACACTTAACCAACTTAACATGTTAACAAGGCAAGATTTGTGGGGATTAAGTAATTAAGGAAACACTTAACCATTATAACATGTTAACTAGATAAGTGGGTAAGTTAAGCAAATGTTTAACATGCTAACTAAACTAGATGGTGGGGTTAAGTAAACTTAGAACACTTAGCCGTTATAGCATGATGAATAAACAGGGTTAAGTTAATGAGAGACACTTAACCAGTATAACCTGATAAACGAGTAAGGTTAAGGAACACTTAACCAATTTGACATGATATACGGGTAGGTTAAGTCAACGTGAACTACTGGATAACAATTAACCAATTTAACATGACAAGTGAATGGGTTAAGCTAACTTGAATTGGCTGATGACACTTAACCAATCCAACATGACGAGATAGAGAACTAAGTAGTAAACCTTACTTAAGAGAACTAAGTAATAAACCATAGTCAAGAAAGCCATGTAGAACACGAGAAGGAGCGAACGTCTGTCTGATCATGAAGAAGGCTCCAACGAACTGGTTACGAAGCACGTGGCTTTGAGGGGACGTGAGGGTACTCTTGGTATCCCTCTATGAGGCAGTAGATGATCCTCCTGGGCTCACAGAGGTTAAGGTCTGCGTTAGAAGAGCCAAGGGTAGGTCTTGGTTGCAATAATAAGGCAACCTAAAGACTAGGATGGACCAGCGTGATTCGGCGAGACCAGTTTTTGCCCTGTGATAGCAACTCGTCGTCTACCTCCATCTTGAGTCAGTCGAGATACGTTAAGCGGAAAGGCGGAGAACTCCAATAGACCATATACTTGATATCTAGTTATGGGTGAGGTTGGCCTATAGGTTTGTGGGGGTATAGAGGGGCCTGCGTACAGTTCTCATTCTTGATTTTCTTGGGTGCCTTTCATTTGTTAGTTGAGGGAGGGGTTTAGTGGGACCATAACCACATTAAAAGCAGACCTTAGCATCTGCAATCGGCAGATATCTGAAAGCTCCCGTCCGAGTTCCGTGCTTCTTGACTAGCCCTGCCATGGGACTCGGGTCGCACATATAAAGGACATGTACATCTAGACATCGATAACGATTCACGACACATACGTGGGGAAGGTCTAGGAACATATACCGCTCTGGGTAGTGTGTCCTAGCCTAGGGGGCATCGTTCGATAGGTAGCATAATCCCTAGTTGGACCTAGGTCGCGTAAACCCTGAATCCGAGAAGCGTTCAGTAGGTAGCATAAACCCCAGTAGCCCTAGGTAGCGTAAACCCTGGTTGAATCTAGGAAGCGCTCGAAAGAAAACCCTAGATTAGATCTTGGTAATAAATGGAATCCCTAAAATAGATGTACACCTGAAGACAACCACAATTACGGGGATTGGGATCACACTATCATATGATAATTTTATATAGATTACTAGTTGGGACACTAGTTAGGTGGTGCAGAGATACAGAAATCAGTATAACAGGGTAGTCGCGAAGCAGAGAAGGAGTAGAAGCGCATTCAGTTTATCTTGCCTTGTCATATCTCATATTTATCCCATGTTATCTTGTTACTGTGGTTTAGTCTTATATTTAGTTTATTCATGTCATGACCTTTTTCCCCGTTTAAATGCTAAGAATCACTGAGCTTACCAGACTTATGTCTGACCTAGTTTGCTTTCGCCTCTTTTCTTTCGTTCCCCCCCCCCAAGGTAGTCAAGGAGGGAATAGCTCAGCTTAGTTTGGACCACATCTCCTTCCAAGCTTGAAGATTAGTCGAAGTTTTGCTTGGATTCTCTTTTCCATTACTATGGCTGGCTCATGCTACATTGGGGAATATAAATGTTATTTTATGCTTTTTTATTTTGTTATGTAAGACAGATACTCTGGTATTAGAAAACAATTGTTGTACAAACTGTTTTATCAATGAAGTAATGTTTTATTTTCCGTTGTTTAAATTTGTCTCTCTTGTAATTTATCTGCATCTTTTACCTACAACGCTCCACCGAAGTTAAGGCATTCCCTTTGTGAGTGACCTTAACAGAGGTGTGGTGTTACACTTCGTATCAGAGCTGAAGGTTACCGGATCAGATAAAAGATTAGAAAAATTATTTTCAAACGGTTTTAAAAGATGCATTTTCAAAAGAATTTTTTTGTTTTAAAGGCATATTCCCCAAAGCCATATGCACTATCTTTTGACCCTCTACTTGAATCCTTGTTTCCTTCTTTCTTCAGTTTCCGAGGCTCCTGGATTTCTGGGAGGTAACCTCATCGCGGCATGGTTCCATAGGCTTGATGAGACTACGATACTTGTCAGAGGGCAAATAAGTGCCTAACTTCCATCTGTAGCCGTAATTTTCTTTCGAGCTTGGTAGGATTCTCCGTGCGACGGAGGCAGCTTTCGAGAGACATGTCAACAAGTTACATAAGGATGGCAAAGTTGAGAATGAGGGAGTTTGGCTAAGGAGCACAACACAAAGATGAAGAACCCATGGATATGGACTTGGTTCCCAAAGGAGGGGAGGAAAGAATAGTAAAACCTAAAACAAGAGGAGGTATCTTTATTTTGGTATAACGGGTCGTATAATTAAGGGCAAGGGCAAGAACAAAGGGCAGAATTTTCCGGAAGGCAAGTGCATGCTCTCACCGCCAGCATACCTGAGAGAGAGGCAGTAAGATTTCTGTTGATAGAGTTTTTCCCTTTGATCATCCTGTTAGTACTCCTTCTGATTTTAGCGCTTCACATTCGTATATACCTTCTTCCATAGTTGAGTCTCTGCACCCTAGATATTGTATAGTAGAGGATCCCATTATTGTCTCAAATCCAATTGCTGGTTCGGCTCATTTATCTTTGACTTGTGAGGATTTGAGAATAGCTATATTAATGCTTATGTTTTTGGTTTCATGGGCTATGGGTTGATTCTAGGCATGGATTGGTTAGCTAGTAATTGGGAAACGAGGGTAGTTAGACTTTCGACTTGCCTCGGGAATACCCTCGTGATTTCGTGCGATCCTAAGGGATCAGTTTGTCTTAGCTACCTAGAATCACTTTATTTATCTATCGACGACTTTCGATCCGTTGGAGTAGTCCATGAGTACGCAAGATGTTTTGATTAGGGTAAGGGTTTTCCCCTAAAACTCGAGACAGACTTCCGCATATATCTAGATGACACTACAAAGCATTTATGCGATCAACGATAATTTTGGAGCAAGATTGGCGAGGATAGCCAGAGTCGCTAAAGTGCTCCATTGTTTGGTTGTTTTGCTATTATCATCTCACATAGATCGTCCAAATTCGGAGGAGGTATCCCTTGGGTGCTTTTATGATATTGGTTTAGGCCTTTGGGGCTTGTACTTGAGGGATGTCGAGTTCGACTAGGATGGTTTGCGTGAGAAATAAATGGTTGGGGCTGGCACCCTAAGTAAGACTGACCTTAAGAGGTAAAAAGCACATAGCAACCATTAGCTTTAGACCCTAGGATTTGTAACATGATGAATAAGCTATGTAGAGGAGAGACCTATAATCATCTTATGATATATACTTGGTATCATGCTTAACATCTGTTTATCTTGGAAGGGTAGTTCAGCTACATTGGATACCCTCTAGCACAGTGAGTGACCAAGGTCCTATTTTTACTAGTGAGTTGTGGAAATGGAGGTCAAGAAGCTTCGCAACCGTGAAGTTAAGGTACAGTGGAGAGAAGCTCACGAAGATGCAACTTAAAAGACTGAAGACTAGATATGCATCATACCCTTTTGAGGGCATATCCCTGATCTCTATTTTTCTGTAGAGTTTATTTGCATGACTAGTCTCTATATTTTAAGGTATATCCTCCAAGTCATATCTTCGATCCTTAGGTAGAAGCCAATGGATGTAAACATGTGTTTGAAACATGTTATGATTGATCGTTGCAAGTGGTTGCTAGTGGTTGATCGTGGATGCATATGCACACATTAGGCACTATATCAGCTCAGTCACTTTCATATTGCATTTGCATATATGCATTTATTGAACTTGATGTGTTATCCTGTTGACGTTGCATTTGAGTGAATGGTTGTGCACTAATATAGAAAAAATATGTATCATTAGGATTGCATACATATTGGACGCATGGCACTGACATGGTTTGCATTAAGGAGGTCAACTGAATCAGTAGACCGCCTGATTTTGCACTAAATAAGGACATATACACACACTATACATATGATCATGAAAGCATTAGAATTCTTTTTAAGGACAATGGATGCTTGTGATTGAATGGTTGAGTAGATGGATAATTGGATGGTAGGACATATTCTTCCCAACTTGAAGATTTTGAGGACGAAATCCTTTAAGGAGGGGGGAATGTAACACCCCGTATTTTCGGTGGACATGAATGTAACAAATCAAAGTATAATTAATTTGTAAAAGAATAATTAAGGGAAACAGGTTGCGCCATCGCGTTCGTCTCGAAATCTGCTTGAGATAGAGTCTGAGTTTGCGTAAATCGGACTCCGTATGAAGTTATGGCCTTCAGAAGTTTCAGAATATATAAAACAGCTCGAAACTAAATTTAAAATTCAAAGCAGAACCTAGAAGCGGGCTGGGCGGGAAATTTCCCGCCCAGTACCAGGTCGACCTTGGTGTCGACCTCCCTCCGTATAGGTCGACCTTAGGGTCGACCTAGGGGTTGACCTGGACCTGTTTTGCCAGATCTGGACTGCAGCGATTTTAACCTATTCTGAACGGACCATATGGCTTCTAGGTTGATCTAATGGCTCTAAAACACTCTCTACACTATAAAAGAATGCCTAGACCTCAGGTTTCTCCACACAAATTCTTTGAGGCATCTACATGTTGTTTCTCTCTATTCTAGCCTCCACCATTAAAATAAATCTTATTCTCCATTATAGTTCTTCTTGAAATTGGAGATTCAAATCAAGTTAAAGCTTAAAGTTGGACCGTAGGCATTCCACTTCAAGCAACGTCACTCGAATCGTAGCAAATTGTCGCAACACTATCTTATTATCCTTCTAAACTGATCACTGTAAGTTCGGTTATTCTTTAGATTTGAACGTGTAATTGGACTCGTGAATGTAATAAATTAAAATATAGAACTGTGCCTATTTGCAAATTAATTACCTTTGATTCATGCGTATGTCAAATCTAACGTTATCTATGCCTTTGGATCTGATTCTCGATTATGGCCTAGAACTTATTATGGCTAATTGCCAATGGCTATGATTATGGGACTTTTGCCTAAGACTGTGACTATGAAACTGTTGCCCATAAAACTATCGCCTATGACTATGATTCATGACAAAGAGACTGTTACATATGACTATGACTATAAGACTGTTGCCTATGACTATGATTCATAATTTTGAGACTATTGCATATGATTCATGACTATGAGACTATTACCAAGATTCATGACTATGAGACTATTGCCTATAACATTGAATAAAAAATTATTGTGATTAGTCGCCCATGGCTATTGTGGTTAATTGCCTATAACTATTGTAGTTAGTCCCTTATGCTTGTTCCCATTGTTACAATTAACCAATCATGTTGTACCTTGAACTGGCATTATGTTGGACCAAATCACTTATGCCTATTCCCTTAATTATGTTGGATCTCATATTTAGTGTGTAACTTGGCTAGCTTATTCCTGTTCACTATTATGTACATCGAACCTGTTAGAGCCATTATTTTGCATGCCTATTCTTTTATATCAATTCTTGTGCTTATCCCCTATTCCTTTTTGTTAGTGCCATTTCATGAGTACTTAGAAAACTTGTGAAATTATGTTATACATACGATTATGATGTAGGGATTGGGCGTAGCTTAATTAAGATAATCTGGCAAAATAAATATGTTGATATAATCTGAATTGGCTATAATAGTGAATAATTTACATGCATATTAGACTTGGGCATAAATGATAAATTTTAATTAGCCACAAAGTATGTAATTGGCATGTAAACCAAGTTTTGGACATAAACGTTAAACTAGAATATTAAATCTAGTTTTGACATGAACTGTAATTGGAATATTTATCTAGATTGGGCATGAACTGTAAAAGGGGAATATTAAATATAAATTGGTATAAACTGCAAGTTGGGTTATTAATAGGTAAATCAAGTTTTGGTCATAGAACATAAGTATGTTAATTTGCATGACAAATGAATATGATCTAGGCTTAATTGATTTATGGAAAATTTACATGGATAGAAAACATGTAAATTAGAGAAGAGGAAAATGCCTAACCCAAGGTTAGACTGAGTTGTAGTGTAAAACTGCCAGGAACCGCCTGGCACATCCAGTAACCACAACAATACCTGTCTAATGTGAGAGGTTAGTACATCAAGCCCACAAAGACCCAAGGTTAGACTGAGTTATGGTGTAAAACTGCCCAGAATCGACCGGCACATCCAGTAAACACAACAATACCTGTCTAATGTGAGTGGTTGGTGCTTTAATTAATTAATTAAAGCTCATGAACAATCAAGCTAGGAATGGTGAGGTTAAGTAATTAAGGAAACACTTAACCAACTTAACATGTTAACAAGACAAGAAGGGTGAGGTTAAGTAATTGAGAAAACACTTAGCCAATTCAACATGTTAACTAGACAAGATTGATAGGGGTTAAGTTAATCTGGACACTTAACCAACTTAACATGTTAACAAGGCAAGATTTGTGGGGATTAAGTAACTAAGGAAACACATAACCATTATAACATGTTAACTAGATAAGTGGGTAAGGTTAAGCAAATGTTTAACATGCTAACTAGACTAGATGGTGGGGTTAAGTAAACTTAGAACACTTAGCCGTTATAGCATGATGAATAAATAGGGTTAAGTTATTGAGAGCCACTTAACCAGTATAACCTGATAAACGAGTAAGGTTAAGGAACACTTAACCAATTTGACATGATATACGGGTAGGTTAAGTTAACGTGAACTACTGGATAACACTTAACCAATTTAACATGATAAGTGAATGGGTTAAGCTACCTTGAATTGACTGATCACACTTAACCAATCCAACATTACGAGATAGAGAACTAAGTAGTAAACCTTAGTTAAGTGAACTAAGTATTAAACCTTAGTCAAGGAAGCCACGTAGAACACGAGAAGGAGCGAAAGTCCGTCTGATCGTGAAGAAGGCTCCAACGAACTGGTTACGAAGCACGCAACTTCGAAGGGTCATGAGGGTACTCTTGGTATCCCTCTGTGAGGCTGCAGATGATCCTCCTAGGCTCACAGAGGTTAAGGTCTGCGTTAGAAGAGCCAAGGGTCTGCCTTGGTTGCAATAGTAAGGCAACCTAAAGACTAGGATGGACCAGCGTGATTCAGCGAGACCAGTTTTTTCCATGTGATAGCAACTCGTCGTCTACCTACCATCTTGAGTCATCGTGATACGTGAAGCGGAAAGGCGGAGAACTCCAACAGACCATATACTTACTATCTAGTTATGGGTGAGGTTGACCCATAGGTTTGTGGGGGCATAGAGGGGCCTATGTACAGTTCTCATTCTTGATTTTCTTGGGTGCCTTTAATTTGTTAATTGAGGGAGGGGTTTAGTGGGACCATAACCACTGTAAAAGCAGACCTTAGCATCTGCAATCGGCATATATCTGAAAGCTCCCGACCGAGTTCCGTGTTTCTTGACTAGCCCTGCCACGGGACTCGAGTCGCACATATAAAGGACATGTGCATCTAGACATCGATAACGATTCACGACACATACGTGGGGAAGGTCTAGGAACATATACCGCTTTTGGGTAGTGTGTCCTAGCCTAGGGGGGGCATCGTTCGATAGGTAGCATAATCCCTAGTTGGACCTAGGTCATGTAAACCATGAATCCGAGAAGCATTCAATATGTAGCATAAACCCCAATAGCCCTGTGTAGCGTAAACCCTGGTTGAATCTAGGAAGCGCTCAATAGAAAACCCTTAATTAGATCTAGGTATTAAATGGAATCCCTAAAATAGATGTACACCTAAAGGCAACCACAATTACAGGGATTGGGATCACATTATCATATGATCATTTTATATAGATTACTAGTTGGGAAACTAGTTAGGTGGTGTAAAGATATAGAAATTAGTATAACAGGGTAGTCGCGAAGCAGAGAAGGAGTAGAAGCACATTCAGTTTATCAGTATATTCAATTTATCTTACCTTGTCATATCTCATATTTATCCCATGTTATCTTGTTACTATGGTTTAGTCTTATATTTAGTTTATTAATGTCATGACCCTTTTCCCCGTTTAAATGCTAAGAATCACTGAGCTTACCAGACTTATGTCTGACCTAGTTTGCTTTCGCCTCTTTTCTTTCGTTCCCCTTAGGTAGTCAGGGAGGGAATAGCTCAGCTTAGTTTGGACCACATCTCCTTCCAAGCTTGAAGATTAGTCGAAGTTTTGCTTGGATTCTCTTTTCCATTGCTATGGCTGGCTCATGCTATATTGGGGAATATAAATGTTATTTTATGCTTCTTTATTTTATTATGTAAGACAGATACTCTGGTATTGGAAAATAATCGTTGTACAAACTGTTTTATCAACGAAGTAAAGTTTTATTTTCCGCTGTTTAAATTTGTGAGTGACCTTAACAGCGTTGGGGCGTTACAGGATCAGATCGGGGTAGGGGTACCGGGTCGGGTCGTGTAGCTCACAAGCGAACCGCCTCCTGTATCTGAACCGAAGTATCCTCTCCAAACCCATGAGCTGGTGTACCACCGAGTCGCTTGGATGAAGTTGCCACGAACCGCCCGTGATCACGAATCGGGGAGCTACACCCGAACCGAACCGTGATGCTTCCTCCGAACCCAGAAGGTATCCACGAACCAGTGTGCCCTGAACCGCCTAGATGTTGCCATGAGCCAGAGTGTCATCCACGAACCGAAGAAATGACACAACACTAGCAGAGGGAGACCGAACCGAACCAGAGAAGCAGTATGACTCACGAACCGAACTGGATTGGTAATCATGAGCACGAACCGATGATGCACCGAACCGATCCTAATGGAGGAAGAAGACAAGCCGAACCCAAGGATCACGAACCGAGATGATGACCATAACCCGAGATGCAAAGGTAGTCAAAATGGGAAGCTTATACTCAGGATCTAGTTGGGAACCAAAGAGTTAACTTCATGATTGGACTTTGCTGCAGGATGTGTGCTAAGGGGTTATCGACGTCCATTACTTTGATTCACCACCAAGACGGATGTTAGGCTACGGTTCAGTGCAGTGGGGTAGTTATTACTCATCAGTGCAGTTGAGTCGCCTTGACTCCATGGGACAGAGTGATTATAGCAAGGATTTGGGTGATCAAAGCGGTGGATATCGTATGCTTTACGCACTGAGTGGGAGATGTGAGGATGGTTGCTATGTTTGATTGTTTGCCATCACTATGACATGCATATCCCCATTCTCGTTATCTTGACACCTTAAGTTAGTGTTACCTTAGAGTATTGTACATCTTGTTGTGCTGACTCTTTGGTTTCAGGTCCAGGTTCAGGTATGGTTTAATATACCAATTGTTGTTCTGTTTTTTGCTGCTTATCGCTCATACTAGAATTTTGTCTGACCCAGAGTTTTATGTCTCTTCTTATTACTCTGGGTGCTCTTAAACGGGTAGGCTAGAGACAAGCCAGGTGATTATGCACGAGTAGTTGTACTGGAGACGAGCAGGAGGCTTACACGTATTATTCTCTATATATATTCTCCTTGTGTTGTTGATGGTCACTTCTTTGGGCATTAGTAGTGCACCTTTTTCTTTGGTTTTGAGACAGTATGTTGGAGTAGTAATAAGCTGTATTTGAATTTCCGGTACTATGTTGATTATGGTTTAGTTTTCAGCTTATGCACTGTCTCGCCTGTTTTATGTCAAGTATGTTATTATTATATTTTATTCCATGCACTGTGAGACATTCTACCGGTTACTTGCTAGTTCAAATTCCTTTCTTTGCCTTTCTTTGGCGACCGTCCCGTGCTAGCCGGGCATTGGCACAGCGCATTTCTTTGGAAATGTCGGCTGGTGCGGGGCGGGGCGTCACACTTGGTATCAGAGCTCTAGGTTGCGTAGTTAACCTAGGGAAAGAAACCAGGGAGAGATTGAATGTATATAAGAGCGCGTATTTGTGATATTTTGGTTTTCAAAGCTATATATATACTATTATTATATTTAAGGATGAGGTCGCACTGCCCTGGCACCACTGAAGAGATGGTTAATCGTTTCTCCTTAAAGATTGAACGATGAGCCGATACACGAGGAATACCGGTAGAGGAGACAATAATGGAAATGCTCCTGATATGAGGACGATGTTCACTGACTTCATTAGAGATATGCTTAGGGATGTTCAGAGGGCAATTCCTAATGCTGCAATTGGTGGTGGTGCAACAGTGCAGGCGCCTAGGGCCGATTTCGCCAAGCTCTGTAAAGACTACACTAGTCTTGGTGGGAAGCCGTTCCACGGAACAGAATCAGATACAGAAGTTCAGGATTGGTTGGATAGCTGTGAGCGTATCTTTGAAGACTTGGGTATCGAGGATGTGATGAAGAGAAGGCTAGCATCCTGTCAGCTGCAAGGACGGGCAATGAATTGGTGGAACGCTATTAAGGCAGCTACCCCTGAGGATTAAGTTACTTGGGATCAGTACAAGGCCCGATTCAGTGATAAGTTCATCCCAACTGCTTAGAAATCAGAAATGTTTAGGAAATTTCAAGAGCTTAAGCAGAATGGTAGGGCAGTCTCGGAGTACATTGCAGAGTTCGATACTTTATTGAATTATGGATTTTCCCTTATCGACACTGCCGAGAAGAAGAATGAGAAGTTCATAACAGGCTTAGATCAGTACTTGGGTGAAAGGCTTATAAACCATATTGATGAGACTTTTGAGTCGATTGTTGGGAAAGCATTGAGATCAGAGAGCCTTTATCCTAAGCCTAAGGCTGAAGTCGTTGTTGCATCTGCAGAAGGGCCAAAGCCGCAGACAAGCAGTGAAGGCAAGAATAATTCTTAGAACAAAAGGAAACAGAATCAGACCAAGGATGGTTAGAAGAAGAGTAAGAAAGATTTTGAATGCTTTAGCTGTGGCAAGAAGGGCCGTTATGCTAAAGAATGTCGAGCAAAGCTAGCGGACATGAAGTGCTTCAACTGCGGCCAAGTGGGACATCACACGGATAAATGTCCGCAACCCCTCAAAGAGAAGCAGATTGTGAAAGCATATGGTATTAATGTTGTTCCTTCTTTGTCGAATGCCCCAACTGTTGCAGAGAGAGGGAAGAATGTCATCATTCAAGGTATGCTTTCTGTTTATGATGTTCCTGTTCGAGTACTGTTTGATACTGGGGCTTCCTGTTCCTTCATATCTAGTGACCTGGTAGATAGGTTGGGATTGGAACCCGAGATAGTCGATAGACCTGTAGCGGTGACGAACCCGATTGGTGGTTCGACTAGCCTTAGTATGATTTGTCGAAATTTGGTCTTATCGAGTCATGGATGTATGTTTTCTTTTGATTGCTTTGTTTTGGGCTTTAATGGGTTTGACATTATTTTGGGAGTCGATTGGCTCCAAAGGTACAGGGTGGTGGTAGACTATGAGGGAATTTCGGTGACTATTAGGGCGGATGATGGGCGGAGGGTAGTGTTTGGTGGCCTACCTAGTGATGAGGTGATGGCTAGTTTTCTAAATTCCCTCGACATCCCGCAGGACGAGTTAGTAAGAATTCCCATTGTTGGCCAGTATCCGGATATCTTCGAGGAAGTGACTGGACTTCCACCACACTGAGAGATTGAGTTTCAGATTGATTTAGTGAATGATGCCAAAGCTATAGTAATGCCACTTCGTCGTATGGCACCAAGGGAGCAGCGAGAGCTCGGGGTGCAAGTAAGCGATCTTTTGAAGAAGGGATTTATCAGAAGAACTGTTTCTGAGTGGGGAGCACCAGTTGTGTTTGCTACCAAGGCAGATGGTTCCCTTAGATTGTGTGTGGACTACAACGGGTTGAATAAGGCAACGAGGAATAATAAGTATCCTATACCGCGGATAGATGATTTGTTTGATCAGTTGAGTGATGCGAGAGTGTTCTCCTAGTTGGATCTCGCAACAGGTTTCCATCAGCTTAGGGTGGAAGCTGAGAGTATTCCTAAAATGGCATTTCGGACGCCGTCTGGACTCTATGAGTTGTTGGTCATGCCATTCGGGTTGACCAAACGCCAACATATTTTGTGGATCTTATGAATAGGGTATTCAGAGATCAATTGAATAAGTTTGTTCTTGTGTTCGTGGACGATATCTTGGTTTATTCGAAGACAAAGGAAGAACACAAGGAACATTTGAGGATAGTGATGGAGGTGTTGAGAAAACACCAATTGAAAGCAAAGTTCTCTAAGTGTCACTTCTGGAGGAGGAATTGAGATTCTTGGGCAATGTTTTTTCAAAGAATGGTATTGTCGTGGTCTCTGCGAAGGTGGCTATGGTACAAGATTGGTCTACGCCCAAGAATGCAATAGACGTAAGAAGTTTCTTGGGGTTAGCTGGATATTATCGTAAGTTTATCCAAGACTTCTCCAAGATAGTGGCACCGTTAACTCAGTTGACTAAGAAGAATCAAGCTTTTGTTTGGGACGAAACATGTGAAAATGCATTCAAGTGTTTAAAGAAAAAGTTGATGTGTGCGCCAGTGTTAGTCATTACTAAAGGGAATGAAGAGATGACAGTATACATGGATGCCTGTGGTACTGGACTAGGTGCTGTATTGATGCAAGGAGGTAGGGTTGTAGCTTATACAAGTCGGCAACTAAAACCACATGAGAAAAGATACCCTACCCACGATTTGGAATTGGCAGCGACCGTGTTCGCGTTGAATATGTGGTGGCATTATCTCTTGGGAGAAAGATTCGAGTTGTTTACCAATCATAAATCATTAAAGTATCTCTTCTCTCAGAAGGATCTAAATCTCCGACAGTAGAGATGGTTAGAATTCTTGGCTTCCTACGATTTCGATATCGCATATACACCAGGAAAGGGCAATGCGGTAGCTGATGCATTGAGTAGAAGACATGCCAATTTAGGTGCTATCTTTCTTGAATGGAAGCAACTGGAGTATACCGCAGGGTATGATTTCCGACCAAAGTGCGAATTGGATCCAAAGATACTAGCAAGTTTGATGATCAGACCCACTTTGATTGAGCGGATTGGTTCTAGTCAGAGGGGCGATCCTAACTTATTGGAAATCATCTCTAAGTTAGAGATAGGTATTGATGAGGAGATGAACAAGTATGGGCTTGATCGAGTTGGATGGCTCAGAAAGGATGGGAGACTAGTTGTACCCAATGTCAATGGATTGAGGGATGAAGTGCTTAGGGAATGTCATCACTCAAAACTGATATACATCCCAGTGGTAATAAAATGTATCGAGACATGAAGCAGCCCTACTACTGGGAAGGGATGAAAAGAGACGTTGGGAAGTTTATATCCAAATGCATGAACTGCTAGCAAGTCAAAGCTGAGCAAAAGAAGCCTAGTGGTTTGTTGCAACCGTTAGAAATTCCAGAATGGAAATGGGAACAAGTCTCAATGGATTTCATTGACGGGTTACAAAGGACTAGATCGGGCCATGATAGTATTTAGGTGATTGTGGACCGATTGACCAAGAGTGCAAGGTTTATACCCGTCAAGTCGAATAGAACAGCAGCTAAGTTAGCAGAACTGTATATGAAGTGGGTAGTGAGATTTCATGGAGTACCCAAAGGCATTGTGAGCAACCGAGATCCGTTATTTACTAGTGGATTTTGGAAGAGCTTACAAGTGGCATTAGGATCAGAACTACATCTCAGTACCGCGTACCATCCTCAAACCGACGGTCAGACGGAGAGGGTGAACCGTATATTAGAAGATCTCTTAAGAGCTTGTGTATTGGATTTTGGTGGATCATGGGATGACCATTTGCATCTAGTAGAGTTTGCATATAATAATAGTTATCAATCCAGTATTGGTATGGCTCCATTTTAAGCTTTATACGGAAGACCATGCAACTCACCATCATGTTGGTTTGAAACCGATGAGAAATTTGTGCTTGGACCTGATGTGATAAGAGAAACCTCAGATAAGATCAAGGTTATCTAACAGCAAATGAAAGCTGCTCAAGATAGACAGAACAGTTACCTGATAAGAGGAGAAGAGATCTAAAATTTTCCATTGGTGACTTGGTGTTTGTCAAGATTTCTCCGTTAAAGAGCGTGATTCGATTTGGTAGGAGAGGCAAGTTAACACCAAGATTTGTTTGTCCATTCCTAGTTCTCGAACAAATTGGGAATTTGGCATATAAAGTTGAGTTGCCGGACAAGATGGAGGGAGTTCATAACGTATTTCATGTTTCCCAGTTAAGGAAATTCGTGCACGATCCCGATATGACTATTTCACCTGATCAGTTGGATGATATCGAAGTAGAACCTGAGGCGGTTGGGAACCACAAGTCTATTCGTATTGTCGAGCACGATACGAAGAAACTTCGAAGGAAAGCGGTGAATCTAGTCAAGTTTCAGTGGGGCAGGGATGAGAATGACTACACATGGGAGACAGAGGAGAGCATTAAGGAGACGTATCCAGAACTCTTTGCCTGGTAAGATTTTAAATTGCGTTTTAGTTATTCCGCATGCTAGGATAAACTTGATGTGTTTATAATGTATGTTTGATTGTTTGTAAATGGCTGTTAGGCATGCGGGACCTGTTGTATGCTTTAATTAGGGAATTTCGGGGGCAAAATTTCTTAACGGGGGGAGAGTGTAACGACCCACATTCTACGCATCGGAGGATCGTAGAACATTTATTTTATTTTCATATGAGGTCGTATAGTCGTGTAATTTTGGGGAACGACTATTGGAGTCATTTCCCATGTTCAAGATTTTTACCGATTTTTAAATGACCATTTTTCCCCTGGCGGATCTTGTTTCGCCTATAATTTTTGATTGGTAGGGAGTTTTGACCTAGAACCACTTCCATTAGATTCGAATGATGGTTTACCTTTCCGTAGAGTGGTCACACTTGTCAAATGGACTTACCGTTTGGGAGATATGGCTAAATTAAGGTTTAGATGGTGAAAACAGCCGAATTGGGCTTAACCGGGTGATTAACAGCTAGGCCCATTGAGGGATTTCGGGATTAGAGCTATATGAGGGTTGATTAGGGTTAGAGAAACCTTTTCTTTGTCATTTTCCAGCCGCCACTTACCTCTCTTCAACCCTAACAACGGCCTCTAACTCCTAAAACACCTTCTAATCACTTTTTAATAAAGTATTAGCCTAATCTACATCAAACCAAGGCAAATTAGCATAGAATTTGGGATAGAGCTACTGGAACACATAGATATTCAACCCAAATCAGAGATAGTTTTAGATCTAAGATTAATTTGTGGCTAAGGTGAGTGATTTGCATTGTTTTTCACTAATTACGGCTAATTAGGGGTGATTAGTGATAATTAGCGAAATTATGGCTCAGAAAAATCTGGAAAAATTTGTAAAAAGTCTAAAATATTATTTTAGGACTCTGTTAGAAATTTAGGCTGATTCGGATAAGTTTTGCTAATCCTAACATTAGTTGTGCTTAGACAAGATTAAGGGGAAAACAAGGGTTTTTGGGTATGTTTGATCCATTTTAACACATTAGATTGTTGTTTTGGTGTTAATGATTGATACTATATGTTGCTATTACTGTGTGGAATGTTTTATAATTACTTAGCACAGTTAGAATAGTCGAAAACGCCGTCGTGTGGTGTAAAATAGTCGTTGGAAAAGTTACAGGAAGTGGTGCAGAAACCGGATCGGATCGGGGTAGGGGTACCGGGTCGTGTCGTGTATCTCACCCACGAACCACCTCCTGTATCTGAACCGAAGTATCCTCTCCAAACCCATGAGCTTGTGTACCACCGAGTCGCTTGGATGAAGCTGCCATGAACCGCCTGTGATCACGAACCGGGGAGCTACACCTGAACCGAACCATGACGCCTCCTTCGAACCTAGAAGGTGTCCACGAACCAGTGTGCCCCGAACCGCCTGGATGTTGCCATGAGCTGGAGTGTCATCCACGAACCGAAGCGATGACACACCCCGAGCAGAGTAAGGTCGAACCGTACCAGCGAAGCAGTATGACTCACGAACCAACTGGATTGGTAACCATGAGCACGAACCGATGATGCACCGAACCGATCCGAATGGAGGAAGAAGACGAGCTGAACCCAAGGATCACGAACCGAGATGATGAACATAACCCGAGATGCAAAGGTAGTCCAAATGGGAATCTTATACTCAGGATCCAGTTGGGAACCAACGAGTTAACTTCATGATTGGACTTTGCTGCGGGACGTGTGCTAAAGGGTTATCGACGACCATAACTTTGATTCACCGCCAAGACGAATGTTAGGCTACGGATCAGTGCAGTGGGGTAGTTATTACTCCACGGGGCAGAGTGATCGTAGCATGGTTTTGAGCCAGTGCGGTGGAGTCGTCATGAATTCATGGGGTAGAGTGGACATAGCAAGGACAAGTGGCTATGAATCAGTGCAGTGGAGTCGCCATGACTCCATGGGGCAGAGTGGTCATAGCAAGGATTTGGGTGATCAAAGCGGAGGATATCGTATGCTTTACGCACTGAGTGAGACATGTGAGGATGGTTGCTGTGTTTGATTGTTTGCCATCACTATGACATGCACACCCCCCACCCCCATTATCTTGACACCTTATGTTAGTGGTACCTTAGAGTATTGTACATCTTGTTGTGCTGACTTTTTGGTTGCAGGTCTAGGTTCAGGTATGGTTTAGTATACATTTTATTGTTCTATTTTTGCTGCTTATCGCTCATACCAGACTTTTGTATGACCCAGAGTTTTATGTCTCTTCTTATTACTCCAGGTGCTCTTAAACGGGAAGACTAGAGACAGGTCAGGTGGTTATGCACGAGTAGCTGTACTGGAGACGAGCAGGAGGCTTACACGTATTATTCTCTGTATATATTCTCCCTATGTTGTTGCTGATCACTACTTTGGGCATTAGTAGTGCACCTTTTTCTTTGCTTTAGAGACAGTATGTTAGAGTTGTAATAAGCTGTATTTGAATTTCCGCTGCTATGATGATTAATGTTTATTTTTCAGCTTATGCACTATCTCGCCTGTTTTATGTCAAGTATGTTATTATTATATTTTATTCCATGCGCTGTGAGACATTCTACAGGTTACTTGTTAGTTCAAATTCCTTTCTTTGGCTTTCTTTGGCGACCGTCCCGTGCTAGCCGGGCATTGGCACAGCGCATCTCTTTGGAAATGTCGGCTGGTGCGGGGTGGGCCGTCACATATGGAATCTTCACAGAAAATAGATCAATATATACAATTGATATAAACTTTCGTATCCAACCAATAATATAAATGGAATAACGGCAAAGCCTTTTAAATTCCATATATAATAACAGTCTTCCTCCACAGAAGTTCGCTTCGATTATTACCAAATCGAATTCCATTCCATTCCAATTTATTTTATTAAATTGGAAAACTTTCCTTTAGAAAATTCCCTTAAATATTAATTAAAAGATTTATAAATTCCAAATCATATTTCATTGTTAATCGGGTTAAAGAACAAATGTCATTAAAAAAACAGTTCGCGATAAACCCGATTCACATTCCATTTTATTCCAATTACTAAACGTAACTGGAAACTCTAATAATCTTAATTAAAAAAATTATTCTTTTCAAATGGGGTTTTAAGAACAGTGTTACTAAAAACACCATTCACGACAAACCCAAAATCCAATTCTTTTATTCAATCCCAATTAAATATTAATTAATTGGAAAACTTCCTTAATTCTTAATTAAAAGATTTATTCATTTCCCAACTGGGCTTAAGAATGGTGTTAATGAAGACACAATTCACGACAAACCCAACGTCCCATTTGATATTAAATACAAGGCTCTAAATAGAAATTATATCGGCTTATATTCAATATCAAATTCTGAAAACAACAAATATCGTATTGGAAATAACGATATAAATATATCTTCCAAATTTCCATAACAATATCCGTATAATCACGGAATCCAAGATCGAAATATTCCGAAGATGATTTCCATTCAAATCAACTCCAATTCATATATTGGAAATTCTGGTTATTTTAAAACCCATTCTCAATCCAATTTATTTATTTAAAAATAATTGGATTATAATTCTAGTTGATAACTAGTTCATTTCGATAAAAATATATTTTATCTTTTCAAATATGGGATTTTTCATCCCAATTCTTTCCAAGGACAATTAACGACAAGGACAAAAGCCCATTAAAATTTATCCATAAGGACAACCACCTAATATTTTATCCATAAGGACACTGAAATTAAATTTCGGCCGATGCTTCCATCTTCTCCCTCTATCGCGTATCTCGATTTCATCATTTACCACGAAATCACAAAAATCACGAAATCCGAAATCGATGAAACCACAAATATCATAAGACATTAGAATTGAAATTCTCAATCGAAGACAAAAATCACGAAATCAAAATCACGACCAAAAATCAGCCAAACAGAAACCCTAGAAAACAAAAAAATTGTCGAACAATAAAAATCCATTGGAAATCACAAGTGAATTAAATAAAAATATTTTTCAAACGATGGAAAACACAATTGAAGAAGTCGAAATTGTTGAAACAATTTTTTCGTGATTGGAAATGTTTTTATTTTCGTTAATAGTATAGCAGTTCGTAGGTATCATTTTTCTATTTTTTTATGTATCATTTTTCCTATTTTAACTTTAAAACATAGCAGCAGTTTTTAGGTATCATTTTTCTATTTTTCTAGGTATCATTTTTACTGTAGTTTATGTGTTATGTTAAACATCACATAAGTTTTGAGGTATCATTTTTATACTTTTAAGGTATCATTTTTAGTGTAAATTCTCTGTTATGTTAAACATTACTGCAGTTTGAAGGAATCATTTTTATATTTTTTTAAGGTATCATTTTTAATGTATCATTTTTAATGTAATTTATGTGTTATGTTAAACATCACAGCAGTTTTAAGGTATCATTTTTATATTTTTTAAGGTATCATTTTTACTGTAGTTTATGTGTTATGTTAAACATCATAGCAGTTTTAAGGTATCATTTTTTTTAAGATATCATTTTTAGTGTAATTTCTGTGTTATGTTTATATACATCTTTTTTTTACCTACAATACTAAAAAACTGATATCCATGAACTGTGAATATGAGAAAAACTTTAGCTTAGCCCTACCAACTTATAAAACTGATAACAGAACAAAAAATCACATGAAAAAACAATTAACATAGTTAAAATAGTAAAACTGATACTTAAGAAAATAGGAAACTTATACCTAAAACCTAATTCAATGTTTTGAAGTAAAACTAATGGAAAAAATGTTTACATCGAAGTTTGATTGAATAAAATGAAATTAGTTCGACTGAGTTACAAAGTTGATGCAACAATACAACTGCAAAATTAACACAACAACAAAATCACATGGAAAAAACACATAACATAGTTAAAACATGAAAACTGATACTTAAAAAATAGAAAACTGATACCTACAAACTGCATCAATGTTTTAAAGAAAAACTAATGCAAAAAATGTTTACATCATAGTTTGATTATATAAAATTAAATAAATTCAACTGAGTTAAAAAGTTGATGCAACAATATAACTTCAAAATTAACACAGCAATAAAATCACATGAAAACAACACATAACATATTTAAAACAGTAAAAATGATACCTAAAATATTAGAAAAATGATACCTAAATACTGATGCAATGTTTTGAAGATAAAAAAAAATAAACATAAATTATATCACAGTTTAATTGATTAAAATGAAATAAGTTCGACGTAGTTTCAAAGCTGATACAACAATATAACTTCAAAATTAACACAGCAACAAAATCTCATGAAAAAAACATATAACACAGTTAAAACGGTAAAAATGATACCTAAAAACAACTGATACCTAAGAACTGCTGCTATGTTTTAAAGTTAAAACATGAAAAATGATACCAAGAAAAATAGAAAAATGATACCTAAAAACTACTGCTATGTTTTAAAGTTAAAATGGGAAAAATGATACCTAAAAAAATAGAAAAATGATACCTACAAACTACTATACTATTAACGGAAAAAAAAACATTTCCAATCACGACAAAATTGTTTCAACAATTTCGACTTCTTCAATTGTGTTTTCCATCATTTGAAAAATATTTTTATTCAATTCACTTGTGATTTTCAATGGATTTTTGTTGTTCGACAATTTTTTTGTTTTCTAGGGTTTCTGTTTCGAGCGATTTATGGATTCGAATTTTTGGGTTCAATTGCAATTTCAAATCTGATGTCCTTTTGATTTTCGTGATTTATGATTTGTTATGGATTCGAATTTTTGTGATTTTTGGGTTCGATTGTTTTAAAGATAGAGCGGACATGAATCGGGAGCGGAGGAAGAAGAAATAAGCACACGTGAAGAAGAAGAAGAGAAACGGTGAATTATCCTTCTGGGTAAAATTTTAATGGGCTGTCCTTATGGATAAAAAGGCCTTCACTTTTGTCCTTGTAAATATTTTCCTGTTCTTTCCAAATCATTTATTATGATTTTACACAGATTATTAATATTTTTAATAATTTTATTAAGGCCCTTTCAGTCGATTTCCATAAACGGTCATCAAACTGCACTTTGAGCAACCTTTTCCAAATTTGATTTGGACATAATTCCAAATCAAACAATTAGATTTCAAATTTCTTATATTCATTGGAAAGCTCTTTTTGATACGAACCCAATGGTTCCGGTTTTAGGAGAATTCGTCGGTCGGATCTCCCGTAATGTCAATTCGAAGTCAATGGTCGAAATTCGCGAACTACCGCAGCGAGGCACGTTCTATTCAGGCCATTAAATATATAATATATATATTATATATATTTCGTTGATTTCCATTTAAAACGTATTTTATAAATTCGTTTAAAAACGATTCCAGCTTCATTTTCAATTTTAAATCAAAATTGAATTTTCCTTATCATTATAATATATAAATGATAATATTATCAAAATATTAAATTTGGAAATCATTTCCTTTTCGATATTCAATATAAAAATGAATAAAATCGATATAAATATCGTTCACGTCAAAATGGCGTTAATCTAATCAACATGGCTTCATATATTTCAATATTTTCGTGTCCATCCCAAATTGGACATCAAAATCATGTTTTGATCCATTACTGAATATTATTTTAAAATATTAATTATTTTAAATATTCATTATTCGTCATTTTAAATTATTCATTAATATAAAATATTCGTTCTTTCCGAATTGGAATCGGCCATGGTCAATTACCATATAATTTTATTTATTTGATTTCATACACACATGTACACAACAATAATCAAACACCGTCAACCATCATCCAGAGTGCATTGCACAACTGCATAAGCGTTAAATATAGATAATTAACGCTTACAACAGTCTGTCAACCCATCGATTGACATACAACTAAACAATTGGGATTTGTGTACGTCAAATATCAGCCCAATACCCGTGTGGGGTTTCAACCAACAAATATTGAATATTATTTGTGTAGTTGGGCGATGTGTATAATTATCGTCCCAATCAATATCAGTTAAAAGAGTGTACATAAACAAATCGTTCAATTTGTAAATGAATATTTATTTTTTTCATATACATGTTAAAAATTATATTTTTAACGATAAAACATTTATTTCAACACATGAATATTTTATACAGTTCATTTATACAATAAAAATGATATTTTTATTGTTCTAACCTTTCTAGAAAATTTCTGCAGCATAACGGCGCGATATTAGAACCAGAATAAGGTCTAACTTTATCCCTCGCCTAATAATGGCTCGCGCCACATACAAACCAAATTCTAACTAATTCAATTTACATCCCAAATCAAATTCAACCAAATAAATCACTCAATCCAAAAATCAACCAAACATCCATGGTTTCAAATAAAGGTGTCAGGTGCTACTAAGCACCGTCTGCATCATAGTATATATATTTAACTAGAAAATAAATTAGAGTGAGAAGTTCTCACCTTTGGGATCCACTCCCCCATTCTATTTCTGAACGTTTTGGATTTGGACTTGTTTCCAGTTAGTCCCATCGACATCTGTTTCACACGATTTTTATATTAAAAATCACATTTTTCTTCTAACGCTATATAGATAAAAAATCACTTTTTTATAATGTTATTTATATAATAAAAATCATATTTTTATAATGCTAAAAATCATATCCTTTTTTTTTAAATCTAATCTTTTCGTTATATAAAATCTAATTTTTTTCATTATAAAAAAAATCTAATCTTTTCATTATAAAAAATCTAATCTTTTCAATTTAAAAATCTAATATTTTCATTATAAAAAATCTAATCTTTTCAATTTAAAAATCCTAGAATTTCTATTTTAAAAATCCTAGCTTTTCTATTTTAAAAATAAGATTTTTTATATAATAAAATAAAATCAAAAAAACTCACTGTTGTTCGTCGGGAAGGGAGGAGGAGAGATGCAGGTCGTTGCCGGCGGTGGTGGGAGGCTGCGGCATGCGGTGGAGGGGCCCCACTGGCTGGCGGCGGGCTGTTTTGGGTTAGGGCTCGCAGTTTACTAAAGAAAGAGGAGAGGGAAGGGAGGAGGCGGGGGGGTGACCGGAGGGGGCTCGCCGGATTTTGGGGGTGCGGCGGAGGTGGGCGCGACGGTGGAGCGGCTGTTTCATCGATCGATTTGGAGGGGGGTTTCCTGAACGACGTGATTCTTTTTTTTTTTTGAAAATGAACGGGAGGATGGGGAGAGAATAAAATAAGCGGTTGACTTCTTTTCTTATATATATTATTTAACCATATAACTCCATAAAGTTACTTTTTAAATTCGAACTCCAAATCGATCCCAACGACTGTCGCCCCTAACGAATTACCCCTACTTCGAATACAATGGGATATGTCCGGTAAGCCAATTCGACTGTTACAATCAGTTTTTATCAAAATTAAAATATAAATTAATATAACATTCAAAATTGATTTCAACGTACATTTTAATTTACCAGGGCCACATACTGACTCCAAAAATTCAAGAAAAATAAATCTGGCTATGTTTTGACGATACGGTCCTAACAAAACTACTCGTCGAATTTGGAGACCATTTGAAAAACGGTCATTTTCCAGTCGATAAAATTCAAACTGAAATTACCGGACACGTTTAAATTCACCACGCTCACATATTGATTCCAAAAATTCTGAAAATTGGATTCTAGCAATAATTTGACATTCCGGATCCAACAAAAGTGGTCTAATCGAAATTGGAGGTTGTTTGCAAAATCGATATTTTTAAGGGCCATATATTATATAAATTCCATAGCGACTATTCTGAATATTCAACTGGACATAACTTTTTATTCTCGTTATGAAATCTGGATTTTTCACATTCGTTGGAAAGATATTTTCAAACAGATTCAAATATTTCTGGTTTTAAAATCCGATTTATTTTGAATCCTGTACATTCGTTTGAAATTTGAAATCGAATTTTCAAACTACCACGCCATTTCAGGCCCGTTATATAATTAAAATAAATTTATTCATTCTAACTTAATTTAAAATAAATTTTTAGTCGTTAATATTTAAAATAATTCATTTTAAATATTCAAAATTCATTAAAATTGCCAAAATAAATTTTTTAAATTTGTTCCGATTTTTCGGGTTGTTACAATCTCCCCCCCACTTAAAATCTTTTCGTCCTCGAAAAGGAACGGAGTTAAAAGTTGTTTAACTAATCAACTCAACTTTCATTCTGGCTTTCATTCTTCAACTTTTCAGTTTCTAAGAATTTCTAATTTTTCAAAAATTTGGCTAACACCCGAAATTTCAAAAAAAATCGCCATTACCTCCTTTGTACGGGGAGATTTAAAACTGCAACTAGCCATGCATGGCCCTCATCATCCTAAAAGAAAAAGAAAAAGCCAAGCAGCTAGCCAATCAGCTCATAAAATCATCCAAACCCAAGAAATATAGTAATCATGTACCTATTTGTCAGATATAAAATTTTATTCCTCTTCTTTAGCCTCCTTGCTATGACCTGTTCAATATATATGCATGTACATGTATGCAATTTTCAAACAATTTTCAATTCAGTTCAACATTTGATTTGAATTGGCTTAATGGTTCAAAATTTTAATTAATCAAACCAATAATCAAACAACACAATCATTAATCAATTAGTTGATTATCGTTTCAAACACATAACTTTAAAATATATTCAAAATCATCTTTTTGATGCTAATTCACAAGAATAATCCTATCTAAATTTTGGTTCTCACGCCAGTCAATAGGAAATATATAGAAATCCCACTTTCGAAACTCGAACATAAACTCTGATGATGAGTACTCAATCATCATAATCATCTTCGGGCTACTAGAGTAGGATTCTATACCTACCCAGTATATTTGAGACTTCGAATATACGTTCGTGACGCGTATATGCAAAATCTCATATACTCGATTGTCCAAAATAAAGTAAAATAATATACTCAAATATGAATTATTAGTTTAAATTTTCAAAACAAATTTTTTTTTTTCATTTTTTTTTTTAAAATAACACTCTTCACACTCGTTCTAGGATACTACTGATCCCATCTCTAACGAGTCATTCTCATTGGACATTACTAATCCAATCTCTGATGAATTCTTTCGTTTGGTTCTAACGTGTCTTGTTCTCGAGCTCTGTAACCAAAGCTCTGATACCAAGCTGACATGACCCAAACTTCCCCGTAAAGGAATGCCCGAATTGAGTTGAGAACACGACAAATCAGAATGCAAACAAAAGAACATTTCATTGCTTATTACAACAATTACATCAGAGTAAAAGAATTTTATAGAGCATGAAAAAATAATACACATTTGATAAATATCAAAGATTTACAAATTACAATGCAGCGGAAAATCATACAAAACACAACTGAAAGAAATACATGGATACAGAGCGTTCCGAATATAGCTCCAGTTGTAAATCTGGATCCGGTGAATATAAATCTGCAAAACCAAAACTACTAGCAGTCCATGTGGAAAATAGGGGCACCCAGAGTTTAGGTTAAAACAATAAATTCCAGGTCAGTCTTGTGACTGGTGTGAGAACTAAAACAGTTACTAATCTTGAATTTAGAGTTAGGTATATCAAGGGACCACGCCGTATAACACGAAACGGGTTTTCTCCCAAGAATACTAGTGCATCAAATAAATAGCGCAATGCTTTTTGAAAAAATGAAGCTATTATAAGACTCAGGTCCCATCACACAATGCAATGCAAGCCGGAGGATAGAGTTTTACCTTATAATGGCCAAACATGCTTGGTACGTTTAAAAAAAATCATTTTTGATACTATTATAAGTGCATAGTTTATAAAGCAATTTCAAATATAAATGTATCAATCATAGGTGGCATGGGTACCATCTATCATGTCGCCATACTAAGCTCTAGAATTAAAACCGAAATGTCGTATTGGAAGTCGGATTTACATCTTCTAACCAAGGCAAGGGATTGTGCTTACCGGATTCGAGCAATCTGGCCCATGTCTCAGGATTCAGCTACAACTGCACCTGGAGCGACAGGGCCGGTCCATACATAGTGGATTATAATCCCTGAACCATGCGTTTCCCCGCCCGATGGGGCGTAAGTCTGGTCAGCATGTCGACCATATCATCCATCGGCCCCGTAGTGACCGATATAACCGAGGCGCCTCGCTTTCCATCATCCACATAAGTAAAAATGTCTGGGCTCCATACCATGACACCACTCCTAGTTAGAAGGAAAAACATGTGCTCCCTGAGGTCCTCTCCTGTTTCTGGTTCACACCGGGGTGTGAGGCTTGCGAATTAACGTTATACACAAAGCTTTGCTATATTAAAGCTGTGCTTTGATCATCAACCATAAGACTCTGCTTTTCAATAGAAGCCTTGATCATTTGCATCTCAGCATGCCACACAGGCAATTCACGCCATGCGACTAATGTCTATCGATATATAACCTCTGAGCTCGTACGTCTCAGAGAAGGGTGTTAAGCAAAAGAATAAATTCTCCACCACCAAACAGATGTATATTTAATAAAAATCAATCACATAGAATAAAATCCAATGTCTAACACACATCCATTTACAAGTTCGTTTTGGGTCTGAACGAAGCCAGAGGCAGCTTATTCCTCCTCCCATATGTCCAATACAGGAGAGAGGTCCTCGCATATCCGGTCGATCTCCAAGTACGTCTGGACAATCAACACTTATTACCATGTCTTGGGTGTACAACCCAATCAAGGCATCAGTAATCATTCAAATGATGTGAAGACCTCCGGTCTTCAACCACCGTCTTCATCGTCGACTTATCGTCGATTCAGTTATTCAGAATGGAAAAAACCCGGTCTTTCTGAATAACTCGCGTATCTTATAAACAATTGCTATAAAAACACAACATACGCCTCATTCCAATTCTGAATATTCTTTTATTTAAATATTCATATCCTTTGGGAAAGGTTCCCATTAATTTTATCAAAGATAAATTCTTTAAATTTATTCTTTAATCTTCCATTGGATATCAATTCAAAGCAAATTAAGGTTTATCCAAACTAGTCGGGATTAGCGAACCTTACCGAAGTAATCATTTATTATATTTCCCAATGCCAACCTATTCATCCCAAGAAGCAAAACTGGTAATACTTCATATCTAACACCACGGTATTTTTGGTAAAATTAATTACCATTTCACGTTCAAATCTAATTAAAGATTTAACTATCGCTAGGAGCAAAACTGGTGATACTACATTCTCGATCATTCCATGAATTCGATAAATTTAATTATCCCATTCACATTCCAATCTAATTAAAGATTCATTAAAACATTAATTATGTTTTAATCCCAAAAATCATTACTTAATGATTATTCAAAGTTAAGAAATTAATCTTATATTTAACTGGGCTAAAGAACTAATGTCATTTAAAATACAGTTCACGGTAAACCCAAAATCACATTCCATTAATTATGGAATCTTCACAGAAAATAGTTCGATATATAAAATCGATATAAACTTCCGTATCCAATCAATAATATAAATGGAGTAACGGCAAAGCCATTTAAATTCCATATATAGTAACAGTCTTCCTCCACAGAAGTTCACTTCGATTATTACCAAATCGAATTCCATTCCATTCCAATTTATTTTATTAAAATTGAAAACTTTTCTTTGGAAAATTCCCTTAAATCTTAATTAAAAGATTTATAAATTCCATATCATATTTCACTGTTAATCGGGTTAAAGAACGAATGTCGTTAAAAATACAGTTCGCGATAAACCCGATTCACATTCCATTTTATTCCAATTACTAAATGTAACTGGAAACTCTAATAATCTTAATTAAAGGATTTATTCTTTTCAACCAGGGTTTTAAGAATAGTGTTACTGAAAACACCATTCACGACAAACCCAAAATCCAATTCTTTTATTCAATCCTAATTAAATATTAATTAATCGGAAAACTTACTTAATTCTTAATTAAAAGATTTATTCTTTTCTCAACTGGGCTTAAGAACGGTGTTAATGAAGACACAATTCACGACAAACCCAACATCCCATTTGATATTAAATACAAGGCTCTGAATAGAAATTATATCGGCTTATATTCAATATCAAATTCTGAAACCAACAAATATCATATTGGAAATAACGATATAAAAATATCTTCCAAATTTCCATAACAATATCCGTATAATCACAGAATCCAAGATCGAAATATTCTGAAGATGATTTCCATTCAAATCCACTGCAATCCATATATTGGAAATTCTGGTTATTTTAAAACCCATTCCATTATGACCTGAACTTCCCCTAAAGGGAAGCTCGGATTGAGTGGAGAACATGATAAATCAGATCACACACAGAAGAACTTTTCATTGCTTATTACAACAATTTACATCAGAGTACAAGAATATACATAGTATGAACAAATAATATACATTCGTTAAATATCAGAGCTTTATAAATTACAATGCCGCGGAAAATAATACAAAAACACAACCGCAAGAGATACATGGATACAGAGCTTTCTGAATACCATTCCAGCTGTAAACCAGGATCCTGTGAATATAAATCTGCAAAACCAAAACTACTAGCTGCCCATGTGGAAAATATTGGCAACCAGAGTTTAGGTTAAAACAATAAACTCCAGGTCAGTCATGTGACTGGTGTGAGAACTAAAACAGTTATTAAATCTTTATTTTAAAACAAGGTAAATCAAGGGACCACGCCGTATAAAACGGAACGGGTTTCCTCCCAAGAATACCAGTGCGTAAAACAAACAGCGCAATGCTTTTTGGAATAATGAAACTATTATAGGTCTCAGGATCCATCACACAATGCAACGCAAGCCGGAGGATAGAGTTGTACCTTATAATAGCCAAACATGCTTGGTACTTTTAAAACAAATCATTTTGATACTATTATAGTGTAAAGTGTATGAAAACAACTTCAAATATAAATGTATCAATCATAGATGGCATATTGCCCCATCGCTCTATGTCGCCATACTAGGCTCTACAATCAAAACCGAAATGTCACGTATTGGAAGTTGGATTTCCATCTGTGTACCAAGGCAGGGAATAGTCCTTACCACTTCGAGACGCTCTAGCCCGTGTCTCAGGCAAGTACTCAGTCAAGCCTTAGGATCGTCAGGGCCGGTCCACTCGACGTGGATTAAAATGCCTAAACACTACGTTTTCCCGCCCTATGGGGCGTAAATCCGTTCTGTATAAAGGCCATATCATCCATCGGCCCCGCAGTGCCGATATATCCGAGACGCCTCGCTATCCATCATCCACATAAGTAAAACATCTGGGTGTGCAAAACCCAGACACCACTCTTAGCTAAAAGGAAATGCATGCCTTCCCTGATGTCCTCTCCCGTTTCTGGTTCACACCAGGGTGTGAGGCTCGCGAATTAATGCTACACAAAGCTATGCTATATGAAAGCCGTGCTTTGATCATCAACCACAAGACTCTGCTTTTCAGCAGAAGCCTCGATCATTAACATCTCAGCATGCCACACAGGAAATTCACGCTATGCAACCGATGTCTATCAATCACACAGAATGAAATCCGATGTCAGACACACATCCATTTACAAGTTTGTTCTGGGTCTGAATGAAACCGGAGGCATCTTATTCCTCGTCCCATATGTCGAATACAAGAGAGAGGTCCTCGCATGTTCGGTCGATCTCCAAGTACGTCTGGACGATCACCACTTATTACCATGTCTTGGGTGTACAGTCCAATCAAGACATTAGTAATCATCCAAACGATGTGAAGACCTCTGGTCTTCTACCACCGTCTTCATCGTCGACTCATCGCTGATTCAGTTATTCAGTATGGGATAAACCAGGTCTTTCTGAATAACTCGCATATATAGTAAACAAGTGCTATAAAAACACAACATACGCCTCATTCCAATTCTAAATATTCTTTTATTCAAATATTCATATCCTTTGGGAAACGTTCCCATTAATTTTATCAAAGATAAATTCTTTAAATTTATTCTTGAATCTTCCTTTGGATATCAATCCAAACCAAATTATAGTTTATCCAAACTAGTCAGGATTAGCGATCCTTACCGAAGTAATCATTTGTTTAATTTCCCAATCCCAACCTATTCATCCCATGGAGCAAAACTGGTAGTACTCCATATCTAACACCACAGTATCATCGGTAAAGTTAATTACCGTTTCTCATTCAAATCTAATTAAAGATTTAACTATCGCCTGGAATAAAACTGGTGGTACTCCATTCTCGATCATTTCTCGAATTTGATGATTTTAGTTATCAAATTCACCTTTCAATCTAATTAAAGATTCATTAAAACTCTAATTCAGTTTTAATCTCCAAAAATCATTATTTGATGATTATTCCAAGTTAAGAAATTAATCTTATCTTTCACTGGGTTAAAGAACTAATGTCATGTAAGACACAGCCCACGATAAACCCAAAATCACATTCCATTGTTAATCGGGTTAAAGAATGAATGTCGTTAAAAACACAGTTCACAATAAACCCAATTCACATTCCATTCAAAATCCAGTTAAATGTTAATTAATTGGTAATTCTTCTCTACATCTTAATTAAAAATTTTATTCTTTTCACATGGGTTTTAAGAACAGTGTTACTGAAGACCCCATCTCATCAGTCTCTAACCGTAAATTAGTAAGAGAACAATTCCCCAAGTATTAATCCCGAAGGCCGAAACCAGCATCAGATCAATACCCAGGAAACCATTTAACTTAGCTAATCTCCGGTTAGTTTCTAATTTATTTAACTCCATTGGGTTTATGAAGAGTATTATTAAAGATACCATTCATGACAAACCCAAAATCCCATTCCATTGTTAATCGAGTTAAAGAACAAGTGTTATTTAAAACACCGTTCATGATAAACCCAAAAACCCATTTCAATTTAATTCTAATTAAATGTTAATTAATTGGCAACTGCATTAAATCTTAACAAAAAGATTTAATCTTTTCTCAACTGGGTTTAAGAACGTTAGTGAAGACACCGTTCACGACAAATCCAAAATCTCATTTGATATTAAATACATGGCTCTGAATTGAAAATATGTCAACTTATATTCAATATCAAATTCTGAACTCAACAAATATCGTATTGGAACAACGATATATATATATCTTCCAAATTCCTCCACAATGTCTGTATAATCACGGAATCCAATATCGAAATATTCCGAAGATAGTTTCGATTCAAGTCCATTCCAATTCATATATTGGAAATTCTGGTTATTCTAAAACCCCTTTCAAATCCAGTTTATTTATTTAAAAATATTGGATTATAATTCTAGTTCATAACTAGTTCATTTCGATAAAAACATATTTTTATCTTTTCAAATATGGAAATTTTCATCCTAATTCTTCCCAAATCATTTATTATGATTTTACACAAATTATCGATATTTTTAATAATTTTATCAAGGCCTATACAGTCGATTTCCATAAACGGTCATCGAACTGCACTTACATCGACCTTTTCCAAATTTGATTTTGATATACCTCCAAATATAACCATTAGATTTCAAATTTCTTATATTCATTGGAAATCTCTTTTCGATACGAACCCAATGGTTCTGGTTTTAGGAGAATCCGACGGTCGGATCTCCCGTAATGTCCATTCGAAGTCAATGGTCAAAATTCGCGAACTGAGGCACCGCGGCGCATTCTATTCTGGCCATTAAATATATAATATATATATATATTATATATATTTCATCGATTTCCATTCAAACGTATTTTATAATTCGTTTTCAAAATGATTTCAACTTCATATTCAATTTCAAATCAAATTAGAATATTCCTTAATAAATTTGTTTTAAATTCATTTTAAAACGATTTCAATTTCATTTCAAATTTCAAATAAAATTTGAATATTCCTTAATAAATTCGTTTCAAATTCATTTTAAAACGATTTCAATTTCATTTCAAATTTCAAATCAAATTTGAATATTCCTTAATAAATTCATTTTAAAACGATTTCAATTTCATTTCAAATTTCAAATCAAATTTGAATATTCCTTAATAAATTAGTTTTAAACTCATTTTAAAACGATTTCAATTTCATTTAAAATTTCAAATCAAATTTGAATATTCCATATCATTTTAATACATAAATGATAATATTTTCAAACATTAGATTTTGAAATCACTTTTCGATATTCATTATAAAATGAATAAAATCGACAAAATTCCTGTTCGTGTTAAAATGGTGTTTAACTACTTGACACAACTTCATATTTCAATATTCACTGAATATTATTTTAAAATATTCGTTAATTCTGAACTGGAATCAGACACAATCAATTACCATATAATTTTATTTATATGGATTTCATACACACATGTACACAACAATAATCAAACACAGTTAACCATCATCCACAGTGCATTATACAAGCGTATAAGCGTTAAATATAATTAATTAATGCTTACAACAGTCTGTTAACCGATCGACTGACATACAACTAAACAATTGGGATTAGTGTATGTCAAATATCATCCCAATACTCATGTGGGGTTTTCAAACAACAAATACTGGTTATTATTTGTGCAATTGGGCGATGTGTAAAATATATCGTCCCAATCAATATCAGATAAATGAGTGTACATAAACAAATCGTCCGATTTGTTTATGGACACTTATTTTATCACATGACTATTTTATACAGTTCATATATACAATAAAAATGATATTTTTATTATTCAAATATTTTATTCATCCTATGAATATTTTATACAGTTCATTACACACCACAATCTCAATCAAATTCCACAACACAATACAATCAAGAAAAAAAGTCATCCATGGTCTGTGGATGACAGGGAGCAGTTCATATATGCAGTTATAAAATAAATAACTGTACAGAAATAATTTTAGTGAGAAGTTCTCACATTGGGTTCCTCTCCATCAATCTATAATTGGCTATTTCAACACCGTTCGGGTTTGAAATTGCCTGAAATTCTAACGTGCTCCGTTTTGGACGCGGTCAGTTTTGTTGTGAAGCTCTTGTCCCCACGACCGCAACGGATCCAGTTTCTCACGATTTGGACCTCGTACGCAAAAGATATGGCATTACAAAGGTTGAATCAAATTCGAGATAATTAATTAATTAAATTTAAAATCTAAATTACCATCCACGTTGTTCACCTTGGCCATCACTGTCGTTCAGTCAATGCACGCCACCTGACGTCGAGCCACCACCACCATTGGCTTTCCCTACGTGAGGCGCCGTTGCACCATGAACGTTGGCCACCAGATCGTCACCGTCGATCAGAAATCGGCTCCACCCCCAAATCTACTCGAGATAAAATTCTCCGCCTTTGTCGAACTTCGCTGTCGCGGACCGCCGGCGTTGGGACCGCCGTGCCACCAGTAACCAACCATCTTTAGTGACCCTCGCCTGAAATGACCTCCACCGCCGCCAATCAGCGGAAATCCAATTTGAGCTTCGCCGGAAAACACCTCCCCCGTCCATCTCGAATTTCATGCCACCAAGGGCATAATTTGGTTGAGCACCCGAAGACTAACTTGTCGAGCCCTGACTCCTCTCCAACTTCCTCAACTGCGCCACCATCTAATTCTTCACGGATTGGCTAGAATTTAGCCAAAACCGAAACTGATTTTTAGGTGTTGACCATCGATTTCTCCCAATCCATGCAATGATAGGTCCCCAACTTTTTGTGGTAGGTAGAGACCATGATGATCTTCAAAACCCAAAAACCATTTGTGATAATTGTTGGAGGATTGAGAGATACAAATGCTTTTGTATTCTGGGGCTTTTCTATAAATTTACAAGAGGGGATGCTGCAAATTTGGGGGAGAAGGAATAAATGAGTGTTCATGAAGTAGTGGGGGTGTAATATAGTAATGGGGTGTAATATTTTAATATTTTCTTAGTTCACGCTGTCTCCAATCGACAGTTATCGATGCCCCGGCCACACACGAACTCCGTTGGCGATGAAAATTAACATGCTTCTATGTCTTGACGATACGGTCCCAACAAAACTAGTTTTGTCGAATTTCGAGTTCTTTCGCTCAGAAAGCTCTGTTTCTGGCTTAAATGGCTGATCGATTCATAATTTATTGTGTACGGCCACATACCGACTCCAAAAATTCCAGAGAAATAAATCTGGCTATGTTTTGACGATACGGTTCTAACAAAACTAATTTTGTCAAATTTGAAGACCGTTTAAAAAATGGCCAATTTCTGGTCGATCCAAATTGACTGAAACTGTCAAAACACGTTTTCCCTTGCCACGCTCACATATTGATTCCAAAAATTATGAATTTTGGAATCTAGCAATAATTCAACATTCCGGATCCAACAAAAGTTGTTTCATCGAAAATGGAGGTTGTTTGCATAATGGCTATTTTTAAGGCCTTTATATATTAAAATATATATAAATTCCACAACGACTTTTCTAAATTTTAAACTGGGCGTAACTCTCAACTTATAAAATTAAATCTCAGTTTCTTACATCCGTTAGGAAGATATTATCAAACATATTCAAATATTTCTTATTTCGTCCAATTCCGACTTATAATGAATTCTGTATATTCATTTGAAATTTGAAATCGAATTTTCAAACTACCGCGCCATTTCAAGCTCGTTATATAATTAAAATAAATGTATTCGTTTTAACTTCGTTGAAAATAAATTTTTCGTCAATATTATTTAAAATAATTCATTTTAAATATTCAAAATTCATTAAATATTCAAAATTTATTAAATTATCCAAAATAAAAATTTTAAATTGGTCCTGATTTTCCGAGTTGTTACACATTCTCAACCCAATTTATTTATTTAAAGATAATTGGATTATAATTCTAGTTGATAACTATTTCATTTCGATAAAAAAATATTTTTATCTTTTAAAAATATGGAATTTTTCATCCAAATACTTTCGAAATCATTTATTATGATTTTACACAAATTATTAATATTTTTAATAATTTTATTAAGGCCCTTTCAGTCAATTTCCATAAACAGTCATCGAACTGCACTTACAACGACCTTTTCCAAATTTGATTTGGACATAATTCCAAATCTAACCGTTAGATTTCAAATCTCTTATATTTGTTGGAATGCTCTTTTCGATACGAACCCAACAGTTCCGGTTTTAGGAGAATCCATTGGTCGGATCTCTCGTAATGTCAATTCGAAGTCAATGGTTGAAATTCACAAACTGCCGTGGCGCGGCACGTTCTATTAAGGCAATTAAATATCTATAATATATATATTTCATCGATTTCCATTTAAAACGCATTTTATAAATTCGTTTTAAAACGATTCCAACTTCATTTTCAATTTTAAATCAAAATTGAATTTTCCTTATCATTATAATACATAAATGATAATATTTTCAAAATATCAAATTTTGAAATCATTTCCTTTTCGATGTTCATTATAAAAATGAATAAAATCGATATAAATATCGTTTACGTCGAAATGGAGTTAATCTAATCAACACGGCTTCATATATTTCAATATTTTCGTGTCCATCCCAAATCGGACATCAAAATCAAATTTTGATTCATTACTGAATATTATTTTAAAGTATTGATTATTTTAATATATTCATTATTCGTCCTTTCAAAATATCGTTAATTTAAAATATTCGTTCTTTCCGAATTGGAATCAGACACATTCAATTACCATATAATTTTATTTATATGGATTTCATACACACATGTACACAACAATAATCAAACACAATCAACCATCATCCAGAGTGCATTACACAACTGCATAAGCGTTAAATATAGATAATTCACGCTTACAACAGTCTATCAACCCATCGATTGACATACGACTAAACAATTGGGATTAGTGTACGTCAAATATCATCCCAATACCCATGTGGGGTTTCAACCAACAAATACTGAATGTTATTTGTGTAGTTGGGCGATGTGTAAAATTATCGTCCCAATCAATATCAGTTAAATGGGTGTACATAAACAAATCGTTCGATTTATAAATGAATATTTATTTTATTCATATACACGTTAAAAATTCTATTTTTAACGATAAACTATTTATTTCAACACATGAATATTTTATACAGTTCATTTATACAATAAAAATGATATTTTTATTGTTCTAACCTTTTTAGAAAATTTAGGCAGCATAACGGCGCGATACTAGAACCGGAATAAGGTCTAGCCTTATCCCTTGCCAAATAATGGCTCGTGCTATATACAAACCAAATTCTAACCAATCCAATTTACATCCCTAATCAAATTCAACCAAACAAATCACTAAATCCAAAAATCAACCCAACATCCATGGTTTCAAACAAAGGTGTCTGGTGCTACTAAGCACTGTCTGCTTCCTAGTATATATATTTAACTAGAAAATAAATTAGAGTGAGAAGTTCTCACCTTTGGGATCCACTCCTCCATTCTATTTCTGAACGGTTTGGATTTGGATTTGTTTCCAGTCAGTCCCATCGTCATCTGTTTCACCCGATTTTTATATAAAAAATCACATTTTTCTTCTAACGCTATATAGATAAAAAAATCACATTTTTATAATGTTATTTATATAATAAAAATCATATTTTTATAATGCTAAAAATCATATCTTTTATTTTTTTGAAAAACTAATCTTTTCATTATAAAAAATCTAATCTTTACATTATAAAAAATCTGATCTTTTCATTATTAAAAAATCTAATCTTTTCATTTTAAAAATCCTAGCTTTTCTATTTTAAAAATCCTAGCTTTTCTATTCTAAAAATAAGATTTTTATATAATAAAATAAAATAAAATTAGAAAATGTAACAACCCGGAAAATCAAAACCAATTTTTTTTTAATTTGGCTATTTTAATAAATTTTGAATATTTAAAATAATTTATTTTAAATAATAACGACTAAAAATTTAATTGGATCGAAGTTATAGCGAATATATTTATTTTAATTATAAAACAAGGCCTGAAATAGCGCGGTAGTTTGAAAATTCGAATTTGAACTGTGACTGAATGTATAGGATTCAAAATAAACCGGATTTTAGTGAAACCAAAAATATTTAAATCTGTTTAAAATTATCGTTCTAACGAATCTGAAAAATCGAAATTTTATAGCGGGAATCAAAAGTTATGGCCAGTTGAATATTTAGAAAAGTCGCTATGGAATAAATATAGCCCGTAAAAATAGTCATTTTGCAGACAACCTCCATTTTTGACGAAACCACTTTTGTTGGATCCGAAATGTTAAATTATTGCAACGTTTCAAATTCCATAATTTTTGGAATTAATATGTGAGCATGGCAAAAGAAAACGTGTTTAGTTAATTTCAGTCAATTTGGATCGACTAGAAAATGACCATTTAATGAAATTAGTTTTGTTGGGACCGTATCACCGAAACATAGCCAGATTAATTTTTCTGGAATTTTCAGAATCAGTATGTGGCCCCATCAAATTAAAATGTACGTTCAAATCCAAATTTGAATGTTTTATATTTTAATTTGAAGAAAAACAGACTGAAACAGTCGAATGGGATTATGAAACATATTCCATTGTGTTCGGAATAGGGGTATTTAGTTGGGGGCGGCAGTCATTGGGTTTGGATTTGAGTTCGTATTAGAAAACCCCATTTTAGAATTTAATATAAATTTCGACCAATCAGAAAAATTCATTCATAAATAAAAAAATAAAAAAGGCGGATTTCTCTCTCCCCGACACCCGATCGAAGGCAGAAACCCTCCCACGCCTTCTCTCTTCGATTCCTCTTAATCCGCTCCGTATTATCGAAGGCTCCAGTTGAACTTCTTGTAGATCTCGCCTACCTCTTTAAATCCATACCAGCTGTGTCCTCCCTCATCGCTCCATCATCGAGAATCGCGCCTCCAAGTTATGGCGCTTCAACTCGCCACCGAACCACCTAGGCAGCGTCGACCTCGACGCAACCACAGTGCATGGGAAGCCCCCACCTCCCTCTACGACGCGGCACAGGTCGATCATCAATTCGTTTCACGGTTTGGCCATAAAATCAAAACGTAGTTTTGAACGAGTTCAGAGAGGTAGCGGCTTTGGTTTATTTGAACTGATTTCAACAATTAAAAGCGTTGCAAACTTATAAAAATCATATCTTTTTGCTATGTTGTCGAAATCCAGTGAAATAAGAGACATTGGACTTGTGGCGACGTCTTCAACATGCTAGAAGAGACCGGAGAATTTTTGGAGCTTCCTACAATTTTTGAAGGAGAGGAACCCAATGTGAGATTTCTAAATTCAAATTTGAATGGAATAGTGATGTATAAATTATACGATCGATGTATAAGTTATATAAGCATTGTATACCTCATGTATAAGCGTTGTATAAATTATACGTGCGATGTATAAGTTATATATACGTTGTAAAAATCATATGTGCATTGAATGGAATTGAAACGAAATGGAAATATATTTATATACGTATATATATATATATATATACTCCCCTCGTTCACAGACCATGGATGATATATATTAGTTGTGATTGTTTGGATTTTGGTTGACGTGAAATTTGGTTGATGAATGCGAATGGTTGAAAATGGTAGTTTGTGGTTGAAACAAAATTGGAATTGTTTGTCGAAAAATTCAATGTGATATGAAAATGATTGAAATGATTAGATCATTAGGATAAGCTCCTTAGGAAACGCCGCGAGGCCTAAGGTAGTGCGAGGAGCCGTACTCGGGACGGTGCCGGTTTTAAAACCCCTACCGTTATGCTGCCAAAATTTTCTGAAATATTCGTATGTTTGAATTTCATTCATGTGTTGATAAAATATTCATATTTTGAAATAAATTGTTTTAACAATAAAAATCACATTTTTATTATATATATGAATTGCTAAAAATATTCATGTTTGAAATAAAATGTTTTAATAATAAAAATCACATTTTTATTATATATATGAATCGCTAAAAATATTCATGTTTGAAATAAATTGTTTTGACAATAAAAAATTATGTTTTTATTATAGATATGAAGTGTTAAAAATAGTCATGTGTTGAAATAAATATTTGTTGGCTAAAAATATTATTTTTACCACATATATAAATGAAATGGTTTGGAAACCGAAGAACGGATTATATATATATAATTAAAATAGAACGAATAACGACGTTGTAGTTCGTGTTTTGAAATCGTGATTTTAAATGATTATTACGGGAAATCCGACCATCGGATTTTCCTGAAACCGAAACCGTTGGTTCCACTTTGAAAATATCTTTCCAGCAATACCAAATTTGTAAAGATCCAACGGTTAGATTGTGTGAAATGTTTAATTCAAATCTGAATCAAAACAGCGCCAGAATGGATTATATTTATAATATATATATAATTAAAATAAAACGAATAACGACGCTGCACTTCGTATTTTGAAATCATAACTTTAAACGATTGTACCGGGAGATCCGACTGTCGGATTTTCCCAAAACTGGAACCGTTGGGTCCGTTTGGAAAAGATCTTTCCAATGATATAAAATTTGTAAAGATCCAACGGTTATATTTTCAGATATGTGTAAATCAAATATGAAGAAAAACAGCGCCATGGCCGCGTTATGGCCTGAAGCGTTGTTTAAATAAATGGGCTATTTTTAAATAAATAAAAATAGCGATAAATCATTATAAAATATTATAAACTATATGGAATGGAAATAAACCGAATTTACTTGGTTTATTGGATATTTGATGGTTGAATGTGTTTGACATGAAAATTACATTAAGGAACTGAATTATGGATGTCAAGTAATTTAACCACGGAAATGAATTGATTTGAATTCTAAATATATATGAATTATTTGAATTCTAAATATGCATGAATTATAAATAACCAAGGAAATGAATTGATGGTTGAATGTGTTTGACATGAAAATTACATTAAGGAACTGAATTATCGGACACTACGGTGCTGATGGTTTGGTCGGGATATGACCAGTTTACGCCCCATAGGGCGGGGAAACGCAGTGTTCAAGCATTTTTGTAACAACCTGCAAATTCTGAACCAATTTAAAATTTTTATTTTAGAAAATTTTAATGAATTTTGAGGTTATAATATAATTTATTATTAATAATAATGGCTAGAATTTATTTTTATCAAAGTTAGAACGAATAAATTTAATTTAAATATAAAAGGGAATTAGAAATAATGCAGTAGTTTGAAAAGTCAAACTTGAACATTGACTGACCGTACAGGATGCAAAATTTAACGGATTTTAGTGAACCCAAAAATATTAGAATCAATTTAAAAATATCTTTCTAACGAATCTGAAAAATTGAAATTTCATAGCGGAAATCAAAAGTTATGGCCAATTCAATTTTTAGAAAGGTCGCTGTTGAATTTATATATATAATATATATGGCCCTAAAGGCTACTTTTCACATATGAAGGAATTTCGACTCGAAACCACTTCCATTGAGTTCAGAATGACGTTTCTGCATTGAAAAACAGTAAGCACTTATATATTTTGAGTTTCGAAAATTATTTGTTTAAAAATGTATTTTTAATATTAAATATATTGGCCTTAAAAATAGTCATTTTTCAAACGACCTCCGTTTTCGACGAAACCACTTTTGTTGGAACCGGAATGTCAAATGATAGCTAGATTTCAATTTTTAGAATTTTTCGAATTAATATGTGTGCATGGCAAAAGAAAATGTGTTTTGACTATTTACAGTTAAATTTAAGTGAATATTAGGCTCACATCCCTATTTTGAAACTTAATTAGGCTCACATCCGGTCATAAACTTAATATAAATTAGGTCCCTGTTTTCAAAACTTATAAAATAATAATTTAAAAAAATAAAAAAAATTTGTAAATTAGTAATAAAATATATTACGCATTATACAAAAAATTCAGTTCAAAAAACAACAAAAAAAATGTCAGAAAGAAGAAAACAGCAAAAAAACTGAGTTAAATGCATAATATTATGCACGTTTTTGATTTTATTGCATGCATATGTGCAATTATTTCAGGTCTTCCAGCGCATAGATTTAAGTTAATATTTCAGTTCATTTTTACTTGCATCTGAATGTGCAAATTTCTCAGAAAACATGCACACATGTGTGCAAAATTTTTATAGGATAACACACTGGCTAAAAGTAGGGACCTAATTTATAAAAAAAACAAAGTTCTAAAATTTTTTTAAACCCGCCCCCTATTTTATTTTTTCCGCCTTTTTGTATTTTTATAAAAAAAATGTGAATACGTTCATAAAAAAAAAAAATTCTAAAATATGGAAATAATGTCAGGACTCTACGGAAATCAAAAAAAAAAAAAATAGTTGCATACATTTATGCAATTATTACTGATAATTGCATATATGTATGCAACTTTTCTGTAAGCTGTTTTCGGATTAAAATCTGAAAATAAACCAGCACAAATGTATGCAAGTATTTGAAATTTTTGCGCACATGTATGCATTTATTTGCATGAAGAAAATCCAACGAAGATGAATGTAGTGAAAAAAGAGCACGGATGTATGCAGGAAAATGATATATGTGCATACTATTATGCATTTAACTGCATATTTCATTTTTTTCTCTTTTTTTTATTTTTGACGCCTTGTTTGATGGTTTTTTGTTCTGAATTTTTTAGCACTTACATGTTTTATTTAAATACGAATTTACGTGATTTTTTATATTTTTTTTATATTTTTTTGATGAATTTTCAGAAAATAGGGACCTAATTTACAATAAGTTTATGACCGGTTTTTTTTTTATATTTTGAAACTTAATAGGGACCTCTAAAAATCGCACCCTTTAAATTAAATATTTAATTATTACAAACTTCGAAAATTTATGACCGGTGTGATGGTGGGACCGAGTTGGCTCAGATTGGCGGCGCAGGTGGAGGCGGGTGCGGGCTTCGAAGTGGCGGAGTCTGATCGGCGCCTAGGTGGCCGAGGAGGCGTGCGCACGGAAGGATAGGAGGAGCATGGATGGGTTCGGCGTTTCTTGAGTAGCGTGATAACGAGGAAGGTCTTCTTTTTATTATTATTATTTTATTATTTAAATATTTAATTTATACAAACTTTAAAAATCAATATCTCTTTCATACGAGGTCCGATTGACGAACCGTCAGTTGCGTTGGACTCGTCTTTCCGAGATCTTCGTGAGGGCGTAGACCAGAGCTGATTCCGAGACAGTTGAATTTTCGGCCATATCAATGTGAGAATTTCTGATTTTAACATTTAATTAAATAAATAAATTGTTTTATTGATGTAAAACGTCTGTTTGTGTGTTATATATGCAGAACTGTGATGTAGTGAATTTTTGTCTATGATTTGATGAATTGTTTTGTACTGTATTGCTTGGATCTGTTATTGTATGAATCGATTTGTATTAAATCAACAAATATACTACATATATGATTTGTTATGTTAGAATTGACAATGAACAAATATACTACATATATGATTTGATGTGTTAGAATTAACAACGAATTAATATATTACATATATGATTTGTTGTGTTAGAAGCGATGACAACAAAATCTTCATTTTGTTAAATAGAAAAGTATATATTCATTTTGTTAATAGAAAAATATGGGAAACATTTAATATTCTTTTTGCGTTAAAATAAAAAGTTAGAAAAGTGGCTAAACATAAAATATTCTTTATGTTAAAATAAAATGTTAGAAAAAAAATTTAACATAGGATTGAAAAGAGATTATTTTATTTACATTTTTGGTAAATTGTAAATTTTAAAATGATATTTTTATTTACATTTTATATATGTAAATAAAAACCTGAATTTGGGAAAGGCATTTTTGTTTAACATTGTTTTTGTTAACTGAAAGAACAAGATCAAACAATACATTTTATTTGTACGTTTTACTTTTGAATAAAAGAACCATTCTTTTATTTGTGTTTTTCAACACAAATAAAAACATAGAAATTGAACCATTCTTTTATTTGTCCCTCGACACAAATATTAACATTGAATTTAAATTGCTTCTTTTCATTTGTGTATTCAACACAAATATATCATAGAATTGGAGTCACCTTTATTTGTGTCTTTATCACAAATATGAACATTGAAATAAAGTTATTCTTTTTATTTGTGTTTTCAACACAAATATTACATAGTAAATAAAGCTATTCTTTCTATTGTGATCTTAAAACAAATATATGCATAGCAAATAAAGTCATTCTTTTTATTTGTGTTTTAACACAAATATATACTTAGAAATAAAATCATTCTTTTTATTTGCATTTACAATGCAAATATTACATAGAAATATAAGTTTTACTTTTTATTTGCATTCCACCATGTAAATTAAATGTTGGAAATGGAAGTACATTTTTTTTATTTGCATTCTACAATACAAATAAATATAGAGATTAAAAGTTCACTTTTCATTTTCATCTCACAATGCAAATATTCTTTGAAAATAGAAATTGTTCTTTTATTTGCATTTTCAAATGCAAATATGCTTTGAAATAAAAACCGTTCTTTTATTTGCATTTTGAAATGTAAATATACATTGAAATTCAAGTTCATTCTTTTTTTTGCATTTACTAATGTAAATAAACATTAAAAATAAAATTTATTCTTTTATTTGCATTCACAAATGCAAACACATATTGGAAATAAAGTTTTGTTCTTTTATTTACATTCACAAATGTAAACATGTTTTGAAGTTGTTCTTCTATTTACATTCAGCCATGCATATATAAATAGAAAATAGAAATTGTTCTTTTTGCATTCACCAATGCAAAATGTATATTGAAAACAAATTATTCATTTGCATTCACCAATGTAAATACAACCATATATTGAAAATAAAGTTTATTTCTTTGTTTGCATTTATCAATATATATGCATTGGAAATTAAGGTTTATTCTTTTATTTGCATTTATCAATGTAAATATTCATTGAAACTATAGTCTATTTTCTTTATCTACATTTTCCAACCCAAATGTACAAACTTTTATACATTTAACAGGATTTGTTTAAATTATACTTTGAAAATAAATTTGTTCTCTTATTTACATTCACTAGTGTAAATAAAATTTATAAACAAAACTATTCTTTGTTTGCTTTCACAAATGTAAATGCTCATTTAAATAAAATTTGTTTCTTTTATTTACATTCAATAATGTAAATACACTTTGTAAATGAGGTTCTTTTTACTTGCACACAAATATACTTTTAAATAAAATAAAAGTCACATTGATTATCTGCATTCCTTGTTGCAAATAAAACCTTAAAATACAGTTCATCTTTGTTTGCAATTCAATAATGCAAAAAAATCATCAGATTGAAAATTATATACTTGATTTATAATTTTGATATAAATAAAGATTGTTTGAAAATAAAGGATAGAATTTAAAAGTTACATTTTAATAACTAAATATTCACATTTTTATCATTAAAGTAGAATAGACAAAAACACTCATTTTGTCTAAATTAAAAGAATAAAACAAAATATAGCAGTTGCATGTTTATTAGATTTGAAACACAAATTATTCATTTTTGTAAATTTATGTTAGTTAAAACCAATTATTCATTTTTATTAATTTACATTAGTTAAAAATAATTATTCATTATAGTCAATTTATACTAGTTAAACCAAATTTTACATTTTGTCAGAAATATTCATTTTTGTCAAAATGAATTAATTGAATCAATTTGTGTGTGTGTGTGTGTGTGTGTGTATATATATATATACACACACACACACACGCACGTTTGGCAAGATATATACTTGTTAAGATAGGTTAGTTAAATCAAAATATTTATCATTTTGTCTCATTAGAATTGCCAAAACAAAATAACCATTTTTGTTTAGAGTCAAAATTAGCAAAATAGAACTTGTCAATAGGGACAAAGTTATTATGCTTATTCATTCATTGCAATAGAGATATTTTCTAGTCATCATTATATGTATTGTGTATTACACTCCCATTCACAAGTTACCCGACTGTGTATGTGATTGGGACGATAATTTTCACACATCGCCCAAGTGCACAAATTAGTTTATTATTTGTTTGATTGGTTGAAACCCCACACGGGTGTTGAGATGAAAATTTACATACACTAATCCCAATATTTAGTTGTATGTTGATCGTTAGATCGACGGGCTGCGATGAGCGTTATTATTTAATTTCAACGCTTACACAGTGGAAATTACACTTTGGATGTAATGGATGACTTGATGATTATACTGTTATTGTCATACATATGATGTGTGTGAAATCCATATAATCCAAATTATATGGTAAATGTTTGAGTCGCATTTCGATTCAAGTGTTCTTTTAAATAAGACTATTTTTACATTAGAAATCCTTTTTATATAAAGTGCATCTAATTTCATAATACATATTGTTAATCAACTATATGTTAAACAAAGAATATTTGTAAAAGATAAAGATTTGTAAAATAAGGAATACTTCTCATTTAGAATCTTTTATATAAAGAATATTTTTATGATTATTTAAAAAAAATATGTTTTTAAAAGAATACTAGCATTTGCAATTATATTTTGTGATATGAAATAAATTGAGGTGTGAAGTGGATTTATCGTGGACGATGTTTTAAAATGACATTTGTCCTTTAATCTAGTTTACATTGAAATTATTATTTGGAACTTATGAATCTATTTTATAGATTTAAAAGGGGCATTTTCTAAAAATCAAGTTTTTCATTTTAATATATTAAATTGGAATTAAGTGGAAATTCGATGGGTAATCGTCGAAACGGGCTTCTGTAAAAGAAGACCGATATTATATATAGAATTTAAGAGGCTTTGCCGTTATTCCATTTATACTATTAGTCCGATACAGAAATCTATATCGATTATGTATTGATTTGATTTCTGTGAAATTCCCTATTTCGGAAATTGATTTATTGATTTCATTTTCAGTGTTTATCTTTGATAAAATTAATGAGAATCTTTTAAATGAATATTTTACTAAAAGAATACTCGGAGTTGGAATGTGACGAAATGTGTGATTTTCCAATATTTGTTTTTAACCCCAAAATACGCGAGTTATTCAGAAAGACCGGGTTTAACCCATTCTGAATAATCATCACGACGATCAAGAGTCGAAGATGAAGACGGTGATTGAAGACCGAAGATTTTCACTTCGTTGGGATGATGATGACTGGTATCTTGAATTGGGATTGGCCTTCCAAGGCAAGGTATTTGGTGATGGTCGTCCAAACGCAGTTGGAGATCGACGGACACATTGTTTCGCTCAGACCCTGAGCGGACTTGTAAATGGATTGTGTGTCTGACATTGTATTCATTTTTGCTGTATTTGTTGAACGCTACTGATTATATATTTCTATTTGGTGGTGAAGAATTTATTCTTTACTTATCACCCTTCTCTAAGACGTATGAGCTTAGAGGTTATATATATATTGGCAGATGATCAATAATATGGTAGGGTCTGACAATGTGACATGCTAAGATGCAAATGATCAAGGCTTTGTTGAAAAGCAGGCCTTGTGGTTGATGATCAAAGCATAACCTGTTTAGGCATAGCTTTGTGTATAACGTGACTTCGCGAGCCTCACACCCCGGTATGAGTCAAAAACGGGATTTGGACTGCAGGGAGTGCACATGTTTCCTTCTAGCTAGTAGTGTTTAGGTTTTAGCACGGCCCGGCATTTTACTTATGTGGATTTGGATTGAGGTACCTCGGGTTTTTATAGGCCGGAAGTGGTCATACTATAGGTTCATAGGAACCGGGAAACGTGTGTTCAGGAATTGCCAATCCACTACCGTTAGGTGGGGACCGGCCCTGAAGATCCAAGGGTTAACTGCGGGGGATCCTGAGGCATTTGCTAGAGTGTCTCGAATCGGAAGAGGACGATCCCTAGCCTCGATTTCAGGACAGAAAACCATTTTCCAATACGACACTACAGTTTTGATTGTGAACTTATATATGGCGACAACATAGTAGGATGGGGTACTATGCCGTCTAAGATTAATACATTTATATTGAAACGTTTTAAATATATATACACACTAATAATAATATCGTTTTTACGTATCAAGCATCTTTTGACCATTATAAGGTAAAACTCTATCCTTTGGTGTTCGTTGCATTGTGTGATGGGACCTGGGTCTTATAATGGTTTCATTTTTCTAAAAAGCATTACGTTATTATTTTAATTATGCACTGGCAATCCAATGGAGTAAACCCGTTCCGCGTTAGCGGCGTGGTCCTGTGATTAGCCTACTTATTAGATAAGTTAAGTATAGAATTCTCACACCAGTCCCACGACTGACCTGTAGTTTGTTTCATTTTGCAAACTCGGGTGCCCTCTTTCCACACGGGCAGTCGAGTAGCTTTTTGCAGATATAGTTAAGCAGGATTCTGTATTGAAGTCTGAAGCTGGGTCCAGAATATTGATGGCCTTTCGCTGAGATTAGTTCCGCTGCAATGTATTTAATTTATTGTAAATGTATCTTCCGCTGTATTATTTATCGATGTACTCTGATATATTCTGTACTCTGATGTAACATTTATTATTGATGTTATAAAAGTCTGTGTTGTTTTTCTGATGTGTCGCATGCCCAAAGTTAACGTACGCGGGTTTTGAACGGTCTTGATCGATCTTGCGATCGATTAGGGTCGGGCGAAATTCGGGTCGTTACAATTTTAATCCACTCCATGTGGACCGGCCCTGACGATCTAAGGTGTAGTTGTGGCTGTTCATGAGACATGGGCTAGATTGTCTTGAAGCAGTAAGGACGATCCCTTGCCATGGTTCATGACGGAAATCCAATTTCCAAATACGACATCGAGCAGTTTTGATTGTAAAACTATATATGGCGACATGATATATGGTACCCATGCCATCTATGATTGATACTTATGATTGAAATTGTTTTTGAAAAATATAAGCACTAGTAATAATATCAAATGCTTTTGTTTTATACGTATCAAGCATATTTTGGCCATTATAAGATAAAACTCTATCCTCCAGCTTGCGTTACATTGTGTGATGGGACCTGAGTCTTATAATGGCTTCATTTTTGTAAAAAGCGTTGCGATGTTTAAGTGATTTACTTGTTTTAAACACTGGCAATCCAATGGAGTAAACCCGTTCCGCGTTAGCGGCGTGGTCCTGTGATTGGCCTTATTGTAAAATGAGTTAAGAAGATTTCTCATAAAAGTCCCATGACTGACTTGTAGTTTGTTTCACTTGCAAACTCGGGTGCCATATTTTCTACATGGGCAACCTTGTACTCAGGTTTTAGCAGGGTCTCTGGATAGCTATGGAGCTGAAGATGGATAATATCACTTCTATTATTCTGTTCATCTCTTGTTATGTATATTATGTTTTATTCCGTTGTAGGCATTTTATATGAAGCTGAAATTTTATTTTGTACTAAGTATGATCCTGTATACTATGTAACTCTGATGATTATTATTTATCTAGTGTATTCTGTTGTACATTATCTGGTGTAATTATATATTTGTGTTCTGCTGTCATTTGTTTATGTGTTATATTCCAAATATTACCCTTGCCACCGTGGAACAGGGGTTTGGGGTCATCACATAAAACTCACTGTTGTTCGTCGGGGAGGGAGGAGGAGGGGCGCTGGTGGTTGCCGGTGGTGGTGGGAGGCTGCGGCATGTCGTGGTGGGGCCCCATTGGCTGGCGGTAGGCTGTTTTGGGTTAGGGCTCGCGGTTTACTGAAGAAAGAGGAGGGGGAAGGAAGGAGGCGGTGGTGGGGGTGACCGGAGGGGGCTCGTCGGAGTTGGTGGGTGCGGTGGAGGTCGGCGCGACAGTGGAGCGGCGGTTTCGTCGATCGATTTGGAGGGGGTTTCCTGAACGACGGGATTTTTTATTTTTATTTTTTTGATTTTGAAAATGAACGGGATGGTGGGGAGAGAGAATAAAATAAGGGGTTGACTTCTTTTTTTATATATTATTTAATTATTTAACTCCATAAAGTTACTTTTTAAATTCAAACTCCAAACGGATTCCCAACGTATATCGCCCTAGCTACTTACCCCTATTTCGAACACAATGGGATATGTCCCGTAAGCCAATTCGACTGTGCAACAACCCAAAAAATCAGAACTAATTTAAATTTTTTATTTGGCAATTTTAATGAATTTTGGATATTTAAAATGATTTATTTTAAATAATAACGACTAGAAATTTATTTTAAGTAGAATTAGAACATATATTTTTATTCAAATTGAAGTTATAACGAAAATTTTAATTTAATTATAAAAGGAATTGGAAATGGCGAGGTAGTTTGAAACTTCGATTTTAAATTTCATATGAATGTACAAGATTCAATATAAATTGGATTTTAGGTTAACCAAAAATATTTAAAACTATTTATAAATATCTTTCTAACGAATCTGAAAAATCGAAATTTCATAGCGGGAATCAAAAGTAATGACCAGTTGAATATTCAGAATGGTCGCTATGGAATAAATTAGCCCTGAAAAATAGTCATTTTGCAAACGACCTCCGTTTTCGACGAAACCACTTTTTTTGAATCCGGAATGTCAAATTATTGCTAGGTTTCAAATTTCATAATTTTTGGAATTAATATGTGAACGTGGCAAAGGAAAACGCGTTTGGTAATTTTAGTTTGAATTGGATCGACTAGAAAATGATCAATTTTCAAACGGTTTCCAAATTCGACGAAATTAGTTTTGTTAGGATCGTATCGTCAAAACATAGCTAGATTTTTTCTGGAAATTTTGGAATCCGTATGTGACCCCGGTAATATAAAATGTGCGTTTGAATTTAAAATATATTGATTTATATTTTAAACTCGACGGAAACTGATCAAAGCAGTCGAATAGGCTTACGAAACATATCCCATTGTGTTCGGAATGGGGGTTTTTGGTTAAGGGTGATAGTCGTTAGGTTTGATTTGGAGTTCAGACGAAATTATGTAAATTAGAGAATTAAATAAAATAATAAATATATCTATATATTCTTTTATAAACCAGGTTAAAACCCTTGACCCTTTGCAATCGTGGTCAATGGAGGAAGAAGCCATCGTTCTTCCTCAAATCAACGGCAAAAATATTCATGTTTTCCCCTTTTGATCTCTCTCAATCCAAAGCGAAATAGAACCTCAATCCAAAACAAAGATCGAATAAATTTCCAAGTTCCAAGTTGATACCGGCCAAAGGAATGTTCATCTCGAATTTCACCAGAATTTCTGCGTCGAAGGGGCACCCTTCGCACTGGTTTTCCCGCTGATCTGGGCCACCTTGCTCGTCGTGCCTCCTGCTGTTGGCGGCTCTCGCGTGGGCGCACCATTTGTTGCCTTCCGATCTTCGTCCGACACTTCGACATGACCTACGCAAGTGGTGAAGAGGAGGGAGCCTTTCTCGGTTGTCTAGGAACAAAAGGGAGAGGGTTTAGACCCTTAAGCTAGGTAATTAATTTTTAACCAATTAGTTTATTTATTTATTTTATTTAGTTAATAATGATAAACCTGATTTTTAACATGAAAAGTATTGTTTAAATTCTGATTTTAAATATAAGAATAGCATTAATTTATTTTCTGATTTTAATTATATTTTAGAATAGAATAAAAATGTAATATTCTACCTTGTAGAATAAAACTATAATATTTTACAATAGAATAAAAATATGGTTTTAAAAATATAAATACAAATGTTTTTAAAGTAAAATAGAAATATACATTGTTTTTGAAAATATAGAATAAAAATGGAATTTTTATAAATAAAGCATAGAATAAAAATGGAATTTTTATATGAAAAGCATTCTTTTGAAAATATGATTTTTAAAAATCTATAGAACAGTTAAAAATGTGATTCCTAATTATATATAACATCGTATTAAAAATATGATTTTTAATATATATACCGCGTGAAACAGATTGCGATGGAACATACTGGAAGCAATGTAGAATCCAAACCGTTCAACTAAAGAATGATGGAGTGGAAACCGATTGTGAGAACTTCTCACTATTATCTTTGTACAATTATTTAAATTATTTTGTCACTGCACATATGAACTGCTCCCCGTCGTCCACAGACCATGGACGACTTGTATGAATGTATTGTTTGTTTGTTGTGATTGGATTGTCATGTATTGATGTGTTGTATATAAAAATTATTTATATAGAATATATATATATTGTCATGAAATAAAATAAATATTCATTTACAAACCCGACGGTTTGTTTATGTACACTTATTCATCTGATTGGATTGGGACAATAAATTTTACACATCACCCAACTGCACAAATAATAAACAGTATTTGTTGTTTGAAAACCCCACACGGGTATTGGGATAATATTTGACATACACTGATCCCAATAATTAGTGCTATGTCAATCGATGGGTTGACAAACTGTATAAGCGTTATTTATTTATTTTAATGCTTATACAGTTGTAGAATGCACTCTAGATGTTGAATGAATTTTTAATGATTGTTTATCGTTATTATTATATATATGTGATGTTGAAATCCATATAACTAAAATTATATGGTAATGGATTGAGTCTGATTCCAGTTCAGAATTAACGAATAATTTAAAATAATATTCACTAAATATTGAAATGTGAAGCCGTGTTAAGTAGTTAAACGCCATTTTAACACGAACCGGAATTTTGTCGATTTTATTCATTTTATAATGAATATCGAAAAGTGATTTCAAAATTTGATATTTTGAAAATATTAGCATTTTAATTGAAATGATATGGAAAATAAAATTTTGATTTGAATTTGAAAACAAATTGAAATGGAATTGAATTGAAATCGATTTAAAACGAATTCAAAACGAATTGAAATGGAATTGAATTGAAATCGATTTAAAATGAATTCAGAACAAATTGAAATGGAATTAAATTTGATTTAAAATGAATTTAAAATGAAATGAAATGGAATTGAAATCGAATCAAATTGAAATCGATTTGAAATGAATTTATACTGGAATATTCAATTTTGATTTCAAATTGAAATGGAAGTGGAAATCGTTTTTAAAACGAATTTAAAATGATTTATAAAATTCATTTTAAATAGAAATCAATGAAATATATAATATATATTATAATGGCCTAAATAGAACACACCGTGCAACGGTAGTTCGCGAATTTCGACCATTAACTTCAAATGGACGTTACGGGAGATCCGACCGTCGGATTCTCCTAAAATCGGGACCATTGGGTTCGTATCGAAAAGAAATTTCCAATGAATATAAGAGATTTGAAATCTAACGGTTAGATTTGGATATATGTCCAAATCAATTTCAGAAAAGGTCGCTACGGATGCAGTTCGGTGGCCGTTATTGGAACCAACTGTACATGCAATAATAAAATCTGGAAAAATATGGAAAAATTATGTAAATTCATAATAAATGATTAGGAAAGTTTTGGATGAAAATTTCCAATTCTGAAAGGATAAAAATATATTTTTATCGAAATGAACTAGTTATTAGCTAGAATATTAATTTATTTATTTTTAAAATAATTAAATTGGATTTGAAAAGGGTTTTAAAAATAATCGGAATTTCCAATATATGAATTTGAATCAAAATTATCTTTGGAATATTTTGATATAGGATTCCGTGATTATACGGACATTATGGAGGAATTTGAAAGATATATATATCGTTATTCCAATACGATATTTGTTCATTTCAGAATTTGATATTGAATATAAGCCGATATATTTTCTATTCAGAGTCTTGTATTTGATATCGAATGGGATTTTGGGTTTGTCGTGAACGGTGTCTTCACTAACACTATTCTTAAACCCAGCTGAGAAAAGATTAAATCTTTTTATTTAGATTTAATGAGGTTTACCAATTAATTGACATTTAATTGGAATTTAATGGGAATTAATATTAGGGTTTATCGTGAACGGTGTTTTAAACAACACATGTTCTTTAACCCGATTATTAATGGGAATTGGTTTTTGGGTTTATCGTGAACGATGTTTTTAAATAACACTTGTTCTTTAACCCGATTAACAATGAAAATGGGATTTTGGGTTTGTTGTGAATGGTATCTTTAAAATACTGTTCTTAAACCCAGTGGAGTTAAAAGAATTAGAAACTAATTGGAGATTAGCTAAGTTGAATGGTTTCCTGGGTATTGATCTGATGTTAGTTTCGGCCTTTGGGATTAATACTTAGGGAATTGTTCTCTTACTAATTTACGGTTAGAGACTGATGGAATGGAATGTGATTTTGGGTTTACCATGAACTGTGTTTTAAGTGACATTGGTTCTTTAACCTAGTTAAAGATAAGATTAATTTCTTAGCTTTGAATAATCATTAATATTGATTTTTGGGAAGATTAAAACTAAGTGGAGTTTTAATGAATCTCTGATTAGATTGAAAAGTGAATGTGATAATTAAAATTATCAATTCAACAAAATGAACGAAAATGGAGTAGCACCAGTTTTACTCCAGGCGATAGCTAAATCTTTAATTAGATTTGAACATGAAATGGTAATTATTATTTACCGATAACACCGTGCTGTTATATATGGAGTATTACCAGTTTTGCTCCATGGGATGAATAGGTTGGGATTGGGAAATAAAATAAATGATTAATTCAGCGTAGTTCGCTAATCCCGACAAGTTTGGAAAACCTTAATATGGTTTGATATCCAAAGGAAAATTAAAGAATAAATTTAAAAGAATTTATCTTTGATAAAATTAATGGGAACCTTTCCCAAAGGGAAAAGAATATTTGAATAAAAGAATATTCTGGATTGGAATGAGGCGTATGATGTGTTGTTATAGCACTTGATTATAAGATACGCGAGTTATTAGGAAAGGCCGGGTTTAACCCATTTTGAATAACTGATACGACGAAAAGTCGAAGAGATTGAAGACGGTGCAAGATCGACGATCTTCGCATCGAATGGATGGGTTGCTAATGATGCTCATGATTGGAGTAGCTACCTTGAAAGGGCTAAAGTGGTAGTCGTCCGGACGTACCTGTTGATTGTACGGATATGCGAGGGCCTCTCTCCTATATTGGACATACGGGACAAGGAATAAGGTGCCTCCAGTTTCGTTCAGACCTAGAACGGACTTGTAAATGGATGGTGTGTCTGACATTGGATTTTATTCTGTGCTGATTGATCTCTATTAAATATACATCTACCTGGTGAAGGGGAATTTATTCCCTTACTTCACCCTTCTCTGAGACGTACGGGACCAGAGGTTGTATATCGATAGACATCATTTGCATGGCGTAAATTGCCTGTGTGGCAGGCCTAAGTGGAAAATGACCAAGGCTTCTGTTGAAAAGCATAATCTTGTGGTTGATGATCAAAGCACAACTTTAATATAGCATGGCTTTGTGTAGCGTTAATTCGCGAGCCTCACACATCGTTATGGTGGTAAACTGATGGTTAGATCAGTATGCTTTTGAGATGAGGACAGACAACGTATGGGTTGTCATAAATTCGGTCAACCGAGGTGAGGGATAGGGCACACCCCCGATTCCCTGATGGATAGAGCTAGCGATGTTTTCACATGCCTGCGATGTAGGCCGCGGTAACTTGTTTCCTGTATAGTGCGGATGTGCATTACGGTGTTTTCGCATGCCTGCGACATAAACCGTGGGGAATTACACTACGCGATAGATCTTTCGAATCAGTAACCACCATGATGGAAATCCAATTTCCAAATACGTGACCTTTAGGTTTTGACTGTAGAGCCTAGTATTGACGACATGATATATGGTACCCATGCCGTCTATGATTGATACATTTATATTTGAAGTTGATTTCTTCACTTATAGCAATAATAAAAGATTTGTTTTAAAACGTATCAAGCATATTTGGCTATTATAAGGGAAAACCTTATCCTCTGTCTAGCGTTGCATTGTGTGATGGGACCTGGGTCTTATAATAGCTTCATTGTTCTTTATTTAGCATTGCGCTGTTTGTTTTATGCACTGCTATTCTTGGGAGAAATCCCGTTCCGTGGTATGCGGCGTGGTCCCTCGATTTACCTAACTTTAAAATAAAGGTTAATAACTATTTTAGTTCTCACACCAGTCACATGACTGACCTGGAGTTAATTGTTTTAACCTAAACTCTGGGTGCCCTTATTTTCCACACGGGCAGCTAGTAGTTGGGTTTTGCAGATATTATATTCATAGGATCCTGGTTTACACCTGAAGTGATATTCGGAAAGCTCTGTATTTGCATATTTCTTTTAGTTGTGTTTTGTGTTATTTTTCCGCTGCTATGTATTTAAATGTAATTTAAATCTCAGATATTTTTCTGATGTATAATATTTATTCATACTTTGTTATATTTGTGTATTCTGATGGAATTGTTGTAATAAGCAATGAAATGTTCTTCTGTTTGTGTTCCGATTTGTCTTGTTATCTAAGCAATCCGGGCTTTCCTTTATGGGGAAGTTGGGTCATCATAGACTGTTCCAATCAGTTTTATCAAAATTAAAATATAAATTAATATAACGTTTAAAATTGATTTCAACGTACATTTTAATTTACCGAGGCCACATACTGACTCCAAAATTTCCAGAAAAATAAATTTGGCTATGTTTTGACGATACGGTCCTAACAAACTAATTTCGTCGAATTTGGAGACCGTTTGAAAAACAGTCATTTTCCAGTCGATTTAATTAAAACTGAAATTACCAAACATGTTTAAATTCACCACGCTCAAATATTGATTCCAAAAATTCTGAAAACTGGAATCTAGCAATAATTTGATATTCCGGATCCAACAAAAGTGGTCTCATCGAAAACAGAGGTCGTTTGCAAAATCACTATTTTTAAGGGCCATATATTATATAAATTCCGTAGCGACTATTCTGAATTTTCAACTGGACATAATTTTTTATTCCTGTTATGAAATCTGGATTTTTCACATTTGTGATTTTATTGAAATCCGATTTATTTTGAATCCTGTACATTCATTTGAAATCGAATTTTCAAACTACCGCGCCATTTCAGGCTCGTTATATAATTAAAATAAATTTATTCGTTCTAACTTCGTTTAAAATTAATTTTTAGTCGTTATTATTTATAATTAATTCATTTTAAATATTCAAAATTCATTAAAATTGCCAAAATAAAAAATTTAAATTGGTTCCGATTTTCTGGAATGTTACATTTTTTGTCGTTCTTCATAGATAGTATTGACAGTAACGTGTAGTACGTCAAATAATGCACGTTTTAAAAATATAACTAGCAAAATCCCCAAGATTTGCAAAAATTCATTAAAGGGGGATAATTCTTCAACTTTCCATGTTTTAAATATTATGATTTACCTATGAAACACTTATTTGATTAAGAAATACACTTTTGAACTTTGACTGCACCAGTTTTCAGGCTTTTTCCCATTCTTTAAAACAAATTTATGTTAATTTAACCTTTTCAGACACAAGTATGTATAAAAATCTTTCACTTTGTTTAAGCTACATACTATTTTATGCAAATAATAATAATAATAATAATAATAAGGTTTTACATTTTATTTGGCCCTAAGCTTTATTAAATGCCATAGTTTAGTTAATACTTTGTTATTGATTTCATGAATTTATACAAGCCTTCATTGTGATACATTTATAGTCTTCCTATCAAAGTAATTCTACAAGTGATTCATCCATAATTTGCACCGACTACATATATGTCAAGATTGGATATATTTTTTGAGGTTATTGACTGAACAATCAATATGCGGTATGATGTATAAGGTTGGTTGCTCAATGGTAAATTGTTTTTTCTCCCAATACAAAAGGCCTTATTTTAAATTTCTTATGGTGGGTTCCATTGTTATACTGCTTGGATCCTAAAAAAATTAGGTTCATTTTATCACATATAGTCGCTACTTTGCCTCTTGAAATAGGTGTACAATGCAAACTCATATCTCACATATCTTTTTGAGTTTATCATAGATTTGTATGTCGTTTACGTGGTTTAGTTGGCGTGAAACGGAAACATCTAGGTAAAGCAAATAGAGGATTTAAGTGTAATAGGTTTCAGGTTATTAACATGTTGCACATTGTTTATTGTTCAAAATTAATTTATGAATTGTGACAACTGTCATCGTACTCAACGGTTGATGTACTCTATGCAATTTACTCATATTCAATATGTCAGTTTCTTGCATAACAGCGCATCTATAAAAACCAGGGTTATGTTTTATTTCTATTACCCTTTCGTTTTTTCCTTTAGATACAATCTTACTTGGCACTTGGTTGTTCATCACACTACACCAAAGAAAATGCATCCTGATCAGTTTTCAAGATATCAAGTTACTGAAGTAAAAATGCACCCTTATTAGTTTCAATATATCTTGAAATTCTTGATGCTTAATTACTGCTATAAGAAATTCTGATCATTTTTGTGCATTTTATACCGGGTCTGACTGACTTTTGTGCAGACTTCCAAAGTTTACCTCCTTTCCAATCCAGAAAACATGAAGCTACAGAAATGCACCTTAAATTATAAACAATAAACACACCTTCATTTTTGGGTTAGTGAAGTGTTATAAATTCTATTGGGTGAGAAAGTGCCACTCACAATTCTTTATTGTAATCTACATGTCCATTTTGTTATAAAATTTTAATTTGTTTATTTTCACATTTAAACTTAGCTACTGAAAGTACATTGCACTTTTCTTGTTTCTTTAGTTTGTTTTGTATGAAATAGTAAATCTATTAGCTAAAAATATAACATTTGTCATGTTCATTCCGCAGAACCAAAATAATGTTTTATTCTTCATTATTTTTTAATTAGCATCCAATGGCAACAATAAATACTTACGTTTATTGCACTGTAGATTTTTAGAAATTTGCCGACTACAATACCCCTACAACAAAGAAAATCTAATGTTGTTTTTCACTTGCAGTCCAAATGAGCCAACTACTACAAACTCGGTAACATTTCCCATTCCTAGTATGTGCTCCTAACTTCCTATGATTGTGAATCCTTACAATTTATAACAAAAACGAGTTTCTTTTATTTCAATTAGCTCCACCAGCCTGTGTCATTCCAAGGCAAACAATTTTTTCTATCCATTGGCAAATAGCAGCCATCAATCTTTTTTACTCACCATCCACTTTTTGATATCAGCCTGTGATCCCTTACTTTTTACCAAGATATTTACCATTTAGATTTGCATTTGACAAAAGAATCATTTCACTAATTTTGGCATTGGACTATATATCTTATTGATAATTGATCTTTGTCAGAGAATTTTTGTAATTTTTGGAGCAGAATAATTTTCTCTTCGATGATAAGGAAATATGTAGGTACACCAAATGAATTAGAACATATATGCAAAGGTTCTTTTGTTTTATCTTGCATCCAATTTCGAAGAAAATAAAATAGGAACATTATGCATATTACCTATGTTCAAAAAAAATATGCTTCCGTATTTAGTTTGCATGTTTTTGTCCAAATATAAAAATAACGTCTCTTATTGTTTTAGTTTTATGTTCCTTCTGATATTTACCCTAGATTCATGTTGTATCCCACGTTTGAAATTTAAACTGGATGTTTTAATGAGTTTGACCTTTCATTCATGTAGAATTAGACCCAAAAAAAAAAAAGATAAACGAAGGGATATTACAAGTGAACTGAAACAAATTCGAATTGATTATATTTTCTATTATTTTGAGAAATTAATAGGAGTTTTATCCTTAAATTATATTGAAGTGAATTGACATAAGAGGACTAATTGACTTGAGTATCATTTATTACCATAAGATGAATATCCTAATTGATCACTTTTGAAGTCTTCCATCCATGTATTATTTACTAAGTACCTTAAATAAAAATTTGATTCTTTGAGCTGGTCTCATAACCAAATCATAATATAATTTTTTAACTATCCATGTATATGCTTGCTTTCCATCAATTTTTTTTGCCTATTTTCCATTCTGCTTATTTACTGACCTTCTGTTATTTCCATGTATTCCTTATTTTTCTTTATCATCAATTCTATGTACTATTCTAAATCTGAAACACTTCATTTTCTTATAGTAGAAATTTCCTCAGTATCTTTCGTGACCATCAACAATTTTATTCTTTGTGTTTGTTTGCAGATCGATAGATCTTGCATTTTCAGTCAAACCTTGTCAGTAATTTCATATATAAAAAAAATTATCGAAAATGAGCTTTAGTTCAAATTCTCAATAATAGTAGCTATAAACACCAGGTGCGTAACTTTTAAATTGCAGCAATTTTCATAGTCTATGCATCATTATTAGGTTTTTCATTATGTTTGTAAGTTTGATACTGATCTGTTTAATCCTATAATAGTCTTCATCATGATCTATTGATTTAAACCTATCTAGCCTGAACTTAGTAAGAAGAAGAACTATGATGAAGAACTCATTTTATTTGTTTACCGCTTTGTTATCATTTTATATGTAAGTCTGGATGATGCTCAACAACAAATAAATCTGATTTGGGAAATAAAAGGCACAACCAAAATATTTTTTATGTTTTCCTTCTTAGTATAAATTTATGTATATGTTTAAATTTAAAGACCTCCACTATTTCATTTGGTTTAAGTTTTCTTTTCTTTTTTTTATTCTTCATATTTTTTAAAACTCTTCCAAGTAATTAAATTAGATCATGAGGGAACTTAATTACCTAAAAGAGAAGAAAATCTTCTTTGTACATATACAAAGATTTGTTATTTTCTTTGATTTTATGATAATGAATTTGTACCCTCATTTTGTTATTGCATGAAACATGATATTTTGAACTTGATATATCATATATTATTCAACTGATAATTATTTTGATGGCTTGATTTTGGGCATGTTAAATGGCTAAGAATTGACTTACATCTAACAAAAAATAGGTACATTCAATACTTAATTGTAAACTCATAAAATTTTGAACTTAAACGAATATCATGTATTCCATGTTAACATGGAGATTTTGTAGGTTGAAGCTAATATAGTTCTCCTAACAAATGAAACCACCATGAGGTAGATAAGTACTAATTTCTTAGTTCTACCTACTGTTATTTAAGATTACTTTATTGTTAACTTTTCATATTAGGAGAATTTCTCATCATATTTGACATTGCTTTATTTGTGACTTTATTTATTCGGGTCTATATATATAGCTTCATTTATCAGTGAGGTTTGAAATAGTTCAGAAGAAAAGACATCCTCATATTTACTGCTTGGTTCTACTTTCCTTCTTCGAAGTTCTCAAGTATGGCTATATGATTATGTATTTTATTTTATTTTTTGAATTTTAACTTTCATTGCTATGTTGGAAGACTGCTTGGGTAAGTAAATCCTACACAATGTCGCTGAAATGTTTCTAATTCAAGTAGAGCTTTATAAACAAGCATTGAAAATTATTTGTTCTATTTTATCCTTCAATTTTTTCACAAGTTTATCAGGTTTATCGACTAAAATGTCAAATATCATTATAACATTAAGAAGAATTCACTAAGATGATAACATCAAAAAAGTATCAATAACAATAATAATACATGCGATGTAATTATAAATATGATTTTAACAACGCACATAAATTCTAATATATGAGGTGTAATATAAATGTGATTTTAACAACGCACATAAATTCTAATATATGCAGTGTAATTAAAAATGTAATTTTAACAACGCATATAAATTCTAATATATGCGGTGTAATTAAAAATGTAATTTTAACAACGCATATAAATTCTAATATATGCGGTGTAACTAAAAATGTAGTTTTAACAACGCATATAAATTCTAATATATGCGATGTAATCAGGGCCGGCCCTGAGTATTTATAGGCCTAGTGCGGATCCAAATTTTGGGCCCTTAAATTTTTTTTTTTATGAAATTGAACTTAAGTGTAAATGTGCTTTTACTATGCATCTCCATTGAGAAAATTGCATGTTTCAGCAAATTCATAAAGTTTTTACCCACATTTTCAATATGTCAACTAGAGGTCCGCACAAGCGACATCTCCATTTTAATATATTGATTGATGTCAACAAAGCATACAATCATATCTACTTTTGCATAGATAAATTACTATCAAGTACACGCATCCTGACAAGAAAAAGCAGCTCTAGTAAAGATAATACAGTTTTTTTTTTTGGGCCCCCCTGACCTAATGGGCCCTGTGCGGTCGCACGGCTCGCACTAGGCCAGGGTCGGCCCTGGATGTAATCATAAATATGATTTTAACCATTTCATTAAAAACAAAGTTTTTAATGTAAACATGTTTTATTTTGAAGACTTGCATGTTTGTCTTTTTACATTAAAAATGCATATTGTTAATGAAATCATGTTTTCATTTTTAAAACATGAACACCTTTCATATTTTTAACAATTCTATTATTACATTAAAAGTGAATTTTCAATGTAAAACATAATTTCATTTTAAAACATGTTTCTTTTCTACATTTCTATAATTACATTAAAAAGTGAAATTTTAATGTATAACATGTTTTGCATTTAAAACATGTACATTTTCTTTATTTTAACATCACATTAAAAATGTAAATTTTTGATGAAATCATGTTTTTAATTTAATGAAATCATGTTCATGTTTTTAATGAAATGATGTTTTCTTTTTAAAACATGTGCATTTTCTATTTTATTTAACATTATATTAAAAATGTGAACTTTTTACATGGAATCATGTTGGATTGAAAACATGTACATTAAAAATGTATATTTTTAATTTAATAATGTTTTGACTTTAAAACATAAACACTTTTCTTATTTTTAACTTTACATAAAAAATGTATATTTTTAATGAATTCATGTTTTTGTTCAAACTATGAACAATTTGCTAATTTCCGTAATGACATTATAATATGGCTTTTAATGGCTACATGCTTTTATTTCTTTCTAAACATGTAAATTTATCTAATTTCATGGATGACATTAAAATATGGTTTTTAATGACTACATGTTTTTATTTCTAAAACGTACATTTTCTCTATTTTTAACATTTCATTAAAAATGTATATTTTTAATGAATTTGTGACGACCCGAATTTCTGGTACCTTTTGAGCTGACTAAACAACACCAGTCCAACCCAAATTGCACTGGAAACTTAGATGCCAATAGAAAGGATTTAAAGGGTGAGAAGAAGATGAGAAATAAATATCAGAATAGAAGAAGAAGAATGAACACAACACAGAATCTCACATCGCAGCGGAACAAAATATAATATAGAAATAATCTTTATTGAGAGATTGAAAAAAAATACTTACAACATCATAGTACATTAATACATCTGGACAGTTATAGATATTTGTCCTCATATACAACACACAGCGGAATAAATACTAATACGTCTGAACTCCTTCAGCACGTCTTCTAAACTTCATAGTGTCCAAAAACCTGAACCTGAAAACCCCGGGCTAACCCAAGCATTACAAACACCCATTCAGTCTTGTGAACCAGAGTGAGAACAACTAGCAAAGTTTAAGGAAAATCATTCAACTTGATTTTAAAGTTCAAAAATATTTTTGAAAGAAAAGGATAATCGTAAGAACAAATACACACATAAATACGGACGGTTTTACCTTACGATAACCCAAAACATTTTTTTTGAAATCATATATATCTTCTGATATTATAATAGTGTCTAAATACAAATAAATAGCAGTCTAGCGGAAAGCTTGCATCTCACGCTCCACATATATAGTATATACTCAAAACCGCGGGCGTATATTGGAGATTGGATTCCGACTATGACAAGGTATGGAACCAACTGCCGATAGTGTATCTCTAGAGGCGAATACACTGGGTTCCACTACAACCCGACCCACACATGACCGACCACTCATTTCGCTTGAGTGTATCGAATGTATATCACCAACGGTTTGGATCAGCAACCGTTTCCCGAAAGGGACAGCATCGATAGATTAAAGAAGCAAAAGGAATTTCTCTAGATAGGTGATTATACACCCTAATGGGTGCGACCCACTTATCCATGCTGCCTGCCCGATTTTTTTCATTTCTCAGTTGTGAGGCTTGAGTCTAAAATTTACTTTTAGAACATCTAATCATCTTTTACTTTGTATGACATATTGGCAGATCCGTCAAATATCACTAGTGGATGTCCACAAAAATACTCTAGTTGATAAGAGAACCGTCGTCCTCCGCCACAACCAAGATACGTTTGAAGAAATCAACGTACGCGATTCCTTTGGAAATACTATGTCAGACACTCATCCATACAAGTCATCCAGGAACAGGATGAACCGAAGGCACTCTCCTATCACATCCTAGGAATCACCCTATAGATTGATAGCGAGTAGTCCTTGCAATCCGTAAATTCCAACCACGCCAGGATCACAGGCTATCTCTGGCCGTTAAACCAGAGATTATGAGTAATCCTTCCGCTTATGAAAATCCACGGTCCTCAATGCTCCGTCTTCAATCTTCTCTTCACATATTTGCTGGTCGGAATGGTTTTCGAATATAAATTCGATCCCGGTCTTTCCGTACCAATCAATCGTATAGGTCAGGTTTGATAGTCGGTGATTTAACTGTAAAATTATAATTGTGCGAATATAATGAGTTCATTGGTTCAGTATTCAGCATCACTTGGCCTTTTAATTTAAAATAATTAACAAATGGTTAATTAAAACTTCTAGACTTTGAATAATTTAAACATAAATTCGCTTCTTACTTTAATATAAGTGTCTTCTCGAAACTATATTATTTAAATACTTCAAACCATATATTATAGCCATATCTAATTCCTATTCTACTATTATTTCAAAACATTAGTTACAACGCTATTTATTATCGATTTAATTTGTCATTCGTAAAACGATCGTTACGACATCTCCTTTGGTTTCGTTATTTGAACACTATAATCATCACTTACTTTTTTAGAATAAACCCATTCTAAATCACATCTTCTTACTTTGAAACCATCGTTATATCTTCACAAATCTCCTTCATTTCTTTTTCTATGGAAATATCATTTCATATGCTCAAGCCCGTTTTAATTTCCTTTTATTTTGGAATCCATTATATATATTTCCAAATTCTCCAAAATAACGTTACATTATTATTTCTCAAAATAATTTCCTGTTAACATCTTTACCTTTTCAACTAATATCATCCCTCGATAATCCTGAAATCGTTCGAGTGGGGGCATTTTAAATTACCTCTAGTAACTTGATCAACACTGTTCTTATTTTAACTCGCCATTTACCCATTATATTTCACTTCTAATTCCCTTAATCGTTTTCCTCTTTGAAAGTCTCATTTTCAAAATCCCATTGTTAAGTAACGTTAAATTAAAACTTAATGTTTTTGTCTCATCCCCTTTTCAATTTTCATTTACCTCTCTGGTTTAATATAAACCCTTTTTAACTCCATTCCTTTATAACTTCGTTTATAAAATCTCGATTTTTAAATGTAAAAACTGCTCATCACTACTTCCAGAGTCCAGTTATATTTCAATATCAACTTTGATTCTTACTTCAATGAATCTCATTCATAGCGTGATCAATTAAATCATTAAAATAATAATTTAAATCGTCATTAACCATTGTAGAAATAGTTAACTTCTTATTTAACTAAATTAAACAATAAATTTCCTTTTTAAAATCTTATTTAAGTTAAAACAAATATTTTGTTAGATTAATTAAAATAAATTAATCAAATAACTAATTCCAATTGAGTTGAATTCATGAACTCCAACTATGATTATCTCATTACTCAACTCCAATTAGTTCTCCTTTTTAATTAATATTATTATATAATTAATTTCAATAATCTCATTTAATTCTCTCTTAAGAAACAATTAATCTAAGTTTAACTTTTATGTTAATTTCTCCTCGTCTGCTTATAAATCTTATTAACCAAAATAATCGATTTATATGATCATTTAATAAATTCTTTAAGAACTTAAATAATACATAATTTATGGTAATTTTCTTTTATTAAAATTTTATTCAAATGTATCAATTTCAAAATCCATTTCTAGTTATAAAACAAATTTATAACTTCATTATTGTCGATTCCCCCGACGGTAAATCAACAATTATAAAACGATGGATTTTTGGCCCTACCGATACCATTTACTCAACCAATATTGTCTATTGGTTAAAATAAACAACCGTTGAATTTAAATTCAACAATCAATGATCAATTCAATCATCCATTCATATCAGTTAAACGGTTCATATAATTATAATATGAAAATAAACAATAAATTTGAGGAATCCAGCTTGATCCCTCCAACCCGTTTTCCCTACATCCAAATATGTTATTTCAACAATATCATCTATTTAAATAAACAGATATAATATTCAACCATCACACTAACAGCAATCCAAACATCCATCAACCAATTAACAATCATAGCACACAAATATTTAAACCTGACTTATATAGAATATAAGCGGGATAAAAACTGAGTGAGTTGAACTCACATCGATTCGTCCGTCGCTGAATCAGTTCATTTTAATTAAAAATCTCAGTAACGGTCAACTCTGACCAAACCAGCTTGATCGTCGTGCTTGTCGATGCAGTTCCGACGCCACTTGTTTCAATCGCTTCCGTTCTGATAACGCAATCATATGTTATAAATCTAATACCACGGTCACTATATAATATATGAATACCTTAATTATATATATATATATATATATTAACCTATCTTTTATTTATGTTCTTGAGATACTGGGTCGGCATTATTTAAGCATGATAAAAATCTTGATTAGGAAAAATTTAAACATAATTTGGTAGACTTAAATACATTGTATATTTTAGGCACAATACTGGTCATCGTATATTCTACCCGTTCATTTAATTGGCCACTTAATTACAGGTGATTAGGCATCCTTAAGCATACAATTAGGCATACTGGAAGCTGGTTTGGCATCATTTCAATAATACTTTTACCTAGTACCCAGGTTGGTTAAATATACATTATTAAACGTTCAACAGGCACGCATATTATATAAACTGGGCACGCTATTTTGATTATGCCAACTCGAAACTGATTAGGCACGATTAAGTATTTAATTTGGCAAACGTAAATATGATTAGGACACACAAAAATGTTATACCGGGTCACGTTATCCCAGTATATGTATAAATATAAAAATTAGGCATCACTTAATATGCGATTAGTCATATCATACCAATACTGTTCATCATCGTTTGTTTATTTTACCTGCTGTTCTCGGTTTCAACTTCCCTTTCGTAAATATTAATTAACTACAAAATACGTTATAACTAACCCGTAGAGTAGGCATGGAAATTAACAAACAATTGGCCATACTGAAGGTGATAGGACGGTTTAGTGTAATTAGACATTTTTATAATCTACTGTTATAATTGGCGCAAAATAATTTAGTCAAAATAATATAAATATATACCGGTTTCACATCTCCCTGCTGTTGAAACCTCCAGTTCAATCAAAGCTTCACGCAGGAAATTTCAAGGCCATGCACCACTTCCCCTGTAACCATACTTCTTCTTCAAACAAAACGCTGAAGCTCCTTCCCTCAACTTTCGCATGCACCCAGTATACAACGCCTCCTCTTCAATACCCTTTTCCTTCCTCTCACCTGTTTATTTCCAGCTCACGCACGTATCACGTTCACACAACCATCCTTTCTACCATCTGTCCAAAACGCGACTACCCACACCCCACCTGCTTTGAACCCTTACTGTTATATTTTCTTCCCAACGTAAAATGACAGCTTCCCTACATGCCTTCCTTACTTACACGAAATCTTCCCCCTTTGTTCAGTCACCTACCGACCATCCCCATGCTGACCTCACCCCTCTAACGCGCCTTGAAATGAGAACGCCATGTGAAAGAACCCGTAACTTCCCCGTGAAGGAAAGAGCGGATACTTTGAGAACAACACACAAATGAAGGCATACGGAAGAACATTTCATTGTTATTACAACAATTCCATCAGATACAAGAATATACAGAGTATAAATGATTAAATTACATTCGACAAATATCAGAGATTACAATAAGTTACATAGCAGCGGAAAAATGTACAAAACACAACTAGAAGTGATACACGGATACAGAGCTTTCCGAGCATCGTTCCAGCTGTTAATCAGTACCCTGTGAATATAAATCTGCAAAACCAAAACTACTAGCTGCCCATGTGGAAAATAGGGGCACCCAGAGTTTAGGTTAAAACAATAAACTCCAGGTCAGTCATGTGACTGGTGTGAGAACTAAAACAGTTATAATTCTTTATTTTTAAAGTTAGGTAAATCAAGGGACCACGCCGTATAACACGGAACGGGTTTCCTCCCAAGAATACCAGTGCATAAAACAACAGCGCAATGCTAAATAAAGAAAGATGAAGCTGTTATAAGACCCAGGTCCCATCACACAATGCAACGCAAGCCGGAGGATAGGGTTTTTACCTTATAACAGCCAAAGCATGCTTGATACGTTTAAAACACATTATTTTGATATTACTATAAGTGTATAGTGTCAAAACATTTCAATCATAAATATAAATCATAGACGGCATGAGTGCCCCATCCCACTATGTCGCCATACTAGGCTCTACAAATAAAGCCGAAATACACGTATTGGAAATTGGATTTCGTCATGAGCCGAGGCAAGGGGCAAGCTCCTCTCCGCGTTCGAGACACTCTAGCAAATGCCTCAGGACCCCACTATGATCCTTTGGAACCTCCAAGGCCGGTCCTCTCTTACTTTTGAGGATTAGTTATTCCTGAACACACGTTTCCCGGTCCTTACAGACCTATATCCGCGGCGCCTCATATCCAACAACCACACAGGTGAAAAGTATATAAATGTCAGGGCTGGTAGGTCACTGACACCACCCTAGCTAGAAAGAAACGTCGTGCACTCCTTGGGTCCGTATCCCGTTTTTGACTCATACCGAGGTGTGAGGCTCGCGAATTCACGTTATACACAAAGCTATGCCACACAGGCCGTGCTTTGATCATCAACCACAAGACTTTGCTTTTCAACAGAAGCCTTGATCAATTGCCACTTACGCATGCCACACTGGCAATTCATTCCATGCGACTGATGTCCATCGATATACAACCTCTGAGCTCGTACGTCTCAGAGAAGGGCGTTAAGCAAAAGAATAAATTCTCCGCCGCCAAACAGATGTATATTTAATAGAGATCAATCAACATAGAATAAAATCCAATGTCAGACACACAATCCATTTACAAGTTCGTTCTGGGTCTGAATGAAACCGGAGGCACTTTCCTCGCATATCCATCCATCTCCAAGTACGTCTGGACGATCACCAACTGATTCCCTCATCCTGGGTGTACAGCCCAATCAAGATCATCAGTAATCACCCAAACGATGTGAAGACTTCCGGTCTTCAACCACCGTCTTCATCTTCGACATCTCGTCGAATCGGTTATTCAGAATGGGTATAAACCCGGCCTTTCTGAATAACCCACGTATATGATAAACAAATGTTACACAAACACACCAAACGCCTCATTCCAATTCAGAATATTCTTTTATTCACAAAAACACATTCTTAGGGAAATGTTCCCATTAATTTTTCCAAGATAAATTCTTCTAAATTTATTCTTTAATCCTCCTTTGGATATCATTTCAAACTAGTCGGGATTAACGAACCACATCGAAGTAATTATTTATTTTATTTCCCAATCCTAACCTATATATCCCATGGAGAAAACTGGTAATACTCCACATCTAGCACCACGGTGTTATCGGTAAAATTAATTACCATTTCACGTTCAAATCTAATTAAAGATTTAACTATCGCTTTGGAGCAAACTGGTGGTACTCCACTCTCGATCACTTTTCAAATTTGATAATTAAAATTATCAATTCACATTTTTAATCTAATTAAAGATTCATTAAAACTCCACTTAGTTTTAATCTTCTCAAAAATCAATATTCTGTCTTTAACTGGGTTAAAGAACCAATGTCTTCTAAAACACGATTCACGATAAACCCAAATCACATTTGATATTAAATACAAGGCTCTGAATAGAAAATATATCGGCTTATATTCAATATCAAATTCTGAAACCAACAAATATCGTATTGGAAATAACGATATAAAATATATCTTTCAAATTCCCATAACAATATCTGTATAGTCACGAAATCCAACATCGAAATATTCCGAAGATAATTTCGATTCAACTCCAGTCCAATCCACGTATTGGGAATATTGATTATTTTTAAAATCACTTTCAAATTCAATTTATTTATTTCACAAATAAATTGATTTTAATTCTAGTTCAAAACTAGTTCATTTCGACAAAAATCTATTTTTATCTTTTCAAATGTGGAGTTTTTCACCCCAGTTCTTTCTAAATCATTTCTTATGATTTTACACCATTTATCATTATTTTTAATAATTTTATCAAGGCCCGTACAGTCGATTTCCATCAACGGCTATCGAACTGCACTTACAGCGACCTTTTTCAAATTTGATTTGGACATAATTCCAAATCCAACCGTTAGATTTCAAATTTCTAATATTCAATGGAAAGCTCTTTTCGATACGAACCCAACGGTTCGGTTTTAGGGGAATCCGACGGTCGGATCTCCCGCAATGTCCGTTTGAAATAAATGGTCGAAATTCACGAACTGCCGCGGCGCAGCGTGTTCTATTCAGGCCATTATATTATATATATAATATATATAATATATATTTCGTCGATTTCTATTTAAAACGAATTTTATAAATCGTTTTAAATTCGTTTCAAAAGCAATTTCAACTTTCTTTTCAATTCAAATCAAAATTGAATTCTTCTTTATAAATTCGTTTTAAAATTCATTTCTATTCAATTCAAATTTTAATTCAATTTGAATTCATTTCAATTCACTTTCAATTCAATTTGAATTCGTTTTCAATTCAATTCATTTCGAAATCGTTTTCAATTCAATTCATTTCGAAATCGTTTTCAATTCAATTCATTTCGAAATCGTTTTCAATTCAATTCATTTCGAAATCATTTTCAATTCAATTCATTTCGAAATTTCAATTTCAAAATATTTAATTTCGAAATCACTTTTCAATATTCATTATACAACGAATAAAATCGATACAAATATCATTCACGTCAAAATGGCGCAAAACTAATCAACACGGCTTTATATTTTTCACAACTTCTTTATTTTATTCAACAAATGAATATTTATCCCATTCAACACATGAATCTGTATTTTTTTCAACCCACGACTAATCTCAACACATGAGTACTGTCAACACATCACTATTTTTGTTATGTGAAATATTTTATAAAACTATGGTATCTATCGTTTGATTTTCAATTAGACTTCTACTGGGAAGTAGTTCTAATTTTTAAATATGATAAAGATGTAAATTTTATTATATAAAATATTTCACTCAACACATGAACATCGTCAACACATGACTATTTTTATATTCAACACATGAATTTTCTTTTATAATATTCATTATTTTCCCGATTGGAATGAGGCCCAATCAATCACCATATAATGTTAATTATATGGATTCCATACAACACATGTATATAATAGCATCGAAAAATAATCAACCATCAACCAAAGTGCACGACGCTGTATAAGCATCAGATATAGATATCTTACGCTTATAACAGTCTGTCAATCAATCGATCGACATATTTAATCAATCAGGATGAGTGAACTTCAAATTTCATCCCAACACCCGTGTGGGGTTTCAGACAATCAAACACAGATTTTATTTGTGCAGTTGGGCGACATGTAAAGTTTATCGACCCAATCGATATCAGTCAAATCAGTGTATACAAACAAATCGGCCGATTTGTTTATAAATATTTATTTATTCACTTTCACGTTAAAAATTATATTTTTAACGACCAAACTATTTTATTTTAACCCTTGAATTTCTATTCAGTTCATTTATTCAATAAATGATTATTTTTATTTTTCTAACATATTTTAGAAAATTTCGGCGGCATAACGGCACGATACTAGAAACGGGATAAGGCCTAGCCTTATCCCCGGTCTAGTGAAGGCCCACGCCATTCACACATCAATCAAATCACTTTTGTTATGCAAACCACAAAATTTGGAGTAAGAGTCTAACCTAGCCTTACTCCTTCGCCTTATAACGGCGCACGTCTAATCCTAACCCATTTATCGATTCGATTTTCCACACCACAAACCACATTCAAACCAATATCGCAATCAATCACCAAACAGCCAAACAAACAAGTCCATGGTCTGTGGACGATTGTGTCGGGTGCTACTAAACACCGTCTGCATCCTAGTATATATATATAACTAGAAAATAAATTGAAGAGTGAGAAATTCTCACCGATAGCTATCCAGCTCCACGACACTTCATTGATATAAATCTTCTTTTGCAGAATTCTTCGTCGACCTCGCCTTTTTGTCGCTTTCGCCCGTATTCTCTACATATGTAAAAATCGAATTTTTACGATGCTATTCAATATATAAAAATATGATTTTTACTTTGCCTTTCAATATATAAAAATCGAATTTTTACTTCGATGTCATATAGATAAAAATTCCATTTCAAAAATAAAGTTTTTGCCTTTATAAAAATAAAGTTTTCGCCTTTATAAAAATAAAGTTTTCGCCTTTATAAAAATAAAGATTTCGCCTTTATAAAAATAAAGATTTCACCTTTATAAAAATAAAGATTTCATCATTATAAAAATCATCACTTTACTTCAACGTATATAAAATAAAAATCAGATTTTTATTTCGCTACATATACAAAGATGATATTTTTATATTCTCTATCCTATAAAGATTATATTTTTAATACTTTAATAATATAAAAATCATATTTTTAATATTTCTATATAGTAAAGATTATATTTTTATCTTCCTACCATATAAAAGATTATATTTTTAATTCTTTAAAAATATAAAAACTATATTTTTCACTAACCAAAATCAAATCTTTTTCTATTTAAAACTGATTTTAACTAAATATAAAATCACCTGTAAATAAAATAACCGACTAAAAATAAATAAAACAAAAATTATTAAAAATAAAACTTACTTTCCTTTTGGTTTACTGTGAAGGAGGGCTTGGCTTGCTGGAGTCGGAGATGGTGCTAGGGCGCCGCGGTTATGGGAGTGGCGGCATCGTCGGCGGCTTAGGGTTTCAGGGGGGGAGCTGGGTGTTCTCGCGTCGCTCGATGCGAAGGGGGGGGGGGGTCGCGGTGGTTGTTCGCATCTGGGGGGGGGGGGGCGATTTGAAGATGAGGGTCAGGGGAAGGAGAAGAAGCGGAGGGAGGGGGGAGTCAGGGAGGCGTCGCGCCCCTCCGGCGGCGGCGGCAAACGATCAGGGGGGGGGGGCGATTTGGATGCGTTTTTTTTTCTTCTGTAAAACGATTATGAACGGGGGGGGGGGGGGGTATATGAAAAAGATTTTATATTTTTAATTTAATTTTAATTTATTTTATCCCAAGGAGTTGACTTTTTATTCGACTTCGAAACGAGGCCCACTGACTGTCGCCCATAGCGTTTCACCCCCATTCCGAACACAATGGGATATGTATCGTAAGCTGATTCGGCTGTTACAATCAGTTTTCGTTAAATTTACATTTAAATCACTATATTGAATTTTAAACGTACATTTCAAATTACTGGGGTCACATACTAACTAGAAAAATTCCAGAAAAATATTTTCTAGCTTCGTATTGACGATACGGTCCTAACAAAACTAATTTCGTCGAATTCCGAGACAGTTGGAAAAATGGCCAATTTCCAGTCGATTAAAATCAACTGAAATTGGTCAAACGCGTTTTCCTTTGCCACGCTCACATATTGATTCAGAAAATTATGAAATTTGGAATCTATCAATAATTTAACACTACGGATCCAACAAAAGTGGTTTCGTCGAAATCCGAGGTCATTTGCAAAATGTCTATTTTTAAGGGCCTGAATTCCATAGCGACTATTCAGAATTTTCAACTGGACATATCTTTTGATTCTCGCTACGAAATTTCGATTGGTCGGATTCAATAGAAAGATATTATCAATTAGATCCTATCATTTTTGGTTTCACTAAAATCCGGATTGTTTTGCACCCGGTATATTCAATTGAAGTTTGAAATCGAATTATCGAACTACCGCGCCATTTTCAATTCCTTTTATAATTATATATAATTATTTATATTCTAACGACGACGTATATAAATATTTACGTTTGAATTCTATTAAAAATAAATTTCACGTCGATATTATTTAAAATAATCTATTTTAAATGTTCAAAATTTGCTAAAATTGCCAAAATAAAAATTTTAAACTGGCCCAGATTTTCGGGTTATTACAATCTCCCCCACTTAAAACTTTTCGTCCCCGAAAAGGAACAAAGTCGGAAGTGGTTTGATTAATAAGCTCCACATTCGATCTGGCTTTCATTCTCCAACTTTTCAGTTTCTGAGAAATTTCAAAAATTTCAAAAATTTGGCTAACACCCTAAATTTTCGAAAAATTTCGCCATAACCTCCCCTGCACCGGGAGCATCGGGGAATTTCAAATAGCTTCCCCGGTCCTTCAGATCTCAAAAAGAAAAAGAAAAAGCCAAGCGGCTAGCCAATAGGCTCACAAAATCATCATCACCCAAACAAAACAGGAAATTATGTAGTAAACATGTACCTATTTGTCGGGCAAACAAATTTTATTCTTCGGCTCTAGCCTCCTTGCTATGACCTGTTTAAAAGATATACATGTATGCAAGCAAATGCGACCAAATTTCAATACAATTCAATATTTGATTCAATTAGGCATAAATGGTTCAAAATTATCAAACAAATAAACAAACAACACAAACATCAATCAATTAGTGAATTAGAGTTTCAAATTCATAATTTTGATATATATACTGAAAATCTTGTTTTGATGCCAATTCACAACAATGTGTTCTAACTATATAAGTTTTGGTTCTCACACCAGTCTAATGGAAATATATAGAAGTCACACCTTCGAAACACGAATATAAATACTGACGATGTGGCCACATCATCAGAATTACCCCCGGGTGTCTAGAATGTGATTCTATATCTATCCAGTATATTAAAATTTCGACTATACGTTCATGACGCGCATACGCGAAATCTTTATATACTCGATTGTCCATATTCAAAATAAATAAATATTCAAATACGTATAAAACGATTTAAATTTTCAAAACAAAATTGTTTTCATTTGAAAAATATACACTTCACACTCGTTCTAGGATACTACTGATCCTATCTCTAACGAGTAATTCTAATTGGATATTACTAATCCAATATCTGATGAATTCTTTCGTATGGTTCTAATGTGCCTTGTTCTCGAGCTCTGTAAACCAAAGCTCTGATACCAACTGAAAGAACCCGTAAATTCCCCGTGAAGGAAAGAGCGGATACTTTGAGAACAACACACAAATGAAGGCATACGGAAGAACATTTCATTGTTATTACAACAATTCCATCAGATACAAGAATATACAGAGTATAAATGATTAAATTACATTCGACAAATATCAGAGATTAAAATAAGTTACATAGCAGCGGAAAAATGTACAAAACACAACTAGAAGTGATACACGGATACAGAGCTTTCCGAGCATCGTTCCAGCTGTTAATCAGGACCCTGTGAATATAAATCTGCAAAACCAAAACTACTAGCTGCCCGTGTGGAAAATAGGGGCACCCAGAGTTTAGGTTAAAACAATAAACTCCAGGTCAGTCATGTGACTGGTGTGAGAACTAAAACAGTTATAATTCTTTATTTTTAAAGTTAGGTAAATCAAGGGACCACGCCGTATAACACGGAACGGGTTTCCTCCCAAGAATACTAGTGCATAAAACAACAGCGCAATGCTAAATAAAGAAAGATGAAGCTGTTATAAGACCCAGGTCCCATCACACAATGCAACGCAAGCCGGAGGATAGGGTTTTTACCTTATAACAGCCAAAGCATGCTTGATACGTTTAAAACACATTATTTTGATATTACTATAAGTGTATAGTGTCAAAACATTTCAATCATAAATATAAATCATAGACGGCATGAGTGCCCCATCCCACTATGTCGCCATACTAGGCTCTACAAATAAAGCCGAAATACACGTATTGGAAATTGGATTCCGTCATGAGCCGAGGCAAGGGGCAAGCTCCTCTCCGCGTTCGAGACACTCTAGCAAATGCCTCAGGACCCCACTATGATCCTTTGGAACCTCCAAGGTCGGTCCTCTCTTACTTTTGAGGATTAGTTATTCCTGAACACACGTTTCCCGGTCCTTACAGACCTATATCCGAGGCGCCTCATATCCAACAACCACACATGTGAAAAGTATATAAATGTCAGGGCTGGTAGGTCACTGACACCACCCTAGCTAGAAAGAAACGTCGTGCACTCCTTGGGTCCGTATCCCGTTTTTGACTCATACCGAGGTGTGAGGCTCGCGAATTCACGTTATACACAAAGCTATGCCACACAGGCCGTGCTTTGATCATCAACCACAAGACTTTGCTTTTCAACAGAAGCCTTGATCAATTGCCACTTACGCATGCCACACTGGCAATTCATTCCATGCGACTGATGTCCATCGATATACAACCTCTGAGCTCGTACGTCTCAGAGAAGGGCGTTAAGCAAAAGAATAAATTCTCCGCCGCCAAACAGATGTATATTTAATAGAGATCAATCAACATAGAATAAAATCCAATGTCAGACACACAATCCATTTACAAGTTCGTTCTGGGTCTGAACGAAACCGGAGGCACTTTCCTCGCATATCCATCCATCTCCAAGTACGTCTGGACGATCAACAACTGATTCCCTCATCCTGGGTGTACAGCCCAATCAAGATCATCAGTAATCACCCAAACGATGTGAAGACTTCCGGTCTTCAACCACCGTCTTCATCTTCGACATCTCGTCGAATCGGTTATTCAGAATGGGTATAAACCCGGCCTTTCTGAATAACCCACGTATATGATAAACAAATGTTACACAAACACACCAAACGCCTCATTCCAATTCAGAATATTCTTTTATTCACAAATACACATTCTTAGGGAAATGTTCCCATTAATTTTATCCAAGATAAATTCTTCTAAATTTATTCTTTAATCCTCCTTTGGATATCATTTCAAACTAGTCGGGATTAACGAACCACATCGAAGTAATTATTTATTTTATTTTCCAATCCCAACCTATATATCCCATGGAGAAAACTGGTAATACTCCACATCTAACACCACGTTGTTATCGGTAAAATTAATTACCATTTCACGTTCAAATCTAATTAAAGATTTAACTATCGCTTTGGAGCAAACTGGTGGTACTCCACTCTCGATCACTTTTCAAATTTGATAATTAAAATTATCAATTCACATTTTTAATCTAATTAAAGATTCATTAAAACTCCACTTAGTTTTAATCTTCTCAAAAATCAATATTCTGTATTTAACTGGGTTAAAGAACCAATGTCTTCTAAAACATGATTCACGATAAACCCAAATCACATTTGATATTAAATACAAGGCTCTGAATAGAAAATATATCGGCTTATATTCAATATCAAATTCTGAAACCAACAAATATCGTATTGGAAATAACGATATAAAATATATCTTTCAAATTCCCATAACAATATCTGTATAGTCACGAAATCCAACATCGAAATATTCCGAAGATAATTTCGATTCAACTCCAGTCCAATCTACGTATTGGGAATATTGATTATTTTTAAAATCACTTTCAAATTCAATTTATTTATTTCACAAATAAATTGATTTTAATTCTAGTTCAAAACTAGTTCATTTCGACAAAAATCTATTTTTATCTTTTCAAATGTGGAGTTTTTCACCCCAGTTCTTTCTAAATCATTTCTTATGATTTTACACCATTTATCATTATTTTTAATAATTTTATCAAGGCCCGTACAGTCAATTTCCATCAACGGCTATCGAACTGCACTTACAACGACCTTTTTCAAATTTGATTTGGACATAATTCCAAATCCAACCGTTAGATTTCAAATTTCTAATATTCAATGGAAAGCTCTTTTCGATACGAACCTAACGGTTCCGGTTTTAGGGGAATCCGACGGTCGGATCTCCCATAATGTCCGTTTGAAATAAATGGTCGAAATTCACGAACTGCCGCGGCGCGTTCTATTCAGGCCATTATATTATATATATATAATATATATAATATATATTTCGTCGATTTCTATTTAAAACGAATTTTATAAATCGTTTTAAATTCGTTTCAAAAGCAATTTCAACTTTCTTTTCAATTCAAATCAAAATTGAATTCTTCTTTATAAATTCGTTTTAAAATTCATTTCTATTCAATTCAAATTTTAATTCAATTTGAATTCATTTCAATTCACTTTCAATTCAATTTGAATTCGTTTTCAATTCAATTCATTTCGAAATCGTTTTCAATTCAATTCATTTCGAAATCGTTTTCAATTCAATTCATTTCGAAATCGTTTTCAATTCAATTCATTTCGAAATTTCAATTTCAAAATATTTAATTTCGAAATCACTTTTCAATATTCATTATACAACGAATAAAATCGATATAAATATCGTTCACGTCAAAATGGCGCAAAACTAATCAACACGGCTTTATATTTTTCACAACTTCTTTATTTTATTCAACAAATGAATATTTATCCCATTCAACACATGAATCTGTATTTTTTTCAACCCACGACTAATCTCAACACATGAGTACTGTCAACACATCACTATTTTTGTTATGTGAAATATTTTATAAAACTATGGTATCTATCGTTTGATTTTCAATTAGACTTCTACTGGGAAGTAGTTCTAATTTTTAAATATGATAAATATGTAAATTTTATTATATAAAATATTTCACTCAACACATGAACATCGTCAACACATGACTATTTTTATATTCAACACATGAATTTTCTTTTATAATATTCATTATTTTCCCGATTGGAATGAGGCCCAATCAATCACCATATAATGTTAATTATATGGATTCCATACAACACATGTATATAATAGCATCGAAAAATAATCAACCATCAACCAAAGTGCACTACGCTGTATAAGCATCAGATATAGATATCTTACGCTTATAACAGCCTGTCAATCAATCGATCGACATATTTAATCAATCAGGATGAGTGAACTTCAAATTTCATCCCAACACCCGTGTGGGGTTTCAGACAATCAAACACAGATTTTATTTGTGCAGTTGGGCGACGTGTAAAATTTATCGACCCAATCGATATCAGTCAAATCAGTGTATACAAACAAATCGACCGATTTGTTTATAAATATTTATTTATTCACTTTCACGTTAAAAATTATATTTTTAACGACCAAACTATTTCATTTTAACCCTTGAATTTCTATTCAGTTCATTTATTCAATAAATGATTATTTTTATTTTTCTAACATATTTTAGAAAATTTCGGCGGCATAACGGCACGATACTAGAAACGGGACAAGGCCTAGCCTTATCCCCGGTCTAGTGAAGGCCCACGCCATTCACACATCAATCAAATCACTTTTGTTATGCAAACCACAAAATTTGGAGTAAGAGTCTAACCTAGCCTTACTCCTTCGCCTTATAACGGCGCACGTCTAATCCTAACCAATTTATCGATTCGATTTTCCACACCACAAACCACATTCAAACCAATATCGCAATCAATCACCAAACAACCAAACAAACAAGTCCATGGTCTGTGGACGATTGTGTCGGGTGCTACTAAACACCGTCTGCATCCTAGTATATATATATATATATATATATATAACTAGAAAATAATTTGAAGAGTGAGAAATTCTCACCGATAGCTATCCAGCTCCACGACACTTCATTGATATAAATCTTCTTTTGCAGAATTCTTCGTCGACCTCGCCTTTTTGTCGCTTTCGCCCGTATTCTCTACATATGTAAAAATCGAATTTTTACGATGCTATTCAATATATAAAAATATGATTTTTACTTCGCCTTTCAATATATAAAAATCGAATTTTTACTTCGATGTCATATAGATAAAAATTCCATTTCAAAAATAAAGTTTTCGCCTTTATAAAAATAAAGTTTTCGCCTTTATAAAAATAAAGTTTTCGCCTTTATAAAAATAAAGTTTTCGCCTTTATAAAAATAAAGATTTCGCCTTTATAAAAATAAAGATTTCGCCTTTATAAAAATAAAGATTTCATCATTATAAAAATCATCACTTTACTTCAACGTATATAAAATAAAAATCAGATTTTTATTTCGCTACATATACAAAGATGATATTTTTATATTCTCTATCCTATAAAGATTATATTTTTATTACTTTAAAAATATAAAAATCATATTTTTAATATTTCTATATAGTAAATATTATATTTTTATCTTCCTACCATATAAAAGATTATATTTTTAATTCTTTAAAAATATAAAAACTATATTTTTCACTAACCAAAATCAAATCTTTTTCTATTTAAAACTGATTTTAACTAAATATAAAATCACCTGTAAATAAAATAACCGACTAAAAATAAATAAAACAAAAATTATTAAAAATAAAACTTACTTTCCTTTTGGTTTACTGTGAAGGAGGGCTTGGCTTGCTGGAGTCGGAGATGGTGCTAGGGCGCCGCGGTTATGGGAGTGGCGGCATCGTCGGCGGCTTAGGGTTTCAGGGGGGAGCTGGGTGTTCTCGCGTCGCTCGATGTGAAGAGGGGGGGGGGTCGCGGTGGTTGTTCGCATCTGAGGGGGGAGGGGGGCGATTTGAAGATGAGGGTCAGGTGAAGGAGAAGAAGCGGAGGGAGGGGGGAGTCAGGGAGGCGTCGCGCCCCTCCGGCGGCGGCGGCAAACATCAGGGGGGGGGGGATTTGGATGCGTTTTTTTCCTTCAGTAAAACGATTATGAACGGGGGGGGGGGGGGGGGTATATGAAAAAGATTTTATATTTTTAATTTAATTTTAATTTATTTTATCCCAAGGAGTTGACTTTTTATTCGACTTCGAAACGAGGCCCACCGACTGTCGCCCATAGCGTTTCACCCCCATTCCAAACACAATGGGATATGTATCGTAAGCTGATTCGGCTGTTACAATCAGTTTTCGTTAAATTTACATTTAAATCACTATATTGAATTTTAAACGTACATTTCAAATTACTGGGGTCACATACTAACTAGAAAAATTCCAGAAAAATATTTTCTAGCTTCGTATTGACGATACGGTCCTAACAAAACTAATTTCGTCGAATTCCGAGACCGTTGGAAAAATGGCCAATTTCCAGTCGATTAAAATCAACTGAAATTGGTCAAACGCGTTTTCCTTTGCCACGCTCACATATTGATTCAGAAAATTATGAAATTTGGAATCTATCAATAATTTAACACTACGGATCCAACAAAAGTGGTTTCGTCGAAATCCGAGGTCATTTGCAAAATGTCTATTTTTAAGGGCCTGAATTCCATAGCGACTATTCAGAATTTTCAACTGGACATATCTTTTGATTCTCGCTACGAAATTTCGATTGGTCGGATTCAATAGAAAGATATTATCAATTAGATCCTATCATTTTTTGTTTCACTAAAATCCGGATTGTTTTGCACCCGGTATATTCAATTGAAGTTTGAAATCGAATTATCGAACTACCGCGCCATTTTCAATTCCTTTTATAATTATATATAATTATTTATATTCTAACGACGACGTATATAAATATTTACGTTTGAATTCTATTAAAAATAAATTTCACGTCGATATTATTTAAAATAATCTATTTTAAATGTTCAAAATTTGCTAAAATTGCCAAAATAAAAATTTTAAACTGGCCCAGATTTTCAGGTTATTACACCATGACTTCGAATGACCCAAAACATCCCCTCTACCGTATGCTGACCCCTTCAGTTCACATGCTCATCCTCACTTTGTTTTTTTTTGGTGAAATTATGTGCGGTTTCCTGGGACTGAAGTTTAATGTTTTATTTATGGCAGAGAGTAAGCTTCTGCATTTTATTTGTGGGGGGGGGGGGGGGATTCAACTTCCATTTCGACAGATCTAAATGCATTGTTGAGTTGAGGATGAAAATGGGAAGGGGAGTTCGGTTTTGGAGCATTGTTTTCATTTTGTTTTGTTGCTGGAATTTGGTGTGTGAATGAAGAGGATTAATGGAGCAGATATTTAAAGGGAAGAAATACGTGAGGCGCAAGGGAATAACTTGTAGGTTTGCAGTAAAAACGTAGGGTAGCTGTTTCTTCAAAGCCTTGGTCAGCATCGTTAGTAAATGTTGAAAAGAAATTTCACCAAAAAGATGGCATGCTGCAATCTGTACGTACGGTTTTAGGCTTAGAGTATATCTGTGATGTTTTAAAGTCTGGGAATATCGCTTTCATTTGTATACTTTGTGGGTAAGGGTGGCATTCGTACAAAGAAAGGAGCATGTGCATATGACAAAATAGGATGGAAGATAACCCAATATAGTTGTGTTTAATTTCCTATTTAGATAGGTTAGCTGTTGGCCGTGTACCGTATTACTTAGGGTTTAAGTTTAAATATATTATTCTATTTTATTTTATTTTTTACGATATTTGATTTTACCGCTAACCGCTGTTGCCGTTAACCCTTTAATATGCACATCCTTATATCCGAACTCCAAACACAATGAAAATGAACACACTGTTATGTCTCAACGTTCCGATTCCAATAAAATTAATTTCATTAAAAACGGACTCTGTTTGCACAATGACGTTATTTTAATTTATCGGTCTACCTTGAAATGTCACACACTGATAAGACACCTCTGATTGGTTCCCAACTAGAAATCTAACAATAATTAGCGATACATATTCCAAATCAATATTTAAAAAATTAAAATATATTAAATATCTGATCACCAAAAATACAGGACGTTACAAAATTCATATTTTGATTAAAAACATAAACACTTTACTTTATAATAAAAATGTATATTTTTAAAGAAATTATGTTTTGATAATAAAACATGAACATTTTTCCCATTTTCAACCATTACATTAAAATGTATATTTTATATGAAATCATGTTTTGATTAAAAACATGAACAATTTTCACTACTTATATTCTTAACATTAAAAATGTATATTTTAATGAAATCATGTTTTGATTAAAAATATGAACATTTTTCTCTACTTTCAATCATTACATTAAAATGTATGTTTTAATGTAATGTTAATATTTTCATCTAAAACATGAGTATTTCTATTTTTACAACAGTTCCGTATAATGATAGAAATTTATATTTAATTTTTGTTGGATATTCCAATTCAACAAAATGACAATATCTGCTATTTCCTTTTTGATTGAAAATTTTAACTCACTCAAATAACAAACAAAAGTGATATTTTGTTTTGATTGAAAATTCTAATTCAATCAAACAAAAATAAAAGTGATATTTTTATTCTGATTGAAAATTCTAGTTCAATCAAAAATAACAAAAGTGACATTTTTATTTGATTGAAAATTCTAATTCAATCAAAATAGTAAAAGTGACATTTTTATTTTGATTGAAAATTCTAATTCAGTCAAACCAATAAACAAAGGTGATATTTTTATTTAATTGAAAATTCTAATTTAATTCAACAAATAAACAAAGGTGATATTTTTATTGAATTGAAAATTCTAATTCAATTTAACAAATAAACAAAGGTGATATTTTTATTGAATTGAAAATTCTAATTCAATTCAACAAATAAGCAAAGGTGATATTTTATTTGAATTGAAAATTCTAATTCAATTCACAAATAAACAAAGGTGATATTTTTATTGAATTGAAAATTCTAATTCAATTCAACAAATAAACAAATGTGATATTTTTACTGAATTGAAAATTCTAATTCAATTCAACGAATAAACAAAGGCGGTGTCTTTATTGTTAAAAACAAATCAATACTCATGGATCTAAATAAAAGATGCAATCTTTATTTTAAAACAAATATATATTCTTGGATCTAAATTAAAAGTAAAGTTTTTATTTCAAATCCAATCCATATTCACGGATCTAAAATAAAATAGGATTTTTATTCCAAATCCAAGACTGACAGTAAACTATAGATTCAAGAGGAAAAATTTTCATTGAAAAATCTAGATCTAACCAAGCATGAACATCACAATCATCATAATCAACAAACAACAATTCCAATATCATACATCGCAGATCTGAATTGATTAACATACATACATGGAATTTAAATATCGAAAAATAATTAATATTTTAATTATTTTTTACATATAGAAATCTCACCTTGGCTTGAGTGGATCTAAAATTCTGACATGTTCAGAATCTGTTCCAACCTCTTTTAAAAAGTCGTATTCTGTGTCACAGTCCCAACGTCTTCTGTTTTGCTGGATTTGGTCAATATATGAAAAGATACAATTTTTATAATCTAATTCATGGTTTGCAACGAAAATTAAGTGTTACAATTCATTAGTTTTATATATACCGTGAGTTTCCTATTTTGATTCAAAACTTTGGATCCAAAATTCGATCAATACATGAAGCGGTTTGCAGATCAGCCGGTGGGATGTCGGGGAGGCCTGGGTGGCGCGTCGGCGGGAGGAACGTCGATCAACTCGATGGCGTGGATGGCTGACGGCGGCGGGTTCTCGGGCCTGGATCCGACGATTCTAGTAATGGTTTGGGTCAAAATCCGTATGGATTTATAGATTGAGGAATTGGCTATAAAATTCTCCAAAGAACTGAAGGATTTAATTGAAAGAATTCTTAGTTATTAAGGAAGAAATATTCAAATGTTTTCAGCCATGAAATTCAAGGGGGGCGGCGTGTAATGACCCAGGGTTTTCGGCCCCGAAAATCGACATAAATACCTTTATTGTATCTTGTGCCGACCTTTCAAACACCGAGAACACCGGATTGTTAATGAAAGAATTCAGAGGGGAGATAAGAAAGAAAAAAATATAAGAATAGAAGAAGAAGAACACAAAACAAAGTCTCACATCGCATGGGAACAAAATATAATATAGAAATAAATTTTTGTTGAGAGCTTTTAATAAAACTTACAATCATCAGAGTACATCAACACACCTGGACAGTTTTAATAATCTGCCCTTATACAACACAACGGAATAACACTAAATATGTCTGGACTTCTCCAGCACGCCTTTCGTAGTGTTCAATAACCTGAACCTGCAAACCCGGGCTCACCCGAGCATTTACAAAATACCGGGTCAGTCTGGTGAACCAGAGTGAGATAAACTCGCACAGTTTTAAGGGTAAATCATCCTATCGTGATTTTAAAGTTCGAAATCTTTTCAAAAGAAAAGGATAATCGTAAGACCAAATCCACACATAAACACGGACGGTTTTTACCTTACGATAACCCAAAACAGTTTTGAAACCAATATCTTTTCCGATATTATAATAATGTATAAACACAAGTAAATAACAATCTAGTGGAACGCTTGCATCTCACGCTCCACATATATAGTATACAATCAAAACCGCAGGCTCCTATTGGAGATTTGATTCCAACTCAGACAAGGTATGGGACCACCTACCGATTGTGTATCTCTAGAGACGATTACACTGGGTTCAACAAGAACGTCTTGCAACCCGGCCCACACATGACCGACCACTCATTTCGCTTTAGTGTATTGAATGTATATCACCGACGGTTGGGATCAGCAACCGCCTCCCGAAAAGGGACAACATCGAATATAGATTAAAGAAACAAATGGAATTTCTCTAGATAGGTGATTATACATCCTAATGGGAGCGACCCTCCTAACCATGCTGCCTGCCCGATTTTTGTCATCTTCTGGTTGATGAGGCTTGAGGTCAGAATACATCTGGTCATCATACACTTTGAATGCCACATTGTCAGATCCGCCAAATCACTAACTGACGTCCACAAAAATACTCTGCTTGTTAAGCTAAGAGAGGTGCCTCCCTTAACCACTAATAGAAATACGTTTGTAAAAATCAATGTACGTGACCCTTAAGAAATACTCTGTCAGACACTCGTCCATACAAGTCATCTAGGAACAGGATGATGCGAAGGTACCCTCCTACTGCATCATAGGTATCACCCTATAGATCAGTAGCGAGAAGTCCTTGCAATCCGTAGATTCCAAATTATGATAGAATCACTGTTGAAATATCTCTGGCCGCTAAACCAGGGAAATCCAATCAGTAGTTCTTCCGCTCATGAAGATCAACGGTCTTCCATTTCTCCATCTTCAATAATCTCCTTTCACGTATTCGCTGGTCGGAATGGTATTCGAATATATATATATATATATATATATATATTCGATCCCAGTCTTTCCGTACCAACGATCGTGTGGGTAAGAATTGATAGTTGGTGATTTAACTATCAAATAAATAACTGTGTGAATAACATGAGTTTACCAGTTCAGTATCAGCACCACATGGCCTCTTTAATTAAAAACGATTAACTATTGTTAATCTTAAACTCTTACCACTCAAACGATTACAATTTCAAACTATTTCGCTTTCACATCATATTAAATTCTTTATTCTATTATCATTTCAAAACCATTTACTATTTTACTTCTTATTAACATATTGGAAAACGACTCATCTTTTCCAAGTGAACATCGTTATGAAACCATCTATTATGCTTTTTGTATAAACCATTCCCAAAGCTTCCCTTTTCAATTTCCTTTCATCTCGAAAACACCATTCCAATTTCACACGATCTCTTTTTATTTCCTTTACTTCGGAAATACAATTATATACATTTATATATAATATGTCTCAGCTCCTTTTCTTCTCTCGCTACTTGGGACGTCTAATTATATATTCTCGACCCTTTTTACTTATATTGCATTATTATTTCTCATATGGAAATAATAATTTATTTTTACTCACTTTCCCATTACAAACTAATATCACCCTCAGATCATCCCGGAGTCGTTCAAGTTGGGGTATTTATTTACCTCTCAGACCTTGATCAACAACGTTCCTATCTTTAGGTAGACATCGGTTGTAATTCAAAAACCGACATTTATTCTAATTCCAAACACGCCTCATGACCATTTACTTTACTTTATAAACTTCTTACCTTTTGAAATTCTTATCAAAATTAAACCATTATTCCTTAACCCAACTCATTGGATTAATTCAAACAAACTGATCTCATCCTCACTTCAGTTAAAAAGGTTGACTCTGTCAATCCAAAACACGATTACCTTATTAACCAATTTCCGGATGATCCTTTATTAATTTAAATAAATATCCTTTATAAAATCATTTGAAATCAATTACAATCTCAATTAATAAATAGTAAATATTTATTTCCTTTTTACAGGCTTTAAATTTAAAACCATAGATTTAAAAATCAGTTTTCAATTACAAAAATAAATTTTATAATTTCATCTCGTCAATTTACCTAACGGTAGATCGATATTTATAAAAACGGTTAATTCATAGGCCATGTACTGCCAATCCCTCAACCAATAATACCCATTGGTTTAAACCAAACAAATGGTGAATTTCAAGTCAATATTCAACCATCAAATCAAAACAATTCAATAATGGTCTCATAACAGCTTATAACGACAATTCAATATCAACCACAACAAACAATCAAAACGATTCATTTATTAAAACACGTTTATTTTATAAACGTGACCAATAAGGTAAGTTACCTTAATTGGGACCAATCGTTAAGATAACGATTTGGGTTTTCACTGAAATTAAATGACGTTTAATTTCATCAGTTCAAATGATATGTGAGTATATATCAATAACCAGACAAAAACATTAGCATCCATAGCACACAAAAATAAAAACCCAACTTATAAAATATAAGCGGGAATTACTGAGTGAGTTTAGCTCACCTTGGTTTGATTTCATCGAATAAATTAGCTTGTTTCAGTTAAATTAAACGACGTTTAATTTAACCGAGAAATCCAGCTACTGTCTGCCCTGCTCAGTTCTTATCCATCGCGTGGTACTCGCCTTCACGGTCCCGGTGTTTTTCGTTTCATCGAATTCTGATCACGTTTGCACTCGAAATCAATATTTGAAATTTATATAAACATTTTAAATTTAATTATCCTTTAAACTTTATTATATATTGGGCCTTACCTTTATACCCGTTCAGCCCATCACATGTTTTAACCTGGCTCCTCAAATAAAACCCTCTCCATCCATTTACTTCTCCTTATTTCATCGGCCACCACTCCAAATTTCCAGAGAAATGAAAAAAAACCTCCAACTGACGGCCGTCGTTCCTCACAAGCTCACCGCCGTCACCATACTGGACTTCGAGCCTGTCATCCCGAGATCACCAGAGCGTTGGCCCTCCATCCCGTCCTTCCTAACAACTAACGGTGGACCCCACATCGGACGTTAATCCGTAACAACCACTCCTTGAACAGCTGAAAACTCCAACCGCCCAAGACCCCATCTCAGATCCGAAAACTGCACCACCATCATCTTGGCCTGAATCAGCGTCCCAGGCTGACCGTCATATTTCCAGTTCGCCAAAGATGGGCTCGAGCAAACACGTCCAGATAAGTATTTCTCCATGATTTGATTTTTCTTCTATTTCCTGCAGTATTTTGTTTTTGAAAAAGGTTAAATTCGAATGCGTTTTTCTTTATAGTTCTGATCTGGTTTTGTTGTGGCCATTAGAGCACACTGCTTGGGTATTTATACTAGATAGGATTACTGTAAATTCGAAATGTAACATCCTAGTTTTAGTCTTAGTTGTTCCTAGATTCATAGGCGTTTACTTTTTCCATCTCAGTTGTATTATCAACTGTTTGTGAGGGGATAGAGAACAGTGCAGTTTTTGTGATGGATTTTGTTGGATTTCTACGTACTGTTATCTGCTTAGAAATGCACAATGATCGAGCTGTTCTTAAGTGCCTTTATGAATTGTTTATTTGCATCTTATATTAAACATTTCCTTTGCTTGAATTGTCTATTCACATGTCCTCTATATTTTACTATTCCGATTTTCTGTATGCAAGATTTGAATTTAATGTTGTGGATCATTGTTCTGGTGTATGGCTGAGTATAATTTTTTTTTAAAAGATTTGTACAGATTTGAATTGTGACATTTCAAGGCAGAGCAGTTTCTGGATTTGCCTATGTGATTTAATAAGTTTTGTATTGGATTTGATGATATAATATATGTATTAACATTCTTCCCTTAGCTGTTCGATTATTGTTGAATTCACTGTCTCTATTTTTTTCCATCTTTACAACTTGAAATATATTTACACCTGTATACTAGCTACTCATAGCTGTTCTCTTTTCTCTCTTTTCTTTTCAGGTTGATTCTACTGCTGATGACAGTGGTGTTTGATGGTAGTGAAGATTTGGTTGGATTCAATGTGCCATAGAGTTTATTCGAAATTTCTTTTTCCAAGTTGTTGTGTATTTATGTCGAGATTTGATCTGTATATTTTGAGTTGTGGCAGAGCAGTTAATGAATTTGTATATGAGATTCCAACTGTAAAAAAAATATTTAGCTGTTACGTTTGTTTATGCAAAGATCTGGTTCCTCTGAGTTGTGTGGTATTTGCATTGAATGTATATCATTGTATTTGAATTGAATGTGTATGTTTATAGTATGCGTTTTATATAGGCCTAATGGATATTAAAATATGGCTAACGACACTTAGACAGGACTAATCTAGGTTAAGTCAAAATGGTAAATTTTTATATCTAAACTAAATCAATGGTCCCATTTATCATATGCGTATAAAAGTATTTAATAAAAGGAGTGGAGAGAGTTTCACACGTCCAATCTAAATAAGGGACCGATAATTACATATTAGAGTGGTTTGAATAAAATTAATCGAGACATTAATTATTTAATTTGAATAGTATGAACATATAATTTATATGGCATTAACAGAATTTGAGACTATTTTAAAACTTATCAAAAATATTTATAAAATTCAAACAGTTGAGATAAATAAAAATAACCTGATAAAATCGAGTATATTCAAATGGAACATCGTATAACTTTAAGATAGAATTTCAAACTCGACATTCTAAAATATTTGGTTTTAAACGATATCACATAAATATATAAATTCTCATTTATAAACGTTATCGTCTTGTAAACGATTTTTATAGCGACTATTTCAAAATTTTAACCGGACGTAACAAACAAATTATAATGCGAAATCTCGATTTTTCTCTTTCATATGAAAAATATAATCAAATCGATTCCAACGTTTCTGGTTTCGCAGAATTCCGACTTAAAACGAATCCTGTATACTCAATTGAAGTTCAGAACAAAATTTACGAACAACCGCGCCATTTCTAAATCGTTTATAATATAATTATAAACTAAACATTCTGACGTCATTTTAATAATGAATATATTTATATAATTCAATATAAAACAATTTTTAAACCACTTTAAATCGCTCGTTCACATTATACAGCAAATTCAACATTTTCCAAATATCCCAAAAATAAACTATTATTATAAAATTTAAATATTCAAATTCAAATGGTCATATCCCATTATTTAAACTTAAATTAATATTTTAAATAAATAAAATATATAAATAAATGGTTAGAAAATAAGGGACATTACACGGCGGCTACAATAGTGGTCATCAGGGTTAGGGGTAAAGACAAAAGCTTTTTATAATATTTTATTGCTAATTTTACAAAAAAATCCATAAATTCTAAACAACTCCAATTTCCATCCACTAAGGGTTGTTTCCCCCTAATTGCCTATATTCCGGAACTAATGGGCTAGGTCCCGTCGGCCCAAACGACTGTTTGTGGCCTGAATTATTTAATTTAAAATTTAAATCCTTTATTAAATTAATATGATCGTATATTTAAATTTACCGGGGCCACATACGGACTCTGAAAATTCCAGAAAAATTATTTTTGGCTTTGTTTTGATGATACAATCCTAAAAAAATTATTTTTTTCGAATTTGGAGACCGTTTGAAAAATGGCAATTTTCAAGTCGATTAAATTTGACTAAAATTGACAAAACACATTTTCTTTTGCCATGCTCACATATTAATTCCAAAAATTCTAGAAAATTAAATTTAGCAATAATTTGACATTCTGGATCAAACAAAAGTGGTTTCGTCGAAAACGGAGGTCGTTTGAAAAATGGCCTTTTATACGGGCTATAAATTATACTATAGCGACTATTCTGAATATTCAACTGGCCATAACTTTTGACTTCCACTATGAAATTTCGATTTTTCGGATTCGTTGGAAAGATATTTTGAAACATATTTAGATATTTTTGGTTTCACTAAAATCCGTTAAATTTTGAATCCAGTATATTCAGTCAAAGCTCAGGTTTGACTTTTTAAACTACCGTACTATTTCTAATTCCTTTTGAAATTAAAATAATTATATTCGTTCTAACTTCGATTAAAATTAATTTTCAATCGTTATTATTTAAAATAAATTATTTTAACTATTCAAAATTCACTGAAATAGCCAAAATAAAAATTTTAAATTGGTTCTGATTTTCCGGGTTGTTACAATCTCTCCCACTTAAAAGCTATTCGTCCCCGAAAAGGAAACAATAGTAAAGTAAAAACCAAAATGGAAAATTCCAGGTATTGTAAATGTACGTCGACACAAGGGTCACTCTGAGATGTCCACTTTGCACTAAGGGTAGGCCTGTTTGATGTTATCCTCAGTCTCCCATGTACAGTCTCTAGGATCCCCGCTCCACTGCACTTTGACTAGGTGGATCCTCTTGTTCCTCAGAACTTAGGTTTCCTTACCAATGATTTTCACTGGTTCCCTCATTACTGCTAGGCCCGGGGTAATCTCCAAATCTTGTTGTGCTGCTTCTTCCACAACTAAGTCTGGATCATGAACATGCTTCCGAAGTTGGGACACATGAAATACATCGTGGACCCCTGGCAACCAGTCAGGCAACTGCACCCTATAAGTGACAGTTCCAATCCTTTCAAGAATAGGGAATGGGCCAATGAATCTCGACGCCAATTTCCCAGTCTTCCCAAATCGAATTACCCCTCTCAGTGGGGAAACCCTCAAGTATACAAGATCGCCAATAGAGAATTCTAAATCCTTTCTTTGTCCATCTGCATAGCTCTTATGTCGGCTTTGAGAAGCCAGTAATCGCTTCTTAATAAAATCAACTTTATCTGCTGCTTCACGAATCATGTCGGGACCCAGTACTAATCGTTTGTCGGGTTCCACCCAACATGCGGGAGATCTGCATGGCCTGCCATATAATGCTTCAAACGGCGACATCTGCAAGCATGCTTGGTAGCTGTTATTATAAGAGAATTCAACCAAGTGCAAATGATCTTCCCATGACCCACCAAAATCTAGAATGCATGCTCGCAACAAGTCTTCTAATATGCGGTTCACCCTCTCAGTCTGGCCATCTGTCTGAGGATGATAAGCGGTGCTCATATTCAACTTGGTCCCAAGCTCTTCTTGGGAAGCTTCCCAGAATTTTCTAGCAAATATCAGATCGCGGTCACTGACAATGCTATTGGGAACTCCATATAGTCTGACAATCTCTCTGAAATACAGCAGTGCCAAATTTCGAGCTGTTCTATTAGATTTGACAAGGATGAAATGGGCAGTCTTTGTGAAGCGATCTACAATCACCCATATACTGTCATTGCCTTTCCTAGTCTGGGGCAAGCCATCAATAAAGTCCATAGAAATTTCATCCAACTTCCAACTTGGAACCCCTAGCAGTTGCAACAGACTTGCTAGCTTTTGCTGATCGCTTTTGACTTGCTGGTAGGTGGGACATCTAACAACATATATAGAAATGTCTTTCTTCAAAGATCTCCACCAAAATGTGCGCTTGAGGTCATGATACATCTTGCTCACTCCCGGATGAATGCTGAGCTTAGATTTGTGACATTCGTCCATTACCACCTTTCTGAGCTCGGGAAGATTCGGAACACAAATTCGGCCCAATAACCTCAAAACCCCTTTGTCGTCAATATGGAAACTCATGGGTTCACCTTCCCCAACTCTTTTCCTGATTCTCTGAAAAAATTCATCATTCTTCTGAAGAGCAGAGATCTTATCGATCAAGGAAGGTGTAATAATGAGACTGGCGAGTATAAGATTGGTGTTGGCCGTATTCTTTCTGCTAAGTGCATCGGCCACCACATTGGCTTTCCCTGGAGTATATAAGATGTCCATGTCATAGTGCGCGAGGAATTCAACCCAACGTTGCTGCCTCAAGTTCAAATCTCTTTGGGTGAACAAATACTTCAAGGATTTGTGATCAGCATATAGCTCGAATTTCTCGCCCAATAGATAGTGCCTCCATATCTTTAGAGCAAATACGATGGCCATTAGCTTGAGATCATGAGTGGCGTAATTCTTCTCATGCGATTTTAACTGACGGCTAGCATATGCAACTACTTTATCCCTTTGCATTAGCACCGCACCAATACCTTAAATAGATAAAAAGATAACATGTTAAAATAAGATTTGACATTAAAAATGTCATCCCTGACATGTTTATTTAGATAAAAAGAATAACCTTCTCTAGAAGCGTTTGTCCAGACTTTCAGATCCTGGTTGCCATCTATAATGGTCAACACAAGAGCAGTGATCAATCTCCATTTCAGCTCTTGAAAAGCTGCCTCGCATTCGGGTGTCCAAATGAACTTTGTATGCTTCTTAGTCAGCTTCGTCAATGGACAAGATTGTAACACCCCATGTCCATAAATGTCACTCTCAAAGGGAATGCATTAACTTTCATGGAGTATTATTGTTGTATAGAACAGAACATAATAAGACAGAATCATATATTGGTACTTGAAAATTTTAAAACAACTTTTATTGCAGTAGAGAAATAGTTCGATTACAACAACATCATAAACAAAGTACACTTAATATCCATCTTGAAAATTGTTTTCTAAGTACATAAAGTAAAAATCATAACCCCAACACAAGTAGCCATAAAATAGATGAGCTGAACTTTACTTTCAACAATCCAAGCACTTCCAAAAGAAAGAGATCCAAATCAAGCTCCACTAGCACTAGTCCCACCCTAAGAACCTGGGGGTGGGGAGGAAGAAAAGAGGTGAAAACAAGGGGTTCAGACATAAAGTCTGGCGAGTCCAATAACTTTAACAATACAATTATTGAAGTAATTAGGATAAGGCATAAACTGGTAAAACAAGGTATGACTGTGAAATAAGTGGGCATGACAAAGAACTCAAGAGGAATATTCTGGCGTTAATCACGCTCCTAATCATTATAGGACAATTACTATACTGCACCATTACTAGTCACCCTAAAAGTTGATCCCACCTACTGAACATAATATTCATAATGGTAGTTTCATGTACCCCTAGTTGTCTTCATAGATGCCGCCTGCCCCTATCTCCACTAGTTATACCCACTACCCCCATGCGATCGGCTCCCTAACTCGTAGATACCCGTGTTGGTCCCATAGTGGGGTGTATCACTTCCCAAAGTGGCGACCCGATACCACTAAAGATGCACGGCTTATATCTACACAATTCAACAACGTCTTACCTACCAGCCCGGGCCCACGCACGCACATGACCCCGTTGGACTTGCGTTGCCACCGCTAACCCATTTTGATAGCTTACAATCAAACTCAGTAAGCGAGTCCCGTCCTCGATTTAACTCGAGCTCACAAAGATACTTAATGGGTTACTGGTTTGAAAAGGGTCTCTATACTTGACACAAGCTTTCCACCTATGCTTGGTCCCCACTAGAATTTCCCACTTAACCACTTCTTATCGATGTCTTCTTATATGTTTCAATTTGGTTAAGGGTTTCTTATCGTAATTCACATGCCACCCATGCCACCCACTTAACCCCATGTCCCATTACATGTTTATCTTGGTTAAGTGTTACTTAATTCATTATAATGGTAACCTTGTAAGACCTCCCACATTAGACTACCGTTTGCGGTTGCTGGATTTGCCAAGCGGGACAGGGCAGCCTTTTACCGCAAACGAGCCTAACCTCGTGTCTTTACAATTGTTACGCATTTAATTCATGTCTTTGACCTCTCACATTAGACTACCGTTTGTGGTTGCTGAATTTGCCGGGCGGGTCCGGGCAGTCTTATACCACAAACGAGTCTAACCTCGTGTCTTAGGCAATTATTATTACACATGATTATTTCACCCCAACATGAATTAATTATCCCTTTTCAAATTTTCAAATTAATCTATGTCCATAATTGTCACCTAAATTATGTCCATAATTTCAGTTATATAATTTATACCAATTAATGTCTCAAATTAATTATATGCCTTTACGGCTGTTTATGCCAATTCACAATTATGTATATTTGATATTTTCCCATTATCCCCACGTCGTTCGTACGTTTAACATGAAATATGTTAGACTCGCAAATAGTCTAACTCATAAAAAGAAAAGAAACATCACAACTTGCATAACACATAAAAATAGATCTAATTTGCAAATAAGAATTATAGCATAAATTTGCATAGCCAATATTTGCATAGGAAATGGACATTTAGAACATCAATTTGCATAAATGATGTACTACCATGGATCTAAATATAGATCTAAATATGAACTTGTGAACTTGCAAATATAGATATGGGGTTTTCACCTAAACTTGCATCAATTGTAAACTCACATATATAAATATGGTTTTTCCACCTAAACTTGCATATGAATCTAAACACGTAAACTATGTTTTTCATATAAACTTGCATATATACATATACTTGATTCACATATAAACTTGTGTATAATCCGCATACAGATTTGCATATGATTCACAAAAGAACTAGCATATGATTTAACATCCCAAACTTGCATAAGATTCACATAAGAACTAGCATATGATTTAACATCCCAAACTTGCATAAACTAATGTCATAACATGAATCAAGTTAAACATATGTGATTGGACTTATGAAATAGGTCTACTAACATAGATTAACAAATATGTCATAAGTTCACAAACAGACGATAACAAAATTAAATAACATCACATGATTCAATAGACATGTTCTCATAATTCAAATTATAACTTATCATAATTAATTTATTAATTAGTTTGTGAAAGAAATTGTACTCACAAAAATGGATTAGAGAAGAGAATAATTCGTTTGTCATTTATATAAAAATTCTGACTTGCAACCCTAAGCTTTAAGAAGAAGGAGCACTATTCCAACAGCAGCATGGTGGCCAAGGGATTAGTTTAGGTTTAGGGCTTGAGTCTATGCGTGCTTATATATAAGTTTAATTCAACATAAGCCGTTAGATTATCATAGGAGCAATCACAACCGTCTAGACTAGATAGAGTTATCCAGAATTGCCACATATGCCCTAGTGACTCAGCAATAGGTCAGGATAGACTCAACAACAAGTCAGAATCGTTTGATTTCAGATCTGCCCTGGGGGGTAGGTCGACCCCCAGGTCGACCCCCTGGTCGACCTGTATAGGGAGGTCGACCCCCTGGTCGACCTGGCCTTGGGCGGGAAATTTCCCGCCCAGCCCGCTTCTGTGTTTTTCAATTTGAATTTTAAATTCTGAATCGAGCTGTTTTAATTTATTTAAATTTCTGAAACTTCTGAGGGCCATAACTTCCTTATACGAAGTCCGATTTAGAAAAAACTTGGACTCTGTTCCAAGCAGAATTCCGAGACGAACGCAATGGCGTAACCTATTTCCCTTAATTCTCTTCTTAAAAATTATGTGTTCTCAATTTTGTTAATTGTAATATTTAACATTACGGGGAGTTACATTCTCCCCTCCTTAAAGGATTTCGCCCCCGGAATCTCTAGGTTGAGGAGAATGCAAATCCTAACATCCAATCATCCATCTACTCAACCATCAAACACAGGCATCCATTGTCCTTACAAGATTTCTAATGCCGTATGAACATATGCAAAAAGTGGGTGTATAGGTTTTTTATCTAATGCAAAATTAGGCGGTCTACTGATTCAGTTGACCTCCGTAATGCAAATCATGATAGTGCCATGTGTCCATTATGTATGCGAAAGAATCCTATCGATACATATTATTTCTACATGTGTGCACAACCATTCATCAAAATGCAGCATCCATATGATAACACAACCATTATACTTCCATAAATTTAGGTATGCACACACATTTATATGCAATATGAAGGTGATTGAGTCGATCTAGTGCCTAATGTGTGTGTACATGCATCCACGAGCAACCACTAGCAACCACTTGCATCCATTTGCATCCACCAAACATAACATGTCTCAAGCACATGTTTGCAACCATAGGGTTCTTCCTAACTAAAGATTGAAGATATCATCGCAAAGATATACTAAATGATAGGACAAGTATCAACAAAGCAGTAGAAAAAGAAGAAGTTAAAAATATACCCTCAAAAAGGAAAGGGTACAGCGTACGCATCTTATCTCACGTCTCCTAAGTCGCGTCTCCTTGATCATCTCCCCATTGCACTTTGACCAACTTGACCTCTTTGTTGCGTAGCTTTTTGACCTCTGATCCGAGAATGCGTGTAGGATCTCGTCTAACCGTGGCATTTCGCTCTACTTCCACTTCTTTGAGCGTGCTCGGCTCCACCACTTCCGCTGTAGCATGTAAACACTTGCGCAAATGCGAAATGTGAAACACGTCATGAACACCACTGAGCTTTTCAGGCAAGTTTACTCTATACGCCATTTGCCCAATCCTCTCTATAATCGGAAAGGGTCCTACGAACCTCGGTGCCAACTTCCCTACTGATCCAAAATGGACTAGGTTTCTCAATGGTGACACCTTAATAAAAACCATGTCCCCAATATTGAAGTCAAGATCGATTCATCTCTTATCAGCATATGACTTCTGTCGGTCCTGTGCCATATTCATTCGCCGTCGAATCAGGTCTATCTTCTTCGAAGTCTCCCTAATCATGTCGAGTCCAAGCAAAACCTTATCCGTGGATTTCCACCAACAAGTACGTGATCAACATGGTCGTCCGTAAAGAGCCTCAAAAGGTGCCATGCCAATGCTAGCCTGAAAGATGTTATTATAGGCGAACGCCACTAATGGAAGATGTTCTTCCCATGTTCCTCCAAAGTCTAATATGCATAGCCTCAGAAGATCTTCTAGAATCCGATTTACTCTCTCGGTCTGGCTGTCCGTCTGAGGGTGATAAGCGGTACTTAAGCACAATTGTGTTCCAACCGCCTCTTGTAAGCTCTTCCAGAATTCGCTTGTGAAAATGGGATCTCTATCGCTCACAATGCTAGAGGGTATGCCGTGCAGGCGAACTATCTCTCGAAGGTAAACAGATGCTAACCATGCGGTGGTCCTCCTATTTTTAATGGGAATAAAATGGGGACTTTTGGTAAGTCTGTCTACAACTACCCAAATCCCCGTATTACCCTTCCTTGATCTTGGCAACCCATCTACAAAATCCGTAGAGACAATTTCCCATTTCCACAGCGGAATCTCTAAAGGGTGGAGCAAACCACCGGGCTTCATTTACTCCGCATTGACTTGCTGACACACTAAGCATCTAGAAACGAACTCAGCCACGTCCTTCTTCATTCCAGCCCAAATGAAAACTCGCTTCATATCCCTGTACATCTTGTCGCCACCGGGATGTATGGTCATTTTTGAGCGATGAGAGTCTTCAAGAATTGTCTTCTTCAAGCTCTCGTCTTGCGGTACGCAAAGTCTCCCATATCTACGCAACCAACTTCTCTCATATATAACATATCTATTAAGATGACTCGAAGACTCCCCTCCTATAAGCTTGCCTACTATCTCAACCAACTGTGGGTCATCCCGCTGTGCCTCTCCAACCTGAGCCAAAGTGTAGGTTGTACCTCTAGCGATGCCAACAATCCAGGTACATAATAGATAGAGGGTCTGAATTCAAAGGTAGATATATATTCCAAACTCTGCCATTCCACGAACAAAGGACTCAAAGTCAACTTATTTCTACTTAAGGCGTTACCTACAACGTTACCCTTGCCAGGGGTATATGCGATCTCAAAATCGTAGGATACTAAAAACTCCATCCACCTTTGTTGCCTGAAGTTTAGATCTTTATGAGAGAACAAGTACTTTAGCGACTTGTGGTCTGCATACAACTCAAACCTCTCACCAAGCAAATAATAACGCCAAGACTTAAGTGCAAAAACTATGGCAGCCAACTGCCTTCCACCATAGCATATCACCCTTCCCTCTTGCATTAAAACTGCGCCAAGCCCTGTCCCGCAAGTATTGGTATATACTGTGAATGGCTTACTCCCATCTGGAAAAACTAAAACTAGAGCTGTCGTCAAAGCCCTCTTCAAACACTGGATGTCGTCACAGTCAACATCCCATTAAAAAGTCAAGTTCTTCTTCGTCAACCGAGTAAGTGGGGCTGATATCTTCGCGAAGTCCTTAATGAACTTCATATAATAACCAGCCAGCCCTAAAAAGCTTCTTACTTCTGTTGCGTTCTTAGGAATCTTCCAATCTTGGACTGCCACCACTTTTGCGGGATCCACAGCTATCCCTTCCTTAGAGACCACGTGTCCTAAGAACCTCACTTCTTTTCTCCAAAAATGGCATTTGGAGAACTTAACTTTAAGTTGATGTGCTCGTAAGGTCTCTAAGACTTCCCTAAGATGTAGGGCGTGCCCTTCTTCACTTCTAGAGAAAATCAAGATATCGTCCATAAAGACTACCACAAACTTGTTTAGAAACTCCCTAAACACCCTACTCATTAAATCAACGAAGTATGCGGGTGCATTCGTCAAACCAAAAGGCATAACGAGCCACTCGAAGAAACCGTCAGGAGTTCTAAATGCAGTCTTATCTATGCTACCTTCAGCCACCCTTAGCTGATGAAACCCTGTAGCCAAATCCAGTTGCGAGAAAACCGAAGAACCCACCAATTTGTCAAATAAATCATCTATCCTCTGCAATGGGTGTCTGTTCTTCTTTGTGAGCTTATTCAGCTCTCTATAGTCCACACACAATCTAAGTGAACCATCAGCTTTTGTAGCAAAAACGACTGGAGCACCCCATTCCGAAATACTTCTTCTTATGAACCCCTTCTCAAGCAACTCTTTCACTTGCTTACTGAGTTCTCTTCTCTCTTTCGGAGACATGTGGCGCACTGGTAATGCAACTGGCTTTGCATTATCTACTAGGTATATTCGAAAGTCTATCTCGCGCCTCGGGGTAAACCTTGAACTTCATCGAAGACGTCACTATATTCACAGACCACACGAACAGATTCCAAATCATCATTGGATGCGTCAAGGGATTCTAGGTAGCTAAGCATTACCGGACCTCTAGGGTCACAAGAGATATCAAGGGTTTTGCCACAACAAGTCAACAATCTAACTACCCATCTTTCACAGTCTAGGATGGCACTGTATCTAGCTAGCCAATTTATACCTAGAATCAAGCCGTAGCCCATGAAGCCAAGAATGAAAGCGTTGCATTCAAACCCAACGCCCAAGATAGACACTCTCAAATCCCGACAAATCATTGAAAGATGAGCCGAACCACCAATAGGATTCGAGACTACTATGGGATCCGTAACAAGACTAGTATTTAAGTGCAGTGTTTCAACTAACGAAGCAGATACAAACGAGTGTGAAGCGCCAGAGTCAAACAAAGTACGAACAGGATGATCAAACAGAAAAACTAAACTTTCAACGGAAATGTTTCTACCTCTCTCCTGTCCTAGTGTCATGAGAACATGAACCTGCCCTCTTGCCTGCCCTGGTGCCATAAGAGCCTAAATTTGCCCTCCAGAAGTGGACCCTGTCCTTTTCCCTTGCCCATGTTTCCTCGGGCAGTCTTTAATTAGATGTCCTGCCTCTCCACAGTGGAAGCAACCAGTCTTCTTCTTTTTCCTACAGTCCTTGCTCAGATGGCCTGGTGCTCCACAATTAAATCACCTCTTCTTTCCTTTGCTATTGTTATCCTTACCACCTTTCTTGTTTTGCTGTTGTGATTTCTTTTGATCCCCTTTCTTCTCTGGTGCCTAATTAGCATTAGCACCTTTCTCCTCTTCATGCATAAGCGCCATGTCAACCAGTTTCTCAAAGGTAGCCCCCATAGGAATGTGGGTCATAGCCAACCCATGTAGCGGCTCATTTAAAACTTTAACGAACCTCAGGGCCTTCTTCTTAGGTGTGTTCACCAAGTCTAAGCCAAATCTCGCCAACTGATTGAACTTGTTGACATACTCCTTTACTGATAAATTTCCTTGCTTCAATACTAAGAACCTCTCCATATATAAATTTTCTTCTTCTCGTGGGAGAAATTTCATCTCGAACCTATACCTAAAATCCATCCATGTCTCCACTGGACGCTCTCCATTCGTGACTTCCCACCAAAACGAGGCTTCGTCCTTCATTAACCATGCAGCTAATTGGACCTTCCTTCCATCTTCTATCTCGAAGATACCAAACAAATCTTCGACCTCCTTAAGCCAATTTCGAGCTTCAACAAACGTCTCTGACCAGTGAAAAGGTTTCCCGCTCATTGCCCGAAAGTCCTTGCATATCTTCGAAAAGGTATTGACGTGGGGAGGGGGAGGAACAGCTGCAGCTAGGGGAGGAGGAACATTTGCTGGGCTTGCGGCGGTGGCCCTAGCCTCCAGATACCTTCTAAACCAGCCTGGTATCGGTATGTCCTCGGGTATCTCGGGTTCCCCAGACATGATGAAAAAAAAAAGGAAGAGATTCAAAACGGAGAATCGAAGGAAAGATATATGGTTGTTGGGGATTATGTTTTTAAAACAAACTTTTCTCTTGAAAATACTCTCCTTGAAACATATCCTTGAAAGTATTTCTTTATAAAATGCTTTTGAAAAACATTTTTTCAAAATATCATATCTGTTCTGGTAACCTTTAGCTCTGATACCACGTGTAACACCCCACGTCCATTAATGTCACTCTCAAAGGGAATGCATTAACTTTCATGGAGTATTATTATTGTATAGAACAGAATATAACAAGACAGATACATATATTGGTACTTGAAAATTTTAAAACAACTTTTATTGCAGTGGAGAAATAGTTTGATTACAACAACATCATAAACCAAGTACACTTAATATCCATCTTGACAAACTGTTTTATGAGTACATGAAGTAAAAAGCATAACCCCAACACAAGTAGCCATAAAAAAGTTGAGGTGAACATTACTTTAAGCAATCCAAGCACTTCCAAAAGAAAGAGATCCAAATCAAGCTCCACTAGCACTAGTCCCACCCTGAGAACCTGGGGGGTGGGAGGAAGAAAATAGGCGAAAACAAGGGGGTCAGACATAAAGTCTGGCGAGTCCAACAACTTTAACAATATAATTATAAAAGTAATTAGGATAAGGCATAAACTGGTAAAACAAGGTATGATTGTGAAACAAGTGGGCATGACAAAGAAAACAAGAGGAATATTTTGGCGTTAGTCTCACTCCTAATCATTATAGGATAATTACTATACTGCACCATTACTAGTCACCCTAAAAGTTGATCCTACCTACTGAACATAATAATCATAATGGTAGTTTCGTGTACCCCTAGTTGTCTTCATAGGTGCTGCCTGCCCTTATCTCTACTAGTTGTACCCACTACCCCCATGCGATCGGCTCCCTAACTCGTAGATACCCATGTTGGTCCCATAGTGGGGTGTATCACTCCCCAAAGTGGCAACCCGATACCACTAAAGATGCACGGCTTATATCTACACGATGCAACAACGTCTTACCTACCAGCCCGGGTCCATGCACGCACATGACCCCGTTGGACTTGCGTTGCGACCGCTAACCCGTTTTGACCTCTTACAATCAAACTCAGTAAGCGTGTCCCATCCTCGATTTACTCAAGCTCACAAAGATACTTAATGGGTTACTGGTTTGAAAAGGTCCCCATACTTGACATAAGCTTTCCACCTATGCTTGGTCCCCACTAGAATTTCCCACTTAACCCCTTCTTATCCATGTCTTCTTACATGCTTCAATTTGGTTAAGTGTATCTAATCGTAATTCACATGCTACCCACGCCACCCACTTAACCCCATGTCCCACTACACGTTTATCTTGGTTAAGTGTTACTTAATTCATTATAACCATAACCTTGTAAGACCTCCCACATTAGACTACCGTTTGCGGTTGCTAGATTTTCCGTGCGGGACCGGGCAGTCTTATACCACAAACGAGTCTAACCTCGTGTCTTAGGCGTTTATTACTACACATAATTATTTCACCCCAATATGAATTAATCATCCCTATTCAAATTGTCAAATTAATCTATGTCCATAATTGTCACCTAAATTATGTCCATAATTTCAGTTATATAATTTATACCAATTAATGTCCCAAATTAATTATATGCCTTTACAGCCATTTATGCCAATTCATAATTATGTATATTTGATATTTTCCCATTATCCCCACGTCGTTCGTACGTTTAACATGAAATATGTTAGACTCGCAAATAGTCTAATTCATAAAAAGAAAAGAAACATCACAACTTGCATAACACATAAAAATATATCTAACTTGCAAATAAGAATTATAGCATAAATTTGCATAGCCAATATTTGCATAGGAAATGGACATTTAGAACATCAATTTGCATAAACAATGTACTACCATGGATCTAAATATAGATTTAAATATGAACTTGTGAACTTGCATATATAGATATGGGTTTTTCAACTAAACTTGCATCAATTGTAAACTCTCATATATAAATATGGTTTTTCCACCTAAACTGGCATATGAATCTAAACATGTAAACTACGTTTTTCATACAAACTTGCATATATACATATACTTGATTCACATATAAACTTGTGTATAATCTGCATACAGATTTGCATATGATTCACATAAGAACTAGCAGATGATTTAACATCCCAAACTTGCATAGATTCACATAGGAACTAGCATATGATTTAACATCCCAAACTTGCATAAGATTCACATAAGAACTAGCATATGATTTAATTATATGCGGTGTAATTAAAAATGTAATTTGAACAACGCATATAAATTCTAATATATGCGGTGTAATTAAAAATGTAATTTCAACAACGCATATAAATTCTAATATATGCAATTTAATTATAAATATGATTTTAACCATTTAATTAAAAACAAAGTTTTTAATGTAAACATGTTTTATTTTGAAAACTTGCATGTTTGTCTTTTTACAATAAAAATGCATATTTTTAATGAAATCATGTTTTCATTTTTAAATTATGAACACCTTTCATATTTTTAACAATTCTATCATTACATTAAAAGTGAATTTTTAATGTAAAACATATTTTCATTTTAAAACATGTTTCTTTTCTGCATTTCTATAATTACATTAAAAAGTAAAATTTTAATGTATAACATGTTTTGCATTTAAAACATGTACATTTTCTTTATTTTAACATTACATTAAAAATGTATATTTTTAATGAAATCATGTTTTTAATTTTAATGAAATCAGGTTCATGTTTTAATGAATGATGTTTTCTTTTTAAAACATGTGCATTTTCTATTTTACTTAACATTATATTAAAAATGTGAACTTTTTACATGGAATCATGGTGGATTGAAAACACGTACGTTAAAAATGTATATTTTTAATTTAATAATGTTTTGACTTTAAAACATATACACTTTTCTTATTTTTAACTTTACATTAAAAAAGTATATTTTTAACGAATTCATGTTTTTGTTCAAACTATGAACATTTTGCTAACTTCCTTCATGACATTAAAATATGGCTTTTAATGACTACATGCTTTTATTTCTGAACATGTACATTTCTCTAATTTCATGGATGACATTAAAATATGGTTTTTAATGACTACATGTTTTTATTTCTAAAACGTACATTTTCTCTATTTTTAACATTTCATTAAAAATGTATATTTTTAATGAATTCATGTTTTGATTAAAAACATGAACACTTTCTTTACTTTTAACTTTACAATAAAAATATCTATTTTTAAAGAAATTTTGTTTTGATAATAAAACATGAGCATTTTTCCCATTTTCAACCATTACATTAAAATGTATATTTTATATGAAATCATGTTTTAATTAAAAACATGAACAATTTTCACTACTTATATTCTTAACATTAAAAATGTATATTTTAATGAAATCATGTTTGATTAAAAGCACGAACATTTTTCTCTACTTTCAATCATCAAAATGTATGTTTTAATGTAATGTTCTTATTTTTATCTAAAACACGAGCATTTCTATTTTTACAATAGTTCCATATAATGATAGAAATTTATATTTAATTTTTGTTGGATATTCCAATTCAACAAAATGACAATATCTTCTATTCCCTTTTTGATTGAAAATTTTAACTCACTCAAATAACAAACAAAAGTGTTTTTTTTGATTGAAAATTCTAATTCAATCAAACAAAAACAAAAGTGATATTTTTATTCGGATTCATAATTCTTGTTCAATCAAAAATAACAAAAGTGACATGTTTATTTGATTGAAAATTCTAATTCAATCAAAATAGTAAAAGTGACATTTTTATTTTGATTGAAAATTCTAATTCAATCAAAATAGTAAAACTGACATTTTTATTTTGATTGAAAATTTTAATTCAATCAAACCAATAAACAAAGGTGATATTTTTACTGAATTGAAAATTTTAATTCAATTCAACAAATAAACAAAGGTGATATTTTTATTGAATTGAAAATTCTAATTCAATTCAACAAATAAACAAAGGTGATATTTTTATTGAATTGAAAATTCTAATTTAATTCAACAAATAAACAAAGGTGATATTTTTATTGAATTGAAAATACTAATTCAATTCAACAAATAAACAATGGTGATATTTTTATTAAATCGCAAATTCTAATTCAACTCAACAAATAAACTAAGGTGATATTTTTATTGAATTGAAAATTCTAATTCAATTCAACAAATAAACAAAGGTGGTGTCTTTATTGTTAAAAACAAATCAATACTCATGGATCTAAATAAAAGATGCAATCTTTATTTTAAAACAAATATATATCTTTGGATCTATATTAAAAGTAAAGTTTTTATTCAAATCCAATCCATATTCACGGATCTATAATAAAAATAGGATTTTTATTCCAAATCCAAGACTGACAGTAAACTATAGATTCAAGAGGAAGAATTTTCATTGAAAAATCGAGATCTATCCAAGCATGAACATCACAATCATCATATTCAACAAACAACAATTCCAATATCATACAACGCATATCTAAATTGATTAACATATATACATGGAATTTAAATAGCGAAAAATAATTAATATTTTAATTATTTTTTTACATATAGAAATCTCACCTTGTTTTGAGCGGATCTAAAATTCTAACAAGTTCAGAATCTGTTCCAACCTCTTTTAAAAAGTCGTATTCGGTGTCACAGTCTCAATGTCTTCTGTTTTGCTGGATTTGGTCAATATATGAAAAAGATACAATTTTTATAATCTAATTCATGGTTTGCAACGAAAATTAAGTGTTACAATTCATTAGTTTTATATATACTATGAGTTTCTTGTTTTGATTCAAAACTTCGGATCCAAAATTCGATCAATACATTAAGCGATTTGTAGATCAGCCGGTGGAATGTATGGGAGGCCTGAGCGGCGCTTCGGTGGGAGGAACGCCGATCAAATCGATGGCGTGGATGGCTGGGGGTAGTGGTTCGACGGCGGCGGGTTCTCGGGCCTGGATCCGACTATTTGGATAATGGTTCGGGTCAAAATCCATATGGATTTATAGACTGAGGAATCGATTATAAAATTCTCTAAAGAACTGAAGGATTTAATTGAAAGAATTCTTAGTTATTGAGGAAGAAAGATTCAAATGTTTTCAGCCATGAAATTCAAGGAGGGTGGCGGCTACAGTAGTGGTCATTAGGGTTAGGGGTAAAGACAAAAGCTTTTTATAATATTTTATTGCTAATTTTACAAAAAAAACCAATAAATTCTAAACAAATCCAATTTCAGTCCAACAGGAGTTGTTTATACCTAATTGCTTATACTCCGGAACTAATGGGCTAGGTCCCGTCAGCCCAAATGACTGTTTGTGGCCAGAGTTATTTAATTTGAAATTTAAATCGTTTATTAAATTAATTCGATCATATATTTAAATTTACCGGGGCCACATACGAACTATGAAAATTCCAGAAAATTATTTCTGGCTTTGTTTTGATGATACAGTCCTAACAAAATTAATTTCGTCGAATTTGGAGACCGTTTGAAAAATGGCCATTTTCAAGTCGATTAAATTTGACTGAAATTGACAAAACACATTTTCTTTTTCCATGCTCACACATTAATTCCAAAAAATTTGGAAAATTAAACTTAGCAATAATTTGACATTCCGGATCCAAAAAAAGTGGTTTCATCGAAAACGGGGGTCGTTTGAAAAATGGCCTTTTATATGGGCTATAAATTATACTATAGCGATTATTCTGAATATTCAACTGGCCATAACTTTTGATTTCCGCTATGAAAATTCGATTTTTCAGATTCGTTGGAAAGATATTTTCAAACAGATTTAGATATTTTTGGTTTCACTAAAATCCATTAAATTTTGAATCTAGTATATTCAGTCAAAGCTCAGGTTTGACTTTTCAAACTACCGTACTATTTCTAATTCCTTTTGAAATTAAAATAATTATATTCGTTCTAACTTTGATTAAAATAAAATTTCAATTGTTATTATTTAAAATAAATTATTTTAACTATTCAAAATTCACTAAAATAGCCAAAATAAAATTTTTAAATTGGTTCTGATTTTCCGGGTTGTTACAGTTTTCTTTTGGGCTAGGATGAAGAAAGATGTGGCCGATTTTGTTTCCAATGTTTAGTTTGCCAGCGAGTCAAAGCTGAGCAAAAGAAGCCCGGTGGTTTACCTCATCCTTTGGAGGTTCCTCAGTGGAAATGGGAGAGTGTCTCTATGGATTTCATAGATGGTTTCCCTAGATCGAAGAAAGGCAACACCAGTATCTGGGTTGTGGTAGATAGACTCACTAAGTGCGCTCACTTTATTCCAGTTAAGAGTAAGAGGACGACATCATGGTTAGCAGCAATTTACGTCCAAGAGAGAGTTCGTCTTCATGAAGTTCCTTCAAGCATCGTGAGCGATCGTGACCCCATATTTACCAACGAATTTTGGAGGATCTTGCTAGAAGCATTAGGTTCACAGTTGTGTTTGAGCATCGCTTATCATCCTCAGACCGATGGGCAAACGGAGAGGGTGAACAGAATTCTAGAAGATCTTTTAAGGCTGTGCATCCTAGACTTTGGAGGGACTTGGGAAGAGCATCTTCCTTTAGTAGAGTTTGCCTATAACAATAGCTATTAGGCCAGAATCGACATGTCACCCTTCGAAGCATTGTACGGACGACCCTGTAGGTCACCAACTTGTTGGTGGGAATCTACAGAAAGATTATTACTTGGACCAGATATGGTTAGAGAAACGTCCAAAAAGATTGACCTTATTCGACGGCGGATGAAGACAGCTCAAGATAGGTAGAAATCCTATGCAGACAAGAGAAGGATTGACCTCGAATTTGAAGTAGGAGACTTGGTCTTTATGAAAGTGTCACCTCTGAGGAATGTGGTTCGCTTCAGATCGGTAAGGAAGTTGGCACCTAGGTTTGTGGGACCATTTCCCGTAACTGAGAGGATTGGCCAAATGGCTTATAGAGTAAAGCTTCCTAAAAATCTATCTGGTGTTCATGATGTTTTCCACGTTTCTCATCTACAGAAGTGCTTGCATAACACCGAGGAAGTTGTTGCGCCGAGTATATTGGAAGAGGTAGAAGTGAAACGGGAGGCGACAGTCAGGCGAGTTCCTTACCCTATTCTTGGATCAGAAGTTAAGAAGCTATGCAATAAAGAGCTCAAGTTGCTAAAGATTCAATGGGGAGATAACCCAGTGGATGCGACTTAGGAGACCGAAAATAATATTCGTGGTTCTTACCCTTTTCTCTTCGAGGGTATGTTCTTAACTCCTTTTTCCAAAGGCTTTACCAGTACTTGTTTCTATCATTTGAGCATATCTTATCCATAGTATTTTTCGACCTTTAGATAGGAATCATATGGATGTAAACATGTGTTTGAAACATGCAATGTTTGATGGATGCAAGTGGATGCAAGTGTTTGCTAGTGGTTGCCTGTGGACGCATATACACACACATTAGGCACTAAGATCGACTCAATCACTCTCACACTGCATATGGATGTGTGTGCATTTTATTTTCTTTTATGGATGGAAATGGATGAACTAGCATATGGATGTTGCATTTGGATGAATGAGTGTGCACACATGTAGAGTTTATAGGTTATAATAGGCTTATTTGCATACATATTGGATTCATGGCACTAACATACATTGCATTAAGGAGGTCAATTGAATTAGTAGACCGCCTGATCTTCACATTAGTGTTGGGACATATACACACACCTTTGCATATATTCATGAAAGCATTAGAAATCCTTAAGGACAGTGGATGCCAGTGATTGATGGATGAGTAGATGGATGATGGATGGTAGGATATGCATTCTTCTCAACTTGGTGATTTCGAGGACGAAATCCTTTAAGTAAGGGGGAATGTAACACCCTGAAATTTTGTTAACATTAAAAGAGGATAAATTAAGGAATAATTAATTTAATATTAAGAATTAAGGGAAACGGACTACATCATTACGTCCTTTTCGAAATTCTGGTCATGATAGACACCTAGTTTGCGTAAAAAGGATAACATATGAAGAAGATAAAAAGTTGAAAATTAGAACCAGGTATAACTGGTGCACTTGCCAAGTGCACCAAGGCAATTTTGCACTGGCGCACCTGTAAAGTGCGCCGAGGATAGTTTTTGGATATTCGGGCGATTTTCAATTGGGTGGTGACCCGTGACCTGACCCAATCCCTTTAGGGCTGAGGTGGCATCCGAATTATGTAACCTAGCAGCTATAAATATACCTCAATCCCTTTGTTTTTCTTCACTAAGAATCATGGCGGCCATGCTATGTCGGAATCTGAACTGAACTAGGGTCTCTCATATCCTTCTATCAACTAAAGCATATCAAATTCTGAGATTCAAGCGTAGACGCAGCACCAACTTCTTTTCTATTATCTTAGCAATCCAATCACAGTGAGTTCTAGTTGCTTTCAGGTTTAGATAAATAATTGTGAATTATGAAAGAGTGTGATTTGGATACGTTTTAAACCTTGAATCTATGTTATTGTTAGATCTTATTCTATGTCATGATAGATCTATTTCTCTAGATCAAACTCAATTGTGATTGTTCTACTATGTTATTATTATGGATCTTGGTTTGTAACTTTTATGATATTCTACGATGTGGATGTGTGTAGATCTATTCTATGTAATCTAAACTGTCACCTTATGTTATCATGTTAGATCTATTTTATGTGATCTAAATTGTCACCTTATGTTAACTTGATAGATTTATTTTATGTGATCTAAATTGTCACATTATGTTAACATGTTAGATCTATTTTATGTGATCTAAATTATCACCTTATGTTAACATGTTAGATCTATTTTATGTGATCTAAATTGTCACCTTATGTTAACATGTTAGATATATTTTATGTGATCTAAATTATCACCTTATGTTAACATGTTAGATCTATTTTATGTGATCTAAATTGTCACCTTATGTTATCATATTAGATCTGTTTTATGTGATCTAAATTATCACATTATGTAAACATGTTAGATCTATTTTGTAATAACCCGTAAAATGCGAGCCAGTTTGAAATTTTTATTTTGGCAATTTTAGCGAATTTTGAATATTTAAAATGAATTATTTTAAATAATATCGACGAGAAATTTATTTTGAATATAATTCGACGTATATATTATGTAGTTCGTCGTTAGAATATAATATTTATATATAATTATAAATAGAATTGAAAATGGCGCGGTAGTTCGATAATTCGATTTCAAACTTCAATTGAATGTACCGGGTGCAAAACAATCCGGATTTTAGTGAAACCAAAAACATTAGGATCTAATTGATGATATCTTTCTAACGGATGTAAGAAACTGAGATTTCACTTTAAAAATTGAGAGATATGTCCAGTTGAAAATTCTGAATAGTCGCTATGGAATTCAGGCCCTTAAAAATGGACATTTTGCAAATGACCTCGGATTTCGACGAAACCAGTTTTGTTGGGTCCGTGATGTCGAATTATTGCTAGGTTTCAAATTTCATAATTTTCTGAATCAATATGTGAGCGTGGCAAAGGAAAACGTGTTTTGACCATTTCAGTTGATTTTAATCGACTGGAAATTGGCCATTTTTCTTACGGTCTCAGAATTCGACGAAACTAGTTTTGTTAGGGCCGTATCGTCAATACGAAGCTAGAAAATATTTTTCTGCAATTTATAGAGTTAGTATGTGACCCCGGTAATTCGAAATGTACGTTTAAAATTCAATATAGTGATTTAAATGCAAATTAAAGGGAAACTGATTCAAACAGTCGAATCAGCCTACGATACTTATCCCATTGTGTTCGGAATGGGGGTAAAACGCTATGGACGACAGGCGGTGGACCTCGTTTAGAGGTCGTATGTAAAAGTCAACTTTTTAATAATTAAATAATAAAATAAAAAAAATATTCTCTTTCCCTTTTAACCCAGGCCCCCCCCCCCGATTAAAACAGAATCGATTTCATAATAAATAAAAAAAAAGGAAGAAAGCGACGGGGGAGGAGCCGCCGCCCCTCCCCGATGAACCGCCGCCGCAGCCAGGGGTGGCGCAGCCCCTGCGCCGTCCTCCCCTCTTCTTCTTCCTTCTCCCCTTGCCTTCCTCGACACCGACGCAACCGAGCCCTCGCCTGCTCCGTCGCAACCCACCTCCCTCCAGCGAGGCAACCGCCGACCTCTTCCCCCCCCCCCCCTAGCCACCTCCGGCGAACTCAAAGGAACCCCCCCCCCCTCGGAAAAACTGTCTGTAAGTTTTTTTTTCCTTTTTATTTATTTTACTTTTATTTTATATAAACTGAATTTTATTTATTTTTCTTTAGGAAAAAAACTGAATTTTATTTGCTTATTAAACTGTTTTTTTTTAGGATTTTAAACCGAATTTTTTTTTTTAAAGGTTTTAAAAACTGATTTTATTTTTAAACTTTAATATTAGAAAAGGCGGAATTTTTATTGAATATAAATATTAAAAATATAGTTTTTATATTTTTAAAGTATTAAAAATATAGTCTTTACTATATAGAAATATTAAAAATATAGTTTTTATATTTTTAAAGTATTAAAAATATAATCTTTATAGGATAGAGAAGATAAAAATATCATCTTTGTATATGTAACGCAATAAAAATCTGATTTTTATTTTATATACGTTGAAATCAAGTGATTAAATTTAAAAAGGTGAAATCTTTGAATTTAAAAAGGTGAAATCTTTGAATTTAAAAAGGTGAAATCTTTGAATTTATAAAGATGAAATCTTTATAGTTGAAAAGGCGAGATCTTTATATATAGAATAACGGTGTAAAAATAGCATTTTTATCCATATAGCGTCAAAGAAAAAAATGTGATTTTTATATATTGAACTTCGAAGTAAAAATATGATTTTTATATTTTGAATAGCAAAGTAAAAATTCGATTTTTAAATATATGAAGTAATTATAAAAATATGACTTTTAAATTGAAAGTGAATAAATAAAAATGTGATTTTTATTTTAAAGATATCGAAATATAAAAATGTGTGATTTTTATATATATAGTGACTACGGGCAACGAAGATGGAAGAAAAGGCGAGAACGACGAAGATCTCTACAATAGGAGTGTCGTGAAGTTGGATAGCTATCGGTGAGAACTTCTCACTCTTAATTCTCTTTTTCTAGATATATATATATATTCTAGGATGCAGACGGTGCTTATTAGAAGCACCCGACACCCGTCCACATACCATGGACTTGTTTGTTTGGATGTTTGGTGATTGATTGAGATATTGGTTTGAATGTGGTTTGTGGTGTGAAAAATCGAATCGATAAATTGGTTAGGATTAGACGTGCGCCGTTATAAGGCGAAGGAGTAAGACTAGGTTAGACTCTTACTCCAAATTTTGTGGTTTGCATAACGAAAGTAATTTGATTGATGTGTGAATGGCGTGGGCCTTCACTAGACCGGGGATAAGGCTAGGCCTCGTCCCGTTTCTAGTATCGTGCCGTTATGCCGCCAAAATTTTCAAAAATATGTTAGAAAAATAAAAATATCATTTTTATTGTGTAAATGAAATGAATAGAAATTCATGTGTTGAAATAAATTGTTTTATCGTTAAAAATATAATTTTTAACGTGAAAGTGAATAAATAAATATTTATAAACAAATCGGCCGATTTGTTTATATACACTGATTTGACTGATATTGATTGGGTCGATAAGTTTTACACATCGCCCAACTGCACAAATAAAATCTGTGTTTGATTGTTTGAAACCCCACACGGGTGTTGGGATGAAATTTGATGTTCACTCATCCTGATTTATTGAATATGTCGATCGGTCGATTGACAGACTGTGTAAGCGTCAATTATTTATATTTGGTGCTTATACAGTGTAGTGCACTTTGGTTGATGATTGATTATTTTTCAAAGCTATTATGTACATGTGTTGTATGGAATCCATATAATTAACGTTATATGGTGATTGATTGGGCCTCATTCCAATCGGGAAAATAATGAATATTATAAAAGAAAATTCATGTGTTGAATATAAAAATAGTCATGTGTTGACGATGTGCATGTGTTGAGTGAAATATTTTATATAATCAAAATTACATCTTTATCACATTTAAAATTAGAACTACTTCCCAGTAGAAGTCTAATTAAAATCAAACGATAGATACCATAGTTTTATAAAATATTTCACATAACAAAAATAGTGATGTGTTGACAGTACTCATGTGTTGAGATTAGTCGTGTGTTGAAAGAAAATTCATGTGTTGAATTGAATAGAAGTTTTTGAAATATATAAAGCCGTGTGGATTAGAGATGCGCTATTTTGACGTGAACGATATTTATATCGATTTGAAAACGATTTCGAAATGAATTGAAAACTATTTCGAAATGAATTGAATTGAAAACTATTTCGAAATGAATTAAATTGAAAACGATTTCGAAATGAATTGAAAACGATTTCGAAATGAATTGAATTGAAAACGATTTCGAAATGAATTGAATTGAAAACAATTTCGAAATGAATTGAATTGAAAACTATTTCGAAATGAATTGAATTGAAAACGATTTCGAAATGAATTGAAAACGATTTCGAAAGGAAATGAATTGAAAACGATTTCGAAATGAATTGAATTGAAAACGATTTCGAAATGAATTGAAAACGAATTCAAATTGAATTGAAAGTGAATTGAAATGAATTCAAATCGAATTAAAATTTGAATTGAATAGAAATGAATTTTAAAACGAATTTATAAAGAAAAATTCAATTTTGGCTTTGAATGGAAATAGTGTTGAAATGGTTTTGAAACGAAGTTAAAACGATTTATAAAATTCGTTTTAAAAAGGAAATCGACGAAATATATATTATATATATTATATATATAATATAATGGCCTGAATAGAACGCGCCGCGCCGCGGCAGTTCGTGAATTTCGACCATTTATTTCAAACGGACATTGCGGGAGATCCGACCGTCGGATTCTCCTAAAACCGGAACCGTTGGGTTCGTATCGAAAAGAACTTTCCAATGAATATTAGAAATTTGAAATCTAACGGTTGGATTCGGAATTATGTCCAAATCAAATTCGAAAAAGGTCGCTGTAAGTGCAGTTCGATGGCCGTTGTTGGAAATCGACTGTACGGGCCTTGATAAAATTATTAAAAATATCTATAATTTGTGTTAAATTATAATAGGTGAATTGGAAAGATTTGAGCTGGAAAATTCCACATTTGAAAGGATAAAAATAGATTTTTATCGAAATGAACTAGTTTTGAACTAGAATTGAAATCAATTTATTTTTAAAATAAATAAATTGAATTTGAAAGTGATTTTGAAAATAATCGATAATTTCCAATACGTGGATTGGACTGGAGCTGAATCGAAATTATCTTCGGGATATTTCGATGTTGGATTTCGTGACTATACAAATATTGTTATGGGGATTTGAAAGATATTTTATATCGTTATTTCCAATACGATATTTGTTGGTTTCAGAATTTGATATTGAATATAAGCCGATATATTTTCTATTCAGAGCCTTGTATTTAATATCAAATGTGATTTGGTTTATCGTGAATCGTGTTTTTGATGACATTGGTTCTTTAACCCAGTTAAAGGCAGGATATTGATTTTTGAAAAGATTAAAACTAAGTGGAGTTTTAATGAATCTTTAATTAGATTGAAAAGTGAATTGATAATTTAAATTATCAAATCTGAAAAGTGATCGAGAGTGGAGTACCACCAGTTTTGCTACAAAGCGATAGTTAAATCTTTAATTAGATTTGAACGTGAAATGGTAATTAATTTTACTGATAACACCGTGGTGTTAGATATGGAGTATCACCAGTTTTGCTCCATGGGATATATAGGTTGGGATTGGGAAATAAAATAAATAATTACTTCGGTGTGGTTCGTTAATCCCGACTAGTTTGAAATGATATCCAAAGGAAGATTATAGGATAAATTTAGAAGAATTTATCTTGGATAAAATTAATGGGAACAATTCCCTAAGAATGTGATTTTGTGAATAAAAGAATATTCTGAATTGGAATGAGGCGTTTGTTGTGTTTGTGTAACATTCGTTTATTATATACGTGGGTTATTCAGAAAGGCCGGGTTTATACCCATTCTGAATAACCGATTCGACGAGATGTCGAAGATGAAGACGGTGGTTGAAGACCGGAAGTCTTCACATCGTTTGGGTGATTACTGATGATCTTGATTGGGCTGTACACCCAAGATGAGGGAAACAGTCGGTGATCGTCCAGACGTACTTGGAGATCGATGGATATGCGAGGAAAGTGCCTCCGGTTTCGTTCAGACCCAGAACGGACTAGTAAATGGACTGTGTGTCTGACATTGGATTTTAGTCCATGTGATTGATCTCTATTAAATATATATCTGTTTGGCGGCGGAGAATTTATTCTCTTGCTTAACGCCCTTCTCTGAGACGTACGAGCTCAGGGGTTATATATTGATGGATATCAAACGCATGGAGTGAGTTGCCTGTGTGGCATGCGTAAGTGGCAATTGATCAGGGCTTCTGTTGAAAAGCAAAGTCTTGTGGTTGATGATCAAAGCACGGCCTGTGTGGCGTAGCTTTGTGTATAACGTGAATTCGCGAGCCTCACACCTCGGTATGAGTCAAAAACGGGATACGGACCCAAGGAGTGCACGACGTTTCTTTCTAGCTAGGGTGGTGTCAGTGACCTACCAGCCCTGACATTTATATACTTTTCACCTGTGTGGTTGTTGGATACGAGGCGCCTCGGATATAGGTCTGTAAGGACCGGGAAACGTGTGTTCAGGAATTGCCAATCCTCAAAAGTAAGAGAGGACCGGCCTTGGAGGTTCCAAAGGATCATAGTGGGGTCCTGGGACATTTGCTAGAGTGTCTCGAACGCGGAGAGGAGCTTGCCCCTTGCCTCGGCTCATGACGGAAATCCAATTTCCAATACGTGATATTGCGGTTTTAATTGTAAAACTAGTATGGCGACATGATATATGGTACCCATGCCGCCTATGATTGATATTTATGATTTGAAATTGTTTTGACACTATACACTTATTGTAGTATCAAATAATGTGTTTTAAACGTATCAAGCATGCTTTGGCTGTTATAAGGGAAAACCCTATCCTCCGGCTTGCGTTGCATTGTGTGATGGGACCTGGGTCTTATAACAGCTTCATTCTTCTTTATTTAGCATTGCGCTGTTTGTTTTATGCACTGGTATTCTTGGGAGGAAACCCGTTCCGTGTTATACGGCGTGGTCCCTTGATTTACCGAACTTTAAAATAAAGAATTATAACTGTTTTAGTTCTCACACCAGTCACATGACTGACCTGGAGTTTATTGTTTTAACCTAAACTTTGGGTGCCCCTATTTTCCGCACGGGCAGCTAGTAGTTTTGGTTTTGCAGATTTATATTCACAGGGTCCTGATTTACAGCTGGAACGATGCTCGGAAAGCTCTGTATCCGTGTATCACTTCTAGTTGTGTTTTTGTATATTTTTCCGCTGCTATGTAATTTATTGTACTCTCTGATAATTGTCGAATGTAATTTATTCATTTATACTCTGTATATTCTCGTATCTGATGGAATTGTTGTAATAACAATGAAATGTTCTTCCGTATGCGTCCTATTTTGTCTTGTACTCAATTCTATCCGTGCTTTCCTTCACGGGGAAGTTCGGGTCGTCTCAATTTGGTATCAGAGCTTTGGTTTACAGAGCTCGAGAACAAGACACATTAGAACCATACGAAAGAATTCATCAGATATTGGATTAGCAATATCCAATTAGAATGACTCGTTAGAGATAGGATCAGTAGTATCCTAGAACGAGTGTGGAGAGTATATTTTTCAAAAGAAAACAATTTTGTTTTGAAATTTAAATCGCGTTATACGTATTTGAAAATTTATTTATATTGAATATGGACAATCGTGTATATATAGATTTCGCGTATACGCGTCATGAACGTATATCCGAAGTTTTAATATACTGGGTAGATATAGAATCACATTCTAGACATCCGGGGATGATTCTGATGATGGTGCATCATCATCAGTATTCATATTCGAGTTTCGAAGGTGTGATTTTCTATATATTTCCATTAGGCTGGTGTGAGAACCAAAACTTATATAGTTAGAACACATTGTTGTGATTTGTCATCAAAACATGATTTTTGTATATATGTATCAAAATTATGAATTTGAAACTCTAATCCACTAATTGATTGATGTTTGTGTTGATTGTTTATTTGTTTGCTAATTTTTAACCATTTAGCCAAATTTGATCAAATATTGAACTATATTGAAAATTGGTTGCGTTTGCTTGCATATACATATACTTACATTGAACAGGTCATAGCAAGGAGGCTAGAGCAGAGAATAAAATTTGTTTGCCCGACAAATAGGTACATGTTTACTACATAATTTCCTGTTTTGTTTGGGTGATGATGATTTTGTGAGCCTATTGGCTAGCCGCTTGGCTTTTTCTTTTTCTTTTGAGATCTGAAGGACCGGGGAAGCTATTTGAAATTCCCTGATGCTCCCGGTGCAGGGGAGGTTATGGCGAAATTTTTCGAAAATTTAGGGTGTTAGCCAAATTTTTGAAATTTTGAAAATTCTCAGAAACTAAAGAGTTGGAGAATACAAGCCAGATCGAACGTAGAGTTGATTAATCAAACCACTTTCGACTTTGTTCCTTTTCGGGGACGAAAAGTTTAAAGTGGGGGAGATTGTAATAACCCGTAAAATGCGAGCCAGTTTGAAATTTTTATTTTGGCAATTTTAGCGAATTTTGAATATTTAAAATGAATTATTTTAAATAATATCGACGAGAAATTTATTTTGAATATAATTCGACGTATATATTATGTAGTTCGTCGTTAGAATATAATATTTATATATAATTATAAATAGAATTGAAAATGGCGCGGTAGTTCGATAATTCGATTTCAAACTTCAATTGAATGTACCGGGTGCAAAACAATCCGGATTTTAGTGAAACCAAAAACATTAGGATCTAATTGATGATATCTTTCTAACGGATGTAAGAAACTGAGATTTCACTTTAAAAATTGAGAGATATGTCCAGTTGAAAATTCTGAATAGTCGCTATGGAATTCAGGCCCTTAAAAATGGACATTTTGCAAATGACCTCGGATTTCGACGAAACCAGTTTTGTTGGGTCCGTGATGTCGAATTATTGCTAGGTTTCAAATTTCATAATTTTCTGAATCAATATGTGAGCGTGGCAAAGGAAAACGTGTTTTGACCATTTCAGTTGATTTTAATCGACTGGAAATTGGCCATTTTTCTTACGGTCTCAGAATTCGACGAAACTAGTTTTGTTAGGGCTGTATCGTCAATACGAAGCTAGAAAATATTTTTCTGCAATTTATAGAGTTAGTATGTGACCCCGGTAATTCGAAATGTACGTTTAAAATTCAATATAGTGATTTAAATGCAAATTAAAGGGAAACTGATTCAAACAGTCGAATCAGCCTACGATACTTATCCCATTGTGTTCGGAATGGGGGTAAAACGCTATGGACGACAGGCGGTGGACCTCGTTTAGAGGTCGTATGTAAAAGTCAACTTTTTAATAATTAAATAATAAAATAAAAAAAAAATATTCTCTTTCCCTTTTAACCCAGGCCCCCCCCCGATTAAAACAGAATCGATTTCATAATAAAAAAAAAAAAGGAAGAAAGCGACGGGGGAGGAGCCGCCGCCCCTCCCCGATGAACCGCCGCCGCAGCCAGGGGTGGCGCAGCCCCTGCGCCGTCCTCCCCTCTTCTTCTTCCTTCTCCCCTTGCCTTCCTCGACACCGACGCAACCGAGCCCTCGCCTGCTCCGTCGCAACCCACCTCCCTCCAGCGAGGCAACCGCCGACCTCTTTCCCCCCCCCCCTAGCCACCTCCGGCGAACTCAAAGGAACCCCCCCCCCCTCGGAAAAACTGTCTGTAAGTTTTTTTTTCCTTTTTATTTATTTTACTTTTATTTTATATAAACTGAATTTTATTTATTTTTCTTTAGGAAAAAAACAGAATTTTATTTGCTTATTAAACTGTTTTTTTTTAGGATTTTAAACCGATTTTTTTTTTTTTTTAAGGTTTTAAAAACTGATTTTATTTTTAAACTTTAATATTAGAAAAGGCGGAATTTTTATTGAATAGAAATATTAAAAATATAGTTTTTATATTTTTAAAGTATTAAAAATATAGTCTTTACTATATAGAAATATTAAAAATATAGTTTTTATATTTTTAAAGTATTAAAAATATAATCTTTATAGGATAGAGAAGATAAAAATATCATCTTTGTATATGTAACGCAATAAAAATCTGATTTTTATTTTATATACGTTGAAATCAAGTGATTAAATTTAAAAAGGTGAAATCTTTGAATTTAAAAAGGTGAAATCTTTGAATTTAAAAAGGTGAAATCTTTGAATTTAAAAAGGTGAAATCTTTGAATTTATAAAGATGAAATCTTTATAGTTGAAAAGGCGAGATCTTTATATATAGAATAACGGTGTAAAAATAGCATTTTTATCCATATAGCGTCAAAGAAAAAAATGTGATTTTTATATATTGAACTTCGAAGTAAAAATATGATTTTTATATTTTGAATAGCAAAGTAAAAATTCGATTTTTAAATATATGAAGTAATTATAAAAATATGACTTTTAAATTGAAAGTGAATAAATAAAAATGTGATTTTTATTTTAAAGATATCGAAATATAAAAATGTGTGATTTTTATATATATAGTGACTACGAGCAACGAAGATGGAAGAAAAGGCGAGAACGACGAAGATCTCTACAATAGGAGTGTCGTGAAGTTGGATAGCTATCGGTGAGAACTTCTCACTCTTAATTCTCTTTTTCTAGATATATATATATATATACTAGGATGCAGACGGTGCTTATTAGAAGCACCCGACACCCGTCCACATACCATGGACTTGTTTGTTTGGATGTTTGGTGATTGATTGAGATATTGGTTTGAATGTGGTTTGTGGTGTGAAAAATCGAATCGATAAATTGGTTAGGATTAGACGTGCGCCGTTATAAGGCGAAGGAGTAAGACTAGGTTAGACTCTTACTCCAAATTTTGTGGTTTGCATAACGAAAGTAATTTGATTGATGTGTGAATGGCGTGGGCCTTCACTAGACCGGGGATAAGGCTAGGCCTCGTCCCGTTTCTAGTATCGTGCCGTTATGCCGCCAAAATTTTCAAAAATATGTTAGAAAAATAAAAATATCATTTTTATTGTGTAAATGAAATGAATAGAAATTCATGTGTTGAAATAAATTGTTTTATCGTTAAAAATATAATTTTTAACGTGAAAGTGAATAAATAAATATTTATAAACAAATCGGCCGATTTGTTTATATACACTGATTTGACTGATATTGATTGGGTCGATAAGTTTTACACATCGCCCAACTGCACAAATAAAATCTGTGTTTGATTGTTTGAAACCCCACACGGGTGTTGGGATGAAATTTGATGTTCACTCATCCTGATTTATTGAATATGTCGATCGGTCGATTGACAGACTGTGTAAGCGTCAATTATTTATATTTGGTGCTTATACAGTGTAGTGCACTTTGGTTGACGATTGATTATTTTTCAAAGCTATTATGTACATGTGTTGTATGGAATCCATATAATTAACGTTATATGGTGATTGATTGGGCCTCATTCCAATCGGGAAAATAATGAATATTATAAAAGAAAATTCATGTGTTGAATATAAAAATAGTCATGTGTTGACGATGTGCATGTGTTGAGTGAAATATTTTATATAATCAAAATTACATCTTTATCACATTTAAAATTAGAACTACTTCCCAGTAGAAGTCTAATTAAAATCAAACGATAGATACCATAGTTTTATAAAATATTTCACATAACAAAAATAGTGATGTGTTGACAGTACTCATGTGTTGAGATTAGTCGTGTGTTGAAAGAAAATTCATGTGTTGAATTGAATAGAAGTTTTTGAAATATATAAAGCCGTGTGGATTAGAGATGCGCTATTTTGACGTGAACGATATTTATATCGATTTGAAAACGATTTCGAAATGAATTGAAAACTATTTCGAAATGAATTGAATTGAAAACTATTTCGAAATGAATTAAATTGAAAACGATTTCGAAATGAATTGAAAACGATTTCGAAATGAATTGAATTGAAAACGATTTCGAAATGAATTGAATTGAAAACGATTTCGAAATGAATTGAATTGAAAACTATTTCGAAATGAATTGAATTGAAAACGATTTCGAAATGAATTGAAAACGATTTCGAAAGGAAATGAATTGAAAACGATTTCGAAATGAATTGAATTGAAAACGATTTCGAAATAAATTGAAAACGAATTCAAATTGAATTGAAAGTGAATTGAAATGAATTCAAATCGAATTAAAATTTGAATTGAATAGAAATGAATTTTTAAACGAATTTATAAAGAAAAATTCAATTTTGGCTTTGAATGGAAATAGTGTTGAAATGGTTTTGAAACGAAGTTAAAACGATTTATAAAATTCGTTTTAAAAAGGAAATCGACGAAATATATATTATATATATTATATATATAATATAATGGCCTGAATAGAACGCGCCGCGCCGCGGCAGTTCGTGAATTTCGACCATTTATTTCAAACGGACATTGCGGGAGATCCGACCGTCGGATTCTCCTAAAACCGGAACCGTTGGGTTCGTATCGAAAAGAACTTTCCAATGAATATTAGAAATTTGAAATCTAACGGTTGGATTTGGAATTATGTCCAAATCAAATTCGAAAAAGGTCGTTGTAAGTGCAGTTCGATGGCCGTTGTTGGAAATCGACTGTACGGGCCTTGATAAAATTATTAAAAATATCTATAATTTGTGTTAAATTATAATAGGTGAATTGGAAAGATTTGAGCTGGAAAATTCCACATTTGAAAGGATAAAAATAGATTTTTATCGAAATGAACTAGTTTTGAACTAGAATTGAAATCAATTTATTTTTAAAATAAATAAATTGAATTTGAAAGTGATTTTGAAAATAATCGATAATTTCCAATACGTGGATTGGACTGGAGCTGAATCGAAATTATCTTCGGGATATTTCGATGTTGGATTTCGTGACTATACAAATATTGTTATGGGGATTTGAAAGATATTTTATATCGTTATTTCCAATACGATATTTGTTGGTTTCAGAATTTGATATTGAATATAAGCCGATATATTTTCTATTCAGAGCCTTGTATTTAATATCAAATGTGATTTGGTTTATCGTGAATCGTGTTTTTGATGACATTGGTTCTTTAACCCAGTTAAAGGCAGGATATTGATTTTTGAAAAGATTAAAACTAAGTGGAGTTTTAATGAATCTTTAATTAGATTGAAAAGTGAATTGATAATTTAAATTATCAAATCTGAAAAGTGATCGAGAGTGGAGTACCACCAGTTTTGCTACAAAGCGATAGTTAAATCTTTAATTAGATTTGAACGTGAAATGGTAATTAATTTTACCGATAACACCGTGGTGTTAGATATGGAGTATCACCAGTTTTGCTCCATGGGATATATAGGTTGGGATTGGGAAATAAAATAAATAATTACTTCGGTGTGGTTCGTTAATCCCGACTAGTTTGAAATGATATCCAAAGGAAGATTATAGGATAAATTTAGAAGAATTTATCTTGGATAAAATTAATGGGAACAATTCCCTAAGAATGTGATTTTGTGAATAAAAGAATATTCTGAATTGGAATGAGGCGTTTGTTGTGTTTGTGTAACATTCGTTTATTATATACGTGGGTTATTCAGAAAGGCCGGGTTTATACCCATTCTGAATAACCGATTCGACGAGATGTCGAAGATGAAGACGGTGGTTGAAGACCGGAAGTCTTCACATCGTTTGGGTGATTACTGATGATCTTGATTGGGCTGTACACCCAAGATGAGGGAAACAGTCGGTGATCGTCCAGACGTACTTGGAGATCGATGGATATGCGAGGAAAGTGCCTCCGGTTTCGTTCAGACCCAGAACGGACTAGTAAATGGACTGTGTGTCTGACATTGGATTTTAGTCCGTGTGATTGATCTCTATTAAATATATATCTGTTTGGCGGCGGAGAATTTATTCTCTTGCTTAACGCCCTTCTCTGAGACGTACGAGCTCAGGGGTTATATATTGATGGATATCAAACGCATGGAGTGAGTTGCCTGTGTGGCATGCGTAAGTGGCAATTGATCAGGGCTTCTGTTGAAAAGCAAAGTCTTGTGGTTGATGATCAAAGCACGGCCTGTGTGGCGTAGCTTTGTGTATAACGTGAATTCGCGAGCCTCACACCTCGGTATGAGTCAAAAACGGGATACGGACCCAAGGAGTGCACGACGTTTCTTTCTAGCTAGGGTGGTGTCAGTGACCTACCAGCCCTGACATTTATATACTTTTCACCTGTGTGGTTGTTGGATACGAGGCGCCTCGGATATAGGTCTGTAAGGACCGAAAACGTGTGTTCAGGAATTGCCAATCCTCAAAAGTAAGAGAGGACCGGCCTTGGAGGTTCCAAAGGATCATAGTGGGGTCCTGGGACATTTGCTAGAGTGTCTCGAACGCGGAGAGGAGCTTGCCCCTTGCCTCGGCTCATGACGGAAATCCAATTTCCAATACGTGATATTGCGGTTTTAATTGTAGAACTAGTATGGCGACATGATATATGGTACCCATGCCGCCTATGATTGATATTTATGATTTGAAATTGTTTTGACACTATACACTTATTGTAGTATCAAATAATGTGTTTTAAACGTATCAAGCATGCTTTAGCTGTTATAAGGGAAAACCCTATCCTCCGGCTTGCGTTGCATTGTGTGATGGGACCTGGGTCTTATAACAGCTTCATTCTTCTTTATTTAGCATTGCGCTGTTTGTTTTATGCACTGGTATTCTTGGGAGGAAACCCGTTCCGTGTTATACGGCGTGGTCCCTTGATTTACCGAACTTTAAAATAAAGAATTATAACTGTTTTAGTTCTCACACCAGTCACATGACTGACCTGGAGTTTATTGTTTTAACCTAAACTCTGGGTGCCCCTATTTTCCGCACGGGCAGCTAGTAGTTTTGGTTTTGCAGATTTATATTCACAGGGTCCTGATTTACAGCTGGAACGATGATCGGAAAGCTCTGTATCCGTGTATCACTTCTAGTTGTGTTTTTGTATATTTTTCCGCTGCTATGTAATTTATTGTACTCTCTGATAATTGTCGAATGTAATTTATTCATTTATACTCTGTATATTCTCGTATCTGATGGAATTGTTGTAATAACAATGAAATGTTCTTCCGTATGCGTCCTATTTTGTCTTGTACTCAATTCTATCCGTGCTTTCCTTCACGGGGAAGTTCGGGTCGTCTCATATTTTATGTGATCTAAATTATCACCTTATCTTAGCATGTTAGATCTATTTTATGTGATCTAAATTATCACCTTATGTTATCATGTTAGATCTAAACTGATTGGACATCTAAATTGCTAATTTAGATATTGTGACATCATAGTTCATCTGTTTTATGTCCACCTTGTTATGATGACAATTTCATGTCCATGCTAGTATGTATGTTCACCTTATTATCATACTTGTTTATGTTTATGCAAAGATGATCATCTTAGTTATATTCCCATTATTTTCCCTACAATCTTTTATGACTAGGCTATTGTCTAGCCCAGGCATGTTGCCAATTTTGTGAGGGCGCTAGTTAAGGAATGGGGGAAAAAGGGTTAAAAATGGCATAATTTGAATACGAACAATTTTGGACATGTAATTCAAATTAATTGGTAAAATAGGTATTGACACATATAAAAGGAAAGGATTAATTAATTGGTAAATTAATTAAAAATAGAATGTCTAGTAATTACAATTAGGAATTGTAATTGTACTTATGACATGAGGTTAGGTTGCATTAGCAGTGGAAGTCTACCCGGACCCGACCGGCATATCCAACAGCCACTAATGTTGAACCTAATGTGGGAGGTCTAAGTACGTAAATACGAATCGGGCTATGACACGAGGTTATGCCCAACTATGGAATAAGTCTACCCGGACCCAACCGGCATATCCAGCAACCACATGTTGTAGGCCTAATGTAGGAGGTCTGGCCCATTATGAAACCATAAATGGACATGGTGAAGAATTGGACTACTTAACCTAAGTTAACTCATAGGGATTGTATGAACTTAAATTTAAGTTGGGGGTTAAGTAAACATGGTTGAGGGGTGGTTTAAGTAAATTTGAAGAGGGGATGGGTAATATTCACATATAGGTCCACAAACTAAACCCGTTAAGGTTCTGTAATTAAAGACACCTAGTGGTATACATAATTGGTGGAAACAATAAAGTTATGTAATTTAAGACACCTTTTAGGGTAAACATAACTTGTAGAAGTGATAGGTTATGTAATTAAATACACCTATAGGTAAGCATAACCGGTTGGAAGATTAAGGGTTATGTATTAAAGACAACTGTAGATAAGCATAACCGGTAGAAATAAATAAGGCTATGTAATTAAAGACACCAAGTGGTATACATAGTCAGTGAAAACCTAGTGGGGGATACAAGACAAAGGGGAGAGATTGTATCATATTGTGTGGGAACCATTTTAGTCAGTATCCTGGAGTAGGTATCAAATAAAGTACTTCGTACTAGGCGGAGAAGGGGCATGCTTACCGACTGATTGTAAGAGATCCAAACGTGGAGGACGGTGTGGGCGGCACAAACCGACCGGGCCATGTGCGTGCATGAGCCGAGCAAAGGGGGATAAGAAGACCGTGACACCTGTAGATATGGTTGTACACATTATTACGATGAGGGGTTGCCACTTTAGGAAGTGATACCTCCTACTGTGGGGACATCACAAGGTATCTACGAGGGTTAGGGAGCCGATCGATCAGGGTACTAGTTAGGATACATTTGGACGTATACCTAAGTCTGACACCTTATAGTTGAAGGGATCATCTCTTTCTGGATATACTAGTGACAGTGCAGAGTAATCATTAGTGAGGCATGTACACTTTATCTTGCTTACCTTGTCACACCTGCCATTTATGTAGTGATCTCTCTCTTATCCACTTTATATGCCTATCATGTTACTTTCATTTATCTATTGGCTAAAAGTAACTAGACTCGCCAGACTTTATGTCTAACCCTTTTTGTTTCTCCTTCTTTCTTCTGTTTCCCCCCTTCCCTAGGTTCTCAGGGAGGAAACACTCAGGCTTAGTCAGGACTCAGATATCATCTTGCTAGGAGCTACTTCTGAAGTATGGCTCAAGTTCTTCTCTTTACTATGGCTTAACTTTTTCAATTAGGGAATTATGTTTTTATATTCTTATGTACTCTAATGATGCAAGACAGGAGTTATTTTACTGTAATGGTTTTTGGGACTTATGGTATTGTGGACCACAGTATTTCAATTTCTGTTGAAATAAAAATTTAAATTTCCGCTGCTATCTTATTTATATCTGTCCTGTAATTATTCTGTGTCTTTTTACCTATAACGCTTCACGGAACTTAATACATTCCCTTAGCGAGTGACATTAATAGACGTGGTATGTCACATGGATTCAATGCACGAAGATGGTAAAAAGGAGAAGAAAGAGGTTAAGGCTAAGGAGGAAAAACCCAAGAATGAGAAAGAGAAATGGTGGCCCAAGTAGGGGGCAGGAAAGAAGGGAGGAAAACCCGATAAGGCTTTGGTCAAGTCAGAGGTTAAATGTTGTGGTTATGGGAATTTGGGGCACTTCATGAGAGATTGTAAGAAGACAAAGAATGATTGTTTCACTTGTCGTCAAATTGGACATTTTGCGAGGCAATTCCCTAACAAACAAGGAAAGAGGGATGGAATTTGGGTCACCCTCAATCGTTTCTCCAGAACGTTTGTATATTTATTTTATATTATATTTATATATATATAATCTGTTTGTATTTTCATGAAAATTTATTAAGCCTATATCTTCTTCATATTAACTCCGATTTTAGAAATTTAAGAGTTTATCTGAACCAAAATTTCGTAACGGACACAAGGATAAAGTCTGTTTTACCTAATTCTGAATATTTAGTTAAGTAATATCTATTTTATTATCCTTATTATACAATTATGGTGTATTAAATTATGGGGTGTTAAACATGTGCCACACAATACGAGGAGGACTGTGTCTCATATTAAGACTAGGCCTGGCCGACTAACCCTAATTATCGGCATTGCCTAACACGTGGCCGACCGACCAGAGATGGCCACTATGTGGCAGGTCAAGCCGCCTGGAACTCACATATAAATACTCAATTCAAAGGCCGAACAAAGTACATTCGGTTCCCTACTTCCCACGCAAGGATATTGCAGTAAGGAGGACATGTATATCTCCAAAAACACAAGGATTTTGTGTATAATTCATCTTATTTCTCTACTTTCATACAAATCAGACAATTGTAACCTATAACTGATAATATAAAAAGAGATTATAAGTTGACGTAGGCTTAGATATGAACGAATCACTATAAAATTGTTGTGTGCTCCCTGTTTTTGTTTATTTTCTTGCATTTTGTGATTAAGATTGTGAGAATATTATGTGATTTGTGTGATGATTAGAAACTTTGGGGGTTAACCATCATGAGTCCCACTTTTTAACGTCAACAATGTCTAAACTGAAGAATTAGACTAGCGCCGCTTCAACACTAAATGTGTGTGTGTGTGTATATATATTCCTAATCCATTTTTTTTCAAATTGCAAGTCCCTACTGCCCAAATAATTAATCTAAAATACCAAAATTTTGGATATTAACACATGAAATATTTTTCATTTTTCGAAACGTATTGTAACACCCCACGTCCATTAATGTCACTCACAAAGGGAATGCATTAACTTCTACGGAGCATTTTAAGTGTGTATAGAACAGAAACTTAACAACAAGACATATATAAACAATACTAAAACTTTAAAATTATATTCATTGCAGCGGTAAACACATAGGTTTGATTACATCATCAAAAAGCAGAGTCAAAGTACATAATATCCATCTTGAATAAACCAGAGTACATAAATTGAAAGACATAAATCCAATACAAAATAGTCATAAATAAGATAGGCTGAACTTTTACTTCAGGGATCCAAGCAACTTCTAAAGCAAGAGATACAGTTGTCCAAAATCAAGCTCCACTGGTGCTAGTTCCACCCTGAGCACGGGGGGGGGGGGGGGGGAGGAAGAAAAGAGGTGGAAACAAAGGGGGTCAGACATAAAGTCTGGCGAGTGCGATAACTTTAACAATATAATTACCAAAATAACTAGGCTAAGGCATAAGTTGGAAAATAAGGAAATGATTGTGAACAATTGGGTATGACAGAGTAAACAAGGAAATAAGATGAACAAAGATAACGTTAAAGGCGCACCTAAACCACTACAAGATAATTACTATACTGCACCACCACTAGTCACCCTAAAGTTTGACCCCGCCTACGAAACTTAATAATGATAATGGTAGTTTCGTGCACCCCTAGTTGCCTTTATAGGTGCCGCCTGCCCCTATCTCCACTAGGTGTACCCACTACCCCCATGTGATCGGCTCCCTAACTCGTACATACCCGTGCTGGCTCCACAGTGGGGTGTATCACTCTCCAAAGTGGCAACCTGATACCACCAACAATGCACAGCTTTTACCTACACGATGCAACAACGTCTTACCTACCAGCCCGGGCCCACACACGCATATGAACCCGTTTGACTTGCGTTGACACTGCTAACCCGTTTTGGCCTCTTATAGTCAAGCCCAGTACGCGTGTCCCGTCCTCGACTTGGGTCGACCCCACAAAGATACTTATGAGTTACTGGTTGAAATGGGCCCCCATTACTTGACACAAGCTATCCAACTAAGCTTGGTCCCCTCTAGTACATCCCACTTGACCCTCTTTTTATTCATGTTCACCTACATGTTTTCAAATTTTGGTTAAGTGTTTCTAATCGTATTTCAAATGCCACCCAAGGCACCCACTTAATTCCACATGCCACCTAAGGCACCCACTTAACACCCTCATGTCCCACTACATGTTTATCTGGTTAAGTGTTTCTTAATTCACTAAGACCGTAACCTTATAAAGACCTCCTACATTAGACTGGCTTTTGTGGCAACTGGATTTGCCGGGCGGGTCCGGGCAGTCTTACACTACAAACGAGCCTAACCTCGTGTCTTTACAACTGTTACTCATTTAATTTATGTCTAAGACCTCCCACATTAGACTGGCATTTGTGGTAGCTGGATTTTCCGGGCGGGTCCGGGCAGTCTTACACCACAAAAGAGCCTAACCTCGTGTCTTAAATGATTAATTACACCTAATTAATCATTCCCCAATTTGAATTAATTTCCCTATTCAAATTATCAATCAATTCCAAATTTAACTGTGGCTATAATTGACTCAATTATGTCAATCTATTTATGGTATGAAAAATCATACCAATTTTCATCATAAATTTATTTTATGCCTTTTAAGGCATTTATGCTAATTCTCAATATTACATCTTTTAATATTATCCCATTGCCCCACGTTGTACATTCGTTCGTTTAACGTAAAATATATGTTAGACTCGAATAGTCTAACTTATGGAATAAAGATAAAACATCACAACATACATAGAAATAAAACTAGATCTATACATAAGGGGTGAACTTGCATGTGTGAATGAGGTTCTTCATCTAAAACTTGCATAGGCCAAAGTCACAAACTTGCATAAAACTACATATGTCATAGATTTAAATCTAAAGGTGTGAACTTGTTTAGGTAATAGTCACAACTTGCATAAACCATATATGTCATGGATCTAACCATAAGGGGTAAACTTGCATAGGCATTAACCACAAACTTACATTACATGATTTATACTCCAAACATATATATACGTATACTTGCATATGTGATTTATGCAATCATAACGATGGTGTAAACTTACATCTAAGCATGTAAACTAGCATGTAGATTTTTGTATACTAGCATATAACTCACACAAGTCATAGCCTAACGTTTAGATCCAATTTACACATAAAATAGATGTCATGAAACATGTAAGGTTATATATAGTTTTCACTAACCTGCATTTGGTCCATGCCTTAATTACATCCTAACTTGCATATATGACTTATAATAAGAATTAGTCCCAACCACATAGCCAAACTAGCATATGAAATAACATTATGACTTGATTATACAGAAGCCAATCATAGAATTACAACATAGATGATAACATCACAACTTTACAACATAGATGATAACATCATAGAATTTACAACATGAATGATAACATTAAAATTTTACAACATAGATGATAACATACGATCAATAATTCACAACATAACCATATAATCCACACAATATCTCAATCCAATTAAATTATTAATTATTTTATTAAAGAAATCGAACTCACAACTCAAAGAAGGTCTTGAGTTCTGAAATCTGAGTTCTGAAGTTGAATTAGCTTTCCTTTGTAGTAGATTCGTTGTTAGAGTTGAATATAATTGAATTTGATTAGCTTTTCTTCCTCTCTAATTGGTGGCGGCTATTCCAGGTTGCAAGGTGACGACATGGAGGCTATGAGTCTAATTTTAATTTGATTTTAGTGTTTGAGTCTTCATGTTTTTTTATAGAGTTTAGGATTAATTTAAGCCGTCCGATCAACCCAGAATTAACCCCAGCCATTCAGAGCAGATCAGAAACCCTAATGACTCAGCATACAGTCATAAACAGGTCATCAATCAAATCTTCCCGAGGGGGGGGGGGCTGGTCAACCCCCAGGTCGACCCTATGGTCGACCTGGTGAGGGTAGGTCGACCCTATGGTCGACCTGTCCCTGGCGGGAAATTTCCCGCCTAGCCTATTCTGACTCTGAAATTTGAATTTTTGAAATCTGTTTTGAATTTTCTGAAACTTCTGATCGCCATAACTTCTTCGTACGAAGTCCAATTCACGCAAACTCAGACTCTATCTCGACCAGAATTTCGAGACGAACACAATGGCGCCACCCATTTCCCTTAATTCTCACATTTGAGATTAGTTATTCTTTAATTTGTCACCTTAGTGTTAACAGAAATACGAGGTGTTACATTCTCCCCTCCTTAAAGGATTTCGCCCCCGAAATCTCCAAGTTAAGGAGAATGCATATCCTACCATCCAAACAACCATCTACTCAACCATCAAACACAGGCATCCATTGTCCTTATAAAATTCCTAATGCTGTATGAACATATGTAAGAAGTGTGTGTATATGCTCTCTATTTAATGCAAAATTAGGCGGTCTACTGATTCAGTTGACCTCCTTAATGCAAACCATGATAGTGCCATGCGTCCATTATTTATGCGAAAGAATCCTATCGATACATATTATTTCTACATGTGTGCACAACCATTCACCAAAATGCAACATCCATATGATAGTACAACCATTATACAACCATTACTTAAATATGTACACACATTTATATGCAATATGCAATATGAAGTGACTGAGCCGATCTAGTGCCTAAAGTGTGTGTATATGCATCCACGAGCAACCACTAGCAACCACTTGCATCCACATGCATCCATCATACATAACATGTCTCAAACACATGTTTCAACTATAGGACTTCCCTATCTAAAGGTCAAAGATAAAAGCGAGAGGACATACTAAAGATAAAGCAAGTACAAGCTAAGCGATAAAGGAGAAATTAAAAGACATACCCTCAAAAAGAGAAGGGTACAATGAACGCATCTTCTCTTCCGTCTCCCAAGTAGCGTCGCTCTCATCATCTCCCCATTGCACTTTGACTAGCTCGACCTCTCGATTCATCAACTTCTTAATCTCCGACCCAAGAACGCACGTGGGAGCTCGTCGAATCGTCGCATCACGCTCTATCTCCACCTCTCTAAGCAAGCTCGTCTCTACCACTTCCGTGGTCTCGTGCAATCACTTCCTCAAATGCGATACATGGAATACATCGTGTACACCACTAAGTCTCTCGGGCAACTCCACTCTATACGCCATCTGTCCAATCCTCTCCTTAATAGGAAATGTCCCTACGAACCTTGGTGCTAACTTCCCAATGGACCCAAAGAGAACCACATTACGTAATGGAGACACCTTAACAAAGACCATGTCCCCAATATCAAACTCAAGATCTGTCCTCCTGTTGTCCGCATAAGATTTCTGCCTATCTTGCGCCGTCTTCATCCTCCTTCGAATCAAATAGATCTGTTCCGAAGTCTCTCTAATCATATCGGGCCCAAGCAAGATCTTATTTTTAGATTCCCACCAACATGTAGGCGAACTACACAACCGTCCATAAAGAGCCTCGAACGGTGCCATGCCAATGCTAGACTAAAAGCTATTATTATATGCGAACTCCACCAACGGAAGATGTTCCTCCCATGTACCTCCGAAATCTAAGACACACAACCTCAATAGGTCCTCTAGAATACGATTCACCATCTCGGTATGGTCGTCCTTCTGAGGATGATATGCGGTGGTCAAACATAATTGAGTCCCTACTGCCTCTTGCAAGCTCTTCCAAAACTCGCTAGTAAAGATAGGATCACGGTCTCTCACTATGCTAGAAGGAACAACGTGCAAACGAACTATCTCTCGAATGTATACGGAGGCTAACCATGGAGCAGTCCTCTTACTTTTCATGGGAATGAAATGGGCGCTCTTAGTAAGTCTGTCTACCACGACCCAAATCCCCGTATTACCCTTCCTCGATCTCGGTAACCCATTAATAAAGTTCATCAAGACACTTTCCCGCTTCCATTGTGGGACCTCCAATGGGTGAAGTAACCCACCAGGCATCCTTTGCTCTGCTTCTAATTGTTGGCATACCAAGCATCTAGCGACAAACTCGACCACATCCCTCTTCATACCGGCCCAAAAGTAAACTCGTCTCATGTCCATGTACATCTTGTCCCCGCCGGGATGGATGGTCATCTTTGAACGATGTGCATCATCAAGAATGATCTTCCTCAAATTCTCGTCCTGTGGTACACAAAGTCTACCGTCCCTACGTAACCAACCCTTATCATCTAGGGTATACCTACTGAGATGGCTCGATGAATCCCCCCTTTTGAGCTTTTCTACTAACTCAACCAATTGTGGGTCATCTCGCTATGCCTCACCAATCCGTCCCAAAAGCGTAGGTCCGACCTCTAAGGATGCTAGCAAACCAGGTACAAAGTCAATGGAAGGTCTAAAGTCAAATGTAGAGATGAACTCTAAGCTTCGCCGCTCAACAAACAACGGACTCAAGGACAACCTTTTCCTAATTAAGGCGTCTGCCACCACGTTACCCTTGCCAGGGGTATACGCTATCTCGAAATCGTAGGACGCTAAGAATTCCATCCACCTTTGCTGCCTTAAGTTCAAGTCCTTCAGAGAGAACAAGTATTTTAGCGATTTGTCATCGTTGAACAATTCGAATTTCTCGCCAAGAAGATAATGGCGCCAAGACTTAAGCGTAAAAACAATAGCGGCCAACTCTAGGTCATGTGTAGGGTAATTTTTCTCATGCACTCTCAACTGCCTTCCACCATAGGCTATTACCCTTCCCTCTTGCATTAAGATTGCGCCTAGTCCTGTCCACAAGCATCGGTATAAACGGTAAATGGCTTACTCCCATCTGGCAACACTAAGACTGGGGCTGTGGTCAAAGCTCTCTTTAAACGTTGGAACGCATCATAACAATCTACGTCCCATGTGAAAACTAGGTTCTTCTTCGTCAGGCATGTTAATTGGGCTGATATTTTTGCGAAGTCTTTGATAAACTTCCTATAGTACCAGCCAACCCTAAGAAACTCCTCACCTCGGTAGCATTTTTAGGGGCCTTCTAATCTTGGATGGCCACTACCTTCGCGGGATCCACAGCTATCCCTTCTTTGGAAACCACGTGCCCTAAGAATCGCACTTCCTTTCTCCAAAAGTGACATTTAGAAAATTTAGCTTTAAGGCTATGCACTCGTAGGGTCTCCAACACTTCCTTAAGATATAGGGCATGCTCTTCCTCGCTCTTAGAAAAGATCAAGATGTCGTCCACAAAGACTACCACAAATTTATTAAGGAACTCCCTAAACACCCTACTCATCAAGTCAACAAAGTATGTGGGGGCATTTGTCAAACCGAAGGGCATCATAAGCCACTCGAAGAAGCCGTCTGGAGTCCTAAAGGTAGTCTTGTTTATGCTATCCTCAGCCACTCTCAACTGATGGAAACCCGTGGCTAAGTCCAACAGTAAAAACACTGAGGCGCCAACTAACTGATCGAACAGATCGTCAATCCTCGGCAGTGGGTGCCTATTTTTCTTAGTAAGCTTATTAAGTTCTCTATAGTCCACACAAAGTCTAAGGGACCCATCTGCCTTCGTGGCAAATACTACTGGAGCACCCCACTCCGATATACTACGTCTGATGAACCCCTTCTCAAGCAATTCTTTCACTTGCTTACTGAGTTCTCTTCTTTCTCTTGGAGCCATATGGCGCACTGGCAATGCAACTGGCTTTGCATTATCTACTAGATATATTCGAAAGTCTATCTAACGTTTTGGGGGTAGACCCCTCACCTCATCGAAGACATCAACATATTCACGGACTATATGAACATAATGTAAATCATCATCGGGTGCGTCAAGGGATTCTAGGTAGCTAAGCATTACTGGACCTCTAGGGTCACAAGAAATATCAAGGGTCTTTCCACAACGAGTCAACAATCTAACTACCCTTTTTTCACAATCTAGGATGGCCGCGTAACTAGTTAGCCAATCCATACCTAGAATCAAGACGTAGCCCATGAAGCCAAGAACAAAGGCGTCACATTCAAACCCAATGCCCAAGATAAACACTCTCAACCCAACAAATCATAGAAAGATGAGCTGAACCACCAATAGGATTTGAGACTACTAAGGGATCTGTAACTAGACTAGTATCTAGGTGCAGTGTTTCAACTAATGAAGTAGAAATAAACAAATGTAATGCACCAGAATTGAATAAAGTACGGACAGGATTATCAAACAGAAAAACTAAACATTCAACAGAAATTGCTCTACCTCGTTCTTGCAGCGGTGGAACCACGAGAGCCTGAACTTGCCCCCTTGCCTGCCCTGGTGCCATAAGAGCCTGCACCTGTCATTCCGAGGTAGACCCTGCCCTCTGCCCTTTCCTTGGGCAGTCCTTAATCAGATGTCCCGCTTCGCCACAGTGAAAACAGCCAGTCTTATTTTTCTTCCTACAATCTTTGCTTAGATGGCCTGGTGTCCCACAGTTAAAGCATCTTTTCTTTACATTACCATTGTTGCCTTTTCCACCTTTCTTGTTTTGTTGCTGCTGTTGCGGTTTCTTTTGATCCCCTTTCATCTCGGGTGCCTTATTAGCATTGGTGCTCTTCTCCTCTTCATGCATAAGTGCCATGTCAATTAGCCTCTCAAAGGTGGCCCCCATAGGGATGTGGGTCATAGCTAACCCATGAAGCGACTCTTTCAAACCTTAACAAATCTCAGGGCCTTCTTTTCTGGTGTATTCACCAAATCCAAGCCAAATCTCGCCAACTGATTGAACTTGTTGACGTATTCTTTCACCGATAGATTCCCTTGCTTCAATGCCAAAAACCTTTCCATGTATAAATTCTCTTCAGCTCGTGAGAGAAACTTTGCCTCAAACCTCCGCCTGAAATCTGGCCATGTATCAACTGGACGCTCTCTATTAGTGACCTCGCACCAAAACGAGGCCTCATCCTTCATTAGCCAGGCATCCAACTGGAACTTTCTTCCATCTTCCACTTTGAAGATTCCAAACAATTCTTCTACCTCCTTTAGCCAATTTCGAGCTTCAACAAATGTCTCCGTCTCGTGAAAAAGGTTTTCCACCCATTTCCCGAAAGTCCTTACATATCTTTGCGAAAGTATCGACACGAGGAGGAGGAGGAGGATTTGTTGGACCTGCGGTGGTGGCCCTAGTCTCCAAATACCTCATAAACCATCCTGGTATCGTTATCCCCTAAGGTATCTCGGGAATTCCAGACATGCTGAAATGAAAAAGGAAAGATTCAATACAAAAGAACCGAAGGAAAGACATTTGGCTCTTGGGGTTATGCTTTCTAAAATAAGCTTTTCTCTTGAAAATACTTTCCTTAAAACATACTTTTGAAGGTACTTCTTTATAAAAGTGTTTTTGGAAAACAGTTTTTCAAAATTCATACTTGTTCTGGTAACCTTCAGCTCTGATACCACGTGTAACACCCCACGTCGATTAATGTCACTCACAAAGGGAACGCATTAACTTCTATGGAGCATTTTAAGCGTGTATAGAACAGAAATTAACAACAAGACAAATATAAACAGTACTAAAACTTTAAAAATCTAATCATTGCAGCGGTAAACACATAGGTTTGATTACATCATCAAAAACCAAAGTCAAAGTACATAATATCCATCTTGAATAAATCAGAGTACATAAATTGAAAGACATAACCACAATACAAAATAGCCATAAATAAGATGGGCTAAACTTTTACTTCAGCGATCCAAGCAACTTCTAAAGCAAGAGATACAGCTGTCCAAAATCAAGCTCCACTGGTGCTAGTTCCACCCTGAGCATCAAGGGGGAGGGAGGAAGAAAAGAGGTGGAAACAAAGGGGGTCAGACATAAAGTCTGGCGAGTGCGATAACTTTAACAATATAATTACCAAAATAACTAGGCTAAGGCATAAGTTGGAAAATAAGGAAATGATTGTGAACAATTGGGTATGATAGATTAAACAAAGAAATAAAAAGAACAAAGATAACGTTAAAGGCGCACCTAAACCACTACAAGATAATTACTATACTGCACCACCACTAATCACCCTAAAGGTTGACCCCGCCTACGAAACATAATAATGATAATGGTAGTTTCGTGCACCCCTACTTGCCTTCATAGGTGCCGCCTGCCCCTATCTCCACTAGGTGTACCCACTACCCCCATGCGATCGGCTTCCTAACTCGTAGATACCCGTGCTGGCCCCACAGTGGGGTGTATCACTCCCCAAAGTGGCAACCTGATACCACCAACAATGCACGGCTTATACCTACACGATGCAACAACGTCTTGCCTACCAGCCCGGGCCCACACATGCATATGAACCCGTTGGACTTGCGTTGCCACCGCTAACCCATTTTGACCTCTTACAATCAAGCCCAGTACGCGTGTCCCATCCTCGACTTGGGTCGAGCCCACAAAGATACTTATGGGTTACTGGCTGAAATGGGCCCCCATTACTTGACACAAGCTATCCACCTTAGCTTGGTCCCCTCTAGTACCGCCCACTAAACCCTCTTCTTATTCATGTTCACTTACATGTTTTCAATTTTTGGTTAAGTGTTTCTAATTGTATTTCAAATTCCACCCAAGGCACCCACTTAATTCCACATGCCACCCAAGGCACCCACTTAACCCCCTCATGTCCCACTACATGTTTATCTGGTTAAGTGTTTCTTAATTCATTATGACCATAACCTTATAAAGACCTCCCACATTAGACTGGCATTTGTGGCAGCTGGATTTGTCGGGCGGGTCCGGGCAGTCTTAGACCACAAAGGAGCCTAACCTCGTTTCTTTACAACTGTTACGCATTTAAATTATTTCTAAGACCTCCCACATTAGACTGGCATTTGTGGCAGCTGGATTTGCCGGGCGGGTGCGGGAAGTCTTACACCACAAGAGAGCCTAACCTCGTGTCTTAGACGATTAATTACACCTAATTAATCATTCCCCAATTTGAATTAATTTCCCTATTCAAATTATCAATCAATTCCAAATTTAACTATGGCCATAATTGACTCAATTATGTCCATCTATTTATGGTATGCAAAATCATACCAATTTTCATCACAAATTTAATCTATGCCTTTTAAAGCATTTATGCAAATTCTCAATATTACATCTTTTAATATTATCCCATTGCCCCACGTTGTACGTTCGTTCGTTTAACGTAAAATATATGTTAGACTCGAATAGTCTAACTTATGGAATAAAGAGAAAACATCACAGCATACATAGAAATAAAACTAGATCTAAACATAAGGGGTGAACTTGCATGTGTGAATGAGTTTCTTCATCTAAAGCTTGCATATGCCAAAGTCACAAACTTGCATAAAACTACATATGTCATAGATTTAAATCTAAAGGTGTGAACTTGTTTAGGTAATAGTCACAACTTGCATAAACCATGCATGTCATGGATCTAACAATAAGGGGTAAACTTGCATAGGCATTAACCACAAACTTACATTACATGATTTATACTCCAAACATATATATACATATACTTGCATATGTGATTTATGCAATCATAACGATGGTGTAAACTTACATCTAAGCATGTAAACTAGCATGTAGAATTTTGTATACTAGCATATAACTCACATATGTCATAGCCTAACTTTTAGATCCAATTTACACATAAAATAGATGTCATGAAACATGTAAGGTTATATATAGTTTTCACTAACTTGCATATGATCCATGCCTTAATTTACATCCTAACTTGCATATATGACTTATCACAAGAATTAGTCCCAACCACATAGCCGAACTAGCATATGAAATAATATTATGACTTGATTATACACAAGCCAATCATAGAATTACAACATAGATGATAACATCACAAGTTTACAAAATAGATGATAAAATCATAGAATTTACAACATGAATGATAACGTCAGAATTTTACAACATAGATGATAACATACGATCAATAATTCACAACATAGCCATATAATCCACATCATATCTCAATCCAATTAAATTGTTCATTACTTTATTAAAGAAATCGAACTCACAACTCAAAGAAGGTATTGAGTTCTAAAGTTGAATTAGCTTTCCTTTGTAGTAGATTCGTTGTTAGAGTTGAATAGAATTGAATTTGATTAGCTTTTCTTCCTCTCTAATTGGCGGCTATTCTAGGTTACAAGGTGACGACATGGAGGCTATGAGTCTAATTTTAATTTGATTTTAGGGTCTGAGTCTTCATGTGTTTTTATAGAGTTTAGGATTAATTTAAGCCGTCCGATCAACCCAGAATTAACCCCAGCCATTCAGAGCAGATCAGAAACCCTAATGACTCAGCATACAGTCATAAACAGGTCATCAATCAAATCTGCCGGGGGGGGGGGGGGGTCGACCTGGTGAGGGTAGGTCGACCCTATCGTCAACCTAGCCTTGGCGGGAAATTTCCCGCCTAGCCCATTCTGACTCTAAAGTTTGAATTTTCAAAATCTGTTTTGAATTTTCTGAAACTTCTGATCGCCATAACTTCTTCGTACGAAGTCCAATTCACGCAAACTCGGACTCTATCTCAACCAGAATTCCGAGACGAACACAATGGCACAACCCATTTCCCTTAATTCTCACATCTGAGATTAGTTATTCTTTAAATTGTCGCTTTAGTGTTAATAGAAATACTGGGTGTTACACATATTGTACACAGAACATTCATTGCCACTTATGTGGTCCTTAAACTTACATAACAATTTCCTTAGTGTACAAAAAAATACCCTAACTTTTTTCCATGTGTTACTTTACTTAATTAGTGGGTTCCTCTACGGATATTGGCATATATATAATATTTATAGTTTAAAAATAAAAATATGTTCACTCACTATCTATATAGAAATCTAAAATTTGTGATGGCATACCAGATCTAACAACCCGAATTTCGACAAACCCGGTGTTTTTATCCAAATCTATCGAAGCTCGAGTTGGCTTATTTGGGGTCATGTAGTAAGTCAAAGATAAATATATCATAGCTCATAATAAATCTCATATCGGAAGGGAATAAAATATAATAGTAGGTAAATACTAACTAATATAATGACACTTATCTAACAAGTGTCCCTAAGCTGCAAAATCTCAATAACCTGTCTAACCTACGAGGTTGTTATGAGGAGGGGGTCAGAACAAAAGTTCTGGGGACTGGACAAATTATACTTTCTAGAAATAACACTACATATACTATTCTATCACTTGTTCGTATTTATAGGGTTATTGGGTTTTATTTCACATATACTTTTGACTTTTACACATAAATCGTACCCATCTACTCTCTAGTAGATTTAACTAATAAATTATATATATATATAACTAAATTCCCAACATATCGAGATACTTCCCATAGCATCCTCCTCGAGTGGTCCCCATCGTCGTACTATGAAAACGTACCGGACTTTCAACTCCATGCCATGAAAGCGTACTAGACTTACTATGAAGGCATACCAAGTCCCCAACGTTACACAACAAAAGTGTAATAAGCTACGATATGAAAGCAAATAAGCCTCTACCGCTGTGCCACAAGGGGTCACTAATCCTTGATTTCACCCCATGAAACTCAACCAGGGCTTTCTACATATCTATAAAGGACAGCTTTGTTGGGCCTACACTACATACATCCAAAGATTAGTCTGTCTCTTTCAGTGACTATCCAAGGCCCCACCCAGCCTACCCCTACTAATTAAAGACTATTCAAAAAGCTTAATAACCACTCTAACATCTAGTCTAAATGAACATACGACCTCTGATCCAATGACCTGATAGTAAAAGGTCATTGGCCACTAAGTTTTGCTCACATGCTTCGTTTGATGATGACAGGTATTCGATGACCTATTATCCTTTGTTGGGTCTGGACCACTAATCCTCCCCACGAGGCACCGCTGAATCATCCTAAGGTCATTCTCCAGCCTTCTGGCTACCACTGAATAATTTTAGCCAAGGTATACTATTAGATGGAACTATAGACCTAACTCTTGGCATACGGCTTCATCCGGTTTTCCCATAGGGCCATCTCAATTAATCCCTTCCATGTCTCGTAGAAGTTTTGTACTTCCTTCCACTCCCGTCGAATAACAAGTTGGATATGCTCCTCTCATGTCTCCAAACACTTGCGATGATCTACCCCGTTGGGATCTTCATCCTAAATACGTACGAACTGGTCCAATTGCATCTCGTCATTATGTTATTCGACCCTATATCTAATCTTCAACTACATGTTGTTTTACTTACCGCCTTGCTAATTAACTTGAACATGTACTTGTTTATTCTACATTCAAGTAATTTGTTTATTATCCTTAGTTGGAAGCTTATTTCCCTAATCAAACACCACTGTCAGAACATACCACCTTTCATTCTTTTTATTGGCCACTTATTTACCCTAATCAGCTCTCGCTGCCAAAATAGACCACTGTTTATTATTATATTCATTAAACTTAATTCCTCAATTCTAAATTTATTAATAATAAGCCTAATCTACCCTTTTTGTTTAATTATAACCTCGTGTTATAATGTTACCACAATTATAATAAGGAGTTTTCTTATTAAACTTATTATCTGTAATTCAAGTTCATTTATTATAAGCCTCTTACTTTCCATTTCATATTTTTATTATAACCTATATGTTATAATCCTACTTGTCCATATGACAAGTTACCTATTATATTTCATTTCCGTCTTATATAATTTTTTTACTACAAGTTACATTCTCAATTCATTACATACTTCACAGGTTTCTTATTATTTAACATAACTCTTATAGTTATGACACTAATCTACTTACCTCTTTGTAAGTTTACATGTTTACATGAAATAATTCACATACCTTATCTAATTGGTTGTCGGAAATGTACTAAAATCTATTTCCATATTTTAAATTAACCGAGACCCGTAATTGGAAGATATTACTCTTTAGTATTTTATTTTTAAGTTATTAATTAGTGCGCAATACGACAAAATCCTTATTTCGCACTAACCTATATTATTTCCTTTTTCTTCCTATTTTGTTCTTCTTATTTGACAAGAATTTAATTATGGAAACATATCGCTTTTCCAAAACTAACTAATTCAGTCCATTACTAATTTCCCACATTTTGTCATTTACAATATTATTTCCTATCTTTTATCCATTTCCCAATTTCTTATTTATTCCATTTTAAATCTGAAAGGCGATTCGTTACAAATATTATGAAAATTCTCAGATTTATCTTTTTTTCTACAAATTTATTGCACATAACCTTAATTATGCAATGTCAATATGTGTCACATTTATTTAGTAAGCCTTACCAAGTTTTCCTTCTTTCAAATTTCTCTTTTATTACAATTTTGGGATAATACATTTATTTATACTTAAATTAGTAAGTTTCTACTTTTTATTACAATTTTGACATAATATTTCATTTTACCCCTGAATCATCAAGTTTTCCCATTTTATTACAATTTTTTTTTTATAATATATTCATTTAGCCCCAAATCATCAAATTTCGCTTTTTTGTTCGTAATTCCAATTTATTAGCTCATTATCACTATTAAATTAATTTGCTTCTAACCATAATTCAATTATTTTGCATATAACTATAATTTAATTAATTTACGTCTAACTAAAATTCAATTATTTTGTGCACAATCATGATTCAATTTAAAATTGCAAAATCCAAGGTAGAAGGGGGAAAAGAGAGCTAATAGAATATTTTATTAACTTTATAGGAACTGAACAATATCATTTACCATTATATGAAATATATAATTTAAATCCACTCACCTAATAGCTATCCAATTCTAAATCTGATTCAGATCCTGCATTCGTGGTTTCTCTAATTTGAATCTCACACGGACAGGAATTCTAAGCGCCCATAGCCTATTCCACAGCCTTTCATCTCTAAATCTTGAATCAGAAATCCTAAAACTAACATATCTATTTTCTAAAGAGTTTGGAGAATAAAAGAAAATGGCAGAGCTCTGGCGCCATCTTAGAAAATATGTGTTGGAGGCCACGCCCTATTGGTATATTTATAGCAGCTCAAAAGAACCACGTCCATCTGATTGATAAACGTTGTTACTAACGTTTATATTTCTTAACTATTTTATTATTATTTCAAGTTTTTAATGTGCTTTCAAACACATAAATAAATGTGCACATTTATTTTCCCTCTGCTTTCAAATTCCCACGTGTTTAATTTCTCTAATCTTGTGCACATTATTACTCTCCTACCGTTTTAAATTTGTGATTTGCATTTCTTTACCTATTAGTTTCAAATTCAATGTGTTTTTAATATGCACAAAAATTTCTTTAGACGTTGCTTTCAATGCTAGTCTCTGGTTTCTAGTTTTAATGTGCGTCCTAATTTTAAATTTAAATGCTTACTATATATCCCATTAATGCGTATATTAATTTCCCCTAATTTATGCTTGCTGATTCTTTTATGACAATTACACAAAACATTTATCTACATTTCCATTTTTTTTTTCTAAATTTTCTTCTATTCTCAACACGTATTAAATTTCAGTTTCAAATGTTTTCATTACTGAAATTAATTTGCAAGCGTATATATATATATATATTCCTGAAATAAATATATAAATGTATATTTTTATGGACTTGCTTCATTTGTTTTGAGTTAAAGGACTATTTAACTAACGTCAACTGGATTCCCTTTTTATTGCGTGAGTTTATTCCATTTATGATGTGCACTGTAAATCAAAGAAATGTTGCGGTTTGACATTAATTGCTTTCCATTTCTAGCACATACTGAATTTCAATTTCAAACATGGTTATTAGTAGAAGTTTATTTTTATTAAATAGTTAAGTCGACTAATACATTAATAACCTTTTGTTATTTTAAATTCAAACGCACAATATTTATACAATTAATGTGTGTACCATTTATTCCATTCTTTCTTCCATTTCTTATTACTTAATTATATATATATACACACACACACACACTATTGCGCATTTAGTTTACATAGTGACAATTTTTTATTTATTGCCCAATTTATAGCATGCATTCGTTTTAAAATCTCAAACACACACTCTTCCATAATTATTTTGATAATCTTGTTAATCTTTATTATTTTAAAATATGGGTGTTATAGACAGGTAAAAATGCGATTGTAAAAGTTGTTTCAATAAAAAGTTAGTAACTAAATCTAGGATATTCTCACATCTAGAAAATTTCCGTAACTCACGAATTTTTTTCACGTTCAGTCTACTTGTATCTTATGTTTTAAACTTAATGAAAGAAAAATTGCAAACAAGCCACTTCTTCTCTTCCCATCACAAATCAAAATAAATTAGAATAACGTAATGACCCAATATTTGGAACCAATTTAAATTTATTTTTAATATATTTTACAAGGATTTATTATCGATTTAAAAATTCGACAATTTAACACTATTTCAATAGCTTACAAAGGAACATTTTTCTAACGATCTTGGAATTCATAGAAACAAATTTTATCGGATTCGGAACATTGAATAATGGTAAGGTTCCAAAATTCATAATTTTTAGAGTTAGTATGCGAGCGTACAAAAAATAAACGCGTATCAGTCAAAATTAAGAGAAAATGCATGAAAAAATTAACACGGAGGGTCGAACGAAATCTAAAATCGACGAGACCTTTTAGATTAGATACCGAATTACAAATTATGATAGAGTTTTAAATTTCGTGTTAAACGGACTTAACGTTTGATCACAGGAGCGATAGAAGCATAATTGAACTGAAACATGTTCATCATTTTAACTTATGCATTTAAGGCAAAAGTGACCAACGACATGTCAAATATCCAGGCATCCATGGTGTGTTTCTTCCCATAGCCTCTCCCTTCGTCACCTCTTCAATCCTAGTGAGCCACCCTTTTATAAAACTTTCTCCTTTTCCTTCCTTTCTTCTCTTCCATTTTCACTTCTTCCTTAAGTAAACTCTCCACCTCCTTGCAATTTCCATGGCCGCACCCCCTTCCCACACCTAACCTACGCTTCCGCTTTACCAGACCCTCCCCACCTGCAGCAATGCCTCTCCCACCTTCTCTTCCTTAAACTTCCAAAAAACCCATTTTTAACACAAATTTGTAATTATACACAAAGCTACACCCAAAAGTACCCACGTTTCCACCCAATACCCCTACTCCTTGGGCCCCACATCTTATCCTCCCCCTATATAGCCGAAAAAAGTGGAGCCCACCCTTTTCTGAACCTCCCTAGACTCTGTACCCCCTTCGGTCGTCCCGTATACCCAGATCTGTGAACGTGTGTGCGTATGTCGAGTTATGGAACCCTGTAGCCTAAAAAACTCAAGCCCATAAGCTTCCCAAAATATTTGTAGGCATTGGAGGAGTTTCATAGTCGTGTGAGAAAGTTCGCTTTCAATCTATGTGAAAGAGTGACGGAGTGGAAGCCACGGTTAGAAACCGAAACTCAATATGGGCTAGTTAGAAATTAATTGTTGTTAGTTAACTAATTCAAGTTCTAAAATGATTATTAATTTATAAATGCAAGTTTAATATGATAAAAATATCATCTTTAATTGATATATGTATAGTTGTTTGGGTATGTGACACTTAAACACAAAGAGTGTTGACTTGGAAACCGTATGAATCTTAAATGGTAATTAGAAAGTAATTTATTAATTACTCATCAATGGGTATTGATGTAAACCCTTCTTGGGTAATTTATTGATGATTAGTAGACATTGATGATTGACACTGGTTGATATTGAGGTTAATAAGGATTTAATGAATATTTTACTAATATAATTTGGATGAAAAATGAAAGTTTGAATTTGATGTCCGATTTTGGATGGAAACAAAGATTATAAAATTACAATGAATATTCGTTACTGGAACAAATTGATGTGAACTAATTTTCATATAATTATGGCTTGTTTAAGTTTTATTTTCAAAATGAATAGTAACAAATAAAAGTGAAGTTCAGTTAGGATGAGTGGTATCAGAGCTTTGGTTATATCAAAAGATTTGGGGTACAACTCATTAAAACAGAATGAAAGAACTCATCAGAGATAGGATTAGTAACATCGTATAAAAGAAAACTCATTATAGATGGATCGGTTGTATCCTATAATGAAAGATTAATTAGAGATAGGGTTAGTAATACCGTAAAATGAGTTAAGAATATTACGCCTTCCTTCCTTCCCAAGAATGAAAAGTTTTTAATGGGGGAGACTATAAGGACCCAAAATTTTGGAACCAATTTAAAATTTATTTTTAATATATTTTACAAGGATTTATATTTGATTTTAAAATTTTGATAATTTAATACTATTTCAATAGCTCACAAAAGAATAGTTTTCAAATGATTTCGGAATTCGACGAAATCGATTTTATCGGATTCGGATCATCGAAAAATGGTAAGGTTCCAAATTTCCTAATTTTTGGACTAAGTATGTGAGCGTGAGAGAAATAAACGCGTACTTGGTCAATCGGTCAAATTAAACATAAACACAATAAAAAAATAAACGGTGGGTCAAACAAACTCCAAATTCAAGGATACTTGTTCCATTGAATCCGTAATTACAAATTATGTTAGGGTTCAAAATTTCGTGTTAAACAGACTTAATGTTTGATCACAAGAGCGATAGAAGCAAGGTTGAATTAAAACATGTTCACCATTTTAACTTAAGCCTTTAAGGAAAAAGCACCAACGTCATGTCAACTATCTAGACACCCATGGTGTGTTTCATCCCATAGCCTCTCCCTTCGAAACCTCGTCAATCCAAGTGAGCTTCCCTTTTATAAAATCTCTCCTTTTCCTTCCTTTCTTCTCTTCCATTTTCACTTCTTCCTTAAGTAAACATTCCTCCTCCTTGCAATTGCCATAGCCACACCCCCTCTTCCCATAACTGAGTTGTGCCGCCGCCTTACGAGACCCCTCCCCACCTGAATGACGCCTCTCCCTCCTCCTACACCTTTCCGTAGCATCCTTCCCCTTTAAACTTCCAAAAAAACCATTTAATCCTTTGCAATTATACCCAAAACTACACACAAAAGCACCCCCTTTCCACCCCTATACCACCACACCTTGGGAACCACACCTACGCCTCCCCATGCACAACCCAAAAATGTGGACCCCACTCTAGGCCGAACCTCCCTGGACCTCGTATTCCCCTTGTAGTTGTCCTATGAGCGTGTGTACGTCTGTCGAGTTCTGAAACATTATAACCTCAAAAATGCAAACCCTTAAGATTCCAAAAATAGTTGTAGTCACCGGAGGAGTATTTAGTCATGCAAGAAAGCCCACTTTCCTTCCGTGCGAAAGTTTGATGAAGTGGAACCCACGGTGGGAAACCGAAACGTAATAAGATGTAACATCCCAGATTTTTCGGCCATTTAAATTTGAATATTTAAATTTGTTTATATTTTATATTGGGAATTTAATCGATTTTTAATCGAATTTAATTAATTAAAATAGATTTCAAATATATATATTTTTATATTAATTAAAACTAGAATTTTAATGTCGAGTTTGAATTCTATACTGGTTGATGTTGAAGAGGTTGTTTAATAAATACGACGATATTTATTTATTTATTTATTTTCGTTAATCTAGCCATTTAAATTTAATTTATATTTTTCAAGGTTATATGAAATAATAATACATAACCTTGTGTATAAACATAATTTTACATTAAGATTCAATAAAAGAAATTGACCCAACCAAAAGTATCAAAATATGACAAATGTGCCCAAATTTAAAAGCAAGGTATTGCGGCAAATTTTTATCATGTTGCACAAAGTAGAGCAATGTTCAGGTTTCAACCAAAGGCATGACCAGTTTTTCGAGTTCGAATTTTAAGGCAGGTAAGTATCTTTCAGGTCATTCAAAATAAGGAAGTTAGGCCACAGGCGCGACTCAAGTTACCATGTAGGTTGAAATATTTCAATGACAGCACAGTTATGAATGACTTAGAATCACTTCTACTTTGTATTCAACAACAGATAATTAAACCCTTTGAACTATGGCTTAGAAAACATACTTAGGTCTGTCAAGTAGGCACCGCTTACTATCTAATTAATTTTCAACTGAAGAAAAATACTGTTCCATGTTTGGATGAAACCGTTGTAACATAAAATCCAGTAACCCCTTAAAATACATATACGTTATAAATTGACAATGAAATTCCAAAAAGAATTAAAAAAAAGAATTTGCTGATCTTTGCAAATTAGATAATAGAAAGAATAAAACTAAAATGTTCATATACATCAAACCTGACAAGCAAAACACAAAGTTTACATTTCTGTAACCTAAAATGATTCTAAGTACTTTCAATCATCAAAACAATACAAACAGGATTCAAATATTTAATATCAGCAACCCCTTTTGTTTCTTTTGAGAACCCAGTGAATCCATCGTCTCGATCAGTTTTGATCTGCGAGAAACAAAGAAGAAAAACCCATTAAAAAGGGATGATTTCAGGACAGAAACGAACAGTAAAAAAAATATTAGAACAATTCAAACTTTTTTTAGAATCCAGAAGTAGTAACAATAAGGTAATTACAACAATATAGTGATGTCAAACAGTATGGTAATGTCACGGTCTACAAATACTAAACATGATCACATCAAAGTCAGAAACCAGATTTCGTATGTTCTGAAATGGTTTCGGCTAGTGCATAAACAAGCAGCAATAATTAAGGTCACTAGCTAGTATCAGTGTCAAAGGGCAATTCAAGTTGAGGTATCTTTTATGAGAAATCGGCGGAGCAGGTTTATAAAAGGAAACAAGGAAGCAAAACAAATAAATCCTCGCAATTTCTAAATAAGTGTCAAACACTCAATTTCTTAGTTTGAGCAACCTAAGGTTTGATTAAAAAAAAGAAAAAAAAGAAAAAAATTAAGATCATCAAATCTATACAGCTAATAAAGAAAAGAACAACACATGTACAACTAAGAAGAACTGGCATGTATATTTTATATACATCAAATCTTTATCGAACAGTTAATTCACATGTATGAACAGTAAAATCTCGTCACTGTTTTTCATATATTTTAAGATCTGAACACAAAATCTATACCCAGTTTCAATATCTCTGATTTGAAGTAACAATTCATACCACACAGTACTGAAACAAATACTAAATCCATTAAAAACCCTGCTAACCATCACGTATCATCACTGTCAATACACGAAAATTTACAAAAGGGGAATGACCTAAGGATTTCAGCTAGATTTCCTACATTAAGCTACGGATAGACAGTGATCTTATCTAAATTCCAAACCACAACTAAAATACGTATCCAAGCACAAGTGTTCATCAACCCAAACGCAGTAAATCTGAAAAAAATATACTATAATAGAAAAATCAGGCAAATAACTTAGCTTTATTTGAAGGAGCGATCGGGTGCGCTCGTCGAGGTGGTTGAAAGGCTCGGGGGTTGGCTGGCGAACCCGAGGTGATTGCCGAACTGGTGGTCTGGGGTTTTAGGCCAATCGAAGGAGTGTGGCGGCGTAGTGGGGTTTGCGACGCCATGTATCTCGAAGCGGCTGAAGATCAAAAAAGGGAATTTAGGGATTAGGGTTTCGGTCATTAAGAGGAGGCGGCTGATTGAATTGAAGAAAAAAGGATCGGATAGGGTTTAAAAGGGGAAAGGATTGAGATGTGTTGGGCCGAAGGATTTAAGGTAAGGCCCGTCTTTGAATTTAAAAAGAAACCATTGTTTTAAAATTAAATTTCATTTATAAATTTGTTTATACGATTTCTCACGCATACGATATCAGATTTACTCACGGTCAGTTGCGTTAGGACCGTGGAAACAAGAACTTTGATATGGAGCAGGTCTAGTCCAGATCTGAAGTAACTGGAATTTTCATTCAAATTGAACGTCAGTTTAATTTGACTAAAAAGCAGATATTTATCGACAGTTTCAAATCAAGGTGAGTTAAACTCACTCAGCTCTCCCCATTTATATTTTATATAAATTGGGTTTTTTTATTTTACGTGTTCTGGTTGTTAGTGGTTGACTATTTGCTAGTTTTATATATTTATTGTAGATTCAAATTCTGAAATTAAACGGTCATTTAATTTCAGAAAAATACAAATCATTTTGATCTGACCCAAATAAAGAAATTTCTTTGATTAGTTATGTTTATAAAACGTTTTCGAAATTGTGTGATTGTAGGAATTGGCTGTTGATTGATTGATGATCGTTATAGAAATTATCAGTCAAATAAAAAGAGACGATTGGTTATCGTTGATTGTTGAAACATATTATGCTGATGCTAACCAATGTATGGTATGGGTTGGGTAATTGGCATCACATGGTCAGGAAATCAATCGATTTTTAAATATGGATTTTATCGATGATGAATCGACAATATTAAAGTTATAGATATATTTTATAATAGAAATGGGTTTTAAAGATAATACTTAGAGCGAAAGTTATTTAAAAGAAAATAAATAGAAATTATTTGTTTATTTAAAGTTTATAAGGAATTATGAAATGGTTTTATAAACCAAATTCTTATGTTAATAGGAATCATAAATAAATAAGTAGGAAATAACTTAGGGGTTAGGTATTTCATTAATCACGTCAAATGAACAATTAAATGGATTATTTAAATTAATTTTGTTTTTATTAATTTAAAGGAAGAATTAACTGGGATGGGTTAGAAGAGTAATCGTGTTGATCGAGACGACTGTTTTAACTAAATTGGACTTTTAATTAGTGAAATAATTAAATGAATAACTGGTCAATCCTAGTAAGAGTTTAAAAAGAAAGTCTATTACTTATTCTAGTAAATAAAGGAGTTAATTGATTTGAAATGATTAATGAGTTGTTATGGTAATCACTAATTAAATACATTTTAGGTAACCTAGTTTGAAATGAAATGTAGTCGAGTGTTGGAAAGAAGCTAGGATGAGGTTTATTATTTGAGCTGAGTTGTATAGTAAAGCAATAAAAAGGATTTAAGCAAATACATAGTTTAAATGAAAAGTCAACCAAACGTTTGAATTAAGTAAAGAGAGAGGGAGATATAAAGGGTTTATATTAAACCTGGGTTTATAAACATGGTTTATAAATGGAATGTGAATTAAAGCGTTGTTTTAAATTGGAAATACTTAATAATGGTATTGAGTTAAATCAGTGGGTTTAAAAGGGAATTTCTTGAAAGAAAAGGGGATTGAGGAAAAAGATTTGATTCGAGCTTGGTAAACAAGGTTGAAAATAGGATTTGTAATTCAGTTTGTGAAACAAAGTCATTTGAATAAGTCAAGAGTAAATAAAGTGATGTTTAGTAAGAAATTATTTAATTAAGCGATATTAATTATATGTAAAGAGAAATTTCCAAAAGATAAAGAGTACTAACTAGTGGGATGTGTTTAATATCAGTTCTTGAATTACAACTCGTATTTACCTGAAGATAAGAACGTTGTTGATCAAGGTCTGAGAGGTAATTAAAATACCACAACTTGAATGACTTCGGGACTATCCAAAGATGGTACTAGTTGGTAATTCAAGAATGTGTGATAAGATTTCCAAAGTAAAGGAAATGAGTTGAGATGATATTTTACCTAGTAACAGAATTAAAAGGAGATTGGGCGATAGATTTTAAAAGCCAAGTGATGCTGAGTACTAGACCACTGAATCTATTTTTGTGATTTCATGGATGTTTACTTGATAGTTAAATAACCGACTATCAAGTCTGACCTTTACGATTGTTGGTTGGGAAGACCGGGATCGAATATATATTCGAAAACCATTCCAACCAACAAATACGAAATATATAGAAGATATCGGGCGACGATCGAGATGGAACATGTGAAGACCATAGATCTTCATAAAGCGGAAGAACCACTTACAATCTATGATTCGACCCAGAGATATATTGGGGTTCTGTCGTGGTTGGAATCTGTGGATTTGCAAGGACGATCACTACTAATCCATTGGGTGATTCCTGTATTGGATGCAGTCGGAGAGTACCTTCGGTTCATCCTATTCCTGGATGACTTGTATGGACGGATGTCTGACAGAGTATTTCTTAAAAGTCACGTACGTGGATTTTTACAAACGTATCTCTGTAAGTGGCGGAGATGGGGCACCTCTCTAGCTTAATGTGGACGTCAATTAGTGATTTGGCGGATCTGACGATGTGGTATTCAAAGTGTATGATGACCAGATGTGTTCTGACCTCAAGCCTCATCAACCGGGAAATGACAAAAATCGGGCAGGCAACATGGCTATGTGGGTCGCTCCAGTTAGGGTGTATAATCACCAATCTACAGAAAATCCATTTCATACTTTAATCTATTTCAATGCTGTCCCTTTTCGAGAAACGGTGGTTTGAGTTCAACCGTTGGCGATATACATTCGATACACTCAAGTGAAATGAGTGGTCGGTCATGTGAGGGCTGGGTTGCAAGACGTTCTTGTTGAACCCAGTGTATTCGCCTCTAGAGATACACTATTGGCAGGTGGTCCCATACCTTGTCGCAGTTGGAATCCAATCTCCAATAAGTGCCCACGGTTTTTTTTGTATATATATATGTGGAGCGTGAGATGCAAGCATTCCACTAGATTGATATTTACTTGTATTTAGACACTATTATAATATCAGAAAAGATATTGATTTCAAAAATGTTTCGGGTCATCGTAAGGTAAAAACCGTCCGTGTTTATGTGTGGATTTGGTCTTATGATTATCCTTTTATTTCGAAGGGATTTTTGACTTAAAAATCAAGATGTGTGATACCCTAATGATGTGCGAGTTTTTCTCGCTCTGGTTCACCAGACTGACCCAGTGTTTTGTAAATGCTCGGGTTAGCCCGGGGTGTACAGGTTCGTGTTATCAGGTACTGTGAAGTCCAGTGACAAGATGAGGGTGTTCAGATGTATGATATAATTTCTATTCCGCTGTGTGATTATATATGAGGACAGATTGTTATAACTGTCCAGATATGTGATGTACTCTGATATTGTAAGTATTTTAAAAAGCTCTCAATAAAGATTTATTTCTGTATTATATTTTGTTCCGCTGTGATGTGAGACTCTGTGTTGGGTTGGTTCTTCTTCTTCTTCTATTCTAACTTTCTTTCTTTCTTATCCCACCCTCTAATTTCTTCCTATAAACATTCCAGTGTTGGAAGGTCGGCATGAGTATGGTAAAGGTATTTATGTCGATTTTCAGGGCCGAAAATCCCTGGGTCGTTACAGTGGTGTCAGAGCTATTGGTTGAGTAGTAACCTTGGCTGTGTGGCGTAACTCAATAGGGATGGGGTTAGTAATACACTAGATTGAATTGAGTGTATATATATGAGAGCGTATTTGTAGATTTTATATAAAAATGTTTTGTATTGTGTTAATTAATCGGTTCAAGTATGGGGAAACCCTATCGAACTGGGAATTGACACAATATTGTTTTATAAAGAGGGTAAATGAAATAATTTTACCCAACGTATATTTTATATAGAAAAGGAAATTATTTTCTATATTATATTAATGTGAGTTGTTTGTTTGTTTTGATTGATTTGGAATCAAATTTGAATTTTTAAATAAAGTTGAACACATTAGAAAATCAATTAGTCAATTAAATCGAATATGAATGAGAAACTGAACCTAGTTAAGTAAAATCAATTTGAGAATGAATTCAAATAGATTGGGATTTAAAAATTTAATGGATAAATAAATTGGGATTCAAATAGAGTAGGTTGCCATTCGAATTTTGGATTTTGATTTTTCTTTCCGAAAAAGTTGAGGCCCAGAGTGGCAGTCATACCGATCAAGCCATGCAGAGGAGGTGTTGGCGAAATTTTCGGAAATTTTTAGAATTTGAATTTTATTTCGATGATAATTCTAAAGTAATGATTTTAAAATAATATGGTTTGAAATATTCTTCTTACATTGCAATTTCGAGGACGAAATTATTTTAAGGGGGGAAGAATGTAACATCCCAGACTTTTTGGCCATTTAAATTCGAATATTTAAATTTTGTTTATATTTTATATTGGGAATATAATGGATTTTTAATCGTATTTAATTAATTAAAATAGAGTTCGAATATATATATTTATATATTAATTAAAACTAGAATTTTAATGTCGATTTTGAATTCTATACTGGTTGATGTTGAAGAGGTTGTTTAATAAATACGACGATATTTATTTATTTATTTATTTATTTTCGTTAATCTAGCCGTTTAAATTTAATTTATATTTTTCAAGGTTATATGTACAAACATAATTTTACATTAAGATTCAATAAAAGAAATTGACCCAACCAAAAGTATCAAAATATGACAAATGTGCCCAAATTTAAAAGCAAGGTATTGCGGCAAATTTTTATCATGCTGCACAAAGTAGAGCAATGTTCAGGTTTCAACCAAAGGCATGACCAGGTTTTCGAGTTCGAATTTTAAGGCAGGTAAGTATCTTTCAGGTCATTCAAAATAAGGAAGTTAGGCCACAGGCGCGGCTCAAGTTACCATGTAGGTTGAAATATTTCAATGACAGTGCAGTTATGAATGACTTAGAATCACATCTACTTTGTATTCAGCAACAGATAATTAAACCCTTTGAACTATGGCTTAGAAAACATACTTAGGTCTGTCAAGTAGGCACCTCTTAATATCTAATTAATTTTCAACTGAAGAAAAATACTGTTCCATGTTTGGATGAAACCGTTGTAACATAAAATCCAGTAACCCCTTAAAATACATATACGTTATAAATTTGTAATGACGCGTTTTGTAAGGTATAATAATTAAGTTATTTAATTATTTAAATGACGAATATATTGAATAAATGATAGTTGAACGTATAAATTATAATAATAATTATAATCGAGCCGTAACGACGCAGCAGTTCGTTATTTGGCGAGTTGAACTTCAACTGAATTTACAGAATCCGTTTTAAGTCGAATTTCTGTGAAACAAGAAACGTGTGGAGCTGGTGGAGTATGTCTTTCTAGTGGAAGAGAAAAATCGGGATTTCGTCGTGTAGATTTTGAGATATGTCCAAATCAAATTTTAAAATAGTCGCTATAGAATCGTTTATCGACTGTAACAGTTTATTCGGTATAACTAGATATCGGGTTTGAATTTAGACAAGGTTCTTTTGAGACGTAGCGATAATTTAATTTTTAGAATTTTATTGTAATTTTTAATTAATTAAATAAGCAGCTTTTTATTTGGAGTATTTTGGCTCCCTGTAGTCAACATTTTGGGGTTTCAAAATATGAGTCAACCTACCGGTATTATTATATCTTTGGGATCGTGGTACGTTGGTCGTCTCAATGGTATGATCAACTCTGTCTATAGCAGTTGTATATGAATGGAGTTTACGAAATGGATAAGGATATTTTCTTAAAACAATTTAAAACAACACGTGCCTATCCCTTAACTTAAAAATCATTTCCCCTTGGTCAAAAAGAGTCCACGCCTTGCCTTTTTCAGCCACTAGTTAGGAGCGAACTAAATAAACAATGTACATGGAGTATTAGCTAAGAACGCGGCTAGCTATGCCACCATACTTTAACCCCTAAATCTCTAAAACTTATAAATACACCACGCAAGGCACCTATTCACGTTTTAGGTGAAGCTTTTTGCATGGGCTTGTGAAGGCATTTATATGTACGTGATCACAATACAAGAGCTTCAAAACGGTTTCAATTGTGCTCAACCCGACGCAAAGTTCTGAAAGGACGCAAGCTGGTCCAAAGTGCTATGAAGACGTGGGGACAGTTGAGGTTGAAGCCGAGTTCGAAGATGGTGGTTCGAGTTGTGTGGAGAGTCAGTACAGTACTTTAACGTGAAGGACTGGTTTTAAATAAAAGCAAGGTGGGGTTGTACGTGGGTTTCATTGTTGTGTGGACCTGGAGACGCGGTGCCGCGATGGGAAGGTCGAACTCAAGTCGAGTATAGGGAGAAGGACGAGAGCTGGAGGGTATTCGGACCCAAACTGGTTCGCTGCCTGTGCTTGGATGTATCGCGACGAACCAGGGATGGCCTGCTCGAGTTGAACGACAAGGTGACGAAGTCGAAGAGGGGTTGATGATGAGGTAAATGGTGGGTTCGGATTTGTGTGTTTGTGAAGAAATGGCTGAGAGTGAGTTACGGAAAGTGAAGTATGAGGGGGAAACGTTGTGATGTTTTCTTTTCTATGGTAGCATGCAGTATGATGGTAAGCATGTTGGAAGGTAGTGTGGTAGTGTGGTAGTGTTGTTTGACATGGGTTCAAAACTTGCTGTGGACGTTGTGCTGAACGAGGATGATGGCCATATGGGTGGAAGGAGAGTTTCACAGGGTACTATTGGGTGGTCTCTGTTGCAAGGCTACTGTGGTTGTTTGGAAATAAAGGCACGGGTCTTCTAAATGATGGGCCAAAGTTTGTATAAAAAGCAAAACAGGATCCGTTACGATCGTATGGACGGCGACTACACAACGGAACTGACTGGGAGAGAATTAGACCTCGTTACAATTTATAGCAAAATAAATTGTCCGTCTAAATCAAGCGATGGTTATCGTCATTGACGATGATCGTCCAAAGGTGAGTAAATCTCACTAACTCTGAACAGTTTATAATTTCATGTTGTATTGTTAGAACTGTTAAAATTGTCTGTTTGACTGTGTGTTGATTGTTTGATTGAACTGCTAGTCAGTTAGTTAAATTTCTATATTGATTCTGTTTAACAGAATATATCATATGGAACTGAAAGTGATGTTATCTATATTGTCTAACATCTGTGATGCAGGGAAACAGGTTGGAGGAATCCGACTGGATTCCTCAACAGTTATTTTATTGTTTTTCATATATTGTTATATGATGTGATATAAAATCTGTGGGCGATTATATGTGCTTGGACGATATTGAACATCGTGATTTGATATGATTGAATACCATAACATACCGAAATGTTGATAAGGGGATTTTCAATGTTTATATTGAAAATGAATCTTATTTATAAAATCGATAGGATTTTATAAAAGGAAAACATTTATTTAATTTGAAAATAAATAAATGAAAAAGGAAACATTTATTTAGAAAATAAATGAAATAAAATAGAAACATTTATTTAGAAAACAAATGAATTAGAATATAAAGGAATATTTATTTTAGGAAATAAATAAAGGAACATTTATTTAGATTATAAATAAATGGAATAAAGGAATATTTATTTAGGGAATAAATGAAGGAACACTTGTTCGGAAAATAAGTAGAATTATACAAGGATAGATTTAAACACGTGCTTCGCACACAAGTATAACACGATATGGATTTTAAGGAGATATTGTAGAAGTAGGAATTATAACCAGAGTGTGATAAAAGGGTTAAAAAAAGTAATTGGTTAGGTTAACCAAAGCAAGTTAGTCGAGTTAAACAAAGTAATTTGTTAGGTTAACCAAAGCAAGTTAGTCGAGATAATCAAAGTAATTGGTTAAGTTAACCAAAGTAAATTAGTTAAGATAAACTAAGCGGTTAATCGAAGTGAATTAGTTAAGTTAAACTAATTGGTAAATCAAAGTGAATTAGTTGCGTCAAACTAAGTGACTTAGTTAAGTTAAAATAATTTGTAAATCAAAGTGAATTAGTTGCGTCAAACTAAGTGAATTAGTCAAGTTAAACTAATTGGTTAATCGAAGTAAATTAGTTGGGTTAATCAAAGTGAATTAGCTGAGTTAAACTAAGTAAATCAGTTAGAGTTAATCAAAGTGAATTAACTAAGTTAAACTAAGTGGATTAGTTCAGTTAATCGAGACAAGTAAATCAAGTTAGGTTAAACCATTTGAGTTAACCAGTTAGGTTAAACCATTTGAGTTAACCAGTTAAAATTTACCAGTTAAAGATAAACAGTTGAGTTAACCAGTTAAAATTTACCAGTTAAAGATAAACAGTTAGATTTGACCAGTTAAAGTTGACCAGTTAAAGTTGACCAGTTAGAGTTGATCAGTTAGAGTTACTCAGTTAGAGTTGACCAGTTAGAGTTGACCAGTTAGAGTTATCCAAGTGGGGTTAATCGAGTAGAGTTGCCGAATATCACTTATTTGAAGTAGAGTTATCGAATATAGTGTATTCTAGGGAAGAGTAATCGAATATAGTTTATTCGAGTGGAGAAATCAAATGTTATTCATTTGAGAAGAGTTACCGAATATTATTTATTCGAAGAGTAGTTATCGAATATTGGTTATTCGAAGTTAGTTAATCCAAAGGAGTTATTCGAAGTTAGTTAATCCAAAGGAGTTATTCGAAGTTGGTTAATCCAAAGGAGTTATTCGAAGTTAGTAATCCAAAGGAGTTATTCGAAGTTAGTTAATCCAAAGGAGTTAGTCGAAGAGTTAATCGAATATAGTTATTCGAAAAAAAGTGTTAATCGAATATAGTTATTCGAGTAAAGTTAAAAGAGTTAATCGAATATAATTTATTCGAATAGAGTTAGAGAAGTTAATCGAATATAGTTCATTCGAATAGTGTTGGAGGAGATATCGAATATAGTTTATTCGATAGGATAGAAGTGAATATAATTTATCAATTAAGTTATTCGAATGAGTTATTCGAAGGAGTAAATCAAATTTAGTTAATCGATTAGAGTTGAGTTAATCGATTTGGGTTAAGTTAAGTTATCGAGTTAAGTAATCGAGTTAAGATTTATCGAGTTAAGTAATCGAGTTAAGAAATCGAGTTGAGATAATCGAGTTAAGAAAATCAAGTTGAGTTAATCGAATAAGTTATTCGATAAGAGTAAATCCATTTAAGTTAAATCGGATGTTGGTTATTCGATAAGAGTTAATGAAATAGAGCCAACCAAGAAGAGTTATTCGAATATTTGTTATTCGATAGGAGTTAATCGAAATAGAGTTTATCGTATATCAGTTATTAAAAAGGGAGAGTTAATCGAATAGAGATTACTCGAAAGAGAGTTATACGTCGAATTCGATTATAGCGAATTCGGGAAAGTACTATTTACCTTCCAGGGTTTAAATCAAGATTTAGTTATTGATTTAGAAATTAGGTGTCTGTTAAATTATTCGAGTTAGGAAATAAATTTATAATTTAGGTTAGATATTTTAGGGGTAGGAATTATAACGTTATAGTTATAATCAAACACTGTCATATAAGAAGTGGATTCGTAACCTGAATCCGAGAATTTGCGTAAACAGATGATTGTAAAAAGTGAGTGACGAGCTTCATCTATTTCACAGTAAAGGACATTGTTCAATTAAGGTCTGAGAGGTAATTATACCCCAACTTGATTGACTTCAGAATTGACAAAGGAATAGTTGTGGTTCGATAGAAAAGGTTGATTTGAAATATAGTTAAGTAATAAGCGATTAATGGATTAAGCGTAACGATGTTTTATACAACGTTCATTGGAAATCCGTAAATGAGTTTTGGAAACGTTTTCCAATTATAGTCAGATATGTTTTCTAAACATAGAAAATGAAATGTTTCCATGATAAGAATTTAAGAAATAGAGTTAAGCAAATTCAGAAACTGACTGGAGAGGGTAAGTTGAACGGTTTTCTAAGTGACGATCTGATGTTGGTTTCGACCTTCCGGATTGATACTTAGAGAATTGTTCTCATACTAGTTACAGTTAGGGACTGATAGTTGCGAAATAATAGTGATGTGAAAATAAGCTATGGAAATGTTTTCCAATGATTAATAACATATATTTTCTAAATATATGAAATAAGGAAATATATGTATATGATGATTTGATCGATCGAATTTCCATTTGGGAATAAGATCGTTTTTTGTACACCGACATGTTTTCATTTGATAGTTGACTCACAGACTATCAAAGTTTTGACCCTATTTACGTTGTAAATATGGAGAGACCGGTTGGATTATTATCCGAAGAACCACTCCGTATTAGCATAAGCGTTGCGAATCAAGTACGCTGAAGATAATTGAAGACGGAGTAAAGTGCAAGGGCTATTGTGAAAAGCCTAGGTAGGATGGATTCACTGAATAGTGCCTTCGTTTTGTTCAGTCCCAGAACAACGTATATGGACGAGTGTCTGACAAAGTATTCTTAACGAATCATATGTTGATCTCTTTAAATGTATTACGTTGGTGGCGGAGAAATTCGTTTCTCTTAGCTTTTATACTCGTGATGCCTTGAGAAATCGATAATGATTTGGCGGGTATGACGATGTGGCATTCAAAGTAATTGAAGAAATAATCTGTCAAAGTGATAAACGTGACCTCAAAACCTCACAACTGGGAAATAACAGAAGTTGGGCTAGGCAGCATGGCTAGTTGGGCCATACCCAAGCAGGGTGTATTATCACCATCTAGAGAATATTCAATTGTACTTCTTTATAATCTATTTCAATGCTGTCCCTTATCGGGAAGGATGGTTGCTGATCCCAACCATCGGTGATAATATATTCGTTACACTCAAGCTAAATGAGTGAACGGTCATGTGTGGCCGGGTTGCAAGACGTTCTTGTTGAACCCTAGTGTATCTCCTCTAGAGTACACTGATCAGAAGGTGCTCCCATACCTTGTCTGTTGGAATCCAATCTCCAATAAGCGCTCACGGTTTATTTGTATACTATGTATGTGGAACGTGAGATGCAAGCGTTCTGCATGATTGATATCTATTTGTATTTAGACATTATTATAATATCAGAAAGATATCCTTTATTTAACCAAGTGTTGGAGTTTTATTCACACCAGTCCCATGACTGACCCAGAGTTTATTTTGTTTTGTTTCCCCTAAACTCTTGGGTACCTAAATTTGTACGGGCAGTCAAGTAGTTGGGATTTTTCAGGTACACTTGGAGAGCTTGGAGCAGGAGGCTTAACGATTATAGATATTATTATTCCGCTGTGTTGTTAAGTGTTGTACTTTGAAATGGTATGTATATACGAGTACTGATTTGTATTTCAAAGTTATGTTATATTTTATTCGTTCCGCTGTGAGATTCGTGTTTACTCTGATGATGTAAGTTCTTCTTCTTCTTCTATTCTATTAGTTCTATCTTTTCTTCCTCACCCTCTACTTTCTTTCACTAACGTCTCGGGATTTTCGTCCCTCGAGGGTCGAATATTTCCAGTCGTTACAGTTGGTATCAGAGCTTAAGTTAAGTGATTACCTTGGCTCTGTGGCATAACTCGATAGAGATGGGATTAGTAATATCCTAGATTGAGTTTGAGTGTATATATATGAGCGCGTAATTGTTATTCAATATAAAATGGTTTTATATTGTGGAGACTCATTGGTTGAATGGCTTATGAATTCTGGTCGATCAGTTTTGATCCACTGTATCGATAAGGGTTACTAAACACCCGAATACGATGAACCGTCATGGTATGTTTTGAAAAAGGGTAAATGAAATAATTTTTCCCAAAATATATTTGTTTATAGAAGAAATATATATCTTGAAATTATTATAGTATATTGATTGTGTTGGTTGTTATTATAATCGAATAAGATTATAAAAGGGTGAAATGGTTATAAATGACCAATCAGAATTCATATGAATGTAATATATGAAATAAGATGAATTAAATCTGAATTTAAATCATATTTGGAATTAAAATAAGGAAATTTTAAGTTCCTGGGAGATTTTGAAAATGTTTTTCAAATTGAAAATGATATAGTATTGAACTCACTTCGATAGCTGGAAAATAGATTCTGATGAGGAATCTAGACATCATCAGTGTTCATTTTCGAGTTCTAAGTGACGGATTACTACCAAAGGTTTTGTTTTTGAATTGTTTTGAGAAAACAAGTTGTTTAGAAATTCAAAGGTTTTGAATTGGCATTATGATTTCAAATTGATTTGAAAGAAACCCAGGAACTTAAGTTCTGGAATTAAAATTTAACTAATGATGTTAAATAAAATGAGATGGTAAAAATAAATTGAAATTTAACTTGAACCGAGTTAAATAAAATTGAATTGGATTAGAGATAATCTAGAATGGAACCAAATTGATAAGTCAATAATTTGGAATTTGATATTAGAGTTCGAATGAAATTCGATTTGGATTTGAGGATATGAACTGATTGGAGATCAATTGGAATGGATAACATTGGTATATGTTGAAGTGGTAGCAGATGAAAGGGATAGAGTTAAATGCCGGACAAAAAGGTACAAGTTTATATCATATATGAGTTTTGATTTTATGAGCCGAATTAGCAAGCCGCTTGGCTATTTTGATTTCCTTTGGATTGGAGGAGGCCTAGAGAGGCGAGTTGTGGTTTTACGTATTGAGCCGTACCAAGGAGGTTATGACGAAATTTTTCAAAAATTTAAGGTGTTAGAAAATTTTCAGAATTTTTGAAAATTTCAGTTAGCCAGAATGAATTAATAATTTAATTGAAAATTAAATGGTTCAGTTGAAACTGGAGTTGAGAAGTAAACTAAAAGATATTTGAATCTAGTTAGTAAAGTTGGTAGCATTTTCCTAGCTTAGCAATTTCGAGGACGAAATTATTTTAAGGGGGGAAGTCTGTAATGGCGCGTTTTGTAAGGTATAATAATTAAGTTATTTAATTATTTAAATAACGAATATATTGAATAAACGATAGTTGAACGTATAAATTATAATAATAATAATTATAATCGAGCCGTAACGACGCGGCAGTTCGTTATTTGGCGAGTTGAACTTCAACTGAATATACAGAATCCGTTTTAAGTCGAATTTCTGTGAAACTAGAAACGTGTGGAGCTGGTGGAGTATATCTTTCTAGTGGAAGAGAAAAATCGGGATTTCGTCGTGTAGATTTTGAGATATGTCCAAATCAAATTTTAAAATAGTCGCTATAGAATCGTTTATCGACTGTAATAGTTTATTCGGTATAACTAGATATCGGGTTTGAAGTTAGACAAGGTTCTTTTGAGACGTAGCGATAATTTATTTTTTAGAATTTTATTGTAATTTTTAATTAATTAAATAAGCAGCTTTTTATTTGGGTTATTTGGTACCCTGTAGTCAACATTTTGGGGTTTCAAAATATGAGTCAACCTACCGGTATTATTATATCTTTGGGATCGTGGTACGTTGGTCGTCACAATGGTATGATCAACTCTGTCTATAGCAGTTGTATATGAATGGAGTTTACGAAATGGATAAGGATATTTTCTTAAAACAATTTAAAACAACACGTGCCTATCCCTTAACTTAAAAATCATTTCCCCTTGGTCAAAAAGAGTCCACGCCTTGCCTTTTTCAGCCACTAGTTAAAGAATGGAAAACCAACCTCCACGTCTTCATTTAAACCATCCAGGACCGAACTAAATAAACAATGTACATGGAGTATTAGCTAAGAACGCGGCTAGCTATGCCACCATACTTTAACCCCTAAATCTCTAAAACTTATAAATACACCACGCAAGGCACCCATTCACGTTTTAGGTGAAGCTTTTTGCATGGGCTTGTGAAGGCATTTATATGTACGTGAACACAATACAAGAGCTTCAAAACGATTTCAATTGTGCTCAACCCGACGCAAAGTTCTGAAAGGACGCAAGCTGGTCCAAAGTGCTATGAAGACGTGGGGACAGTTGAGGTTGCAGCCGAGTTCGAAGATGGTGGTTCGAGTTGTGTGGAGAGTCAGTACAGTACTTTAACGTGAAGGACTGGTTTTAAATAAAAGCAAGGTGGGGTTGTACGTGGGTTTCATTATTGTGTGGACCTGGAGACGCGGTGCCGCGATGGGAAGGTCGAACTCAAGTCGAGTATAGGGAGAAGGACGAGAGCTGGAGGGTATTCGGACCCAAACTGGTTCGCTGCCTGTGCTTGGATGTATCGTGACGAACCAGGGATGGCCTGCTCGAGTTGAACGACAAGGTGACGAAGTCGAAGAGGGGTTGATGATGAGGTAAATGGTGGGTTCGGATTTGTGTGTTTGTGAAGAAATGGCTGAGAGTGAGTTATGGAAAGTGAAGTATTAGGGGGAAACGTTGTGATGTTTTCTTTTCTATGGTAGCATGCAGTATGATGGTAAGCATGTTGGAAGGTAGTGTGGTAGTGTTGTTTGACGTGGGTTCAAAACTTGCTGTGGAGGTTGTGCTGAACGAGGATGATGGCCATATGGGTGGAAGGAGAGTTTGACATGGTACTATTGGGTGGTCTCTGTTGCAAGGCTACTGTGGTTGTTTGGAAATAAAGGCACGGGTTTGCTAAATGATGGGCCAAAGTTTGTATAAAAAGCAAAACAGGATCCGTTACGATCGTATGGACGGCGACTACACAACGGAACTGACTAGGAGAGAATTAGACCTCGTTACAATTTATAGCAAAATAAATTGTCCGTCTAAATCAAGCGATGGTTATCGTCATTGACGATGATCGTCCAAAGGTGAGTAAATCTCACTAACTCTGAACAGTTTATAATTTCATGTTGTATTGTTAGAACTTTTAAAATTGTCTGTTTGACTGTGTGTTGATTGTTTGATTGAACTGCTAGTCAGTTAGTTAAATTTCTATATTGATTCTGTTTAACAGAATATATCATATGGAACTGAAAGTGATGTTATCTATATTGTCTAACATCTGTGATGCAGGGAAACAGGTTGGAGGAATCCGACTGGATTCCTCAACAGTTATTTTATTGTTTTTCATATATTGTTATATGATGTGATATAAAATCTGTGGGCGATTATATGTGCTTGGACGATATTGAACATCGTGATTTGATATGATTGAATACCATAACATACCGAAATGTTGATAAGGGGATTTTCAATGTTTATATTGAAAATGAATCTTATTTATAAAATCGATAGGATTTTATAAAAGGAAAACATTTATTTAATTTGAAAATAAATAAATGAAAAAGGAAACATTTATTTAGAAAATAAATGAAATAAAATAGAAACATTTATTTAGAAAATAAATGAATTAGAATATAAAGGAATATTTATTTTAGGAAATAAATAAAGGAACATTTTTTTAGATTATAAATAAATGGAATAAAGGAATATTTATTTAGGGAATAAATAAAGGAACACTTGTTCGGAAAATAAATAGAATTATACAAGGATAGATTTAAACACGTGCTTCGCACACAAGTATAACACGATATGGATTTTAAGGAGATATTGTAGAAGTAGGAATTATAACCAGAGTGTGATAAAAGGGTTAAACAAAGTAATTGGTTAGGTTAACCAAAGCAAGTTAGTCGAGTTAAACAAAGTAATTTGTTAGGTTAACCAAAGCAAGTTAGTCGAGTTAATCAAAGTAATTGGTTAAGTTAACCAAAGTAAATTAGTTAAGATAAACTAAGCGGTTAATCGAAGTGAATTAGTTAAGTTAAACTAATTGGTAAATCAAAGTGAATTAGTTGCGTCAAACTAAGTGACTTAGTTAAGTTAAACTAATTTGTAAATCAAAGTGAATTAGTTGCGTCAAACTAAGTGAATTAGTCAAGTTAAACTAATTGGTTAATCGAAGTAAATTAGTTGGGTTAATCAAAGTGAATTAGCTGAGTTAAACTAAGTAAATCAGTTAGAGTTAATCAAAGTGAATTAACTAAGTTAAACTAAGTGGATTAGTTCAGTTAATCGAGCCAAGTAAATCAAGTTAGGTTAAACCATTTGAGTTAACCAGTTAGGTTAAACCATTTGAGTTAACCAGTTAAAATTTACCAGTTAAAGATAAACAGTTGAGTTAACCAGTTAAAATTTACCAGTTAAAGATAAACAGTTAGAGTTGACCAGTTAAAGTTGACCAGTTAAAGTTGACCAGTTAGAGTTGATCAGTTAGAGTTACTCAGTTAGAGTTGACCAGTTAGAGTTGACAAGTTAGAGTTATCCAAGTGGAGTTAATCGAGTAGAGTTGCCGAATATCACTTATTCGAAGTAGAGTTATCGAATATAGTGTATTCGAGGGAAGAGTAATCGAATATAGTTTATTCGAGTGGAGAAATCAAATGTTATTCATTTGAGAAGAGTTACCGAATATTATTTATTCGAAGAGTAGTTATCAAATATTGGTTATTCGAAGTTAGTTAATCCAAAGGAGTTATTCCAAGTTAGTTAATCCAAAGGAGTTATTCGAAGTTAGTTAATCCAAAGGAGTTATTCGAAGTTAGTAATCCAAAGGAGTTATTCGAAGTTAGTTAATCCAAAGGAGTAAGTCGAAGAGTTAATCGAATATAGTTATTCGAAAAAAAGTGTTAATCGAATATAGTTATTCGAGTAAAGTTAAAAGAGTTAATCAAATATAATTTATTCGAATAGAGTTAGAGAAGTTAATCGAATATAGTTCATTCGAATAGTGTTGGAGGAGATATCGAATATAGTTTATTCGATAGGATAGATGTGAATATAATTTATCAATTAAGTTATTCGAATGAGTTATTCGAAGGAGTAAATCAAATTTAGTTAATCGATTAGAGTTGAGTTAATCGATTTGGGTTAAGTTAAGTTATCGAGTTAAGTAATCGAGTTAAGATTTATCGAGTTAAGTAATCGAGTTAAGAAATCGAGTTGAGATAATCGAGTTAAGAAAATCAAGTTGAGTTAATCGAATAAGTTATTCGATAAGAGTAAATCCATTTAAGTTAAATCGGATGTTGGTTATTCGATAAGAGTTAATGAAATAGAGCCAACCAAGAAAGTTATTCGAATATTTGTTATTCGATAGGAGTTAATCGAAATAGAGTTTATCGAATATCAGTTATTAAAAAGGGAGAGTTAATCGAATAGAGATTACTCGAAAGAGAGTTATACGTCGAATTCGATTATAGCGAATTCGGGAAAGTACTATTTACCTTCCAGGGTTTAAATCAAGATTTAGTTATTGATTTAGAAATTAGGTGTCTGTTAAATTATTCGAGTTAGGAAATAAATTTATAATTTAGGTTAGATATTTTAGGGGTAGGAATTATAACGTTATAGTTATAATCAAACACTGTCATATAAGAAGTGGATTCGTAACCTGAATCCGAGAATTTGCGTAAACAGATGATTGTAAAAAGTGAGTGACGAGCTTCATCTATTTCACAGTAAAGGACGTTGTTCAATTAAGGTCTGAGAGGTAATTATACCCCAACTTGATTGACTTCAGAATTGACAAAGGAATAGTTGTGGCTCGATAGAAAAGGTTGATTTGAAATATAGTTAAGTAATAAGCGATTAATGGATTAAGCGTAACGATGTTTTATACAACGTTCATTGGAAATCCGTAAATGAGTTTTGGAAACGTTTTCCAATTATAGTCAGATATGTTTTCTAAACATAGAAAATGAAATGTTTCCATGATAAGAATTTAAGAAATAGAGTTAAGCAAATTCAGAAACTGACTGGAGAGGGTAAGTTGAACGGTTTTCTAAGTGACGATCTGATGTTGGTTTCGACCTTCCGGATTGATACTTAGAGAATTGTTCTCATACTAGTTACAGTTAGGGACTGATAGTTGCGAAATAATAGTGATGTGAAAATAAGCTATGGAAATGTTTTCCAATGATTAATAACATATATTTTCTAAATATATGAAATAAGGAAATATATGTATATGATGATTTGATCGATCGAATTTCCATTTGGAAATAAGATCGTTGTTTGTACACCGACATGTTTTCATTTGATAGTTGAATCACAGACTATCAAAGTTTTGACCCTATTTACGTTGTAAATATGGAGAGACCGGTTGGATTATTATCCGAAGAACCACTCCGTATTAGCATAAGCGTTGCGAATCAAGTACGCTGAAGATAATTGAAGACGGAGTAAAGTGCAAGGGCTATTGTGAAAAGCCTAGGTAGGATGGATTCACTGAATATGCCTTTGGTTTGTTCAGTCCCAGAACAACGTATATGGACGAGTGTCTGACAAAGTATTCTTAACGAATCATATGTTGATCTCTTTAAATGTATTACGTTGGTGGCGGAGAAATTCGTTTCTCTTAGCTGTTATACTCGTGATGCCTTGAGAAATCGATAATGATTTGGCGGGTATGACGATGTGGCATTCAAAGTAATTGAAGAAATAATCTGTCAAAGTGATAAACGTGACCTCAAAACCTCACAACCGGGAAATAACAGAAGTTGGGCTAGGCAGCATGGCTAGTTGGGCCATACCCAAGCAGGGTGTATTATCACCATTTAGAGAATATTCAATTGTACTTCTTTATAATCTATTTCAATGCTGTCCCTTATCGGGAAGGATGGTTGCTGATCCCAACCATCGGTGATAATATATTCGTTACACTCAAGCTAAATGAGTGAACGGTCATGTGTGGCCGGGTTGCAAGACGTTCTTGTTGAACCCTAGTGTATCTCCTCTAGAGTACACTTATCGGAAGGTGCTCCCATACCTTGTCTGTAGGAATCCAATCTCCAATAAGCGCTCACGGTTTATTTGTATACTATGTATGTGGAACGTGAGATGCAAGCGTTCTGCTAGATTGATATCTATTTGTATTTAGACATTATTATAATATCAGAAAGATATCCTTTACTTAACCAAGTGTTGGAGTTTTATTCACACCAGTCCCATGACTGACCCAGAGTTTATTTTGTTTTGTTTCCCCTAAACTCTTGGGTGCCTAAATTTGTACGGGCAGTCAAGTAGTTGGGATTTTTCAGGTACACTTGGAGAGCTTGGAGCAAGAGGCTTCAGGATTATAGCTATTATTATTCCGCTGTGTTGTTAAGTGTTGTACTTTGAAATGGTATGTATATACGAGTACTGATTTGTATTTCAAAGTTATGTTATATTTTATTCGTTCCGCTGTGAGATTCGTGTTTACTCTGATGATGTAAGTTCTTCTTCTTCTTCTTCTATTCTATTAGTTCTATCTTTTCTTCCTCACCCTCTACTTTCTTTCACTAACGTCTCGGGATTTTCGACTCTCGAGGAGTCGAAAATTTCCAGCCATTACAAAATTGATATTGAAATTCCCAAAAAGAATTAAAAAAAAAGAATTTGCTGATCTTTGCAAATTAGACAATAGAAAGAATAAAACTAAAATGTTCATATACATCAAACCTGACAAGCAAAACACAAAGTTTACATTTCTGTAACCTAAAATGATTCTAAGTACTTTCAATCATTGTAACGAAAAGGAATTTCGCTCGATCCGAATCAGTCGCTAAACCGACCAAGACCGTTTGAAACACCTAATTGTTTTGAGAACACGTCAAATTAGAACGCAGATAGAAGAACATTTCAATGTATATTACAACAATTCCATCAGAATACAAGAATATATAGAGTATAAATAAATATATATTACACAGAAAATATCAGAGATTACAATACATTACATAGTAGCGGAAAATAATACAAAATACAACTGAAGAAGATACACGGATACAAAGCTTTCCGGATATCGTTCCAGCTTTAAACCAGGATCTTGTGAATATGAATCTGCAAAACCAAAACTACTAGCTGCCGGTGTCAAAATTAGGGCACCCAGAGTTTAGGTTAAAACAATAAAATCCAAGTCAGTCATGGGACTGGTGTGATAACTAAAACAGTTATTAATCTTTATTTTAAAGTTAGGTAAATCAAGGGACCACGCTGTATAACACGGAACCGGTTTCCTTCCAAGAACACCAGTGCAAAAAACAACAGCGCAATGCTAAATAAAGAAAAATGAAGCTATTATAAGACCCAGGTCCTATCACACAATGCAACGCAAGACGGGGGATAGGGTTTTCCCTTATAATAGCCAAACATGCTTAGTACGTTTAAAACAAATCATTTGATACTATTATAAGTGCATAGTGTATAAAACAACTTCAAATCATAAGTATCAATCATAGACGGCATGGGTACCAAATACCATGTCGCCATAGTAGTTCTACAATTAAAACCGCAAAATCACTTATTTGGAAATTGGATTTCCATCTATGAACTGAGGCTAGGGATTGTCCTCACCGTCTTCGAGACTCTCTAGCCCGAGCCTCAGGGTCAGAGCGCATCGACCTTTGGAGCGACACGGCCGGTCCACCGATGTGGATTAAAATTCCTGAACAATACGTTTCCCCGCCCTTTGGGGCGTAAATGAACCAACGAATGACTCCATCTGCTTCACATAGTCACCGATATATCTGAGGCGCCTCGCTACAGCAACAACCACATAAGTCAAACTCGTCAGGGCATGTAAAACCACTGACGCCACTTCTAACTAGAAAGAAATGCATGTCCTCCCTGAGGTCCTCTCCCGTTTCTAGTTCACAACTGGGGTGTGAGGCTCGCGAATCAACATTACACAAAGCTATGCCACACAGGCCGTGCTTCGATCATCAACCACAAGACTCTGCTTTTCAACAGAAGCCCTGGTCAATTGCCACTTAGGCATGCCACACAGGCAATTCACTCCATGCGTTTGATTTCCATCAATATATAACCCTTGAGCTCGTACGTCTCAGAGAAGGGCGTTAAGCAAGAGAATAAATTCTCCGCCGCCAAAGAGATATATATTTAATAGAAATCAATCACACTGAATAAAATCCAATGTCATACACACAATCCATTTATAAGTTCGTTCTGGGTCTGAACGAAACTGGAGGCACCTAGTACCCCGCATATCCATCGATCTCCAAGTACGTCTGGACGACCACTAACTGATTCTCTCCTCTTGGGTGTACGACCCAATCAAGATCATCAGTAACCACCTAAACGACGTGAAGACCTCCGGTCTACGACCACTATCTTCATCTTCGACTTATCGTCGTATCGGTTATTCAGAATGGGATAAACCCGGTCTTTCCGAAAAACTCGCGTATATAATAAACAACTGTTACACAAACACAACACACGCCTCATTCCAATTCATCAGTCACTAACCGTAAATTAACAAGAGAATAATTCCCCAAATATTAACCCCGGAGGCCGAAACCAACATCAGATCAATATCCAAAAAACCATTCTGCTTAGCTAACCGACAGTCAGTTTCTAAATTTCACATTCTTAGGGAAAGGTTCCCATTAATTTTATCAAAGATAAATCCTTTAAATTTATTCTTTAATCTACTTTTGAATATCAATTCGAACTAGTCGGGATTAGCGAACCACACCAAAGTGATCATTTATTTTAATTTTCCAACCCCAACTTATTCATCACATGAAGTAAAACTGGTAATACTTCATATCTAACACCACGGTGTTATCGGTAAATTCAATTACCATTTCACGTTCAAATCTAATTAAAGATTTAACTATCGCCTGGAGCAAAACTGGTGATACCCCATTCTCGATCTTTTCAATCTAATTAAAGATTCATTAAAACTCCACTTAGTTTTAATCTTTGACTGGGTTAAAGAATCAATGTCATTTAAAATACGGTTCACAATAAACCCAAATATCAATACCAATTCAATTCCAATTAAATATCATTTAATTGGTACACTTCATTAAATATAAATAAAAAGATTTAATCTTTTTCTCAACTGGGCTTAAGAACAGTGTTAATGAAGACACCATTCATGACAAACCCAAATCACATTTGATATTAAATACAAGGCTGTGAATAAAAAATATATCGGCTTATATTCAATATCAAATTCTATGACCAACAAATATCGTATTGGAAATAACGACATATATATATCTTTCAAATTTCCATAACAATATCTGTATAATCACGAAATCCAACATCGAAATATTCCAAAGACAATTTCGATTCAAATCCACTCCAATTCAATTATTGGAAATTATGGTTACTTTTAAAACCTTTTTCAAATTCAATTTATTTATTTAAAAATAAATAGAATTATAATTCTAGTTCAAAACTAGTTCATTTCGATAAAAATCTATTTTTATCTTTTCAAATATGGAGTTTTTCATCCCAATTCTTCCCAAATCATTTCTTATGATTTTACACAAATTATTACTATTTATAATAATTTTATCAACGCCCGTACAGTCGATTTCCATCAACGGCCATCGAACAGCACTTACAGCGACCTTTTCCATATTTGATTTGGATATAATTCCAAATCCAACCGTTAGATTTCAAATTTCTAATATTCGTTAGAAAGCTTTTTTCGATATGAACCCAATGGTCCCGGTTTTAGGAGAATCCGACGGTGGGATCTCCCGCAATATCCATTCAAAGTCAATGGTCAAAATTGATGAACTACCGCGGCGCGGCGCGTTCTATTCTGGCCATTATATATATATATATATATATATATATATATATATAGTATATATATTTCGTCGATTCCCTTTTAAAATGTATTTTATAAATCGTTTTAAAATTCGTTTTCAAAACGATTTCAACTTCTTTTCAAACTCAAATCAAAATTGAATTTTTCCTTATAAATTCCTTTTAAATTCATTTCAAATTGATTTCAATTCAAATTGATTCCTAATTCAATTTCAGTTCGTTTTCAATTCAATTCAATTTCAATTTGAATTCATTTATATTCAATTTAAATTCAAATTCATTTATATTCAATTTCAATTCGAATTCATTTCTATCCAGTTTAATTCGAATTTCAATTCTTTTCAAAATATCAGATTTTGAAATCACTTTCGATATTCATTATAAAATGAATAAAATTGATATAAATATCGTTCACGTCAAAATGGCGTCAATCTAATCAACACGGCTTCATATATTTCTATTTTCAAATATTCTATTTCAAATATTTCTTTTTCAAATATTTCTATTCAAATATTTTATTCAAGTAGTCCTCTTCAAATATTCTATTTCAAAACTGGAATGAGGCCCAATCAATTACCATAGATTTTATTTCTATGGACTTCCATACAACGCATGTGTATATCAACAACGACAAATAATCAACCATCATCCAAAGTGCATTCTACACTGTATAAGCATCAAATATAAATATTCAATGCTTATAACAGTCTGTCAATCAATCGATCGACATACAACTAATTATTGGGATTAGTGTATGTCATAAATCATCCCAATACCCGTGTGGGGTTTCAATCAACTAAACACAGATTTTATTTGTGCAATTGGGCGCTGTGCAAAATTTATCATCCCAATCAATATCAGTCAAATGTGTGTATATAAACAAATCGTCCGATTCGTTTATAAATATTTATTTTATATACACGTTAAAAATTATATTTTTAACTATAAAATATTTTTCACTATAAAATATTTCCTTTCATTTCACATCACATCACACAATCAACTACACATCAAAATCAAACAAACAAACAAGCATACAAGCCGTCCATGGTTTGTGGACGACGGGTGTTGGGTGCTACTAAACACCGTCTGCATGCTAGTATATATTTTAACTAGAAAATTAAATTAAAAGTGAGAAGTTCTCACAGAGGGTTCCACTCCGCCGTGCTTTGCTGTTGAACTGCTGAACCGTCTGGATTCCTTTGAAATTCCAAGGCAGTTCTTTTCACGCTATTCAAATAAAAATTATATTTTTATTACTTCATTTCCATAAATAAAAATCATATTTTTAATCTTCTGCTAATATAAAAATTATATTTTTAATCTTATACTAATATAAAAATTATATTTTATTTCAATACCTATATAAAAATTGTATTTTTACAACTCTCTTATATATATAAAAATAAAGATCACCTTTTTATACCCTTCATACATAAATAAAGATTTCGTCTTTACTAAAAAAAATCTTATCTTTAACTAGCCATTATATATGTAAAAATCATATCTTTTCATTGTCAAAAATCCGATCTTCCTACATATAAGAATCCAACCTTTCTATTTATGAAAATCTAACATTTCTATATGTAAAAATATAATCTTTTCCCCCTGTAACAATCAAATCTTTTCTATGTTTTATTATAAAAATGAATAAAAATCTACACTCTTCTAGGAATAAATATCATACCTTGAAGTAAATAAAAATCTTATCTCCTGATTTTATAAAAATCTAAATTTTCCTATTTATTTACTGATTTAAATAGCATAATAACATTATAATAAAACAAATAAAAAGAAAAGAAACAGACTCACTTTTCGTTACAATCATCAAAACAATACAAACAGGATTCAAATATTTAATATAAGCAACCCCTTTTGTTTCTTTTGAGAACCAAGTGAATCCATCATCTCGATCAGTTTTGATCTGCGAGAAACAAAGAAGAAAAACCCATTAAAAAGGGATGGTTTCGTGACAGAAACGAACAGTAAAAAAAATTTAGAACAATTCAAACTTTTTTTTTTAGAATCCTGGAGCAGTAACAATAAGGTAATTACAGCAATATGGTGATGTTAAACAGTATGGTTATGTCACGGTCTACAAATACTAAACATGATCACATCAAAGTCAGAGACGAGATTTAGTATCGTTCTGAAATGGTTTCGGCTAGTGCAAAAACAAGTAGCAATAATTAAGGTCACTAGCTAGTATCAGTGTCAAATAGCAATTCAAGTTGAGGTATCTTTTATGAGAAATCAGCGGAGCAGGTTTATAAAAGGAAACAAGGAAGCAAAACAAATAAATCCTCTCAATTTCTAAATAAGTGTTAAACACTCAATTTCTTAGTTTGAGCAACCTGAGGTTTGATTAAAAAAAAGAAAAAAAAATTAAGATCATCAATTCTATACAGCTAATAAAGAAAAGAACAGCACATGTATAGCTAAGAAGAACTGGCATGTATATTTTATATACATCAAATATTTATCGAACAGTTAATTCACATGTATGAACAGTAAAATCTCGCCACTGTTTTTCATATATTTTAAGATCTTAACACAAAATCTATACACAGTTTCAATATCTCTGATTTGAAGTAACAATTCATACCACACAGTACTGAAATAAATACTAAATCCATTAAAAACCCTGCTAACCATCACGTATCATCACTGTCAATACACGAAAATTTACAAAAGGGGAATGGCCTAAGGATTTCAGCTAGATTTCCTACATTAAGCTACGGATAGACAGTGATCTTATCTAAATTCCAAACCACAACTATAAATACGTGTCCAAGCACAAGTGTTCATCAACCCAAACACATTAAATCTGAAAAAAAATACTATAATAGAAAAATCAGGCAAATAACTTAGCTTTATTTGAAGGAGCGATCGGATGCGCTCGTCGAGGTGGTTAAAAGGCTCGGCGGTTGGTTGGCGAACCCGAGGTGATTGCCGAATTGGTGGTCTGGGGGTTTAGGCCGAACGAAGGAGTGTGGCGGCGTAGTGGGGGTTGCGACGCCATGTATCTCGAAGCGGGTGAAGATCAAAAAGGGAATTTAGGGATTAGGGTTTCGGTCATTAAGAGGATTTTTGAGGCGGCTGATTGAATTGAAGAAAAAAGGATCGAATAGGGTTTAAAAGGGGAACGAGTTGAGATGTGTTGGGCCGAAGGATTTAAGGTAAGGCCCGTCTTTGAATTTAAAAAGAAAACCCTTGTTTTAAAATTAAATTTCGTTTATAAATTTGTTTATACGATTTCTCACTCATAGGATATCAGATTTACGCACAGTCAGTTGCGTTGGGACCGTGGAGACGAGAACTTCGAGATGGAGCAGGTCTAGTCTGGATCTGAAGTAACTAGAATTTTTATTCGAATGAAACGTCAGTTTAATTTGACTAAAAAGCAGATATTTATCGACAGATTCAAATCAAGGTGAGTTAAACTCACTCAGCTCTCCCCATTTATATTTTATATAAATTGGGTTTTTTATTTATTTTGCGTGTTCTGGTTGTTAATGGTTGACTGTTTGCTAGTTTTATATATTTATTGTTGATTCAAATTCTGAAATTAAACGGTCCTTTAATTTCAGAAAAATTCAAATCATTTTGATCTGACCCAAATAAAGAAATTTCCTTGATTAGTCACGTTTATAAAACATGTTTGAAATTGTGTGAATTGTTGGAATTGGCTGTTGATTGATTGATGATCGTTATAGGAATTATCAGTCAAATAAAAAGAAACGATTAGTTATCATTGATTGTTGAAACATATTATGCTAATGTTAACCAATGGATGGTATGGGTTGGGTAATTGGCATCACATGGTCTGGAAATCAATCAATTTTTAAATATGGATTTTATCGATGATGAATCGACAATATTAAAGTTATAGATATATTTTATAACAGAAATGGGTTTTTAAAGATTATACTTTAAGCGAAAGTTATTTAAAAGAAAATAAATAGAAATTATTTATTTATTTAAAGTTTATAAGGAATTATGAAATGGTTTTATAAACCAAATTCATATGGTAATAGGAATCATAAATAAACAAGTAGGAAATAACTTAGGGGTTAGGTATTTCATTAATCACGTCAAGTGAACAATTAAATGGATTATTTAAAATAATTTTATTTTTATTAATTTAAAGGAAGAATTAACTGGGATGGGTTAGAAGAGTAATCGTGTTGACCGAGACGACTGTTTTAACTAAATTGGAATTCTAATTAGTGAAATAATTAAATGAATAATTGGTCAATCCTAGTAAGAGTTTAAAAAGAAAATCTATTACTTATGCTAGTAAATAAAGGAGTTAATTGATTTGAAATGATTAATGAGTTGCTATGGTAATCACTAATTAAATACATTTTAGGTAACCCGGTTTGAAATGAAATGTAGTTGAGTGTCGGAAAGATGCTAGGATAAGTTTTATAGTAAAGCTGAAACACCCCACCTCCATTAAGGTCACTCACAAAGGGAATGCCTTAACTTTAGTGGAGGTTTATAAGTAGAAGCCACAGATGAACTCAAGACAGATATAAATACACATATTTTAAACAGCGGAAACCAAACAAACTTTTATTTCATCAATACGTGTATCAAACAAAGATTTCCATAATTGTCTCAAAATACTTCCAACATTACAACCTCATAACTGCCTTGATTATTAAAGAAGCATGAAAACATAAATAAAGTGACAAAAATCCCCATAGTGATATCCAAAGCCATTATCCGAGCAAGAAAGATCCAAATCATACATCTACGTTCTTTGGTGCTTGTAAAGAGCCTGACTGAGTTGAGCTGTTTCCTCCCTGTGGACCTTGGGGGGGGGGGGGGACGAAAAAAAATAAGACGAAAAGAAAATAGGGTCAGACATAAAGCCTGAGTAAATCTAGTAACTCTTCAATATGTGAATAAGAAAAGGGTATGATGGATGTAAACTAAAAATAGGAAAGTGTCACAAGCTAAGGAAGTTTCGAATGTACTATCACACCCATACTATATCTCTGCACCTATTTGAATTCATTCTAACTGGAACCCCATGGTGAAGGTGAAGTGATCCCCATTCTTGTTAAAGACCGGCTCCTACTCGCGTTAACATGTGTCATACGGCCCCCAAGAATTGTAGATACCCATGCTGGTCCCACCATGGGGTGTATCAAGACCCATGGTGGCGGCCACGACACAAAACTAGAAGACATAGGTTATACTACTGGTGTCCCCAGTGCCCTGGTTGTCTGCTCAAAAGTGTGTGCACGCCCGCACCCCGTTAGACCTGCACTGTGCACCCACCGCCGTCGTTTGACCGCTTACAATCAGCCTAGTAATCGTGCCCCACCCTGCCTAGTTTCAGGGTACTGTTGATACCTAACTTTGGGTTACTGCTGAAACGGGTCCCTCGTTAACAAGATTTCCTAGTCAAACATGTTAAGTGGTTAAGTGTATGTATTTACCTAACCCCACCCATCAATTCTTGTTAACATGTTGAATTTGGTTAAGTGTTATAGTTGACTTAACCCTACCATCTGTCCTTAGGCTCTTAGGAGCACCAGACCACTCACATTATACAGGTATTGCTACGGTTACTGGATGTGCCGGTCGGTTCTGGGAAGGTTTACACCGTAGCTCAGTCTAACCTCGGGTCCTTATTGGGCTCAATGCTTAACCACCCACATTGGATAGGTATTGTTGTGACTACTGGACAGCCGGGCGGGTCCGGGCAGGTTTACATCACAACTCAATCTAACCTCGGGTTAAGCATATCGTGTTTTATAAATTTACATATTTTATTACTTTTCACTATATGTAAATGTCATATCTTTTATTTTTGGGTATTTCAATTCATACCGCTTATATGTCATAATCATTGGCATGTGCCAAACATGCCAACATATATTTTCATATTTTACACCCAACGTTATTACCCCCGTTTGTTCGCAACGTTATAACATGTGTTGGGCTTGTCACAATTCAGCCCAATTTTATAAACGTGAGGAAAAGGGGAAATCACGAACATGTAATACACAAAGGTGTGTGGCGCATGAATTTGCAATTTGGCGACGCAACTAACATGTAACATGGGTTATGTGAACTTGGATTCGAATCAAAGTATGACTAAGTAGGTGACATATGAAATGGCATAGATTAGGCAAATACAAACTTGTGTTTTAAATAGGTATAACTTGGTATAATATCGACCACAAAACTAGCATGTTATATATTCACAAAAATGTATAAATTTTACATCTAATTGTATAGCCTATTTCAACATGAACTTGCATAGTTTATGAAACCCAAACGATGTTTGACATAGAACCAATTATATTTTGGAAAAAAACATGAACTTGCATAGTTTATGAAACCCAAACGATGTTTGACATAGAACCAATTATATTTTGCAAATAAACATGAACTTGCATAGTTTATGAAACATAGATCCAATTCTACTTGCAAACATAGGTCTAATTATACTTGCCAATAAACATAAGGATGATATCATAGGTTTTGGGTCATGTAGGCATAAAAGGTCTATAACATGTTTACACAAATTCTAATTTAGACTAAGGGAATATACATAGTCCATGCCATTGACATATACAAAAAGGGATCAATTTCTAGTTTTTGCCACAAGCTTGCAAGTGCCATTGTTTTTCATATACAATTATTCAATAGGCTTGCATCAATTAATTTATGCCACAAACGTCAATACACAAGTCATGATAGAACCATTGCAATACACAAAATTTATACGATATAACAACACGATTCTATTTTCGTTCACATCGAATCACATCACAGTTTTTATTCATATTTTGAAAGGTCACTATACTTACAACGTGTGATGAATTCTTGTTTTCTGATTTCTGTTATTCTGATTTGGAGATGCTCTCCTTTGGGTAACAAATTTGCATTGAATGATTTGATTAAGCTTTGATCTTCTTTTAATTTGATTCGTCTCTTAGGCTTGTTGGCTTGTCTCTAGGCTTTCTAATTGACGGCCATTCCTAGTTCCTCTCCAGCAGTATGACGGCTTTTGTATTCTATTAGTTGTGCGAATTTAGGGTTAGACTTGAGTTGTATTTATAGAATTTTAAATTGTTTTGAGCCGTCGATGAAGCTAGGGTGAATCCAGACCATCCATCTCAAGAGAGGCCAATAAGAAAGTGACATGTAAGCCCTAGTGACTCAGCCAAGCATCAGAATTCGACCAGACCATGACCAAGCCAGCCAGGACCTGACCAGCAGGTCTTTCTGACCTGGGCGCACTTGGCAGGTGCGCAAGGCTAAAAATGTACTGGCGCACTTCCCAAGTGCGCCAGTTCAGCTTTGTTCTGGTGCACTTCCCAAGTGCGCCAGTGCATTCTGACCCGTTTTCTGGTTTTTCTGCGTAACTTCGTTCGTTTATATCTTCTTCATGCGATATCCGTTTTATGCAAACTTGAACTCTATCTCAAGAAGAATTTCGAGACGAACGCAATGGCGTAACCCATTTCCCTTGATTTCGTATTTAATTCGTGAAGCTTAACGTTATAGGATTCACGGGGTGTTACATTCTCCCCCACTTAAAAGGATTTCGTCCCCGAAATCTTCAAGTTAGGAAGAATGTATATCCTACCATCCAACAGTCCATCTACTCAACCAACAAATACAGGCATCCACTGTCCTTAAAAGACTTCTAATGCTTCATGATCATATGCATAGTGTGTGTACATGTCCTTATCTAATGCAGAAATCAGGCGGTCTACTGATTCAGTTGACCTCCTTAATGTGAATCATGCAAGTGTCATGAATCCATCATGTATGTAAAATTTTCCTACTCATAATTCTACATGAGTGCACAACTATTCATACAAATGCGACGACCATATGATAGCATATCAAGTTTTCAACCATATACAAATAAGAATACATATATGCATATGCAGTATGAAGTGATTGAGCTGATCTAAGACCTAGGTTGTGTGTGTATATGCATCCACGAGCATCCACTAGCAACCACTTGCAACCACTTGCAGCCATCAACCATAACCTGTTTCAAATACATGTTTACATCCAAAGGGGTTTCTACCTAAGGATAAAGGATAATATCGAGGAGATATACCTAAAAAGATAGATACAAGCACAACTTAAGAAAAAGAGAGGTCAAAGATGTACCCTCAAAAAGAAGAGGGTAGGCAGCGCATATTCTGTCCTCGGTTTCCCAAGTCGCGTCTTCCTCGGCTTCGCTCCACTGAACTTTAAGGAGTATGACTTCACGGTTGCGTAGATTTTACATGTCAGTTCCTATGGTGCGGGTTGGAACTCTCCTCACAGTTGCTTCGCGTTCCACTTCGGCTTCTTCTAGAATGCTTGGCTCCACCACTTCCGCTGATTCTTGTAGACATTTCTGGAGATGAGAAACGTGAAAGACGTTGTGAATTCCAGCCAATCTTTTAGGCAGATCTTCTCTATAAGCCATTTTCCAAATCTTCTCGATGATAGTGAACGGTCCTACAAATCTTGGTGCTAGCTTTCCTGCGGATCCAAAGAGAACGACATTCCTTAAAGGGGATACCTTAAGGAAAACCTTGTCCCCAACCTCAAACTCAAGGTCGGTCCTTCTTTTGTCGGCGTAGGATTTCTGTCTGTCTTGGGCTATCTTCATTCTCCTACGTATCAAGTCCACTTTCTCTAAAGTTTCTCGAATCATATCTGGCCCACGTATAAGCTTATCTGTAGACTCCCACTAACAAGTTGGTGATTTGCACGGTCTTCCATACAAGGTTTCGAAGGGTGCCATGCCGATGGTAGCTTGGTAGCTGTTGTTGTAGGAAAATTCCATTAAAGGAAGGTGATCCTCCCACGTCCCTCCAAAGTCAAGAATGCCAAGTCTTAAAAGATCCTCTAAAACTCTATTCACCCTTTCCGTCTGGCCATCTGTTTGGGGGTGATAGGCCGTGCTCAAACATAGCTGTGTGCCTACAGCTTCTTGCAGACTCCGCCAAAACTCACTTGTGAAAATAGGGTCTCGGTCACTAACAATTGCTGGAGGGTATCCCATGGAGTCGAACTATTTCCTTGAAATAAAGAGATGCTAGAGATGAGGCAGTCCTTCTACTCTTGATAGGTATAAAGTGGGCGCTTTTAGTAAGCCTATCCACTATTACCCAAATGCTAGTGTTGCCTCTTCTCGACCTAGGCAGTCCATCAATGAAGTCCATTTAAATGCTATCCCACTTCCACTGTGGGACCTCTAGAGGGTGAAGTAGTCCTCCAGGCTTCTTTTATTCTGCCTTGACCCGTTGGCAGGTCATGCACTTAGAAACGAAATCTGCTACGTCTTGCTTCATGCCGCTCCAAAAGAAAGTCCTTTTTATATCCTTGTACATCTTATCACCGCCAGGGTGTATAGTCATCTTGGAATGATGCGCTTCCTCGAGAACCTTCTTTGTCAACTCCCTTGATTGTGGGACGCATAATCTTCCATCTCGTCTCAGCCAACCCTTATCATTGATGGCGTATCTACTGAGGTAACTAGAAGTCTCACCCCTAATAAGTTTATCAATCACATCAACAAGCTGAGGGTCTTCACGTTGGGCAGCCCCTATTGAGTCTAAGAGAGTAGGGCGTACTTCGAGAGATGCTAACAAACCCAGTACAAAATCCGAGGAGGGCCTAAAGTTGAAACTGGCTATATACTCCAAGTTTTGCCTTTCCACAAAAAGAGGGATTAGGGTCAATTTCTTTTGGCTCAACGCGTCCGCTACCACGTTGCCTTTTCCAGGAGTATAGGAAATTTCAAAATCATACGAGGCAAGAAACTCCGTCCATGTTTGCTGCCTCAAGTTAAGATCCCTCTGGGAGAAGAGATATTTCAACGATTTATGGTCAGTGTATAATTCAAACTTCTCACCTAGGAGATAATGGCGCCAAGACTTAAGTGCAAATACGACGGCGGCCAACTCAAGATCGTGGGTTGGGTAGTTCTTTTCATGAACCTTCAATTGTCTTCCGCTATAAGCTACTACCCTTCCTTCTTGCATTAGAACAGCGCCTAGTCCCGTTCCACATGCATCCGTGTATACTGTGAACATTTTGCTTCCGTCAGGCAGAGTTAGAACTGGGGCTGTTGTGAGAGCCCTTTTTAATCGTTGGAAAGCAAACCCGCAGTCCAAATCCCAAGTGAACGCCAGATTCTTCTTTGTTAGCCTTATGAGTGGGGCTGAGATTTTCGCGAAATCCCTAATAAACTTTCGATAAAAACCGGCTAAACCAAGAAAGCTTTGAACTTCGGTTGCATTTCTTGGTGTCTTCCAATCTTGTACTGCCACCACTTTCGCGGGATCCACATCTAACCCTTCTTTGAACACTATATGCCCAAGAAACCTTACTTCTTTTCTCCAGAAGTTACACTTGGAGAATTTGGCTTTTTGTTGATGTGCACGGAGAGTATTCATGATTTCTTTCAGATGCTGAGCAAGTTCTTCCTCACTCTTTCAGAAGATTAAGATATCATCTACGAAGACAACCAAAAATTTGTTGAGGAATTCTCTGAACACCCTGCTGATTAGGTCTACAAAATAAGCATGTGCGTTTGTCAAGCCGAAAGGCATGACAAGCCACTCGAAGAAACCGTCTGGGGTTCTAAACGCTGTCTTATCAATGCTGTCTTCAGCTACTCTTAGCTGATGGAACCCAGTTGCCAAATCAAGTTGGGAGAAGACCGTCGCACCTACAAGCTGATCAAACAAATCGTCGATTCGGGGAAGAGGGTGCCTATTTTTCTTGGTCAATTTGTTTAACTCCCTATAGTCGACGCAAAGGCGAAGCGAACCGTCTGCTTTGGTTGCGAACACCACTGGAGCACCCCATTCTGAAATGCTCCATCTAATGAACCCCTTTTCGAGAAGTTCTTTAACATGCTTACTGAGCTCCTTTCTCTCCCTTGGAGCCATGTGTCTGATAGGTAAAGCTACAAGCTTTGCGTTATCCACAAGATTTATGAGGAAGTCTATTTCCCGCTTCAGAGGTAAGACTTTCACTTCCTCAAAGACATCCAAATATTCCCGGACTACTCTAACTGATTGCAAATTTTCATCAGAAGCATCAAGCGACTCTAGATAACTAAGCATAACCGCATTCAAAGGATTACAAGAAATTTCTAGAGTATTACCAAGCCGAGTCAAGAGTCTAACTACTCTTTTCTCACAGTCAAGAATGGCACTATTACTGGATAACCAGTCCATGCCTAAGATCAAACCATATCCCGAGAAGCCCAAAACAAAGGCATTACAACTAAACTCAACGCTGAGAATAGAGATTTTCAAACCCAAACAAACCATTGACAAGTAAGCGGAGCCCCCAATTGGATTTGAAACTACTAAGGGATCTTCTACCATACTAGTGTCTAGATGCAGAGATTCTATTAAGGCAGATGAAACGAAAGAGTGTGATGCGCTAGAGTCAAAAAGTGTATGAACTGGATGATCATAAAGATAGACTACACTTTCTACAGAAATATTACTACCTCGTTCTCAAGATAGGATTGAGAAGATAAGCATGATAAAACAAAGCATCTAGGAGAGGAAGTTAAAGAGGTACCCCCAGAAGGTCCTGCTTGCGGGCCTTGCCCTTGCTTCCTAGGGCAGTCCCTAGCCATGTGTCCAGCCTCACCGCAATGGAAGCAAGTAGCACTCATCTTTCTCTTCTTCTTTCTGCAGTCGTTCACCACATGTCCAACAATGCCACAGAAATAGCATTTCCTTTTCTCACGTGTCTTGTTATTATTGTTGTGGTCCTTTCCTCCTTGACTATTATCCGTCTTCTTATTTGACGATTCTTCCGTTTGCTGGTTCACGTAGAGGAGGAGGAGGAGTAACTGCATCTGTAGCTGGGGAGTAAGGTCCCCAGACATGTTGAAACAGAAAGGAAAAATTCAAAACGAAGGATTGAGAAGGATAGATAGGGCACATGCTTTGGGGGATTTTGTCTTTTTATAAATATAACACTTTTTCTATAAAAAAATGCTTCTTCAAACTTTCTTTTTGAAAACAATTTTCAAAAACTATTATCTTGTTTGGTAAACCTGTGCTCTGATACCAAGTGAAACACCCCACCTCCATTAAGGTCACTCACAAAGGGAATGCCTTAACTTTGGTGGAGGTTTATAAGTAAAAGCCACAGATGAACTCAAGACAGATATAAATACACATATTTTAAACAGCGGAAACCAAACAAACTTTTATTTCATCAATATGTGTATCAAACAAAGATTTCCATAATTGTCTCAAAATACTTCCAACATTACAACCTCATAACTGCCTTGATTATTAAAGAAGCATGAAAACATAAATAAAGTGACAAAAATCCCCATAGTGATATTCAAAGCCATTATCCGAGCAAGAAAGATCCAAATCATACATCTACGTTCTTTGGTGCTTGTAAAGAGCCTGACTGAGTTGAGCTGTTTCCTCCCGGTGGACCTAGGGGGGGAAACGAAAGAAAAGAAGACGAAAAGAAAATAGGGTCAGACATATAGCCTAAGTAAATCTAGTAACTCTTCAATATGTGAATAAGAAAAGGGTATGATGGATGTAAACTAAAAATAGGAAAGTGTCACAAGTTAAGGAAGTTTCGAATGTACTATCACACCCATACTATATCTCTGCACCTATTTGAATTCATTCTAACTGGCACCCCATGGTGAGGGTGAAGTGATCCCCATTCTTGTTAAAGATCGGATCCTACTCGCGTTAACATGTGTCATACGACCCTCAAGAATTGTAGATACCTATGCTGGTCCCACCATGGGGTGTATCAAGACCCATGGTGGCGGCCCCAACACAAAACTAGAAGACATAGGTTATACTACTAGTGTCCCCAGTGCCCTGGTTGTCTGCTTCGGAGTGTGTGCACGCACGCACCCCGTTAGACCTGCACTATGCACCCACCGCCGTCGTTTGACCGCTTATAATCAGCCCAGTAATCGTGCCCCACCCTGCCTAGTTTCAGGGTACCGTTGATACCTAACTTTGGGTTACTGCAGAAACGGGTCCCTCGTTACCAGGATTTCCTAGTCAAACATGTTAAGTGGTTAAGTGTCTGTATTTACCTAACCCCACGCATCAATTCTTGTTAACATGTTGAATTTGGTTAAGTGTTATAGTTGACTTAACCCTACCATCTGTCCTTAGCCTCTTAGGAGCACCAGACCACTCACATTAGACAGGTATTGCTATGGTTACTGGATGTGTCGGTCGGTTCCGGACAGGTTTACACCGTAGCTCAGTCTAACCTCGGGTCCTTATTGGGCTGAATGCTTAACCACCCACATTGGATAGGTATTGTTGTGACTACTGGACAGCCGGGCGGGTCCGGGTAGGTTTACATCACAACTCAATCCAACCTCGGGTTAAGCATATCGTGTTTTCCAAATTTACATATTTTATTTCTTTTCACTGTATGTAAATGTCATATCTTTTATTTTTGGGTATTTCAATTCATACCTCTTATGTGTCATAATCATTGGCATGTGCCAAACATGCCAACATATATTTTCATATTTTACACCCAACGTTATTACCCCCGTTTGTTCGCAACGTTATAACATATGTTGGGTTTGTCACAATTCAGCCCAACTTTATAAACGTGAGGAAAAGGGGAAATCAAGAACATGTAATGCATAAAGGTGTGTGGCGCATGAACTTGCAATTTGGCGACTCAACTAACATATAACATGGGTCATGTGAACTTGGATTCGAATCAAAGTATGACTAAGTAGGTGACATATGAAATGGCATAGTTTAGGCAAATACATACTTGTGTTTTAAAAAGGTACAACTTGACATAATATAGACCACAAAACTAGCATGTTATATATTCACATAAATGTACAATTTTTACATCTAATCATATAGCCTATTTCAACATGAACTTGCATAGTTTATGAAACCCAAACGATGTTTGACACAGAACCAATTATATTTTGCAAATAAACATGAACTTGCATAGTTTATGAAACCCAAATGATGTTTGACATAGAACCAATTATATTTTGCAAATAAACATGAACTTGCATAGTTTATGAAACATAGATCCAATTCTACTTGCAAACATAGGTCTAATTATAGTTGCCAATAAACATAAGGATGATATCATAGGTTTTGGGTCATGTAGGCATAAAAGGTCTATAACATGTTTACAAAAATTCTAATTTAGACTAAGGGAATATACATAGTCCATGCAATCGACATATACAAAAAGGGATCAATTTCTATTTTCTGCCACAAGCTTGCAAGTGCCATTGTTTTTCATGTACAATTGTTCAATAGGCTTGCATCAATTAATTTATGCCACAAACATGAATACACAAGTCATGATAGGACCATTACAATACACAAATTTATACGATATAACAACACGATTCTATTTTCATTTACATTGAATCACATCACAATTTTTATTCATATTTTGAAAGGTCACTATACTTACAACATGTGATGAATTCTTGTTTTCTAATTTCTGTTATTCTGATTTGGAGATGCTCTCCTTTGGGTAGCAAAGTTGCGTTGAATGATTTGATTAAGCTTTGATCTTTTTTTAATTTGATTCATCTCTTAGGCTTGTTGCCTTGTCTCTAGGCTTTCTAATTGACGGCCATTCCTAGTTCCTCTCCAGCAGCATGACGGCTTTTGTATTCTATTATTTGTGTGAATTTAGGGTTAGACTTGAGTTGTATTTATAGAATTTTAAATTTTTTTGAGCCGTCGATGAAGCTAGGGTGAATCCAGACCATCCATCTCAAGAGAGGCCAATAAGAAAGTGACATGTAAGCCCTAGTGACTCGGCCAAGCATCAGAATTCGACTAGACCATGACCAGGCCAGCCAGGACCTGACCAGTAGGTCTTTCTGACCTGGGCGCACTTGGCAGGTGCGCCAGGCTAAAAATGTATTGGCGCACTTCCCAAGTGCGCCAGTTCAGCTTTGTTCTGGCGCACTTCCCAAGTGCGCCAGTGCATTCTGACCCGTTTTCTAGTTTTTCTGCCCAACTTCATTCGTTTATATCTTCTTCATACGATATCCGTTTTACGCAAACTTGAACTCTATCTCAAGCAGAATTTCGAGACGAACGCAATGGCGTAACCCATTTCCCTTGATTTCATCTTTAATTTGTGAAGCTTAATGTTATAGAATTCACGGGGTGTTACAAAAGCAATAAAAAGGATTTAAGCAAATACATAGTTTAAATGAAAAGTCAACCTGACGTTTGAATTAAGTAAAGAGAGAGGGAGATATAAAGGGTTTATATTAAACCAGGGATTTATAAACAAGGTTTATAAATGGAATGTGAATTAAAGCATTGTTTTAAATTGGAAATACTTAATAATGGTATTGAGTTAAATCAATGGGTTTAAAAGGGAATTTCCTGAAAGAAAAGAGGATTGAGGAAAAAGATTTGATTTGAGCTTGGTAAACAAGGCTGAAAATAGGATTTGTAATTCATTTTGTGAAACAAAGTCATTTGAATAAGCCAAGAGCAAATAAAGTGATGTTTAGTAAGAAATTATTTAATTAAGCGATATTAATTACATGTAAAGAGAAATTTCCAAAAGATAAAGAGTACTAACTAGTGGGATGTGTTTAATATCAGTTCTTGAATTACAACTCGTATTTACCTGAAGATAAGAACGTTGTTGATCATGGTCTGAGAGGTAATTAAAATACCCCAACTTGAACGACTTCGGGACTATCCAAAGATGATACTAGTTGGTAATGTCAAGAATGTGTGATAAGATTTCCAAGGTAAAGGAAATGAGATGAGATGATATTTTACCTAGTAACTGAATTAAAAGGAGATTGGGTGATAAATTTTAAAAGTCAAGTGATGTTGAGTACTAGATCAGTGAATCTATTTTTGTTATTTCATGGATGTTTACTTGATAGTTAAATAACCGACTATTAAGTCTGACCTTTACGATTGTTGGTTGGGAAGACCGGGATCGAATATATATTCGAAAACCATTCCAACCAACAAATACGAAATATATAGAAGATATCGGGCGACGATCGAGATGGAGCATGTGAAGACCATAGATCTTCATAAAGCGGAAGAACCACTTACAATTTTTGATTCGACCCGGTGATATACTGGGGTTCTGTCGTGGTTGGAATCTGTGGATTTGCAAGGACGATCGCAACTGGTCTGTAATAACCCAGAAATCTGGGCCAATTTAAAATTTTTATTTTGGCAATTTTAGCGAATTTTGAATATTTAAAATGAATTATTTTAAATAATAACGACAAAAAATTTATTTTGAATAAAATTCGAACGTATATATTATATAGATCGTCGTTAGAATATAAATATTTATTTTAAAATATAAAAGGAATTGAAAATGGCGCGGTAGTTCGATAATTCGATTTCAAAATTTAAATGAACATACCGTGTGCAAAATAAACCGGATTTTAGTGAAACCAAAAATATTTGAATCTAATTGATAATATCTTTCGAACGAATCAGAAAAATCAAAATTTCATAGCAGGGATAAAAAGTTATGCCCAGTTGAAAATTCAGAATAGTCGCTATGGAATTCTGGCCCTTAAAAATGGAAATTTTGCAAATGACCTCGGATTTCGACAAAACCACTTTTGTTGGATCCGTGATGTCAAGTTGTTGCTAGGTTACAAATTTCATAATTTGTCGAATCAATATGTGAGCGTGGCAAAGGAAAACACGTTTGACCAGTTTTAGTTGATTTTAACCGACTGGAAATTGGCCATTTTTCAAACAGTCTCGAAATTTGACAAAATTAGTTTTGTTAGGACCGTATCGTCAATACGAAGCTAGAAAATATTTTTCTGGAATTTTTTGGGTTAGCTTGTGGGCCCGGTAAATTGAAATGCGCGTTCAAATTCAATATATAGAGTTATATTTTGATTTTGACGAAAACTGATCGAAACAGTCAAATCAGCCTGTGATACATATCCCATTGTGTTCGGAATGGGCGTAATTAGCTATGGACAACAGTCGGTGGGCCTCGTTTCGAAGTCGAAATAAAAAGTTGCTTTTTGAAATTAAAATTAAAATATAATATAATTCTTTTATAAGAGCTTTCCCCTTTCACTTTCTCTCCTCACAACGGTTTAGCCAGGAAGAAAAAAAATTAATGTATAACGCGCCACCGCCTCCTACACCGACGCACCCTCCAGCGCGCCGCCTCAAGCGCGAGCACCCCCCTCTCTCCTCTCTAGTGCGTCACCGTCCTCTGCCCCTCGCCCCTTCGATATTCGCGACCCTAGGTCTCCCCCAAACCCTAGATCGACGGAGGAAGAAAACCAGGGCCCCCCTCGCGAACCTCGCCTGAAACCCCCAAAACCACCCGCGAGTCCCCCAGCGAGCGCAAAAACCAAGACCCCCTCCCTTATGCTCCAATCTCCGACGCCTTCTCCTCCTTCAGCCTTCGACAGCGAGCTCCTCCCTCCACCACTCTGAAAACTCAAAAAGTAAGACTTTTATTTAATTTAATTTTCAGTTCTACATAAATAAAGAAAAAAAACCTGATTTTTTTCCTTGTGTGATTAGCATGGATTTTTAATTACATAAAGATCTTATTTTTTTTTATCATATGAAAGTTAGAATTTTTACTTGGAAAAAAATCGGATTTTTATATAGTTAATCGAATAGAAAAGGTCGGATTTTTATATAGTTAATCGAATAGAAAAGGTCGGATTTTTATATAGTTAATTGAATAGAAAAGGTCGGATTTTTAAATAGTAGCGATGTAAAAATAGAATTTTTATCTATATAGTAGCGGAATAAAAATATGATTTTTATATAATGTAGATAATAAAAATATGATTTTTCTATAATGTAGATAATAAAAATATGATTTTTATATAATGTAGAAAACAAAAATGTGTTTTTTATATATGCAGTGGCTACGGGCAATATAATTGACAAAAGGGCGAGCACGATGAAGATTTCCTACATGAGAAGAGTCCTGGCGTTTGGTTTAGCTATTCGGTGAGAACTTCTCACTTTTAATTTAATTTTCTAGTTAAAATATATACTAGGATGCAGACGGTGTTTAGTAGCACCCGACATCCGTCATCCACAGACCATGGATGGCTTGTATGCTTGTTTGTTTGATTTTGATGTGTAGTTGATTGTGTGATGTGATGTGAAATGAAATAAAATATTTATATAGTTAAAAATATTTTATAGTTGAAAATAGAATTTTTAAAGTGTATTTAAAATGAAATAAATATAAACAAATCGGACGATTTGTTTATATACACACATTTGACTGATGTTGATTAGGACGATAAATTTTACACATCGCCCAACTGCACAAATAAAATATGTGTTTGATTGTTTGAAACCCACACGGGTATTGGGATGATATATGACGTACACTAATCCCAATAATTAGTTGTATGTCGATCGATTGATTGACAGGCTATTATAAGCGTTAAATATTTATATTTGATGCTTCTACAGTGTAGAATGCACTTTGGATGATGGTTGATTATTTGTCATTGGTGATATATACATGTGTTGTAGAAAACCCATATAATCAACATTATATGGTAATTGATCGGGCCTCATTCCAGTTTTGAAAAAGAAATATTTGAATAGAAATATTTGAAAAGAAATATTTGAAAAGAAATATTTGAATAGAAATATTTGAAAAGAAATATTTGAAAAGAAATATTTGAAATAGAAATATTTGAAAAAGAAATATTTGAAATAGAATATTTGAATAGAAATATTAGAAAATAGAAATATTTGAAAAAGAAATATTTGAAATAGAATCTTTGAAAATAGAAATATATAAAGCGGTATTGATTAGATTGACGCCATTTTGACGTGAACGATATTTATATCGATTTTATTCAAATTGAATATTGAATTGATTTTTCTAGCTAGGAGTGGTGTCATTTAGTTGGCGTCAATGCTTGAACTGGCTGACGAGTTTGACTCATGTGGTTGTTGGAATTGGAGGCACCTAGGATATATCGGTCGTTCTCGAACCGATGGAGTCATTTATTTGGCTCACCTACGCCCCAAAGGGCGGGGAAACGCAGTGTTCAGTATTTCGTCTAATCCACATCGGTGGACCGGCCCTGTCACTCCAAGGGACAATGCGTTCTGTTCCTGAGGCTCGGGCTAGACAGTCTCGAATCGGTGAGGACTATCTTTTGCCTTGGTTCACAGATGGAAATCCAACTTCCAAATATGTGACATGTGCGGTTTTAATTGTAAAGCCAAGTATGACGACATAGTAGCATGGGATGCTATGCCGTCTATGATTGATACTTATGATTTGAAATTGTTTTATACACTATGCACTTATAATAGTATCAAATGATTTGTTTTAAACGTATCAAGCATTCTTGGCTATTATAAGGTAAAAACCCTATCCCCGGCTTGCATTGCATTGTGTGATGGGACCTAGGTCTTATAATAGCTTCATTTTCCTTAATTTAGCATTGCGCTGTTTGTTTTATGCACTGGTATTCTTGGGAGGAAACCTGATCCGTGTTATACGACGTGGTCCCTTGATTTACCTAACTTTAAAATAAAGATTAGTAACTGTTTTAGTTCTCACACCAGTCCCATGACTGACCTGGAGTTTATTGTTTTAACGTAAACTCTGGGTGCCCTTATTTTCGACACGGACAGCTAGTAGTTTTGGTTTTGCAGATTTATATTCACAAGATCCTGGTTTACAGCTGGAACGATATCCGGAAATCTTTGTATCTATATATCTCCTTCAGTTGTATTTCGTATTATTTTCCGCTACTTTGTAATTAATTGTAATCTCTGATATTTATCGAATGTATTTTATTTGTTAATGCTCTGTATATTCTTGTAATCTGATGGAATTGTTGTAATATACAATGAAATGTTCTTCCGTCTGCGTTCTATTTTGTCATGTTCTCAAAACAATCAGGCGTTTCGAACGGTCTTAATCGGTTTAGCGACTGATTCGGGTCGAGTGAAATTCCTTGTTGTCACATGGTCCATGGGGTGATTCCTATATTGGATGCAGTAGGAGAGTACCTTCGGTTCATCCTATTCCTGGATGACTTTTATGGACGGATGTCTGATAGAGTATTTCTTAAAAGTCACGTATGTTGATTTTTACAAACGTATCTCTGTTAGTAGCGGAGATGGGGCACCTCCCTAGCTTAGTGTGGATGTCAATTAGTGATTTGGCGGATCTGACGATGTGGCATTCAAAGTGTATGATGGCCAGATGTGTTCTGACCTCAAGCCTCATCAATCGGGAAATGACAAAAATCGGGCAGGTAGCATGGCTTTGTGGGTCGCTCCCATTAGGGTGTATAATCACCTATCTGGAGAAAATGCATTTCATTCTTATATCTATTTCGATGTTGTCCCTTTTCGAGAAACGGTGGTTTGAGTTCAACCGTTGGTGATATACATTCGATACACTCAAGCGAAATGAGTGGTCAGTCATGTGAGGGCCGAGTTGCAAGACGTTCCTGTTGAATCCAGTGTATTCGACTTTAGAGATACACTATCGACAGGTGGTCCCATACCTTATCGCAGTTGGAATCCAATCTCCAATAAGTGCCCACGGTTTTGTTTGTATATATATATATATATATATATATATATATATATATATATATATATATATATGTGGAGCGTGAGATGCAAGCGTTCCACTAGATTGATATTTAGTTATATTTAGACACTATTATAATATCATAAAAGATATTGATTTCAAAAATGTTTTGGGTCATCATAAGGTAAAAACCGTCCGTGTTTATGTGTGGATTTGGTCTTACGATTATCCTTTTCTTTCGAAAGTATTTTTGACTTAAAAATCAAGATGTGTGATACCCTAATGTTGTGCGAGTTTTTCTCACTCTGGTTCACAAGACTGACTCAGTGTTTTGTAAATGCTTGGGTTAGCCCGGGGTGTACAGGTTCAGGTTATCAGGTACTGTGAAGTCCAATGACAAGATGAGGGTGTTCAGATGTATGATATGATTTCTATTCCGCTGTGTGATTATATATGAGGATAGATTGTTATAACTGTCCAGAGATGTGATGTACTCTGATATTGTAAGTATTTTTAAAAGCTCTCAATAAAGATTTATTTCTGTATTATATTTTGTTCCGCTGCGATATGAGACTCTGTATTGGGTTGGTTCTTCTTCTTCTTCTATTCTAACTTTCTTTCTTATCTCACCCTCTAATTTCTTCCTATAAATGTTCCAGTGTTTTCGGTGTTGAAAGGTCGACATGAGTATGGTAAAGGTATTTATGTCGATTTTCGGGGCCGAAAATCCCTGGGTCGTTACATAAGAGCAAGTTAGAAATTAATAGTTGTTAGTTAACTAATTTGAATTATGAAATGATTATTAATTTATAAATTCAAGTTGATTATGATGTTAAGTAATACGTAGTATAATAAAAATATCTTCTTTAATTGATATATGTATAGTTGTTGGGTATGTGACACTTACACAAAAATAGTGTTGACTTGGAAATTATATGAACCTTAAATGGTAAATAGAAAGTAATTTATTAATTATTGGTTAATGGGCATTCGTGTAAACCCTTATTGGGTAATTGAATGATGATTGGTTGTGTAACAACCTGATTTTTTTTATTTTGGCCGTTTTAGTGAATTTTGAATATTTAAAATGAATTATTTTAAATAATAACGACGAGAAATTTATTTTGAGTAGAATTAGAACGTATATATTTATATGAATCGAGGTTAGAATATAAATATATATTTTAGTTATAAAAGGAATTGAAAATGGCGCGGTTGTTTGGAAATTCGATTTCAAATTTCAAATAAATGTACAGGATTCAAAATAAATCGGATTTTAGCGAAACTAATAATATTAGAATCTATTTGATAATATCTTTTCAAAGAATCCTAAAAATTGAAATTTCATAGCAGGAATTAAAAGTTATGTCCAGTTGAAAATTCGGAATAGTCGCTATGGAATTTAAGCCCTTAAAAATGGAAATTTTGCAAACGACCTCTGTTTTCGATGAAACCACTTTTGTTGGATCCGAGATGTCAAATTGTTGCTAGATTCCAAAATTCGTAACTTTTGAAATCAATATGTGAGCGTGGCGAAAGAAAACGTGTTTTGTCAGTTTCAGTCAATTTGGATCGACCAGAAAATGGCCATTTTTCAAACAGTCCTGAAATTCGATGAAATTAGCTTTGTTAGATCCGTATCGTCAATACGAAGCTAGAAATAATTTTTCTAGAATTTTTGGGGTATGTACGTGGCCCCGGTAAATTAAAATGTGCGTTCAAATTCAATATATAGATTTATGTTTTGATTTTGACAGAAACTGATTGAAACAACCGAACTGGCTTACGAAACATATCTCATTATGTTCGGAATTGGGATAATTAGCTAGGGACGACAGGCGGTGGGTCTCGTTTGGAGATCGAAATTTAAAGTTACTTTTTGGAGAATAGTTTATTAAATATATTATAATTAAACCCCCCTTTAGTCAACTCTCTCTCCCCGATGCAATTCATTTCAAAAAAAGGGAACCACACGAGATCGCGCAGCCCCCTCTACGCTTCACCGTCATTGATCTTCCACCCACCTCCAATAATGCAACGCCGCCCCCTCCCCCTCTTCTTCTCCACCTCGCGCTCCTTCCTCTCCTCCCTCCTCTTCCCAATAGGAGCACCCAATCCCCCAAAAACAGAACCCTAGCCCCCCCTCCCCCCCCCCCCCGAGACCCGAAACCCGAAGCGCTGCCTTCCCCTCAGGTCCACCGCCCCCTGCGCCGCTTCCAACCCCTCCCCCGAGCCTCCTCCTCCACGTTCGCACCCGGAAACCCCCTCCTTAGTAAAAATCGAAAAAAGTAAGCTTTCTCTTTGTTTTATTTATATAAATTAATTTGCATTGTTTATTTTCAGTTTTAATTTTTTTTGCTTATGTAGACAAAAATCCGATTTTTATATAAGATTTTTAAATGTATAAAGCATTAGAAAAGTATGATCTTCTAGATTAGAAAAATACGATTTTTAATCGTAGAAAGATACGAATTTTAAACGATTTTTAATCGTATGAAGATACGGTTTTTAATCGTATAAAGACAAGATTTCTAATCATATAAAGTTAGGATTTTTAAATGTATAAAGCTAGGATTTTTATCATAGGTTTGAAACATATTTATGAAGATAAAAATTTGATTTTTTTAATAATAGCAAAGTATGATTTTTAAAAATAAAATAATAGCAAAGTAGAAATATAACTTCTATATATGTGGCGAGGTAAAAATATGATTTTTATACAATAGAGATAACAAAAATATGATTTTTATACGATGGAGAATATAAAAATTTGATTTTTATATTTGTAGCAATGTAAAAATGCGATTTTTATTATAAACATCATATTAAAAATGTGATTTTTCCTATGAACAGCGTAGAACAGACTGCGTTAGAATTTTGGGCAAATCCAGACGGTTCAGAAATTCATAAGTAAAAATGGAGGAGTGGATCCCAAAGGTGAGAACTCCTCACTATAATTTTTATACAGTTATTTATTTTATAACTGCATATATGAATTGTTCCCCGTCGTCCACAAACCATGGACGACTTATTTGATTGTTTGGTTTGTTTGATTAGATTATTTGGTTTAATTTGGTTGTTTGGGTGAAATGAATTGATTAAAATTGTTACGTGTGTATGGCGCGAGCCAATATCAGGAGAGGGGTAATGCTAGACATTACCCGATTTTGATATCGTGCCGTTATGCCGTCAAAATTTTCTAAAATATGTTAGAACAATAAAAATATTATTTTTATTGTGTAAATGAATTGAATAAATATTTTATTGTTAATAATATAATTTTTAACATGTATATGAATAAAATAAATATTCATTTGCAAATCAGAAGATTTGTTTATGTTCACCCATTTGACTAATATGGATTGGGACGATAAATTTTACACATCGCCCAACTGCACGAATAAAATTCATTATTTGTTGACTGAAACCCCACACGGGTATTGGGACTATATTGGACATACACTAATCCCAATATTTAGTTGTATGTCGATCGGTTGGTTGACAAGCTGTGTAAGCGTTGAATATTTATATTTAATGCTTATGTAGTGTAGAATGCAATCTGGACGACAGTTGACTGTGTTTTATTGTTGTTGTGCACATGCGTTGTGCGAAATCCATATAAAGAACATTATATGGTAATTGACTGTGTCTGATTCCAGTTCAGAAGAATAAATATTTAAAATAACGAATAATTTAAAATAATATTCAGTAAAAGAACAAAATCTGATTTTGATGTCCGATTAGGGATGGACAAGAAAATATTTAGATACATGAAGCCGTGTTGATTAGAATAACGCCATTTTGACGTGAACGATATTTATATTGATTTTATTCATTTTTATAATGAATATCGAGAAGGAAATGATATCAAAATCTAATGTTTTGAAAATACTATCATTTGTATATCGATTATATGGAATATTCGATTTTGATTAAAAATTGAATGAAAGTTGAAATCGTTTTAAAAACGAAATTAAAATGATTTATAAAATACGTTTTGAATCGAAATCGATGAAATATATATAATATATATATAATGGCCTAAATAGAACGCGCCGCGCCGCGGTAGTTCGCGAATTTCGATGATTGACTTCGAATGGACATTACGGGAGATCCGACCGTCGAATTCTCCTAAAACCGGAACCGTTGGGTTCGTATCGAAAAGAGATTTCTAACGAGTATGAGGGATTAAAAATGTAATGGTTGGATTTGGAATTATGTCCAAATCAAATTTGGAAAAGGTCGCTGTAAGTGCAGTTCGATGGCCGTTTATGGAAATCGACTGTACGGGCCTTGATAAAATTACTAAAAATATCGATAATTAGTGTAAAATCATAAGAAATGATTTGGAAAGAATAGGGATGAAAAATTCCATATTTGAAAAGATAAAAATATTTTTTTTATCAAAATGAACTAGTTATGAACTAGAAGTATAATCCAATATTTTTAAATAAATGAATTGGGTTTAAGATGGTTTTAAAAATAACTAGGATTTCCAATATGTAAATTGGAATGGATCTGAATTGAAATTATCTTCGGAATATTTCGATGTTGGATTTCGTGATTATACAGATTTTGTTATGGAAATTTGAAAGATATATTTATATCGTTATTTCCAATACAATATTTGTTGGTGGTAGAATTTGATATTGACTATAAGCCGATATATTTTCTATTCAGAGCCTTGTATTTAATATCAAATGGGATGTTGGGTTTGTCATGAACGGTGTCTTCAGTAACACTGTTCTTGAACCCTATGTGAAGAGAATAAATATTTTAATTAAGATTGTTAGAGTTTCCAATTATATTTAATAATTGGAATAAAATGGAATGTGAACTGTGGTTTTAATGACATTTGTTCTTTTACCCGATTTACAGTGAAATGTGATTTGGAATTTATAAATCTTTTATTCAGATTTAAAGGAGTTTTTCTAAAGTAAAGTTTTCCAATTTAATAAAATAAATTGGAATGGAATGGAATTTGATTTGGTAATAATCGAAGTGAATTTCTATGAAGGAAGACTGCTAATGTATATGGAATTTAAAAGGCTCTGCCGTTATTCCATTTATATTATTAGTCGGATATGGAAGTTTATATCGATTATGTATATTGATCTGTTTTCCATGAGAATTCCATTGTTAATGGAATGAGACTTTGGGTTTATCGTGAGCTATATTTTAAATGACATTAGTTCTTTAACCCAGTTAAAGATAAGATTAATTTCTTAACTTTGGATAATCATTAACTAATGATTTTTGGAAATTAAAACAGAATTGGAGTTTTATTGAATCTTTAAATAGATTGAAAGGTGAATTTGATAAATAAAATTATCAAATTCAAGAAATGCTCGAGAATGGAGTATCACCAGTTCTTCTCCAGGCGATAGTTAAATCTTTAATTAGATTTGAACGTGAAATGGTAATTGAATTTACGATAACACCGTGGTGTTAGATATGAAGTATTACCATTTTTACTTCATTGGAGGAATAAGTTGGGATTGGGAAATTAAACAAATGATTACATCGGTGAGGTTCGCTAATCCCGACTAGTTTGGATAAACCATAATTTGGTTTGAATTGATATCTAAAGGAAGATTAAAGAATAAATTTAAAGAATTTATCTTTGATAAAATTAATGGGAACCTTTCCAAAAGTATAAGAATATTTGAATAAAGGAATATTCTTGATTGGAGTGACGCATATGTTGTGTTTTTATAGCACTTGTTTATTATATACACGAGTTATTCAGAAAGACCGGGTTTGTAACCCACCACACCCACTATGGTCACTCACTAAGGGAATGCCATAGCATTGGTGGAGTATCTTAAGTGAATATAGAACAGAAAAGTTACAACAAGACAGATATAAGTAATACTTGAGAATTTAAAACATCATTTCATTGCAGCGGAAAGTAAAAATGTTTGGTTACATCACAAAACCATAAACAAGAGTCAAGTACATAATATCCATCTTGATAAAACAAAAGTACATAATCCCACTACATGAACTACTCGCCATAAAAGAAAAGATAAACTGAGCTTTACATCAATGGTCCAAGCTCCAAAAGACAGACAAAGCGATCTGATCAAAGTCCACTAGCACTAGGCCCACTCTGAGAACCTGAGGGTTGGGAAAAAAAATAAAACAACGGGGTCAGACATATGTCTGAGTGAGCCCTATAACTTTAACGATACAATCATTAAAGTAATAAGGGTATGATATAAACTTGGTACGGTACAACTGGGGATAAATGACTACACTAAGCAGCCAACTAGACTTAGGATGAACTAAGATAACGGTAAGGATGCATCTACCCACCCAAGGGTAATACTAAACTGCACCACACCAGATCTACCCACCAAAGGGTAATTCCTACACTGCACCACACCAGATCTACCCACCCAAGGGTAATTCCTACTTAAAGGTTGATCCCACTAAGTGTACTTAGTAATTTTAATAGTAGTCTCGTGTACCCCTAGCTGACTACATAGGTGCCGTCTTCCCCTATCTCCACTAGGTGTACCCACTACTCCCATTCGATCGGCTCCCTAACGTAGATACCCGTGCTGACCCCACAGTGGGGTGTATCATTCCCCAAAGTGGCAACCCAATACTGTCAACGGTGCACGGCTTATACCTACACGGTGCAACAACGTCTTACCTACCAGCCCGGGTCCACACACGCATATGAAACCCATTGGACTTGCGTTGCCACCGCTATCCCGTTTTGGCCTCCTATAGTCAAGCCCAGTATGCGTGTCCCGTCCTCGACATGGGTCGAGCCCAATAAGATACATATGGGTTACTGGTTGAAATGGGCCCCCACAAGCTACCCACCTAAGCTTGTCCCTTTTTCTAGTGTATCCCACTTAACCCTTTTTAATAATCATGTCCACTTATATGTTCAAAGTTTGGTTAAGTCATCTAATCATATTTCAATTGCCACTCAAGGCACCCACTAGATTTCCACATGCCACCCAAGGCACTTACTTGATTTCCACATGCCACCCAAGGCACTTACTTGATTTCCGCATGCCACCCAAGGCACTTACTTAACCCTTTAATCATGTTTAATTACATGTTCCACTTTGGTTAAGTATTCTAATCGTATTTTCTATTTCCACTCAAGGCAACCACTAGATTTTCCCCCATGCCACCCAAGGCACTTACTTGATTTCCACATGCCACCCAAGGCACTTACTTAACCCTTTAATCATGTTTAATTACACGTTCCACTTTGGTTAAGTATTCTAATCGTATTTTCTATTGCCACCCAAGGCAACCGCTATATTTTTCCACATGCCACCCAAGGCACCCACTTAACCCCTCATGTCCTTCTACATGCTAATATGGTAAAGTGTTTCTTAATTGATTTAGAACGTAACCGTTGTAAAGACCTCTCACATTAGACTATCTTTTATGGCAGCTGGATTTGCCGGTCGGGTCCGGGCAGCCTTAGGCCATAACCGAGTCTAACCTCGTGTCTTTACACTTGCCACATATTTAGTTTGTGCCTAAGACCTCTCACATTGGGGCCAATCATTTGTAGCCGCTGGATTTGCCGGTCGGTTCCGGGCAGTCACAAAAGGGTCCAACCTCGTGTCTTAGTCGATTAATTACACCTAATTAATCACCCCCATAATTTGTATTAATTATCCCTAATTAATTACAAATTTAATCGATGTACATAATTGACTCAATTATGTCCATCCACTTTATGGTATGCATAATCATACCAACTTCACACAATTTCATTAACATGAATATTAACCCCATCGTTCCCCACGTAATTCGCTAACATGACATACTTAAAAGGGAAGATTCATCACAAATACAATGGGTTCAACTTGCATAACATTAGTATCAACATGGGTTTTTAAGGTGTCAACATGCATATAGCATCAAACCCAACTAGCATAAATAATCAACCCAAACTTGCATGATTCACATATGTCATAAAGAGGTTAACTTGCATAAGCTACTTATGTCATACAAAGGGGTAAACTTGCATATGTATGTATGACATACAAAGGGGTTAACTTGCATATGTATGCATCTCATACAAAGGTGTAAACTTGCACATGTTACTTGCATATAATCAAACACCAAACTTGCATAACATGTCATATATGAACTTGCATATAATCATACACCAAACTTGCATAACATATCATATATGAACTTGCATATAATCAAACACCAAACTTGCATAACATGGTGTCATAATGGATCAATGTTTATCATAGCGATTTGCATAACTAGCATCATGAACACATAGCCTAAAACTTGCATAACTTGCATAACATCATGATCACCTAGCATATGACTTGCATAACTTGCATAACATCATGATCACATAGCATATGACTTGCATAACTTGCATAACATCATGATCACATAGCATATGACTTGCATAACTTGCATAACATCATGAACACATAGCATATGACTTGCATAACTTGCATAACACATAGCATATGACTTGCATAACTTGCATAACATCATGAACACATAGCATATGACTTGCATAACTTGCATAACACATAGCATATGACTTGCATAACTTGCATAACATCATGAATACATAGCATATGATAACATAACTTGCATTGATCCACATTCATAGCCATAACCTCATTATATCCTATCATAATCATTTCAACAATTGGTCATTAAGGCTATAGAAACTCACAACTTGTTGATTAGCACTCCTATGAAGAAGATTAAGTTGCTAGAGTTGATTAGAAGTTGATTTGAGAAGCTATCTTCCTCTTTAATTTGATGGAGGCTCCTTCAAGTTGCATTTTGACGGCATAACGACGTTGTATCTATTTTTAGTATGGATTAGTGTAGTCTTAGGGTGTATTTATAGATTTAGGATATAGTTTAGGCCCTTAGATTAACCCTAGATTAGGTTAGAGCCGTCAGATTTCGTCACAAGCCCTAAAGCATAGCCCAAACCCCATCAGGTTGCTCCCAGGTCACACAGACCGACAGGGGGGGTCGACCCCTATGTCGACCCCTGGGTCGACCCCTGTGTCGACCCCTGGGTCGACCCCTAGGGAGGGGGTCGACACCTATGTCGACCCTACGGTCGACTCCCTCTGCCTGGCGGGAATTTTCCCGCCTCTTCTGAAATGTGAAATTTTTGTATTTAAATCTGTTTTAAATTTCTGAAAACTTCTTCGGGCCTTAACTGGGTCATACGGACTCCGATTTTCGAAAACTCGGATTCTATTTCGCGTATTTTTCTGAGACGAACGCAATGGCATAGCCCGTTTACCCTGATTCAGATTTTAAAATTTAGTTCTGCCCTGTTTTATATTATAGCAAGTTATTCAACATACGGGGTGTTACATTCTCCCCTACTTAAAGTATTTCGTCCCCGAAATCTCTAAGTCAAGAAGAACGTATCCTACCAACCAAACAACCATCTACTCAAACCATCAAACACTGGCATCCATTGTCCTTAAAGTTTCTAATGCTGTATGAACATATGCAAAAAAGTGTGTGTGTATATGTTCCCTGTCTAATGCAGAATCAGGCGGTCTACCAATTAATTGACCTCCTTAATGCAAACCATGATAGTGCCATGTATCCAATATGTATGCGAAAGAACCCTATCGACACATACTATTTCTACATGAGTGCACAATCATTCACCAAAATGCATCATCCATATGATAACACAACCATTATACATCCATTAATATAGCTACCTACACACAATTTTATGCAATATGCAATATGAAGTGATTGAGCCGATCTAGTGTCTAAAGTGTGTGTATATGCATCCACGAGCAACCACTAGCAACCACTTGCATCCACACGCATCCATCAATCATAACATGTCTCAAACACATGTTTCAACCATAAATTTACCCTATCTAAAGGTCAAAGGTACTAGTGAGAGGACATACTAAAGATAAGATAAGTACTAGACAAACGATAAAGGAGAAGTTAAAAGACATGCCCTCAAAAAGGAATGGGTACAATGAACGCATCTTCGTTTCTGTCTCCCAAGTAGCATTGCTCTCATCTTCTCCCCTTTGCACCTTGACTAGTCGAACCTCTCTGTTTCTCAACTTCCTAATCTCTGACCCAAGGATGCGGGTAGGAGCTCGTCGAATAGTCGCATCACGCTCTACCTCCACTTCTCTAAGCAAGCTCGGCTCTACCACCTCTGCGGTCTCATGTAGGTACTTCCTCAATTGTGACACATGGAATACATCATGCACACCACCAAGTCTCTCGGGCAACCCTACTCTATATGCTATCTATCCAATCCTTTCCTTAATAGGAAACGGTCCTACAAATCTTGGTGCTAACTTTCCAACGGACCCAAAGCGAACCACCTTCCGTAATGGAGATACTTTGACAAAGACCATGTCCCCAACATCAAACTCAAGATCCGTCCTCCTCTTGTCTGCGTAAGATTTCTGTCTGTCTTGTGCCGCTTTCATCCTTCTTTGAATCAAATCAATCTTTTCCGAAGTCTCTCTAACCATATCAGGCCCAAGCAAGATCTTATCCGTAGATTCACACCAACATGTAGGTGATCGACAAGGCCTTCCATAAAGAGCTTCGAAAGGAGCCATACCAATACTAGACTGAAAGCTGTTATTATACGCGATCTCCACCAATGGAAGATGCTCTTCCCATGTACCTCCAAAATCTAAGATGCATAGCCTTAAAAGGTCTCCTAGAACACGATTCACCCTCTCGGTCTGGCCATCCGTCTGAGGATGATATGCGGTGCTCAGACACAACTGAGTCCCCACTGCTTCTTGCAAACTCTTCCAAAACTCGCTAGTGAAGATAGGATCTCGATCACTCACTATGCTAGAAGGTACCCCATGCAATCGAACTATCTCTTGAAGATAAACTGAAGCTAGCCATGGAGCAGTCCTCTTGCTCTTCACGGGTATGAAATGGGCGCTTTTAGTAAGTCTGTCCACCACAACCCAAATTCCTGTATTACCCTTCCTCGATCTAGGTAACCCATCAATAAAATCCATCGAGACGCTATCCCACTTCCATTGCGGAACTTCCAATGGGTGAAGCAACCCACAAGGTTTCTTTTGCTCCGCTTTCACTTGTTGGCACACCAAGCATCTAGCGACATACTCGGCCACATCTTTCTTCATACCGGCCCAAAAGAAAACTTGCCTCATGTCTTGGTACATCTTGTCCCCACTGGGATGAATGGTCATCTTTGAACGATGCACACCATCAAGAATAGCCTTCCCCAAACCCTCGTCTTGCGGTACACAAAGTCTACCGTCTCTACGCAACCACCCCCTATCGTCTAGGGTGTACCTAGTCAAATGGCTGGACGACTCCCCCCTTATGAGCCTCTCTACCAACTAAACCAACTGTGGGTCATCCCGCTGTGCCCCGCCAATTTGTCCCAAAAGAGTAGGTCTGACCTCTAGGGATGCTAGCAAACCGGGTACAAAGTCAACGGAAAGTCTGAAGTCAAACATCGAGATAAATTCCAAGTTTCGTTGTTCAACGAACAACGGACTCAAGGACAACCTTTTTCCGCTTAAGGCGCCTGCCACCACGTTACCCTTGCCAGGGGTACACGCCATCTTGAAATCATAGGATGCTAAGAATTCCATCCACCTTTGTTGTCTTAAGACTATGCGCCCGAAGAGTCTCCAACACTTCCCTAAAATGTAGGGCATGCTTTTCTCCACTTCTAGAGAAAACCAGGACATTCTCCCATGCAAAATCGTCACAACTATCCATCTCTCACGTAGACCATCCTAGTCGAACTCGACATCCCCCAAGTGCAAGCCCCAAAGGCCTAAACCAATATCAGACAAACACCCAAGGGATACCTCCTTCGAATTCAGACGACCTACGTGAGATGATACTAGTAAAAACGGCTAAATAATTAAGCCCTTGTCCAACTCTGGATATCCTTGCCAGTCTCACTCCAGAACCATCGTTGATAAAATAACTGGCTTTGCTTAACCTATTAAGCACATACGAAAACTTATTTCGTTCTTAGAAAAGACCAAGATGTCATCCACAAAGACCACTACGAAGTTGTTTAGGTACTCCCTGAACACCCTACTCATCAAATCAACAAAGTATGCGGGGGCGTTCGTCCAACCAAATGGCATCACAAGCCACTCATAGAAACCATCCGGAGTCCTAAAGGCGGTCTTCTCTATACTATCCTCAGCCACTCCCAACTGATGAAACCCCGTGGCTAAGTCCAACTGCGCAACACTGAGGCGCCAACCAACTGATCAAAGAGATCATTAGTCCTCGGCAATGGGTATCTATTCTTCTTTGTGAGCTTGTTGAGTTCTCTATAGTCTACACAAAGTCTGAGGGACCCATCTGCCTTCGTGGCAAAAACTACTGGAGCACCCCACTCCGATATACTTCGTCTTATGAACCCCTTCTCAAGCAACTCCCCTACTTTCTTATGGAGTTCCCTCCTCTCACGAGGAGCCATTTGGCGCACTGGCAAAGATACTAGTTTAGCATTGTCTACCAGATATATTCGGAAGTCTATCTCCCGCTTCGGAGGTAAGCCCTTCACCTCCTCAAACACATCCGAGTATTCCCGGACCACTCTAACAGATCGCAAACTCTCGACTGAAGCGTCAAGCGATTCAAGATAACTTAGCGTAACAGAATCCATGGGATTTCAAAAGATCTCGAGAGTGTTACCCAAGCGGGTCATAAGCCTAACAACTCTCCTATCACCGTCAAGAACGGCACCATTACTGGATAACCAGTCCATGCCCAAAATCAACCCATAGCCCTTAAAGCCCAAACAAAGGCATCACATCCAAACTCAACGCTAAGTATGGAAATCTTCAAACCCAAACATATCATGGACAAATAAGTGGAGCCCCCCCCCCCAATTGGGTTTGAAACAACCAAGGGATCATCTACTAAACTGCTGTCTAGGTGTAGTGACTCAACTAATGATGATAAGATAAACGAATGTGATGCGCCAGAGTCGAATAAAGTTCGAACAGGATGATTGAGAGAACAAATTTCAACCTCGACGGTCCTACCCCCATCAGGTATACCCGTCGTGAGGGAATACATCTACCCTCCCGAAGATCCTGTACTTTGTCCTTACCACTTTGGACAATCCTAATAAGGTGTCCTATTTCTCCAAAACAACTAGCCTTCTCCTTCACATTCTCCTTTCGTGGCCTTCTTACCACAATGAGGTTTCGTCCTTTATTTCCCTAACAGCTATTTGAACCTTCCTCCCTCGTCCATCTTAAAGGTGCACACAATCCCTCCACCTCCTTGGACTAACTTCTTAGCCCGACAACCGTCTAAGTCCCTTGAAGTGGTTCTTCCGTCCTTCATACGGAAGTCCTTATTTATCTTAAAAAGACATCTATATGTAGAGGGGAAATTCAAAAAGAGAAAGAGGAAGAGATTCAAAACGGAGAATCGAAGGAAGAATATATGGCTCTTGGGGATTATGTTCTTTTCTTTCAAAAACTTTTCTCTCAAAAGACATGTTTTTGAAAATACTTCTTCCAAAAATGTTTTTAGAAAAATAGTTTTTCTAAAAGTTTTATCTGTTCTAGTAACCTTAAGCTCTGATACCACGTGTAACCCCCCACACCCGCTATGGTCACTCACTAAGGGAATGCCATAGCATCGGTGGAGTATCTTAAGTGAATATAGAACAGAAAAGTTACAACAAGACAGATATAAGTAATACATGAGAATTTAAAACATCATTTCATTGCAGTGGAAAGTAAAACATGTTTGGTTACATCACAAAACCATAAACAAGAGTCAAGTACATAATATCCATCTTGATAAAACAAAAGTACATAATCCCACTACATGAACTACTAGCCATAAAAGAAAAGATAAAGTGAGCTTTACATCAATGGTCCAAGCTCCAAAAGACAGACAAAGCGATCTGATCAAAGTCCACTAGCACTAGGCCCACTCTGAGAACCTGAGGGTTGGGACAAAAAGATAAAAACAACGGGGTCAGACATATGTCTGAGTGAGCCCTATAACTTTAACGATACAATCATTAAAGTAATTAGGGTATGATATAAACTTGGTACGGTACAACTGGGGATAAATGACTACACTAAGCAGCCAACTAGACTTAGGATGAACTAAGATAACGGTAAGGACGCATCTACCCACCCAAGGGTAATACTAAACTGCACCACACCAGATCTACCCACCCAAGGGTAATTCCTACACTGCACCACACCAGATCTACCCACCCAAGGGTAATTCCTACTTAAAGGTTGATCCCACTAAGTGTACTTAATAATTTTAATAGTAGTCTCGTGTACCCCTAGCTGACTACATAGGTGCCGTCTGCCCCTATCTCCACTAGGTGTACCCACTACTCCCATTCGATCGGCTCCCTAACATAGATACCCGTGCTGGCCCCACAGTGGGGTGTATCATTCCCCAAAGTGGCAACCCAATACTATCAACGGTGCACGGCTTATACCTACACGGTGCAACAACGTCTTACCTACCAGCCCGGGTCCACACACGCATATGAAACCCGTTGGACTTGCGTTGCCACCGCTATCCCGTTTTGGCCTCTTATAGTCAAGCCCAGTACGCGTGTCCCGTCCTCGACATGGGTCGAGCCCAATAAGATACATATGGGTTACTGGTTGAAATGGGCCCCCACAAGCTACCCACCTAAGCTTGTCCCTTTTTCTAGTGTATCCCACTTAACCCTTTTTAATAATCATGTCCACTTATATGTTCAAAGTTTGGTTAAGTCATCTAATCATATTTCAATTGCCACTCAAGGCACCCACTAGATTTCCACATGCCACCCAAGGCACTTACTTGATTTCCACATGCCACCCAAGGCACTTACTTGATTTCCACATGCCATCCAAGGAACTTACTTAACCCTTTAATCATATTTAATTACATGTTCCACTTTGGTTAAGTATTCTAATCGTATTTTCTGTTGCCACTCAAGGCAACCACTAGATTTTTCCCCATGCCACCCAAGGCACTTACTTGATTTCCACATGCCACCCAAGGCACTTACTTAACCCTTTAATCATGTTTAATTACATGTTCCACTTTTGTTAAGTATTCTAATCGTATTTTCTATTGCCACCCAAGGCAACCACTATATTTTTCCACATGCCACCCAAGGCACCCACTTAACCCCTCATGTCCTTCTACATGCTAATATGGTTAAGTGTTTCTTAATTGATTAAGAACGTAACCGTTGTAAAGACCTCTCACATTAGACTATCTTTTATGGCAGCTGGATTTGCCGGTCGGGTCCGGGCAGCCTTACGCCATAACCGAGTCTAACCTCGTGTCTTTACACTTGTCACGTATTTAGTTTGTGCCTAAGACCTCTCACATTGGGGCCAATCATTTGTAGCCGCTGGATTTGCCGGTCGGTTCCGGGCAGTCTTATGCTACAAAAGGGTCCAACCTCGTGTCTTAGTCGATTAATTACACCTAATTAATCACCCCCATAATTTGTATTAATTATCCCTAATTAATTACAAATTTAATCGATGTACATAATTGACTCAATTATGTCCATCCACTTTATGGTATGCATAATCATACCAACTTCACACAATTTCATTAACATGAATATTAACCCCATCGTTCCCCACGTAATTCGCTAACATCACATACTTAAAAGGGAAGATTCATCACAAATACAATGGGTTCAACTTGCATAACATTAGTATCAACATGGGTTTTAAAGGTGTCAACATGCATATAGCATCAAACCCAACTAGCATAAATAATCAACCCAAACTTGCATGATTCACATATGTCATAAAGAGGTTAACTTGCATAAGCTACTTATGTCATACAAAGGGGTAAACTTGCATATGTATGTATGACATACAAAGGGGTTAACTTGCATATGTATGCATCTCATACAAAGGTGTAAACTTGCACATGTTACTTGCATATAATCAAACACCAAACTTGCATAACATGTCATATATGAACTTGCATATAATCATACACCAAACTTGCATAACATATCATATATGAACTTGCATATAATCAAACACCAAACTTGCATAACATGGTGTCATAATGGATCAATGTTTATCATAGCGATTTGCATAACTAGCATCATGAACACATAGCCTAAAACTTGCATAACTTGCATAACATCATGATCACCTAGCATATGACTTGCATAACTTGCATAACATCATGATCACATAGCATATGACTTGCATAACTTGCATTACATCATGATCACATAGCATATGACTTGCATAACTTGCATAACATCATGAACACATAGCATATGACTTGCATAACTTGCATAACACATAGCATATGACTTGCATAACTTGCATAACATCATGAACACATAGCATATGACTTGCATAACTTGCATAACACATAGCATATGACTTGCATAACTTGCATAACATCATGAATACATAGCATATGATAACATAACTTGCATTGATCCACATTCATTGCCATAACCTCATTATATCCTATCATAATCATTTCAACAATTGGTCATTAAGGCTATAGAAACTCACAACTTGTTGATTAGCACTCCTATGTAGAAGATTAAGTTGCTAGAGTTGATTAGAAGTTGATTTGAGAAGCTATCTTCCTCTTTAATTTGATGGAGGCTCCTTCAAGTTGCATTTTGACGGCATAACGACGTTGTATCTATTTTTAGTATGGATTAGGGTAGTCTTAGGGTGTATTTATAGATTTAGGATGTAGTTTAGGCCCTTAGATTAACCCAAGATTAGGTTAGAGCCGTCAGATTTCGTCACAAGCCCTAAAACATAGCCACAACCCCATCAGGTTGCACCCAGGTCACACAAACCGACAGGGGGGGTCGACCCCGGTGTCGACCCCTGGGTCGACCCTTGGGTCGACCCCTTGGGAGGGGGTCGACACCCATGTCGACCCTAGGGTCGACTCCCTCTACCTGGCGGGAATTTTCCCGCCTCTTCTGAAATGTGAAATTTTTGTATTTAAATCTGTTTTGAATTTCTGAAAACTTCTTCGGGCCTTAAATGGGTCATACGGACTCCGATTTTCGAAAACTCGGACTCTATTTCGCGTATTTTTCCGAGACGAACGCAATGGCATAGCCGGTTTCCCCTGATTCAGATTTTAAAATTTAGTTCTGCCCTGTTTTATATTGTAGCAAGTTATTCAACATACAGGGTGTTACAGGGTTTGTCCCATTCTGAATAACTGATTCGACAATGTGTCGAGGATGAAGACGGTGGTTGAAGACCAAAGGTCTTCACATCATTTGGATGATTACTGATGTCTTGATTGGTCTGTACACCCAAGACAAGGTAATAAGTGGTGATCGTCCAGACATACTTGGAGATTGACCAAATATGCGGGGGCCTCTCTCCTGTATTGGACATATGGGACGAGAAATAAGGTGCCTCCGGTTTCGTTCAGACCCAGAACGAACTTGTAAATGGATGTGTGTCTGACATCGGATTTCATTTTGTGTGATTGACAGACATCAGTTGCATAGCGTGAATTGCCTGTATGGCATGCTGAGATGCAAATGTTCAAGGCTTCTGTTGAAAAGCAGAGTTTTTTGGTTGATGATCAAAGCACGACTTTAATATAGCATAGCTTTGTGTAGCATTAATTCGCGAGCCTTGCACCCCGTTGTGTACTAGAAACGGGAGAGGACTTCAGGGAGGGCATGCGTTTCCTTCTGGCTAGGAGTGGTGTCAGCGTTTGCAAGCCCTGACATTTTACTTATGTGGATGATGGATAGCGAGGTGCGTCGGTTATTTCGGTCTCTGCGGAGCCGATGGATGGTCTTTATACTGACCAGATTGACGCCCCATAGGGCGGGGAAACGCAGTGTTCAGGCATTTTAATCCACATCGAGTGGACCGGCCCTGACGATCCAAGGGTCACTCGGGCTCTGTTCCTGAGGGGAGGCCTAGAGCGTCTCGAAGCGGTAAGGACGATCCCTTGCCTTGGTTCACATATGGAAATCAAACTTCCAATACGTGACATTTGCGGTTTTGATTGTAGAGCCTAATATTGGTGACATGATATATGATACCCATGCCGTCTAGGATTGATACATTTATATTTGAAGTTGTTTTAAACACTATGCACTTATAATAGTATCAAATGATTTGTTTTAACGTACCAAGCATGTTTGGTTATCATAAGGGAAAACCCTATCCTCTGGCTAGCGTTGCATTGTGTGATGGGACTTAGGTCTTATAATAGTGTCATTTTTCCAAAATTCATTGTGTTGTTTTTTTATATGCACTGGTATTCTTGGGAGGAAACCCGTTCCGTGTTATACAATGTGGTCCCTTGAAATATCTGATTTTGAAGTAAAGTTTTAAATAACTGTTTTAGTTCTCACACTAGTCACATGACTGACCTGGAGTTTATTGTTTTAACCTAAACTCTGGATGCCCCTATTTTTCACACGGGCAGCTAGTAGTTTTGTTTTGCAGATTTATATTCGAAGGATCCTGGTTTACTGTTGAAATGATATTCGGAAAGCTCTGTATCCGTATATTCCTTTCAGTTGTGTTTTGTATTATTTTCCGCTGCATTGTAACTTCTAAATCTCTGATATTTAGTAAATGTGTAATATTTACTTATACTCTGTATATTCTTGTATTCTGACGAAATTGTTGTAATAAGCAATGAAATGTTCTTCTGTTTGTGTTCTGATTTGTCGTGTTCTCAAAGCAATCTGGGCTTTCCTTAACGGGGAAGGTAGGGTTGCTACAGGTTACATTGGTTGATACTGCGATTAATAAGGATTTAATGGATGTTTTATTAATATAATATTGGGTGAAAAATGAAAGCTTGAATTTGATATCCGATTTTGGATGGACACAAAGATTATAAAATTACGATGAATATTCGTAAATGGAACAAATTGGTTTGAAACAATTTCCATACAATTATGGCTTGTTCAAGTTTTATTTTCAAAATGAATAGTAACCGATAAAAGTGAAGCTCGTTTAGGGTATCTAGGAAGTGTTTTGAAAAGAATTCCTTTTCAAAAATTCTTATTTATTTTTATAGAGGACGCCGGGAAATTTTGAACTAAAAATAATGAAGTTTGAAAAATAATATAATTTTTTTAATAAAACAATATTATAATAAGGAGAAACAGCAAATATAATTTTCTGGAGTTTATTTAACAGTTAGTAAACTACCCTCAAACTAAAAATGGGTAATCTTGAGTCAAACCTTTATTTTCTAAAAAAATAAGGGTTTAAAAAAGAGATAATAAAAGTTGTTCTAACGAATGGATTTGACTACGTTGCGCTGGTAACTCAAATTCTTCTATAACAAAAAAACAATTAATCGGACGAGAATAAACAGAGAGTCCCATTCTACATGTCAATCAAATCAATATGTGCTAAGAAGAAATATTTGAATATAAATCTCATCGATCTCATAAGTATCATGCCAAATTCCATCAATCGAATCAACTTTTCAAGAAATACGAGATATCTAAGTCATACAAGTAAAGAGATCTATTCATTGATAAATAATGAAAAAAAATGTGATTGGTGATTGGATTGATTATAAAATGGAATCTTGGGTCGCTAATAGTGATATGATTGATGATGAAGAAACAAATGGATTTGATTCAGTTTTTAATATAAATCGAAATATAGTTTGAATAGAACTCATCACACATCGACAGTTGCGAATGTCGACCATTAACTTCAAACTGATGGATTGGGAGATCCGGACATCAGATTCTTCCAAAACGAAAAACGTTGGGTTATAAATTAAAACAAATTTCAAATGATAAGTAGATCATTGAAATCCAACAGTTAGATCTTGAGATAAATCCAAATCAAACCTGAATAAAAACAGCGCCAAGACTGATAATGACCTGTAATCAAGATTTTTGAAAATAGACTATTTTTGTAACAATAAAAATGGGGAAAATTATGTTAAATCATAATAAAATATTTAAAAGAGTTATGGACCAAATATAATTGGTTTTTGATAATTATTGTTGATGATTGATTGTTTGGATTGTTCTCGACTAGTTTATGAGAAAATATGCTTTTATATTTACCATTGGGTTGGGTAGAAAATACTTGTATGCTAACACCTTGTGATTTATTTTACGATTTGACTATGAGGTGTTTAACGAAGTTTTTTGGTTCATTTCAATTTGATGAATAGTTTTTGAAATGTGATTTTCATAAGAGAAAAGAAATGTTTTTACTCAATTTTGGACAAGGAATGTTTTATAAAACATAAAGGATTTCAAGGACAAAAGCCGATGATTTTGAAATGACTTAGAAGTGGAAATTATAATAGATTTGATTTATGATTATTGGTGTTAATGATTTTTCCATTTTGGGATAAAAAATGATTTAATATGTGGCTAAAGATTCGGGTAACCCATACCTAAAAGTATGCGTGGTAGGACCTTAACCTTAATTAGTTGGTCGATGTAGTCTGGCCCTGCTAGTGGGAGACACACACGCACACACACAAACACACACACACACACACATATATATATATATATATATATATATATGTATATATGTATATATATACATACACATACACATACACATATACATATAGAAAATGATGGTACATGCCATTTGCCATGTTGATGGGAGAAACCTCCTGATATTTGGTTGCATACATTTTAGTATGCATTGATTGTGATATTTTGGAATTTAAATTTACAAGTGATTTGGTTTGAGAACCCGAAGTGAAATCTAATTTGTTATGAAAACTAGATATATATTTCTAATGATTTGAAGATATCGAGAATAAAGTCCAAAGAAATAACTTCTGTACAGTTAAATAGATTTTGAAAAACAAAGTTTGGGAATTATGCCAAAATCGGTAGTTTGGGGAATTGCATATTCTTTTATTGTAAGCTCCATAAGTTTATTTTGGTTGTTGTTTGTGTACTGGAATTCGTATGGAGTATGTTGATTCATGAGATTTTTAATTCATGACAGCGATGAAATGAAGATCGAATGAAGAGTTAGTTATTATATTTATGTGTGTTTTAGTTGTCTTAGAATCTTGTCAAAATCTCCTCACATATTATAACACAGAAGCACAGAACACACACACACACGCACACACACACACACACACACACATATATATATATATATTTGCGTGTGTGTGTTAATGGCACAAAAGAACCATTACTGGGGTTGTTTACCCTGAACCAGTCGACTGTTTCAAAACCTACCAGTCGACTGGTAGGGTGAAAACAACCTAGTAATGGCTATTTTATGCAAATTGAAATATATATATATATATATATTTTTTCATTTTCAAACCAGTTGATTGATCCGACAATAACGGTCATTTTTATGAAAAGTCATCTCCTTTTATAAAGATATTTCTATCCATTTTTGAATAGAGTTGGATGCTTCTTTTCACCATAATTATTTACGAAAGGTTACTACTCTTCAACTGTTATATAAACATCATAAACTCGAATTTCAAATCACCGATTCTTCTTCTACTTTCTGATCTGTATTTCTGAATATTCTTGCATTCTAAAAGCTTTCTAAATATTCAAATTGATTTTTGAATCATTGAATTGATTTCATATTCATGATTCAATTAGCTTTCTACTTCCTTCAGTCTTCACATACACATTAAGATTATAGGAAGGGTGTACTCAAACTGTTAGCTAATCTGTGTTACTCAGAACACAATCAAAAGTCAAAACTCTTGTTATATTATTTGTAGTCCTGTTCGGTTGCTCAGGCAAAGTGTTGAAGTCCTATTCGAGTTATTCAGGCGTGAAATCTCATTATTGGTGTGCGAGTGTGTTGCAAACATGTTCCTTTAAGTGAAGTGAGGGTGTCGTTAGCGAAAACCCAAAAGAAATCTGGGACTGGATGTAAGATGTGACGGCTTGCCTTGTACCAGCCGACATTTCCCTAGAAATGCACTATACCGATGTCCAACTATCACGGGACTGTCGTTAAAAGAAAGGGACTTTAAACTATGAATCATCAAAGAACCTGTAGTATGTCTCACGGTGCATGGAATAAAATATAATAATAACATAACTTGACATAAAACAGGCAAAACAGTGCAAAAGCTGAGAACTAAACCAACATAGCAGCGGAATCCAAAATATAGCTTATGATCCAAACCATCATTATTACAACTTCAAAATACTGTAATAGCAAAACAAAACTGTAATAACCCGGAAAATGCGAGCCAATTTAAAAATTTTATTTTGGCAATTTCAGTGAATTTTGAATATTTAATATGATTATTTTAAACAATATCGACGAGAAATTTATTTTGAAAGGAATTAGAACATATATATTTATATAGATCGTTGTTAGAATATAAATAATTATTTATAATTATAAATAGAATTGAAAATGGCGTGGTAGTTTGATAATTCGATTTCAAATTTCAAATGAATGTACCGGGTGCAAAATAATCTGAATTTTAGCAAAACAAATAATAATGGAATCTAATTGAGAATATATTTCCAACGAATCCGAAAAATTGAAATTTCATAGCGGGAATCAAAAGTTATGTCCAAATGAATTTTCAGAATAGTCCCTATGGAATTCTGGCCCTTAAAAATGAAATTTTGCAAACGACCTCGAATTTTGACGAAACCACTTTTGTTTGATCCGTGATGTCAAGTTATTGCTAGAATCCAATTTTCATAATTTTTCGAATCAATATGTGAGCGTGGCAAAGGAAAACGCGTTTGACCAGTTTTAGTTAATTTTAATCGACTGGAAAATGGCCATTTTTCAAACGTTCTCAGAATTCGACGAAATTAGTTTTGTTAGGAACATATCGTCAATACGAAGCTAGTAATATTTTTCGGGAATTTTTCTAGTTAGTATGTGGCCCCGGGAAATTGAAATGCACGTTCAAATTCAATATATAGAGTTATATGTTGATTTTGACGAAAACTGATCGAAACGGTCAAATCAGCTTACGATACATATCCCATGTGTTCAGAATGGGGATAATTAGCTATGGACGACAGACGGTGGGCCTCGTTTAGAGGTCGAATGAAAAAGTCAACTTATGGGGGAATTAAATATAATATGAATTAAATTATAAAGCCTTTATTCCTTCCTTTATCTCTCCTCATTCCCTCTCGTTCAGATCTAAATAAACGAAAAAAATAGAAAAAAAGGGGAGAGATCGACGTTGCTTCTCCACGCCCGCCCTCTGCCAATGTGCGCTTGCCACTGCCACCTCATCCGGCCACTTCGCCTCCCCTCTGACCTTCGACCCCCTCTCTCCCTCCTCCGCCTCCCATACCCCAGTTCGAACCCAAATTGATGCCCCAACCCCAAAACAGCCAACCCCGACTACCTGAATGTTGTCGCCACCCCTGCCGTCCAACCAGACCCTAGCGCCTCCCACCTCTGACCACCCCCCCTCTTCTCCAGTTCTTCCATTCGACTCTCAGCACCCCCAAATCAATTTGGAAAGACCCGCACCCCCGGTGAGTTTTAATATGTGTTCTTATTTATTTAAAACATAAGTAAAAAATCAATTTTTATATATAGTGTAAATAAATGGTTGTGATTTTTATAAATGAAGAAAGATTTGATTTTTCCTAAGTAAAAGATTTGATTTTTATCTGTAGAAAAATTGGGTTTTTATCAGTAGAAGGATTGGATTTTTACCGGTATAAGGATTAAATTTTTATCAATGGAAAATATAGATTTTGATTTGAAGAAAATAAGATTTTAGCGAAGAAAATTATGATTCATATATACGAAGTGGAGTATAAAAATATAATTTTTATAATATAGAAAGGTTAAAGATATAATTTTTATAATATAGAAAAGTTAAAAATATAATTTTTATACTACTGGCATATTAAAAATATGATTTTTATATATGTATGATAGTAAAAATATGATTTTTATTCACGTAGAGTAATAAAAATATAATCTTTATTAGGAGAATAGCAATATAAAAATATAATTTTTATAACAAAGTGAAGATAAAATTTTGATATTTATATATGTAGTGAATACGGGGTACGAAAGTGACGAAGGGCAAGCACGATGAAGATTTTCTACAGTAGAAGTGTCGAGGCATTTGGATTAGCTAGTCGGTGAGAACTTCTCACTTTTAATTTAATTTTCTAGTTAAAATATATACTAGGATGCAGACGGTGTTTAGTAGCACCAGACACTCGTCGTCCACAGACCATGGACAGCTTGTATGCTTGTTTGTTTGATTTTGATGTGTAGTTGATTATGTGATGTGATGTGAAATGAAATGAAATATTTTATAGTGGAAAATATTTTATAGTTAAAAATATATTTTTTAACGTGTATATAAAATAAATATTTATAAACGAATCGGACGATTGGTTCACATTTGACTGATATTGATTGGGACAATAAATTTTACACATCGCCCAATTGCACAAATAAAATTTGTGTTTGATTGATTGAAACCCCACACGGGTATCGTGATGATATATGACATACACTAATCCCAATAATTAGTTGTATGTCGATCGATTGACAGACTGTTATAAGCGTTGAATATTTATATTTGACGCTTATACAGTGTAAAATGCACTTTGGATGATGGTTGATTATTTGTCGTTGTCGATATATACATGTGTTGTATGGAAGTCTGTAGAAATAAAATCTATGGTAATTGATTGGGCCTCATTCCAGTTTTGAAATAGAATATTTGCAGAGGACTATTTGAATAAAATATTTGAATAGGAATATTTGAAAAAGAAATGTTTGAAATAGAATATATGAAAATAGAAATATATGAAGCCGTATTGATTAGATTGACGCCATTTTGACGTGAACGATATTTATATCGATTTTATTCATTTTATAATGAATATCGAAAGTGATTTCAAAATATGATATTTTGAAAAGAATTAAAATTCGAATTAAACTGAATTGAAACGAGTTCGAATTGAAATTAAATAGAACTGAATTTGAATTGAAATTGAATATAAAAGAATTCGATTTGAAAACGAACTGAAATTGAATTAGAAATCAATTTGAATTGAAATAAATTTGAAATGAATTTGAAAGGAATTTATAAAGAAAAATTCAATTTTGATTTAAAATTGAATATGAAGTTGAAATTGTTTTGAAAATGAATTTAAAACGATTGATAAAATAAGTTTTGAAAGGAAATCGATGAAATATATATATATATATATATATATATATATATATAGAATGGCCTGAATAGAACGCGCGGCGCTGCGGCAGTTCGTGAATTTCGACCATTGACTTCGAATGGACATTGCGGGAGATCCGACCGTCGGATTCTCTTAATATCAGAACCGTTGTGTTCGTATCGAAAAGAGCTTTCTAATGAATATTAGAAATTAGAAATATAACGGTTAGATTTGGAATTATATCCAAATCAAATTTGGAAAATGTCGTTGTAAGTGCAGTTCGATGGCCGTTGATGGAAATCGACTGTACGGGCCTTGATAAAATTATTAAAAATATCATTAATTTGTGTAAAATCATAAGAAATGATTTGGAAAGAATTGGGATGAAAAACTCCATATTTGAAAAGATAAAAATATATTTTTATCGAATGAACTAGTTTTGAACTAGAATTATAATTCTATTTATTTTTAAAATAAATAAAGTTGATTTGAAATGGTTTTAAAAGTAACCAGAATTTCCAATAATTGAATTGGAATGGATTTGAATCGAAATTGTCTTTGGAATATTTCGATGTTGGATTTCGTGACGATACAGGTATTGTTATGGGAATTTGAAAGATATATTTATATCGTTATTTCCAATACAATATTTGTTGGTCGTAGAATTTGATATTGAATATAAGCCGGTATATTTTCTATTCAGAGACTTGTATTTAATATCAAATGTGATTTGGGTTTGTCGTGGATGGTGTCTTCAATAACACTGTTCTTAAGCCCAGCGTAGAAAAAGATTAATTCTTTTTATTTAGATTTAATGAAGTGTACCAATTAAATAATAATTAAATGGAATTGAATTGGTATTGATTTTTGGGTTTATCGTGAACAGTGTTTTAAATAACACTTTTTCTTTAACCCGATAATCAATGGAAAGTTATTTTGGGTTTATCGTGAACCGTGTTTTAAATGACACTGATTCTTTAACCCAGTTAAAGATTAAAACTAATTGGAGTTTTAATGAATCTTTAATTAGATTGAAAAGATCGAGAAGGGAGTATCACCAGTTTTGCTCCAGGCGATAGTTAAATCTTTAATTAGATTTGAACATGAAATTGTAATTGAATTTACCGATAACACTGTGGTGTTAGATATGAAGTATGACCAATTTTACTTCATGGGATGAATAGGTGGGGATTGGGAAATAAAATAAATGATTACTCCGGTGTGGTTCGCTAATCCCGACTAGTTTGAATTGATATTCAAAGAAGATTAAAGAATAAATTTAAAGAATTTATCTTTGATAAGATTAAAGGGAACCTTTCCCAAAGTAGAAGAATATTTGAATAAACGAATATTCTGAATTGGAATGAGGCGTAAGTTGTGTTTGTGTAACACTTGTTTATTATATACGCGAGTTATTCAGAAAGACCGGGTTTATCCCATTCTGATTAACCGATTCGACGTGGTGTCGAAGATGAAGATGGTGGTTAAAGACCAGAGGTCTTCACATCGTTTGGGTGAATGCTGATGATCTTGATTGGGCCGTACACCCAACAGGAGGGAATCAGTTAGTGATCGTCCAGACGTACTTGGAGATCGATGGATATGCGGGGTACTAGGTGCCTCCGGTTTCGTTCAGACCCAGAACGAACTTGTAAATGGGCTGTGTGTCTGACATTGGATTTTAGTCTGTGTGATTGATTTCTATTAAATATATATCTGTTTTGCGGCGGAGAATTTATTCTCTTGCTTAACGCCCTTCTCTGAGGCGTACGAGCTCAGGGGTTATATATTGATGGATATCAAACGCATGTGGTGAATTGCCTGTGTGGCATGCCTAAGTGGAAATTGATCAGGGCTTCTGTTGAAAAGCAGAGTCTTGTGTTTGATGATCAAAGCACGGCCTGTGTGGAATAGCTTTGTGTAACATTGATTCGCGAGCCTCACACCCCGGTTGTGAACCAGAAACGGGAGAGGACCTCAGGGAGGACATGCGTTTCCTTCTAGCTTGAAGTGGCGTCAGTGGTTTTACATGCCCTGACGAGTTTGACTTATGTGGTTGTTGCTGTAGCGAGGCGCCTCGGTTATATCGGTCGATCCGGGACCGATGGAGTCATTCGTTTGCTCATTGAAACCCCATAGGGAGGGGAAACGCAGCGTTCAGGCATTTTAATCCACATCGGTGGACCGGCCCTGACGATCCAAGGGCCCACCTGAGTCTGGGTCCTGAGACACGGGCTAGAGCATCTCGAATCGGTAGAGGACTATCTTTTGCCTCGGTTCGCAGATGGAAATCCAACTTCCAAATACGTGACATTTGCGGTTTTGATTGTAGAGCCTAGTATGGCGACATGATATATGGTACCCATGCCGTCTATGATTGATATTTATGATTTGAAGTTGTTTTATACACTATACACTTATAGTAATAATAAAACATGAAATTTAGCGTATCAAGCATTCTTTGGCTATTATAAGGTAAAAACCCCATCCTCCGACTTGCGTTGCATTGTGTGATGGGACTTGGGTCTTATAATAGCTTCATTTTTCTTTATTTAGCATTGCTTTGTTTGTTTTATGCACTGTTATTCTTGGGAGGAATCCCGTTCCGTGTTATACGGCGTGGTCCCTTGATTTACCTAACATTAAAATAAAGATTAATAACTGTTTTAGTTCTCACACCAGTCCCATGACTGACCTGGAGTTTATTGTTTCAACCTAAACTCTGGGTGCCCTTATTTTGACACGGGCAGCTAGTCGTTTTGGTTTTGCAGATTTATATTCACAGGAACATGGTTTACAGCTGGAACGATATCTGGAAAGCTTGTATCCGTGTATCTTCTTCAGTTGTACTTTGTATTATTTTCCGCTGCTATGTAATGTATTGTATTCTCTGATATTTTTCTGTTGTGTAATAATTATTTATACTCTGTATATTCTTGTAATCTGGTGGAATTGTTGTAATATACAATGAAATGTTCTTCTGTCTGCGTTCTGTTGTGGCTTGTTCTAGAAGTATCCGCTCTTTCCTTACCGGGGAAGTTCGAGTCGTTTCAGCTGGTATTAGAGCTTTGGTTTACAAAGCTCAGAGAACAAGACACATTAGAACCATACAAAATAATTCATCAGAAATTGGATTAGTAATATCCAATGAGAATGACTCGTTAGAGATAGGATCAGTAGTATCCTAGAACGAGTGTGAAGAGTATATTTTTGAAAATGAAAACAATTTTTGTTTTAAATTTAAATCCTTTTATACGTATTTGGATATTTTTTATATTGATGTGGACAATCCAGTATATATAGATTTTGCATATACGTCTGATCCGCGTGTATTCGAAGTTCTAATATACTGGATAGATATAGAATTACACTCTAGTCGCCCGGGGGTGATTCTGATGATTGATATATCATCATCAGAATTTATATTCGAGTGAAGAAAGTGAGATATCTGTATATTTCCATTAGACTGGTGTGAGAACCAAAATTAGATAGGGCTTATTGTTGTGATTTGGCATCAAAAATGTGATTTTTGACTATATATCAAAGTTATGAATTTGAAATGATAATTCACTAATTGATTGATGGTTGTGTTGGTTGATTAATTAAAATGTTGAACCTATAACCAAATTGAACCAAATATTGAATTGTATTGGAAATTTGCCACATTTGCATACATGTACATGTACTTACATTGAACAGGTCATAGCAAGGAGGCTGGAGCAGAAGAATAAAATTGTTTGCCCGACAAATAGGTACATGTTTAGCATAATTTACTGTTTTGTTTGGGTGATGATGATTTTGTGAGCTGCTTGGCTTTTTCTTTTTCTTTTGGATTGAAGAAGGCCATGGGAGGCTATATGAAATATCCCGAAGTCCCCGGTGCAGGGGAGGTTATGGCGAAATTTTTCGAAAATTTAGGGTATTAGCCAAATATTTGAAAATTTTGAAATTTCTTAGAAACTAAAAAGTTGAAGAACATAAGCCGTAGCGAAAATAGTGAAAGTTAAGCTGATTATTTAAACAACTTTCGGCTTCTTTCCTTTTCGGGGACGAAAAGTTTTAAGTGGGGGAGATTGTAATAAGCCGGAAAATGCGAGCCAATTTAAAATTTTTATTTTTGCAATTTCAGCGAATTTTGTATATTTAATATGACTATTTTAAACAATATCGACAAGAAATTTATTTTGAAAGGAATTAGAACGTATATATTTATATAGATCGTTGTTAGAATATAAATAATTATTTATAATTATGAATAGAATTGAAAATGGCGCGGTAGTTCGATAATTCGATTTCAAACTTCAAATGAATGTACCGGGTGCAAAATAATCCGGATTTTAGCGAAACCAAAAATAATGGAATCTAAATGAGAATATCTTTCCAACGAATCTGAAAAATTGAAATTTCATAGCGGGAATCAAAAGTTATGTCCAAATGAATTTTCAGAATAGTTGCTATGGAATTCTAGCCCTTAAAAATGGAAATTTTGCAAACGACCTCGGATTTCGACGAAACCACTTTTGTTGGATCCGTGATGTCAAGTTATTGCTAGATTCCAATTTTCATAATTTTTCGAATCAATATGTGAGCGTGGCAAAGAAAAATGCGTTTGACCAGTTTTAGTTGATTTTAATTGACTAGAAAATGGCCATTTTTCAAACATTCTCAGAATTCGTCGAAATTAGTTTTGTTAGGACCGTATCATCAATACGAAGCTAGAAAATATTTTTCGGGAATTTTTCTAGTTAGTATGTGGCCCCAGTAAATTGAAATGCGTGTTCAAATTCAATGTATAGAGTTATATGATGATTTTAACGAAAACTGATCGAAACGGTCGAATTAGCTTACGATACATATCCCACTGTGTTCGGAATGGGGGTAATTAGCCATGGACGACAGGCGGTGGGCCTCGTTTAGATGTCGAATGAAAAAGTCAACTTATGGGTGAATTGAATATAATATGAATTAAATTATAAAACCTTTATTCCTTCCTTTATCCCTCCTCATTCCCTCTCATTCAGATCTAAATAAAAGGAAAAAAAAGAAAAAAAAAAGGGAGAGATCGACGACGCTCCTCCACGCGCGCCCTCCGCCAGTGCGCGCTCGCCCACCGCCACCTCATCCGGCCACTCCACCTCCCCTCTGACCTCCGACCCCCTCTCTTCCTCCTCCACCTCCCATACCCCCGTTCGAACCCAAATTGACGCCCCAACCCCCAAAATAACCAACCCCGACCACCTGAATATTGCCGCCACCCCTGCCGTCCGCCCAGACCCTAGCGCCTCCCACCTCTGACCACCCCCCTCTCCTCCCCTTCTTCCATTCGACTCTCAGCACCACCAAATCAATTTGGAAAGACCCGCACCCCCGGTGAGTTTTAATATGAGTTCTTATTTATTTAAAACATATGAAAAAAATCAATTTTTATATATAGTGTAAATAAATGGTTGTGATTTTTATAAATGAAGAAAGATTTGATTTTTCCTAAGTAAAAGATTTGATTTTTATCGGTAGAAAATTTGAGTTTTTATCGGTAGAAGGATTGGATTTTTACCGGTATAAGGATTAAATTTTTATCAATGGAAAATATAGATTTTGATTTGAAGAAAATAAGATTTTAGAGAAGAAAATTATGATTCTTATATAAGAAGTAGAGTATAAAAATATAATTTTTATAATATAGAAAGGTTAAAGATATAATTTTTATAATATAGAAGAGTTAAAAATATAATTTTTATACTAGTGGCATATTAAAAATATGATTTTTATATATGTATGATAGTAAAAATATGATTTTTATTCATGTAGAGTAATAAAAATATAATCTTTATTAGGAGAATAGCAATATAAAAATATAATTTTTATAACAAAGTGAAGACAAAATTTTGATTTTTATATATGTAGTGAATACGGGGGATGAAAGTGACGAAGGGCAAGCACGATGAAGATTTTCTATAGTAGAAGTGTCGAGGCATTTGGATTAGCTAGTCGGTGAGAACTTCTCACTTTTAATTTATTTTTCTAGTCAAAATATATACTAGGATGTAGACGGTGTATAGTAGCACCCGACACCCGTCGTCCACAGACCATGGACGGCATGTATGCTTGTTTGTTTGATTTTGATATGTAGTTGATTGTGTGATGTGATGTGAAATGAAATATTTTATAGTGGAAAATATTTTATAGTTAAAAATATAATTTTTAACGTGTATATAAAATAAATATTTATAAACGAATCGGACGATTTGTTTATATACACACATTTGACTGATATTGATTGGGACGATAAATTTTACACATCGCCCAATTGCACAAATAAAATCTGTGTTTGATTGATTGAAATCCCACACGGGTATTGGGATGATATATGACATACACTAATACCAATAATTAGTTGTATGTCGATCGATTGATTGACAGACTGTTATAAGCGTTGAATATTTATATTTGATGCTTATACAGTGTAGAATGCACTTTGGATGATGGTTGATTATTTGTCGTTGTCGATATATACATGTGTTGTATGGAATTCCATAGAAATAAAATCTCTGGTAGTTGATTGGGCCTCATTCCAGTTTTGAAATTGAATATTTGAAGAGGACTATTTGAATAAAATATTTCAATAGGAATATTTGAAAAAGAAATATTTGAAAAAGAAATATTTGAAATAGAATATTTGAAAATAGAAATATATGAAGCCGTGTTGATTAGATTGACGCCATTTTGATGTGAATGATATTTATATCGATTTTATTCATTTTATAATGAATATCGAAAGTGATTTCAAAATCTGATATTTTGAAAGGAATTGAAATTCGAATTAAACTGAATAGAAATGAATTCGAATTGAAATTAAATAGAAATGAATTCGAATTGAAATTGAATATAAATGAATTCGAATTGAAAATGAACTGAAATTGAATTAGAAATCAATTTGAATTGAAATAAATTTGAAATGAATTTGAAAGGAATTTATAAGGAAAAATTCAATTTTGATTTAAAATTGAATATGAAGTTGAAACTGTTTTGAAAATGAATTTAAAACGATTTATCAAATACGTTTTGAAAGGAAATCGACGAAATATATATAATATATATATTATATATATAGAATGGCCTGAATAGAACGCGCCGCGCTGTGGCAATTCATGAATTTCGACCATTGACTTCGAATGGACATTGCGGGAGATCCGACCGTCGGATTCTCCTAAAACCAAAACCGTTTGGTTCGTATCGAAAAGAGCTTTCTAATGAATATTAGAAATTAGAAATCTAACTGATGGATTTGTAATTATGTCCAAATCAAATTTGGAAAAGGTCGCTGTAAGTGCAGTTCGATGGCCATTGATGGAAATCGACTGTATGGGCCTTGATAAAATTATTAAAAATATCAATAATTTGGGTAAAATCATAAGAAATGATTTGGAAAGAATTGGGATGAAAAAATCCATGTTTGAAAAGAAAAAAATAGTTTTTTATCGAAATGAACTAGTTTTGAACTAGAATTATAATTCTATTTATTTTTAAAATAAATAAAGTGGATTTGAAATGGTTTTAAAAGTAACCAGAATTTCCAATAATTGAATTGAAATGGATTTGAATAGAAATTGTCTTTGGAATATTTCGATGTTGGATTTTGTGATGATACAGGTATTGTTATGGGAATTTGAAAGATATATTTATATAGTTATTTCCAATACGATATTTGTTGGTCGTAGAATTTGATATTGATTATAAGCCGGTATATTTTCTATTCAGAGCCTTGTATTTAATATCAAATGTGATTTGGGTTTGTCATGAATGGTGTCTTCATTAACACTGTTCTTAAGCCCAGTGGTGAAAAAGATTAAATCTTTTTATTTAGATTTAATGAAGTGTACCAATTAAATAATATTTAATTGGAATTGAATTGGTATTGATTTTTGGGTTTATCATGAACAGTGTTTTAAATAACACTTGTTCTTTAACCCGATAATTAATGGAAGGTGATTTTGGGTTTATCATGAACCGTGTTTTAAATGACACCGATTCTTTAACCCAGTTAAAGATTAAAACTAATTGGAGTTTTAATGAATCTTTAATTAGATTGAAAAGATCGAGAAGGGAGTATCACCAGTTTTGCTCCAGGCGATAGTTAAATCTTTAATTAGATTTGAACGTGAAATGGTAATTGAATTTACCGATAACACTATGGTGTTAGATATGAAGTATGACCAGTTTTACTTCATGGGATGAATAGGTGGGGATTGAGAAATAAAATAAATGATTACTCCGGTGTGGTTCGCTAATCCCGACTAGTTTGAATTGATATTCAAAGAAGATTAAAGAATAAATTTAAAGAATTTATCTTTCATAAGATTAATGGGAACCTTTCCCAAAGTAGAAGAATATTTGAATAAACAAATATTCTGAATTGGAATGAGGCGTAAGTTGTGTTTGTGTAACACTTGTTTATTATATACGCGAGTTATTCAGAAAGACCGGGTTTATCCCATTCTGAATAACTGATTCGACGTGGTGTCGAAGATGAAGACGATGGTTGAAGACCGGAGGTCTTCACGCCGTTTGGGTGAATGCTGATGATCTTGATTGGTCCGTACACCCAAGAGGAGGAAATCAGTTAGTGATCGTCCAGACGTACTTGGAGATCGATGGATATGCGGGGTACTAGGTGCCTCCGGTTTCGTTCAGACCCAGAACGAGCTTGTAAATGGACTGTGTGTCTGACATTGGATTTTAGTCTGTGTGATTGATTTCTATTAAATATATATCTGTTTGGCGGTGGAGAATTTATTCTCTTGCTTAACGCCCTTCTCTGAGACGTACAAGCTCATGGGTTATATATTGATGGATATCAAACGCATGGAGTGAATTGCCTTTGTGGCATGCCTATGTGGAAATTGATCAGGGCTTCTGTTTAAAAGCATAGTCTTGTGGTTGATGATCAAAACATGGCCTGTGTGGCATAGCTTTGTGTAACGTTGATTCGTGAGCCTCACACCCCGGTTGTGAACCAGAAACGGGAGAGGACCTCAAGGAGGACATGCGTTTCCTTCTAGCTAGAAGTGGCGTCAGTGGTTTCACATGCCTTGACGAGTTTGACTTATGTGGTTGTTACTGATGCGAGGCGCCTCGGTTATATCAGTCGATCCGGGACCGATGGAGTCATTCGTTGGCTCATTGACACCCCATAGTGTGTGGAAACGCAATGTTCAGGCATTTTAATCCACATCGGTGGACCGGCCCTGACGATCCAAGGGCCCACCTGAGTCTGGGTCCTGAGACACGAGCTAGAGCGTCTCGAATCGGTAGAGGACTATCTTTTGCCTCAGTTCACAGATGGAAATCCAACTTCCAAATACGTGACATTTGCGGTTTTGATTGTAGAGCCTAGTATGGCGACATGATATATGGTACCCATGCCGTCTATGATTGATATTTATGATTTGAAGTTATTTTATACACTATACACTTATAGTAATAATAAAACATGAAATTTAGCGTATCAAGCATTCTTTGGCTATTATAAGGTAAAAGCCCTATCCTCCGGCTGGCGTTGCATTGTGTGATGGGACCTAGGTCTTATAATAGCTTCATTTTTCTTTATTTAGCATTGCGATGTTTGTTTTATGCACTGGTATTCTTGGGAGGAAACCCGCTCCGTGTTATACGGCGTGGTCCCTTGATTTACCTAACTTTAAAATAAAGATTAATAACTGTTTTAGTTCTCACACCAGTCCCATGACTGACCTGGAGTTTATTATTTTAACCAAAACTGTAGGTGCCCTTATTTTGACACGGGCAGCTAGTAATTTTGGTTTTGCAGATTTATATTCACAGGAACCTAGTTTACAGCTGGAACGATATCCGAAAAGCTTGTATCCGTGTATCTTCTTCAGTTGTATTTTGTATTATTTTCTGCTGCGATGTAATGTATTGTAATCTCTGATATTTTTCTGTTGTGTAATATTTATTTATACTCTGTATATTCTTGTAATCTGATGGAGTTGTTGTAATATACAATGAAATGTTCTTCTGTCTGCGTTCTATTGTGGCTTGTTCTCAAAGTATCCGCTCTTTCCTTACCGGGGAAGTTCGGGTCGTTTCAAAAACAATAACAATAACAGGTATAAAGTCTGGTATGAGATATAGCAGCAAAACAAAACAATAATAGGTATAAAGAATCATACCTGAACCTGGACCTGCAACCAAAGAGTTAGCACAACAAGATGTACAGTACTCTAAGGCAACACTAACATAAAGTGTAAAAATGGGAATGTGCATGACATGGCGTTAACAAGCATCAAACATAGCAATCATCCTCATATCTCTCACTCAGTGCGTAAAGTATACGATTTCCACCACTTTGATCACCAAATCCTTTGCTAAGATCACTTTGCCCTTGGGAGTCATAATGATGCCATTGCACTGATCCATAGCCACTAATCCTTTACTATGTCCACTTTGCCCCTTTGGAGTCCTGGCGACTCCAGTGCACTGGCTCATAGCCATGCAACGATCACTTGCCCTTGAGAGTCTTAACTATCCCATTACGTTGATCCATAACCACTAATGTGTCTCTCGGTGGTGAACCAAAGCTATAGATATCGATAACCCCTATGCACACGTCCCGCAGCCAAAGTCCAATCATGATGTTAACTCGTTGGTTCCCATCTGGATCCTGAGTAATAACTTCCCTTTTTGGACTTCCTTTGCATCTCGGGTTTTGGTTCTCTTCAGTGTGTGATTCAGTTTCCATTCAGTTCAGCTCATACCCTTCATCATGTCTCGGTTCGATGTTCAAGTTCTCAGCTCGGCTCATGGTTCGTGGATGCTCCGGTTCGCGACTCGTGGACCACATTCGGGTCGTGGGACCCACTCGTGATCCCTGTCCTGGTCGTGGTCTTCTGGTTTGTCTCGTGGTCCTTATATTGACTTGGTTCGTGGTACTTGCTGTGTGGCGGTTCGTGGAGCATCCTCTGGTCCGGTTTGTGATGCATCGGTTCGTAACGGGGGTGGTCGGCTCGTGAGGTGGGTTCACAACCGGGGCCGGGTCGTGGTCGGGATGTTCCTCACGATCCGGGACCTACTCCAATTTCCTACAACTATTCAGCAAGCTATTTATGCCACACGATGACGTTTTCGTCCATTCTAACTGTTCTATGCATTCATAAATCATACCAAACAGTAGTAGCAATATATAGAATCGACCATAAACATCAAAACAATGAATAATCATGTAAATATGGATCAAACACACTCAAAGCCCATGTTTTCCCCTTAATCCCCTTAACCATGATTTAACTATAGGATTAGCAAAATATGTCCAAACTAACCCAAATTTCTAATAAAAGCGTAAAATATTATTTTGGAATTTCTACATATTTTTCCAGATTTTTATAATGCATAATTTCGTTAATTATCACTAATCACCCCTAATTAGTCGTAATTAGTGAGTAAACATGCTAATCACTCACCTTAGCCATAAATAAATTATAGATCTGAAAACTCCACTGATTTGGGTCGAATTCCTATGTGTTTCAGCAGCTTTATCTCAATTTTGATGCTAACCTGCCTTAATTTGATGTAGTTTTCCTTAATTTGTGATTAGGAAGTGATTAGGGATAAATTTTTTAGTGGCCTGCAAATCCGCACTATCTGAGTTTACTAAAACAACACACGTACAACCCACATTTTTGGGACATGTTGGGGTAAGAGTCCCCGTTTGCCACTAAACCACGAAGCGAGAACCCCCTATCATGCGTACGAAGCACACAACAAGCAACAAGGACTGGTGTGAGTAAACTCTAACCATAATGTTTAACTTTGAAAATCCTTTTAAAGAAAAGGTAATAGTAAGACCAGCCCACACATAAACATGGACGGTTTTACCTTACTATAACCAAAAACATTTTTGATATCAAAATCTAGTGATATTATAATAATGTCTAATCAAAGTAAATAATCAAATAGTAGAACGCTTGCATCTCACGCTCCACATATATAGTATGAAATCAAAAACCACAGGGCGCTTATTGGAGATTGGATTCCAACAATGACAAGGTATGGGACCACCTCCCGATCAGTGTACTCTAGAGGGATACACTGGGGTTCAGCAAGAACATCTTGCAACCCGGCCATACATGACCACCCACTCATTTAGCTTGAGTGTAGCGAATATATTGTCACCCACGGTTGTTAGCCACCCAACCGTAATCCGTAAGTTACAGAATAGAAAGAAGAACAAATAATGAATTTTCTCTAGATCGGTGACAAATATACCCTGCTTGGGTATGACCCAACTAGCCATGATGTCTACCCGATTTTTGTAATTTCCCGGTTGTGAGGCTTTAGGCTACGTATATCTTTTTAGAACATCTAGCCACCATACACTTTGAATGTCACATCATAAAACCCGTTAAACCACTAGTTGATCTTCCCAAAATATCACGGTAATAAAAAGCTAAGAGAAACGAATTTCTCCGCCACCAGACGTAATACCTTGAAAAGATCATCTTATGTGATTCGTTTGGAATACTCTGTTAGACATTCTTCCATACAAGTTGTCCTGGGTCTGGACAAACATAACATCCCTTGCATTTTACTCCGTCTTCGATTATCTTCAGCATAATCTAATTCGCAACGCCTATGCCTATACGGAGTGGTTTCAGATATTAAATTCAACCGGTTTCTCCGTATTGACAACAATGGTAAAATCTTTGATAGCTAATGATTTAACTATCAAAGGAAAATAAAGCATCCATCAAACAATCACTGACCCCTTTTAATTAATATTTTATTTTAAGTTTCATATCGAGTTCTATATATCGATATATTAATTGCGGATTACCCAAAAATCTTAAAAATATTCTAACTCCTTAAATTTTCGAAAAATTTCGCCAGCACCTCCTTTGTACCGGTTAGTAGTTCAAATCCCAACTCGCCTCTCTAGGCCCTTTCCATTCAAAAAGAAAAATCAATATGCCCAGCGGCTTGCTGAGTCGGCGCATAAAACTCATATGGAAATTTAAACATGTACCTTTTAATTGGGCACTTAAATTATAAATCTTTTGTCTCTTCATACTCTTCATCCCATACCTGTTAACATGTACACGTCTATTTCCAACTCATTTCAATCAATTCAATCCTTTTTTACGTAACTCGCTTTACATTCGCTAACTGAATTTCAAATTAGCTTCTTGGTTCAATTTTACTTTTAATTTGATCATATCTCATTCAAATGTGTTTGTATTCACTTACTCCCAATTTAACTCAATCTTCTTGCTTACAATTTTAAATCCAAGTTTTACATTCGAATTCCCAGTCTTGATTTACAAATTAATTCATTTAAACTAAGTTCAACTCGAATCAAACTCTATTAACCAATTCTTTTTGGAATTAGTTAACTTCAATCGATAAACAAATAAAAATATGATTTTTTATTCTGAAAATCAATCCATTTACTCGACTTGAGTTTATATTTAGTTCATAACTCAAATCTGGATCTCTCTTATGGAAAATCGGATTTACCCACTTAAAATCCTTTTAATTTATTAAATAAACCATTATGGTTTAAAAACGATTATGGCGCTGTTTTTCTGAAAATTTGATTTTGATTAACTCAAAATATATACGACGAAATCAAGAGTTTTCTCTTCCCTTAGAAAACTATTATTTAATAGGTTTGGGCATTCCTTTTTTCATCGAATTCCGACTTATATTGAGTTCTATATACTCGATTGAAGTTCAAAATGCCAAATTACGAACTACCGCGTTGCGGCGAGTTCGTTTAATTGAATTTAGTAATAAACATTTAAAAAACTTGTTTATAAATAAAACTCCCACTCCATTCCTTAATATTAAAATATAATTTAAAACCATCCTCCCAATCTAACTTAACCATCATGAATTTCCAAAATCATTGATTATTTCATTCCAATTTCATAATTCAGTTATTAATTATTCATACTCAACTTCTGTGTTTAATTCCAACTTCAATAATTTTTCTATATAATTTTGATATAGTCGAATTCGAGTTATAAATTTCTTTTATGAAAATAATAAATTAACTCAACATCCTTTACCATTACAAACTAATATCATCCCTTGATAATAGTGAAGTCATTCAAGTTGGAGTATTTTATTTACCTCTCAGACCTTGTTCGACAACGTTCTTATCTCGAGATGGATAAGAGTTTGTAATACACAACAAGATTTAAATCTCCCCTTCTACTCCATTCTTTCATTTGGAAATTTATTTCCAAATTACACGATGAAAATTACTTCATTACATTTATAAACATTGTTTATAAATTAACTTCTATTTAATAATCTTTTTTAAGCTCGATTCCCATTTGGAATATTTTATTTTCATAACCTATATATATATATATATATATATATATATATATATATATATATATATATATATGAACCGGGAATCTATTTTCAATTTTAAATTCAAGTTTTTATCCAATGAAATCCCAATATCTTACCTGGAAATAATTTATTTGTTTTGTAATTTCGATATGGTTGAATTCCAATCATAAATTCATATGGATTCATTTCACTTCATTTTACATTCAGAACCTTGAAATATATTTCACCGTTTCCTTTTCCTAAAATGATTTCAAATTATAAATCCCTTTTTAAATTCATACTTGAATTTAAATTATAAATTACCCAATAAAATATCCCCTCCTTTATTTAAAAATATCTTTTATAAATTTCAATTTTTGTTTTAAATATTAAAACAAGTTTTCGATCCCAAATTCCCTTTGAAATCCAGTTTCCACTTTAGAAGATAAATATTCCTTTTAACTTCATACTTGAATTTAAAACCAAATCAAAACATTGTTCATACTTCCAATTACTTGTTTTTATTATTAAAAACAACTTAATATTTCATATCTCGTTCAAATTTCCATTTCTATTTCAGAAAATAAATTTTCCCTTTTAAAACCTAAAAATCCTTTTTATGATATTTTAAATGTCAACCTTTAGGGCCAGTGATATTCTAATATCCAACACACAAACCATCCATTCATTTCACACATCACATACATATAAAAATATGTTAACAACAGTAAATAAATTTGAGGAACCCTGTTGGATTCCTCCAACCTATTTCCCTACATCCACAGATGTCAGACAATTTAAATAATACCAATCCTGCTTCAAGGCAGGATATCGCGGTATAAAAGGTCATGCACTCATATATCGTGGGGAGATAGGGTCATCCGCTAATGATACCGCGAGCATCCGCTAATGGTACTACGGGAAATCTAATATATATAATAATAGCCACAATTACCAAGCCTAATATAACTAACATATATAATAACCAAGACTGATAAATAATTTATAAATGCAACCAAGCAGCCAAAAATTTATTTTAAATGATAAAATAAATTTTTAAGTGAGATTTACTCACCTGATTTTATTTGGCGAATATCCAGTTAACTCCATATCATTGCAGCTATGGATTGACTCGAATGAGTTTATTTCGTACCTACGATATATTTTATTTTTAATTCAACGGTTAAACGACTATTATTATAATTTACCTTACTAACATAAAATAAATAAATATTTCTACGTACTTTAAATTTATATAAAATGTATACCTTATTGTTTTGTCAACCACTCGACTTGTTCACAAAGATCATCGATCCAGGAAACAAAAATCTGAACAGCTCCTAAATACTGTAGTTAACCCCAAAACTTCCCCATCTCACTACTGAAACAACCCGCCTCCATTAAGGTCACTCACAAAGGGAATGCCTTAACTTCGATGGAGCATTATAGGTAAAAGATGTAGATAAATTACAAGACAAACAAATAAAGCAGCAGAAAATAAAGTCATTTTATAAACAACTTAATCCAGTCAATCTTTTACAACAATTTTCTCAAATCATACTTAAAAGTAATACATAGAACTTCTGTCTTGATTTAATAACTTCCAAGTGTAAAAGAAGCACAAAATAACAATGATATTCCCCAATAAGCATGAACCAGCCATAGCAGTGGAAGAGAGAGTCCAAAACATCGACTATCTTCGAGCTTGGAAAGAAAACAGAGCTAGGTGGTAACATTTCCTCCCTGTGAACATGGGGGGGGGGGGGGGGACGGAAGAAAAGAGGTGAAACAAAACAAGGCCAGACATAAGTCTAGTAAGTCCAGTGATTATTCAGCATATAAACTGATAAGAGAACCATGAATAAACTGGACGTAGGACAATAACAAAGAAATAAGGTAACATAGGATAAGCATAAGATATGATAAGGCAAGATAAACTGAATGCACTCCTACTCTTTCTCTGCTTCGCTACTACCTTGTTATTCTAATTTTTATATCTATCTCTACACCACCTAACTAGTTTCCCAACTAATAATCTGTATAAAATGATAACGTGATCCCAATCCCCGTAGTTGTGGTAGATTTCAGGCATACATTTATTGTGAGGATTCCACCTCAATCAGCCAAATTGCCATGAACATGTTAGATGTACCCTTATGACCCTATCGATCGGCTCCCTACTTGTATTCATGTTCCATGTGTCTGTGTCAATCGGCCCTCTCTTGCATGTAGATACCCTGTGTTGGTCCCACCATAAGGTGTGTCAATCCTTATAATAGTGACCCGACACGATTCAAGATGCACAGTGTATAACTACTGTTACCCAGTGCTTGCTTTTTCCCACTCCGGAGTACGTGCACGTCCGTAAACCATCGGAACATACACTGATGTACCCCCTGTCGCTATTTTGACCGCTTATAATCAGCCAAGTAATCGTGCCCTACACTGCCTAGTTTCAGGGTACCTTGATACATCTATGTGGGTTACTACTGAATGGGTCGCCGTTACTAGGGTTTCCTTATTGGTTAAGTTTGTGGGCCTATATATACAAATATTACCCACCTACACGAGATGTACTTAACCCTCCCATCGATCCAAGCATGTTTATTTAATGGTTAAGTTTGTGGGCCTGTATGTGCTAATACTATCCAACAACCCGATATGTACTTAATGTTCCCGCTGATTCAAGCATGTTTATTTAATGGTTAAGTTTGTGGGCCTATATTTATTAATATTACCCACCAACCCGATATGTACTTAACCCTAATGGTTAAGTGTCGCCCATCTATGTTAACTTAACCCACCCATTCATCATGTCATGTTTGTTAAGTGTTTCTTGACCCTCCTCACTTATCATGTTGGATTGGCTAAGTGTTTCCTATCAACTTAACCCCGTTCATCCATCAAGTTATATTGGTTAATTGTTTCTTGTTAACTAAACCCCACGTGTTCATCATGTTGTATTAGTTAAGTGTCATCAATCAATTCAAGTTAACTTAACCCACCTACTTGTCATGTTACCTTGGTTAAGTGTTGCCTTCTTGTGTTAACTTAACCCTACCACAAATCAAGTTATATTGGTTAAGTGTTGCCTTTTTGTTTCAACTTAACCTTACCACAAATCAAGTTATATTGGTTAAGTGTTGCCCTTTTGTTTTAACTTAACCTTACCACAAATCAAGTTATATTGGTTAAGTGTTTCTTATTACTTAACCCTACCCATTCATCATGCTATACTGGTTAAGTGTTTCCTATTAATTTAACCCTAGCCATTCATCTTGTTATATTGGTTAAGTGTTCTCATAACTTAACCCTATTCATTCATCTTATTATATTGGTTAAGTGTTCTCATTACTTAACCCTATTCATTCGTGTTATATTGGTTAAGTGTTGCCTTAATTAACTTTACCCAACCATTCCTGACTTAGCTTTAATTCATTCATTAAAGCACCAACCACTCACATTAGACAGGTATTGTTGCGGTCACTGGATATGCCGGTCGGGTCTGGGCAGTTTTACATCGCAACTCAGTCTAACCTCGGGTTCTTTTGGGCTTGATGCACTAACCTCTCACATTAGATATATATTGTTACGGTTGCTGGATGTGTTGGGCGGTTCCGGGCAGTCTTACATCATAACACAATCTAACCTCGGGTTAGGCATATTCGACTTTTTCTAAATTTACATATTTACCCCTTATGTTTATATGTAAATTATTGTCATTCAAGTCAAGCCCCACTTTCCCTTTAAATCAAGTTCATAATTTTTTGTATAAAAATTTATACCACTTTTATGCCATAAACCATTTACATGTTTATGAGCCAAATATGCCAATTATATGTAATTTCACGTTTTTTCCAATGTTACCCCCGTTAAACGTTCGCATAATCACATAAAATGTTAGGCTCGATACATAGCCTAACTTATACACAAAAGGGGAAAAAGAGGAACACGTAATAATTCCAACATCATAAAAATATGGATCTAACTACACATGTGACATATGAATTTGGCATAGAACAACATACATGTAATTATGAACTTGCAAATTTAGATCTACACAACAAGAGTCGTAAAATAAGGGTTTTACATAGAATTACATAAACTTAAAATTTGGCATGTAGTTGTGAACTTGCAAACTAGTTGGATCAAATTTAACATGAACCTAACCATATTAGCATGTAGTTTTGGCCATATATGTGATCATGGTTGAACTTGCATAAACATAGCAAAATTCCCAAATTGTCATAAAACATATAAGTGTCATTACCAAATCATACAACATAGTATGTCATCGCCAAATTATACAACATGGTATCCATCGCCAAATTATACAGTATGTTATCCATCTCCAAATTATAATATGTCATCGTCAATTTATGTCATCGCCAAAGTATTCAACATAATATGTCATTGACAAATTATCTAACATATGGATTCATTGCAAAGCATTTAACATTTTTCATTAAATTACATATTACATGATCACAACTTAGCATGACAAGAATCATAGTATCAATCAATTTAGTTTTTAACAAAAAGGATAGGCATAGATTTACATCAGGCGATGTTCTACATCCATTTATTTAGTCATGATTCTAATAGATAACTGGACTTACAAAAAGGAGACTAGTCTTGAGTTCTGGGATCTGTATTCTGAAATTGAATAGCTCTCCTTTGTTGTAGACGTTGAATTCTCTTAGTGTAATTAGATTTGATTTGTAACTTGCTTCCTAGTTGAAAGAGAGTGGCAGCTATTCTAGGTTGAGTTCTGACAGCATGACGTTCTTAGGAATATTTTTGTGTGGCTTAGGGTTTAGATTTAGGTTGCTTATATAGAAGTTTGATTTAATAGGAGCCATCAAATTAACCTAGAGAAAATCAAAGCCATTCAAACCTAAGAGAACCAACCAGAACGTGCCACACAAGCCCTAACGACACAACAGATCGTCACAGAAAGAAAAAACGTCAAATTTTAGATCTAACTCGAGGGGGAGGTCGACCCCCAGGTCGACCCCTTGGTCGACCTGTATATAGGGAGATAGACACCATGGTCGACCCTCTGGTCGACCTGGCCTGGGGCACGTCGACCCCCAGGTCGACCTGCCTTGGTATTTAATTTTCTGAATGGTTTTATATAAATTTCTGAAAGTTCTGAGGGCCATAACTTTTTCATACATAGTCCGATTCACACAAACTCGGACTTTATCTCAAGCAGAATTTCGAGACGAACGCAATGGTGTAACCCGTTTCCCTTAATTTTCCCATTTGTAATTAATTATTCTTTAATTCATTACTTTAATGTTTACAGAAAATACGGGTGTTACATTCTCCACTCCTTACAGGATTTAGTCCCCGTAATCTTCAAGTCAAGAAGAACGTATATCCTACCATCTAATCGTCCATCTACTCAACCATCAAACACAGGCGTCCATTTTCCTTAAAAATACTTCTAATGATTCCATGACTGTATGCATAGTGTGTATACATGTCCTTATCTAATGCAAAATCAAGCGGTCTATTGATTTAGTTGACCTCCTTAATGCGAATTATGTCAGTGCCATGAGTTCATTATGTATGCAATTATTCCTAATCGTACTTTACAACTTCTACATGAGTACACAGTCATTCATACAAATGCAATATCCATATGATAACACATCAAGTTTTAATGCTATATTAAAGTTCACTCATGCATATGCAATATGAAAGTGACTGAGCCGATCTAGTGCCTAATGTATGTATATGCATCCACGAGCAACCACTAGCAAACACTTGCAACCACTTGAATCCACCAAACATAACATGTCTCAAACACATGTTTACATCCATTGGCTTCTACCTAAGGATCGAGAACAGGACTGAGAGGATATACTTAAAAGATAAAGACTAGCATACAAATAAATATTACAGAAAAAGTGGAATCAAGGATATACCCTCAAAAGGGTATGATGCGCGTATCTAGTCTTCAGTCTTCTAAGTCACATCTTTTTGAGCTTCACTCCACTGTACCTTAACTAATTTAACTTCACGATTGCGAAGCTTCTTGACCTCCATTTCCAAAACCCACTAGTAAAGATAGAACCACGATCACTTACTATGCTAAATGGTATCCAATGTTGCCGAACTATCTTTCCAAGATAAACATGTGTGAGCCATGATACCAAGTGTATATACTAAGATGATTAGAGGTCTCTCCTCTACTTGGCTTATCCATCATGTCACAAATCTGAGGGTCTAAAGCTAAAGGTTTCTATGTACTTTTTACCTCTCTTAAGGTCAGTCTTACTTTAGGGCGCCTGCCACAACTATTTATTTCTCATGCAAACCATCCATGTCGAACTCGATATCCCTCAAGTACAAGCCCCAAAGGCCTAAACCAATATCAGACAAGCACCCAAGGAATACCTCCTCCGAATTTGGATGATTTATGTGAGGTGATACTAGCAAAACAACCAAACAACTGAGCACTTAACCGACTCTGGCTATTCTCGTCAATCTTGCTCCAAAACTATCGTTGATCGCATAACTGGCTTTGCATTGTCAACTAGATATATGCGGAAGTCTATCTTGGGTTTTAAAGGGGAAACCCCTAACCTAATCAAAAACATCTGCGTACTCATGGACTGCTCCAACGGATCGAAAATCGTCGATAAATAAAGTGATTCTAGGTAGCTAAGACAAACTGATCCCTTAGGATCGCACGAAATTTCGAGTGTATTCCCGAAGCAAGTTAAAAGTCTAACTATCCTCCATTCACAATTACAAGCTAACCATTCCATGCCTAGAATCAACCCATACCCCATGAAACCAAAAACATAAGTATCTCAAATCCTTACAAACCAAAGATAAATGAGCCGAACCACAAATTGGATTTGAGACAATAATGGGATCCTCTACTATACAAGTTCTAAGGTGCAGAGACTCAACTATGGAAACAGATATAAACGAATGTGAAGCGGTAAAATCAAAAGAGTACTTAGAGGATGATCAAAAAGGAAAAACTAAACTCTTTCAACAGAAACCTTACTACCTCTCTCTCAGGTATGCTGGCAATGAGAGCATGCATTTGCCCTCTTGAAAATCCTGTCATTGGTTCTTGCCCTTATCCTTAATCATACAACCCGTTATACCATAATAAAGATACTTCCTCTTGTCTTAGGTTTTACTACTCTTTCCTCCCCTCCTTTGTGAACCAAGTCTATATCTATGAGTTCTTCATCCTTGGGTTGTGCTCCTTAGCCAAACTCCCTTATTCTGATCTTTGCCATCCTTGTTTAACTTGTTGACATGTCTCTCGAAAGCTGCTTCCATCGCACGGAGAATCCTACAAAGCTCGAAAGAAAATTAGTCGCATGTGAAACTACTACGGCTATAAACGGAAGTTGAGCACTTGTTTGCCCTTTGACAAGTGTCGTAGTCTCATCGAGCCTATAGAACCATGTCGCGATGAGGTTACCTCCCAGAAAGCCAGGAGCCCCGGAGACTAAGGAAAGAAGGAAACTAGGATTCAAATAGAGGATCAAAAGATAGTGCATATAGCTTTGGGGGAATATGCCTTTAAAAGAAAACTTTTCTTTTGAAAATGCTTCTTTTAAAACCGTTTTGAAAATAATTTTTCAAATCTTTTATCCGATCCGGTAACCTTCAGCTCTGATACTAAGTGAAACACCCCACCTCCGTTAAGGTCACTCAGAAAGGGAATGCCTTAACTTCGGTGGAGCATTATAGGTAAAAGATGCAGATAAATTACAAGACAGACAAATAAAGCAGCGGAAAATAAAGTCATTTTATAAACAACTTAATCCAGTCAAGCTTTTACAACAATTTTCTCAAATCATACTTAAAAGTAATATATAGAACTTCTATCTTGATTTAATAACTTCCAAGTGTAAAAGAAGCACAAAATAACAATGATATTCCCCAATAAGCATGAACCAGCCATAGCAGTGGAAGAGAGAGTCCAAAACATCGACTATCTTCGAGCTTGGAAAGAAAACAGAGTTAGGTGGTAACATTTCCTCCCTCTGAACCTGGGGGGGGGGGGGGGGCGGGGGGACGGAAGTAAAGAGGCGAAACAAAACTAGGTCAGACATAAGTCTGGTAAGTCCAGTGATTATTCAACATATAAACTGATAAGAGAACCATGAATAAACTGGACGTAGGACAATAAAAAAGAAATAAGGTAACATAGGATAAGCATAAGATATGATAAGGCAAGATAAACTGAATGCACTCCTACTCTTTCTCTACTTCGTTACTACCTTGTTATTCTAATTTTTATATCTATCTCTGCACCACCTAACTAGTGTCCCAACTAATAATCTGTATAAAATGATAAGGTGATCCCAATCACCGTAGTTGTGGTAGACTTCAGGCATACATCTATCGTGAGGATTCCACCTCAATCAGCCAAATTGCCATGAACATGTTAGATGTACCCTAACGACCCTATCGATCGGCTCCCTACTTGTATTCATGTTCAATGTGTCTGTGTCAATCGACCCTCTCTTGCATGTAGATACCCTGTGCTGGTCTCACCATAAGGTGTATCAATCGTTATGATAGCGACCCGACAAGATTCAAGATGTACAGTGTATAACTACTGGTACCCAGTGCCTGCTTTTTCCCACTCCGGAGTACGTGCACGTCCGTAAACCGTCGAAACCTACACTGATGTACCCCCTGCCGCTATTTTGACCACTTATAATCGGCCCAATAATCGTGCCCTACCCTGCCTAGTTTTAGGGTACCTTGATACATCTATGTGGGTTATTGCTGAAATGAGTCGCCGTTACTAGTGTTTCCTTATTGGTTAAGTTTGTGGGCCTATATATACAAATATTACCCACCTACACGAGATGTACTTAACCCTCCCATCGATCCAAGCATGTTTATTTAATGGTTAAGCTTGTGGGCCTATATGTGCTAATATTACCCACCAACCCGATATGTACTTAACCTTCCCGCTGGTTCAAACATGTTTATTTAATTTTTAAGTTTGTACGCCTATATTTACTAATATTACCCACCAACCTGATATGTACTTAACCCTCCCGCACATTATGCCATCTTGGTTAAGTGTCGCCCATCTTTGTTAACTTAACCCACCCATTCATCATGTCATGTTGGTTAGTGTTTCTTGGCCCTCCTCACTTATCATGTTGGATTGGCTAAGTGTTTCCTATCAACTTAACCCCGTTCGTCCATCAACTTATATTGTTCAAGTGTTTCTTGTTAACTTAACCCTACGTGTTCATCATGTTGTATTGGTTAAGTGTCATCAATCAATTCAAGTTAACTTAACCCGCCTACTTGTCATGTTACCTTGGTTAAGTGTTGCATTCTTGTGTTAACTTAACCCTACCACAAATCAAGTTATATTGGCTAAGTGTTGCCCTTTTGTTTTAACTTAACCTTACCACAAATCAAGTTATATTGGTTAAGTGTTGCCCTTTTGTTTTAACTTAGCCTTACCACAAATCAAGTTATATTGGTTAAGTGTTTCTTATTACTTAACCCTACCCATTCATCATGCTATACTGGTTAAGTGTTTCCTATTAACTTAACCCTAGCCATTCATCTTGTTATATTGGTTAAGTGTTCTCATTACTTAACCCTAGTCCTTCATCTTGTTATATTGGTTAAGTGTTCTCATTACTTAACACTATTCATTCATGTTATATTGGTTAAGTGTTGCCTAAATTAACTTAACCCAACCATTCCTGACTTAGCTTTATTTCATTCCTTAAAGCACCAACCACTCACATTAGACAGTATTGTTGCGGTCACTGGATATGCCGGTCGGGTCTGGGCTGTTTTACACTGCAACTCTATCTAACCTCGGGTTCTTTTTGGCTTGATGCGCTAACCTACCACATTAGATATATATTTTTACAGTTGTTGGATGTGCCGGGCGGTTCCGGGCAGTCTTACACCGTAACTCAATCTAACCTCGGGTTAGGCATATTCGTCTTTTTCTAAATTTACATACTTACCCCTTATGTTTATATGTAAATTATTGTCATTCAAGTCAAGCCCCACTTTCCCTTTAAATCAAGTCCATATTTTTTGTATAAAAATTTGTACCACGTTTATGCCATAAACCATTTACATGTTTATGAGCCAAATATGCCAATTATATGTAATTTCACGTTTTTCCCAACGTTACCCCCGTTAAACGTTCGCATAATCACATAAAATGTTAGGCTCGATACATAGCTTAACTTATACACAAAAGGGGAAAAAGAGGAACATGTAATATTTCCAACATCATAAAAATATGGATCTAACTACACAGGTGACATATGAATTTGGTATAGAACAACATACATGTAATTATGAACTTGCAAATTTAGATCTACACAACATGAGTCGTAAAATAGGGGTTTTACATAGAATTACATAAAATTAAAATTTGGCATGTAGTTGTGAACTTGAAAACTAGTTGGATCAAATTTAACATGAACCTAACCATATTAGCATGTAGTTTTGCCATATATGTGATCATGGTTGAACTTGCATAAACATAACAAAATTCCCAAATTGCCATAAAACATATAGGTGTCATTGACAAATCATACAACATGGTATGTCATCGCCAAATTATACAATATGGTATCCATCGCCAAATTATACAATATGATATCCATCGCCAAATTATAATATGTCATCGTCAATTTATGTCATCGCCAAAGTATACAACATAATATGTCGTTGACGAATTATACAACATATGGATTCATTGCAAAGCATTTAACATTTTTCATTAAATTACATATAACATGATCACAGCTTAGCATGATAAGAATCATAGTCTCAATCAATTTAGTTTTTAACAAAAAGGATAGGCATAGATTTACATTAGGCGATGTTCTACATCCATTTATTTAGTCATGATTCTAATATCATTTGGGTCTAAATGATAACTGGACTTACAAAAAGGAAACTAGTCTTGAGTTCTGGGATCTGTATTCTGAAATTGAATAGCTCTCCTTTGTTGTAGACGTTGAATTCTCTTAGTTGAATTAGATTGGATTTGTAATTCCTAACTTGCTTCCTAGTTGAAAGAGAGTGGCGGCTATTCTAGGTTGAGTTTTGACAGCATGGCGTTCTTAGGAATATTTTTGTATGGCTTAGGGTTTAGATTTAGGTTGCTTATATAGAAGTTTGATTTAATAGGAGCCGTCAAATTAACCTAGAGCAAATCAAAGCCATTCAAACCTAAGAGAACCAACCAGAACGTGCCATACAAGCCCTAATGACACAGCAGATCGTCACAGGAAGAAAAATATCAGATTTCAGATCTGACTCGAGGGGGAGGTCGACCCCCAGGTCGACTTGTATATAGGGAGGCCGGCCTGCCCTGGGGTAGGTCGACCCCCAGGTCGACCTGCCTTGGTATTTAATTTTCTGAATTGTTTTATATAAATTTCTGAAAGTTCTTAGGGCCATAACTTCTTCATACGAAGTCCGATTCACGTAAACTCAGACTCCATCTCAAGCAGAATTCTGAGATGAATGCAACGGCATAACCCTTTTCCCTTAATTCTCACATTTGTAATTAATTTGAAACACCCCACCTCCGTTAAGGTCACTCACAAAGGGAATGCCTTAACTTTGGTGGAGGTTTATAAGTAAAAGCCACAGATAAACTCAAGACAACACATATTTTAAACAGTGGAAACCAAACATACTTTTATTTCATCAATACATGTTCAAACATAACATTCCATAATTGTATCAAAATACTTCCAACATTACAACCTCATTACTGTCTTGATTATTAAAGAAGCATAAAACATAAATAAAGTGACAAAAATCCCCATAGTGATATCCAAAGCCATAACCCGAGAAAAAGAGATCCAAATCATACATCAACGTTCTTGGAGCTTGTAAAAAGTCTGACTGAGCTGAGTTTTTTCCTCCCTATGGACCCTAGGGGGGGGAACAAAAGAAAAGAAGACGAAAAAAATAGAGTCAGACATAAAGCATGAGTAAATCTAGTAACTCTTCAGTATGTGAATAAGAAAAGGGCATGATAGACATAAACTGAAAATAGGAAAGTGTCATAAGCTAAGGAAGTGTTGAATGTACTATCGCACCCATACTATATCTCTGCACCTACTTGAGTTTATTCTAACTGGCACCCCATGCTGAGGGTGAAGTGATCCACATTTTTATTTAAAGATCGGCTCCTACTCACGTTAACATGTGTCATACGGCCGCGAAGAATTGTAGATACCTATCCTGGTCCCACCATGGGTTTATCAAAACCCATGGTGGCGGCCCCGACACAAATTCTAGAAGGCATAGGTTATACTACTGGTGTACCCAGTGCCCTGGTTGTCTGCTCTAGAGTGTGTGCACGCCCGCACCCCGTTAGACCTATACTGTGCACCGACCGCCGTCGTTTGACCGCTTACAATCAGCCCAGTAATCGTGCCTCACCCTGCCTAGTTTCAGGGTACCATGATACCTAACTTGGGTTACTGCTGAAACGGGTCCCTCGTTACCAGGAATTTCTAGTCAAACATGTTAAGTGGTTAAGTGTCTGTAATTACCTAACCCCACCTATCAATTCTTGTTAACATGTTGAATTTGGTTAAGTGTTATAGTTGACTTAACCCTACCATCTGTCCTTAGCCTCTTAGAGCACCTGACCACTCACATTAGATAGATATTGCTACGGTTACTGGATGTGCCGGTTGGTTCCGGGCAGGTTTACACCGTAGCTCAGTCTAACCTCGGGTCATTATTAGGCTCAATGCTTAACCACCCACATTGGATAGGTATTGTTGTGACTACTGGACAGCCGGGCAGGTCCGGGCAGGTATACATCACAACTCAATCCAACCTCGGGTTAAGCATATCGTGTTTTCTAAATTTACATATTTTATTGTTTCACAATTATATATGTAAATGTCATATATTTTATTCTTGGGTATATCAATTCATACCTCTTAAATGTCATTGTCGTTGGAATGTGCCAACCATGCCAACATATATTTTCATGTTTTACACCCAACGTTATTACCCCCGTTTGTTCGCAACATGTGTTGGGCTCATCACAATTCAGCCCAACTTTATAAACGTGAGAAAAAGGGGAAATCAAGAACATGTAATACATAAAGGTGTGTGGCACATGAACTTGCAATTTAGCGATGCTAACATAAATGATGGGTCATGTGAACTTGCATTCAAATCAAAGTATAACTAAGTAGGTGACATATGAAATGGCATAGTTTAGGCTAATACAAACTTGCGTTTAAACATGTTTAACTTGGCATAATGTCAACCACAAAACTATCATGTTGTATATTCACCAAAAGGTCCAATTATAACATCTAATCACATAGCCTATTTCAACATGAACTTGCATTGGTTATGAAACCCAAACGATACTTAACATAGATCCAATTGTACTTGCAAATAAACATGAACTTGCATAGTTTATGAAACACAAACGATACTTAACATAGATCCAATTATACTTGCAAATAAACATGAGAACGATATCATAGTTTTTGGGTCAAGTAGGCATAAAAGGTTTCAAATCTAGAACATGTTTACATAAGCCTTAATTTAGACTTAGTGAATGTATATAGTCCATGCCATAGGTATAAACATAAAGGGATCAAATTCTAGTTTTTGCCACAAACTTGCAAGTTCCATTGTTTTCATATACAATTGTTCAATAGGCTTGCATCAATCAAATTTATGCCACAAACATCAATACACAAGTCATGATAGAACCATTACAATACACAGAATTTATACAATAACACAATTCTATTTCATTTACATCAAATCACATCACAGTTTTTATTCATATTCTGAAAGGTCACTATACTTACAACGAATGCAGAATCTTGAATTCTGGATTCTGAATTCTGGAACTGAGATGCGTTCCTTTGGGTAGACTAACGTTGCATTGATTTTGATTAAACTTTAATCTTATTCTTAATTTGATTCGTCTCTTAGGCTTTTCTGTCTTGACGGCTATGTTCAATTCCTCCCTGGCAGCATGACGACTCCTTTCTTAATTTTTGTGTGAATTTGCAGTTGAGACTTAGGGTATATTTATAGATTTTTAAATTGTTTTGAGCTGCCAGATGAAGACAGGAGGAATCAAGACCATACAAAGTTCAAGGAGCCAATCAAGAGGTGACATGTCAGCCCTAGTGACACACCGAGCCACAGAAATTCGAGCCAGAGCCAGAACTAGCTAGCCAGGTCGGCCAGGCAGGTCGACTGGCAGGTCGACACTATGGTCGACCTGGGGTGGCCAGGTCGACACTATGGTCGACCTGGGGGGCCAAGTTGACACCATAGTCGACCCTATGGTCGACCTGGTCTCTGGGCAGGAATTTTCCCGCACAGCCCAGTTTGAACCTGTTTTTCGAATTTCGAATTTAAAACTGAGCTGTTTGAATTTAAATTTTATTCTGAAACTTCCGAAGGTCAAAAATCCTTCATACAGAGTCCGATTCGTGCAAACTCGGACTCTATCTCAAGCAAAATTCCGAGACAAATGTAATGGCGTAATCTATTTCCCTTAATTCTTTCATTTAGAATTAATTACACTTTAATTTGTGAAGCTTAATATTATAGAATTCACGGGGTGTTACATTCTCCCCACTTAAAAGGATTTCGTCCCCGAAATCTTCAAGTTAGGAAGAATGTATATCCTACCATCCAACGGTCCATCTACTCAACCAACAAACACAGGCGTCCACTATCCTTAAAAGACTTCTAATGCTTCGTAATCATATGCATAGTGTGTGTACATGTCCTTATCTAATGCAGAAATCAGGTGGTCTACTGATTCAGTTGACCTCCTTAATGCGAACCATGTAAGTGTCATGAATCCATTATGTATGCTAATTTTTCCTACTCATAATTCTATATGAGTGCACAACTATTCATACAAATGCGACGACCATATGACAGCATATCAAGTTTCAATCATATACAAATGAGAATACATATATGCATATGCAATATGAAGTGACTGAGCCGATCTATAACCTAGGGTGTGTGTGTATATGCATCCACGAGCAACCACTAGCAATCACTAGCAACCATTTGCAACCATCATCCATAACATGTTTTCAAATACATGTTTGCATCCATTTGTTTTCTACCTAAGGAGTTAGGAAAAGGACCGAGGAGATATACCTAAAAATATAGATAAAGCATAACTTAAGGAAAAAGAGAGATCAAAGATGTACCCTCAAAAAGAAGAGGGTAGGCAGTTCGTATTCTGTCCTCAGTTTCCCAAGTCACGTCTTCCTCAGCATCGCTCTACTGGACTTTAACGAGTTCGACTTCGCGGTTGCGTAGCTTTTTCACTTCAGTTCCTAAGATGTGGGTTGGAACTTTCCTCACAGTTGCTTCACGTTCCACTTCGGCTTCTTCTAGAGTGCTAGGTTCTACCACTTCCGCAGACTCATGCTAACACTTCCGGAGGTGAGAAACATGAAAGATGTTGTGAACTCCGGCCAGTCTCTCGGGTAGCTCTAATCTATAGGCCATCTTCCCAACCTTCTCGATGATAGGAAACGGTCCTACAAATCTTGGTGCTAGCTTTCCTGCGGATCCAAAGCGAACGGCGTTACATAAAGGAGTTACCTTAAGGAAAACCCTGCCCCCCACCTCAAACTCAAGGTCGGTCCTTCTTTTGTCGGCGTAGGATTTCTGTCTGTCTTGGGCAGTCTTCATTCTCCTACGTATCAAGTCCACTTTCTCCGAAGTCTCTCGAATCATGTCTGGCCCATGTATAAGCTTATCTGTAGACTCCTACCAACAAGTTGGTGATTTGCACGGTCTTCCATACAAGGCTTCGAAGGGTGCCATGCCTATGGTAGCTTGGTAGCTGTTGTTGTAGTCAAATTCTACTAAAGGAAGGTTATCCTCCCACATCCCTCCAAAGTCAAGAACGCAAAGTCTTAAAAGATCCTCCAAAACACTATTCACCCTTTCCGTCTGGCCATCGGTTTGGGGGTGATAGGTCGTGCTCAAACATAACTGTGTGCCTACAGCTTCTTGCAGACTCCGCCAAAACTCACTTGTGAAGATAGGGTCTCGGTCACTAACAATGCTGGAGGGTATCCCATGGAGTCGAACTATTTCCTTGAGATAAAGAGATGCTAGAGATGTAGCAGTCCTTCTACTCTTGATAGGTATAAAGTGGGTGCTTTTAGTAAGCCTATCCACTATTACCCAAATGCTAGTGTTGCCTCGTCTCGACCTGGGCAGTCCATCAATGAAGTCCATTGAAATGCTATCCCACTTCCATTGTGGGACCTCTAAAGGATGAAGTAGTCCTCCAGGCTTCTTCTGTTCCGCCTTGACCTATTGGCAGGTCATGCACTTAGAAACGAAATCTGCTACGTCTTGATTCATGCCGCTCCAAAAGAAAGTCCTTTTTATATCCTTGTACATCTTATCACCGCCAAGGTGTATAGTCATCTTGGAATGATGCGCTTCTTCGAGAACCTTCTTTGTCAACTCCCTTGCTTGTGGGACGCATAATCTTCCATCTCGCCTCAGCCAACCCTTATCATCGATGGCGTACCTACTGAGGTGACTAGAATTCTCACCCCTAATAAGTTTATCAATCACATCAACAAGCTGAGGGTCTTCACGTTGTGCAGCCCCTATTGAGTCCAAGAGAGTAGGGCGTACTTCGAGAGATGCTAGCAAGCCCGGTACAAAATCTGAGGAGGGCCTAAAGTTAAAACTGACTATATACTCCAAGCTTTTCCTTTCCACAAAGAGCGGGCTTAAGGTCAGTTTCTTTCGGCTCAACGCGTCTGCTACCACATTGCCTTTTCTGGGAGTATAGGAAATTTCAAAGTCATACGAGGCAAGAAACTCCATCCATCTTTGCTGCCTCAAGCTAAGATCCTTCTGCGAGAAGAGATATTTCAATGATTTATGGTCAGTGCATAATTCGAACTTCTCACCTAGGAGATAATGGCGCCAAGACTTCAGTGCAAAGATGATGGCGGTTAACTCAAGATCGTGGGTTGGGTAGTTCTTTTTATGAACTTTCAATTGTCTTCCGCCATAAGCTACTACCCTTCCTTCTTGCATTAGAACAGCGCCTAGTCCCGTTCCACATGCATCCGTGTATACAGTGAACATTTTGCTTCCATCTGGTAAGGTCAGAACTGGGGCTGTTGTGAGAGCCCTTTTTAATCATTGAAAAGCAAACTCGCAGTCCAAATCCCAAGTGAATGCCAGATTCTTCTTTGTTAGCCTTGTGAGTGGGGCTGAGATTTTCGTGAAATCCCTAATAAACTTTCGGTAAAAACCGGCTAGCCCTAGAAAGCTTCGAACTTCGGTTGCATTTCTTGGTGTCTTCCAATCTTGTACTGCCACCACTTTCGCGGGGTCCACAGCCAATGTAACGACCCAGGGAATTCGACGCCCGAATTATGACAATAATACACCAATCCTGTATTACTGGTCGGAACTCAAGTATCGAAAACACCAGATAGTTATGAGAAAGAAGTTAGAGGGTGAGATTAGAAAGAAAGAAATATAAGAATAGAAGAAGAAGAAGAACCAATACCACAACACAGAATCAGAGTCTCACATCGCAGCGGAACAAAATATAATATGGAAATAAATCTTTATTGAGAGCTTTAAAATTACTTACAGTATCAGAGTACATCAACATATCTGGACAGTTATATAATCTGTCCTCATATACAATCACACAGCGGAACAGTAGCTATATATATAACCATATGTTTGAACTCTTTCAGCTTGTCTCTGGACTTCGCAGCATCCGGTAACCTGGACCTGTACACTCCGGCCTAACCCGAGCATTTACAAAACACCGGGTCAGTCTGGTGAACCAGAGTGAGATAAACTCGCACAGTACTAAGGTATCACACAACTTGATTTTAAAGTAAAAATCTTTTCGAAAGAAAAGGATAATCGTAAGACCGAATCCACACATAAATACGGACGGTTTTTACCTTACGATAACCCAAAACAGTTTGAAATCAATAACTTGTCTGATATTATAATAGTGTCTAAACACAAGTAAATATAAATCTAGTGGAACGCTTGCATCTCACGCTCCACATATATAGTATACAATCAAAACCGCAGGCGCTTATTGGAGATTGGATTCCGACCTTGACAAGGTATGGGACCACCTGCCGATAGTGTATCTCTAGAGGCGAATACACTGGGTTCAACAAGAACGTCTTGCAACCCGACCCTCACATGACCGACCACTCATTTCGCTTGAGTGTATCGAATGTATATCACCAACGGTTGGGCTCAAACCACCGTTCCCGAATGGGCAGAATCGATAGAATAAGAACAAAAGGAATTTCTCTAGATAGGTGATTATACACCCTAATGGGAGCGACCCACATAGCCATGCTGCCTGCCCGATTTTTGTCATTCCCCGGTTGATGAGGCTTGAGTCTACGCTTTATCGGCACATCATATTTACTTTGAATGCCACATTGTCAGATCCATCGAAATCACTTATTGACGTCCACAACAATACTTTACGTGTTAGCTAAAAGAAGTTTCCTTCTCCGCTTCCACTCTTGGTATGGTTGAAGAAATCAATGTACGTGACCTTTTCTGGAAATACTCTGTCAGACATTCATCCATACAAGTCACCCAGGAACAGGATGAACCGAAGGTACCCTCCTACTGCATCCTAGGAATCACCCTGAGAATCAGTAGCGAGAAGTCCTTGCAATCCGTAGATTCCAACCACGACCGAATCACAGTATATCTCTGCTTGCAAGTCAGAGATTTTAAGTAATCCTTCCGCTTATGAGGATCTCCGGTCTTCAATAACTCCATCTTGAATCAGTATCTTCAACGTATTCGTATTTGCTGGACGGAAGGGTTTTCGAATAAATTCGATCCCGGTCTTTCCGTACCAACAATCGTATGGGCAAATTTGATAGTCGATTATTTAACTATCAAATAAAACCACCATTCATCCATGAAAGAAAATGGATTCACTGATTCAATACTCAGTATCATTAAGCCCCTTTAACGAACCGTCCGTTAATTAAAATTTCCAAATTTTCCAGTATTTGAACATTGCTTTTACTTCTTATTATAAAATAAGAATATACTCCCAATTCAACTTATCCCGCTTATAAACTTTCCGAATACAGTTTATAATATCATATACGGAAATCATAACTTATATTTCCCTCAACTACCCTCGTTTATAAACTAATATTATTCTTGGATAATCATGTCATCGTTCAAGTTGGGGTATTTTATTTACCTCTCAGACCTTGACCAATAACATTCATATCTTCAGAATGAATAGAAGTTTATTAACCACACATTTCCCTTATTTAAGTCTCGACTGTGTTTACTTAACTAATTATTAAGTAAATTCTTCTTAATCTCTTCTGATTTATGTTTAACCACCCTTTATGATATTATATACGAGCTTCAATTCTATTATAAATAGAATTCTTATAAAATTTCCTTTATATCTCTTTATTATTATATTTACAAAATATTTTCAACAACCCCAATTCATTTGTTTAAAATCGCATAAACAAAGCCTTTGTAAATTTTATATTAAATATCTTATTGTATGAGTATCTTTTCAAATTCTTATATTTGTATTTATCAAAAACAATTCAACTTATCATCCATAACAATCATTACTTATTTCCTTTCAAAACCATTTTACTTGTTACCTTCTCAACCACATATATTCGCAACTTATTCATTGTTTAAAAACATATAATAATCCTTTATAAAATCTTATGTCTAAACTATAGTTCATCTCGTTTGTAACAAATGTTACAAAACATATTTACAAACCACTAACTTCATTTACTAACTTGATTTCATTCCCAAAACTTTAGAATTTCCATGTACAAAATTTTTTGTAAATAAAGTACGACAATTCACCATTTGTTTTCATTTTCACTTCTTTAACTTTGTTTACAAATCTCTTTTGCAATTCATTATCGACAACTAATATTCGTTGTTGTTATCCAAAACATTAACCTAATTTATACTTGTGCCTTCAGTTAACATTCCGAACCTAGCAATAAACTCACTTCCATTTGTTTAATTCACTCCCATTCATATTCACAATTTCAACTTGTTTCATTTAAAATATCAAATCCCATTTCCAATTCACCACTCATTTCCAATCCATTGATTTGTTAATCTCATTCACGAAATGATATTAAATCACATTTCGTATTTATTTATTTGAAACACCGTTTGTTGAAAACAATCATTTATTACAAAACATTTCCTTTTGAACTCTTTTACCCATTCCCGTGTATTCACAATCCAATGATCCTATTTTGAATTACTTAAACTTCCCATCCGACCGATAAGGCTTTTACAAAATCATTTCAACATTTAAATAGCCAATTCAACAAATTTATATCGTTTAAACATTTATTTGATAATCTCTTACATTTCTGTTAGTTATAAATTTTGTACATTTAGCTTCGACTATTATCTTTGCCATAAGAGTCGCATTTTAAAATCATATCAAAAATATATTTATAACTTTGAAACCGCTCAAAATCCATTTAATATTGATTTCGAAAATCATTCATTTTAACCGACGGTACTAAAGAGGCAAATGACTACTGTAGTACCAAACCGTGAAATATACACTAATTTCACATTCAATAACAACAATTTTATCATATTGATAAACGTTATCAATATTATCCAACCTGTTATTCCCTGCAAAACAATGGTTATCACAATTCAAACCATTCAGTTCAATATTTGTTTCCATCTAGACAGATGAAATAAAACAGTTTAATAATAACGGTCAATAATAACTGTAACAGTCAATACTGGGACAATGACAGCAGTTCAAGCATTCAACTATTTGATTATAACATTTATAGTGTTATAAACGTAACCACTGAGGTAAGTTACCTCACTTGGATTTAATCGTTAGAAATAACGATTAATTAAATTAAACGAACGTTTAATTTAACTGTTCTAGTGAATATAAAACCAACAACAAACAAACAAACAACCATAGCATAAAATTTTAAAAGTCCGACTTATATAAAATATAAGAGGGGAGAACTGAGTGAGTTTAACTCACCTTGAGTTGATTCGTTGTTTACACAGCTCGTTCCAGTAGATTCCAATTTGCATCCCATTCTGTTGTAATTCTATTTTCTTCACTACTGTTCACTCTTAGATCCACACCGTCTCCTTACCTTGCGTCCTCCCCCCTTGCTTTTTCCCACTTCTGTTGTTGCTTTTTTTTTTTTTTTATGGAAGAAAACTTCTCCACCATTCTTCCATCAGCCTACTACATCATGCATTCATGCACAAAACCGCATGTACACTCCTTCCAAAAACACTCATCGATCAACCGTCCCTGAACCCATGCCACAAACAGTGAGGACTCCTCTTTTTCCCATACAAACAGTAGTTTTTCCCAGCTCCGAACCCAACTAGGCAGCTTCCCATTTTATTTCATTTTTCATTTTTCATTTTCATTAAGCACGTATCCCACTTAAAAACTTCAGCATCTTAACCCGCGCCTTCATGCTTCCCACGTGCATGTACAATTTGTTCCACTGTGCCTTCAAAATTCTCATGCAACTCCCTTTCCTTACCCCACTACTTTCGTTCTCTCTCCCCTCCTGTTGCAACTTTCTTCCCATTCACCTTTAAACTCCCCCATCCTCCTTCAGTATTTGCACAGACTTGGCCCGTCCGCCTCCCCTGCACACCATCGCCACGCTATCTTGCTTTGCTGACAAACCGCGACCTTGGTGGCTTCCTGGAAAATGATCGAACCCGGCACCATCTCACGCACAAGTCCGGATACTGTATGTGACGTTGAGGAACGTAGGAAGTTTAAAAATATAAAGTGGAGTTTTTTTTTTGGAAGAGGGCTTTTCCTTTTGGCCATTACTGAAGTGATGGGAAAAATTTAGTAGAACAGTTGGGTTTATATAGAAGAAAGACACCGTGCGAACCAAGGAAATGAGCATAGGTTTGCAGGCGTGTTATATAGGGTAGGACGAGGCTCGAGAATTTACTTTGTCGGCACGGAAGAAATAAATTGGCGGCCACGAAATTTAGTTGTTTGGGGTGCAAATATTCTACAGTGATAACAAGGTTTGGGACGCACGTCATAAAAGGGACGGGATGCGCTACAGGCAAAAAAAAAAATAAAGAGCTACAGTAAAGTAAAAAGTTGGGATGGTTTTAATAGTATTAAAATGTGCTAAACTTCGTCGTGGAGAAATCGCATTAAAAATCACTACATACGATCTCAAATCAAGATAAAGACACCTATTCCTAACATAAAAAAATATTCCGGATCCAATGGGACAGGTTTCGTTGAATTCCGACACCGTTTGCGAAAATCCTTTAGAAAATATCGATGAAAAACACCGAGCATTAATTCCTTAAAATTACAGAAAAAATCGTAAAAATATGAGGCCTTGACATTTCACTAGACCTCTTCCTAAGGTTTCGTATGAAACTTGTTTCGTTGAATTTTGAGTTCGTTTGACCAGTTAACCATTCAAATAAAGTTACCTACACCACTATGTATTCATGTATGAGCGTTGCAGACTGAAATAAAGATACAGTCGTGTTCAGTGAGGTGTCGCGATCCCAAAAATATAATAATACCGGTAGTTTAACTTATATTGTGAAATCCCAAAATGTTGTCACAGGGTGTAAAATACTCCAAATAAAAAGTTGCTTATTTAATTAATTAAAAATTACAGTAAAATTCTAAAAATTAAATTATCACTACGCCTCAAAAGAACCTTGTCTAAATTCGAAACCGATATGCAGTTATATCCAATAAACCGTTACGGTCGATAAACGATTACGCCGCTGTTTTTCTGCCAAATTGATTTGGGCATAACTTCCAATCTACATGACGAAATCCCGATTTTTCTCTTCCACTAGAAAAATATACTTCACTTTCTCCGTACATTTCTTGTTTCACAGAAATCCGATTTTAAACGGACTCTGTATATCCAGTTGAAGTTCAAGACTCTATTTTACGAACTGCAGCGCTGTTCTGAGCTCGTTTTATTTTATATATGAATATATATCGTTCAACTTCGTTTAAATAGCGATTTAAAAATTAAAATTCATTTATATTCCAAATAAAATATTTAAAATAATAAATAAAATATTTGACGGTCAAAAATACGGGATGTTACATTCTTTCCCCCTTAAAATAATTTCGTCCTCGAAATTGCTAAGGTAAGAAAGAACGTTACAACACTATTAAATTCCAATTTATTTAAATCGAAAACCAATTCAATATCATAAATAAATTTTTCCAAAAATCTTCGAAAATTCACTAACACCTTAAACTTCTGGAAATTTTTTGGCAGAGTCTCCCATGTACGGGGGACATCTGCAATATCGCAGGTTGAAGATATATATATACATCGACCAACAGGGTCGGAAAAATTCAAAATCCAAACTCAAAACCCAAATAAAAACCAAAATTTTATATTTTCACGTAGGCGTACCTTTAACGAGTGCTATGGAGCGTATCTGTTCGACGTATATACGATTTACCCAACCAGTATCAATCTGGCTAGACATCTGGCACCTGTACTCAGCTCAATTCACATATGAGTAATAAACTGCGATAATATTCACTAATCAACAATTATAACTGCACCAATTCCTCAATTAAACATGAGCATTAGTTCACATTTAAATACACGGTGAAATTATTTATTTCAATTCATATTCGGTTTCATTCCAATTTTTAACACCAGAATTTATTTTCCATACCTTCGTTAAATCATTTAATGAATTCTATTCAACCACTTGTCATCCAATAACAACCAATTCACAACCATCAACCAATACACAACCAAATAAACAAAATTTATTGAATTCACATTCAATATTAATATTTATTTTGGTTTCACACATTTGATTATTATTCATTCATTTAATTCCCAATTTAATTTAATTACAATATCATTCTGAAATTAATTACACTTAACCAAGTTAAGTATCAATTCAACTTTTTTAATTCGATTTGAATCCCATTCCAATCGATCAAACACAGTAATATCTCAATGATTTAATAAAAATTTCTTTTCCATACAAAATATATTTTGGGTAAAATTATTTCATTTACCCTCCTTACAAAACATAAAACATTTGTATATAAAATTTTCAAATACGCTCTTATATATATACACTCAATCTCGATCTAGGGTATTACTAACCCCATCTCTATCGAGTTTCACCACAGAGCCAAGGTTATTACTAAACCAATTGCTCTGATATGACTGTAACGACCCAGGGAATTCGACGCCCGAATTATGACAATAATACACCAATCCTGTATTACTGGTCGGAACTCAAGTATCGAAAACACCAGATAGTTATGAGAAAGAAGTTAGAGGGTGAGATAAGAAAGAAAGAAATATAAGAATAGAAGAAGAAGAAGAACCAATACCACAACACAGAATCAGAGTCTCACATCGCAGCGGAACAAAATATAATATGGAAATAAATCTTTATTGAGAGCTTTAAAATTACTTACAGTATCAGAGTACATCAACATATCTGGACAGTTATATAATCTGTCCTCATATACAATCACACAGCGGAACAGTAGCTATATATATAACCATATGTTTGAACTCTTTCAGCTTGTCTCTGGACTTCGCAGCATCCGGTAACCTGGACCTGTACACTCCGGCCTAACCCGAGCATTTACAAAACACCGGGTCAGTCTGGTGAACCAGCGTGAGATAAACTCGCACAGTACTAAGGTATCACACAACTTGATTTTAAAGTAAAAATCTTTTCGAAAGAAAAGGATAATCGTAAGACCGAATCCACACATAAATACGGACGGTTTTTACCTTACGATAACCCAAAACAGTTTGAAATCAATAACTTGTCTGATATTATAATAGTGTCTAAACACAAGTAAATATAAATCTAGTGGAACGCTTGCATCTCACGCTCCACATATATAGTATACAATCAAAACCGCAGGCGCTTATTGGAGATTGGATTCCGACCTTGACAAGGTATGGGACCACCTGCCGATAGTGTATCTCTAGAGGCGAATACACTGGGTTCAACAAGAACGTCTTGCAACCCGACCCTCACATGACCGACCACTCATTTCGCTTGAGTGTATCGAATGTATATCACCAACGGTTGGGCTCAAACCACCGTTCCCGAATGGGCAGAATCGATAGAATAAGAACAAAAGGAATTTCTCTAGATAGGTGATTATACACCCTAATGGGAGCGACCCACATAGCCATGTTGCCTGCCCGATTTTTGTCATTCCCCGGTTGATGAGGCTTGAGTCTACGCTTTATCGGCACATCATATTTACTTTGAATGCCACATTGTCAGATCCATCGAAATCACTTATTGACGTCCACAACAATACTTTACGTGTTAGCTAAAAGAAGTTTCCTTCTCCGCTTCCACTCTTGGTATGGTTGAAGAAATCAATGTACGTGACCTTTTCTGGAAATACTCTGTCAGACATTCATCCATACAAGTCACCCAGGAACAGGATGAACCGAAGGTACCCTCCTATTGCATCCTAGGAATCACCCTGAGAATCAGTAGCGAGAAGTCCTTGCAATCCGTAGATTCCAACCACGACCGAATCACAGTATATCTCTGCTTGCAAGTCAGAGATTTTAAGTAATCCTTCCGCTTATGAGGATCTCCGGTCTTCAATAACTCCATCTTGAATCAGTATCTTCAACGTATTCGTATTTGCTGGACGGAAGGGTTTTCGAATAAATTCGATCCCGGTCTTTCCGTACCAACAATCGTATGGGCAAATTTGATAGTCGATTATTTAACTATCAAATAAAACCACCATTCATCCATGAAAGAAAATGGATTCACTGATTCAATACTCAGTATCATTAAGCCCCTTTAACGAACCGTCCGTTAATTAAAATTTCCAAATTTTCCAGTATTTGAACATTGCTTTTACTTCTTATTATAAAATAAGAATATACTCCCAATTCAACTTATCCCGCTTATAAACTTTCCGAATACAGTTTATAATATCATATACGGAAATCATAACTTATATTTCCCTCAACTACCCACGTTTATAAACTAATATTATTCTTGGATAATCATGTCATCGTTCAAGTTGGGGTATTTTATTTACCTCTCAGACCTTGACCAATAACATTCATATCTTCAGAATGAATAGAAGTTTATTAACCACACATTTCCCTTATTTAAGTCTCGACTGTGTTTACTTAACTAATTATTAAGTAAATTCTTCTTAATCTCTTCTGATTTATGTTTAACCACCCTTTATGATATTATATACGAGCTTCAATTCTATTATAAATAGAATTCTTATAAAATTTCCTTTATATCTCTTTATTATTATATTTACAAAATATTTTCAACAACCCCAATTCATTTGTTTAAAATCGCATAAACAAAGCCTTTGTAAATTTTATATTAAATATCTTATTGTATGAGTATCTTTTCAAATTCTTATATTTGTATTTATCAAAAACAATTCAACTTATCATCCATAACAATCATTACTTATTTCCTTTCAAAACCATTTTACTTGTTACCTTCTCAACCACATATATTCGCAACTTATTCATTGTTTAAAAACATATAATAATCCTTTATAAAATCTTATGTCTAAACTATAGTTCATCTCGTTTGTAACAAATGTTACAAAACATATTTACAAACCACTAACTTCATTTACTAACTTGATTTCATTCCCAAAACTTTAGAATTTCCATGTACAAAATTTTTTGTAAATAAAGTACGACAATTCACCATTTGTTTTCATTTTCACTTCTTTAACTTTGTTTACAAATCTCTTTTGCAATTCATTATCGGCAACTAATATTCGTTGTTGTTATCCAAAACATTAACCTCATTTATACTTGTGCCTTCAGTTAACATTCCGAACCTAGCAATAAACTCACTTCCATTTGTTTAATTCACTCCCATTCATATTCACAATTTCAACTTGTTTCATTTAAAATATCAAATCCCATTTCCAATTCACCACTCATTTCCAATCCATTGATTTGTTAATCTCATTCACGAAATGATATTAAATCACATTTCGTATTTATTTATTTGAAACACCGTTTGTTGAAAACAATCATTTATTACAAAACATTTCCTTTTGAACTCTTTTACCCATTCCCGTGTATTCACAATCCAATGATCCTATTTTGAATTACTTAAACTTCCCATCCGACCGATAAGGCTTTTACAAAATCATTTCAACATTTAAATAGCCAATTCAACAAATTTATATCGTTTAAACATTTATTTGATAATCTCTTACATTTCTGTTAGTTATAAATTTTGTACATTTAGCTTCGACTATTATCTTTGCCATAAGAGTCGCATTTTAAAATCATATCAAAAATATATTTATAACTTTGAAACCGCTCAAAATCCATTTAATATTGATTTCGAAAATCATTCATTTTAACCGACGGTACTAAAGAGGCAAATGACTACTGTAGTACCAAACCGTGAAATATACACTAATTTCACATTCAATAACAACAATTTTATCATATTGATAAACGTTATCAATATTATCCAACCTGTTATTCCCTGCAAAACAATGGTTATCACAATTCAAACCATTCAGTTCAATATTTGTTTCCATCTAGACAGATGAAATAAAACAGTTTAATAATAACGGTCAATAATAACTGTAACAGTCAATACTGGGACAATGACAGCAGTTCAAGCATTCAACTATTTGATTATAACATTTATAGTGTTATAAACGTAACCACTGAGGTAAGTTACCTCACTTGGATTTAATCGTTAGAAATAACGATTAATTAAATTAAACGAACGTTTAATTTAACTGTTCTAGTGAATATAAAACCAACAACAAACAAACAAACAACCATAGCATAAAATTTTAAAAGTCCGACTTATATAAAATATAAGAGGGGAGAACTGAGTGAGTTTAACTCACCTTGAGTTGATTCGTTGTTTACACAGCTCGTTCCAGTAGATTCCAATTTGCATCCCATTCTGTTGTAATTCTATTTTCTTCACTACTGTTCACTCTTAGATCCACACCGTCTCCTTACCTTGCGTCCTCCCCCCTTGCTTTTTCCCACTTCTGTTGTTGCTTTTTTTTTTATGGAAGAAAACTTCTCCACCATTCTTCCATCAGCCTACTACATCATGCATTCATGCACAAAACCACATGTACACTCCTTCCAAAAACACTCATCGATCAACCGTCCCTGAACCCATGCCACAAACAGTGAGGACTCCTCTTTTTCCCATACAAACAGTAGTTTTTCCCAGCTCCGAACCCAACTAGGCAGCTTCCCATTTTATTTCATTTTTCATTTTCATTAAGCCCGTATCCCACTTAAAAACTTCAGCATCTTAACCCGCGCCTTCATGCTTCCCACGTGCATGTACAATTTGCTCCACTGTGCCTTCAAAATTCTCATGCAACTCCCTTTCCTTACCCCACTACTTTCGTTCTCTCTCCCCTCCTGTTGCAACTTTCTTCCCATTCACCTTTAAACTCCCCCATCTTCCTTCAGTATTTGCACAGACTTGGCCCGTCCGCCTCCCCTGCACACCATCGCCACGCTATCTTGCTTTGCTGACAAACCGCGACCTTGGTGGCTTCCTGGAAAATGATCGAACCCGGCACCATCTCACGCACAAGTCCAGATACTGTATGTGACGTTGAGGAACGTAGGAAGTTTAAAAATATAAAGTGGATTTTTTTTTTTTTGGAAGAGGGCTTTTCCTTTTGGCCATTACTGAAGTGATGGGAAAAATTTAGTAGAACAGTTGGGTTTATATAGAAGAAAGACACCGTGCGAACCAAGGAAATGAGCATAGGTTTGCAGGCGTGTTATATAGGGTAGGACGAGGCTCGAGAATTTACTTTGTCGGCACGGAAGAAATAAATTGGCGGCCACGAAATTCAGTTGTTTGGGGTGCAAATATTCTACAGTGATAACAAGGTTTGGGACGCACGTCATAAAAGGGACGGGATGCGCTACAGGCAAAAAAAAATAAAGAGCTACAATAAAGTAAAAAGTTGGGATGGTTTTAATAGTATTAAAATGTGCTAAACTTCGTCGTGGAAAATCGCATTAAAAATCACTACATACGATCTCCAATCAAGATAAAGACACCTATTCCTAACATAAAAAAATATTCCGGATCCAATGGGACAGGTTTCGTTGAATTCCGACACCGTTTGCGAAAATCCTTTAGAAAATATCGATGAAAAACACCGAGCATTAATTCCTTAAAATTACAGAAAAAATCCTAAAAATATGAGGCCTTGACATTTCACTAGACCTCTTCCTAAGGTTTCGTATGAAACTTGTTTCGTTGAATTTTGAGTTCGTTTGACCAGTTAACCATTCAAATAAAGTTACCTACACCACTATGTATTCATGTATGAGCGTTGCAGACTGAAATAAAGATACAGTCGTGTTCAGTGAGGTGTCGCGATCCCAAAAATATAATAATACCGGTAGTTTAAGTTATATTGTGAAATCCCAAAATGTTGTCACAGGGTGTAAAATACTCCAAATAAAAAGTTGCTTATTTAATTAATTAAAAATTACAGTAAAATTCTAAAAATTAAATTATCACTACGCCTCAAAAGAACCTTGTCTAAATTCGAAACCGATATGCAGTTATATCCAATAAACCGTTACGGTCGATAAACGATTACGCCGCTGTTTTTCTGCCAAATTGATTTGGGCATAACTTCCAATCTACATGACGAAATCCCGATTTTTCTCTTCCACTAGAAAAATATACTTCACTTGCTCCGTACATTTCTTGTTTCACAGAAATCCGATTTTAAACGGACTCTGTATATCCAGTTGAAGTTCAAGACTCTATTTTACGAACTGCAGCGCTGTTCTGAGCTCGTTTTATTTTATATATGAATATATATCGTTCAACTTCGTTTAAATAGCGATTTAAAAATTAAAATTCATTTATATTCCAAATAAAATATTTAAAATAATAAATAAAATATTTGACGGTCAAAAATACGGGATGTTACAGCCAACCCCTCTTTGGACACTATATGCCCCAGAAATCTTACCTCCTTTCTTCAAAAGTGGCACTTGGAGAATTTGGCTTTTAGATGATGTGAACGGAGAGTTTCCATGATTTCTTTTAAGATGCTGAGCATGCTCTTCCTCATTCTTTGAAAAGGTTAAGGTATCATCTACGAAGACAACCAAAAATTTGTTGAGGAATTCTCTGAACACCCTGCTCATTAGGTATACGAAATAAGCGGGTGCGTTTGTCAAGCCGAAAGGCATGACAAGCCACTCGAAGAAACCGTCTGGGGTTCTGAACGCCGTCTTACCAATGCTATCTTTAGCTACACTTAGCTGATGGAACCCAATTTCCAGATCTAGTTGGGAGAAGACCGACGCTCCTACAAGCTGATCAAACAAATCGTCGATTCGAGGAAGAGGGTGCCTATTTTTCTTGGTTTATTTGTTTAACTCCCTATAGTCGATGCAAAGGCAAAGCGAACCGTCCGCTTTGGTTGCGAACACCACTGGAGCACCCCATTCCGAAATGCTCCGTCTAATGAACCCCTTTTCGAGAAGTTCTTTAACCTGGTTACTGAGCTCCTTTCTCTCCTTTGGAGCCATGTGTCTGACAGGTAAAGCTACAGGCTTTGCATTATCCACAAGATATATGCGGAAGTCTATTTCCCGCCTCGGAGGTAAGCCTTTCACCTCCTCAAAGACATCCAGGTATTCCTGGACTACTCTAACTGATTGCAAATTCTCATCAGAAGTATCAAGCGACTCTAGATAACTAATCATAGTAGCATTCAAGGGATTACAAGAAATTTCTAGAGAGTTACCAAGCCGAGTCAAGAGTCTAACTACTCTTTTCTCACAATCAAGGATGGCCCCATTACTGGATAACCAGTCCATGCCTAAGATCAGACCACATCCCGAGAAGCCCAAAACAAAGGCATTACAACTAAACTCAACACTGAGAATAGAGATTTTCAAACCCAAACAAACCATTTACAAGTAAGCGGAGCCCCCAGTTGGATTTGAAACTACTAAGGGATCTTCTACCATACTAGTGTCTAGATGCAGAGATTCTATTAAGGCAGATGAAATAAAGGACTATGATACGCCAGAGTCAAAAAGTGTACGAACTGGATGATCATAAAGATAATCTACACTTTCTACAGAAATATTACTACCTAAAGTTCTCAAGATAGGATTGAGAAGATAAGCAGGATAAAACAAAGCATCTAGGAAGAAGTTAAAGAGGTACCCCCAGAAGGTCCTGCTTGCGGGCCTTGCCCTTGCTTCTTAGGGCAGTCCTTAGCCATGTGTCCAGCCTCACCGCAATGGAAGCAAGTAGCACTCATCTTCCTCTTCTTCTTTCTGTAGTCATTCACCACATGTCCAACAATGGCACAGAAATAACATTTCCTTTTCTCACGTGTCTTGTTATTATTGTTGTGGTCCTTTCCTCCTTGACTATTATCCGTCCTCTTGTTCGGCGATTCTTCTGTTTGCTGGTTCACGTAGAGGAGGAGGAGGAGTAAAAGCATCTGTAGCTGGGGAGTAAGGTCCCCAGACATGCTGAAACAGAAGGGAAAGATTCAAAACGAAGGATAGAGAGAGATAGTGCATATGTCTTTGGGGGATTATGTCTTTTAAAGTATAACACTTTTTCTTGAAAAAATGCTTCTTTAAACTTTCTTTTTGAAAACAATTTCAAAAACTTTTATCTTGTCTGGTAAACCTATGCTCTGAAACCAAGTGAAACACCCCACCTCCGTTAAGGTCACTCACAAAGGGAATGCCTTAACTTTGGTGGAGGTTTATAAGTAAAAGCCACAGATAAACTCAAGACAGATATAAATACACATATTTTAAACAGCGGAAACCAAACAGACTTTTATTTCATCAATACGTGTTCAAACCAAACATTCCATAATTGTCTCAAAATACTTCGAACATTACAACCTCATTTCTTTCTTGATTATTAAAGAAGCATAAAACATAAATGAAGTGACAAAAATCCCCATAGTGATATCCAAAGCCATAATCCGAGCAAAAGAGATCCAAATCATACATCTACGTTCTTGGAGCTTGTAAAGAGTCTGACTGAGCTGAGTTGTTTCCTCCCTGTGGACCTGGGGGGGGAGGGGGGAATGAAAGAAAATAAGACGAAAAGAAAATTGAGTCAGACATAAAGCCTGAGTAAATCTAGTAACTCTTCAGTATGTGAATAAGAAAAGGGCATGATAGACATAAACTGAAAATAGGAAAGTGTCACATGCTACAGAAGTGTCGAATGTACTATCGCACCCATACTATATCTCTGCACCTACTTGAGTTTATTCTAACTGGCACCCCATTCTGAGGGTGAAGTGAACCCCATTTTTATTTAAAGATCGGCTCCTACTCACGTTAACATGTTTCATACGGCCTCGAAGAATTGTAGATACCTATGTTGGTCCCACTATGGGGTGTATCAAGACCCATGGTGGCGGCCCCGACACAAATTCTAGAAGGCATAGGTTATACTACTGGTGTCCCCAGTGCCCTGGTTATCTGCTCCGGAGTGTGTGCATGCCCGCACCCCGTTAGACCTACACTGTGCACCTACCGCCGTTGTTTGACCGCTTACAATCAGCCCAGTAATAGTGCCCCACCCTGCCTAGTTTCAGGGTACCATGATACCTAACTTGGGTTATTGCTGAAACGGGTCCCTCGTTAGCCGGATTTTCTAGTCAAACATGTTAAGTGGTTAAGTGTCTGTATTTACCTAACCCCAGCCATCAATTCTTGTTAACATGTTGAATTTGGTTAAGTGTTATAGTTGACTTAACCCTACCATTTGTCCTTAGCCTCTTAGAGCACCTGACCACTCACATTAGACAGATATTGCTACGGTTACTGGATGTGCCAGTTGGTTCCGGGCAGGTTTACACCGAGCTCAGTCTAACCTCGGGTCATTATTGGGCTCAAAGCTTAACCACCAACACTGGATAGGTATTGTTGTGACTACTGGACAGCCGGGCGGGTCCGGGCAGGTTTACATCACAACTCAATCCAACCTTGGGTTAAGCATATCGTGTTTTCTAAATTTACATATTTTATTGTTTCACAATTATATATGTAAATGTCATATCTTTTATTCTTGGGTATATCAATTCATACGGCTTAAATGTCATTGTCGTTAGCATGTGCCAACCATGCCAACATATATTTTCATGTTTTACACCCAACGTTATTACCCCCGTTTGTTTGTAACATGTGTTGGGCTCGTCACAATTCAGCCCAACTTTATAAACGTGAGAAAAAGGGGAAATCAAGAACATGTAATACATAAAGGTGTGTGGCACATGAACTTGCAATTGAACGATACTAACATAAATGATGGGTCATGTGAACTTGCATTCAAATCAAAATATAACTAAGTAGCTAACATATGAAATGGCATAGTTTAGGCTAATACAAACTTGCGTTTAAACATGTTTAACTTGGCATAATGTCAACCACAAAACTAGCATGTTATATATTCACCAAAAGGTCCAATTATAACATCTAATCACATAGCCTATTTCAACATGAACTTGCATTGGTTATGAAACCCAAAAGATACTTAACATATATCCAATTATACTTGCAAATAAACATGAACTTGCATAGTTTATGAAACCCAAACGATACTTAACATAGATCCAATTATACTTGCAAATAAACATGAACGATATCATAGTTTTTGGGTCAAGTAGGCATAAAAGGTTTCAAATCTAGAACATGTTTACATAAGCCTTAATTTAGACTTAGTGAATGTATATAGTCCATGCCATAGGTATAAACATAAAGGGATCAAATTCTAGTTTTTGTCACAAACTTGCAAGTGCCATTGTTTTCATATACAATTGTTCAATAGGCTTGCATCAATCAAATTTATGCCACAAACATCAATACACAAGTCATGATAGAACCATTACAATACACAGAATTTATACAATAACACAATTCTATTTTGATTTACATCGAATCACATCACAATTTTTATTCATATTCTGAAAGGTCACTATACTTACAATGAATGCAGAATCTTGAATTATGGATTCTGAATTCTGGAATTGAGATGCGCTCCTTTGGGTAGACTAACGTTGCGTTGATTTTGATTAAACTTTAATCTTCTTCTTTATTTGATTCGTCTCTTAGGCTTTTCTCTCTTGACGGCTATGTTCAATTCCTCCCTGGTAGCATGATGACTCCTTTCTTATTTTTTGTGTGAATTTTCAGTTGAGACTTAGGGTGTATTTATAGATTTTTAAATTGTTTTGAGCCGTCAGATGAAGACAGGAGGAATCTAGACCATACAAAGTTCAAGGAGCCAATCAAGAGGTGACATGTCAGCCTTAGTGAAACACCGAGCCATAGAAATTCGAGCCAGAGCCAGACCTAGCCAGCCAGGTCGACCAGGCAAGTCGACACCCAGGTCGACACTATGGTCGACCTGGGGTGGCCAGGTCGACACAATGGTCGACCTGGAGGGCCAGGTCGACACTATGGTCGACCCTATGGTCGACCTGGTCTCTGGGCGGGAATTTACCCGCCTAGCCCAGTTTGAACCTGTTTTTCAAATTTTGAATTTAAAACTGAGCTATTTGAATTTAAATTTTATTCTGAAACCTTCGAAGGACATAACTCCTTCATACGGATTCTGATTCGCGCAAACTCGGACTCTATCTCAAGCTAAATTCCGAGACGAACGTAATGGCGTAACCCATTTCCCTTAATTCTTTCATTTAGAATTAATTACACTTTAATTTGTGAAGCTTAATGTTATAGAATTCACGGGGTGTTACATAATTATTCTTTAATTTGTTACTTTAATGTTTACAGAAAATACGTGGTGTTACAACTACCACAATTCATCGAACACCTTATTGATACCTTTCCATCAATGATAATCTTCACTGTTATATATATTTGTATATAAATTAAAACAGTTTGCTTATCCCAGTAATTTTATTCAAACTTTTCTCCCTACTTCACTTTTGTTTCAATGCGCTACCCAAAATTCCATGCCTAAACAAACCCCTTCTCCCTCGACAGACTATTTCCATCTTTCAAAAAACAGAGACCAATCTATAACAGCCAGTCCATTCCCATTACTCACTTACGCACCCCCATCTTCACCTCAGAAAAACCGCACTCCATTAATTTTCCATTTCGAAGACTAATACCCTTGTCGACCCCGACCCTTTTCCTGAATTCGCAACCATCTTCATTCACCAAATCACGCCTCCTAAATCCTTGACATCCCCTACTTTCTACAAACATATTGCATTTCCCCTGATGCCATAAACGCATCTCCTTCCCATCAGTATCAGACTCCTCTTCAAATTGCGCAGGTACCAGCCTGACTCCCACTTACCTTCTTCCTGAAACCACACTAACTCATTCCAACATCGCACCCCCAAAATCCACCTCAACTCAGTACCCTTCTCTCTTTCCCAAACAGTGATCGATTCTCATCATCCTCCCCCATTGCTTCTTGAAATCCCCTAATGACAATACTGAGTTAGTCAATATCCCTTATTTCACTCTCACAAATCCATCGCGGCATCCTCCTTACATCGCGCTCCAATCCTCGTTCGAACACCCCTCAGCAACACATTGAACGCAACGAGCTTGAGGACCACACAATTTCCAATCGCAGCTCATCTTCCTCGTGGTTCACATGTGCTTTAATATCGATCTCAAGCATCTGGGAATCAATGTCATTGATCGCGATTTATGTTTTTTTATTCCTTTTTTTATTTAATGGTGGAGTTTGATTTTGACTGGAGATAAACTGTAACAACCCATAAATTCTGAACCAATTTAAGAATTTTATTTTAGAAATTTTAGTAGATTTCAAAATTTCAAAATAATTTATATCAAATAACAATGACTAAAAATTTATTTTAATCGAAGTTAAAACGAATAAATTTAATTTAATTTAATTATTAAAGGAATTAGAAATAGCATGGTAGTTTGAAAACTTGAATTTGTACTTTGACGGACTGTATAGGATGCAAAATAAACCGGATTTTGGTGAAACCAAAAATATTAGAATCTATTTAAAAATATCTTTCAAAGGAATCCGAAAAATTGAAATTTCATAGCGAGAATCAAAAGTCATGCCCAGTTTAATTTTCAGGATAGTCGCTATAGAATTTTATTTTTTTTAATATTAAGAATAGCCATTTTTCAAACGACCTCCGTTTTCAACGAAACCAATTTTGTTGGAACCAGAATGTCAAATTATCGATAGGTTTCAATTTTGATAATTTTTAGAATTAATATGTGATCGTGGCAAAAGAAAACGTGTTTTATCAGATTTAGTCAAATCGAATCGACCAAAAAATGGCCATTTTTCAAATGTTCTCGGAATTCAACGAAATTAGTTTTGTTAGGACCGTATCGTCAAAACAAAGCTAGAAATAATTTTTCTGTAGTTTTTAGAGTCAGTATGTGGTCCTGGTAAATTAAATTGAACGTTTAAATTAAATATATTGATTTATAATTTTAATTTTAATAAAAACTGATCAAAATAGCCGAATTGGGTTACGAAACATATTCCATTGTGTTCGGAACGGGGATATTTGGCTGGGTGCGACATTCGTTGGGTTCGATTTGGAGTTGATATCAACGAACAAATATTTTCTTGAACTAAATAGTTAAATAAATAAAATAACATAGAAAATACACCTTATAAATACGATGGGAATACTCGAACCCTAATCCAAATCCGTATATTCCAGGCCACCGCCATCTTTTCTCCAATGGCCAGTATCCTTTGAAACAAACCCCCATCGGTTTCTTAATCAACACGATAATCAAAGATGCTCCTTGAGGCAAATTGGTAGACCTTGGCAAGATCTTTGGAATGAATGGCTATGATTGGACTTAGTGGCACGAGGAGGGAGGAATTGCTCCCTAAACCGTCGGACTTCTAAGGGTTTTCTGGCACACGTGGTGGTAGCGAGTGTCACGTAGTTCAGGACGTGGGTGGAGCACCTCACGGCGGTTAGAGGGGTGTAGTTCGATGGGTGCCATGGTGATCCTAGAGCGGTGCGCAGGCGGATGTTTAACGATGACGAATGGGTTCTCACGGTCTAAAGTAACACGGGAAGAAGACCTCTAGGAGGGGATTAGACATGTAATAAAAAAATTGATTATATATTTAATTAATTATATATGTAATCAAATGTTTAAATACATATATCTTTTTCAAACAGAAACCAAATCCGACGAAACTGAAAGCGTTGGAATCGTGTTGACCAGATCTACACAATGAAACAAACCAGATCTGAAATGGAGCATTCTACAGTTTTTGAAAAATTCAAAACATCGGTGAGACTTCTCGTTTCAAAATTAAAATAATTAAATACATATAGAAATATATATTTAAATTGATTGTGATTGTGCTATTATCATACGCTATATGAAAATTTGAGATTGATTAATTTTGGATGTGATGTATGGTTAGATCAAAATATATGTTGATCGTTAAAATGTTGTCTTCACCATTTTAGTTTAGTATAAATATTTTCATTTGTTAATTAAATTATTATTAGAAATGTAACGCGTATCATTATGGTTAGAAATGTTACATTAGATTATAAACATCATTATGGTTAGAAATCTTACATTAGATTATAAACATCATTATGGTCAGAAATCTTACATTAGATTATAAACATCATTATGGTCAGAAATCTTACATTAAATTATAAACATCATTTTTGTTGAATCATATTTGTGTCAAAACAAATATCATTGTTGTTGAATTCTAAATGTGTCATTTTGTCATTTATGTTATTTTAGAACAAATTGTCGTTAACGTTATATTAGAACAAAATGTGTCATTTTGTCATTTATGTTATATTAGAACAAATTGTCATTAACGTTATATTAGAACAAAATGTGTCATTTACGTTATATTAGAACAAATTGTTATACTAGAACAAAATGTGTCATTTATGTTATATTAGAACATTTCGTCATTTATGTTAAAGGAGTAGAAATTGCAATACAAATAAAGACATTATTTTATTTGTCATGTTAATGTATAATTTGTAGTCACATTAAAATACCATGTTTATGTTACATGTTTTGTTATTTAAAAAGACATTTTTTATGTTGGATTAGAATAGATAGAAAAACATGTAATATATTTTTATCATTAAAAGTCATTTTTCTTTTTTTAGAGTAGAATAAAAAGAATAACAGGTTACTACATGTTTTGTTATTTAAAAAGACATTTTTAATATGTTAGATAAGAATTAATAGATTACATTTTTATGTAATGTAAAAAGAATCATTATATGTTTTGTTTATTCAAAACATTATTATTTATATGTTAGTGAATTAGAAATGTCATTATATTAGAAATGTCATCATATTAGAAATGTCGTGATTGTCCATTTATTTTGAAATGAAAATATGTTAACGATAAAATTCACATTTTTATCATATATGTAGAAAAGATTTAAATTGCCCATTTATTTTGAAATGAAAATATATTAACGATAAAATTCACATTTTTATCGTATATGTAGAAAAGATTTAAATTGTCCATTTACTTTGAAATGAAAATATGTTAATGATAAAATTTCACATTTTATTTTATATATAGAATGATCATATTTTGTGTAATATAAAATATCATTTTATTAAAAAATGTTATGTTAAAATAAGAAATGTTCTTTTTATGGTATTGGAATTGGCAAGATAAAAATGTCTTTTTATTTGTATTAGAATTTGGCAAAATAAAAAATGTCCTTTTTATTATATTAGAATTTGGCAAAATAAGAAATGTCCTTTTTATTATATTATAATTGATATGATAAAAAGATGCCATTTTTATTGTATTAAGATTGTCAAAAATATAAGTATCATTTATGTTCATTTAGAAGTATCATTTATGTTCATTTAGAAATGTCATTTATGTTCATTTTGAATTGTCAAAGATAAAATTAACATTTTTATATGTCATGTATACATTAGTTTTTTATAAATATTAAAATTTACATTTTTATATGTCATGTAGATTAGAACATATATTTTTCAAATAAATTTGTCATTTAGATTAAGACATATTTTGTAAATAAATAGGTCATTTAATTAGATATGTCATTTAATTAGAAATATCATTTTATTGGAAAATTTATCATAAGTTAAAATATGATTTGTGCTAGATTAAAACATTATCATTATAATGTTAATATGGTAGTGAAATTAAATTATAAATATTTATTTATAATTTAAACAAATGAAAATTGGTTAAAGTGAAGATAATTCAAATAGAATTATAGTTCGTTAAATTTATTAACCAATGATTTAGTTAAATAAACTGTTGTTGTTTGAAAACCCTACACGGGTGTTGGGATGATACTTGACATACACTAATCCCAATATTTAACTGTATGTCAATCGATGGATTGACAGCCTGTGATGAGTGTCATTTATTTAGTTTAAATGCTCACACAGTTATAAATTTCACTCTGGATGTGAATGGATTGTTAATGATTATTTATCATTACTGTTATATACAGATGCAATGTATGAAATCCATATGACCGAATATATATGGTAATTGATTGAGTTGCGTTCTGATTCATAATATTTTTAATAAAACAATATTTTAAAATAAAGAACATCTTTTAAAATAAAGTATATTTTAAAATAATGAATATTTTAGAATAATATTCAATGAAGAATAAAAATATTGACATGTAAAGCCAAACTAAGTAGAAACGCCATTTATAACCCGAACGGGTTTATCGATCGATTTATTTCATTTTAAAAATGAATATAAAAAGAATTGATTTATAAATCTAGTATTTTGAAAGAAAAAAATTATTTTAATATGATAAAAATATAGAACATTCAGTTTTTACTTAAAATTGAAAATAAAATTAAAATCATTTTAAAACAAATTTATAAATATATTATAAAATGATTTGTAATAGGAATCGACAATAATATATATATAATATATATTTAATGGCCTGAATAGAACGCGTCACGCAGCGACCGTTCGCGTATTTCGACCATTAACTTCAAATTGGCGTAACGGAAGATCCGACCGTCAGATTCTTCTAAAACCGGAACCGTTGGGTTCGTATCGAAAAGAACTTTTCAATGAATATAAGAGTTTTGAAATCTAAAGGTTATATTTGGAATTATGTCCAAATCAATTTTAGTAAAGGTCGCTACAAGTGCAGTTCGGTGGCCATTATTGAAAACCGACTGTACAGGCCTCGATAAAATTATTAAAAATATTAATAAATTATGTAAAATCATAATAAATTGTTTGCAAAGTTTTTGGATGAAAAAATTCATATTTGAAATGATAAAAATATATTTTTATCGAAATGAACTAATTAGTAACCAGAATACATCTTTAAATTAAGATTAAATGAAGTTTTCCAATTAATTGATATTTAATTGGAATTAAATAAAATAAATTAGACTTTTGGGTTTGTCATGAACGGTGTTTTAAGTGACATTTGTTCTTGAACCCTATATGAAAAAAATAAATCTTTTAATTAAGATTATTAGAGTTTCCAATTATATTTAGTAATTGAAATAAGATGAAACTGTGAATTGGGTTTATTGCGAGCGGTGTTTAAACGACATTTGTTCTTTAACCTAACTAACAGTGAAAATATGATTCGAAATTTATAAATCTTTTATTAAGATTTAATGAAAAGTTTTCCAAAGTAAAGTTTTCCAATTTAATATAATAAATTGGAATTGAATGGATTTCGATTTAGTAATAATCTTTAATGACCCGGGTTTTACACATATCACTGACATGAATATTGATTGATTGTAAGTATCGTATTTACAAATACGAGTTAAAATCCATATTTTTAATATTTCAAATCATATCAAAAGTTTTAATTGCATTTCTTTTGCATGTATAACAGCATTTATACATACATACACCACAGCATTTAATAAAATCCTCTTTACACATTTCTGTATAATAGCATGGAATTGATAGCGTTTGTTTAAATTCATTTATTGATGTTGAATAGTAACACTTATTCATAGAAAGATTAAATATACAATTTTATTTCACTTGTTTTGTTCATTTTTTTCAAAGGCTTTAGAATTTGAGTTTATGAAAATTTCTTGATTTAAAAACTTATAACACTTGCATAAAATATGCTTTGTCATTCTTTTTAAGGGTATAAGTCCTTATCTTTATTTTAGCAAAAATTCTTGTTTTAAAAAACATGAAGCACTTGAAAATGAAAACATGCCAAAAAACCATTTTTGTCAAAGCAAGTTAAAATGGAAAAATCTTGTGTTCATTCGTTTTGCAAAAATGTTTTCATGTATGTATGTATTTGAATGCACCTTCAATAGTTCTAGGCTAGCAAAGGGAAAATCAAGAAAGATATAGTTTCACATGGCAAATCATTTTTGAATTAAAATTTTCAGTTTTAGAATCTTCTTTGTTTCTTACATAAGATTTTCTGAAATTTCTTTCTTTTTATTTTTCCAAAGTGGTGTTCATTTTGTCAAAAGATATGTGCTAAAGATTTGCAAATCATATGCATTTAAACCCAAGATCCACCTACACTAGATAATTACTTAGGCATAGATTTTCTAGGATTTTTCCCTCACATGGCCAAGATGTTTGCGTACTAGAATTTCATATTTTTGTTAAACCTTTGAAGGCAAGTAAAAGATTTATATATTTCTTGTTAAATCAAATCTTTATGTGAAAATATGATTTAGAAAACCAATGTAAAAACTGAGTTTATAGGGTACAAAAATGGTTGGTTAAACCAAGAAAAGATTGAGAAGAACATGGTTGTGTCATATAGCATTTAAGAAGAGGATTCATAGAAAGGCAATGAAAGGAAAGGGGGTGCATGTGCAGATGATTTCAGGTGAGTATTGAGCTGACGAGAACCATGTGTTTTAGGATTTGGTACTTGGATATTGAGAGAGAAAGGAGTTTTAATATTGGCTTGCATTTGTCAAATCAAAAACTGAATATAGATTTTTGCTCTTTCAAAATCTAGTTATTTAATGCACTCATATTTAAATGTTTTCCTGCACCTATAAATAAACCTGAGCATGCCCTTCATCTCTCACACAACACAAAGCTTTCAAACTAAAAACAGTAGAAGAAAATCAAGTGAGCTTCTAAGCAACAGGTGAGTAAACTCCTCATAATTCTTTTTCTGTCTTAATTCATATGTTGTTCTGTCATAATTCAACATATATTTATATGTATATGATTGTGATTGCATTTCATTGAATACCATACTTATAAATCTGGAAGGGTTGTCAAGACAGTGAACTTTTATGGTGAGTAAACAACTTAAAATCTCTTTTTTAGATTCAACCTATAAGTGCGTTAAAATATATCCATCTGACTTGATTCAACATTTAAGTTATTTATGGGTAAACTCTGAACTAGTTAGATTAAGATGTGAGTATTGAGATACCTGAACAAAAGAAGAGAAACAGCAGTAGTATATAAGTGAGAAATTCCCTCACAAATTTTTCTACTGTTTCATATTTGATTTCCAGAGCATTAGGACTACATGTGTGCCGATCTGTGATTACGGTATTGGAATCAAACATTTTTGTTGTGTAAGGGTTAATACCTGGGAATTGAGAACTTAAAACCTGAGTGTTGGGAGAATGTACAAAAGATAGTATATACTATAAACAGTGGAAATGTTATATGTGTGAGTAAACTATCCATTTTTGTTTTTCTTTGTTTACTAAGTATGTTACTTTATATATATACAATTGCCTTGAAATAAGATGAAACCTGGAATTTGAATTATACTAGAACCCGTAAGCATAAATCAATGAATAGGATATGTGAGTAAATTTTCCCCCTATTTATTAATTTAGTAAGTATATTTGTGCTTATATGGATGGATCTATGTGAACTTAAAAACAGGAAACTAGAATTACACCAAAATAGAAATATAAAAAGTGAGTAAACTGCTCATTTGTTCATTAATTATGTTATGATCTAAACCATTTTATGTGTGTGTGCATTTTTCTAAACATATATGTAGTTACTGCATAGTTTCATATGTGGAAATCTAGAAACACAAAACCGGTGAACAAAGAACTAAAACAATTTACATATTATGAGTAAACCAACCCCCTTGTATTCATGGTTGTTACCCCATTTGTTATTGATTATTATATGACATGTATGGTTAATTCGATCTATTTGTCAAAACTGAAATTAAAACACGGAAAAGAACCCGAGGTAAAAACAGAGGAGTAAAAACTGAGACAGAGGACATAAAACTATGAGTATTTTATTTTAAACATTTGTATATTTTTTTCTTCTTTCTGTCAGTATTGTTGATTAGTTACCAAGAGGACTGTTGATATTAATTGTAGTTGAACCATTTTAGGTGGCATTCATTTGCTGTTTTGAAATCAATATACCCAACATGTCATCACACATGTATGGTTAATATACTTTAAAACAACATGTAAAGAAAGAATGAAGGTAGGAAAGAAGAAATAGGATTAAGGCTGGGTATTTAGATTTGGACAGCCATACCAATCCTTGGACGAAAGGCTAATGCTTGGTAAAAGAAACAATAGAAGAAACTAAATTAGATGAATGGAACAGAGAAGTATAAGAAAGATAAGCAAATGGAGACCAAGATAGGATAGAATAGTGCTTCACGTTGGGTAGACGCCACTGTTGTTTGAATTCTGTTGTTGATGATGCCCTAAAAATCCGCATGTTTGTGCTGTTCATAGTAAACAGATTGTGTAGTGGATATAGTCAAAGTCCGTTGCATGGAGCTGTGATTAAATCACTTTAACTGGGCAATGGAAGAACATCTGGTGCATGGGTGTAACAAGTACATGGACATGGGTTTTTGTGTAAAGAAACCAGGGCGTTTTCATGAACACTAGGTTCGGTTTGGCCAAAACGTGATAGAAAAAAATAGAATAGAAATGAAGGATAGAAAGAACTCAATGAAAAAGCAAGAGAAAATAACAGTGAAGGTGAATACATTGAAAGAAAGGATGGATATTAATGGAAGAAATGGGTACTTGGAATTGGCACTTGCATTACCTGTAAAGGAAAAGAGGCTGTTGACAATAAGGGCGCGCAAGTTTTATTTCCGTGAGCTATTGATAGGATTTGGGTTTGGCCCATATTACAAGTAAAAAAAAAATTTGGTTTAAATTGAATAAAATAGGAATAGTTTATTTACTCTAAAAACTGCTAGTTTAAACTGATGGCCTAAATTTCCTGTCACGTTATAACTGGTTGTATATATACCATTCTGTATTGTATAAATAAGAACGGTGTTTGAAATCATGAGTAGAGAAATTTAAAAAGAATTTTATTTAAATTTCTGTATAGAAAGAAGAAGTGAATCAGGATTAACGCTGTTTTGTCGAGATCTGAAATTAAAGTACAGAAGCTAAAATTTTAAATTAAATTTTAATGTAATTTATAATTAAAATTAGAAGGGTTTCAAATAAAAAGATTCAAGCTTTAAAGTCAACAAACAGGAAGTCGATTAGGTATAGAAGCTCAGATATGCTTTTGATAAGACTCGAGAAGTTAGCATAGAAACGAAATTTTGTTAAATTATAAATCTGGTTTATAATTAGAATTGATCTTCTAATGAAAATATTTAAACTGTAAAGTCAATGAAAGGGAAAAACCATATTCATACACTAGAAGTGTCTGCTAACTGGATTTTTCTGATGCAAGAAAATTGATATATACTGTTCTGTATTGAATAAGAACTGTATTTTTCTTATTCATGTTAGATAAATTTATGAAGAAGATTTATTTCTATTGGTATAAGAAATAGATCAAGAGTAAGGGATCAGAGGAAATTTGACGAGAGGAATTCAAAGTGTAAGAGCTGTAAAGAAATTTATAAATCATAAATTTAATTCAGTTATGGATATTCAGATCAAGAAGTGATTATGAGATATAATTTCTCAAGAACAATGTACTTATTCATTTTTGAAGTTGACAAACGAGATGGAAAGAAAAACCAGTGCAGCGCGCACACTAAAATGGTCAAATTCTAAGACATGATCAAAATGCCAGATATAGGCAAGATGATCGTATGCTATTTAGTTTGTCTGAAATTATCGATGTAAATTAGATTATAGCCACGATAGATCAATAATTTTAAAAAGAAAATGTTCGTTAATCATTGCAAAGAGACTGAAATTTATATTTCACTTTGAATTGATTATACGTTGCGCGTCAGGGACTATTGAAGATAATAGAAGACATAGTTGTGCAAGGACTATTTTTAAATAGTGCCTTCGGTTTGTCCAATCCCAGGACAACTTGTATGGACGAATGTCTGACAAAGTAATTATAAATGGTCACGTACGTTGATCTCTTCAAACGTGTTTATATGGTGGCAGAGGAATTCGTTTCTCTCGCTGTATACCTATAATATATTTTTGGGGAAGTTAATTAATGATCGGGAAGTTTTGACGGTGTGGCATTCAAAGAAAATAAAGAGATGATGATCAAGCGTAAGTCTAGTCTCAAGCCTCACACCCAGGAAATGACAAAAATCGGGCAGGCAGCAAGGCTATGTGGGTCGTTCCCATTAGGGTGTATTGTCACCATCTAGAGAATATTCATATTTGTTACTTTTCATTTCTGTATCTCCTGGGAACTACGGTGGTCATGACAAAAAGCTGTAAGGTGACAATATATTCGATACACTCAAGAGAAATGAGTGGTCAGTCATGTGTGGCCCGGGTTGCAAGAAGTTCTTGTTCAACCCAGTGTATTCGGATCGGAAGGTGGTTCCATACCTTGTCATAGTTGGAAATCCAATTTCCATAAGCGCCAAGCGGTTTTTATTTGTATACTATATAGGAGAATGTGAGATGCAAGCATTCTTCTAGATTCTAATTTATTTGTGAAAAACTTATAGACACTATGATAATATATGATTTCAAGTATACAAAGTGTTTTGATCTCATAAGGCAAAAACCCGTTCCGTATTCACGGCGTGGTCTTATGAGATATTTTTATTTTTTAATCTGTTTTAAAACTATTTACTTTACTCATACCAGTCCCCTGACTGACCCGGAGTTTATTTTTCTATGTTTTCCCTTAAACTCTTGGGTATTCATAACGCTTGTTATGAATAGACAAGTGAATCAGGATTGGATAAAACCTGTGAAGCTGGATGAAGATCTTCCTGTGTGCTGGTCCATCTATCTACTGTATAATTAAGTCTATCAGTTGATCATCTATGATATGTATAATTAAACCTGTACTATGAATGATTGTTATCACCAGATATATGATACTCTGATGTAATCTGTACCGCTGTGTAATATTATAAAGTATCATCTTTTTGTGAAAATTCTGCTGAGAGATTCTGATGTTTCTGTGTTTTTATCTTCTATCTTTTCTTATTCTTATTAATGGCATGACTTTTGATGTGTTCGAAAGTTGGGTCATTACATAATTGAGATGAGATTCTGTAGAAGAAGACCGTTACTATATATGGAATTTAAGAGGCTTTGTCGTTATTCCATTTATATTATTAGTCTGATACAGAAATTTATATCGATTATATATTGATTTGATTTCTGTGAAAATTTCATATTTAATGGAATATGATTTTGGGGTTTATCGTAAACAAAGTTTTTAAATGACAATTGTTCTTTAACCCAGTTAAAGATAAGATTTATTTCTTAAATTTGAAGAATCATAAAGTATGATTGTTGATATTAAAACCCAAATTGGTGTTTTCATGAATCTTTAAAATGAAGATTAAAGAATAAATTTAAAAATTTTATCTTTGAAAAAATTAATGGGAACCTTTCCCTTATAAATGTGAATGTTTTATTTAAAAGTATATTCTGAGTTGGAATAAGGCGTATGATGTGTTTTTATAACACTTGTTTATTGATTATAAAATACACTAGTTATTCGAAAAGACCGGATTCAACCCATTCTGAATAATTAATACGACGATCAAGAGTCGAAGATGAAGACGGTGGTTGAAGACCGGAGGTCTTCACATCATTTGGATGGTTACAGATGTATTGATTGGGCGGCCACCCAAGACAATGTAATAGTGGTGATCGTCCAGATGTACTTGGAGATCAATGGATATGCGAGAACCTCTCTTCTGTATTGGACATATGGGGAGGAATAAGGTGTCTCCGGTTTCGTTCAGACCTAAAACGAACTTGTAAATAGACGGTATGTCTGACGTTGTATTCCTTGATGTTGTATTCGTTGATCTCTGCTAAATATATATATGTTTGGTGGCGAAGAATTTATTCTCTCGCATAACACCCTTCTTTAAGACGTACGAGCTTAGAGGTTATATATTGGTAGAAATCAATGGTTTGGTATGGATTGACAATGTGGCATGCTAAGATGCAGTTGATCAAGGCTTTTGTTGAAAAACAAAGCCTTGTGGTTGATGATCAAAGCACAGCTTTATTTAGCATAGCTTTGTGTAGCGATACTTCGCGAGCCTCACACCCCGGTATGAACCAGAAACGGGAGAAGGAACCCAGGGAGGATATGCGTTTCTTTCTAGCTAGAATTGGTGTCAGGGTTTTTACAAGGCCCGACATTTTTACTTATGTGGATGATGGATTTCGAGGCACCTCGGATACTTGAGTCCCTAGTGGCTCTATTTACGCCACATAGGGCGGGGAAACGTATTGTTCAGGCATAACTAATCCACTAACATATGTGTGGACCGGCCCTAGTGCTCCTTGGTGCAGTTGCGGCTGTATCCTAAGGCACGGGGTAGAGTGTCTCGAATTCGGTAAGGACTATTTTTTTGGCTTGGTTCATCATGGAAGTTCAACTTCCAATACGACACCATACGGTTTTGACTGTATAACTAGTATGGCGACATAGTATATGGTAGTTATGCCGTCTATGATTGATACATTATGATTGAAACGTTTTTGAAACATATATACACTAGTAATAATATCAATTCCGTTTTATCATATCAAGCATTTTTGACCATTATAATGTAAAACTCTATCCTCCGGTTTGTGTTGCATTGTGTGATGGGACTTGAGTCTTATAATGGTTTCACTTATCTAAAAAGCATTGTGTTGTTTAAAGATTTACTTTACTTATGCACTGGCAATCCAATGGAGTAAACCCGTTCCGTGTTAGCAGCGTGATCATGTGATTAGCCTTATCATTGGATAAGTTAAGAAATATTTCTCATACCAATCCCGTGACTGACCCGTAGTTTGTTCCACTTTGCAAACTCGGGTGCCCTCTTTTGCACATGGGCAGTCGAGTAGCTTATTTTGCAGATTTATTGAGCAGGATTCTGAGTCGAAGCTGAAAGCTATGTCCAGAGCAATGATAGACTTCTGCTATATCAGTTTATTCATTTTCGCTGCGTAGTATTAAATTATCGTAATTTGATCTTCTGTTGTAATATAATTCGATGTACCCTGATATATTCTGTACTCTGATGTAACATTATTGTAATGTTTATAAAAGTCTTCTGTTATTTGTTCTTATGTGTTGTATTCCCAGAGTTACTGTATTCGAGTTTTGAATGGTCTTGGTTGACCTTGCGATCGACTGTACGGATGAAATCCGGGTCGTTACAGTTGGTATCAGAGCTTTGGTTAATTCAAATCTTTGGGTTACAACTCGTTAGAATGGAACAAAAGACTCATCGGAGGTAGGATTAGTAATATCCTATAAAAGAATACTCATTAGAGATAGGATCAGTAGTATCCTAGAATGAGAAAACTCATTAGAGATGGGGTTATAAATGCGCTAGAATGAGTTCAGAGTAACTAGTTTATAATTAACACATTTGTAATTATATATATAATCCGACCTTAGAAAATATGATTTTTGAATATATAAAAGTTATATATATTTGAGAAGTTAATCAACGAATAAAATTATTGAAACCAATAAATGAAAAATAAAAATCATATTGGTTAATTTAACAACTTTTAGTTCCGTTCCTTTTCGAGAATGAAAAGATTTAAGTGGGGGAGATTGTAACAACCCGGAAGTTCTGAACCAATTTAAAATTTTTATTTTAGAAATTTAAGTGGATTTCAAATATTTAAAATAATTTATTTTAAATAATAATGACTAAAAATTTATTTTAATCGAAGTTAAAACAAATAAATTTAATTTAATTATTAAAGAAATTAGAAATAGCACGGTAGTTTGAAAATTTGAATTTTAACTTTGACGGACTGTATAGGATGCAAAATAAACTAGATTTTGGTGAAACCAAAAATATTAGAATCTATTTTTATATATCTTTCCAAAAATCAGAAAAATTGAAAGTTCATAGCGGGAATCAAAATGTAATAACCCGCAAAATCTGGGCCAGTTTAAAATTTTTATTTTTGGCAATTTTAGCGATTTTGAATATTTAAAATAGATTATTTTAAATAATATCGACGAGAAATTTATTTTGAATATAATTCGGCGTATATATTATACGCGTCGTCGTTTGAATATAAATAATTATATATAATTATAAAAGGAATTGAAAATGGCGCGGTAGTTCGATAATTCGATTTCAAACTTCAATTGAATGTAACGGGTGCAAAACAATCCGGATTTTAGTGAAACCAAAAATGATGGAATCTAATTGTGAATATCTTTCCAACGAATCCGAAAGATCAAAATTTCATAATGGGAATCAAAAGATATGTCCAGTTGAAAATTCTGAATAGTCGCTATGGAATTCAGGCCCTTAAAAATGGACATTTTGCAAACGACCTCGGATTTCGACGAAACCACTTTTGTTGGATCCGTGATGTTAAATTATTGCTAGATTCCAAATTTCATAATTTTTCGAATCAATATGTGAGCGTGGCAAAGGAAAACGCGTTTGACCAGTTTCAGTTGATTTTAATCGACAGGAAATTGGCCATTTTTCCAACGGTCTCAGAATTTGACGAAACTAGTTTTTTTAGGACCATATCGTCAATACGAAGCTAGAAAATATTTTTATGGAATTTATAGAGTTAGTATGTGACCCCGGTAATTTGAAATGCACGTTAAAAATTCAATATATAGAGTTAAATGTAAATTCAACGGAAACTGATTCAAACGATCAAATCAACCTACGATATATATCCCTTTGTGTTCGGAATAGGGGTAATATGCTGTGGACGACAGGCGGTGGGCCTCGTTTCGAGGTCGTATGTAAAAGTCAACTTTTTGAAATATAAATTAATTAAATAAATTAAAATTTTCTTTTGCATATACCCCCCCCCTCCCCCCCGTTTATTCTTCAACCCGATCAGAAGGAAAAAAAGGAAAAAAAAAAACGAAGGGAGGGAGGCGCTCCTCCCAGCAGCACCGCCGCGACCCCTTGGCGCGCCGCCACTACGGCGTGGCCCCCCCCTCTTCCCCCATCCCCCAGCTTCTCCTCCTCTTCATTCGACTCCACCGCCCCTCCCATCGCAATCGCGATTTCCCCCTCCTCCGCCATCGATTCGCGAGCCTCCCCCTTCGAAACCCCTGCTCCGCCTACGCCAGCACCGAACCACCCCACCACGACCGCGCCCCCATCTCCTTCTTCTCCCCTTCTAATCGAACCCGATACCCCCTCAAGCCCTAACTCCAATCGACCGCCTCAGCCACCCCTCGATCACCGCACCCCTGTGCACCGTCCGCACTTCCCGCAGCCGCCCTCTGACCTCGCCAGCGCCGCCATAGGCCTTCTCCGGTGGGAAAAATTCGATTTCTTATATGGTGAGCTTTTAAATTATATTTTATTTTGTTAATGAAAATAGAAATTTAGGTTTAAGGAAAATATGGTTTTGGTGTTTATAGAAATAAGATTTTTATTGAGTTAAAGAAATGATTTTTATAAATTAAAAAGATTTAATTTTTGAATTTGAAAGGTTTGATGTATGTAGGAAGTTATAATTTTTAACATAAGAAAGTTTGAATCTTTATATATAGTTGAAATGTAAAAGTGAAAATATACTTTTAAGCGAAGTAAAAATATAATTTTTATAATATAGAATGTAAAAATAGAATTTTTATCTATATAGTGGCGATATAAAAATAGAATTTTTATCCATATGGAGTGATTATAAAAATATGATTTTTACTTCGAGAAAAATATAAACTTTATTTTCATAAAGGCGAAATTTATATTTCTGAAAAGGCGAAAACTTTATTTTTATAAAGGCGAAAACTTTATTTTTATAAAGGCGAAATCAATATTTTTGAAATATAATTTTTATCTATATGACACCAAAGTAAAAATTCGATTTTTATATATTGAATAACGGAATAAAAATTCGATTTTTAAATATATGAAGTGATTATAAAATATGATTTTTAAATTGAAAGTGAATAAATAAAAATGTGATTTTTATTTTAAAGACATCGAAATATAAAAATGTGTGATTTTTATATATATAGTGACTACGGGCAACGAAGATGACGAAGATGGGATAATGAAGAGTCGTGGTATTGGATAGCTTTTGGTGAGAACTTCTCACTCTTCAAATTTCTTTTTCTAGTTATATATATATATACTAGGATGCAGACGGTGCTTAGCAGCACCCGACACCCGTCATCCACAGAACATGGATGGCTTGTTTGTAAAATTGTTTGGTTGTGTAGTTGGTTAGATTATTTGGTTTGAATTGAATTGTTTGGTGAATTGAAATGGATTTGATTGATGTGTGAATGGCGTGGGCCTTCACTAGACCGGGGATAAGGCTAGGCCTCGTCCCGTTTCTAGTATCGTGCCGTTATGCCGCCGAAATTTTCTAAAATATGTTAGAAAAATAAAAATATCATTTTATTGATAAATGAACTGAATAGAAATTCAAGTGTTAAAATAAAATGTTTTATCGTTAAAAATATAATTTTTAACGTGAAAGTGAATAAATGAATATTTATAAACAAATCGGCCGATTTGTTTATATACACTGATTTGACTGATATTGATTGGGTCGATAAATTTTACACGTCGCCCAACTGCACAACTAAAATCTGTGTTGGATTGTTTGAAACCCCACACGGGTGTTGGGATGAAATTTGAAGTTCACTCATCCTGATTGATTAAATATGTCGATCGATTGGTTGACAGGCTGTTATAAGCGTAAGATATCTATATTTGATGCTTATACAGTGTAGTGCACTTTGGTTGATGGTTGATTGCTTATTAATGCTATTATATACATGTGTTGTATGGAATCCATATAATTAACGTTATATGGTGATTGATTGGGCCTCATTCCAATCGGGAAAATAATGAATATTATAAAAGAAAAATTCATGTGTTGAATATAAAAATAGTCATGTGTTGACGATGTTCATGTGTTGAGTGAAATATTTTATACAATGAAATTTACATCTTTATCATATTTAAAATTAGAACTACTTCCTAGTAGAAGTCTAATTAAAATCAAACGATAGATACCATAGTTTTATAAAATATTTTACATAACAAAAATAGTGATGTGTAGACAGTACTCATGTGTTGAGATTAGCCGTGTGTTGAAAGAAATATAGATTCATGTGTTGAATGGAATAAATATTCATTTGTTGAATAGAATAAAGAAGTTGTGAAAAATATAAAGCCGTGTTGATTAGTTTTGCGCCATTTTGAAGTGAACGATATTTATATCGATTTTATTCAAATTGAAATGAATATTATAGCAAATTCGAATTGAAAAGAAAACAAATTTGAATTGAATATAAAAGGACTTCGAATGGAAATGAATATAAAACAAATTCAAGTTGAATTGAAAACGAACTGAAATTTAATTGAATTCGAATCGAATTAAATTGAAATCAATTTGAATTGAATTGAAACAAATTTGAATTTGAATTGAAACGAATTTGAATTCGAATTAAATAAAATGGAAATGAATTCGAGTTGAATTGTAATCAAATCAATTTGAAATTGAATGTAGAAGTTGAATTGTTTTAGAAACAAATTTAAAACGATTTATAAAATTCGTTTTAAATAGAAATCGACGAAATATATATTATATATATAATATAAAGGCCTGAATAGAACGCGCCGCGCCGCGGCAGTTCGAGGATTTCGACCATTTATTTCAAACGGACATTGCGGGAGATCCGACCGTCGGATTCTCCTAAAACCGGAACCGTTGGGTTCGTATCGAAAAGAGCTTTCCAATGAATATTAGAAATTTGAAATGTAACAGTTGGATTTGGAATTATGTCCAAATCAAATTCGAAAAAGGTCGCTGTAAGTGCAGTTCGATGACCGTTGATGGAAATCGACTGTACGGGCCTTGATAAAATTATTAAAAATATTGATAATTTGTGTAAAATCAAAATATGTGAATTGGAAAGAATTGGGCTGAAGAATTCCACATTTGAAAGGATAAAAATAGATTTTTATCGAAATGAACTAGTTTTGAACTGGAATTAAAATCAATTTATTTTTGAAATAAATAAATTGAATTTGAAAGTGATTTTAAAAATAATCAATATTCCCAATACGTGGATTGGACTGGAGTTGAATCGAAATTATCTTCGGGATATTTCGATGTTGGATTTCGTGACTATACAGATATTGTTATGGGAATTTGAAAGATATATTTTATTTCGTTATTTCCAATACGATATTTGTTGGTTTCAGGATTTGATATTGAATATAAGCCGATATATTTTCTATTCAGGGCCTTGTAATTAATATCAAATGTGATTTGGGTTTATCGTGAATCGTGTTTTAGATGACATTGGTTCTTTAACCCAGTTAAAGGCAAGATATCGATTTTTGAGAAGATTAAAACTAAGTAGAGTTTTAATGAATCTTTAATTAGATTAAAAATGTTAATTGATAATTTAAATTATCAAATTTGAAAGGTGATCGAGAATGGAGTATCACCAGTTTTGCTCCAAAGCGATAGTTAAATCTTTAATTAGATTTGAACGTGAAATGGTAATTAATTTTACCGATAACACCGTGGTGTTAGGAATGGAGTATCACCCGTTTTGCTCCATGGGATATATAGGTTGGGATTGGGAAATAAAATAAATAATTACTTCGGTGTGGTTCGCTAATCCCGACTAGTTTGAAATGATATCCAAAGGAAGATTATAGGATAAATTTAGAAGAATTTATCTTGGATAAAATTAATGGGAACATTTCCCTAAGAATGTGATTTTGTGAATAAAAGAATATTCTGAATTGGAATGAGGCGTTTGTTGTGTTTGTGTAACATTTGTTTATCATATACGTGGGTTATTCAGAAAGGCCGGGTTTATGCCCATTCTGAATAACCGATTCGACGAGATGTCGAAGATGAAGACGGTGGTTGAAGACCGGAAGTCTTCACATCGTTTGGGTGATTACTGATGATCTTGATTGGGCTGTACACCCAGGATGAGGGAATCAGTTGGTGATCGTCCAGACGTACTTGGAGATGGATGGATATACGAGGAAAGTGCCTCCGGTTTTGTTCAGACCCAGAACGAACTTGTAAATAGATTGTGTGTCTGACATTGGATTTTATTCTGTGTTGATTGATCTCTATTAAATATACATCTGTTTGGCGGCGGAGAATTTATTCTCTTGCTTAACGCCCTTCTCTGAGACGTACGAGCTCAGAGGTTGTATATCGATGGGCATCAGTCACATGGAGTGAATTGCCATTGTGGCACGCGTAAGTGGCAATTGATCAAGGCTTCTGTTGAAAAGCAAAGTCTTGTGGTTGATGATCAAAGCACGGCCTGTGTGGCGTAGGTTTGTGTATAACGTGAATTCGTGAGCCTCACACCTCGGTATGAGTCAAAAACGGGAGACGGACCGCTGGGAGAGCACGACGTTTCTTTCTAGCTAGGGTGGTGTCAGTGACCTACCAGCCCTGACATTTATATACTTTTCACCTGTGTGGTTGTTGGATACGAGGCGCCTCAGATATAGGTCTGTAAGGACCGGGAAACGTGTGTTCAGGAATTGCCAATCCTCAAAAGTAAGAGAGGACCAGCCCAGCCGATTCCAAGGATCATAGTGGGGTCCTGAGGCATTTGCTAGAGTGTCTCGAACGCGGAGAGGAGCTTGCCCCTTGCCTCGGCTCACGACGGAAATCCAATTTCCAATACGTGATAGTGCGGTTTTATTTGTAGAACCTAGTATGGCGACATAGTGGTATGGGTCATTCATGCCGCCTATGATTGATATTTATGATTGAAATTGTTTTGACACTATACACCTATAATAGTATCAAATAATGTGTTTTAAACGTATCAAGCATGCTTTGGCTGTTATAAGGTAAAAACCCTATCCTCCGGCTTGCGTTGCATTGTGTGATGGGACCTGGGTCTTATAACAGCTTCATTTTTCTTTATTTAGCATTGCGCTGTTTGTTCTATGCACTGGTATTCTTGGGAGGAAACCCGTTCCGTGTTATACGGCGTGGTCCCTTGATTTACCGAACTTTAAAACCAATATTAATAACTGTTTTAGTTCTCACACCAGTCCCATGACTGACCTGGAGTTTATTGTTTTAACCTAAACTCTGGGTGCCCCTATTTTCCACACGGGCAGCTAGTAGTTTTGGTTTTGCAGATTTATATTCACAGGGTCCTGATTTACAGCTGGGACGATGCTCGGAAAGCTCTGTATCCGTGTATCACTTCTAGTTGTGTTTTGTATATTTTTCCGCTACTATGTAATTTATTGTAATCTCTGATAATTGTCGAATGTAATTTATTCAATTATACTCTGTATATTCTTGTATCTGATGGAATTGTTGTAATAGCAATGAAATGTTCTTCCGTTTGCGTTCTATTTTGTCTTGTCCTCAATTCTATCCGTGCTTTCCTTCACGGGGAAGTTCGGGTCGTCTCAGTTTGGTATCAGAGCTTTGGTTTACAGAGCTCGAGAACAAGACACATTAGAACCATACGAAAGAATTCATCAGATATTGGATTAGTAATATCTAATTAGAATGACTCGTTAGAGATAGGATCAGTAGTATCCTAGAACGAGTGTGAAGAGTATATTTTTCAAATGAAGACAAATTTTGTTTTTAAAATTTAAATCGTTTTAAACGTATTTGAATATTTATTTATTTTGAATTTGGACAATCGAGTATATATAGATTTCGCGTATACGCGTCATGAACGTATATTCGAAGTTTTAATATACTGGGTAGATATAGAATCACATTCTAGACATCCGGGGATGATTCTGATGATGGTGCATCATCATCAGTATTCATATTCGAGTTTCGAAGGTGTGATTTTCTATATATTTCCATTAGACTGGTGTGAGAACCAAAACTAATATAGATAGATTCATTGTTGTGAATTGGCATCAAAAACATGATTTTTTGTATATAGGTATCAAAATTATGAGTTTGAAAACTCTAATCCACTAATTGATTGATGTTTGTGTTGTTTGTTTATTTGTTTGCTAATTTTTAACCATTTTGCCTAATTTGATCAAATATTGAATTATATTGAAAATTGGTCGCATTTGCTTGCATATACATATACTTATCTTGAACAGGTCATAGCAAGGAGGCTAGAGCCAGAGAATAAAATTTGTTTGCCCGACAAATAGGTACATGTTTACTACATAATTTACTATTTTGTTTGGGTGATGATGATTTTATGAGCCTATTGGCTGGCCGCTTGGCTTTTTCTTTTTCTTTTTGAGATCTGAAGGACCGGGGAAGCTATTTGAAATTCCCCGATGCTCCCGGTGCAGGGGAGGTTATGGCGAAATTTTTCGAAAATTTAGGGTGTTAGCCAAATTTTTGAAAATTTGAAAATTCTCAGAAACTGAAAAGTTGGAGAACGAAAGCCAGATCGAACGTAGAGTTGATTAATCAAACCACTTTCGACTTTGTTCCTTTTTGGGGACGAAAAGTTTTAAGTGGGGGAGATTGTAATAACCCGCAAAATCTGGGCCAGTTTAAAATTTTTATTTTTGGCAATTTTAGCGATTGTGAATATTTAAAATAGATTATTTTAAATAATATCGACGAGAAATTTATTTTGAATATAATTCAACGTATATATTATACGCGTCGTCGTTTGAATATAAATAATTATATATAATTATAAAAGGAATTGAAAATGGCGCGGTAGTTCGATAATTCGATTTCAAACTTCAATTGAATGTACCGGGTGCAAAACAATCCGGATTTTAGTGAAACCAAAAATGATGGAATCTAATTGTGAATATCTTTCCAACGAATCTGAAAGATCAAAATTTCATAGTGGGAATCAAAAGATATGTCCAGTTGAAAATTCTGAATAGTCGCTATGGAATTCAGGCCCTTAAAAATGGACATTTTGCAAACGACCTCGGATTTCGACGAAACCACTTTTGTTGGATCCATGATGTTAAATTATTGCTATATTCCAAATTTCATAATTTTTCGAATCAATATGTGAGCGTGGCAAAGGAAAACGCGTTTGACCAGTTTCAGTTGATTTTAATCGACTGGAAATTGGCCATTTTTCCAACGGTCTCAGAATTTGACGAAACTAGTTTTGTTAGGACCATATCGTCAATACGAAGCTAGAAAATATTTTTATGGAATTTATAGAGTTAGTATGTGACCCCGGTAATTTGAAATGCACGTTAAAAATTCAATATATAGAGTTAAATGTAAATTCAACGGAAACTGATTCAAACGATCAAATCAACCTACGATATATATCCCATTGTGTTCGGAATAGGGGTAATATGCTATGGACGATAGGCGGTGGGCCTCGTTTCGAGGTCGTATGTAAAAGTCAACTTTTTGAAATATAAATTAATTAAATAAATTAAAATTTTCTTTTGCATATACCCCCCCCCCCCCCCCGTTTATTCTTCAACCCAATCAGAAGGAAAAAAAAAAGGAAAAAGAAAAAAAGAAAAAAAAGAAAAACGAAGGGAGGGAGGCGCTCCTCCCAGCAGCACCGCCGCGACCCCTTGGCGCGCCGCCACTACGGCGTGGCCCCCCCTCTTCCCCCATCCCCCAGCTTCTCCTCCTCTTCGTTCGACTCCACCGCCCCTCCCATCGCAATCGCGATTTCCCCCTCCTCCGCCATCGATTCGCGAGCCTCCCCCTTCGAAACCCCTGCTCCGCCTACGCCAGCACCGAACCACCCCACCACGACCGCGCCTCCATCTCCTTCCTCTCCCCTTCTAATCGAACCCGATACCCCCTCAAGCCCTAACCCCAATCGACCGCCTCAGCCACCCCTCGATCACCGCACCCCTGTGCCACCGTCCGCACTTCCCGCAGCCGCCCTCTGACCTCGCCAGCGCCGCCATAGGCCTTCTCCGGTGGGAAAAATTCGATTTCTTATATGGTGAGCTTTTAAATTATATTTTATTTTGTTAATTAAAATAGAAATTTAGGTTTAAGGAAAATATGGTTTTGGTGTTTATAGAAATAAGATTTTTATTGAGTTAAAGAAATGATTTTTATAAATTAAAAAGATTTAATTTTTGAATTTGAAAGGTTTGATGTATGTAGGAAGTTATAATTTTTAACATAAGAAAGTTTGAATCTTTATATATAGTTGAAATGTAAAAGTGAAAATATACTTTTAAGCGAAGTAAAAATATAATTTTTACAATATAGAATGTAAAAATAGAATTTTTATCTATATAGTGGCGATATAAAAATAGAATTTTTATCCATATGGAGTGATTATAAAAATATGATTTTTACTTCGAGAAAAATATAAACTTTATTTTCATAAAGGCGAAATTTATATTTCTGAAAAGGCGAAAACTTTATTTTTATAAAGGCGAAAACTTTATTTTTATAAAGGCGAAATCAATATTTTTGAAATATAATTTTTATCTATATGACACCAAAGTAAAAATTCGATTTTTATATATTGAATAACGGAATAAAAATTCGATTTTTAAATATATGAAGTGATTATAAAATATGATTTTTAAATTGAAAGTGAATAAATAAAAATGTGATTTTTATTTTAAAGACATCGAAATATAAAAATGTGTGATTTTTATATATATAGTGACTACGGGCAACGAAGATGACGAAGACGGGATAATGAAGAGTCGTGGTATTGGATAGCTTTTGGTGAGAACTTCTCACTCTTCAAATTTCTTTTTCTAGTTATATATATATATATACTAGGATGCAGACGGTGCTTAGCAGCACCGGACACCCGTCATCCACAGACCATGGATGGCTTGTTTGTAAAATTGTTTGGTTGTGTAGTTGGTTAGATTATTTGGTTTGAATTGAATTGTTTGGTGAATTGAAATGGATTTGATTGATGTGTGAATGGCGTGGGCCTTCACTAGACCGGGGATAAGGCTAGGCCTCGTCCCGTTTCTAGTATCGTGCCGTTATGCCGCCGAAATTTTCTAAAATATGTTAGAAAAATAAAAATATCATTTTATTGATAAATGAACTGAATAGAAATTCAAGTGTTAAAATAAAATGTTTTATCGTTAAAAATATAATTTTTAACGTGAAAGTGAATAAATGAATATTTATAAACAAATCGGCCGATTTGTTTATATACACTGATTTGACTGATATTGATTGGGTCGATAAATTTTACACGTCGCCCAACTGCACAACTAAAATCTGTGTTGGATTGTTTGAAACCCCACACGGGTGTTGGGATGAAATTTGAAGTTCACTCATCCTGATTGATTAAATATGTCGATCGATTGATTGACAGGCTGTTATAAGCGTAAGATATCTATATTTGATGCTTATACAGTGTAGTGCACTTTGGTTGATGGTTGATTGCTTATTAATGCTATTATACACATGTGTTGTATGGAATCCATATAATTAACGTTATATGGTGATTGATTGGGCCTCATTCCAATCGGGAAAATAATGAATATTATAAAAGAAAAATTCATGTGTTGAATATAAAAATAGTCATGTGTTGACGATGTTCATGTGTTGAGTGAAATATTTTATACAATGAAATTTACATCTTTATCATATTTAAAATTAGAACTACTTCCTAGTAGAAGTCTAATTAAAATCAAACGATAGATACCATAGTTTTATAAAATATTTTACATAACAAAAATAGTGATGTGTAGACAGTACTCATGTGTTGAGATTAGCCGTGTGTTGAAAGAAATATAGATTCATGTGTTGAATGGAATAAATATTCATTTGTTGAAAAGAATAAAGAAGTTGTGAAAAATATAAAGCCGTGTTGATTAATTTTGCGCCATTTTGACGTGAATGATATTTATATCAATTTTATTCAAATTGAAATGAATATTATAGCAAATTCGAATTGAAAAGAAAACAAATTTGAATTGAATATAAAAGGACTTCGAATGGAATTGAATATAAAACAAATTCAAGTTGAATTGAAAACGAACTGAAATTTAATTGAATTCGAATCGAATTAAATTGAAATCAATTTGAATTGAATTGAAACGAATTTGAATTTGAATTGAATTGAAACGAATTTGAATTCGAATTAAATAAAATGGAAATGAATTCGAGTTGAATTGAAATCAAATCGATTTGAAATTGAATGTAGAAGTTGAATTGTTTTAGAAACAAATTTAAAACGATTTATAAAATTCGTTTTAAATAGAAATCGACGAAATATATATTATATATATTATATAAAGGCCTTAATAGAACGCGCCGCGCCGCGGCAGTTCGAGGATTTCGACCATTTATTTCAAATGGACATTGCGGGAGATCCGACCGTCGGATTCTCCTAAAACCGGAACCGTTGAGTTCGTATCGAAAAGAGCTTTCCAATGAATATTAGAAATTTGAAATCTAACGGTTGGATTTGGAATTATGTCCAAATCAAATTCGAAAAAGGTGGCTGTAAGTGCAGTTCGATGGCCGTTGATGGAAATCGACTGTACGGGCGTTGATAAAATTATTAAAAATATTGATAATTTGTGTAAAATCAAAATATGTGAATTGGAAAGAATTGGGCTGAAGAATTCCACATTTGAAAGGATAAAAATAGATTTTTATCGAAATGAACTAGTTTTGAACTGGAATTAAAATCAATTTATTTTTGAAATAAATAAATTGAATTTGAAAGTGATTTTAAAAATAATCAATATTCCCAATACGTGGATTGGACTGGAATTGAATCGAAATTATCTTCGGGATATTTCGATGTTGGATTTCGTGACTATACAGATATTGTTATGGGAATTTGAAAGATATATTTTATATCGTTATTTCCAATACGATATTTGTTGGTTTAAGGATTTGATATTGAATATAAGCCGATATATTTTCTATTCAGGGCCTTGTAATTAATATCAAATGTGATTTGGGTTTATCGTGAATCGTGTTTTAGATGACATTGGTTCTCTAACCCAGTTAAAGGCAAGATATCGATTTTTGAGAAGATTAAAACTAAGTAGAGTTTTAATAAATCTTTAATTAGATTAAAAATGTTAATTAATAATTTAAATTATCAAATTTGAAAGGTGATCGAGAATGGAGTATCACCAGTTTTGCTCCAAAGCGATAGTTAAATCTTTAATTAGATTTGAACGTGAAATGGTAATTAATTTTACCGATAACACCGTGGTGTTAGGAATGGAGTATCACCCGTTTTTCTCCATGGGATATATAGGTTGGGATTGGGAAATAAAATAAATAATTACTTCGATGTGGTTCGCTAATCCCGACTAGTTTGAAATGATATCCAAAGGAAGATTATAGGATAAATTTAGAAGAATTTATCTTGGATAAAATTAATGGGAACATTTCCCTAAGAATGTGATTTTGTGAATAAAAGAATATTCTGAATTGGAATGAGGCGTTTGTTGTGTCTGTGTAACATTTGTTTATCATATACGTGGGTTATTCAGAAAGGCCGGGTTTACGCCCATTCTGAATAACCGATTCGACGAGATGTCGAAGATGAAGACGGTGGTTGAAGACCGGAAGTCTTCACATCGTTTGGGTGATTACTGATGATCTTGGTTGGGCTGTACACCCAGGATGAGGGAATCAGTTGGTGATCGTCCAGACGTACTTGGAGATGGATGGATATACGAGGAAAGTGCCTCCGGTTTCGTTCAGACCCAGAACGAACTTGTAAATAGATTGTGTGTCTGACATTGGATTTTATTCTGTGTTGATTGATCTCTATTAAATATACATCTGTTTGGCGGCGGAGAATTTATTCTCTTGCTTAACGCCCTTCCCTGAGACGTACGAGCTCAGAGGTTGTATATCGATGGGCATCAGTCACATGGAGTGAATTGCCAATGTGGCACGCGTAAGTGGCAATTGATCAAGGCTTCTGTTGAAAAGCAAAGTCTTGTGGTTGATGATCAAAGCACGGCCTGTGTGGCGTAGCTTTGTGTATAACGTGAATTCGCGAGCCTCACACCTCGGTATGAGTCAAAACCGGGAGACGGACCGCTGGGAGAGCACGACGTTTCTTTCTAGCTAGGGTGGTGTCAGTGACCTACCAGTCCTGACATTTATATACTTTTCACCTGTGTGGTTGTTGGATACGAGGCGCCTCGGATATAGGTCTGTAAGGACCGGGAAACGTGTGTTCAGGAATTGCCAATCCTCAAAAGTAAGAGAGGACCGGCCCAGCCGATTCCAAGGATCATAGTGGGGTCCTGAGGCATTTGCTAGAGTGTCTCGAACGCGGAGAGGAGCTTGCCCCTTGCCTCGGCTCATGACGGAAATCCAATTTCCAATACGTGATAGTGCGGTTTTATTTGTAGAACCTAGTATGGCGACATAGTGGTATGGGTCATTCATGCCGCCTATGATTGATATTTATGATTGAAATTGTTTTGACACTATACACCTATAATAGTATCAAATAATGTGTTTTAAACGTATCAAGCATGCTTTGGCTGTTATAAGGTAAAAACCCTATCCTCCGGCTTGCGTTGCATTGTGTGATGGGACCTGGGTCTTATAACAGCTTCATTTTTCTTTATTTAGCATTGCGCTGTTTGTTCTATGCACTGGTATTCTTGGGAGGAAACCCGTTCCGTGTTATACGGCGTGGTCCCTTGATTTACCAAACTTTAAAACCAATATTAATAACTGTTTTAGTTCTCACACCAGTCCCATGACTGACCTGGAGTTTATTGTTTTAACCTAAACTCTGGGTGCCCCTATTTTCCACACGGGCAGCTAGTAGTTTTGGTTTTGCAGATTTATATTCACAGGGTCCTGATTTACAGCTGGGACGATGCTCGGAAAGCTCTGTATTCGTGTATCACTTCTAGTTGTGTTTTGTATATTTTTCCGCTGCTATGTAATTTATTGTAATCTCTGATAATTGTCGAATGTAATTTATTCAATTATACTCTGTATATTCTTGTATCTGATGGAATTGTTGTAATAGCAATGAAATGTTCTTCCGTTTGCGTTCTATTTTGTCTTGTCCTTAATTCTATCCGTGCTTTCCTTCACGGGGAAGTTCGGGTCGTCTCACAAAAGTTATGCCATGTTTAATTTTCAGGATAGTCGCTATAGAATTTATATATATTTTTTAATATTAAAAATAGCCATTTTTTCAACCGACCTCCGTTTTCGACGAAACCACTTTTGTTGGAACCAGAATGTCAAATTATCGCTAAGTTTCAATTTTGATAATTTTTAGAATTAATATGTGACCGTGGTAAAAGAAAACATGTTTTGTCGGATTCAATCAAATCGGATCGACCAGAAAATGACCATTTTTCAAATAGTCTCGGAATTCGACGAAATTAGTTTTGTTAGGACCGTATCGTCAAAACAAAGCTAGAAATAATTTTTTAGTAATTTTTAGAGTCAATATGTTGCCCCGGTAAATTAAATTGTACGTTTAAATTAAATATATTGATTTATAATATTAATTTTAATAAAAACTGATCGTAATAGCCGAATTGGGTTATGATACATATTCCATTGTGTCTGGAATGGGGGTATTTGGCTAGGGGCGACATTCGTTGGGTTCGGTTCGAAGTTAGTATCAACGAACAAATAATTTCTTGAATTAAATAATTAAATAAATAAAATAATATGGAAAATACACTGTATAAATACGATGGGAATACTCGAACCCTAATCTAAATCCGTATACTCCAGGCTGTCGCCGTCTTTTCTCCAATGGCCAGTATCCTCTGAAACATACCCTCATCGGTTTCTTAATCCACACGATAATCAATGATGCTCCTTGAGGCAAATTGGTTGACCTTGGCAAGATCTTGGGAATGAACGGCTATGATAGGTTTTAGTGGCACGAGGAGGGAGGAATTGCTCCCCAAACCGTCAGACTTCGAAGGGTTTTCTGGTACACGTGGGGGCGGCGAGTGTCACACAGTTCAGGGCGAGGGTGGAGCACCTCACGGAGGTCAGAGGGGTGTAGTTCGATGGGTGCCACGGTGATCCTAGAGCGGTGCGCAGGTGGATGTTTGACGATGACGAATGGGTTCTCACGGTCTGAAGTAATACGGGAAGAAGACCTTTAGGTGGGGATTAGACATGTAATTAAAAAATTGATTATATATTTAATTAATTATATATGTAATCAAATGTTTAAATACCTATATCTTTTTCAAACAGAAACCAAGTCCGACGAAACTGAAAGCGTTGGAATCGTGTTGACTAGATCTACACAATGAAACAAACCAGATCTGAAATGGAGCATTCTACAATTTTTGAAAAATTCAAAACCATCGGTGTGATTTCTCGTTTTAAAATTAAAATAATTATATATATATATATATATATATATATATATATATATATAGAGAAATATATTTATATTTATATTTAAATTGATTGTGATTGTGTTATTATTATATGCTGTATGAAAATTTGAGATTGATTAATTTTGGATGTGATGTATGGTTAGATCAAAATATATGTTGATCGTTAAAATGTTATCTTCACCATTTTAGTTTAGTATAAAAATATTCATTTGTTAATTACATTATTGTTAGAAATGTAATGTGTATCATTATGGTTAGAAATCTTACATTAGATTATAAACATCATTATGGTTAGAAATCTTACATTAGATTATAAACATCATTATGGTTAGAAATCTTACATTAGATTATAAACATCATTATGGTCAGAAATCTTACATTAGATTATAAACATCATTTTTGTTTAATCATATTTGTGTCAAAACAAATATCATTTTTGTTGAATCCTAAATGTGTCATTTAGTCATTTATGTTATATTGGAACAAATTGTCATTAACGTTATATTAGAACAAAATGTGTCATTTTGTCATTTATGTTATATTAGAACTAATTGTCATTAACGTTGTATTAGAACAAAATGTGTGATTTTGTCATTTACGTTATATTAGAACAAATTGTTATACTAGAACAAAATTTGTCATTTTGTTATTTATGTTATATTAGAACATTTCATCATTTATGTTAAAGGAGTAGAAATTGCAATACAAATAAAGACTTTATTTTATTTGTCATGTTAATGTATAATTTGTAGTCACATTAAAATACCATGTTTATGTTACATGTTTTGTTATTTAAAAAGACATTTTTTATGTTGGATTAGAATAGACAGAAAAACATGTAATATATGTTTATCATTAAAAGACATTTTTCTTTTTTTAGAGTAGAATAAAAAGAATAACAGGTTACTACATATTTTGTTATTTAAAACGATTTTTTTAATATGTTAGATAAGAATAAATAAATTACATTTTTATGTAATGTAAAAAGAATCATTATATGTTTTGTTTATTCAAAACATTATTATTTATATGTTAGTGAATTAGAAATGTCATTATATTAGAAATGTCATCATATTAGAAATGTCATGATTGTCCATTTATTTTGAAATGAAAATATGTTAACGATAAAATTCACATTTTTATCGTATATGTAGAAAAGATTTAAATTGTCCATTTATTTCAAAATGAAAATATGTTAACGATAAAATTCACATTTTTATCGTATATGTAGAAAAGATTTAAATTGTCCATTTATTTTGTAATGAAAATATGTTAATGATAAAATTTCACATTTTTATTTTATATATAAAATGATCATATTTTATGTAATATAAAATATCATTTTATTAGAAAATGTTATGTTAAAATAAGAAATGTTCTTTTTATGGTATTGGAATTAGAGAGATAAAAATGTCTTTTTATTTGTATTAGAATTTGGCAAAATAAGAAATGTCATTTTTATTGTATTAGAATTTGGAAAAATATGAAATGTCCTTTTTATTGTATTAGAATTGATATGACAAAAAGATGTCATTTTTATTGTATTAACATTGTCAAAAATATAAGTATCATTTATGTTCATTTAGAAGTATCATTTATGTTCATTAAGAAATGTCATTTGTGTTCATTTAGAATTGTCAAACATAAAATTAACATTTTTATATGTCATGTATACATTAGTTTTTATACGTATTAAAATTTACATTTTTATATGTTATGTAGATTAGAACATATATTTGTCAAATAAATTTGTCATTTAGATTAAGACATATTTTGTAAATAAATAGATAATTTAATTAGATATGTCATTTAATTAGAAATATCATTTTATTAGAAAATTTATCATAAGTTAAAATATGATTTGTGCTAGATTAAAACATTATCATTATAATGTTAATATGGTAGTGAAATTAAATTATAAATATTTATTTATAATTTAGACAAATGAAAATTGGTTAAAGTGAAGATAATTCAAATTTATTAACCAATGATTTAGTTAAATAAACTGTTTTTGTTTGAAAACCCCACACAAATGTTGGGATGATACTTGACATAAACTAGTCCCAATATTTAACTGTATGTCAATCGATGGATTGACAGTCTGTGATGAGCGTCATTTATTTAGTTTAAATGCTCACACAGTTATAAATTTCACTCTGGATGTGAATGGATTGTTTAATGATTATTTATCATTAGTGTTATATAAAGATGCAATGTATGAAATCCATATGACCGAATATATATGGTTATTGATTAAGTCGCGTTCTAATTCAGAATATTTTTAATAAAACAATATTTTAAAATAAAGAACATCTTTTAAAAGAAAGAATATTTTAAAATAATGAATATTTTAGAATAATATTCAATGAAGAATAAAAATATTGACATGTAAAGCCGACCTAAGTAGAAACGCCATTTTTAACCCAAACGGGTTTATCGATCGATTTTATGTCATTTTAAAAATGAATATAAAAAGAATTGATTTATAAATCTAGTATTTTTAAAGAAAAAATAATATTTTTTAATATGATAAAAATATAGAACATTCAGTTTTGACTTAAAATGAAAATAAAATTAAAATCATTTTAAAAAAAATTTATAAATATATTTTAAAATGATTTATAATATGAATTGACGATAATATATATATAATATATATTTAATGGCCTGAATAGAACGCGCAGCGACCGTTCGCGCATTTCGACCATTAACTTCAAATTGGCGTAACGGAAGATCCGACCGTTGGATTCTTCTAAAACCAGAACTGTTGGGTTCGTATCGAAAAGAGATTTTCAATGAATATAAGAGTTTTGAAATCTAAAGGTAAGATTTGGAATTATGTCCAAATCAATTCCAGTAAAGGTCGCTGTAAGTGTAGTTCGGTGGCCATTATTGAAAACCAACTGTACATGCCCCAATAAAATTATTGAAAATATTAATAAATTATGTAAAATCATAATAAATGGTTTGGAAAGTTTTTGGATGAAAAATTTCATATTTGAAATGATAAAAATATATTTTTATCGAAATGAACTAATTAGTAACTAGAATAAATCTTTAAATTAAGATTAAATGAAGTTTTCCAATTAATTGATATTTAATTGGAATTAAATAAAATAAATTAGATTTTCGGGTTTGTCATGAACGGTGTTTTCAAGCGACATTTGTTCTTGAACCCCATATGAAAAGAGTAAATCTTTTAATTATGATTATTAGAGTTTCCAATTATATTTAGTAATTGAAATAAGATGAAACTGTGAATTGGGCTTATTGCGAGCGGTGTTTAAACAACATATGTTCTTTAATCCAATTAACAGTGAAAATATGATTCGAAATTTATAAATCTTTTATTAAGATTTAATGAAAAGTTTTCTAAAGTAAATTTTCCAATTTGATAGAATAAATTGGAGATGAATGGATTTCGATTTAATAATAATCGAGACGAGATTCTGTAGAAGAAGACTATTACTATATATGGAAATTAAGAGGCTTTGCTGTTATTCCATTTATATTATTAGTCTGATACAGAAATTTATATCGATTATATATTGATTTGATTTCTGTGAAAATTCCATATTTAATGGAAGATGATTTTGGGGTTTATCATAAACAATGTTTTTAAATGACAATTGTTCTTTAACCCAGTTAAAGATAACATTTATTTCTTAAATTTGAAGAATCATAAATTAATGATTGTTGATATTAAAACCCAAATTGGTGTTTTAATGAATCTTTAAAATGAAGATTAAAGAATAAATTTAAAGATTTTATCTTTGATAAAATTAATGGGAACCTTTCCCTTATAATTGTTAATATTTTACTTAAAAGAATATTCTGAGTTCGAACGAGGCGTATGATGTGTTTTTATAGCACTTGTTTATTGATTATAAAATAAGCTAGTTATTCGAAAAGACCGGTTCAACCCATTCTGAATAATTAATACAACGATCAAGAGTCGAAGATGAAGACAGTGGTTGAAGACCGGAGGTCTTCACATCGTTTGGATGGTTACTGATGTCTTGATTAAGCGGCCACCCAAGACAAGGTAATAAGTGGTGATCGTCCAGATGTACTTAGGGATCGATGGATATGCGAGAACCTCTCTTCTATATTGGACATATGGGGAGGAATAAGATGTCTACGATTTCGTTCATACCTAGAACGAACTTGTAAATGGACGGTATGTCTGCGTTGTATTCCTTTATGTTGTATTCATTGATCTCTGCTAAATATATATTTGTTTAGTGGCGGAGAATTTATTCTCTCGCATAACACCCTTCTCTAACATGTACAAGCTTAGAGGTTTTATATTGGCAGGAATCAATGGTATGGTATGGATTGACAATGTGGCATGCTAAGATGCAATTGATCAAGGCTTTTGTTGAAAAGCAGAGCCTTGTGGTTGATGATCAAAGCACAACTTTATTTACCATAGCTTTGTGTAGCGATGCTTCGCGAGCCTAACACCCCAGTATGAACCAGAAATGGGAGAAGGACCCCAGGAAGGACATGCGTTTCTTTCTAGCTAGAATTGGTGTTAGGGTTTTTACAAGGCCCGACATTTTTACTTATGTGGATGATGGATTTCGAGGCGCCTCGGTTATTTGAGTCCCTAGTGGCTCTATTTACGCCCCATAGGGCCGGGAAACGTGTTGTTCAGGCATAACTAATCCACTAACATATTTGTGGACCGGCCTTGGCGCTCTTAGGGCGCAGTTGCGGCTATATCCTCAGGCACGGGCTAGAGTGTCTTGAATTTGGTAAGGACTATATTTTGCCTTGGTTCGTGATGGAAATCCAACCTCCAGTATGACACCATACGGTTTTGATTGTATAACTAGTATGGAGACATGGTATATGGTAGCTATGCCGTCTATGATTGATACATTATGATTGAAATGTTTTTGAAACATATATACACTAATAATAATATCAAATCCGTTTTATCGTATCAAGCATTTTTGACCATCATAAGGTAAAACTATATCCTCCGGTTTGCGTTGCATTGTGTGATGGGACTTGAGTCTTATAATGGTTTCATTTTTCTAAAAAGCATTGCGTTGTTTAACGATTTACTTTATTCATGCACTGGCAATCCAATGGAGTAAACGCGTTCCACGTTAGCGGCGTGGTCCTGTGATTAGCCTTATCATTGGATAAGTTAAGAAATATTTCTCATACCAGTCCCATGACTGACCCGTAGTTTGTTTCACTTTGCAAACTCGGGTGCCCTCTTTTCCACATGGGCAGTCGAGTAGCTTATTTGCAGATATATTGAGCAGGATTCTGGATCGAAGCTTAATGCTGTGTCCAGAGCATTGATAGACTTCTGTTGTATCAGTTTATTCATTTCCGCTGCATAGTATTAAATTATCGTAATTTAATCTTCCGTTGTAAAATAATTCGATGTACTCTGGTATATTCTGTACTCTGATGTAACATTATCGTAATGTTTATAAAAATCTTCTGTTATTTGTTCTAATGTGTTGTATTCCCAAAGTTAGCGTATTCGGGTTTTGAACGGTCTTGGTCGATCTTGCGATTGACTTTACGGGCGAAATCCGGGTCATTACAAAAACAAAGAAGGAAAAGGGGTTGAAATGGGTTTCGGGGGTTTTTGGGAATTAGGGAAAAAATCGATGGCATGGATCAATTTATAAAATAAGAAGGGAGACAGGAAGTACACGGCAATAAATTTCATTTTTCATTAATATGGAAGGTAGAATACTTTTTTCACAGCTCAAGAAATAGGCCTGCGTAAATCACCATTTAGGTCTGTAATATCCCGGAAATCCGAGCCAATTTAAATTTTTTGTTTTGGCAATTTTAATGAATTTTGAATAATTAAAATGAATTATTTTAAATAATAATGACGAGAAATTTATTTTGAATATAATTAGAACATATATTTATTTGAATCGTCGTTAGAATATAAATATTTATTTTTAATTATAAAAGGAATTGAAAATGGCACGGTAGTTCAAAAATTCGATTTCAAATTTCAAACGAATGTACAGGATTCAAAATACACTGGATTTTAGCAAAACCAAAAATATTAGAATTTATTTGAGAATATCTTTCAAACGAATCCAAAAAATCAAAATTTCATAGCGGAAATCAAAAGTTACGTCCAGTTGAAAATTCAGAATAGTCACTATGGAATTCTAGCCCGTAAAAAAGGAAATTTTGCAAACGACCTCTGTTTTCGATGAAACTACTTTTGTTGGATCCGGGGTGTCGAATTATTGCTAGATTCCAAAATTCACAATTTTTCGAATCAATATGTGAGCGTGGTGAAGTAAAACGTGTTTTGGCAGTTTCAGTCAATTTCGATCGACCAGAAAATGGCCATTTTTCAAACGGTCTCAGAATTTGATGAAATTCGTTTTATTAGGACCGTATCGTCAATATGAAGATAGAAAATATTTTTCGGGAATTTTTAGAGTCAGTATATGGCCCTGGTAAATTGAAATGCACGTTCAAATTCAATATATAGATTTATATTTTGATTTTGACGGAAACTGATCAAAACAGTCGAATCAGCTTACGATACATATCCCGTTGCGTTCGGAATGGGGGTAATTAGTTATGTACGACAGTCGGTGTAACACCCCGTGTATTCTATAAACAGTGAAATTCACAAATTAAAGTATAATTAATTTCAAAACAAAGAATTAAGGGAAACAGGATACGTCATTGCGTCCGTCTCGGAATTCTTCTTGAGATAGAGTCCGAGTTTGCGTAAAACGGACTCCGTATGAGGGAGATATGGCCTCCGGAAGTTTCAGAATTCAGTTTAATATTCAAACAGACAGAAACAGTTCAGAACGAGTTCAAAATTCAAAAAAATCGGACCCAGATTGGGCTGGGCGGGAATTTTCCCGCCCAAGGCACCCAGGTCGATTGGGTAGTCGACCTGGGCCACCCAGGTCGACTGGGTAGTCGACATGGGGCACCCTGGTCGACTGGGTAGTTGACCTGGGGCACCCAGGTCGACTATGTAGTCAACCTGGGGGTCGACTGGGTAGCCGACCTGGCCCCTGAGCCAGGTCGAACCCAGACCCTCCTGGCTGGCCTGGTCTGTGCTTGGCCGAATTTCTGAGCTTTGTCTTGTCACTAGGGCTAGGTGTCAGCTCTTGATTGGTTACTCTTTCAAACGAACGGCTAATATTAATCTAAGCTCCATCGACGGCTTTAATCAATTCACAAACTCTATAAAAAGGACCTAAGACTCCACCTAATTCACACAAATAAAAATGAGAATGGGACCGTCATGCTGCTGAAGAAAGACTAGAAGTAGCCGTCAAAATTGAGAGACAATTAGGAGTCGATTCAAAAGCTTAAAGCCACGACAATTAAATCAAAACAACGCCTACAACAACGGATAGCATCTCCAAATTCAGAATCCTGAATTGAAGATTCATCATACGTTGTAAGTAGAGTGCTATTCCGATGTGAATGAATAATTGAGTTTTGATTTGTGTAAAATGAGAAATGGAATTGTACTTAATTTTTGGTGGTGATAATTCATAATTGTATGTTGCTATGATTCTAATTATATATAGATTTGCGATGTTGTGGTATAATGATGTTAGACCTATTGGATATTTGCAAGTATATGATTCATGTTGAAAGTTAACGACTATATGTTTGTGGTAGTTTATTACAACAAAGTTGAGATTCATGCAAGTATATGATTCACTATTATGCCAACATGACTTTAGATCCTTCTATGTATATTTTTATGATCATGTTTAGTGTGGTTGGATCCATTTGGATATTATGATTCATATGAATTTACGTTAAAATAGGAATTATGATTCTAGTGATAAAAAAGACATACTTTTGTATTAGTGACAAAAGTAAGCATCTTTGTGAACTTGTGTTGACTCTATGAACATGACTAGATTGCGTTTGGTGTTATGCCTAATTGTAAATATGTTTTAGGCCTATGTTGTTATCAAAATCATATGATAATATATGCGACACATAATTAAGTTAGATTCACATTTTAAATGCAAGTTTACATGACTAGATTTAAAACCATGATTCGTGTTTAAGTATGTTTTATGTTAAGATTATATGCTATTACAATGCAAGTTCACAAGTGCCTAATTTATGTTAATTAGATCGTTATGTTGCAAGTTCATGCGCTCACACACCCCTTTTGATGTTACTTAGAAAATATAAACACCATGTTCTGAGCCTCCCCTATTTCATCTGGCTAAGTTGGGCTTAAATGTTAAACCCAACATATGTTATATTGTAGCGAACGTATAAAACGGGGGTAATGACGTTGAGTTATAAATATTAAACATATGTGTTGGCATGTTTGACGCATGCCAACGACCTTGAGAACATTTAAGTGGTATAAATTAATTTTACCCAATAAAGATGAATTTGAATAATGGGCTGCAAATATTTACATATAAAAAGAAAAGAGACAAAATATGTAACTTAGAAAATACGATGTGTTTAACCCGAGGTTGGATTGAGTTGTGACATAAACCTGCCCGGAACCGCCAGGCAGTCCAGTAGTCACAACAATACCTATCCAATGTGGGTGGTTAAACATTGAGCGCAATAAAGACCCGAGGTTAGACTGAGTTGTGACGTAAGACTGCCCGGACCCAACCGGCAACAGGCAGTCACAATAATACCTGTCTAATGTGAGTGGTTGAGGCTTTAATAAGACAATTAAGGCTGAGTCAGGATTGATAGGATTAAGTAAATTGAATTAATACTTAATCAAATTAAACATGCTAAACTATACAGACTGATTGGGGGTTAGGTTTATACAGAACACTTAACCAACTTAGCATGTTGGCTAGAAATAGAAAACCTAGTAGCGGGGGACCCTTTTCAGCAGTAACCCTATAAGGTGTATCAGGATACCCTGAACTAGGCAGGGTGGGGCACGATTACTGGGATGACTGTAAGAGGTCAAATCGACGGCGTTGGTGCAACAGTGTAGGTTCTAACGGGGTGCAGGCATGCACACACTCTGGCGTAGAGAAATTAGGCACTGTGCACCAGTAGTATACCTGTGCATTCTAGAATTGTGTCGGGCCGCCACCATGGGACTTGATACACCCCATGGTGGGACCAGCATAGGTAACTACAACATCAGGGGCCGTAAGACAAATGTAACTATGCGAGTAGGAGCCGATCATTAGAAATGGATCACTTCACCCTGATTATGGGGTGCCTGTTGGGAAATAGTTTATAGGGGTGCAGAGATTAATACGGGTTACGATAGTATATTTGACTCTAGACAACTTAACTTAGCTTATAGTGATTTCCCATTTTCCAGTTTGTACTTATCATGCTCATTTCCTTATTAATAGACTGAATAGTCCTAGACTTACTCAGGCTTTATGTCTGACTCTACTTTTCTTTCGTCTTCTTTTCTTTCGTCCCCCCCCCCCCCCCAGGTCCACAGGAAGGGAATACCGCAGCTTGACCAGTTTTCACATCCAGCTTGAAGAGAAAGAATGTATTTCTTGGATCTCTTTCGTTTTGGACTATGGCTTTGGATAGCACTTATGGGGACTTATGCAATTTATTTATGTTTTTATGCTTCTTTAAGTTATGAAATCAAGACAGTTATGAAAATGTAATGTTTTTGGAAGTATTTTGAGACAATTATGGCATGGTTTGTGTAACACGTATTTTGATGAAATAAAAGTTGCTGTTGTTTTCCGCTGTTCAAAAATACGTGTATTTATATCCGTCTTGTGTATCTGTGACTTATACTTATAAACCTCCACCAAAATTAGGGCATTCCCTTTTAGAGTGACCCTAACGGCGGTGGGGTGTTTCACTTGGTATCAGCGCATGGTTTACCAGATAAGATAAAAAGTTTTGAGAATTAGTTTTAAAAAGAAAACTTAAAGAAGCATTTTTAAAGATAAAATATTATTTTATTTTAAAAAGGCATAGTCCCCCAAAGCCATAGGTACTATCTTTTATCCTTCGTTTTGAATCTGTCCTTTTTGTTTCAGCATGTCCGAAGAGCTTAACTTGCCAGAGGGTGTACCAATACCTGGTTGGTTTGGACGATTCTTAGAAGCAAGGGCCAATCAGCCAGGTCCCACTGTTCCTCCTCCCCCAGCTGCAGGAATTTATCCAGCTGCAGCAGCACCTCCTCCTCCACCTCCTCTGCGTGTTAATGCTTTTGCTAAGATATGTAAAGATTTCAAGGCTATGGAAGGGAAGGACTTTTATGGAATCGAGTCCTTCGTGGCAGCCAGGAATTGGCTGAAGGAAACCGAGGACTTATTCGTCATCTTTGAGGTAGAAGTTAGACAGAAGGTACAACTGGCAGTATGGCTACTTAAAGGTGAGGCTTCCTACTGGTGGGAAGTTACCAATGCAGAAAGACCAGTGGAAACATGGGAGGAGTTTAGGGCAAGGTTTGAGGCTAAATTTCTCTCAGAAGCTGAAAGGAGTCTTCAGTTGGAGAAATTCTTATTTCTTAAGCAAGGGAATATGACAGTCAAAGAGTACGTTAATCAGTTCGATCAGCTGGCTAGGTTTGGACTGGACCTAGTCAACACTCCGCACAAGAAGGCTCTTCGCTTTATCAAAGGATTGAATGAGCCATTACACAGATTGGCCATGACCAATATACCTATGGGGGCTACGTATGAAAGGTTGGTGCAGATGACATTGCTGAACGAAGAGGATAAGGGCAAGAAGGAGGCAAAGGCATAAAGCTCTCAAGGGAAGAAAGAGGGTTTACAGCCTAAGAAGACAGACTTTAAGAAGGGCGGGAAAGGCAACAAGTCCCAAGAGAAGAGGAAGTGTAATTTCTGTGGCAAAGTGGGGCACTTAGTGAAAGATTGCTGGAAAAAGAAGGCCAAGATGAATGGTGGGTGCTTTTCTTGCGGTGAGATAGGCCACATAGCTAAGGATTGCCCAAAGAAGCGAGGGCAGGGGCAGAGGGCTGGATCCACCTCAGGGGCACAGGTTCATGTGCTAGAAGCGCCACCTCTACAACAGCGAGGTATAAATACTTCTGTAGAAAGTGTAGTTTATCTTTATGATCGCTCAGTTCACACTTTATTTGATTCTGGCGCATCACACTCCTTTATTTCATCTGCTTTAGTAGAATCTCTGCACTTAGAAACTAGTATGGTAGAGGACCACTTAATTGTTTCAAATCCAATCGGGGGCCCAACTCATTTGTCTATGATCTGTGTGGGATTGAAAATTTTTATTCTAAGCGTAGAATTAAGAAGTAGTTCCTTTGTTTTGGGCTTCTCGAGATATGGTTTGATTTTGGGCATGGATTGGCTATCCAGTAATGGTGCCGTCCTTGATTGTGAGAAAAGGGTGGTAAGGCTTCTGACCTAACTCAGTAACACTCTGGAAATTACTTGTAATCCCTCGTATGCGGTTATGCTTAGTTATCTTGAATCGCTAGATGCTTCTGTTGAGTGTTTTCAATCGGTTAGAGTGGTCCGTGAATATCCGGATGTCTTCGAAGAAGTGAAGGGCTTACCTCCGAAGCGGGAGATAGACTTTCGCATATATCTTGTAGATAATGCAAAGCCCGTTGCATTGCCCGATAGACGCATGGCTCCACGGGAAAGGAAAGAACTCAGTAAACAGGTTAAAGAGCTTCTAGAGAAGGGGTTCATTAGAAGGAGCATTTCAGAATGGGGCGCTCCTGTGGTGTTCGCCACAAAGGCGGATGGTTCACTCCGTCTATGTGTTGACTATAAGGAGCTTAACAAGCTAACGAAAAAGAATAGGCACCCTCTCCCCAGAATTGACGATCTGTTTGATCAGCTTGTAGGAGTGTCAGTTTTCTCCCAACTCGATTTAGCGACCGGATTTCATCAGCTAAGGGTAGCTGAAGATAGCATCGATAAGACAGCATTCAGAACCCCAGACGACTTCTTTGAATAGCTTGTCATGCCTTTTGGCTTGACAAACGCACCCGCTTACTTTGTGGACCTGATGAGTAGGGTGTTCAGAGAATTCCTCAACAAGTTCGTAGTGGTCTTCGTAGACGATATCTTGATCTTCTCAAAGAGTGAAGAAGAACATGCTCAACACCTAAGGGCAATCATGGAAACTCTGCGAGTTCATCAGCTAAAAGCCAAATTCTCCAAATGCCACTTTTGGAGAGAGGAAGTAAGGTTTCTTGGGCACATAGTATCCATAGAAGGGTTAGCTATGGACCCTGCTAAGGTAGTAGCGGTATAGGATTGGAAGACACCAAGGAATGCAACTAAGGTCCGAAGTTTTCTAGGACTAGCCAGTTTCTACCGAAAATTCATAAGGGATTTCGCGAAAATCTCAGCTCCACTCACAAGGCTAACAAAGAAAATCTAGTGTTCAATTGGGACTTGGATTGTGAGTTGACTTTCCAACACCTAAAAAGGGCTCTTACAACAGCCCCGGTTCTGACTCTGCCAGACGGAAGCAAGATGTTCACAGTTTATACTGATGCATGTGGGACAGGACATGGCGCTGTCTTAATGCAAGAAGGAAGGGTAGTAGCTTATGGCGGGAAACAGTTGAAAGTGCACGAAAATAACTACCCAACCCATGATCTCGAGTTGGCCGCCATCGTCTTTGCACTTAAGTCTTGGCTACACTATCTCCTAGGTGAGAAATTCGAACTGTATACTGACCATAAATCTTTGAAGTATCTCTTCTCGCAGAAAGATCTTAACTTGAGGCAACAGAGATAGATGGAGTTTCTTGCCTCGTACGATTTCGAGATCTCCTACACTCCGGGCAAAGGCAACGTAGCGGCAGACGCGTTGAGCCGAAAGAAACTGACCCTAAGCCCACTGTTTGTTGAAAGGCAAAGCCTAGAGTTTATAGCCAGCTTTGACTTTTGGCCCTCCTCCGATTTTGTACCGGGCTTTCTAGCATCTCTCGAAGTACGCCCGACTTTAGTGGACTCAATAGGGACAGCACAACGCGAAGACCCTCATCTTGTGGAGACGATTGATAGGCTAATTAGGGGTGAGACTTCAAGTCACCTCAACAGATACTCCATCGACGATAAGGGTTGGCTAGGCGAGACGGAAGACTATGCGTCCCACAGACAAGGGATTTAGTAAAAACGGTTCTCGAGGAAGCACATCACTCCGAGATGACGATACATTCAGGCGGAGATAAAAGTTACAAGGACATAAAGAGAACTTTCTTTTGGAGCGGCATGAAGAAGGACGTGGCAGATTTCGTTTCTAAGTGTATGACTTGCCAACATGTTAAGGCGGAGCAGAAGAAGCCTGGCGTTCTGCTCCATCCTTTAGAGGTCCCGCAGTGGAAGTGGGATAGAATTTCAATGGACTTCATTGATGGGCTTCCCAGGTCTAGAAGAGGCAACACTAGCATTTGGGTAATAGTGGATAGGCTTACTAAAAGCGCCCACTTTTTACCTGTTAAGAGTAAAAGGACTTCCTCATCCCTAGCATCTCTTTATCTCAAGGAAATTGTTCGAGTCCATGGAATACCCTCCAGCATTGTTAGTGACCAAGACCCTATCTTCACAAGTGAGTTTTGGCGGAGTCTGCAAGAAGCGGTAGGCACATAGTTATGCTTGAGTACAGCCTATCACCCCCAAACTGACGGCCAGACGGAAAGAGTGAACAGAGTTTTGGAGGAACTTTTTAAGACCATGCGTCCTTGACTTCGGAGGCACATGGGAAGACCATCTTCCTTTGGTGGAATTTGCCTACCACAATAGCTACCAAGCCACCATCGGAATGGCGCCCTTCGAAGCTTTATATGGAAGACCGTGCCGATCGCCCACTTGTTGGTGGGAGTCTACTGATAAGCTCATACTTGGACTAGATATGATCCGAGAGACTTCAGAGAAAGTAGACTTGATACAAAGAAGGATGAAGACGACCCAAGATAGATAGAAATCCTACGCCGACAAGAGAAGGACCGACCTTGAATTTGAGGTTGGGGACAGAATTTTTCTTAAGGTATCTCCTCTAAGGAACGTTGTTTGTTTTGGAACCACAGGGAAGCTAACACCAAGGTTCGTAGGGCCGTTTCCTATTATCGAGAAAATTGGGAAAATGGCCTATAGATTAGAGCTACCTGAAAAACTAACTGGAGTTCAGAATGTCTTTCATGTTTCACACCTCCGAAAATGTCTACATGAATCTGCTGAAGTGGAAGAGCCAAATATCCTTGAGGAAGCTAAAGTGGAACGCGAAGGAACCGTGAGGAAAGTACCAACACGCATCTTAAGAACTGAAGTGAAAAAACCGCGAAGTCAAGCTCGTCAAAGTTCAGTGGAGCGACGCCGAGGAAGACGCAACTTGGGAAACTGAGGCTAGAATACGCGCAGCCTACCCTTTTCTTTTTGAGGGTACATCTTTGATCTTTCTTTTTCCTAAAGTTGCGCTTTTATCTATCTTTTAGGATATATCTCCTCGGCCTTATCTTTTAGGTAGAAACCCTTTGGATGAAAACACGTAATTGAAACATGTTATGGATGATGGCTGCAAGTGGTTGCCAGTGATTGCTAGTGGTTGCTCGTGGTTGCATATACACACACAATCTAGGTTTTAGATCGGCTCAGTCACCTCATATTGCATATGCATATATGTGTTTGCATTCGTATATGGTTGAAGTTTAATGTGTTGTCATATGGATTTTGCATTTATATGAATGATTGTGCACTCATGTAGAATCATGAATAGGAAAATTTGCATACATAATGGATTCATGACACTTACATAATTTGCATTAAGGAGGTCAACTAAATCAGTAGACCGCCTGATTTTGCATTAGATAAGTACATGTACACACACTTCGCATATGATCATGAAGCATTAGAAGTCTTTTAAGGACAATGGATGCTCATGTTTGATGGATGAGTAGATGGACGTTTGGATGTTAGGATATACATTCTTCCTAAACTTGAAGATTTCGAGGACGAAATCCTTTTAAGTGGGGGAGAATGTAACACCCCGTGTATTCTATAAATAGTGAAATTCACAAATTAATGTATAATTAATTTCAAATCAAAGAATTAAGGGAAACAGGATACGCCATTGCGTCCGTCTCGGAATTCTGCTTGAGATAGAGTCCGAGTTTGCGTAAAACGGACTCCGTATGAGGGAGATATGACCTCCGGAAGTTTCAGAATTCAGTTTAAAATTCAAACAGACAGAAACAGTTCAGAATGAGTTCAAAATTCAAAAAAATCGGACCAAGATTGGGCTGGGCGGGAATTTTCCCGCCCAAGGCACCCAGGTCTACTGGGTAGTCGACCTGGGCCACCCAGGTCGACTAGGTAGTCGACCTGGGGCACTCAGGTCGTCTATGTAGTCGACCTGGGGGTCGACTGGGTAGTCGACCTGGGGGTCGATTGGGTAGTCGACCTGGCCCCTGTGCCAGGTCGAACCCAGCCCCTCCTGGCTAGCCTGGTCTGTGCTTGGCCGAATTTCTGAGCTTTGTCTTGCCACTAGGGCTAGGTGTTAGCTCCTGATTGGTTTCTCTTTCAAACGAACGACTAATATTAATCTAAGCTCCATCGACGGCTCTAATCAATTCACAAACTCTATAAAAAGGACCTAAGACTCCACCTAATTCACACAAATAAAAATGAGAATGAGACCGTCATGCTGCTGAAGAAAGACTAGAAGTAGCTGTCAAAATTGAGGGACAATTAGGAGTCGATTCAAAAGCTTAAAGCCACAAAAATTAAATCAAAACAACGCCTACAACAAAGGATAGCATCTCCAAATTCAGAATTCAGAATCCTGAATTGAAGATTCATCATACGTTGTAAGTAGAGTGCTATTCCGATGTGAATGAATAATTGAGTTTTGATTTGTGTAAAATGAGAAATGGAATTGTACTTATTTTGTGGTGGTGATAATTCATAATTGTATGTAACTATGATTCTAATTATGAATAGATTTGGGATGTTGTGGTATAATAATGTTAGACCTATTGGATATTTGCAAGTATATGATTCATGTTGAAAGTTATCGACTATATGTTTGTGGTAGTTTATTACAACAAAGTTGAGATTCATGCAAGTATATGATTCACTGTTATGCCAATATGACTTTAGATCCTTCTATGTATATTTTTATGATCATGTTTAGTGTGGTTGGATCCATTTGGGTATTATGATTCATATGAATTTATGTTGAAATAGGAATTATGATTCTAGTGAAAAAAAAAGACATACTTTTGTATTAGTGACAAAAGTAAGCATCTTTGTGAACTTGTGTTGACTCTATGAACATGACTAGATTGCGTTTGGTGTTATGCCTAATTGTAAATATGTTTTAGGCCTATGTTGTTATCAAAATCATATGATAATATATGCGACACATAATTAAGTTAGATTCACATTTTAAATGCAAGTTTACATGACTAGATTTAAAACCATGATTCATGTTTAGGTATGTTTTATGTTAAGATTATGTGCTATTACAATGCACGTTCACAAGTGCCTAATTTATGTTAATTAGATCGTTATGTTGCAAGTTCATGCGCTCACACACCCCTTTTGATGTTACTTAGAAAATATAAACACCATGTTCTGAGCCTCCCCTTTTCACGTGGCTAAGTTGGGCTTAAATGTTAAACCCAACATATGTTATATTATAGCGAACGTATAAAACGGGGGTAATGACGTTGAGTTATAAATATTAAACATATGTGTTGGCATGTTTGACGCATGCCAACGACCTTGAGAACATTTAAGTGGTATAAATTAATTTTACCCAATAAAGATGAATTTGAATAATGGGCTGCAAATATTTACATATAAAAAAAAAGTGACAAAATATGTAACTTAGAAAATACGATGTGTTTAACCCGAGGTTGGATTGAGTTGTGACATAAACCTGCCCGGAACCGCCCGGTAGTCCATTAGTCACAACAATACCTATCCAATGTGGGTGGTTAAACATTGAGCCCAATAAAGACCCGAGGTTAGACTGAGTTGTGACGTAAGACTGCCCGGTCCCAACCGGCAACAGGCAGTCACAATAATACCTATCTAATGTGAGTGGTTGAGGATTTAATAAGACAATTAAGGCTGAGTCAGGATTGATAGGATTAAGTAAATTGAATTAATACTTAATTAAATTAAACATGCTAAATTATACAGACTAATTGGGGGTTAGGTTTATACAGAACACTTAACCAACTTAGCATGTTGGCTAGAAATAGAAAACCTAGTAGCGGGGGACCCTTTTCTGTAGTAACCCTATAAGGTGTATCAGGATACCCTGAACTAGGCGGGGTGGGGCACGATTACTGGGATGACTGTAAGAGGTCAAATCGACGGCGGTGGTGCAGCAGTGTAGGTTTTAACGGGGTGCGGGCGTGCACACACTCCGGTGCAGAGAAATTAGGCACTGGGCACCAGTAGTATACCTGTGCATTCTAGAATTGTGTCGGGCCGCCACCATGGGACTTGATACACCCCATGGTGGGACCAGCATAGGTAACTACAACATCAGGGGCCGTAAGACACATGTAACTATGCGAGTAGGAGCCGATCATTAGAAATGGATCTCCTCACCCTGATTATGGGGTGCCTGTTGGGAACTAGTTTATAGGGGTGCAAAGATTAATACGGGTTACGATAGTATATTCGACTCTAGACAACATAACTTAGCTTATAGTGCTTTCCCATTTTCCAGTTTGTACTTATCATGCTTATTTCCTTATTCATAGACTGAATATTCCTAGACTTACTCAGGCTTTATGTCTGACTCTACTTTTCTTTCGTCTTCTTTTCTTTCGTCCCCCCCCAGGTCCACAGGGAGGGAATACCGCAGCTTGACCAGTTTTCACATCCAGCTTGAAGAGAAAGAATGTATTGCTTGGATCTCTTTCGTTTTGGACTATGGCTTTGGATAGCAATTATGGGGACTTATGCAATTTACTTATGTTTTATGCATCTTTAAGCTATGAAATCAAGACAGTTATGAAAATGTAATGTTTTTGGAAGTATTGTGAGACAAATATGGCATGGTTTGTGTAACACGTATTTTGATGAAATAAAAGTTGCTGTTGTTTTCCGCTATTCAAAAATACGTGTATTTATATCTATCTTGTGTATCTGTGACTTATACTTATAAACCTCCACCAAAATTAGGGCATTCCCTTTAGAGTGACCCTAACGGAGGTGGGGTGTTTCACTTGGTATCAGCGCATGGTTTACCAGATAAGATAAAAAGTTTTGAGAATTAGTTTTAAAAAGAAAACTTAAAGAAGCATTTTTAAAGATAAAATATTATTTTATTTTAAAAAGGCATAGTCCCCCAAAGCCATAGGTACTATCTTTTATCCTTCGTTTTGAATCTGTCCTTTTTGTTTCAGCATGTCCGAAGAGCTTAAGTTGCCAGAGGGTGTACCAATACCTGGTTGGTTTGGACGATTCTTAGAAGCAAGGGCCAATCGGCCAGGTCCCACTGTTCCTCCTCCCCCAACTGCAGGAATTCATCCAGCTGCAGCAGCACCTCCTCCTCCACCTCCTCTGCGTGGTAATGCTTTTGCTAAGATATGTAAAGATTTCAAGGCTATGGAAGGGAAGGACTTTTATGGAACCGAGTCCTTCGTGGCAGCCAGGAATTGGCTGAAGGAAACCGAGGACTTATTCGTCATCTTTTAGGTAGAAGATAGACAGAAGGTACAACTGGCAGTATGGCTACTTAAAGGCGAGGCTTCCTACTTGTGGGAAGTTACCAATGCAGAAAGACCGGTGGAAACATGGGAGGAGTTTAGGGCAAGGTTTGAGGCTAAATTTCTCTCAGAAGCTGAAAGGAGTCTTCAGTTGGAGAAATTCTTATTTCTTAAGCAAGGGAATATGACAGTCAAAGAGTACGTTAATCAGTTCGATCAGCTGGCTAGGTTCGGACTGGACCTAGTCAACACTCCGCACAAGAAGGCTCTTCGCTTTGTCAAAGGATTGAATGAGCCATTACACAGCTTGGCCATGACCCATATACCTATGGGGGCAACGTATGAAAGGTTGGTGCAGATGGCATTGCTGAACGAAGAGGATAAGGGCAAGAAGGAGATAAAGGCAGAAAGCTCTCAAGGGAAGAAAGAGGGTTTACAGCCTAAGAAGACAGACTTTAAGAAGGGCGGGAAAGGCAACAAGTACCAAGAGAAGAGGAAGTGTAATTTTTGTGGCAAAGTGGGGCACTTAGTGAAAGATTGCCGGAAAAAGAAGGCCAAGATGAATGGTGCGTGCTTTTTTTGCGGTGAGATAGGCCACATGGCTAAGGATTACCCAAAGAAGCGAGGGCAGGGGCAGAGGGCTGGATCCACCTCAGGGGCACAGGTTCATGTGCTAGAAGCGCCACCTCTGCAACAACGAGGTATAAATACTTCTGTAGAAAGTGTAGTTTATCTTTATGATCACTCAGTTCACACTTTATTTGATTCTGGCGCATCACACTCCTTTATTTCATCTGCTTTAGTAGAATCTCTGCACCTAGAAACTAGTATGGTAGAGGACCCCTTAATTATTTCAAATCCAATCGGGGGCCCAGCTCATTTGTCTATGATCTGTGTGGGATTGAAATTTTTTATTCTAAGCGTAGAATTTAGATGTAGTGCCTTTGTTTTGGGCTTCTCGAGATATGGTTTGATTTTGGGCATGGATTGGCTATCCAGTAATGGTGCCGTCCTTGATTGTGAGAAAAGGGTGGTTAGGCTTCTGACCCAACTCGGTAACACTCTGGAAATTACTTGTAATCCCTCGTATGCGGTTATGCTTAGTTATCTTGAATCGCTAAATGCTTCTGTTGAGAGTTTTCAATCGGTTAGAGTGGTCCGTGAATATCCGGATGTCTTCGAAGAAGTGAAGGGCTTACCTCCGAAGCGGGAGATAGACTTTCGCATATATCTTGTAGATAATGCAAAGCCAGTTGCGTTGCCCGTTAGACGCATGGCTCCACGGGAAAGGAAAGAACTCTGTAAACAGGTTAAAGTGCTTCTAGAGAAGGGGTTCACTAGAAGGAGCATTTCAGAATGGGGCGCTCCTGTGGTGTTCGCCACAAAGGCGGATGGTTCACTCCGTCTATGTGTTGACTATAGGGAGCTCAACAAGCTAACGAAAAAGAATAGGCACCCTCTCCCCAGAATTGACGATCTGTTTGATCAGCTTGTAGGAGCGTCAGTTTTCTCCCAACTCGATTTAGCGACCGGATTTCATCAGCTAAGGGTAGCTGAAGACAGCATCGATAAGACATCATTCAGAACCAGGGGACGACTTATTTGAATGGCTTGTCATGCCTTTTGGCTTGACAAACGCACCCGCTTACTTTGTGGACCTGATGAGTAGGGTGTTCAGAGAATTCCTCAACAAGTTCGTAGTGGTCTTCGTAGACGATATCTTGATCTTCTCAAAGAGTGAACAAGAACATGCTCAACACCTAAGGGCAATCATGGAAACTCTGCGAGTTCATCAGCTAAAAGCCAAATTCTCCAAATGCCACTTTTGGAGAGAGGAAGTAAGGTTTCTTGGGCACATAGTATCCATAGAAGGGTTAGCTATGGACCCTGCTAAGGTAGTAGCGGTATAGGATTGGAAGACACCAAGGAATGCAACTAAGGTCCGAAGTTTTCTAGGACTAGCCAGTTTCTACCGAAAATTCATAGGGGATTTCGCGAAAATCTCAGCTCCACTCACAAGGCTAACAAAGAAGAATCTAGTGTTCAATTGGGACTTGGATTGTGAGTTGACTTTCCAACACCTAAAAAGGGCTCTTACAACAGCCCCGGTTCTGACTCTGCCAGACGGAAGCAAGATGTTCACAGTTTATACTGATGCATGTGGGACAGGACATGGCGCTGTCTTAATGCAAGAAGGAAGGGTAGTAGCTTATGGCGGGAAACAGTTGAAAGTGCACGAAAATAACTACCCAACCCATGATCTCGAGTTGGCCGCCATCGTCTTTGCACTTAAGTCTTGGCTACACTATCTCCTAGGTGAGAAATTCGAACTGTATACTGACCATAAATCTTTGAAGTATCTCTTCTCGCAGAAAGATCTTAACTTGAGGCAACAGAGATAGATGGAGTTTCTTGCCTCGTACGATTTCGAGATCTCCTACACTCCGGGCAAAGGCAACGTAGCGGCAGACGCGTTGAGCCGAAAGAAACTGACCCTAAGCCCACTGTTTGTTGAAAGGCAAAGCCTAGAGTTTATAGCCAGCTTTGACTTTTGGCCCTCCTCCGATTTTGTACCGGGCTTTCTAGCATCTCTCGAAGTATGCCCGACTTTAGTGGACTCAATAGGGACAGCACAACGCGAAGACCCTCAGCTTGTGGAGACGATTGATAGGCTAATTAGGGGTGAGACTTCAAGTCACCTCAACAGATACTCCATCGACGATAAGGGTTGGCTAGGCGAGACGGAAGACTATGCGTCCCACAGACAAGGGATTTAGTAAAGACGGTTCTCGAGGAAGCACATCACTCCAAGATGACGATACATTCAGGCGGAGATAAAATGTACAAGGACATAAAGAGAACTTTCTTTTGGAGCGGCATGAAGAAGGACGTGGAAGATTTCGTTTCTAAGTGTATGACTTGCCAACATGTTAAGGCGGAGCAGAAGAAGCCTGGCGTTCTGCTCCATCCTTTAGAGGTCCCGCAGTGGAAGTGGGATAGAATTTCAATGGACTTCATTGATGGGCTTCCCAGGTCTAGAAGAGGCAACACTAGCATTTGGGTAATAGTGGATAGGCTTACTAAAAGCGCCCACTTTTTACCTGTCAAGAGTAAAAGGACTTCCTCATCCCTAGCATCTCTTTATCTCAAGGAAATTGTTCGAGTCCATGGAATACCCTCCAGAATTGTTAGTGACCGAGACCCTATCTTCACAAGTGAGTTTTGGCGGAGTCTGGAAGAAGCGGTAGGCACACAGTTATGCTTGAGTACAGCCTATCACCCCCAAACTGATGGCCAGACGGAAAGAGTGAACAGAGTTTTGGAGGACCTTTTAAGACTGTGCGTCCTTGACTTCGGAGGGACATGGGAAGACCATCTTCCTTTGGTGGAATTTGCCTACCACAATAGCTACCAAGCCACCATCGGAATGGCGCCCTTTGAAGCTTTATATGGAAGACCGTGCCGATCGCCCACTTGTTGGTGGGAGTCTACTGATAAGCTCATACTTGGACTAGATATGATCCGAGAGACTTCAGAGAAAGTAGACTTGATACAAAGAAGGATGAAGACGAACCAAGATAGACAGAAATCCTACGCCGACAAGAGAAGGACCGACCTTGAATTTGAGGTTGGGGACAGAATTTTTCTTAAGGTATCTCCTCTAAGGAACGTTGTTCGTTTTGGAACCAGAGGGAAGCTAGCACCAAGGTTCATAGGGCCGTTTCCTATTATCGAGAAAATTGGGAAAATGGCCTATAGATTAGAGCTACCTGAAAAACTAGCTGGAGTTCACAACGTCTTTCATGTTTCACACCTCCGAAAATGTCTACATGAATCTGCTGAAGTGGTAGAGCCAAATATCCTTGAGGAAGCTAAAGTGGAACGCGAAGCAACCGTGAGGAAAGTACCAACATGCATCTTAAGAACTGAAGTGAAAAAACCGCGAAGTCAAGCTCGTCAAAGTTCAGTGGAGCGACGCCGAGGATGACGCAACTTGGGAAACTGAGGCTAGAATACGCGCAGCCTACCCTTTTCTTTTTGAGGGTACATCTTTGATCTTTCTTTTTCCTTAAGTTGCGCTTTTATCTATCTTTTAGGATATATCTCCTCGACCTTATCTTTTAGGTAGAAACCCTTTGGATGAAAACATGTAATTGAAACATGTTATGGATGATGGCTGCAAGTGGTTGCCAGTGATTGCTAGTGGTTGCTCGTGGTTGCATATACACACACAATCTGGGTTTTAGATCGGCTCAGTCACCTCATATTGCATATGCATATATGTGTTTGCATTCGTATATGGTTGAAGTTTAATGTGTTGTCATATGGATTTTGCATTTATATGAATGATTGTGCACTCATGTAGAATCATGAATAGGAAAATTTGCATACATAATGGATTCATGACACTTACATAATTTGCATTAAGGAGGTCAACTGAATCAGTAGACCGCCTGATTTTGCATTAGATAAGTACATGTACACACACTTCGCATATGATCATGAAGCATTAGAAGTCTTTTAAGGACAATGGATGCTCATGTTTGATGGATGAGTAGATGGACGTTTGGATGTTAGGATATACATTCTTCCTAAACTTGAAGATTTCGGGGACGAAATCCTTTTAAGTGGGGGAGAATGTAACACCCCGTGTATTCTATAAATAGTGAAATTCACAAATTAAAGTATAATTAATTTCAAATCAAATAATTAAGGGAAACGGGATACGCCATTGCGTCCGTCTCGGAATTCTGCTTGAGATAGAGTCCAAGTTTGCGTAAAACGGACTCCGTATGAGGGAGATATGACCTCCAAGAGTTTCAGAATTCAGTTTAAAATTCAAACAGACAGAAACAGTTAAGATCGAGTTCAAATTTCAAAAAAATCGGACCCAAATTGGGCTGGGCGGGAATTTTCCCGCCCAAGGTACCCAGGTCGACTGGGTAGTCGACCTGGGGCACCCAGCTCGACTATGTAGTCGACTTGGGGGTCGACTGGGTAGTCGACCTGGGGGTCGATTGGGTAGTCGACCTGGCGCCTGAGCCAGGTCGAACCCAGCCCCTCCTGGCTGGCCTGGTCTGTGCTTGGCCGAATTTCTGAGCTTTGTCTTGTCACTAGGGCTAGGTGTTAGCTCCTGATTGGTTTCTCTTTCAAACGAACGGCTAATATTAATCTAAGCTCCATCGATGGCTCTAATCAATTCACAAACTCTATAAAAAGGACCTAAGACTCCACCTAATTCACACAAATAAAAATGAGAATGAGATCGTCATGCTGCTGAAGAAAGACTAGAAGTATCTGTCAAAATTGAGAGGCAATTAAGAGTCGATTCAAAAGCTTAAAGCCACATAATTAAATCAAAACAACGCCTACAACAAAGGATAGCATCTCCAAATTCAGAATTCAGAATCCTGAATTGAAGATTCGTCATACGTTGTAAGTAGAGTGCTATTCCGATGTGAATGAATAATTGAGTTTTGATTTGTGTAAAACGAGAAATGGAATTGTACTTATTTTGTGGTGGTGATAATTCATAATTGTATGTAACTATGATTCTAATTATGAATAGATTTGGGATGTTGTGGTATAATAATGTTAGACCTATTGGATATTTGCAAGTATATGATTCATGTTGAAAGTTAACGACTATATGTTTGTGGTAGTTTATTACAACAAAGTTGAGATTCATGCAAGTATATGATTCACTATTATGCCAATATGACTTTAGATCCTTCTATGCATATTTTTATGATCATGTTTAGTGTGGTTGGATCCATTTGGGTATTATGATTCATATGAATTTACGTTGAAATAGGAATTATGATTCTAGTGAAAAAAAAGACATACTTTTGTATTAGTGACAAAAGTAAGCATCTTTGTGAACCTGTGTTGACTCTATGAACATGACTAGATTGCGTTTGGTGTTATGCCTAATTGTAAATATGTTTTAGGCATATGTTGTTATCAAAATCATATGATAATATATGCGACACATAATTAAGTTAGATTCACATTTTAAATGCAAGTTTACATGACTAGATTTAAAACCATGATTCATGTTTAGGTATGTTTTGTGTTAAGATTATATGCTATTACAATGCAAGTTCACAAGTGCCTATTTTATGTTAATTAGATCGTTATGTTGCAAGTTCATGCGCTCACACACCCCTTTTGATGTTACTTAGAAAATATAAACACCATGTTCTGAGCCTCCCCATTTTCATGTGGCTAAGTTGGGCTTAAATGTTAAACCCAACATATGTTATATTATAGCGAACGTATAAAAAGGGGGTAATGACGTTGGGTTAAAAATATAAAACATATGTGTTGGCATGTTTGACGCATGCGAACGACCTTGAGAACATTCAAGTGGTATAAATTAATTTTACCCAATAAAGATGAATTTGAATAATGGGCTGCAAATATTTACATATAAAAAGAAAAGGACAAAATATGTAACTTAGAAAATATGATGTGTTTAACTCGAGGTTGGATTGAGTTGTGACATAAACCTGCCCGGAACCGCCCGGCAGTCCAGTAGTTACAACAATACCTATCCAACGTGGATGGCTAAACATTGAGCCCAATAAAGACCCGAGGTTAGACTGAGTTGTAACGTAAGATGTAACACCCCACCTCCGCCAGGGTGTCTCTTGCAAGCACACTGACTTTGGAGGGGCATTTGAATCAGGTAAACATGCATAATGATATATCAAGGCAGAACAAGAACATATGTATATATGTAAACAGAGTAAATAACATAGATAAAACAGTGGAAGATTTCAAACCATTTCAAAACAAGTCTGGTACAACATAATGTCAACTTTCCAAATACACAAGTCTAGATAAAAACAACATTGCTGAAAAACTGAAATACATAAGTACTATCCCCAAAATAAGTGATAACCATAGCTAGCTTCATGTCAAGACCGTACATGAGCTAAAATCCCACAAGCAAGCGATCAGAAATCCAAGCTAAGCTCCAATATTCCCTCCCTGAGAACCTAGGGGGGAAACGGAAGAAAAGAGGCGAAAGAAAAACAGGTCAGTCAAAAAGACTGAGTAAGCCCTATAATCAATGTAAACTGATAAAGTTAACTGGCATGATGAAAGTTGAGATGAACATATGGATAACTACATACTAGCATGATGATTAACTAACAAGGTAGCTAAAGGTGTCATCGCATAATCAGGTTTAAGGTTTTTGCACCACAGGTGTACTAGCAAACTAACATGACTTGAATAAACAAGTATTGATCCCTTGGCCCAAGCTTTGGCCCAATAACATGAAGTGACCCTAACACGAGGTCCAATAGCATGAAATGACCCTACGAGGTCCAACCAAACGGTCTAGTCGATCGGCTCCCTAAACCTAACTCGTCACGTGTTGGTGTCAATGCGGCCCAAACATAATTGTAGTCAGACTGTGCCGGGTCTCCCGTCGGGTGTATCAAGCCCTAGGGTGGCAACCCCTGGACACCATAAACATAAGTGCACAGTCTCGATCTACTGGTACCCGTGCATGCTTTCCCCGGCTTCGGACTATGTGCACGACCATGGTCCGCCCGGAACTACACCGGCGTACCACTCTGCCGTCGTTTTTGGTCACTTACCTCCAGTCCAGTAATCGTGCCCCCACCATAGCCTAGTCCCTAGGGTCATGATGATACTAACTTGGGATTACTGCTGGAGTGGACCCCCATTGCTAGGATTTTTCTAGTGGGTTAAGTACGGTTTAACCCTCTTGCTAATCATGGATTAACTTGGTTAAGTGTAACGATGAGTTCACGACTTAACCCCGATTAATCTACCAAGCCCAAATTGGTTAAGTACTAAGTGGATCATGACTTAACCCTAATCATGAGGCATTAATTAATTTAATGCGCCTTAACCTCTCACATTAGACTTTGTTGCGGTTACTAGTTAAGCCGGGTGGGTCCGGGCAGCTTTACACCACAACTTGGTCTAACCTCGGGTTCAAGGTACAACATGACCAACTTCTCACATTGGGTCCTATTGTTTGTAGCAACTAGTTAAGCCGGTCGGTTCCGGGTAGGTTTACGCTACAAACTCAACCCAACCTCGAGTTGGTCACACTTATATTTTCTAAGTGTCATGTCCATCATGTTTCCAAAACATGTTACAAGTTTTCAAGCATTTGGGTAGACCTAACTTAATAGGTAAATTCCCAAAGGGTAGACCTAACTTAATAGGTAAATTCCCAAAGGGTAGACCTAACTTAATAGGTAAATTCCCAAGCTTATGTTTTTATGTCTTTTAAGTTTACCCAACCCCAAACGCAATCCCATCGCTTACATATCGCAATAGCGCATAAAGGATAGAAAGAGGGAACTTGGCATAAATCATGACATAAGGGTGTTGAAGCCACAAGTTTAACATGGTGGCATATGAAATGTACATATGTTCATATACTTGCATATTACATTTTAGGCCTCAAAAGCATGCATAAAACCAAACTTAGCATATTGGTGATACATGGTGATAAATGACATGTAGAAATGGCCCTAAGTTCGCATTTAGCCTCACATGCAAGTTATCATAAGAGATATGATAACCTACATGTTGCCAAAATGCAACCTTTAGCATAAAGCTTGAAGCTTTAGGCTCATAAACCCAAGATAAGATTGCATAACATGATAACATGAGTGAGATGATCAACCCAAACTTGCATAACATAACTTGCATATCATATGACAAACTTGCATATCAAACTTGCATAACTTAACTTCATAACATGGCAAACTTGCATAACACTTCATAGTAAACTTGCATATCATAATGATCAAACACAACTTGCATCATTCATTAACTTTAGAGTTTAAATATGAAAGTAGAAAAGGGCTTACAATGCTTATGAAGGCACAAAAATATGACAAAGCCCTTATGCAACCAATTAAACCCAAAATGCAAGCTTCAATAGAAAAACCCTTAAGCCAAAATGATCAAAACTCTTGCTTTATGATGCAAATATAGAAACTTGACTTGAATGCAAGCTAATGATGCTCATACAAGTTTGAAAACACTTGTATGCATGGAAAATCTCTCATAGAAATGACTTAGGAATTTTATGAAGAGAGTGGAGGCCATGAGAGGATTGATTTTGCCATAGTTTAGTTGTATGAATGAATAATGATGATTTAGGGTTAGGTTAGGGCCTTATTTATAGAGATTAGGACTAGTTCTAGCCTTAGGATTAAACCCTAGTTCCAATCTCAGCCCTTAAAACCGAATCTGGCCCCCAAACTCAACACAAACCCAAAATGGTGCACCAGGCAAAACTGCCCGGCTGGACCAAGTCGACAGCCAAGTCGACAGGGCTGTCGACTTGGGTCCAACCAAGTCGACTCCCAAGTCGACAGGGCTGTCGACTTGGGTGCTCTGGCGGGAATTTTTCCGCCTGGCCCAATCTTACCCTAATCTCAAATTTCAAACTTGAATTTGAAATCTGTTTTTACTTTGAAATTTTCTGAAAACTTCGTTGGGCCTTAATCGGGTCATACGGACTCCGATTTTAAAAAACTCGGACTCTATTTCGCGTATTTTTCCGAGACGAACGCAATGGCATAGCCCGTTTCCCTTGATTCAGATTTTAGAATTAAATTCTGCCTCAATTTATGTTATAATAGGTTATTGAAAATACGGGTTGTTACATTCTCCCCTCCTTAAAGGATTTCGTCCCCGAAATCTTCAAGTTGGGAAGAACATATCCTACCATCCAATCATCCATCTACTCAAAACATCATCCACGAGCAATCGTTGTCCTTACAAGATTCTAAATGTTGTATGAACATATGCAAAGGTGTGTGTATATGTACTTATCTAATGCAAATATCATCAATGCAAATTATGTTAGTGAAATGAATCCATATGTATGCAATTCTTAACATAATGTATAACATCTATATGTGTACACATAACATACATCCATATGCAACATCCATGTGATAACACAATAATTTTCATCCATGAATAAGCATAATCACTCATGCATATGCAATATGAGGAGTGTGTGAGCCGATCTAGTGCCTAACGTGTATAATGCATCCACGAGTAACCACTTGCAAACACTTGCAACCACTTGCAACCATCAAGCATAAAATGTTTCAAACACATGTTTCATCCAAAGGGTTTCTACCTAAGGTTCTCATGACAAGATTAACACGATAAACTAGATCATGGATAGCAAAGAGAAAGATATGCTAACAAAGAAAGGAGATTGAGAGTGTACCCTCAAAAAGGAATGGATAAAGCCCACGCATCTTCTCCTCGGTTTCCCAAGTTGCGTCTTCTTCGGCTTCACTCCATTGAACCTTCACCAACTTGACCTCTCGATTTCTTAGCTTCTTGGTCTCCGTCCCCAAGATACGAATCGGAGCTCTCCTCAAGGTAGCCTCTTTCTCAACTTCCACATCTTTCAGAACATTTGGCTCAACAACCTCTGCTGATTCATGTAAACACTTCCGGAGATGCGAGACATGAAAAACATCACGTACTCCGGCAAGCTTCCCGGGCAACTCAACTCTATAAGCCATCTGCCCGATCCTCTCTATAATAGGGCATGGTCCAACAAACCTCGGTGCTAACTTCCCAACGGCTCCAAATCGGACCACATTCCGCAAAGGAGAAACCTTCACGAAAACCATATCCCCAACATCAAACTCCAAATCAGTTCTTCGCTTATCAGCATAGGATTTCTGTCGGTCTTGGGCCGCTTTCATCCGTCTCTGAATCAACTCGACCTTCTCGGATGTATCTCTGATCATATCAGGCCCAAGTATAAGCTCATCTGTAGTCTCCCACCAACATGTAGGCGACTTGCACGGCCTCCCATATAAAGCTTCAAATGGTGCCATCCCAATGCTTGCCTGATAACTGTTATTATATGCAAACTCAACAAGAGGAAGATGGTCTTCCAAAGTACCACCAAAATCCAGAATACAAAGCCTCAACAGATCCTCGAGTACCCTATTCACCCTTTCGGTTTGACCGTCCGTCTGTGGGTGATAAGCCGTACTTGGATTCAACCTCGTGCCCATAGCTTCTTGCAAGCTATTCCAGAATTGACTTGTAAAGATTGGGTCACGGTCACTGACTATACTAGAAGGGACTCCATGAAGTCTCACAATCTCACGAAGATATACAGACGCTAGCCAAGATGCGGTTCTCTTACTCTTCACAGGAATGAAATGAGCACTCTTCGTAAGTCTATCCACAATAACCCAAATGCTCGTATTCCCTTTCCTTGACCTTGGTAGCCCATCGATAAAATCCATGGAAATACTCTCCCACTTCCAAAGTGGAACGTCTAGAGGATGCAATAGCCCACCGGGCTTCTTTGACTCGACCTTAACTTGCTGGCAAATGATACATCTAGAGACAAACTCTGCCACATCCTTCTTCATCCCAGGCCAAAAGAAAATGCACTTCATATCTTTATACATCTTATCTCCGCCTGGATGTATAGTCAACTTAGAGCGATGCGCTTCCTCAAGAACTTTTCTTACTAAATCTTCTACCATTGGAACACATAACCTTCCGTCTCTCCTCAGCCAACCCTTGTCATCAATAGAATATCGAGCGAGATGACTAGACGCCTCTCCTCGAATCAGCTTATCCAAAATCTCAACTATATGAGGGTCTTCTCTCTGCGAAGCCCCAACTTGATCAAGAAGGGTAGGTCTGAGTTCCAGAGATGCTAAAGAACCGGTCATCGACTCAATCGCCAAAGAGAAATCAAAGGTTGCCACATACTCTAAATTCTTCATCTCAACGAATAGAGGACTCAGAGTCAACCTTTTTCTACTCAATGCATCTGCTACCACATTCCCCTTGCCAGGGGTATAAGCTATCTCAAAATCGTAGGACGCCAAGAATTCCATCCACCTTTGTTGCCTCAGATTCAGATCCTTCTGAGAAAAGAGATACTTCAATGACTTGTGATCGGTATAAATCTCAAATCTTTCTCCCAGAAGATAATGGCGCCAAGCCTTGAGTGCATATACTATTGCTGCCAACTCTAAGTCATGAGTGGGATAATTCTTCTCATGCACTTTGAGTTGTCTACCGCCAAAGCATATCACTCTTCCTTCTTGCATCAGAACAGCTCCTAACCCCGTGCCACATGCATCGGTGTATACTGTAAATAACTTCCCTCCATCAGGCAAAGCTAGAACAGGTGCTGATGTGAGAGCTCTCTTGAGCTTCTGAAAAGCAAGCTCGCATTCTATGCTCCAAGCAAAAACTAAATTCTTCTTCGTCAATTTAGTGAGAGGAGCGGAAATCTTCGCGAAGTCCTTGATGAACTTCCGGTAAAAGCCTGCAAGATCTAGAAAACTTCTCACTTCGGTTGCATTCCTTGGAGTCTTCCAATCCTGAACTGCAACTACCTTAGCGGGATCCACCGCTAAGCCTTGCTTAGATACTATATGCCCAAGGAATCTAACTTCCCTTCTCCAAAAGTGACACTTGGAGAACTTGGCCTTCAACTGATGCACTCTAAGCGTATCCATCACCTCCACGAGATGCCTTGCGTGCTCTTCCTCATCCTTAGAGAAGATCAGAATATCATCTACGAAGACCACAACAAACTTGTTCAAGAACTCCCTGAACACCCTACTCATCAAGTCAACGAAATATGCGGGTGCATTAGTCAAGCCGAACGGCATGACAAGCCATTCGAAGAATCCATCTGGAGTTCTGAACGCAGTCTTGTCTATACTATCTTCAGCTACCTTGAGCTGATGGAATCCCGTAGCAAGATCAAGCTGAGAGAAGACAGAAGCACCGATAAGCTGGTCAAAGAGATCATCAATCCTCGGTAACGGGTGTCTGTTCTTCTTAGTCAGCTTATTCAACTCTCGATAGTCAACACAAAGTCGGAGAGAACCATTTGCCTTGGTAGCAAATACCACAGGCGCTCCCCATTCAGATATTCTTCGTCTAATGAAGTTCTTCTCAAGCAACTCCTTCACTTGCTTACTTAGCTCCCGCCTTTCACGCGGAGCCATGTGCCGAACGGGCAAAGAAACCGGCTTTGCATTATCCACCAGATAAATGCGGAAATCAATCTCTCGCTTAGGGGGCAACCCCCTAAATTCATCGAAAACATCCGGATACTCTCGAACCACTCTCACAGACTGAAGAGTTTCCATTGATGAGTCAAGTGATTCAAGATAGCACAACATGACGGGACCTCTCGGATCACAAGAAATCTCTAGGGTGTTTCCGAGGCGAGTCACGAGCCTCACAACCCTATGCTCACAATCAAGGATGGCTCCATATCTGGACAACCAATCCATGCCCAATATCAATCCGTATCCCCTAAAACCAAGAACATAAGCACTACACAAGAACTCTACACTCAGTATAGAGATCCTCAAATCCCCACATATCATAGACAGATGGGCGGAACCCCCAATAGGATTTGAGACACAGACGGGATCATCTACCAAGCTAGTACTAAGGTGCAAACTATCAACAAGATTAGACGAGATAAAGCTATGCGATGCACCAGAATCAAACAAGGTACGAACTGGAAAATCAGAAATATATACAAGTCTCTCAACAGAAATACTACCTCGATCGGGAACTGGAGCGGTATTGAGAGCATGAACTTGCCCTCCTGAAGGTCCAGCACGCTGAGTCTGACCCTGGCCTTGCCCTTGCTTCTTCGGGCAATCCTTACTAAAATGTCCAGTCTCACCGTAGAAAAAGCATTCACCATTCTTCCTTTTCCTCTTCTTACAATCCTTAATAAGATGCCCAACTGAACCGCAATAATGGCACTTCCCCTTGTTGTTCTTGCCCTTGTTGTTGTTCCCCTTGTTGCCTTGACTCTTGTTCTTGTTCTGATTGCCTTGACTGTTCTGACCACTTGGATTACCCTGATTTCCTTTCCACTGGGAATCAGTCTTCTTGGCTTGAGTATCATTCATCTTGATCTCTTTCTTGACATCTCCCTGAAGTAACGCCATATCAACCAAGCTCTCAAACGTGGCCCCATGGGGAATATGTGACATAGCCAATCCCTGCAACGGCTCATTCAATCCTCTAGCAAAACGAAGAGCCTTCTTCTGAGGAGTATTAACCATATCCAAGCCAAAACGAGCTAACTGATTGAACTTGTTCACATATTCTTTGACAGACATATCTCCTTGTTTTAAAGTTATGAACCTCTCCATTTGCAGATTCTCCTTAGCAGAAGATAGAAACTTAAGCACGAACCTTGCCCTGAGATCGGCCCAAGTCTCAACAGGCCTAGTACCATCGGTGACTTCCCACCAATAAGCGGCTTCATCCTTCATAAGCCAAACTGCCAACAAGATCTTCCTCTGATCGTCTAACCCAAAGATAGCAAATAAATCCTCGGTCTCTTTCAACCAATTTCTGGCCTCTACCAAAGTCTCAGTGCCTTGAAAGTTCTTGCCACCCATTGCTTTGAAATCTTTGCAAGTCTTTGCGAAGTCAACTTGAGGATGCTGAGGGGGAGGAGGAAGAGGAACCTCAGCGACAGGAGGAGGAGGAACATCAGCGACAGGAGGAGGAGGGACATTAACTACCGGAGGAGGAGGAGGAGGAACATCTGCGGGGCCGGCTTCGGTCGCCCTAGCCTCCAAAAGTCTCCTATACCAAACATGTACGTGTACTCCCTCCGGAATAGCAAAGTTATCGGCCATACTGAAAACGAAGAAAATGACAGATTCAGAATGGAGAAAAACGAAGGAATTTTGCTAATGGCTTTTTGGGGAATAGCCTTTAAAATAAACTAGACTTTTCTTTGAAAAATATTTATACTTGGTTTTGAAAATAGTTTTCCAAAAGTTTTAAAAACCTTTTTGTTCCTTCTCGTAAACCATATGCTCTGATACCAAATGTAACACCCCACCTCCGCCAGGGTGTCTCTTGCAAGCACTCTGACTTTGGAGGGGCGTTTGAATCAGGTAAACATGCATAATGATATATCAAGGCAGAACAAGAACATATGTATATATGTAAACATAGTAAATAACATAGATAAAACAGCGGAAGATTTCAAACCATTTCAAAACAAGTCTGGTACAACATAATGTCAACTTTCCAAATACACAAGTCTAGATAAAAACAACATTGCTGAAAAACTGAAATACATAAGTACTATCCCAAAATAAGTGATAACCATAGCTAGCTTCATGTCAAGACCGTACATGAGCTAAAATCCCACAAGCAAGCGATCATAAATCCAAGCTAAGCTCCAATATTCCCTCCCTGAGAACCTGGGGGGGGGGGGGGAACGGAAGAAAAGAGGCGAAAGAAAAACAGGTCAGTCAAAAAGACTGAGTAAGCCCTACTACAATCAATGTAAACTGATAAAGTTAACTGGCATGATGAAAGCTGAGATGAACATATGGATAACTACATACTAGCATGATGATTAACTAACAAGGTAGCTAAAGGTGTCATCGCATAATCAGGTTTAAGGTTTTTGCACCACAGGTGTACTAGCAAACTAACATGACTTGAATAAACAAGTATTGATCCCTTGGCCCAAGCTTTGGCCCAATAACATGAAGTGACCCTAACACGAGGTCCAATAGCATGAAATGACCCTATGAGGTCCAACTAAACGGTCTAGTCGATCGGCTCCCTAAACCTAACTCGTCACGTGTTGGTGTCAATGCGGCCCAAACATAATTGTAGTCAGACTGTGCCAGGTCTCCCGTCGGGTGTATCAAGCCCTAGGGTGGCAACCCCTGGACACCATAAACATAAGTGCACAGTCTCGATCTACTGGTACCCGTGCATGCTTTCCCCGGCTTCGGACTATGTGCACGACCATGGTCCGCCCGGAACTACACCGGCGTACCACTCTGCCGTCGTTTTTGGTCACTTACCTCCAGTCCAGTAATCGTGCCCCCACCCTAGCCTAGTCCCTAAGGTCATGATGATACTAACTTGGGATTACTGCTGGAGTGGACCCCCATTGCTAGGATTTTTCTAGTGGGTTAAGTACGGTTTAACCCTCTTGCTAATCATGGATTAACTTGGTTAAGTGTAACGATGAGTTCACGACTTAACCCCGATTAATCTACCAAGCCCAAATTGGTTAAGTACTAAGTTGACCATGACTTAACCCTAATCATGAGGCATTAATTAATTTAATGCGCCATAACCTCTCACATTAGACTTTGTTGCGGTTACTAGTTAAGCTGGGCGGATCCGGGTAGCTTTAGACCACAACTTGGTCTAACCTCGGGTTCAAGGTACAACATGACCAACTTCTCACATTGGGTCCTATTGTTTGTAGCAACTAGTTAAGCCGGTCGGTTCCGGGTAGGTTTACGCTACAAACTCAACCCAACCTCGAGTTGGTCACACTTATATTTTCTAAGTGTCATGTCCATCATGTTTCCAAAACATGTTACAAGTTTTCAAGCATTTGGGTAGACCTAACTTAATAGGTAAATTCCCAAAGGGTAGACCTAACTTAATAGGTAAATTCCCAAGCTTATGTTTTTATGTCTTTTAAGTTTACCCAACCCCAAACGCAATCCCATCGCTTACATATCGCAATAGCGCATAAAGGATAGAAAGAGGGAACTTGTCATAAATCATGACATAAGGGTGTTGAAGCCACAAGTTTAACATGGTGGCATATGAAATGTACATATGTTCATATACTTGCATATTACATTTTAGGCCTCAAAAGCATGCATAAAACCAAACTTAGCATATTGGTGATACATGGTGATAAATGACATGTAGAAATGGCCCTAAGTTCGCATTTAGCCTCACATGCAAGTTATCATAAGAGATATGATAACCTACATGTTGCCAAAATGCAACCTTTAGCATAAAGCTTGAAGCTTTAGGCTCATAAACCCAAGATAAGCTTGCATAACATGATAACATGAGTGATATGATCAACCCAAACTTGCATAACATAACTTGCATATCATATGACAAACTTGCATATCAAACTTGCATAACTTAACTTCATAACATGGCAAACTTGCATAACACTTCATAGTAAACTTGCATATCATAATGATCAAACACAACTTGCATCATTCATTAACTTTAGAGTTTAAATATGAAAGTAGAAAAGGGCTTACAATGCTTATGAAGGCACAAAAATATGACAAAGCCCTTATGCAACCAATTAAACCCAAAATGCAAGCTTCAATAGAAAAACCCTTAAGCCAAAATGATCAAAACTCTTGCTTTATGATGCAAATATAGAAACTTGACTTGAATGCAAGCTAATGATGCTCATACAAGTTTGAAAACACTTGTATGCATGGAAAATCTCTCATAGAAATGACTTAGGAATTTTATGAAGAGAGTGGAGGCCATGAGAGGATTGATTTTGCCATAGTTTAGTTGTATGAATGAATAATGATGATTTAGGGTTAGGTTAGGGCCTTATTTATAGAGATTAGGACTAGTTCTAGCCTTAGGATTAAACCCTAGTTCCAATCTCAGCCCTTAAAACCGAATCTGGCCCCCAAACTCAACACAAACCCAAAATGGTGCACCAGGCAAAATTGCCCGGCTGGACCAAGTCGACAGCCAAGTCGACAGGGCTGTCGACTTGGGTCCAACCAAGTCGACTCCCAAGTCGACAGGGCTGTCGAATTGGGTGCTCTGGCGGGAATTTTCTCGCCTGGCCCAATCTTACCCTAGTCTCCAATTTCAAACTTGAATTTGAAATCTGTTTTTACTTTGAAATTTTCTGAAAACTTCGTTGGGCCTTAATCGGGTCATACAGACTCCGATTTTCGAAAACTCGGACTCTATTTCGCGTATTTTTTTGAGACGAACGCAATGGCATAGCCCGTTTCCCTTGATTCAGATTTTAGAATTAAATTCTGCCTCGATTTATGTTATAACAGGTTATTGAAAATACGGGTTGTTACATAAGACTGCCCGGACCCAACCGGCAACTGGCAGTCACAATATTACCTGTCTAATGTGAGTGGTTGAGGCTTTAATAAGACAATTAAGGCTGAGTCAGGATTGATAGGATTAAGTAAATTGAATTAATACTTAATCAAATTAAACATGCTAAACTATACAGACTGATTGGGGGTTAGGTTTATACAGAACACTTAACCAACTTAGCATGTTGGCTAGAAATAGAAAACCTAGTAGCGGGGGACCCTTTTCAGCAGTAACCCTACAAGGTGTGTCAGGATACCCTGAACTAGGCAGGATGGGGCACGATTACTGGGCTGACTGTAAGAGGTCAAATCGACGGCGGTGGTGCAGCAGTGTAGGTTCTAAAGGGGTGCGGGCGTGCACACACTCCGGCGCATAAAAATTGGGCACTGGGCACCAGTAGTATACCTGTGCATTCTAGAATTGTGTCGGGCCGCCACTATGGGACTTGATACACCCCATGGTGGGACCAGCATAGGTAACTACAACATCGGGGGCCGTAAGACACATGTAACTATGCGAGTAGGAGCCGATCATTAGAAATGGATCACTTCACCCTGATTATGGGGTGCCTGTTGGGAACTAGTTTATAGGGGTGCAGAGATTAATACGGGGTACGATAGTATATTCGACTCTAGACAACTTAACTTAGCTTATAGTGCTTTCCCATTTTCTAGTTTGTACTTATCATGCTCATTTCCTTATTCATAGACTGAATAGTCCTAGACTTACTCAGGCTTTATGTATGACTCTGCTTTTCTTTCGTCTTCTTTTCTTTCGTCCCCCCTAGGTCCACAGGGAGGGAATACCGCAGCTTGACCAGTTTTCACATCCAGCTTGAAGAGAAAGAATGTATTGCTTGGATCTCTTTCGTTTTGGACTATGGCATTGGATAGCACTTTTGGGGACTTATGCAGTTTACTTATGTTTTTATGCTTCTTTAAGTTATGAAATCAAGACAGTTATGAAAATGTAATGTTTTTACAAGTATTGTGAGACAATTATGGCATGGTTTGTGTAACACGTATTTTGATGAAATAAAAGTTGCTGTTGTTTTCCGCTGTTCAAAAATATGTGTATTTATATCTGTCTTGTGTACCTGTGACTTATACTTATAAACCTCCACCAAAATTAGGGCATTCCCTTTGAGAGTGACCCTAACGGAGGTGGGGTGTTTCAGTCGGTGTGTAACAACCCGGAATTTTGGGCCAGTTTAAAATTTTTATTTTAGAAATTTTAATGGATATTAATATTTAAAACAATTTATTTTAGATAATAACGACTAAAAATTTATTTTAAAACGAATAAATTATAAAAGGAGTTTAAAACAGCGCTGCAGTTTGAAAATTTGAATTCGAACTTTAACTGACTATACAGGATTCATTTTAAATAAAAATTGAGCGAAACCAGGAATATTTAAATCTGTTTAATCATATCTTTCTAAAGAACCTGAAAAACTGAAATTTCACTTTATAAATAGAAAGTTATGTCCAGCTTAAATTTTAGAAAGGTTGTTGTAGAATTTATATATATTTTAATATAATATTTAGCCCTTAAAAATAGTCATTTTCTCAGATGACCTCGGTTTTCGACGAAACCACTTTTGTTGGAAACGGAATGTCAAATTATTACTAGGTTTAAATTTTCATAATTTTTCGAATTAATATGTGAGCGTGGCAAAGGAAAATGTGTTTTGTCAGTTTCGGTCAGATTTAATCGACTTGAAAATAGCCATTTTTCAAACAGTCTCAGAATTCGACGAAATTAGTCTTGTTACAACCTTATCGTCAAAACATAACTAGAAATAATTTTTCTATAATTTTTAGAGTTCGTATGTGGCTCTGGTAATTTAAAATGTATGTTTAAATTAAATATAAATTGATTTATATATTAAATTTAAAGAAAAACATATCATAACAGCCGAATTGGGTTACGAAACATATTCCAATGTGTCCGGGATGGGGGTATTTAGCTAGGGGCGTCATTCGTTGGGTTCGATTCGGAGTTAGTATCATCAAATAAATAATTCTTGAATTAATGAATTAAATAAATAAGAAATTACGCGTATAAATACGCTACCTATACGAAACCCTAATTTCATAAACCAAGCCACCATATGCCTTATTTCAATGGCTATTCTTGTTCGATTTTGATCCTTCAATTTATTCCAATCAACTGAGAATTAAAACAAACCTGTAACAACTCGAAAATCTGGGCCAGTTTAAAATTTTTATTTTGGCAATTTTAGCGAATTTTGAATATTTAAAATAGATTATTTTAAATAATATCGACGAGAAATTTATTTTGAATATAATTAGAACGTATATATTATATACGTCGTCGTTAGAATATATAATAATTATATATAATTATAAAAGGAATTGAAAATGGCGCGGTAGTTCGAAAATTCGATTTCTAATTTCAAATTAATATACAGAATTCAATATAAGTCAGAATTGAACGAAACAAGAAATATTTGAATCTGTATAACTATATCTTTGTAACGAAGTTAACAAACTGAGATTTCATCTTAGAAATGATAAGATATGTCCAGTTGAAAATTCTAAATAGTCGCTATGGAATTCAGGCCCTTAAAAATGGACATTTTGCAAACGACCTCGGATTTCGACGAAACCGGTTTTGTTGGGTCCGGGATGTGAAGTTATTGCTAGGTTTCAAATTTCATAATTTTTCGAATCAATATGTGAGCGTGGCAAAGGAAAACGCGATTGACCATTTTCAGTTGATTTTAATCGACTGGAAATTGGCCATTTTTCCAACGATCTCAGAATTCGACGAAATCAGTTTTGTTAGGACCGTATCGTCGATACGAAGCCAGAAGATATTTTTCTGGGATTTTTAAAGTTCGTATGTGACCCCGGTAATTTGAAATGTACGTTTAAAATTCAATATAGTGATTTAAATGTAAATTCAAAGGAAACTGATTCAAACGATCAAATCAACCTAAGATACAAATCCCATTGTGTTCAGAATGGGGGTAATTAGCTAGGGGCGACAGTCGGTGGGTTTGATTTCGAATTCAAAATAAAGAGTTACCTTTTTGAATTAATTAAAGAATAAATAAATAAATAAATAAAAATTAAAACCCCCTTTCTCCCCTTAACTCAGTCAAACCGGCCCCCCCCCCATTTCAAAACCAAAATCGACAGAAAAGTAAAAAGGGGGAAAAAAAAAATTGCGCGCCCTAGCCAGCCTCCACCACCAACGTTCGCGCGCCACCAGGTGCCAACCGGCCTCTCCAGCGCCGCTTCCCCCTTTCCTCATCTCCACCTTGTTCGACGAACCCCAAAACCCACGCGTCGGCCACGCAGGCCCACACCGCCACCCTCGGCCTGTCAGACAGCCGCGAGCCCCTCCCCGACATCGCCTCCGCCCTAGCCTCACGCTCCTCCCCCTGTTTGATACCCTAGGCCCGAGCTCCTTCCCCTTTCCCCCTATTTCCGCGCTCAAACCCGCTGCTGAAGCCCTAGCACCACCGAGGACCGCCGGCTGCACCATCTCCGCCTCCTCAGTCTTCTGCGCTCCTCCTCCTCCGAACGATAAAAACTGTGAGGCTCTCTTTTTAATTTCATCTCAAATTCAGTTTTTTTTTTTTTTTTTTTGTCGTATGAATGACATAGAGTGAAGATAGAATTTTAATTCATGAGAAGCATTGCGAACAAAGGTGATAGAGTATTAAAAATATAATTTTTACTATAATAGAGCATTAAAAATATAATTTTTAGTATGACAGAGTATTAAAAATATAATTTTTATTATGTGGGAGGAAGCAAAATATAATTATCTTATGTGAAAAAACGATACAAAAATATAATTTTTATCTATATAGTAGCGTTGTGAAAATATGCTTAATTTTATATATTGAATAGCGAAGTTAAAATTCGATTTTTAAATATATGAAGTGATTATAAAAAAATATGACTTTTAAATTGAAAGTGAATAAATAAAAATGTGATTTTTATTTTAAAGACATCGAAATATAAAAATGAGTGATTTTTATATATATAGTGACTATGGGCAACGAAGATGATGAAGATGGGATAACGAAGAAGATTTCTATAAAGGAAGTGCCATGAGATTGGATAGCTAAATGTGAGAACTTCTCACCTTTCAATTTCTTTTCTAGTTATATATATATACTAGGATGCAGACGGTGCTTAGTAGCATCCGACACAATCGTCCACAGACCATGGACTTGTTTGTTTGGTTGCATAGATTAGTTGAATTATTTGTTTGAATTGTTTGGTGAGATGAAATTGATTTGATTGATGTGTGAATGGCGTGGGCCTTCACTAGACCGGGGATAAGGCTAGGCCTTGTCCCGTTTCTAGTATCGTGCCGTTATGCCGCCGAAATTTTCTAAAATATGTTAGAAAAATAAAAATATCATTTTATTGAATAAATGAACTGAATAGAAATTCATATGTTGGAATAAAATGTTTTATCGTTAAAAATATAATTTTTAATGCGAATGTGAATAAATAAAATATTCATTTACAAACCAGACGGTTTGTTTATGTACACCTATTTGAAGGACATTTATTGGGTCGATAAATTTTACACATCGCCCAACTGCACAAATAAAATCTGTGTTTGATTGTTTGAAACCCCACACGGGTGTTGGGATGAAATTTGAAGTTCACTCATCCTGATTGATTGAGTATGTCGATCGATTGATTGACAGGCTGTTATAAGCGTTAGATATCTATATTTGATGCTTATACGGTGTAGTGCACTTTGGTTGATGGTTGATTATTTTTCAATGCTATTATATACGTGTGTAGTATGAAAATCCATATAATTAACATTATATGGTGATTGATTGGGCCTCATTCCAATTTGAAAAATAAAGAATATTATAAAATAAAAGTTCATGTGTTGACAGTACTCATCCATTGAGATTGGTCATGTGTTGAACGAAATATTTTGATAATAACAACTATTTTTGAAAAAGAAATATTTGGAATAGAATATTTGAAAATAGAAATTTATGAAGCCGTGTTGATTAGATTGACGCTATTTTGACGTGATCGATATTTATATCGATTTTAAAAACGATTTCGAAATGAATTGAATTGAAAACGATTTCGAAATGAATTGAATTGAAAACGATTTCGAAATGAATTGAATTGAAAACGATTTCGAAATGAATTGAATTGAAAACGATTTCGAAATGAATTGAATTGAAAACGATTTCGAAATGAATTAAATTGAAAACGATTTCGAAATGAACTAAATTGAAAACGATTTCGAAATGAATTGAAAGCGAATTGAAATGAATTCAAATTGAATTGAAATTTGAATTGAATTTAAATGAATTTTAAAACGAATTTATAAAGAAGAATTCAATTTTGATTTGAATTGAAATGGAAGTTGAAATTGCTTTTGAAACGAATTTAAAACTATTTATATAATTCGTTTTAAATAGAAATCGACTAAATATATTATATATATATTATATATATAATATAATGACCTGAATAGAACGCGCCGCGCCGCTGCAGTTCGTGAATTTCGACCATTTATTTCAAACGGACATTACGGGAGATCCGACCGTCGGATTCTCCCTAAACCGGAACCGTTGGGTTTGTATCGAAAAGAGCTTTCTAAAGAATATTAGAAATTAGAAATCTAACGGTTGGATTTGGAGATACGTCCAAATCAAATTCGAAAAAGGTCGCTGTAAGTGTAGTTCGATGGCCATTGATGGAAATCGACTGTACAGGCCTTGATAAAATTATTAAAAATAGTAATTATTTGTGTAAAATCATAAGAAATGATTTGAGAAGAATTGGGATGAAAAACTCCATATTTGAAAAGATAAAAATAGATTTTCATCGAAATGAACTAGTTTTGAACTAGAATTATAATTCTATTTATTTTTAAATAAATAAATTGAATTTGAAAAGGGTTTTAAAAATAACCAGAATTTCCAATGATTGCATTGGAGTGGATTTGAATCGAAATTGTCTTCGGAATATTTCGATGTTGGAATTCGTGATTATACAGATGTTGATATGGAAATTTGAAAGATATATATATATCGTTATTTCCAATACGACATTTGTTAATCGTAGAATTTGATATTGAATATAAGCCGATATATTTTCTATTCAGAGCCTTGTATTGAATATCAAATGTGATTTGGGTTTGTCGTGAATGGTGTCTTCACTAACACTGTTCTTGAACCCAGTTGAGAAAAGATTAAATCTTTTTATTTAGATTTAATGAAGTGTACCAATTAAATAATATTTAATTGGAATTGAATTGATATTGATTTTTGGGTTTATCGTGGACAGTGTTTTAAATAACACTCGTTCTTTAACCCGATAATTAATGGAATGTGATTTTGGGTTTATCGTGAACTGTGTTTTAAATGACACTGATTCTTTAATTCAGTTAAAGATTAAAACTAAGTGGAGTTTTAATGAATCTTTAATTAAATTGAAAAGATCGAAAATGGAGTATCACCAGTTTTGCTCCATGCGATAGTTAAATCTTTAATTAGATTTGAACGTGAAATGGTAATTGTATTTACCAATAACACTATGGTGTTAGATATGAAGTATTACCAGTTTTACTTCATGGGATGAATAGATTGGGAAATTAAAACAAATGATTACTTCGGCAAGGTTCGCTAATCCCGACTAGTTTGAATTGATATTCAAAAATAGATTAAAGAATAAATTCAAGAAATTTATCTTGGATAAAATTAATGGGAACCTTTCCCTATGAATGTGAAATTTAGAAACTAACTACCGGTTAGCCAAACAGAATGGTTTTCTGGATATTGATCTGATGTTGGTTTCGGCCTTCGGGGTTAATATTTGGGGAATTGTTCTCTTGATTAATTTACGGTTAGTGACTAATGAATTGGAATGAGGCGTATGTTGTGTTTGTGTAACACTTATTTAAAATATACGCGAGTTATTCGGAAAGACCGGGTTTATCCCATTCTGAATAACTGATACGACGATAAGTCGAAGATGAAGACGATGGTCGAAGACCGGAAGTCTTCACGTCGTTTGTGTGATTACTGATGATCTTGATTGGGCTGTACACCCAAGAAGATGGAAACAGTTGGTGATCGTCCAGACGTACTTGGAGATCGATGGATATGCGGGGTACTAGGTGCCTCCGGTTTCGTTCAGACCCAGAACGGACTTGTAAATGGACTGTGTGTCTGACATTGGATTTTAGTCCGTGTGATTGATCTCTATTAAATATATATCTGTTTGGCGGCGGAGAATTTATTCTCTTGCTTAACGCCCTTCTCTGAGACGTACGAGCTCAGAGGTTATATATTGATGGATATCAAACGCATGGAGTGAATTGCCTGTGTGGCATGCCTAAGTGGCAATTGATCGAGGCTTCTGTTGAAAAGCAAAGTCTTGTGGTGATGATCAAAGCAAGGCCTTTGTGGCGTAGCTTTGTGTAACGTTTGCTTCGCGAGTTTCACACCCGGTATGAACCAAAAACGGGAGAAGGACCTCAGGGAGGGCATGCGTTTCTTTCTAGTTAGAAGTGGCGTCAGTGGTTTTACACGCCCTGACGAGTTTGACTTATGTGGTTGTTGCTGTTGCGAGGCGCCTCGGTTTGATCGGACGATCCGGGTCTGATGGAGTCATTCGTTGGCTCATTTACGCCCCATAGGGCGGGGGGACGCATGTTCAGGGTTTAAGTTTAATCCACATCGGTGGACCGGCCCTGTCGCTCCAAGGGCCCACCTGAGTCTGGGTCCTGAGGGGCGGGCTAGAGCGTCTCGAATCGGTTGAGGACTATCTTTTGCCTCGGTTCATAGATGGAAATCCAATTTCCAAATACGTGACATTTGCGGTTTTATTTGTAAACCTATATATGGCGACATGATATATGGTACCCATGCCGCCTATGATTGATACTTATGATTTGAAGTTGTTTTATACACTATGCACTTATAATAGTATCAAATGATTTGTTTTAAACGTATCAAGCATTCTTTGGCTGTTATAAGGGAAAACCCTATCCCCCGGCTTGCGTTGCATTGTGTGATAGGACCTGGGTCTTATAACAGCTTCATCTTTCTTTATTTAGCATTGCGCTGTTTGTTTTATGCACTGGTATTCTTGGGAGGAAACCCGTTCCGTGTTATACGGCGTGGTCCCTTGATTTACCTAATGATTTAAAATAAAGATTAATAACTGTTTTAGTTCTCACACCAGTCACATGACTGACCTGGAGTTTATTGTTTTAACCTAAACTCTGGGTGCCCTTATTTTGACACGGGCAGCTAGAAGTTTTGGTTTTGCAGATTTATATTCACAGGATCCTGGTTTACAGCTGGAATGATATCCGGAAAGCTTTGTATCCATATATCTCTTCTAGTTGTGTATTGTATTATTTTCCGCTGCTATGTATTTAAATGTAATTTAAATCTCTGATATTTTTGTGTAATATTTATTCATTTATACTCTGTATATTCTTGTAATCTGATGCATTGTTGTTATATACAATGAAATGTTCTTCTGTATGCGTTCTATTTTGTCGTGTTCTCAAACGATAGGGCATTTCGAACGGCCTGGATCGGTTTAGCGACTTGTTCGGACCGAGCGAAATCCCTTTTCATCACAGTTGGTATCAGAGCTTTGGTTTACAAAGCAGAGAACAAGGCACCTTAGAACCATACGAAAGAATTCATCAGATATTGGGTTGGTAATATCCAATGGGAATGACTCGTTAGAGATGGGATCAGTAGTATCCTAGAACGAGTGTGGAGTATATTTTTCAATTGAAAACAATCTTTGTTCAGAAAATTTAAATCAATTATTCGTATTTGATTATTTATTTTATATTGATTAGGACAATCCAAAATATAAAGATTTTGCGTATGCGCCTAGCTAACGTGTATTCGAAGTTCTGATATATTGGATAGATATAGAATTACACTCTAATCGCCCGGAGATGATTTTGATGATGGAGCTCCATCATTAGAATTGATATTCGAGTGACGAATGTGTAATATCTATATACTTCCTATTGACTGGTGTGAGAACCAAAATTAGATAGGGCCTATTGTTGTGAATTGGCATCAAAAATTTAATTTTTGTATATGTATCAAAATTATGAATTTGAAAACTTTAATCCACTAATTGATTGATGTTTGGGTTGTTTGTTTATTTGTTTGCTAATTTTTAGCCATTTAGCCTAATTGGATCAAATAGTGAGTTGTATTGAAAATTGGTCGCATTTGCTTGCATATACATATATATCATTGAATAGGTCATAGCAAGGAGGCTAGAGCAGAGAATAAAATTTGTTTGCCCGACAAATAGGTACATGTTTACTACATAATTTACTGTTTTGTTTGGGTGATAATAATTTTATGAGCCTATTGGCTAGCCGCTTGGCTTTTTCTTTTTCTTTTTGAGATCTGAAGGACCGGGGAAGCTATTTGAAATTCCCCGATGCTCCCGGTGCAGGGGAGGTTATGGCGAAATTTTTCGAAAATTTAGGGTGTTAGCCAAATTTTTGAATTTTTGAAATTTCTCAAAAACTGAAAAGTTGGAGAATGGAAGCCAGATCGAGCGTAGAGTTGATTAATCAAACCACTTTCGACTTTGTTCCTTTTCGGGGACGAAAAGTTTTAAGTGGGGGAGATTGTAACAACCCGAAAATCTGGTCCAGTTTAAAATTTTTATTTTGGCAATTTTAGCGAATTTTGAATATTTAAAATAGATTATTTTAAATAATATCGACGAGAAATTTATTTTGAATATAATTAGAACGTATATATTATATACGTCGTCGTTAGAATATATAATAATTATATATAATTATAAAAGGAATTGAAAATGGCGCGGTAGTTCGAAAATTCGATTTCTAATTTCAAATGAATATACAGAATTCAATATAAGTCAGAATTGAACGAAACAAGAAATATTTGAATCTGTATAACTATATCTTTGTAACGAAGTTAACAAACTGAGATTTCATCTTAGAAATGATAAGATATGTCCAGTTGAAAATTCTAAATAGTCGCTATGGAATTCAGGCCCTTAAAAATGGACATTTTGCAAACGACCTCGGATTTCGATGAAACCAGTTTTGTTGGGTCCGGGATGTGAAGTTATTGCTAGGTTTCAAATTTCATAATTTTTCGAATCAATATGTGAGCGTGGCAAAGGAAAACGCGATTGACCATTTTTAGTTGATTTTAATCGACTGGAAATTGGCCATTTTTCCAACGGTCTCAGAATTTGACGAAATCAGTTTTGTTAGGACCGTATCGTCGATACGAAGCCAGAAGATATTTTTCTGGGATTTTTAAAGTTCGTATGTGACCCCGGTAATTTGAAATGTACGTTTAAAATTCAATATAGTGATTTAAATGTAAATTCAAAGGAAACTGATTCAAATGATCAAATCAACCTAAGATACAAATCCCATTGTGTTCAGAATGGGGGTAATTTGCTAGGGGCGACAGTCGGTGGGTTTGATTTCGAATTCAAAATAAAGAGTTACCTTTTTGAATTAATTAAAGAATAAATAAATAAATAAATAAATAAATAAAATTTAAAACCCCCTTTCTCCCCTTAACTCAGTCAAACCGGCCCCCCCCCATTTCAAAACCAAAATCGACAGAAAAGGAAAAAGGGCGAAAAACAAAAAAAAAAAAAAAAAAAAAAAATTGCGCGCCCTAGCCAGCCTCCACCACCGACGTTCGCGCGCCACCAGGTGCCAACCGGCCTCTCCAGCGCCGCTTCCCCCTTTCCTCATCTCCACCTCGTTCGACGAACCCCAAAACCCACGCGTCGGCCACGCAGGCCCACACCGCCACCCTCGGCCTGTCAGACAGCCGCGAGCCCCTCCCCGACATCGCCTCCGCCCTAGCCTCACGCTCCTCCCCCTGTTTGATACCCTAGGCCCGAGCTCCTTCCCCTTTCCCCCTATTTCCGCGCTCAAACCCGCTGCTGAAGCCCTAGCACCACCGAGGACCGCCGGCTGCACCATCTCCGCCTCCTCAGTCTTCTGCGCTCCTCCTCCTCCGAACGATAAAAACTGTGAGGCTCTCTTTTTAATTTCATCTCAAATTCAGTTTTTTTTTTTTTGTCGTATGAATGACATAGAGTGAAGATAGAATTTTAATTCATGAGAAGCATTGCGAACAAAGGTGATAGAGTATTAAAAATATAATTTTTACTATGATAGAGCATTAAAAATATAATTTTTAGTATGACAGAGTATTAAAAATATAATTTTTATTATGTGGGAGGAAGCAAAATATAATTATCTTATGTGAAAAAACGATACAAAAATATAATTTTTATCTATATAGTAGCGTTGTGAAAATATGCTTATTTTTATATATTGAATAGCGAAGTTAAAATTCGATTTTTAAATATATGAAGTGATTATAAAAAAATATGACTTTTAAATTGAAAGTGAATAAATAAAAATGTGATTTTTATTTTAAAGACATCGAAATATAAAAATGTGTGATTTTTATATATATAGTGACTACGGGCAACGAAGATGGGATAACGAAGAAGATTTCTATAAAGGAAGTGCCGTGAGATTGGATAGCTAAATGTGAGAACTTCTCACCTTTCAATTTCTTTTCTAGTTATATATATATACTAGGATGCAGACGGTGCTTAGTAGCATCCGACACAATCGTCCACAGACCATGGACTTGTTTGTTTGGTTGCATAGATTAGTTGAATTATTTGTTTGAATTGTTTGGTGAGATGAAATTGATTTGATTGATGTGTGAATGGCGTGGGCCTTCACTAGACCGGGGATAAGGCTAGGCCTTGTCCCGTTTCTAGTATCGTGCCGTTATGCCGCCGAAATTTTCTAAAATATGTTAGAAAAATAAAAATATCATTTTATTGAATAAATGAACTGAATAGAAATTCATATGTTGGAATAAAATGTTTTATCGTTAAAAATATAATTTTTAACGCGAATGTGAATAAATAAAATATTCATTTACAAACCAGACGGTTTGTTTATGTACACCTATTTGAAGGACATTTATTGGGTCGATAAATTTTACACATCGCCCAACTGCACAAATAAAATCTGTGTTTGATTGTTTGAAACCCCACACGGGTGTTGGGATGAAATTTGAAGTTCACTCATCCTGATTGATTGAGTATGTCGATCGATTGATTGACAGGCTGTTATAAGCGTTAGATATCTATATTTGATGCTTATACGGTGTAGTGCACTTTGGTTGATGGTTGATTATTTTTCAATGCTATTATATACGTGTGTAGTATGAAAATCCATATAATTAACATTATATGGTGATTAATTGGGCCTCATTCCAATTTGTAAAATAAAGAATATTATTAAATAAAAGTTCGTGTGTTGACAGTACTCATACATTGAGATTGGTCATGTGTTGAACGAAATATTTTAGTAATAAAATTTATATCTTTATCAATATAAAATAAAAGTTCATGTGTTGACAGTACTCATCCATTGAGATTGGTCATGTGTTGAACGAAATATTTTAGTAATAAAATTTATATCTTTATCAATATAAAATAAAGGTTCATGTGTTGACAGTACTCATCCATTGAGATTGGTCATGTGTTGAACGAAATATTTTGATAATAACAACTATTTTTGAAGAAGAAATATTTGGAATAGAATATTTGAAAATAGAAATTTATGAAGCCGTGTTGATTAGATTGACGCTATTTTGACGTGATCGATATTTATATCGATTTTAAAAACGATTTCGAAATGAATTGAATTGAAAACGATTTCGAAATGAATTGAATTGAAAACGATTTCGAAATGAATTGAATTGAAAACGATTTCGAAATGAATTGAATTGAAAACGACTTCGAAATGAATTGAATTGAAAACGATTTCGAAATGAATTAAATTGAAAACGATTTCGAAATGAATTAAATTGAAAACGATTTCGAAATGAATTGAAAGCGAATTGAAATGAATTCAAATTGAATTGAAATTTGAATTGAATTGAAATGAATTTTAAAACGAATTTATAAAGAAGAATTCAATTTTGATTTGAATTGAAATGGAAGTTGAAATTGCTTTTGAAACGAATTTAAAACTATTTATATAATTCGTTTTAAATAGAAATCGACGAAATATATTATATATATATTATATATATAATATAATGGCCTGAATAGAACGCGTCGCGCCGCGCCGCGGCAGTTCGTGAATTTCGACCATTTTTTTCAAACGGACATTACGGGAGATCCGACCGTCGGATTCTCCCTAAACCGGAACCATTGGGTTCGTATCGAAAAGAGCTTTCTAAAGAATATTAGAAATTAGAAATCTAACGGTTGGATTTGGAGATATGTCCAAATCAAATTCGAAAAAGGTCGCTGTAAGTGCAGTTCGATGGCCATTGATGGAAATCGACTGTACAGGCCTTGATAAAATTATTAAAAATAGTAATAATTTGTGTAAAATCATAAGAAATGATTTGAGAAGAATTGGGATGAAAAACTCCATATTTGAAAAGATAAAAATAGATTTTTATCGAAATGAACTAGTTTTGAACTAGAATTATAATTCTATTTATTTTTAAATAAATAAATTGAATTTGAAAAGGGTTTTAAAAATAACCAGAATTTCCAATGATTGCATTGGAGTGGATTTGAATCGAAATTGTCTTCGGAATATTTCGATGTTGGAATTCGTGATTATACGGATGTTGATATGGAAATTTGAAAGATATATATATATCGTTATTTCCAATACGACATTTGTTAATCGTAGAATTTGATATTGAATATAAGCCGATATATTTTCTATTCAGAGCCTTGTATTGAATATCAAATGTGATTTGGGTTTGTCGTGAATGGTGTCTTCACTAACACTGTTCTTGAACCCAGTTGAGAAAAGATTAAATCTTTTTATTTAGATTTAATGAAGTGTACCAATTAAATAATATTTAATTGGAATTGAATTGATATTGATTTTTGGGTTTATCGGGGACAGTGTTTTAAATAACACTCGTTCTTTAACCCGATAATTAATGGAATGTGATTTTGGGTTTATCGTGAACTGTGTTTTAAATGACACTGATTCTTTAACCCAGTTAAAGATCAAAACTAAGTGGAGTTTTAATGAATCTTTAATTAAATTGAAAAGATCGAAAATGGAGTATCACCAGTTTTGCTCCAGGCGATAGTTAAATCTTTAATTAGATTTGAACGTGAAATGGTAATTGAATTTACCGATAACACTGTGGTGTTAGATATGAAGTATTACCAGTTTTACTTCATGGGATGAATAGGTTGGGATTGGGAAATTAAAACAAATGATTACTTCGGTTAGGTTCGCTAATCCCGACTAGTTTGAATTGATATTCAAAAATAGATTAAAGAATAAATTCAAGAAATTTATCTTGGATAAAATTAATGGGAACCTTTCCCTATGAATGTGAAATTTAGAAACTAACTGCCGGTTAGCCAAACAGAATGGTTTTCTGGATATTGATCTGATGTTGGTTTCGGCCTTCGGGGTTAATATTTGGGGAATTGTTCTCTTGATTAATTTACGGTTAGTGACTAATGAATTGGAATGAGGCGTATGTTGTGTTTATGTAACACTTATTTAAAATATACGCGAGTTATTCGGAAAGACCGGGTTTATCCCATTCTGAATAACTGATACGACGATAAGTCGAAGATGAAGACGATGGTCGAAGACCGGAAGTCTTCACGTTGTTTGGGTGATTACTGATGATCTTGATTGGGTTGTACACCCAAGAAGATGGAAACAGTTGGTGATCGTCCAGACGTACTTGGAGATCGATGGATATGCGGGGTACTAGGTGCCTCCGGTTTCGTTCAGACCCAGAACGGACTTGTAAATGGACTGTGTGTCTGACATTGGATTTTAGTCCGTGTGATTGATCTCTATTAAATATATATCTGTTTGGCGGCGGAGAATTTATTCTCTTGCTTAACGCCCTTCTCTGAGACGTACGAGCTCATAGGTTATATATTGATGGATATCAAACGCATGGAGTGAATTGCCTGTGTGGCATGCCTAAGTGGCAATTGATCGAGGCTTCTGTTGAAAAGCAAAGTCTTGTGGTGATGATCAAAGCAAGGCCTTTGTGGCGTAGCTTTGTGTAACGTTTGCTTCGCGAGTTTCACACCCGGTATGAACCAAAAACGGGAGAAGGACCTCAGGGAGGGCATGCGTTTCTTTCTAGTTGGTTGTTGCTGTTGCGAGGCGCCTCGGTTTGATCGGACGATCCGGGTCCGATGGAGTCATTCGTTGGCTCATTTACGCCCCATAGGGCGGGGGAACGCATGTTCAGGGTTTAAGTTTAATCCACATCGGTGGACCGGCCCTGTCGCTCCAAGGGCCCACCAGAGTCTGGGTCCTGAGGGGCGGGCTAGAGCGTCTCGAATCGGTTGAGGACTATCTTTTGCCTCGGTTCATAGATGGAAATCCAATTTCCAAATACGTGACATTTGCGGTTTTATTTGTAAACCTATATATGGCGACATGATATATGGTACCCATGCCGCCTATGATTGATACTTATGATTTGAAGTTGTTTTATACACTATGCACTTATAATAGTATCAAATGATTTGTTTTAAACGTATCAAGCATTCTTTGGATGTTATAAGGGAAAACCCTATCCCCCGGCTTGCGTTGCATTGTGTGATAGGACCTGGGTCTTATAACAGCTTCATCTTTCTTTATTTAGCATTGCGCTGTTTGTTTTATGCACTGGTATTCTTGGGAGGAAACCCGTTCCGTGTTATACGGCGTGGTCCCTTGATTTACCTAATGATTTAAAATAAAGATTAATAACTGTTTTAGTTCTCACACCAGTCACACGACTGACCTGGAGTTTATTGTTTTAACCTAAACTCTGGGTGCCCTTATTTTGACACGGGCAGCTAGTAGTTTTGGTTTTGCAGATTTATATTCACAGGATCCTGGTTTACAGCTAGAATGATATCCGGAAAGCTTTGTATCCATATATCTCTTCTAGTTGTGTATTGTATTATTTTCCGCTGCTATGTATTTAAATGTAATTTAAATCTCTGCTATTTTTGTGTAATATTTATTCATTTATAGTCTGTATATTCTTGTAATCTGATGCATTGTTGTTATATACAATGAAATGTTCTTCTGTATGTGTTCTATTTTGTCGTGTTCTCAAACGATAGGGCGTTTCGAACGGCCTGGATCGGTTTAGCGACTGGTTCGGACCGAGCGAAATCCCTTTTCGTCACAAAACCCCATATACCAAATCAAAGAGATTTCTACCATCTTCAGTTCTGTACGGAGATGATCATCTAACTCAGAGTATTGGGCGCGATTTTTGGAGAGAAAGACTTCGACTTGGGAGCGGTTTTCGGCGAGAAGGGGGTTGGCCGAGTTCAGCGGTGCTCCAGGCGGCAGCAGGGGAGACGGAGGGCGACGGTATGGTGGCCTCGGATCGATGGCCAGAGCTCCGACGTGCATACGAATGGGGGAAAAGGGGATCGAGTGTTGGTTTTTTTTTTGCCTATAGGAGATAACGGGGAAGATGGATTATAAATGTAATTAGTAAAATTAATTAATTTAATTATTCGTTTAAATATTCGAATGTTTAATATAGCTTAACTTCTTCATACAGCGACGAAATCAATCGAAACGAAATGCGTTGGAATCGTGAAATCCAGATCTACAACATGGAACTAGCCAGGACCAAAACTGAGCACTTTTGAAATTCAGCCAAATTGGAACGCGAACTGTACAGAAATGAAAATCAGAAATGAAACCAATCGAGGTGAGATTTCTTTGTTTTAAAAATAATTAAAATTTAATTATCTTTTATTGTTTCAATTCCATATATGTATGTTAATTGAATTCAATTCTTTGATATATGATATTATATTTGTTGTTTGTTGATGATGATGGTTGTTGTGATATGTGTTAATTAGATTATGTTAAGCAATTTTGTGATAATCAGATTATGTTAAACAAAAATGGACATTTTTATTTGAAATATGTTATGCAATTCAAAATGACATTTATGATTAGAAGTTTGTTATGAAACAAAAGAAGAAATTTTGTTAAAACATTCTTTTTTCAAACAAAAGAACAGATTCTTAAGTACCATTCTTTTCAATAAAAAGAAATCATGTTTTATTGTCATATTTGCTTACAATAAAGATTAGAATTACACAGGATTTTCATTTTTGTTTACATTAGAAAGTTCAAACAAAAATTAACATTTTGTTGAATAAAAATAGATCAAACAAAAATAATCATTTTTGTTGGATAGAAATAGTTGAATTAAATTAAATCATTTTGTTGAAATTAAATAGTTAGAAATAAAAAGAAACATTTTTGTCAAAAACTTGATTAGAAACAAAATTAACATTTTTGTTAATTAGATCATGTTGAACAGAATTAACATTTCTTGTTAATAAGATTATGGTTAAATAAAAATCACCTTCTTGTCAAAACATGTTTATGATAATAGAAACAACCTTTTATTTTGAAGTATGTTTTGCAAATCAAAATAACCTTTTTGATTAGAAATTGATTATGAAAACAACATCTTTGTCCATTATAATGAAAAGAGTATAATAAGAAGGTTACAAACAAAAATGTTCATATTTGTTTGTAGTATAAAAATGAGGCAAATCTATCATATTGGTTTATAGTATAAAAATGAGGCAAATTTATCATATTTGTTTACAGTATAAGAATTAGGCAAATTTGCCATATTTGTTTAAATTATAAGAATGAAGATAGAAATGAACATTTTTGTGTCATTAAAAGATTAAATTAGGAATAAACATTTTTGTCCATAAGAAAAGAGATTAAAAGAAAAATATGCATTTTTTTCTACATTAAAAGGATTTGTCAAAACATGATTATAAATGGAAAATTAACATTTTTGTTTACTGTAAAAGGATGAAAATAGAATAACATATTTTTATCAAAATATTATTAGTGAGTAGAATAACATATTTTTTATCAAAATATGATTAGTGAATAAAAGGACATATGTTTGTCACTTTGAAATAAAGGAAATTAAAAGGACATTTTTGTCACTTTGACATGAATGAAATAAAAATGTATATTTTGATACATTAAAAAGGAATGAATTAGAAATGTATACTCTTATACATTAAAAAGGAATGAGTTAGGAATGTGTATTTTTATACACTAGAAAGAGTTAGACAAAATTAACATTTTTGTTTACATAAAAAGATTAGACAAAATAAGCATATTTTGTTACATAAAAAGATTAGACAAAATAATCATATTTTGTTACATAAAAAGATTAGACAAAATAATCGTATTTTGTTACATTGAAAAGATTAGACAAAATAATCATATTTTGTTTACATTAAAGAGGATATAACAAAATTCTTATTTTGTTTACATTAAAGAGGATATGACAAAATTCATATTTAGTTTACATTAGAAAGGATTTAACCGAATTATACATTTTGGTCATTAAGAAGGAAGATTACATTTTGATCATTAATAAAGATTTAAACAAATTATACATTTTGGTCATTAGGAAGAAAGATTACATTTTGATCATTAGGAGGAATTTGACGAAATGATCATATTTTGTACATTTAAAAGAATTAGACAAAATTACAAATTTTGTCACTTTAAAAGGAATTAGGATAAAAGAGACATTTTTGTCATTTTAAAAAGAATGAAGTAAAATATTCATTTTCCATTTAAAAATGAATGAGACCAAAATATACTCTTTGGTCAATAAATAAAGGTTAAGATTTTATTGTCATTTGTCAACAATAAAAAAGAATGGGAGTAAAGGACTAGATTTTTATCGTCGTTTGTTCTCAATAAAAAGAATAGAGATAAAGATAAGATTTTTATTGTCACTTGTTAACGATGAAAAGAATAAAAACAAAAGTTAAGATTTTGTTGTCATGGGTTAACAATAAGAAGATTAGAAATAAAAGTTAATTTTTTTATTTGTCAATTAGTTACAATAAAAAGATCATATGTTAAAAATATGATATTAGCTATGACTTGAAACATATGTCTGTGATGTTGAAGGTTTGGTGTGTTAAACATATTGTTAGTATATTCAAAACTGAATATTACACTTCCATTTATAAGTCATCCGACTTGTTTATATGATTGGGTCGATAATTTTCACACATCGCCCAAGTGCACAAATAATTTAATATTTGATTGTTGGATGAAACTCCACACGGGTGTTGGGATGATATCTAATCTACACTAGTCCCAATATTTAGTGTAGAATCCACTTTGGTTGTTAATTGGATGTTTAATAATTATTTATCGTGCTTGTTGATTTCATGCAATATATGTTTGTTGATTGAGTCACATTCCAATAAAGAATATTCTAGAAAATAATATTTAAGTAAATATTTCTAGAAAAAGAATATATTTTAGAAAAACATATTCATTGATATGAACTAGTTATTAACTAGTATAGATCATTAAATTTAGATTTAATAAAGTTTTCCAATATGTTAATATTTAATTGAAGTTAAATTAAATAAATTGGATTTTGGGTTTGTCGTGAATAGTGTCTTAAATAACACTGTTCTTAAAACCCCATATGAAAAGAATAATCTTTAATTTAAGATTATTAAAAGTTTTCAATTATACTTTGTAATTGGAATAAGATGAAATGTGAGATGGGTTTATTGTGAACTGTGTTTTAAATGACATTTGTTCTTTAACCTAACTGACAGTGAAAATATATGATTTGGAATTTATAAATCTTATATTAAGATTTAAATGGAAATTTTTTTTAAAAATAAAGTTTTTCTAATTTAATATACTAAATTGGTATTGAATGGAATTCAATTTAACAATAACCGAGATAAGCTTCTATAAAAGAAGACCGATACTACATATGGAATTTAAGAGGCTTCGCCGTTAGTCCATTTGTATTATTGGTCGGATACAGAAATTTATAACGATATATATTGATTTGATTTCCGTGAAGATTTCGTGTTCAATGGAAGATGATTTTCGGTTTACCATGAACTATGTGTTAAAATGACACTAGTTCTTTAACCCAGTTAAAGATAAGATTTATTTCTTAAATTTAAACAATCATTGAATAATGATTTTTGATATTTAAAACCAAATTGGGTTTTTAATAAATCTTTAAAAGAAAGATTTAAGAATAAACTTAAAGGATTTATCTTTGATAGAATAATACGAGTATTTTATTAGAAGAATATTCTGAATTGGAATGAGGCGTTGGATGTGTTTTTAATAGTATTTGATTTTTATTTATAAAATACGTGAGTTATTCGGGAAGACCGGGCTTAACCCATTCCGAATAATTACTACGACAATGAAGAGTCGAAGATGAAGACGGTGGTTGAAGACCGACGATCTTCACATCGAATGGATGTGTTGCTACAGAGACCCTTGATGGGAGTAGCTACCTTGAAGGGGCTTCAGTTGTGGCCGTCCGGACTATTGTTGATTGTTCGGATTTGGTTTTCGCTCAGACCCAGAGCATAAGCTAGTAAATGGATGCGTGTCTGACATTGAATTTCGTTCCATGTGAATTAAATCGATTTCTGTTAATGTATGTCTGTTTGGGGGTGGAGGATTTATCCTCTACTTAACACCGGGGTTTATATTAATAGTGATTGATCGCATGGCGTGGATTGTCAATGTGGCACGCCAAGATGCAAATGATCAAGGCTTTTTTTGAAAAGAAAGGCCTTGTGGAATGATCAAAGTATAGCCCATTACGGCATAACTTTGTGTATATCATGACTTCGCGAGCCTCACACCCCGGTATGAGTCAAAAACGGGAGTAGGACTGCAGGGAGTGCACACGTTTCTTTCTAGCTAGTGGTAGTGTCAGTGCTTAAACTGGCTGGCATTTTACTTATGTGGATGATGGATTTTGAGGCGCCTCAGATTTTTATTGGCCGTTAGTAGTCATACTATAGGTTCAAAGGAACCGTGAAACGTGTGTTCAGGAATTGCCAATCCACTACCATTAGGTGGGGACTAGCCCTGAAGATCCAAGGGTTTACTGCGGGGGATCCTGAGGCATTTGCTAGAGTGTCTCGAATCAGAGAGGAGCTTGCCCCTAGCCTCGACTCATGATGGAAATCCAATTTCTCATACGACCTTGCGGTTTTGATTGTAGAACTAGTATGGCGACATAGTAGGATGGTGTACTATGCGATCTATGATTGATACATTATGATTGAAATGTTTATTATACATATACCCATATACACACTAATATCAAATCCATTTTTATCGTATCAGGCATCTTTTAACCATTATAAGGTAAAACCCTATCCTCCAGTTTGCGTTGCATTGTGTGATGGGACTTGGGTCTTATAATGGTTTCATTTTTCTAAAAAGCATTGCGTTGTTTAACGATTTACTTTAATTTATGCACTGGCAATCCAATGGAGTAAACCCATTCCGCGTTAGCGGCGTGGTCCTGTGATTAGCCTTATTAGATAAATTTAGTTAAGATTTCTCATACCAGTCCCATGACTGACCTGTAGTTTGTTTCACTTACAAACTCGAGTGCCCATATTTTCCACACGGGCAGTCGAGTAGCTTTTGCAGTTATATTTACAGGATCCAAGTTTACAGCTAAAGCAGTATTCAGAAAGCTCTGTATCCGCGTATTCCTTTCAGTTGTATATTTGTATTATTTTTCCGCTGCTATTTAAATGTAATTTAAATCTCTGATATTATGGTATTTCTATTGTGTAATTAAGTATTCATACTCTGTTGTATCCTTGTACTCTGATGTAATTGTTATAATCAGCAATAAAATGTTCCTCAGTTTGTGTTCTGATTTGTATTGTTCTCAAAGCAATCTAGGCTTTCCTTTACTGGGAAGTTTAGGTCATTTCATTTAGTATCAGAGCTTTAGTTTACAGAGCTTGAGAACCAGACACATTAGAACCGAACGAAAGAATTCATCAGGGATTGGAGTAGTAATATCCAATAAGAATAACTCGTTAGAGATAGGATCAGTAGTATCCTAGAACGAGTGTGAAGAGTATTATTTTCTTTAAAATAAAAATAAAAAACCAATTTAGTTTTGAAAATTTTATCTTAAAATACGTATTTGAGTATATTATTATATTTTAATGTGGACAATCGAGTATAAAAAGATTTCGAATATACGAGTGATTAACGGATATTCGAAGTTTTAATATACTGGATAGATAAAGAATCACACTCTAGTCACCCGGAGATGGTTCTGATGATTGCTAGCGTCATCAGAGTTTATGTTCGAGTTTCGAAAGTGGGATTTCTATATATTTCCATTGACTGGTATGAGAGCCAAAACTTAGTTAGTACACATTGCTGTGATTTGCACTAAAAATATGATTTTTGACTATATACAAAAGTTATACATATTTGAAAAGTTAATTACCTAAATGATTGATGGTTGCGATGTTTGATTATTATTTTAGCTAATAAAATTATTGGAATGATAATTACTTTAACTAATAAAATTATTGAAAAAAATAAATAGAAATTTAATTAAGTTAGTTAATTAAACAACTTTTAGCTACGTTCCTTTTCGGGGACGAAAAGATTTTAAGTGGGGGCGATTGTAACAACCCGGAATTTTGGGGCCAGTTTAAAATTTTTATTTTAGAAATTTTAATGGATTTTAATATTTAAAACAATTTATTTTAGATAATAACGAATAAAAATTTATTTTAAAACGAATAAATTATAAAAGGAGTTTAAAACAGCGCGGCAGTTTGAAAATTTGAATTTGAACTTTAACTGACTATACAGGATTCATTTTAAATCAAAATTGAGCGAAACCAGGAATATTTAAATCTGTTTAATCATATCTTTCTAAAGAGCCTGAAAAACTGAAATTTCACTTTATAAATAGAAAGTTATGTCCAGTTTAAACTTTAGAAAGGTCGCTGCAGAATTTAAATATACTTTAATATAATATTTAGCCCTTAAAAATAGTCATTTTTTCAAACGACCTTGGTTTTCGACGAAACCACTTTTGTTGGAACCGGAATGTCAAATTATTACTATGTTTAAATTTTCAAAATTTTTCGAATTAATATGTGAGCGTGGCAAAGGAAAATGTGTTTTGTCAGTTTCGGTCAGATTTAATCGACTTGAAAATAGCCATTTTTCAAACAGTCTCAGAATTCGACGAAATTAGTCTTGTTAGAACCGTATCGTCAAAACATAACTAGAAATAATTTTTCTATAATTTTTAGAGTTCGTATGTGGCTCCGGTAATTTAAAATGTACGTTTAAATTAAATATAAATTGATTTATATATCAAATTTAAAGAAAAACATATCATAACAGCCGAATTGGGTTACGAAACATATTCCAATGTGTCCGGGATGGGGGTATTTAGCTAGGGGCATCATTCGTTGGGTTCGATTCGGAGTTAGTATCGTCGAATAAATAATTCTTGAATTAATGAATTAAATAAATAAGAAAATACTCGTATAAATACGCTACCTATACGAAACCCTAATTTCAGAAACCAAGCCGCCATATGCCTTATTTCAATGGCTATTCTTGTTCGATTTTGATCCTTCAATTTATTCCAATCCACTGAGAATTAAAACAAACCCCATATACCAAATCAAAGAGATTTCTACCTTCTTCAGTTCTGTACGGAGATGATCATCTAACTCGGAGTATTGGGGGTGATTTTTGGAGAGAAAGACTTCGACTTAGGAGCGGTTTTCGGCGAGAGGGGGGTGGCCGAGTTCGGCGCTGCTCCAGGCGGCGGCGGTGGAGACGGAGGGCGACGATATGGTGGCCTCGGATCGATGGCCAGAGCTCCGACGTGCGTACGACTGGGGGGAAAAGGGGATCGAACGTTGGGGTTTTTTTTTTGCCTGTAGGAGATAACGGGGAAGATGGATTATAAATTTAATTAGTAAAATTAATTAATTTAATTATTCGTTTAAATATTCGAATGTTTAATATAGCATAACTTCTTCATACAGCGACAAAATCAAACGAAATGAAATGCGTTGGAATAGTGAAATCCAGATCTACAACATGGAACTAACCAGGACCAAAACTGAGCACTTTTGAAATTCAGCCAAATTGGAACGGGAACTGTACAGAAATGAAAATCAGAAATAAAACCAATCGAGGTGAGATTTCTTTGTTTTAAAAATAATTAAAATTTAATTATCTTTTATTGTTTCTGTAATGACCCACATTTTTAATCGTTTAAAATCGACAATAAACCACACATGTCGACCTAAACAAATCTCAAATATAGGTAGTTATTGGGAAAAAGAAGAAAAGAAGAAAGAAGAGAATGACAAACAGAGTTCTCACAGCGGAAGGACAACATATAATAATTAAATAACGGTTAAAGCAGTGGAAAGATATACAATAGGTCATAACATACAAGGGTTGTCAGAGTTAACCATATACAGACTTACATACATGACAGCGGAAACAAAGTGCAGCGGAAAATCTTTATATATAATAGATGAATACCAAATCTTCGTCTTCACTCTCCAAGGTAAAGGAATCTTCACTAACTGCAAGCATCTGCTGACCCGAGCATATTGCACAAAAGAAAACACAACAAACACTCGGATCAGCACTAAATCATCTCATATTAGTCAAATCAAAATACGAAATAACATCAGTGTCATGGATGCAGTAACTCAAGAGATGTTACGGGATTTTTCCATCTCTCGAGGATCCGTTAAACTAATACATAGATAGTATAATACGCTATTATGATAGTGTCTACTCAGTAAAGTATAAATACTGAAAATAGCGTAAGCGGGATTACCATATTACCCTTACGCCGTTTATAGGCACTAACAGTCTATACAGTACCGTAAATTCACCGTACTGGTGTTATCATAGGGCACTCCATAGAAGGCAATGCTAAATCAAAATCGTATGGGCTCGATATGGATATATACGACAAGGCACTCGAGGCAATGCCCAGGGTAGGATTCTACCAATTGCACTCCCGGACTGGTGGTAACGCATAGCAGCCACTACCGCCCACTTCGGAACACACTCCCAAAGTCATAAATGGGCCCAAATCATCATCATCATAGTCATAGAAATATTATCGAAGAAGTGTGTCTGATCAAAGGTGCTACCTCAGTTAGTCACGGTATAGCTCCTGTTTTAGTCATTTCAATTCTGACCTGAAGGTCAGGGCTATTTCGTCATCGATCATCTTCTTCGATTCAACAATCGACTCCAAGTCATCATATCTCGTTCTGGATACGTCAAAACGTTCACAGTTGTCAAAGTGGTATCGACACTGACAGAGAGTATGCCTTATGTCGACTCCGGTCTCTTTAACAACCAACGCTTACATTTTTCACATCGGTTGGTTCTTTTACCTTTCAAAGGTTCGCTTCATATCAAAATATCATATTTTGTTTCGAACCCATTTTTATATTCAAAAGAATAAAAATTTCATATCAACATATCACAATCATACCCAAAAACCAATTTTTATTCTAAACTAGAATATATTTCATATCCTTATATTATAATCATATAATATTTCATAATCGACTTATATTCAAACAGAATATATTTTACCTCAAAGGTTATACTTATCTCCATCGATTTGAATTCTAAATCTGTTTATATTCAAAAGAGTATAAATCTCCATAACACTCATTCATATTATTTATGGAATCCAATATATTCGAATACATGTCCATTACCTTTACATATAAAAATGGTTAAAATTTGGTTCCATATTTGAATGCTTGTCTCGACTCCATCTCGAACTGGGGTTTAAACTCAGCAATTTCCATTCGGAAGAACTTATACTTATAAAATATAATTTTAAAAGATAGACATTTTTAAGGAAACCTTTTATATAAATAGTATATATATATAATATCATAGTTAGAATGGGATAAGATAAAAATTTAAAACACTATATATATATATATATATGTAAATTGAAATTGACTAAATAATTTAATCTTATAATATAAGAAAAAATTTGTTATAATAAAATGGTTATAGAAAAAATTTAACAAATAATTTCTTAAAGAGGGTAGTTATTTGAAATCAAAAGGTGTAAATATATATATGAGAAGATTCTTTAACTAGAAATTTACTCTTTCTTCCGAACTTCAATACATGAACCCATACTCCAGTCTCAATGGAGTTATCAAATTCAATATCTTGTTTCAAACGCCATTCAACCCAAATCTTCGATTTAGGGAATTTCAACCCATATTCCTCGATCCTCTCCTCTTTTCAAATTTAATTCAAAATAAAATATTTCATTCAAATCCAACCCTAAATTTGAAAGTTTCAGATTTTATTCAAATCTTATTTTAAGAATTCCACTTCCTCTGGAAACAATTTCTTAACCACTTAAATAACACTTGCGATCCAGGTCCTTTACAGGAACAGGTTTATCGAGTATTGGTTCATTTCTTTAACTGAAATTTCTGTCAAATAAAAATCCCAAATATTTGAAAATCAATTAACCAACCGATGTCTGTATAGAATTTTCTATCCAATGGCCAAGTGATTAAATTTTAATTTCTCGATATTTCAGGGATGGATCTATCATTTCAATCCAAATCCGGGTCACAGAGGTTTATCATTTCACTCTGTGTTCTTAATTTATTTTATCGATAAATCCCGGGTTTATTAGATGCCCGTAACATCAAGGTAAATGAGATTTATCGTCCAAATCAACAGGCATTACAATATACTGAAATGAGGAGCATTAAAATGTTACTATAAACTCAGTAATAACTTTCACCCAACATCCATCACAACCATTTACTTCAACTAATCAGCGTTAGCTGTTTCGGGATTTAATAAAGGTTCGAATTTCAAACTAGAAATTTAAATTTAATTAAATAACTAATTATTGACTTAAATTTTAATGTTAACCCACTTGCATGTACATTTAACAACACATCAACAAATCCAACACAACCATGCAACCAAATTTACTTCATAATTTAATTCAATAAATATGGGAATAATTCAGTATTTTGTGAGTGAGAAAATCACTCACCTTTGCGTCTTAAGTTGATCAAATGTCCAATTGAAGCTCAAAATTTCACAGTCTCTAAACACAGCCAGGTTAGTGCCAAAACGTCCGCAATTCCACCACGATCCCAACGCAACAAACCGCGTCCAAATCCGAATTAAAACGAGAAAGTTATGAGCATTTTTCTATTTTAAATTTAAATATATATAAATTAAATAAAATTAAATTCCCACCCAATCATACGTTGACACCTCAGCAACCATGTATTCATCTTCCCACTCCATCTACCTCTTCTCTACAGTAACCGACGTAGAAATAGGAACCCATCTGCCAAAACTTTGACCGTCCTTTGCCAACTCCTCCGCCCGCCTGGAGACCTCCGACCACTCGCATCCGAATCCCCTCGTCAACCCGCATCTACCCGCACCAAAACCGACGCCTCCGGTTGCCTCCAGTGCCGCCACCGTGCTGATGAACCAAAGGGTTTCGGAAACCTAAATCACCGAATTCCGGTGCTCCAATTGATTATAAACCCAATGAACACCGCCCTTTCACTCAGATGACAACCCTCTACAATACCCAGAAGACCAATTCCTCAATTAGCTTGCAAATCAAAAATACCCAAATCGAAGTCTAGGGTTTTCAAAACAGCAGCTTTGACCGCGATTTCTGGTAAATCTACTCACTGCATGTCGAAACAAATGGTACCAGTAGCTTCGTATCGTCTAGAGCTTCGATTTGACATATAATTCGATAGGGTTTTGAGAGATTTTATTTTGAGGTGAAATTTGTTTTAAAACTAGGGTTTAGAATTTATTTCTGCCATTAGAGAAAGCTATGGAGGTGGAAATGAACGTACAATGTTAAATGGCCTGATAGAGTAAAGGTGGATTTTTATTTATATATAATTATAAGGCCCAATGTGAGAAATACCCAATTATTTCTTTACATTGATCTCGTTCACATTTTCTCTCGTACGGTCAAATGGTAAGTCGAAAAATTCTAAAATTTGGAATCCTGTAATAATTCACCGTTCCGGATCCAATGGCGTTAGTTTCGTCGAATTCTGAGACCGTCGCCAAAACAGTTAAATTTCACTGTTAATTAATTTATAAAATATTCAAATATTCACTTAACTGTTTTAATTCAATTTGAATATTCATAAAATTCCATTTAAATCAAATTAAATATTTATTAAATTCAAATTAAATCTATAAATAAATTTCACACATTTTTCTTCTTCTTAATTTGATTATTTACAAATTTGAATTTAAATTTCAAGTTTGACTTAAACAGCTTAAATCCCATCGTTTAACAAATCAACTTTGAATTCTCCTTTAATTCAAACACAATTCAAATAAATTTGTTTCACAAATTTTTTTAAGTCAAACTAATTTAATATCAAAATCCAAAATTCCACACATTCCAATTTAAAATTTAAAAATTTCACCTTTAAATTAACCTACTCAAATTAATTTAATCATTTAATTATTATATTTCAAAATGGCCTTTCTAAATAAATTACATTTGAAAAATCTATTTATACTAAATTCAAACAATCACCATCATTAAAATTAACAAAATTTTGATTTTCCCTAATACATCCCAATTTATTTATTTTACATTGAAATTTAAATATACTGAAAATTACGGGATGTTATATTCTCCCCCACTTAAAATCTTTTCGTCCTCGAAAAGAGAAAGAAACGATATTAAGCACATATCTATTTTAAATTCATACTTAAAAATAGCCTTTATAAGTAAGTTATATTTGTAAAACTCATAAAAAAATTTAACTCCCGAAATCACAGAAAATTTCGGCAGCATCTCCTTTGTACGGAGAGGTCCAGAAAATCACAACGCATATAAAATTCAAATATACATCTCATCATTCGATGAGGCATCCCAAAAAGGGGAAAGACACCATATATATATAACCACAAAACTATATAACTCACATTCGTACCTCCTTAATGTATATTTTGCAATTTCATTACCTTAGCACTTTAAATATTTAGCGCAAGCGAGCTCCAAAGCGTAGCGCACACTCCTTACACCTATTACAACTCGCATACACATGAGATTCAAGCATATATACAATATATAGCAAATTGTATACAACTTAGACAACATATATCAACATTTCAACTACAAATCCAAAATATTCATAACAGGTCAGCGAACAAAACAAGATTTATCACTCACTAAAAGTTGGAATTTGACTAAAACATACTAGGCAAAAGTTGTAGCGTTTGTTTCAGGCTTTCCGAATTGTCCGGACTCGTCGAATTCGGATAAGTCGTTCAAAAGTTATGACTATTTTAGTAAAGGCGAACACTTCAGCCCGCACACTGAAAATGCAGATCTGAAATGTTTTACCCAGTTTTTAACCCTTTAAACAGCAAAATTTCACCCAGCAAATTAAGAAAAAGTCTTAGTACAGACCCTGGGCTTTCCGAATTGTACTCGCACATCGAAATCCGACGCTCCGTTGGGAAGTTATGGTCAAAACAATATAGGTATACGCTTCAGTTTTTAATTTTCTGCATACACAACTACGACTAAAACTTGCATTTCAGCTTAGTAATCATAGGAATTCGACCTGGCTTTATAAACCAAAGTTTTAGCTCGGTTTCTAAGGTTTCCGAAAAGTCTGGAATTGTCAGATTCCGATCATCTCATCAAAAGTTATGGTCACTTTAGCTTCAGCTTATCGACTACTTCAGATTTACATAAACATTGGATTATTTCTATTCGAAATTTCAACATTTTCGATTTCAATACTTTTGTAAATCCTTAACATTTAACTTTGTTATCACTTCATTATTCAAGAAACAGATTCATATTCAATTGCTCACTTAAGTTCGATATTCTTTCTATTCAATTCCCGGTTTCATTTCAAGTGTTTAAATTCCGATTAAATCTTGAATTCATTATAAAATTTCCAACGAACTTGATTACGTTGATCCTTTAATTCATTACCATGGATCAATTTTGCCAATGTTTTATAACTGATTTCTTTCCTAGTACTAAATTCTCAATTGATATTCCTTTCGGTCTTCTAATTTATTCTTACAGGTTCAATTCACTCGACCCGACTAAGTTTAGCTTCATTTCATACTTCTTTATTTTTAAATTTATCGATGATCCCTATTTTATCAACAACATAAATTCCCTTCCCACTCTTTCTCGAACTAACTTGATATGCTTATTTATTTCCCAAGCCATAAGTTATTGCCACTTTTATTTACACAACAATTTTTTTTTTCAAATTCGTTTTAGTCGGCTTAGTTGAATTATATTCCATGGTTAAATCTCAATTTCCTTAACGCTTATATCGACTAACTTGGAATTTATTTAAACTTATCATCGCCCCTATTTAAGCATTTCGACGACCACTTCCCTTTTTCTTAATGCTTAAGTAAATTTCCTGGTTTCAAAAATCAAAATTCTAACATCTTGATTAACCTTAGTACGCGAGTTATTCTTATGAGTTAAGGTGGACTCAAGTGCTCGATTCCGGGTTTATAGGCCAAGTTTAAGTAACATATGTACTTGTAAAATTTTATAGAAGGTCATATCATAAAAGTTGAGACCTAAATCTTAAGTAACAAAGAACATAGAAATTTCAATTCTAGTTTAATCCAATTCCAACTTTAAATAACCAATACTAATACCTTTATATAATATTTATACTATATGAAATGAAATCCAACTTAGACTTTATATTCGCTATAGTGCCTTAATAAGGTTATCATTAAGGTTCCTTACATTTCTACTTCATCGATCATTCACCTTTCATAAATAAACTTTATTTCTTATAAATTTCCTTCTCAACTAACTTAACTCACTCATCAACTATTTCACGTCATAATTTGTTACCATTTCGTTTCACCACCAAATTCTTCAGTTCATTTTAGTCGACTTGAATTAAGTTTTATCTCCTACATTCTTCAGCACTTCTATCGACTAACCTTGTAACTTATTTAACTTAATTATCATCCACGTTTTTGAGCTTTAACGATGGTTCCCTTCTCTCAACACTTAAGTCTATTTCTTAGTTTCAACATTAAGGACTCAAATGGATCAGGCTACCTTATTACCTGAATTAATTATTATTTTCCAAGATGAACTTAAATATTTTGATTCCGGGTTTTAAAACTAAGTTTAAAAATGCATATATGTTTATAAAATTTATAGAAACATATAATTAACAAAACAAGGAAATTTCAATCTTGGTTAAATCTTAACTCCACTTTACATATCATCGAAAATTAAATCAAAATCTTTTCCCAACGAGTTATGAAAAGTACGGAGTGGGCTCACCCACTTAGACGCTTCAGAATAAACATCGATAATGCATGCACTCATTACCGAAATCTTTTCTGATGTCCGAGAAGGGATTATACACTTTAATCCTTAAAATCTTTTAGAAAACTATTTATAATACGATATTTTTTTCTTAAAAATTTCATAACACTGTTTCAAGAGTACCCCAGGATCAAGTTTCTAGTTCATTCCTATTTCAATCACAAACCCTTTACACCCAATTATACCTACAGGTATTTTATTTCAAATATTTTCTAAAATCATTAAATTTCCAACACCTATTAATTACTTCTTATTATATTCATTATTTAACCGACCATAATAGGTAATAACTTAAATATTACCAACTACTAAGACGAATACATATATACTTGAACCAATAATATATTTGATATATTCAAAATATAATCGAAAACCATATCATATCGATCATTCTGTTCGATTATTTAGAAATTCCTATCGATTCTATGGCGTCCCATATATCGACCAGAATCCATAAATATTCAACAGAACAAATCAACACAATGTAAACCAATTTATATCAAAATACAAGTATGCTCTCTCATATCACTCAGACTCATTCTAGGGCACTACTACCCTATCTCTAATGAGTTAATTCCCAAACAGAGCCAGGGTTATCGCCAACCATCGCTCTGATACCAACTGTAACGACCCACATTTTTAACCGTTTAAAATCGACAATAAACCACACATGTCGACCCAAACAAATCTCAAATATAGGTAGTTATTGGGAAAAAGAAGAAAAGAAGAAAGAAGAGAAAGACAAACATAGTTCTCACAGCGGAAGGACAACATATAATAATTAAATAACGGTTAAAGCAGTGGAAAGATATACAATAGGTCATAACATACAAGGGTTGTCAGAGTTAACCATATACAGACTTACATACATGACAGCGGAAACAAAGTGCAGCGGAAAATCTTTATACATAATAGATGAATACCAAATCTTCGTCTTCGCTCTCCAAGGTAAAGGAATCTTCAGTAACTGCAAGCATCTGCTGACCCGAGCATATTGCATAAAAGAAAACACAACAAACACTCGGATCAGCACTAAATCATCTCATATTAGTCAAATCAAAATACGAAATAACATCAGTGTCATGGATGCAGTAACTCAAGAGATGTTATGGGATTTTTCCATCTCTCGAGGATCCGTTAAACTAATACATAGATAGTATAATACGCTATTATGATAGTGTCTACTCAGTAAAGTATAAATACTGAAAATAGCGTAAGCGGGATTACCATATTACCCTTACGCCGTTTATAGGCACCAACAGTCTATACAGTACCGTAAATTCACCATACTAGTGTTATCAGAGGGCACTCCATAGAAGGCAATGCTAAATCAAAATCGTATGGGCTCGATATGGATATTTATGACAAGGCACTCGAGGCAATGCCCAGGGTAGAATTCTACCAATTGCACTCCCGGACCGGTGGTAACGCATAGCAGCCACTACCACCCACCTCGGAACACACTCCCAAAGTCATAAATGGGCCCAAATCATCATCGTCATAGTCATAGAAATATTATCGAAGAAGTGTGTCCGATCAAAGGTGCTACCTCAGTTAGTCACGGTATAGCTCCTGCTTTAGTCATTTCAATTCTGACCCGAAGGTCAGGGCTATTTCGTCATCGATCGTCTTCTTCGATTCAACAATCGACTCCAAGTCATCTTATCTCGTTCTGGATACGTCAAAACGTTCACAGTTGTCAAAGTGGTTTCGACACTGACAGAGAGTATGCCTTATGTCGACTCCGGTCTCTTTAACAACCAACGCTTACATTTTTCACATCGGTTGGTTCTTTTACCTTTCAAAGGTTCGCTTCATATCAAAATATCATATTTTGTTTCGAACCCATTTTTATATTCAAAAGAATAAAAATTTCATATCAACATATCACAATCATACCCAAAAACCGATTTTTATTCTAAACTAGAATATATTTCATATCCTTATATTATAATCATATAATATTTCATAATCGACTTATATTCAAACAGAATATATTTTACCTCAAAGGTTATACTTATCTCCATCGATTTGAATTCTAAATCTGTTTATATTCAAAAGAGTATAAATCTCCATAACACTCATTCATATTATTTATGGAATCCAATATATTCGAATACATGTCCATTACCTTTACATATAAAACTGGTTAAAATTTGGTTCCATATTTGAATGCTTGTCTCGACTCCATCTCGAACTGGGGTTTAAACTCAGCAATTTCCATTCGGAAGAACTTATACTTATAAAATATAATTTTAAAAGATAGACATTTTTAAGGAAACCTTTTATATAAATAGTATGTATATATAATATCATAGTTAGAATGGGATAAGATAAAAATTTAAAACACTATATATATATATATATATATGTAAATTGAAATTGACTAAATAATTTAATCTTATAATATAAGAAAAAATTTGTTATAATAAAATGGTTATAGAAAAAATTTAATAAATAATTTCTTAAAGAGGGTAGTTATTTGAAATCAAAAGGTGTAAATATATATATGAGAAGATTCTTTAACTAGAAATTTACTCTTTCTTCCGAACTTCAATACATGAACCCATACTCCAGTCTCAATGGAGTTATCAAATTCAATATCTTGTTTCAAACGCCATTCAACCCAAATCTTCGATTTAGGGAATTTCAACCCATATTCCTCGATCCTCTCCTCTTTTCAAATTTAATTCAAAATAAAATATTTCATTCAAATCCAACCCTAAATTTGAAAGTTTCAGATTTTATTCAAATCTTATTTTAAGAATTCCACTTCCTCTGGAAACAATTTCTTAACCACTTAAATAACACTTGCGATCCAGGTCCTTTACAGGAACAGGTTTATCGAGTATTGGTTCATTTCTTTAACTGAAATTTCTGTCAAATAAAAATCCCAAATATTTGAAAATCAATTAACCAACCGATGTCTGTATAGAATTTTCTATCCAATGGCCAAGTGATTAAATTTTAATTTCTCGATATTTCAGGGATGGATCTATCATTTCAATCCAAATCCGGGTCACAGAGGTTTATCATTTCACTCTGTGTTCTTAATTTATTTTATCGATAAATCCCGAGTTTATTAGATGCCCGTAACATCAAGGTAAATGAGATTTATCATCCAAATCAACAGGCATTACAATATACTGAAATGAGGAGCATTAAAATGTTACTATAAACTCAGTAATAACTTTCACCCAACATCCATCACAACCATTTACTTCAACTAATCAGCGTTAGCTGTTTCAGGATTTAATAAAGGTTCGAATTTCAAACTAGAAATTTAAATTTAATTAAATAACTAATTATTGACTTAAATTTGAATGTTAACCCACTTGCATGTACATTTAACAACACATCAACAAATCCAACACAACCATGCAACCAAATTTACTTCATAATTTAATTCAATAAATATGGGAATAATTCAGAATTTTGTGAGTGAGAAAATCACTCACCTTTGCGTCTTAAGTTGATCAAATGTCCAACTGAAGCTCAAAATTTCACAGTCTCTAAACACCGCCAGGTTAGTGCCAAAACGTCCGCAATTCCACCACGATCCCAACGCAACAAACCGCGTCCAAATCCGAGTTAAAACGAGAAAGTTATGAGCATTTTTCTGTTTGAAATTTAAATATATATAAATTAAATAAAATTAAATTCCCACCCAATCATACGCTGACACCTCAGCAACCGTGTATTCATCTTCCCGCTCCATCTACCTCTTCTCTACATTAACCGACGTAGAAATAGGAACCCGTCTGCAAAACCTTTGACCGTCCTTTGCCAACTCCTCCGCCCGCCTGGAGATCTTCGACCACTCGCATCCGAATCCCCTAGACAACCCGCATCTGCCCGCACCAAAACCGACGCCTCCGGTTGCCTCCAGTGCCGCCACCGTGCTGATTAACAAAAGGGTTTCGGAACCCTAAATCACCGAATTCCGGTGCTCCAATTGATTATAAACCCAATGAACACCGCCCTTTCACTCAGATGACAACCCTCTACAATACCCAGAAGACCAATTCCTCAATTAGCTTGCAAATCAAAAATAACCAAATCGAAGTCTAGGGTTTTCAAAACAGCATCTTTGACCGCGATTTCTGGTAAATCTACTCACTGCATGTCGAAACAAATGGTACCAGTAGCTTCGTATCGTATAGAGCTTCGATTTGACATATAATTCGATAGGGTTTTGAGAGATTTTATTTTGAGGTGAAATTTGTTTTAAAACTAGGGTTTAGAATTTATTTCTGCCATTAGAGAAAGCTATGGAGGTGGAAATGAACGTACAATGTTAAATGGCCTGATAGAGTAAAGGTGGATTTTTATTTATATATAATTATAAGGCCCAATGTGAGAAATACCCAATTATTTCTTTACATTGATCTCGTTCACATTTTCTCTCGTATGGTCAAATGGTAAGTCGGAAAATTCTAAAATTTGGAATCCTGCAATAATTCACCGTTCCGGATCCAATGGCGCTAGTTTCGTCGAATTCTGAGACCGTCGCCAAAACAGTTAAATTTCACTGTTAATTAATTTATAAAATATTCAAATATTCACTTAACTGTTTTAATTCAATTTGAATATTCATAAAATTCCATTTAAATCAAATTAAATATTTATTAAATTCAAATTAAATCTATAAATAAATTTCACACATTTTTTTTTCTTCTTAATTTGATTATTTACAAATTTGAATTTAAATTTCAAGTTTGACTTAAACAGCTTAAATCCCATCGTTTAACAAATCAACTTTGAATTCTCCTTTAATTCAAACACAATTCAAATAAATTTGTTTCACAAATTTTTTTAAGTCCCCGGGTCTTGATTATTTCTTAAATAAAAATCTGAATTGCAAATCCAAATAAATGAATCCGCTTTTATCTTAAGTTATTCAATATCAAAATCCAAAATTCCACACATTCCAATTTAGAAATTAAAAATTTCACCTTTAAATTAACCTACTCAAATTAATTTAATCATTTAATTATTATATTTCAAAATAGCCTTTCTAAATAAATTACATTTGAAAAATCTATTTATACTAAATTCAAACAATCACCATCATTAAAATTAACAAAATTTTGATTTTCCCTAATACATCCCAATTTATTTATTTTACATTGAAATTTAAATATACTGAAAATTACGGGATGTTACAGTTTCAATTCCATATGTGTATGTTAATTGAATTCAATTCTGTGATGTATGATATTGTATTTGTTGTTTGTTGACGATGATGGTTGTTGTGATATGTGTTAATTAGAGCATGTTAAGCAATTTTGTGATAATCAGATTATGTTAAACAAAAATGGACATTTTTATTTGAAATATGTTATGCAATTCAAAATGACATTTATGATTAGAAGTTTGTTATGAAACAAAAGAAGAAATTTTGTTAAAACATTCTTTTTTCAAATAAAAGAACAGATTTTTAAGTACCATTCTTTTCAATAAAAAGAAATCATGTTTTATTGTCATATTTGTTTACAATAAAGATTAGAATTACACAGGATTTTCATTTTTGTTTACAATAGAAAGATAAAAAAAATTAACATTTTTGTTGAATAAAAATAGATCAAACAAAAATAATCATTTTTGTTGGATAGAAATAGTTGAAATAAATTAAATTATTTTGTTGAAATTAAATAGTTAGAAATAAAAAAGATACATTTTTGTCAAAAACTTGATTAGAAACAAAATTAACATTTTTGTTAATTAGATCATGTTGAACAGAATTAACATTTCTTGTTAATTAGATTATGGTTAAATTAAAATCACCTTCTTGTCAAAACATGTTTATGATAATAAAAACAACCTTTTATTTTCAAGTATGTTTTGCAAGTCAAAATAAGCTTTTTGTTTAGAAATTGATTATGAAAACAACATCTTTGTCCATTATAATGAAAAGAGTATAATAAGAAGGTTATAAACAAAAATGTTCATATTTGTTTGTAGTATAAAAATGAGGCAAATCTATCATATTGGTTTATAGTATAAAAATGAGGCAAATTTATCATATTTGTTTACAGTATAAGAATTAGGCAAATTTGTCATATTTGTTTACATTATAAGAATGAAGATAGAAATGAACATTTTTGTGTCATTAAAAAGATTAAATTAGAAATGAACATTTTTGTGTCATTAAAAGATTAAATTAGGAATAAACATTTTTGTGCATAAGAAAAGAGATTAAAACAAAAATATGCATTTTTTTATCTACATTAAAAGGATTTGTCAAAACATGATTATAAAAGGAAAATTAACATTTTTGTTTACTGTAAAAGGATGAAAACAGAATAACATATTTTTATCAAAATATGATTAGTGAGTAGAATAACATATTTTTTATAAAAATATGATTAGTGAATAAAAGGACATATGTTTGTCATTTTGAAATAAAGGAAATTAAAAGGACATTTTTGTCACTTTGACATGAATGAAATAAAAATGTATATTTTGATACATTAAAAAGGAATGAATTAGAAATGTATAGTTTTATACATTAAAAAGGAATGAGTTAGGAATGTGTATTTTTATACACTAGAAATAGTTAGACAAAATTAACATTTTTGTTTACATAAAAAGATTAGACAAAATAATCAAATTTTGTTACATAAAAAGATTAGACAAAATAATCATATTTTGTTACATAAGAAGATTAGACAAAATAATCATATTTTGTTACATTGAAAAGATTAGACAAAATAATCATATTTTGTTTACATTAAAGAGGATATAACAAAATTCATATTTTGTTTAGATTAAAGAGGATATGACAAAATTCATATTTTGTTTACGTTAGAAAGGATTTAAACGAATTATACGTTTTGGTCATTAAGAAGGAAGATTACATTTTGATCATTAATAAAGATTTAAACAAATTATACATTTTGGTCATTAGGAAGAAAGATTACATTTTGATCATTAGGAAGAATTTGACGAAATGATCATATTTTGTACATTTAAAAGAATTAGAAAAAATTACAATTTTTGTCACTTTAAAAGGAATTCGGATAAAAGAGACATTTTTGTCATTTTAAAAAGAATGAAGTAAAATATTCATTTTTCCATTTAAAAATGAATGAGACCAAAATATACTTTTTGGTCAATAAATAAGGGTTAAGATTTTATTGTCATTTGTCAACAATAAAAAAAAATGGTAGTAAAGGACTAGATTTTTATCGTCGTTTGTTCTCAATAAAAAGAATAGAGATAAAGATAAGATTTTTATTGTCATTTGTTAATGATGAAAAGAATAAAAACAAAAGTTAAGATTTTGCTGTCATGGGTTAACAATAAGAAGATTAGAAATAAATGTTAATTTTTTTATTTGTCAATTAGTTACAATAAAAAGATCATATGTTAAAAATATGATATTAGCTATGGCTTGAAACATATATCTGTGATGTTGAAGGTTTGGTGTGTTAAACATATTGTTAGTATATTCAGAACTGAATATTACACTTCCATTTATAAGTCATCCGACTTGTTTATGTGATTGGGTCGATAATTTTCACACATCACCCAAGTGCACAAATAATTTAATATTTGATTGTTTGATGAAACCCCACACGGGTGTTGGGATGATATCTGATCTACACTAGTCCCAATATTTAGTGTAGAATCCACTTTGGTTGTTAATTGGATGTTTGGTTATTATTTATCAGGCTTGTTGATTTCATGCAATATATGATTGTTGATTGAGTCACATTCCAATAAAGAATATTCTAGAAAAGAATATTTAAGTAAATATTTTTAAAAAAGGATATATTTTAGAAAAAACATATTCATTGATATGAACTAGTTATTAACTAGAATAGATCATTAAATTTAGATTTAATAAAGTTTTCCAATATGTTAATATTTAATTGAAGTTAAATTAAATAAATTGGATTTTGGGTTTGTCGTGAATAGTGTCTTAAATAACACTGTTCTTAAAACCCCATATGAAAAGAATAATCTTTAATTTAAGATTATTAAAAGTTTTCAATTATACTTTGTAATTGGAATAAGATGAAATGTGAGATGGGTTTATTGTGAACTGTGTTTTAAATGACATTTGTTCTTTAACCCAACTGACAGTGAAAATATATGATTTGGAATTTATAAATCTTATATTAAGATTTAAACGGAATTTTTTTTCAAAAGTAAAGTTTTTCTAATTTAATATACTAAATTGGAATTGAATGGAATTCGATTTAATAACAACCGAGATAAGCTTCTGTAAAAGAAGACCGATACTACATATGGAATTTAAGAGGCTTCGCCGTTATTCCATTTGTATTATTGGTCGGATACAGAAATTTATAACGATATATATTGATTAGATTTCCGTGAAGATTTCGTGTTCTGTGGAAGATGATTTTGGGTTTACCGTGAACTTTGTGTTAACATAACACTAGTTCTTTAACCCAGTTAAAGATAAGATTTATTTTTAAATTTAAACAATCATTGAATAATGATTTTTGATATTTAAAACCAAATTGGGTTTTTAATAAATCTTTAAAAGAAAGATTTAAGAATAAACTTCAAGGATTTATCTTTGATAGAATAATACGAGTATTTTATTAGAAGAATATTCTGAATTGGAATGAGGCGCTGGATGTGTTTTTAATAGTATTTATATTTAACTATAAAATACGTGAGTTATTCGGGAAGACTGGGCTTAACCCATTCCGAATAATTACTACGACGATGAAGAGTCGAAGATGAAGACGGTGGTTGAAGACCGACGATCTTCACATCGAATGGATGTGTTGCTACAGAGACCCTTGATGGGAGTAGCTACCTTGAAGGGGCTTCAGTGGTGGCCGTCCGGACTATTGTTGATTGTTTGGATTTGTTTTTCACTCAAACCCAGAGCATAAGCTAGTAAATGGATGCATGTCTGACATTGGATTTCGTTCCATGTGAATTAAATCGATTTCTCTTAATGTATGTCTGTTTGGTGGTGGAGGATTTATCCTCTACTTAACACCCGGGTTTATGTTAATAGTGATTGATCGCATGGCATGGATTGTCAATGTGGCACGCCAAGATGCAAACGATCAAGGCTTTTGTTGAAAAGCAAGGCCTTGTGGGATGATCAAAGTATAGCCCATTACGGCATAACTTTGTGTATATCATGACTTCGCGAGCCTCACACCCCGTTATGAGTCAAAAACGGGAGTAGGACTGCAGGGAGTGCACACGTTTCTTTCTTGCTAGTGGTAGTGTCAGTGCTTAAACTGGCTGGCATTTTACTTATGTGCATGATGGATTTTGTGGCGCCTCGGATTTTTATAGGCCGTTAGTGCTCATATTATAGGTTCAAAGGAACCGGGAAACGTGTATTCAGGAATTGCCAATCCACTACCATTAAGTGGGGACCGGCCCTGAAGATCCAAGGGTTCACTACGTGGGATCCTGAGGTATTTGCTTGAGTGTCTCGACTCGGAGAGAAGCTTGCCCCTAGCCTCGACTCATGATGGAAATCCAATTTCCCATACGACCTTACGGTTTTGATTGTAGAACTAGTATGGCGACATAGTAGGATGGGGTACTATGCCGTCTATGACTGATACATTATGATTGAAATGTTTATTATATATATACCCATATACACACTAATATCAAATCCGTTTTTATCGTATCAAGCATCTTTTAACCATTATGAGGTAAAACCCTATCCTCCGGTTTGCGTTGCATTGTGTGGTGGGACTTGGGTATTATAATGGTTTCATTTTTCTAAAAAGCATTGCGTTGTTTAACGATTTACTTTAATTTATGCACTAGCAATCCAATGGAGTAAACCCGTTCCGCGTCAGCGGCGTTGTCCTGTGATTTGCCTTATTAGATAAGTTTAGTTAAGATTTCTCATACCAGTCCCATGACTGACCTATAGTTTGTTTCACTGGCAAACTCGGGTGCCCATATTTTCCACATGGGTAGTCGCATAGCTTTTGCAAATATATTTACAGGATCCTGGTTTACAGCTGAAGCAGTATTCGGAAAGCTCTGTATCCACGTATTCCTTTCAGTTGTATATTTGTATTATTTTTCCGCTGCTATTTAAATGTAATTTAAATTTCAGATATTATGGTATTTCTATTGTATAATTAAGTATTCATACTCTGTTATATTCTTGTACTCTGATGTAATTGTTGTAATCAGCAATAAAATGTTCCTCAGTTTGTGTTCTGATGTGTATTGTTCTCAAAGCAATCCAGGATTTCCTTTACTGGGAAATTTGGGTCGTTTCACGTTGGGTCTCGTTTGGAGGTCGAAATAAAAAGTTGCTTTTTTAGAAAAAAATAATAAAAATAAAATATATTTACACTATACCCCTCCTCTCCTTCATTCCCTCTTCCACTTCAGCCCATTCAAAAAAAAAGAAAAACCTTATCGCGATGATCACCGCCGCTCCCTCTGGCGGAGCGCCGCCGCAACCAGACCCCCCTCTCTCCTCTCGACCTCCTCCTCCTCCTCTCTTCTGTCAGGATCTACACCACGCACCGGCCTTAAAACCACCGCCCTAGCCACTCCGGTCCCACCGCCGACCTACCGCGCCTCCCCCTAGCCCTGACGCCTATCACCGATCCTCTCCGGCGTGCAGAACCCCCCCTCTACGATTGCTACTGTAAGTTTGTAATTTACTTTTAATTTCTTTATTTTATTTTTATAAAGTAAATAGTTCAATAAAAACAAAATTCAGATTTTACCTATGATGTAAAGGATTAAAAATAAGATATTTATGGATGTAAGAATAATAAAAATATGATTTTTTATTTTATAGAGAATAAAAATATGATTTTTATATATGTATGATAATAAAAATATGATTGTTATATTTTATAGAGAATAAAAATATAATTTTTATATATGTAGCGAAATAAAAATCTGATTTTTATTATATATATGTTGAAATAAAAATGTGATTTTTATAGCATCGAAATAAAAATTTGATCTATATAGAGGAATTAGAAGTATAAAAATATAATTTTTATATAGAAAGAAGCGATAAAAATATATGATTTTTATATATGAAATGCCATGAAAAAATGTGATTTTTAATGTGAACAGCGGGAAAACATAGCGATGGTAACAACGGAAATCTAAACGAAATCCATACCGTTCAGAAATAGAGAATGGAGTACTGGAACCCAAAGGTGAGAACTTCTCACTTTTATTTTTGTTTTCTAGTTAAAAATATATACTAGGATGCAGACGGTGCTTAGCAGCACCTGACACCCGTCGTCCACAGACCATGGACGACTTGTTTGCTTGTTTGATTTTGTTGTGAAAGTGATTGTGTGATGTGGGTTGAATAAATATTTTGTAGTTAAAAATATAATTTTTAACATGTATATAAAATAAATAATTATAAACAAATCGGACGATTTGTTTATGTACACACATTTGAATGATATTGATTGGGACGATAAATTTTACACATCGCCCGACTGCACAAATAAAACATGTGTTTGATTGTTTGAAACCCCACACGGGTATTGGGATGAAGTTGGACATATACTAATCTCAATAATTAGCAGTATGTCGATCGATAGATTAACAGAATTTGTAAGCATTGAATATTTATATTCAATTCTTATACAGTGTAGAATGCACTCTGGATGATGGATTGTTGTTTTCATTGTTCTTATACACATTTGTTGTGTGAAATCCATATAATCGACATTATACAGTAATTGACCGTGTCTGATTATAGTTCAGAATTGTCGAATATTTTAAAATAATATTCAGTGAATATTGAAATGTGAAGCCGTGTTAAGTAGTTAAACGCCATTTTAACACGAACGGGAATTTTTTCGATTTTATTCATTTTACAATGAATATCGAAAAGTGACTTCAAAATTTGATATTTTGAAATGATTTGAAATTTGAATTAAATTGAAATGATTTGAAATTCGAGTTAAATTGAAATGATTTGATATTCGAATGAAATTGAAATGATTTGAAATTCGAATTAAATTGAAATGATTTGAAATTCGAATTAAATTGAAATAGAATTGAAATTCGAAATAAACTGAAATAGAATTGAAATTCGAATTAAATTGAAATAGAATTGAAATTCGAATTAAATTGAAATAGAATTTAAATTCGAATTGAATTGAGATGGATTTGAAATTCGAATTGAATTGAAATGAATTTGAAATTTTGATTTGATTTTGAAATGGAAGATGAAACGAATTTAAAACGATTTATAAAATTTGTTTTAATTGGAAATCGACGAAATATATATTATATATATAATATATTGGCCTGAATAGAACGCGCCGCGCTGCGGCAGTTCGCGAATTTCGACCATTGACTTTGAATGGACATTATGGGAGATCCGACCGTCGGATTCTCCTAAAACCAGAACCGTTGGGTTCGTATTGAAAAGATATTTCTAACGAATACAAGAAATTAGAAATCTAACGGTTGGATTTGGAATTATGTCCAAATCAAATTTGGAAAAGGTCGCTGTAAGTGCAGTTCGATGGCCGTTGATGGAAATCGACTGTACGGGCCTTGATAAAATTATTAAAAATATCAATAATTAGTGTAAAATCATAAGAAATGAATTGGAAAGAATTGGGATGAAAAACTCCATATTTGAAAAGATAAAAATAAATTTTTATTGAAATGAACTAGTTTTGAACTAGAATTATAATTCAATTATTTTTATATAAGTAAATTAGATTTGAAATGGTTTTTAAAACAACCAGAATTTCCAATAAACAAATTGAAAATAGATTTGAATTGAAATTGTCTTCGAAATATTTCGATGTTGGATATCGAGATTATACAGATATTGTTATGGAAATTTGAAAGATATATTTATATCGTTATTTCCAATACAATATTTGTTGGTCGTAGAATTTGATATTGAATATAAGCCGATATATTTTCTATTCAGAGCCTTGTATTTAATATCAAATGGGATTTGGGTTTGTTGTGAATGGTGTCTTCATTAACACTGTTCTTTAACCCAGTTGAGAAAAGGATTAAATCTTTTTATTTAGATTTAATGAAGTACACCAATTAAATAATATTTAATTGGAATTGAAATGGAATGTGATTTTGGGTTTATCGTGAGTTGTTTTTTAAATGACATTAGTTCTTTAACCCAGTTAAAGACAAGATATTGATTTCTGGGAAGATTAAAACTAAGTGGAGTTTTAATGAATCTTTAATTAGATTTAAATGATCGGGAATGGAGTATCACCAGTTTTGCTCCAAAGCAATAGGTAAATCTTTAGTTAGATTTGAACGTGAAATGGTAATTAAGTTTACCGATAACACTGTGGGGTTAAATATGGAGTATTACCAGTTTTACTTCATGGGATGAATAGGTTTGGATTGGGAAATTAAAATAAATCATTACTTCGGTGTGGTTCGCTAATCCCGACTAGTTTGAAATGATATTCAAAGGAAGATTAAAGAATAAATTTTAAAGAATTTGTCTTTGATAAAATTAATGGGAACCTTTCCCTAATAATGTGAATATTTGAATAAAAGAATATTCTAAATGGGAATGAGGCGTATGTTGTGTTTGTGTAACACTTGTTTATAAAATACGCGAGTTATTCGGAAAGACCGGGTTTATCCCATTCTGAATAACTGACACGACGATTAGTCGAAGACGAAGACGTTGGTTGAACACCAGATGTCTTCACATCATTTGGATAATTACTGATGATCTTGATTGGGCAGTTCACCCAAGAGGAGGGAATCAGTTATTGATCGTCCAGACGTACTTGGAGATCAATGGATATGCGAGGAATAAGGTTCCTCCGGTTTCGTTCAGACCCAGAACGAACTTATAAATGGACTATGTGTCTGACAATGGATATCATTCTGTGTGATTGATGGATATCGGTTGCATGGAGTGGTTTGCCTGTATGGCATGCTAAGATGCATATGAGCAAGGCTTCTGTTGAAAACCAGAGTCTTGTGGTTGATGATCAAAGCACGACCTTTATGGCATCGCTTTGTGTAGCGTTAATTCGCGAGCCTCACACCCCGGTGTGAACCAAAAATGGGAGAGGACCTCAGGGAGGACATGCGTTTTCTTCTAGCTAGAAGGGGCGTCAGTGGTTTTACACACCCTGACAAGTTTGACTTATGTGGTTGTTGGAATGCGAGGCACCTCAGATATATCGGTCGATCCAGGACCGATGGAGTCATTTGTTGGCTCATTTACGCCCCATAGGGCGGGGAAACGCAGTTGTAACAACCCGCATTCTATGTATCGAAAGATCGTAGAATATTTATTTCTTTTTCATACGAAGTCGTATGGTCGTGTAGAGTTGGGGAACGACTATTGGGGTCATTTCCCATGTTCATGATTTTATTGATTTTTAAATGACCATTTGCCCCTAGCTGATCTTGTTTCGGCCATAACTTTTGACTGGAAAGGAGTTTTGACCTGAAACCACTTGTATTAGCTTCGGATAATGGTTTACCTTTCCGTAGAGTGGTCACTTGTGAGAATCGGACTTACCGTTTGGGAGATATGGCTGAAATAAAGATTGGAAGGTGAAAAACTGCTTAACCGGGCCAAATAGGGTGATTAGTGAATGGGACCATAACCCATTTCAGCATTAGGGTTATGGAGAGGCTGAAATGAGTTAGGTTTTCATTCTATTTCAGTTTTCTAGCCTCCACTTGCCTCTTAGAAACCATAATAATGGCCTCCAACCTCTAAAACACCTCCAAATCACTTTCTACTTGAAGAATGGGGTTAGCAACATCAAACCAAGGGAGATTTTCACCAAATCAAGATTAGAGCTGCTGTTTTGCATTGGGATTCGTGTCATATCAGAGATTTATTTTAGATCTAATGTTTATTTGTGGCTAAGGTGAGTGATTAGAATTGTTTTTCACTAATTACGGCCAATTAGGGGTGATTAGTGATAATTAGCAAATTTATGCATGTTAAAAAAAATCTGGAAAAATATTTATAAAGTCTTAAATGATGTTTTAGACCTCTGTTAGAAACTTTGGTTAATTTGGTTAAGTTTTGTTAATCCTATCATTAATTATGCTTGAACATGCTTATGGGAAAATATGGGGTTTTGGATATGTTTTATCCATTTTAACCTATCATATTTATGTTTTGGTGTTTGAGGTCACTTCTACTTGTTGCTATGACTGTATTGTAACAACCCGAAAATCTGGGCCAATTTAAAATTTTTATTTTGGCAATTTTAGCGAATTTTGATTATTTAAAATGAATTATTTTAAATAATATCGGCGAAGAATTTATTTTGAATTGGATTCAAACGTATATATTATACACGTCGTCGTTAAAATATAAATAATTATATATAATTATTAATAGAATTGAAAATGGCGCGGTAGTTCGATAATTCGATTTCAAATTTCAATTGAATGTACCGGGTGCAAAACAATCCGGATTTTTGTGAAACCAAAAACATTAGGATCTAATTGATGATATCTTTCTAACGAATCTGAAAAATCGAAATTTGATAGCGGGAATCAAAAGATATGTCCAGTTGAAAATTCTGAATAGTCGCTATGGAACTCAGGCCCTTAAGAATGGACATTTTGCAAACGACCTAGGATTTCGACGAAACCACTTTTGTTGGATCCGTGATGTCAGATTATTGCTAGGTTTCAAATTTCATAATTTTTCGAATCAATATGTGAGCGTGGCAAAGGAAAACGCGTTTGACCAGTTTCAGTTGATTTTAATCGACTGGAAAATGGCCATTTTTCCCACGGTCTCAGAATTCGGCGAAACTAGTTTTGTTAGGACCGTACCGTCAATACGAAGCTAGAAAATATTTTTCGGGAATTTTTCTAGTTAGTATGTGGCCCCGGTAAATTGAAATGCGCGTTCAAATTCAATATATAGAGTTATATGTTGATTTTAACGAAAACGGATCGAAACGATCGAATCAGCCTACAATACATATCCCATTGTGTTCGGAATGGGGGTAATTAGCTATGGACGACAGGCGGTGGGCCTCGTTTAGAGGTCGAAAATAAAAGTTGCTTTTTGGTGGAAAATAAAATAATTAAATACTTAAATTATAATAAAAAAAGAAAAATCCTCTCCTCCCATAACCAGGCCCCCCCCCCCCCGATATCATTTCGAAAACAGAAGAGAGAAAAAAAAATATCGAAGCCGACCCAGCCACCGCCTCCGTCCCCGCTCGTTGACGGTCAGCACTTCGCCGCCTCGACCCCAGAACACCCTCCGGCCTCTCGTTCCTCTTCTCGCTCCAGCCCTTGAGCGATCGAGACCCCAAGACCCAACGGAAACCCCCCAACTGCTGCCTTTGGCCCCTGAACCGCCGGAGTAGGCCCAGCACCACCCCTGAGCGATGCCGCCGGCCTGACAGCCCCCCGCTCCACCAATTCCGACAGTAAACCCCCTCCCCTCCCTAAATTCGATGCTCCCAAGACCCCCCTCCCTTCGCTGAACTAAAGTAAGTATTTATTTTAATTTTAATTTAGCTTATTTATTTTCCATATAAATAATGTAAGTGAAGATTATATTTTTCATGTTAGGAAAATACGATTTTTAATATAATAAAGATGAGATTTTTTTTTTAGAGAAAAATTCGATTTTTATATAGCAAGAAGCGTTGTAAAAATCTATGATTTTTAGATGAGTAATAAAAATATGATTTTTATATATTGAACATCGAAGTAAAAGTTCGATTTTTATATATTGAATAGCATAATAAAAATATGATTTTTATATATTGAACATCGAAGTAAAAATTCGATTTTTATATATTGAATAGCATAATAAAAATATGATTTTTATATATTGAACATCGAAGTAAAAATTCGATTTTTTATATATTGAATAGCATAATAAAAATTCGATTTTTATATATTGAATAACGAAGTAAAAATCCGATCTTTACATATGTAGTGAATACGGGCAACGAAAGCAACAAAAAGCGAGAACGGTGAAGATTTATGCAAAGAAGAGTCGTGGGATTGAATTAGCTATTCGGTGAGAATTTCTCACTCTTCAATTTCTTTTTCCAGCCATATATTTATGTGTTGAAATAAAAGTGAATTGCTATATATATATATATATATATATATATATATATATATATATATATATATATATATATATATATATATATATATATATACGCCCCTCGTCCACAAACCATGGACGATATTTATTGATTGAAATTGTTGTGAAAATTGATTGATAGCGAATGGTTGTTTGGGATTGTTTTGTGGTTGATATTGATTGATTGTGGTTGAAAAATACCCATTTGTGGTTGAGAAATATTTGGTTGAAACCACATAGGATTAGTTTGTGGAAATGAAATAAATATATACATGCCGCCTGCATGCGAACTAGATGCATGATCCCCATTGTCAAAAACCGCGAGGTTTTAAGGTAGAGCGAGGAGCCGTACTAGGGACGGTCCCGGTTTTAACTACCCTGCCGTTATGCTGCCGAAATTTTGAATAATATTCGTGTGTTTGAATTATTTTCATTTGCTGCAACTATGTTTATTCATTGAATAGAAAACCTTCATGTGTTGAATCGATATTCATTCGTTGATTAGAAATTCATGTGTTGAAAGGTATTCGTGTTTTAAATATAAAAATCACATTTTTATCTATATATAGAAACTATAGAAAACCTTCATGTGTTGAATTGATATTCATTCGTTGATTAGAAATTCATGTGTTGAATGGTATTCGCGTTTTAAATATAAAAATCACATTTTTATCTATATATAGAAACTATAGAAAACCTTCATGTGTTGAATTGATATTCATTCGTTGATTAGAAATTCATGTTTTGAATGGTATTCGCGTTTTAAATATAAAAATCACATTTTTATCTATATATAGAAACTATAGAAAACCTTCATGTGTTGAATTGATATTCATTCGTTGATTAGAAATTCATGTGTTGATTGGTATTCATATTTTGAAATAAATTGTTTGACGATAAAAATCACCTTTTATCGACTATATGAACTGTGTAAAATAATCTTGTTTTGAAAGAAATTGTTTTATAAGAAAAACCCTATTTTTATCACCAATATGAAATATATCAAAATAATAGTGTTTTGAAATGAGTTGTTTTACAATAAAAATCACATTTTTATTGTATGCATGAATCGTTGAAATGTGAAGTGTTAAAAATAGCCACTTGTTCAAATAAATATATATGAGTTGAAATATTCATTAATTAGCTAATGAAATGATTTGTACCCATGTATGTAACATTAGAATGAATGGTGTTTTTAAACCAAATAGAAATCAAATACGAAGTTGAATAGAAAATGATAAATGATAAGAACTATATATATGTACATGCATATTCATTGAACAGGTTATAGCAAAGGGGCTAGAGAAGAGAAATAAAATTTTGTGCCCGACAAATAGGTACACGTTTACTGTTTTGTTTGGGTGATGATTTTATGAGCCTGTTGGCTAGCCGCTTGGCTTTTTCTTTTTCTTTTTGAGATTAGAAGGACCGGGAAAGCTATTTGCGATTTCCCGATGCTCCCGGTGCAGGGGAGGTTATGGCGAAATTTTCCAAATTTTAAGGCGTTAGTGAAATATTTGAAGTGAAAACGATATTGAAATTGTTGAATGAACTATATTTATATGATTATATAAATATAAATAAAATTAAAACGAAACGTGGCCGTGCAGTTCGTATTTTGAAACCGTGATTTCAAACAACTAGTGCGGGAAATCCGACCATTGGATTTTCCCGAAACCTCAACCGTCGGGTTCGCCTTGGAAATATCTTCCCAACGGCACCAACCTTGTAAAAATCCAACGGTTGGATTGTCTGGAATGTTTAATTCAAATCTAAAGAAAAACAGCGCCAGAAATGATTATAGTATATATATATAAATATAATTATATTTAATCGAATAACGACGCTGTAGTTCGTATTTCGAAATCGAAACTTCAAACGATTGTACCGGGAGATCCGACCGTCGGATTTTCCCGAAACTGGAACCGTTGGATTCATTTTGAAAAGACCTTTCTAATGATGTAAATTTTGTGAAGATCCAACGGTTAGATTTTCAACTATGTGTAAATCAAATCTGAAGAAAAACAGCGCCACGGTCGCGCTATGGCCCGAATCGTCGTTTTGAGTAAATTGGCTATTTTAAAATAAATAAAAATAGCGATAAATCGTTATAACATATCATAAACGATATGGAATGGAAATAAACTGAATTTGCTCGATTTATGTTGTATTCGATGGTTGAATGTGTTTGGTGTGAAAATTACATTAAAGAACAAAATTGGTGTTGTCGAATAATTTAACCATTGAAATAAATTGATTTGAAATTCTAAATATACGTGAATTATTTGAAAAGGCCGAGTTAACTCACATTTCAAATAATTGACCGACGATTAAAAGTCGAAGATGAAGACGGTGGTCGAAAACCGGAGATCTTCACCTTGTTTGGATGGTAACCGAGGTCCTGATTGGGAGGCATCCCGAAATATGGATAATGAGTGGTGATCGTCCAGACGTACGTGGTGATCGAAGGTTTTGCGAGGTATTTAGTGCCTCCGGTTTCGTTTAGACCCAGAACGGACTTGTAAATGGACTGTGTGTCTGACATTGGAGTTTATTCTGTGTTGATTAACTTCTGTTAAATATACATCTGTTTGGCGGCGGAGAATTTATTCTTTTGCTTAACGCCCTTCTCTGAGACGCACGAGCTCAGAGGTTGTATATCGACGGACATCAGTCGCCTGGCATGAATTGCATGTGTGGCATGCTAAGATGTAGTGATCAGGGCTTCTGTTGAAAAGCAAAGTCTTGTGGTGATGATCAAAGCACCGCCTATGTGGCGTAGCTTTGTGTATAACGTGAATTCGCGAGCCTCACACCCCGGTATGAACCAGAAACGGGAGAGGACATCAGGGAGGGCCTGCGTCTCTTTCTAGCTAGGGTGGTGTCAGTGACCTACCAGCCCTGACATTTATATACTTTTCACCTATGTCGTCGTTGTTGTTGCGAGGCGCCTCGGTTTGATCGGACTATCCGGGTCCGATGGAGTCATTCGTTGGCTCGTTTACGCCCCAAAGGGCGGGGAGACGTAGTGTTCAGGCATAATAATCCACATCGGTGGACCGGCCCTGACGATCTAAAGGCTTGCCTGCGCGCTTGCCTGTGGCTCGGGCTAGAGAGTCACGAATTCGGTAAGGACTATCTTTTGCCTTGGTTCATGACGGAAATCCAATTTCCAAATACGTGACTGTGCGGTTTTGATTGTATACCTATATATGGCGACATAGTGGTATGGGGCATTAATGCCGTCTATGATTGATAGTTATGATTCAAATTGTTTTTGAAACATATAAACACTAGCAATAATATCAAATGCCTTTGTTTTATTCGTATCAAGCATATTTTGGCCGTTATAAGGTAAAAACTCTATCCTCCGGTTTGCGTTGCATTATGTGATGGGAACTGAGTCTTATAACGGCTTCATTTTTACAAAAAGCATAGCGATGTTTAAAAGAAAGATTTGTTTTAAAGTACTGGCAATCCAATGGAGTAAACCCGTTCCACGAAAGTGGCGTGGTCCTGTGATTAGCCATATTATATATGTGTTGAATGGATTTCTCATACCAGTCCCATGACTGACTCGTAGTTTGTTTCACTTTCAAACTCGGGTGCCCCTTTTTTCTACACAGGCAGCCTTGTATTCAGGTTTAGCTAGTTCTTTCTGGATAGCTGGAGCTGAAGATGGATTCTATCATTTATCTCTTTTTGTGCTGTTCAGCTCCTATTGTACATATTTTGTTTGTTTTCCGCTATAGACATTTATGTATAGCTGAACTGTATTTGTACTAAGTAAGATCCTGTATACTGTGTAACTCTGATGATTACATTTATCCAGTATATTCTATTGTTCATTATCTGGTGTATTTATTTTATTCTGTTCTGCTATTATCTGTTTCTGTGTTATATTCCAAAGATAACCCTTGTTTCCGTCTGAACGGGATTTCGGGTCGTCTCAACGTGGTATATGGTATGCTTTGTGATTGATTAGAATAGATATAATGGTCGAAAACGTCGTCGAATGGCGTAAAACACCCACTGGAAAAGTTGCAGAAAAACGGTGCAGGTTTTCGGATCGGATCGGTTGAATGGGCTCGGACCGGATAGTGGACTGGGCAAGGCACCGAACCGAACCGAGACTTGGCATAAGAGGAAGTATGGCAAAAAGGAAGGTCACTAGGGTTGAACTGGGATCTGATCGAGTTAAAGAAGGGGGAACCGGATCGAATTGGAAGGAAGTGAGGGGGATCAGAGCGGAAGAGAATGGGGAGTGGATCGGACCGTGACCAGGGACCTGAGCCGAACCGGTGGAGTAAGGGTACACCGAACCAAACCAAAGAAAGTACATTTGAACCGAACCGATGCGACATGGAGAACCCAAACCGAGTTGATGGCCAGTAATCGGAGCAAGCCGAACCAAACGAGGTGCATATATCCGGACCGAACCGCCAGAGAAGAATCGCTATAACCAAACCGAACCGATCCGGTGATGACCAAAAACCCGAGATGCAAAGGCAGTCCAAATAGGAAGTTAGGGCTCAGGATCCAGTTGGGAACCAACGAGTTCACTTCATGATTGGGCTTTGCTGCGGGACGTGTGCTTAGGAGTCTTCGATGTTCATAACTTCGATTCACCACTGAAAAAGAATGATAGGCTACGCATTGGTGCAGTAGAGTCATTATGACTCGAGGGGCAATCGTAGCAGGACTACGTGTCAGTACAGTAGAGTCACCATGACTCGAGGGGCAAAGTGATCGTAGTAAGACTATGAGCCAGTGCAGTGGAGCCATTGTGACTCCATGGGGCAGAGTGGACATAGTAAAGGATTAGTAACGCTATGAGCCAGTGCAGTGGGGTGTGTATGACTCCATGGGGCAAAGTGGACATAACAAAGGGTTAGTGGCTATGGATCAGTGCGATGAAGCCGTTGTGACTTCATGGGGCCGAGAGATCATAGCAAAGTAATGGGAAGTGGATCGAGGTGGTGGATATCGTATACTTTACGCACTGAGTGAGGGATGTGAGGATGGTTGTTATGCTTGATTGTTTACCATCACTATGACATGCACACACACCACCGTACTATTCACACCATGTGTTAGTGGCACCTTAGAGTATTGTACGGTATGTAGTTCTAACTCTTTTGTTGCAGGTCCAGGTTCAGGTATGGTTTAGTATACCTGTTATTGTTTAATTTAGCTGCTTATCGCTCATACCAGACTTTTGTCTGACCCAGAGTTTTATGTCTCTTCTTATTACTTTGGGTGCTCCTAAACGAGCAGACTAGAGACAGGTTAGCTGGTGATGCACGAGTAGCTGATCTGGAGACGAGCAGGAGGCTTCCACGTATGATATATATATATATAGGTGTTCTCCCTGTGTCGTTGGTGGTAACTACTTTGGGCATTAGTAGTGTACCTTTCTTGTTTAGCTTTTTGAGACAGTTTTAAAAGTTGTAATAATGTTGGCTTCGGATCATAAGCTGTATTTTGGATTTCTCCGTTGCTATGATAGTTTGTTTCAGCTTATACACTGTCTCACCTGTTTTATGTCAAGTATGTTGTTATTATATTTTGTTCCATGAACTATGAGACATTCTACAGGTTCTTTGTTGATTCTTTGTCTTCTTTCTTTTCTTCCGACGACCGTCCCGTGCTAACTGAACATGTGTACAATGCACTTTTGGAGGGAATGTCAGTTGGTGTGAGGCGGGCCGTCACATTTGGTATCAGAGCTCTAGGTTGCGTAGTTAACCTGGGGAAGTCATCAAGGAGAGATAGTATACGTATAAGAGAGCGTGTATTTGTTATTATTTTGGTTTTCAAAAGCTATATATATACTATTAGTAGTATAAGGATGAAGTCGCATTGCACTGAGACAACTATGGAGACGGTTAATCGTTTTCTCTTTACAGATTTGACGATGAGCCAAAATTTAAGAGGTGCTGATGGAGGAGCCAATAATGGGAATGCTCCTGACATGAGGGCTATGTTCACTGACCTCATGAGAGAGATGCTCAGGGATATTCAGGGGGTGGCTCCTAATGTTGCTAATGATGGTGGTGTAGCCGTGCAGGCGGGCCGATTTCGCTAAGCCATGCAAGGATTGCACTAACCTTGGTGGGAAGCCGTTCCACGGAATGGAGTTGGCCACAGATGTTCAAGATTAGTTGGATAGCTGTGATCGTATCTTCGACGACTTAGGTGAGAAGGCTAGCGTCTCCTCAGCTGCAAGGGCGAGGATTGAATTGGTGGAACGCTATTAAAACAGCCACTCCAGAGGATCAGGTTACTTGGGATCAGTTTAAGGCTCGCTTTAGCGATAAGTTTATCCCAGCTGCTCAGAAGTCAGAATTGTTTAGGAAGTTCTTGGAGCTTAAGCAGAATGGTAGGGCAGTCTCGGACTATATTGTTGAGTTCGACACTTTGTCGATGTATGGACTATCTCTTATCGATACTCCTGAGAAGAAGAATGAGAAATTCATTACTGGATTGGATGGATACTTGGGGGAAAGGCTTATTAACCACATCGATGAGACTTTTGAATCGATTGTTGGGAAAGCTTTGAGATCGGAGAGTCTTTACCTTAAGTCGAAGACTAAGGTTTCATCTGCAGAAGGGCCAAAACCGCAAGCGAGCGGTGGAGGCAAGAATAACTCTCAGAACAAGAGGAAGCAGAACCAAGCTAAGGATGGCCAGAAAAAGAGCAAGAAAGATGTTGAGTGCTTCAGCTGTGGTAAGAAGGGCCATTATGCCAAAGACAGTCGAGCCAAGCCAGCGGATAGGAAGTGCTACAACTGTGGCCAAGTGGGACATCATAAGGATAAATGTCCATAACCTCTTAAAGAGAAGCAGATTGTGAAAGCATATGCTATTAACTAGAATGAAGCCCGTGCTTCGCATACGGGCCATTGTTTAAATCAATGATGGTAGATGTGACAGATAAACGTGGTTCGAGATTGGTTGGAAGTGTAGGATCTTCATTTGCTGATAATATCAAAGCTATGGTACAATGCATTCAAAGGAGATTATACGTGTTCTTAGTCAGTTTATATCAAAGGAAATATAACTATTCTCCAAGCTTGATATTTCAAAGCATGCTACAAGTTTGAGTAGGAGTATTTATCTCCTGCAATAGGCATTAAGTAACTCCACTTATGGTTACCACCTTTTAATCTTTCTAGGTTTTCATGAAAAAATTTGTTTACGAACTCCATATTCCTTACTCGCCCTTGTCATTATCATGACTAAATTATACACCTCGGTAATAATATATAATTAGTCCAACATAACTCAGATTCACACATCAATGAGCCACTGTTACTCATTGGCCAACATGTTTTATATTTACTACCAAATCATACCATTGTATTTGCTATTCTTAGCTAATGTTTTTTAACCTTGGACATTTAGATAATGTGTGGTTTGCACTATGTTTCGAGTTTTAAGTTTTCGATATTAATTGCAAAAAATAATAGAAGTTGTGGCACGACAGTGAAAATGTAAGAATGTCGGAAGGGACGAAAGAACAACGAAAGGATGAATTTTCTTTTGTTGTTTCATTACTTTTGAAAACACGAAAAATAAATAAAAGTTATTTTCTATTTTGTGTATTAACTTTGTTTCTTAAAACGATCAATTTCATAATATACATGCATCATTCGCAATTTTACATGGATGAAAACTCAAAACTAAAACCGGTAAACCAAACACCACCTTACTTTTTCTGCCTCTTGTGCTCTATCCTTGACTCATCACACGATGCCCCTGACTTGTTATGGAGAATAAAAATCGCGAAAGTTACAATGTCTAAGAAACACTGATTCCTAAGTAGCCAAAATAAGATGAAAACTATAGTAATATTCAAAACAAAGGCATATGACAGTTAGTTAAATTCGGTCATTCGAATGCTTAAAGTTTACATTGTATAATAATGGAACCTGCATCGGATGTGTGGGTTGATCAAAAATGAAGTCATTTGTGGCTGAGTGGGAAGCAGCAGCAGTATACAGAGCGGGGTTTTGTGGATGGTTTGAATGGAAAACTGTCTCATGTTGTTTAGCATTCTCAAAGTAAGCAATGAAACATCATACAGGTATAAATTAAAGCCCGCTTCTTGTATTCATAATACCACTTGATGATGATCAAGCCTCTCTGAGTGACAAAAGATCAACATCTTTTAAGAGTCCTGTACGATACCCAATAACTAGAAAAGATTAAAAAACCCATACCAACCAAATATTGAAATCTAATTCATGAACTAAAATTGGTTTTGAGAAAATGACTGAAAATGGATTTGCAACGCTATATCATATTATTTGGTCAGGCCCGGCCCTGAGTGTGTAGAGGCCCAAGGCAAAAAAAAAAAAAAAAAAAAAAAACAGCCCCAACCACTAAGCCATATATAAAACTGAGTAATATTTAAATAGAAGAATATGTATACATGAATTACAGTATTTTGAGGCCCATAAAGTATTGGAGGCCTTAGCTCACCGCATAGTGGGCCTAAGTCCAGGGTCGGGCCTGTATTTGGTATCCACCTGTATATGACATCCAAAGTGGAATCCAGTTTTTTCAGCTAAAAAGTATTGTTCCGTGTACATTTTTATTCAAAATAAAGGTAAATATATCTCATTAATTGTACAGGCTACATATTGGCATATAAAATTAGCACAGTCTATAGTGAATCTAAAAACTTTTTGTTACTATAAAATTCAGAGTAAGTAGCACCTAACACGGGTCGACTCAGCAAATTTATATAGACTGTAACGCGTTACGCTTTGTAACAGTGACGTTTAAATAGCAACAAATATGGATGACAAAAATCAGGCACAATATCATCATTCATGCTAAATGATACAGAGGCCGAAAACGAATGAAAAGAACTACAAATTGTGCACCTTACATCGTGTTCAAAGGCTTTGAACGGTCTGACTGTGGCCTGATAATCAACTGCGTCGGCCAAGTTAGATAAAAAAAGTTTTCAATTTGGAAGCAAAACTTGCATAGTTAAGAAGTTACCTAGAAATCAAATGAAAGCAAACAAAAAATGGGGAAACTTCGTGAAAAAAATCCGAGCAAGATTGTGGAAAATCATCGGGGAAGATATAAAGTGGAAAATAGTAAAATACACTTTATAAGAATTTCGTTCATTGTACCCGTTAATTTTAAACAAATTATATTTTTCTAGAGTACATTCGTAATTGAAGCAGCTCCAAAAGATTACATTACATTTCAAACAAAAAGTTAACCAAACACACCTTATGACACTAAAACAACATGTTGTACATCTGATTTGGAGAAAAATGTGGTACAATAGTGAGTATAAGAAGAGTCGGTTATTTTATAAGCATAGGTTACACATGATAAAAATTACTGACTTGCCTAGTTATTGCTTTTTCCCTTATAAGAATTCTTAATATTTGATATAACTTCGTACTAAATGAATGATTTTGTCAAACAAACGAAAAGGTATAATAGATATGTTACTGCTGGCCACATTATTCAAATGCAGACAGGATTAAAAAATAGTATATTGCCTCTCTGTGTTAAAAAAAGCAAAATCAAGGTTGATGTAATAGAATTTGCTGTAATTTGTGAGTTGAAATTATGATATGGTAGCAGCATTTATGGGTAAGCTGATGTTAATTGATAAAATGAGATAAATAAATTCGTGTTCACAATTTTAACATGATGGTCTTAAATGCCTATAACATGTAAAGAGTATATGTTTTCCCTTTTTGATGAAAAAGAGCTTGAACATTAGGAGTTAATGTTGTAATAGAATGACAGAAATTGAAATATTATAAATATTGATATCATACAAGATTTTAAGTTGATTAGTAACCATGTGACTGCACTAAAAAGTGAAAACATTTGTTTGTTATAAAGTCCATGTTTAAAATTGAAAACATCATTTGTTAAATTAAGTAGACTTTTTGGAAAACGTTCAGCAACAGGAGTAGGTTTGAATTAGAATTACATGATAGAAGCATGTCCGAACAAAGTGCAAAATATTGCAGGTAATAAAATTTGTATGTAAAGATATTAACTTTATGTTAGAGTAATTTAAGATAAGAATTTAGATGCCAGCCACCTAAATAAAAATGAAAAAAAAAATTGTTGGATTTTCTAATAACTATCAACTACTAACCTGGAACAATATATTCTTGCACCAAATTTCAGATACTATTAAAAACTGTAACTGTTATGTTTTCAGATATCTCGGGCATGCTAAAGCATGCAAGGAGTACGTTTAAAAAATGGTCAATATTCATCGTTGTTCCATAACATATGTTGTTCATTTAAATTCTTTCAGACCCAACATAATCCCTTTCTTAATTTGATTAGAGTAAAAAAAAAAAGAGAAGCAGTGCTACAGTACGGAAAACGGTCATTTCTTTCAACTTCAAATTTGTAATTCCTACTATTGTTGTGCACAAGCATATTTTTACTTGTTTTCATTTTCTTTTCAGTTTTATTTGCACTTAGGTTTGGATGACGTCTCCATTGCTGCTTTTGCCTGACTCTTGTATGCATGGATTGACCAGGTGCTTATATAACAAAAGGGTCTCTAAATTGTATACTTGATTATTAAAAACATCATTTTGCTTTTGCTGACGAAATGAAAATAAATTTATGTTCTTTTGTTGATCAATTAAGTGTATATATGTGTAAAAGTACCTCAAAATATCCCAGGTTGTCTGGATATAATTATTCATTATAAGATCTGCATTTTCTTCTATGTGAATTTCAAAGACTGCATTCGCCCAAGCATTTCAAGAATAATGTTGTGCTTTTGTTGATTGAATGTTTGATGTCAAATATATTAATTACTCATAAGGTAATGTTGTTTGCTTATATTGTATCCACCTTCACCTCTTTTGACCACCTCCCATCTAGTTCATCAGAGATTCAGACTGTGCTTTCATCCTTCCCACTCAAAATGTATTCCTATATCAGCTACAGGAGTACTGGGATGTAATGGTCTAATGATGTTATAGTAAAATGACTTGGAATTTCATACATTGAAAATTGTTTTAAGTTTGGAATCAATATAGTAAAATGATATTCAATCCACGAAAAAATACTGTAGGCTCGCTACTTTATTTCTTATATCAAATTATTCTGCAATAATATTTTAATATTTTGTATTAATGTAAACTTTCAGCAGATGCAAGATGCCATCCACAGCTACCTTTAAAATCAATTTACACATCATATTGGTTTTTTCAACGATGCTTATGCAAATTCCAATGTTATTAATTTGGGCGTCAAATATGTCCGAAAATAATTTACGATCAAGCAACCCATAAAAGAAAATTAATGCACAATTAAAAGAGTATTGGTACGTAAGATGTTGAATAGAAGACAAAAAAAAATCAATTTAGAAAAAGAGAAGCAAAAAAAAAATGTGTTGCCGTCAAATTTCCGTTTCTAATACCATAATATGAATTATAACCAATGATAACAAGAGTCAAAAATATCATACTTGTCTAGGTTCAAGTTTGCAAACAATGCCTCATTATCCTAAATCAAAGGCTCGTCATATTAAAATGGAACCAGAGAGTATGTGAAAGGAAACCAAATGGGTTGACCTTATTTATGGTCACTGACTATTTGATTAATGATATCTTTAAGTCATGTTAGATATAATTTATATGTTTTTTGACCAATATTATAATATTCTATTGCATTTTTCATACAGAAATTCACAAAATTATTGCTATATATTTATTGTTAATTAATTTATCCAATTCATTTTATTTAAAAATCTTATCAAATTCATTTTTGTAGGTTCCCAAAAAGTCCGTATGAATCGAAGAGTGTTTTTGTGGAATTTTTTTCAAATATTTTATTCTTCGATGCTGAACTTACAACAAACATTGTGAATAAATCTTCAAATAATGGCGTGAAACCCATTGAGTAGATATTACAAAATTTTACTGACTAAAACATCGTACAATGTGTTGTGAAACATGTTTGACGAAGTGAATATGTAGAATTGCACTACATAACATTTTTCATTGTCTTCCGGTAATAGTAATGGAAAGGAAGATAAAAAACATTTACCGAGGGAAAAAATTATATTGAAACTGCATAACTCTTGGTAGAACTTTTTGCTTAATGCAGTGTATATATATGTGCAGATTTTTATTTAGTTCTTCAGAATGATTGTGTAATAAGCAGCAAAGTTGAGAAAATTCAGGCATAAGCATAACATATGTAATAACGATAAAATGAAAATACTACAATCGTTTATTCAACCATAAGAATTTGATTATTTTTTTAATAGTTATTGTATAAACATAAGCATATTCAACCAAAAATTTTCAAGTAGAACATAAGAAAAACAGTGGAATAGAATAAAAAAATTAAACAAAACAGTGAAGTTAAAAAAGATAACTCACGTGAAACTACTTTAATTAAACAAATTTTACAGATATAGACAAAGGATTAACCAAAAAACCTGTAAGAAGAAAGACAAATACATCACAAGTAATATAAAGGTAACATTTTCAAATGCTGAGTCCAGGAGTTATAAATCAAGTATATTCCAAAACCGAACAAATTGAGAGGATGACAAAAATTACCTTGGAGAATCAAGATGACACAATGAATGAAAGATGAGCTGGGAATAAAAAAATCAACTAAGACATCATAAAAGGATATCCAAAATTGATAAAAAAATAATACAGTTGGATAAAAGGCCATATATTTATGTAATCCGTAGTCCGGATTTCAAACAGACTCGTACGAAAGTATGGAAAACGGATTCATCAAAAAGGCTACAAGGCAGAAAACAAACATATAACAATAGAATTTAGTGATAATGTTTAGAGAGTAGAGTCTACAGCTTATAATATCAACCATAGCCCAAAAGTAATTAATGAACACAGAAAAATGAGAAATATAAATGAAAACATAAAAATGACAAACTTTTACCTTGGACAATCAAGGCAATGCAATTAGTGTTGGAGGAGCCTGCTATGAAGTTTTTTATTCTGCAGTTGCTCTTTTGGAATTCTTAATTCTGTAAATTCTTCCTAACACATTCAGGCTAATGTGGCTCATCAAACAGTAACACAACAAAAAAGGTTATGGTTCAAAAAAAGGAAAGTGCAATGGAGTTATAATTTTTAATTCAGAAACTACCATAGGTAGGCTAAATATACATTCTTCCTTCCTTGGAAAATGAAAGGATATGTATTGCGAAGAACCAAGTACTATACAGTTGCAAAATCAGCACCACTAATTAAATCAACCGTGACCATGCCTGAAAAATAAAACAATTGTAGGCTATTCGATTGTATGAACTATGAAGCTAAATCATGATTCATGGAGGGAAAAAAAATTTGTGACTAAAATTATACAGTAAATAGGAAATACCTGATGTAAAATCAGTATGTAGAAGTTGTTGTAGAACCTTCCATCCACGTTCGTAATCCGATGGACGGTTGCAATTTCACCAAAGCCAAGGAAAAAATAGAGACATTGCTCATCAGCCATGCCCTAGATTAATTGTCGTGCTCAAAAAGTTGGAACTGGCGGTCTTCGGCCGATGCCTGATGGGTTAACAAATGGATGGAAGGTGATTGGCGGCCGGAAATGAAGGCGGTTGTTGTAACGTTTGATGTAGAGTGTGAACTGTCGTTAGCGGCAGAAAGGTACGAATTCAGACTACCGACGAATGGTAGGGTGCGTGATTTAACGGTCTTCGATCAGGTAGCGAGGGAAGGAGATTCTGGCGGCAGATGTGCGGAATTAGGTAGGGCAAGGAGTGGACATTCAGGGTTCGTCTGAGCGACGTTAAGCGTTGCTGAGGTAATCTGTGGAAGAAGGGATGGAGGGAGCGGTTGGGGTTAAGAAGATTGGGTTTTTTTTCTCTTGTTTCTCAATTTAGGGAGAATGTGAGGGGTAGGAAATTTTTTAAGAGTTGCGGAAAATGGATTGCCGTACAGTCATTATTTGGGGAAACGAGGAGAAGAATTCAATTTCTCGTTCCTTGGTACTTCGCATAGCGGGGGATCGATCTATTTATACTGAATGAATGATGAATTTATTTGGAGAAGAAGAGTGGAATAGAGTGCGTGGGTTAAAGAAGGTTGAGAATAATTTTTTTAAAGGGATTGGGCGAAAATAGGCAGTAACCGTTATGTGGAGAAGAAGAGAGGCAGAAACCGTTATGTGGAGAAGAAGAGTGGAATGGAGTACTTGGGTTGAAGAAGATGGAGAATGGGTTTTTTTGGGGATTGGGCAAGAAGAGGAAGAAAGCGGTTGTGGGAGTTGGAAAAAAAGGAAGGTGTGTAAAAAGACGTCGTTTTCAAAATCTGGGAGATGTAGGGTGCCACGTAAGCATTTTGGGTTTCCTGCTTTCTTGTTTAAGTAATAGATGTTGTTCCTTCTTCGTCGAATGCCCCAACTGCGGCGGAGAAAGGAAAGAATGTCGTCATTCAAGGTATGCTTTCTATTCTTGATGACCAGTTCGATTTTTGTTTGATACTGGGGCTTCCCGTTCCTTTATATCTAGTGACCTGGTAGATAGGTTGGGACTGGAACCCGAGATAGTCGATAGACCTTTAGTAGTGACAAACCCGATTGGTGGTTCGACTAACCTTAGTATGATTTGTCGAAATTTGGTCTTATCGAGTCATGGATGTATGTTTGTTTGTGATTGCTTTGTTTTGGGCTTTACTGGGTATGGCATTATATTGGGGATCGATTGGCTCCAAAGATACAGGGTGGTGGTAGACTGTGAGGGCTTTTTGGTGACAGTTAGAGCGGATGATGGGCGGAGGGTAGTGTTTGGTATTCTACATAGTGATGGGGTAATGGCTAGTTTTATAAATTCCCTCGACATCCCGCATGATGAGTAGTCAGATGTGCCCGTGGTTGGCCATTATCCGGACGTCTTCGAGGAAGTGACCGGGCTTCCACCACACCGAGAGATTGAGTTCCGTATTGATTTAGTGAAAGATGCCAGACCTATAGTGATGCCACTTCATCGTATGGCGCCAAGAGAGCAGCGAGAGCTCGGGGTGCAAGTAAGCGATCTTTTGAAGAAGGGATTTATTAGAAGAGGTGTTTCTGAGTGGGAAGCACCAGTTGTTTTTGCCACTAAGGTAGATGGTTCCCTTCGTTTGTGTGTAGACTATCGCAAGTTGAATAAAGTGACGAGGAAGAATAAGTATCCCCTCCCACGGATAGATGATTTGTTTCATCAACTGGAAGGGGCAAGGGTGTTCTCCCAGTTGGACTTCGCGACAGGATTTAATCAGCTCCGAGTAGCAGCTGAGAGTGTTCCGAAAATGGCATTTAGGACGCCGTCTGGATTCTATGAGTGGTTGGGCATGCCATTTGGGTTGACCAATGCACCAGCGTACTTTACGGATCTTATGATTATGGTATTCAGAGATCAATTGAATAAGTTTGTTCTTGTGTTCGTAGACGACATCCTTGTTTACTCGAGGACAGAGGAAGAACACAAGGGACATTTAAGGATAGTGATGGAGGTGTTGAGAAAACACCAATTGAAAGCGAAATTTTCTAAGTGTCACTTCTGGAGGAGGGAAGTGAGGTTCTTGGGCCATGTTGTTTTAGAGAATGGTATTGCCGTGGACCCTGCGAAGGTGGCTACGATACAGGATTGGTCTACACCCAAAAGTGCAACAGACGTAAGAAGTTTCTTGGGGTTAGCTGGATATTATCGTAAGTTTATCTAGGACTTCTCCAAGATAGCGGAACCGTTGACTCAATTGACTAAGAAGAATCAGGCCTTCGTCTAGGACGGAGTGTGTGAAAATGCATTCAAGAGTCTAAAGGAAAAGATGACGCGTGCGATAATTTTAGTCATTCCTAAAGGGAATGAAGAGATGACGGTATACACAGATGCTCGTGGTACTGGACAAGGTGTTGTATTGATGCAAGGAGGTAGGGTTGTAGCTTATGCTAGTCGGCAACTGAAACCGCATGAGAGAAGGTATCCTACCCATGATTTTGAATTGGCAGCGATCGTGTTTGCACTGAAGATGTGGAGACATTATCTCTTGGGAGAAAGATTTGAGTTGTTTACTAATCATAAATCGTTAAAGTATCTTTTCACTCAGAAGGATCTGAATCTCCGTCAGCAGAGATGGTTAGAGTTCTTGGCTTCTTATGATTTTGACATCACATACACACCAGAGAAGGGCAATGCGGTAGCGGATGCCTTGAGTAGGAGACATGCCAGCTTAGAGGCTTTGTTTCTTGAATGGAAGCAACTAGAGTATATCGCAGGGTACGATTTCAGACCAAAGTGCGAATTGGATCCAAAAATGTTGGCTTGTTTGACGATCAGACCCACTTTGATTGAGAGGATTGGTTCCAGTCAGAGAGACGATCCTAACCTCTTGGAAATCATCTCCAAGTTAGAGGCGGGAATCGATGAGGAGATGAACGAGTATGGGCTTGATCGAGAAGGATGGCTTTGAAAGGATGGGAGACTAGTTGTACCCAATGTCAATGGCTTGAGGGATGAAGTGCATAAGGAATGTCATCACTCAAAACTGACTATACACCCCGGTGGTGACAAGATGTATTGAGACATGAAGCAGACTTACTGCTGGGAAGTGATGAAAAGAGACTTTGGGAAGTTTATATCCAAGTGCATGAATTGCCAACTAGTTAAAGACGAGCAAAAGAAGCCTAGTGGGTTGTTGCAACCATTAGAAATTCCCGAATGGAAATGGGAACAAGTTTCGATGGATTTCATAGATGGTTTATCAAGAACTAGATCGGGACATGATAGCATTTGGGTAATTGTGGATCGATTGACCAAGAGTGCAAGATTTATACCAGCCAAATCGACCAGAACGGCAGCTAAGTTAGCAGAGCTGTATATGAAGTAGGTAGTGAGATTTCATGGAGTACCTAAAAGCATTGTGAGTGACCGAGACCCGTTGTTTACAAGTGGGTTTTGGAAGAGCTTACAAGAGGCTCTAGGGTCGGAATTATATCTCAGTACCGCGTATCATCCTCAAACCGATGGTCAGACAGAGAGGGTGAATCGTATATTGGAAGATCTCTTGAGAGCTTGTATATTGGATTTTGGTGGAACACGGGATGACCATTTGCACCTAGTAGAGTTTTCATATAATAATAGTCACCAATCCAGTATCGGTATGGCTCCATATGAAGCTTTGTACGGAAGACCGTGCAACTCACCGTAATGTTGGTTAGAAACCGGTTAGAAGTATGTGCTTGGACCAGAAATGATAAGAGAAACCTCAGACAAGATTAAGACCGTCCGACAACGAATTAAGGTTGCCCAAGATAGGCAGAAGAGCTATGCCGATAAAAGGAGAAGAGATTTAAAGTTCTCCATTGACGACTTGGTGTTTGTCAAGATTTCTCCGTTGAAGAGTGTGATACGATTTGGCAGGAGTGGCAAGCTAGCACCAAGATTCGTTGGTCCATTCCCAGTTCTCGAGCAAGTTGGGAATTTGGCATATAGAATTGAATTGCCAGAGAAGATGGCGGGAGTTCACAACGTATTTCATGTTTCCCATCTAAGGAAGTTCGTACACGACCCAGATACGACTATTTCACCTGATCAGTTAGAGGACTTCGAAGTAGAACCCGAGGCAGTTGGGAACCGCAAGCCGATTCGTATTGTCGGGGACGATACGAAGCAACTTCGAAGGAAGGTGGTGAAGTTAGTTAAGGTTCAGTGGGGCGAGGACGAGAATGACTGTACTTGGGAGACAGAGGAGAGCATTAGGAAGACGTATCCAGAACTCTTTGCCTGGTAAGATTTTCTTTGCAATTTAGTTATTCTGCATACTAGGATAGACTTGTTTTGCTTGTTTTGCATGTTTGATTGTTGTTTTATGGCTGATAGGCATGCAGGATCCCTTATGTGTTTTGGTTAGGGAATTTCGAGGGCGAAATTTCTTAAGGGGGGGAAGGGGGTGGGGGAGAATGTAACAACCCGCATTCTACGTAACGGAAGATCGTAAAATATTTATTTCATTTTCATACGAAGTCGTATGGTCGTGTAGAGTTGGGGAATGACTATTGGGGTCATTTCCCATGTTCATGATTTTGCCGATTTTTAAATGACCATTTTGCCCTAGCTGATCTTGTTTCGGCCATAACTTTTGACTGGAAAGTTTTGACTTGAAACCACTTCCATTGGCTTCAGATGATGGTTTACTTTTTCGTTGAGTGGTCACATGTGAGAAACGGACTTACCGTTTGGGAGATATGGCTGAAATAAGGATTGGAAGGTGAAAAACTGCTTAACCGGGCCAAATAGGGTGATTAGTGAATGGGCCCATAACCCATTTCGGTATTAGGGTTATGGGGAGGCTGAAATGAGTTAGGTTTTCATTCTATTTCAGTTTTCTATCCTCCACTTACCTCTTAGAAACCCTAATAATGGCCTCCGACCTCTAAAACACCTCCAAATCACTTTCTACTTGAAGATTGGGGTTAGCAACATCAAACCAAGGGAGATCTTCACCAAATCAAGATTAGATCTGCTGTTTTGCATTTGGATTCGCGTCATATCATAGATTTATTTCAGATCTAAGGTTTATTTGTGGCTAGGGTAAGTGATTAGTATTGTTTTTCACTAATTACGGCTAATTAGGGGTGATTAGTGATAATTAGCGAATTTATGCATGTTAAAAAATATGGAAAAATATTTATAAGGTGTTAAATGGTGTTTTAGACCTATGTTAGAAACTTGGGTTAATTTGGTTAAGTTTTGCTAATCCTATCATTAATTATACTTGAACATGCTTAAGGGAAAATATGGGGTTTTGGCTATGTTTGATCCGTTTTAACCTATCATATTTATGTTTTGGTGTTTGAGGTCACTTCTACTTGTTGCTATGACTGTATGGTATGCTTTGTGATTTATTAGAATAGATAGAATGGTCGAAAACGTCATCGAATGGCGTAAAACACCCGCTGGAAAAGTTGTAGAAAAATGGTGCAGGTTTTCGGATCGGATCGGTTGAATGGGCTCGGACCAGATAGTGGACTGGGCAAGGCACCGAACCGAGCCGAGACTTGGCATAAGAGGAAGTATGGCAAAAAGGAAGGTCACTAGGATTGAACTGGGATCGGATTGAGTTAAAGAAGGGGGAACCGGATCGAATTGGAAGGAAGTGAGGGGGATCGGAGCAGAAGAGAACGGGGAGTTGATCGGACCGTGACCAGGGACCCGAGCCGAACCAGTGGAGCATGGGTACACTAAACCGAACCAAAGCAAGTACATCCGAACCAAACCGATGCGACATGGAGAACCCGAACCGAGTTAATGGCCAGTAATCGGAGCAAGCCGAACCAAACGAGGTGCATATATCTGAACCGAACCGCCAGAGAAGGATCGCTATAACCAAACCGAACCGATCCGGTGATGACCAAAAACCCGAGATGTAAAGGCAGTCCAAATAGGAAGATAGGGCTCAGGATCCAGTTGGGAACCAATGAGTTCACTTCATGATTGGGCTTTGCTGCCGGACGTGTGCTAAGTAGTCATCGATGTTCATAACTTCGATTCACCACAAAAAAGGAATGATTGGCTAAATATTAGTGCAGTAGAGTCATTATGACTCGAGGGGCAAAGTGATCGTAGCAGGACTACGTGTCAGTGCAGTAGAGTCACCATGACTTGAGGGGAAAAGTGATCGTAGTAAGACTATGAGCCAGTGCAGTCGAGCCATTGTGACTCCATGGGGAAGAGTGGACATAGTAAAGGATTAGTAAGGCTATGAGCCAGTGCAGTGGGGTGTGCACGACTCCATGGGGCAAAGTGGACATAGCGAAGGGTTAGTGGCTATGGATCAGTGCAATGAAGCCGTTGTGACTTCATGGGCCAGAGTGATCATAACAAAGTAATGGGGAGTGGATCGAGGTGGTGGATATCGTATACTTTATGCACTGAGTGAGAGATGTGAGGATGGTTGCTATGCTTGATTATTTGCCATCACTATGACATGCACACCCCCACCCCCTTACTATTCACACCATGTGTTAGTGGCACCTTAGAGTATTGTACGGTATGTTGTGCTAACTCTTTGGTTGCAGGTCTAGGTTCAGGTATGGTTTAGTATACCTGTTATTGTTCTGTTTATCTGCTTATCGCTCATACCAGACTTTTGTCTGACCCAGAGTTTTATGTCTCTTCTTATTACTCTGGGTGCTCCTAAACGAGCAGACTAGAGACAGGTTAGCTGGTGATGCATGAGTAGCTGATCTGGAGATGAGCAGGAGGCTTCCACGTATGATATATATATATATATAGATATTCTCCCTGTGTCGTTGGTGGTCACTACTTTGGGCATTAGTAGTGTACCTTTCTTGTTTAGCTTTTTGAGACAGTTTAAAAAGTTGTAATAATGTTGGCTTTGGACCATGAGTTGTATTTTGGATTTCTCCGCTGCTATGATAGTTTGTTTTAGCTTATACACTGTCTCACCTGTTTTATGTCAAGTATGTTGTTATTATATCTTGTTCCATGCGCTGTGAGACATTCTACAGGTTCTTTGTTGATTCTTCGTCTTCTTTCTTTTCTTCCAACAACCGTCCCGTGCTAACTGGACATGTGTACAGCGCACTTTTGGAGGAAATGTCGGTTGGTGCGGGGCGGGCCGTCACAGTAGTGTTCAGGCATTTTAATCCACATTGAGTGGACCGCCCCTGTCGCTCCAAGGGACGATGCGTTCTGTTCCTGAGACATGGGCTAGATTGTCTCGAAATGGTAAGGACGATCCCTTTCCTTGGTTCACAGATGGAAATCAACTTCCAATACGTGACTTTGCGGTTTTGATTGTAGAAACTATATATGGCGACATAGTGGTATGGGGGCACTTATGCCGTCTATGATTGATACTTATGATTAAAATTATTTTGACACTATACACTTATTGTAACACCCCACACCCGCTACGGTCACTCACTAAGGGAATGCCATAACATCGGTGGAGTATTTTAAGTGAATATAGAACAGAAAAATTACAAAAAGATAGATATAAGTAATAATTGAGAATTTAAAACATCATTTCATTGCAGCGGAAAGTAAAACATGTTTGGTTACACCAAAACCATAAACAAGAGTCAAGTACATAATATCCATCCTGATAAAACAAAACTACATAATCCCACTACATAACTTAATAGCCATAATAGAAAAGATAAACTGAGCTTTACATCCACGGTCCAAGCTCCAAAAGATAGATAAAGCAGTCTGATCAAAGCCCACTAGTGCTAGGCCCACTCTGATAACCTGAGGGTTGGGAAAAAGATAAAAACAACGGGGTCAGACATAAGTCTAAGCAAGTCCTATAACTTTAACAATACAATCATTAAAGTAACCAGAGTAAGACATGAGCTTGATATACGGTAACGACTGGGGATGAATGGCTACACTAAGCAGCCAACTAGACTTAGGATGAACTAAGATAACCGTAAAGACGCATTTACCCACCCAAGGATAATTAATACACTGCACCACACCAGTTCTACCCACCCAAGGGTAATTCTTACTTAAGGTTGATCCCACTAAGTGTACTTAGTAATTTTTAATAGTAGTTTCGTGCACCCCTAGCTGACTACATAGGTGCCGTCTGCCCCTATCTCCACTAGGTGTACCCACTATTCCCCAAGCGATCGGCTCCCTAACGTAGATACCCGTGCTGGCCCCACAGTGGGGTGTATCATTCCCCAAAGTGGCAACCTGATAATATCATTGGTGCACGGCTTATACCTACACGATGCAACAACGTCTTACTTACCAGCCCGGGTCCACACACGCATATGAAACCCGTTGGACTTGCATTGCCACCGCTAACCCGTTTTGGCCTCTTACAGTCAAGCCCAATATGCGTGTCCCGTCCTCGACTTGGGTCGAGCCCACAAAGATACGTTTGGGATATTGGTTGAAACGGGCCCCCACAAGCTACCCACCTAAGCTTGTCATTTCTAGTGAATCCCACTTAACCCTTTAACCATGTCCACTTACATGTTATAAATTTTGGTTAAGTCTTTTAATCATACTTTAATTGCCACTCAAGGCACCCACTAGATTTCCACATGCCACCCAAGGCACTTACTTGATTCCCACATGCCACCCAAGGCACTTACTTAACCCTTTAATCATGTTTAATTACATGTTCCACTTTGGTTAAGTATTCTAATCGTATTTTCTATTGCCACCCAAGGCAACCCACTAGTTTCCTCATGCCACCCAAGGCACCCCCACTAGTTACTACATGCCACCCAAGGCACCCACTTAACCCCTCATGCCCCACTACATGCTAATTTGGTTAAGTGTTTCTTAATTAATTAAGATCGTAACCTTTGTAAAGACCTCTCACATTAGACTGTCTTTTATGGCAGCTGGATATGCCGGTTGGTTCCGGGCAGCCTTACACCATAACAGAGTCTAACCTCGTGTCTTTACACTTGTCACGTATTTAGTTTATGACTAAGACTTCTCACATTAGGCCAATCATTTGTAGCCGCTGGATTTGCCGGTTGGTTCCGGGCAGTCTTATGCTACAAAAGGGTCCAACCTCGTGTCTTAGTCGATTAATTACACCTAATTAATCACCCCCATAATTTGTATTAATTATCCCTAATTAATTACCAACTTCAAGAATATGGGTAGACCTAACTCAATAGGTAAATTCCCAATTCCATAATATGGGTAGACCTGACTTAATAGGTAAATTCCCAATTCCATAATATGGGTAGACCTAACTTAATAGGTAAATTCCCAATTATGTCCATTCACTTTATGTTATGCTTAAGCATACCCATTTCACACGATTTTATTTACATGCATATTAACCCCGTCGTTCCCCACGTAATTCGTTCTCATAACATGACATAATAAAGGGAAGATTCATCACAAATGCCATGGGTTTAACCAATCATAGCATATAACTTTATCATGGGTTTAAAAGGTGTCAACTTGTATATATGAGCATACATTAAACCCAACTAGCATTTAACCGAAACTTGCATGAAGCACATATGTCACAAAGGGGGTAACTTGCATATGATTCTTAGGTCATACAAAGGTGTGAACTTGCATAGCATGTCACATGTTAACTTGCATATAACCAAACACCTAACTTGCATAACATGTTACATATGAACTTGCATATAATCATGCACATAACTTGCATATAACCAAGCACATAACTTGCATAACATGTTACATATGAACTTGCATATAATCATGCACATAACTTGCATATAACCAAACACATAACTTGCATAACATGTTACATATGAACTTGCATATAATCATGCACATAACTTGCATATAACCAAGCACATAACTTGCATAACATGTTACATATGAACTTGCATATAATCATGCACATAACTTGCATATAACCAAACACATAACTTGCATAACATGTTGCATATGAACTTGCATATAATCATGCACATAACTTGCATATAACCAAGCACATAACTTGCATAACATGTTACATATGAACTTGCATATAATCATGCACATAACTTGCATATAACCAAACACTTAGTATGCATAAAACCAAATACTTAGCATGCATAAAACCAAACACTTAGTATGCATAAAACCCACCACTTAACATGCATAAACCCAAACACTTAACTTACATAAACATAGTGCCATCACGAATAAGTGTTAAACATAGTGATTAGCAAACTAGCATCATAACATATGGCCTAAAACCCATTGATCCGCAAGCAAAACCATATGATCTCATCATATCTCATCTACTTAGTTTAGCAATTGGTTATTAAAGTGATAGAAACTCACAAACTCCAAGATTAGCTCCTTAGATAGTTGCTAGAGTTGAAGTAGAGGTGGATTAGTAGTTGATTAGCTTGCAATCCTCTTCTCTAATTAGTGGAGGCTCCTTCTAAGTTGCATTTTGGCGGCATGATGGCATAGATTCTAATTTTAGTATGGATTAGGGTAGTCTTAGGGTGTATTTATAGGATTAGGTTGTGTTTTAGACCCTTAGATTAACCCTAGGTTAGATTAGGTCCGTCAGATTTCGTCCCAAGCCCTCCAACCCAGCCCAAAACTCAACCAGGTGCACCCAGGCCAGAATCAGCCGACAGGGCAAGTCGATAGCCCTGTCGACTGCCAATTCGACAGGCATGTCGACAGGCAAGTCGACAGCCCTGTCGACAGCCAAGTCGACTTGGCTGGGCGGGAGTTTTCCCGCCTGGCCCCCATTTCTGCATGTTTCGAAATTCAAATTTCCCGAAAACTTCTTTGGGCCTTAACCGGGTCATACGGACTCCGATTTACAAAATTTCGGACTCTATTTCGCGTATTTTTCCGAGACGAACACAATGACGTAACCCGTTTCCCCTGATTCTCACATCTGAGATTATTAATTCTATAATTAGTGAATATCAGTGTTAACTGAAATTCGGGGTGTTACACTTATAGTAATACTAAAAGATGAAATTTTGCGTATCAAGCATTCTTTGGCTATTATAAGGTAAAACCCTATCCTCCGGCTTATGTTGCATTTTGTGATGGGACCTGGGTCTTATAATAGCTTCATTGTTCTTTATTTAGCATTGCGCTATTGTTTTATGCACTGGTGTTCTTGGGAGGAAACCCGTTTCGTGTTATACGGCGTGGTCCCTTGATTTACCTAACTTTAAAATAAAGAATAATAACTGTTTTAGTTCTCACACCAGTGACATGACTGACATGGAGTTTATTATTTTAACCTAAACTCTGGGTGCCCTTATTTTCGACAAGGGCAGCTAGTAGTTTTGGTTTTGCAGGTTTATATTCGTAGAATCCTGTTTTATAGCTGGAATGATATTCAGAAAGCTTTGTATCCGTATATCTCCTTCAATTGTGTTTTGTATTATTTTCCGCTACAAGCGAATGTATTGTAATCTATGATATTTATCGAATGTATTTTATTCATTCATATTCTGTAATATTCTTGTATTCTGATGAAATAGTTGTAATAGGCAATGAATTGTCCTTCTGTTTGTGTTCCGATGTGTGTTGTTCTCAAAGCAATCTGGGCTTTCCTTCACGGGGAAGTTCGGGTCGTAACAGGTCTGTGGAATTTAATACGTATGTCGGCTCTCCTATTTTTTTATTTTTTTATATATTATTATTATTATTATTTTGAATTTATATGAATGTATTAAATTTAAAATACCCATTGGTTTCGAATTCCGTTTTTAGCGTAACGACCGACACCTCTAGTGTTTAACCTCCATTCTGAACACATTGGAAAAAGTTCTGTAGCCTAATTTGATCACATAGAAAAGATATCAATTTAAATGGACGTTTTAAATTAAATTCTAAATATAATTCGGTTTCAAACAATTGAATGTATCGATAATAAATAATTATTAAACAATTCTAATTCAAATGAAATTTATATTGATCTATAGAATTGTTTTAATTCAATTTTATTATGTTTTCGTATTCCGGTAATTCGATATATACAATATTAAGTCGTATAATTATTCTAAAATCGATAAATATAAAAATTATTTGTATTTCCAAATTAACATTTAAAATTAATTTAAATGCTCATTATAAAATAGCTAAAAAATTCGAGACGTTACATTCTTTCCCCCTTTAAAAGAATTTCGTCCTCGAAATTAGTAAGGTAGAAGAAATGCTACAGACCTGTTAACTTTTTCAAAGCCAGCTTTACTATAACTTAGTATATCATATTCTATTTATTCATATGCATTCAAATCCATTTAAATTGATTTAAATCAATTTTATTATTTCGATCCATTTAACATAGCTATAATTAATTTAAATCCAAGAATTCAAATTCCCGATATTTATTTCAAACCCCTTTTTAAAATGATATAAATATATATACGTATATTTATTTCCATCTCAAATTCAAAACATTTGAATTTTCAAAAACAACTTGCTTTTCTCAAATAATTTCCTTTGAATATCTCACTATGGTAGCAATGCATCATTTAGAAACTCGAAAATGAATACTGATGATGTCGCGATCATCATCTGAATTATTTTCCAGCCATTGAAGTGAGTTTAGTGCTTTATCACTTTATAAATTCACCCAAAATGATTTTATTCAAAAATCCTTCCCAAAATAAGGCTATATTGTTTATATAACACTTCAAGAATTTTTGTTTCCGAACGTCTGTGATTTAAATTCTGAATTCTGATTTAAATCCAAATTTAATTTTATCTCATTTGTACATTATGTTCTTATACCCATTCCATTTGGTTATATATAACCATTTCAATTTTATAATCTAATTCGATAATAATAGCAATCAACTCATCCATATCCATATATTATTATAATTTCATAAAATTATTCCTTTTATATCAAAATAGAATTTTGGGTAAAATTATTTCATTTATCCACTTTAAAACAATACTGTGTTGAGTTACTCTGTTCAAGTGTTCAAAAACTCTTATCGACGTCGTGGCATCTCACGATTTGACCAGAATTCATAAACCACTCAACAGACAAGCCAACACAATATAAAACAATTTTTATAAAAACTTATAAATACGCTCTCTCATATATACACTCAACTCATTCTAGGGTACCGCTGATCCTATCTTTAATTAATAAACCCCCACCAAAGCCTAGGTGTTCGCTCAACCTAACTCTTATATCAAATGTAGTGACCCGCAAATCCACACTATCTGAGTTGACTAAAACAACACACGTACAGCCCACATTTTCGAGACATGTAGGGGTAAGAGTCTCCCGTTCGCCACCAAACCACGAAGCGTGAACCCCCTATCATGCATACCAAGCACACAGCAAGCAACAAGGACTGGTGTGAGTAAATTCAAACCATATTGTTTAACTTTGAAAATCCTTTGAAAGAAAAGGTAATAGTAAGACCAGCCCATACATAAACATGGACGGTTTTACCTTACTATAACCAAAAACATTTTTGATATCAAAATCCAGTGATATTATAATAATGTCTAATCAAAGTAAATAATCAAATAGTAGAACGCTTGCATCTCACACTCTACATATGTAGTACAAAATCAAAAACCACAGGGCGCTTATTGGAGATTGGATTCCAACTATGACAAGGTATGAGACCAAATCCCGATCAGTGTACTCTAGAGGGGATACACTGGGGTTCAGCAAGAACATCTTGCAACCCGACCACACATGACCGCCCATTCATTTAGCTTGAGTGTAGCAAATATATTGTCATCCACGGTTGTTGGCCATCCAACCGTATTCCGTAAGATACAGAATCGAAAGAAGAACAAATAATGAATTTTCTCAAGATTGGTGACAAATATACCCTGCTTGGGTATGACCCAACTAGCCGTGCCACCTGCCTGATTTTTGTCATTTCCCGGTTGTGAGGCTTGAGGCTACGTATATCTTTTTAGAACATCTGGCCACCATACACTTTGAATGTCACATCGTCAAACCCATCAAAGAACTAGTTGATCTACCCAAAATATTATGGGTATAAAAAGCTAAGAGAAGTGAATTTCTCCGCCACCAAACGTAATACCTTGAAAAGATCATCTTATGTGATTCGTTAGGAATACTCTGTCAGACATTCGTCCATACAAGTTGTCCTGGGTCTGGACAAACATAACAGCCCTTGCATTTTAATCCATCTTTGATTATCTTCAGCATAATCTAATTCGCAATGCCTATGCCTATACGGAGTGGTTTCGGATATTAAATCCAACCGGTTTCTCCGTATTGACAACGATGGTAAAATCTTTGATAACTATCAAAGGAAAATAAAACATCCATCAAATAATCACTGGCCCCTTTTAATTAGTATTTTATTTTAAGTTTTCATATTGAATTCTATATATCAATATATAAATTACGGATTACCCAAAACTTCTTAGAAATATTCTAACTCCTTAAATTTTCGAAAAATTTCTCCAGCACCTCCTTTGTAATGGTCAATAGTTCAGACCCCAACTCGCCTCTCCAGGCCCTTTCCATTCAAAAAGAAAAATCAAAAAGCCAAGCGGCTTGCCGATTCGGCACATAAAACTCATATGGAAATTTAAACATGTACCTTTTTGTCGGGCACTTAAATTATAAATCTTCCCTCTCTTCATACTCATCATCCCATACTTGTTAACATGTATACATCTATTTCCAAACCATTTCAATCAATTCAATCCTTTTTACATAACTCGCTTTACATTCGCTAAATAAATTTCATATTAGCTTCTTGGTTCCATTTTACTTCTAATTTGAACATATCACGTTCAAATGTGTTTGTATTCACTTACTCCCAATTCAACTCAATCTTCTTGCTTACAATTTCAAATCCAAGTTTTACATTCGAATTCCCAATCTCGATTTACAAATTCAATTCATTTAAACTAAGTTCAACTTGAATCAAACTCTATTAAACAATTCTTTTTGGAATTAGTTAACTTCAATCGATAAACAAATAAAAATCTGATTTTTTTTATTTTGAAAATCAATTCATTTACTCGACTTGAGTTTATATATTGTTCATTACTCAAATCTGGATCTTTCATATGGAAATCCGGATTTTACCCACTTAAAATCCTTTTAATTTATTAAATAAACCATTATGGTTTAAAAACGATTATGGCACTATTTTTTTGAAAACTTGATTTTGATATAACTCAAAATATATACGACGAAATCAAGATTTTTCTCTTTCATTAGAAAACTATCATTTAATAGGTTTGTGCATTCCTTGTTTCATCGAATTCCGAATTATATTGAGTTTTATATACTCGATCGAAGTTCAAAATGCCAAATTACGAACTACCGTGCTGCGGCGAGTTCGTTTAATTAAATTTAATAATAAACATTTAAAAACTTGGTTTATAAATAAAACTCCAACTCCATTCCTTAATATTAAAATATAATTTATAACCATTTTCTAAATATAACTTAACCGTCTTGATTTTCCAAAATAATTGATTATTTTATTCCAATTTCATAACTTGGTTATTAATTATTCATACTCAACTTATGTATTTAATTCCAACTTCCATAAATTATTCTATATAATTTTGATATAATTGAATTCCAGTTATAAATATCTTTTATGAAAATAATAAATTAACTCAACATCCTTTACCATTACAAACTAATATCATCCCTTGATAATAGTGAAGTCGTTCAAGTTGGGGTATTTTCTTTACCTCTCAGACCTTGATCGACAACGTTCTTATCTCGAGATGGATAAGAGTTTGTAACACAATTTAAATCTCTCCTTCTACTCCATTCTTACATTTGGAAATTTATTTCCAAATTACACGATGAAAATTACTTCATCACATTTATAAACGTTGTTTGTAAATTAACTTCTTTATTAAATAACTTCTATTTAATAATCTTTTTGAAACTCGATTCCCATTAGGAATATTTTATTTTCAGAACCTATATATATATATTTATATATAAATGAACAACGAATCTATTTTCATTTTTAAATTTTAAATTCTATTTTTTATCCAATGAAATCCCAATATCTTACCTGGAAATAATTTATTTGTTTTGTAATTTCGATATGGTCGAGTTCCAATCATAAATTCGTACAGATTCATTTCATTTCATTTTACATTCAGAACATCGAAATATATTTCATCATTTCCTTTTCCTAATATGATTTCAAATTATAAATCCCTTTTTAAATTCATACTTGAATTTAAATTATAAATTACCCAATAAAATATCCCCTCCTTTATTTAAAAATATCGTTTATAAATTTCACTTTTTGTTTTAAATATTAAAACAAGTTTTTGATTCCAAATTCCCTTTGAAATCCAATTTCACTTTAGAAGATAAATCTTCCTTTTAACTTCATACTTGAATTTAAAACCAAATAAAAACATCGTTCATAATTCCAATTACTTGTTTTTATTATTAAAAACAACTTAATATTTCATATCTCGTTCAAAATTCCATTTCTATTTCAGAAAATAATGTTTCCCTTTTAAAACCTAAAAATCCTTTTTATGATATTTTAAATATCAACCTTTAGGGTCAGTGATATTCTAATATCCAACATAAAAACCATCCATTCAATTCACACATCACATACATATAAAAATATGTAAACAACAGTAAATAAATTTGAGGAACCCAGTTGGATTCCTCCAACCTATTTCCCTGCATCCACAGATGTCAGACAATTTAAATAATACCAATCTTGCTTCAAGGCAGGATATCGCGGTATAGAAGGTCATCCACTCATATATCGTGGGGCGATAGGGTCATCCGCTAATGATACTGTGGGCATCCACTAATGGTACTGCGATAAATCTAATATATATAATAATAGCCACAATCACCAAACCTAATATAACTAACATATATAATAACTAAGACTGGTAAATAATTTATAAATGCAACCAAGCAGCCAAAAGTTTATTTTAAATGATAAAATAAATTTTTAAGTGAGATTTACTCACTTGATTTTATTTGGCAAATATCTAGTTAACTCCATATCATCGCAGCTATGGATTGACTCAAATGAGTTTATTTCGTACCTACGATATATTTTATTTTTAATTCAACAGCTAAACGACTTTTATTATAATTTACCTTACTAACATAAAATAAATAAATATTTCTACGTACTTTAAATTTATATAAAATGTATACCTTATTGTTTTGTCAACCACTCAACTCATTAACAAAGATCATCGATCCAGGAAACAAAAATCTGAACAGCTCCTAAATACGGTAATCAACCCCAAAACTTCCCCATCTCACTACCACAATTCATCGAACACCTTATTGATACCTTTCCATCAATGATAATCTTCACTGCTATATATATATATATTTGTATATAAAAAAAAGCAGTTTGCTTATCCCAGTAATTTTATTCAGACTTTTCTCCCTGCTTCACTGTTGTTTCAATGCACAACCCAAAATTCTATGCCCAGACAAACCCCTTCTCCCTCGACAGACTGTTTCCATCTTTCCAAAAATAGAGACCAATCTATAACAGCCGGTCCATTCCCATTACTCACTTTCGCACCCCCATCTTCACCTTAGAAAAACCGCACTCCACTAATTTTCCATTTCGAAGACTAATACCCCTGTCGACCCTGACCCTTTTCCTGAATTCGCAACCATCTTCATTCACCAAATCACGCCTCCTAAATCATTGACATCCCCTACTTTCTACGAACATATCGCATTTCCCCTGATGCCATGAATGCATCTCCTTCCCATCAGTATCGGACTCCACTTCAACTTGCGCAGGTACCAGCCTGACTCCCACTTACCTTCTTCCTGAAACCGCACTAACTCATCCCAACATCGCACCCCCAAAATCCACCGCAACTCAGTCCCCTTCTCTCTTTCCAAAACAGTAATCAATTCCCATCATCCTCCCCCGTTGCTTCCTGAAATCCCCTAATGACAAAACTGAGTTCGTTAATATCCCTTATTTCACTCTCATAAACCCATCACGGCATCCTCCTTACATCGCGCTCCAATCCTCGTTCGAACCCCCTTCAGCAACACATTGAACATGACGAGCTTGTGGACCACACAATTTCCAATCGTAAATCATCTTCCTCGTGGTTCACATGTGCTTTAATCTCGATCTCAAGCATTTGGGAATCGACGTTATTGATCGCGATTTATGTTTTTTCTGGATTCCTTTTTTTATTTAACGGTGGAGTTTGATTTTGAATGGAGAAAAACAAATAAGGAAAAGGGGTTGAAATGGGTTTCGGGGGTTTTCAGGAATTGGGGAAAAAATCGATGGCATGGATCAACTTATAGAATAAGAAGGGAAACAGGAAGTACACGACAATAAATGTCATGTTTCGTTGATATAGAAGGTAGAAGACATTTTTCACAGCTCAAGAAATAGGCCTGCGTAAATCACCATTTCAGTCTGTGGAATTTAATACGTATGTCGGCTCTCCTATTTTTTTATTTTTTATACACATATATTATTATATTGTTTTTTTTTGAATTTATAGGAATGTATTAAATATAAAATACCCGTTAGTTTCGAATTCCTTTTTAGCGTAACGACTGACACCTCTAGTGTTTAACCATCATTCTGAACACACTGGAAAAAATTCTGGAACCTAAATCTATCATATGGAAAAGATTTCAATTTAAATGGACGTTCTGAATTAAATTCTAAATATAATTCGGTTTCAAACAATTAAATCTATCAATAATAAATAATTATTAAACAATTCTTATTCAAATGAAATTTATATTATTCTATAAAATTGTTTAATTCAATTTTATTATGTTTTCGTATTCATGTAATTCGATATATAAAATATTAAGTAGTATAATAATTCTTAAATTGATAAATATAAAAATTATTTGTATTTCCAAATTAAAATTTAAAATTAATTCAAATGCTCATTATAAAATAGCTATAAAATTCGAGACGTTACAAATTTAGAAGGTGGAGGGCATTACTAGGGTTAGAGGAAGGTAAGTGGTGGTTGGAAAATTGAAAATGAATCATCCTCTAAGTTTTTTCATCCCTCCCATAACCCTAATCCCGAAATGGGTTATGGGCCTAACCACTAATCTCCTAATTAAGCCCGGTTAAGCTGTTTTTCCTTCTTCAAACATTATTTCAGCCATATCTCCCAAACGGTAAGTCCGTTTGATTATTGTGACCACTCTACGGAAAGGTAAACCATCATTTGAATCCAATGGATGTGGTTTCAAGTCAAAACTTCTTACCAATCAAAAGTAATAGGCAAAACAAGATTCTCTAAGGGCAAAACGGCCATTTAAAATTCGGCAAAAATTGTGATCATGGGAAATGACCCCAATAGTCGTTTCCCAAAGCTACACGACCATATGACTTCATATGAGAATGAAATGAATATTTTACGATCCTCCAATGCGTAGAATGAGGGTTATTACACTCCCCCCCCCCCCCCCCAAGAAATTTCTCCCCTGAAATTACTTAATGAAAACATACAAAGGTGGCCTGCATGCCTATCAACCATTCACAAACAATCAAACATACATAATAACATCGCAAGCCTATCCTAGCATGCGGTTTACTAACAAGGGAATAACTATATCGCGATCAAAATCTTACCAAGCAAAGAGTTCTGGATATGACTTCCTTATGTTCTCCTCTGTTTCCCAAGTACAGTCATGCTCATTATCACCCCACTAGACTTTCATAGTTTCACCGTCTTCCTCCGAAGTTGCTTCGTATCATGTCCGACAATACGAATCGGTCTACGGTTTCCAACTGCCTCGGGTTCTACTTCGATATCATCCAATTTATCTGGTGAAATAGTCATATCAGGGTCGTGCATGAACTTCGTTAGTAGGGAAACATGATATACATTGTGAACTCCTTCCATCTTGTCAGGTAATCCGACTTTATATGCTAAATTCTCATCTTGTTCGAGAACTGGGAATAGACCAACAAATCTTGGTGCCAACTTACCTTTCCTGCCAAAACGAACCACACTCTTTAATGGAGAGATCTTGACGAATACCGGGTCGCCAACAGAGAATTTCAATTCTCTTCGTCTTATCAGCATAACTCTTCTGCCTATCTTAGGCAGCCTTCATTCGCTATTGGATAACCTTGAACTTATCTAAAGTTTCTCTTATTACATCTGGCCCAAACAAAATTTCTCACCGGTCTCTAACCAACATGATGGTGAGTTGCATGGCCTTCCGTACAAAGCTTCAAATGAAGCCATACCAATACTGGATAACTATTATTATATGCGAACTCAACCAGATGCAAATGGTCATCCCATAATCCTCCAAAATCCAATATACAAGCTCTCAAGAGATCCTCTAATACACGATTCACTCTCTCTGTTTGACCGTCTGTTTGAGGATGGTACGCGGTACTTAGATGTAATTATGATTCTAAAGCCTCTTGTAAGCTCTTCCAAAACCCACTAGTAAATAATGGATCTCTGTCACTCACAATACCTTTAGGTACTCTATGAAATCTCACTACCCACTTCATATACAGTTCTGCTAACTTAGTTGTCGTTCAATTCGACTTGGCTTGTATAACCCTTGCACTCTTGGTTAATCGATCCACAATCACCCAAATACTATCATGACCCGATTTATCCTTGTAAACCATCAGTGAAATCCATCAAGACTTGTTCCCATTTCCATTCGGGAATTTCCAATGGTTTTAGCAAACCACTAGGCTTCTTTTGCTCGGCTTTAACTAGGTGGTTGTTCATGCACTTGGATATAAACTTCCCAATGTCTCTCTTCATCCCTACCCAGTAGTAGGTCTGCTTCATGTTTCGATACATTTTGTTACCACCGGGATGTATAGTTTGTTTCGAGTGATGACACTCTCTAAGCACTTCAACTCTCAATCCATTAACATTGGGTACAACCAGACTCCCATTCTTTCAAAGCCATCCTTCTTGATCGAGACCATACTTGTTCATTTCCTCACTGTCTATACCCATCTCTACCTTGGAGATGATTTCCAATAGATTAGGATTATCCCTTTGGCTGGAGCCGATCCGATCAATCGAAGTTGGTCTGATCGTCAAACTTGATAACATCTCTAGATCCAATTTGCACTTAGATCAAAAATCATATCCCGTGATATACTCCAGTTGCTTCCATTCTAGAAACATAGCCCCCAAACTGGCATGTCTCCTCAATGCGTCAGCTACGGCATTGCCCTTCCCGGTGTGTATGTGATATTGAAATCATATGAAGCCAAGAACTCTAACCATCTCTACTGACGAAGATTTAAATACTTTTGAGAGAAAAGATACTTTAAACACTTATGATCGGTAAACAATTCAAATCTTTCTCCCAAGAGATAATGTCTCCACATCTTCAATGCGAACACGATCGCTGCCAATTCCAAATCATGGGTAGGATATCTTTTCTCCTGCAGTTTCAGTTTCCGACTAGCATAAGCTACAACCCTACCTTCTTGCATTAGTACACCACCTAGTCCGGTACCACAGGCATCTGTGTATACCGTCATCTCTTTGTTCCCTTTGGGAATAACAAACACTGGTGTACACATTAACTTCTCTTTTAGACTCTTAAATGCATTCTCACACCTTTCGTCCTAGACGAAAGCTTAATTCTTCTTGGTCAACTGAGTTAACGGTGTCGTTATCTTGGAGAAGTCTTGGATAAACTTATGATAATATCCCGCTAACCCCAAGAAACTTCTCACGTCTGTTTCATTCTTGGGCATAGACCAATCTTGCACCGTATCCACCTTCGCAAGATCCATGGCACTATCATTCTCTAAAACAACAAGGCCCAAGAATCTCACTTCCCTTTTCCAGAAATGAGATTTATAAAATTTCGCTTTCAATCGGTGTTTCCTCAACACCTCCATCATTGTCCTCAAATGTTCCTTGTGTTCTTCTTCCATCCTCGAATAAACTAAGATATCGTCCACAAACACAAGGATAAACTTATTCAACTGATTCTGAAAACCCTATTCATAAGATAAACAAAATATTCGTGTGCATTGGTCAACCCGAATGGCATGTCCAACCACTCATAGAATCCAGACGGCATCCGAAATGCCGTTTCAGGTATACTCTCAACTGCTACTCGGAATTGATGAAAACTTGTCGCTAGATCTAACTGGGAGAACACTCTCGCTCCACTCAATTGATTAAACAAATTGTCTATCCGTGGAAGAGGATACTTATTCTTCCTTATCACCTTATTCAACTCGCGGTGGTCCACACACAATCGAAGGGAACCATCGGCCTTGGTAGCAAATACAACTAGTACTCCCCACTCGAAAACACTTCTTCTGATAAATCCCTTCATTAAAAGATTGCTTACTTGCACCCCAAGCTCTCACTGCTCCCTTGGCGCCATACGGTGAAGTGGCATCACTATAGGGCCGACATCTTTCACTAAATCAATACGAAACTCGATCTCGTGGTATGGTGGAAGTCCGATCACTTCCTCAAAGGTGTATGGATACACGCCAGCAATAGGCACATCTTACAACTGTTCATCATGCGGGATGTTGAGGGAATTTAGAAAACTAGCCATCACCCCATCACTAGGTAGGCAACCAAATAGTACTCTCCGCCCATCATCCGCTCTAATGGTCACCGAAGACCCCTCACTGTCCATCACCACCCCATATCTTCGTAGCCAATCAACTACCAAAATAATGCCGAACCCAGTAAAGCTCAAAACAAAGCAATCACAAGCAAACATACACCCATGACTCGATAAGACCAAATTACGACAAATCATACTAAGGCTAGTCGAACCACCAATTGGATTCATCACAACTAAAGGTCTATCGATAGTCTCGGGTTCCAATCCCAACCTATCTACCAGGTCACTAGATATGACGGAATGGGAAGCCCGGGTATCAAACAATACTCGAACAGGAACATCATAAAGGGAAATTATACCTTGAATGACGACACCCTTTCCTTTCTCCGCCGCAGTTGGGGCATTTGACGAAGAAGGAATAGCGTTGATAGCATATGCTTTCATAGTATACTTCTCTTTAGGAGGTTGTGGACATTTATCCTTGTGATGTCCCACTTGGCCAAAATTGAGGCACTTCCTGTCCGTTGGCTTTGCTCGACAATCTTTGGCATAGTGGCCCTTCTTGCCACAGCTAAAGCACTCAACATCTTTCTTATTCTTTATCTGACCATCCTTAGCTTGGTTTTGTTTCCTCTTATTCTGCAAATTATTCTTGCCTCCACCGTTTGCCTATGGCATGGCTCCCCTACATATGTAACAGCAACCTCGGTCTTTGACTTATGGTAAAGGCTCTCAGATCTCAATGCCTTACCCACAATAGACTCGAATGTCTCATCTATATGATTTATCATCCTTTCCCCCAAGTACTCATCCAAGCCAGTTATGAACTTTTCATTCTTCTCCTCGGCAGTATTGATAAGAAATAATCCATATTTTGATAAAGTATCGAACCCAGTAATATATTCCGAGACTGCCTTACAATTCTGCTTAAGCTCCAAAAATTTCCTTAACAATTCTAATTTCTGAGCAGCTAGGATAAATTATCACTGAATCGGGTCTTAATTGATTCTAAGTAAATTGATCCTCAGGAGTAGCTGCTTTAATAGCATTCCACCAATTCATAGCTCGTCCTTGAAGCTGACGCGACGCTAACTTTCTCTTTATTGCATCATCGATCCCCAAATCTTCGAAGATGCGCTCGCAACTATCAAGCCAATCTTGAACATTGGTAGCTGATTCCGTTCCGTGGAACGGTTCCCTCCAAGACTAGTGTAATCCTTGTTAAGCTTAGCAAAATTGGCTCTAGGCACCTGCGCTGCTGCATCACCACCGTTAGTAGCATTAGGAACTGCTCCCTGAACATCCCTAAGCATATCTCTCATGAAGGTAGTAAACATCGTCCTTATATTACGGGAATTCCTATTATTGGCCCCTGAACCCATACTCCTCGTATATCGGCTCATCGTTCAATCTGTAAAGAGAAACAATTAACCATCTCCATAGTGGTGTCGGTGCAATGCGACTTCATCCTTAGATATACTAATAGTATATATATAGTTTTTGAAAACCAAAATATCACAAATACGTGCTCTCATATACATATACTATCTCTCCCTGATGTATTCCCCTAAGTTAACTATGGAACCTAGGCTCTGATACCAAGTGTGATGGCCCGCCCGTACCAGCCAATATTTCCATAGAAATGCATTGTACCGATGTCCAACTAGCACGGGACAGTCGTCAAAAGAAAGGGACTTGAAACTATGAATCATCAAAGAACATGTAGTATGTTTCACAACGCATGGAATAAAATATAATAATAACATAACTTGACATAAAACAGGCGAGATATTGCATAAGCTGAGAACTAAACCATCATAGCAGCGGAATCCAAAATATAGCTTATGATCCAAACCATCATTATTAAAACATCAAAATACTGTCTCTAAAGCAAAATAGAAAAGGTGCACTATTAATGCCCAAAGTAGTGACCAGGAACAACACAAGGAGAATATATGTAAATAGTACGCGGAAGCCTCATATTCGTCTCCGGACAGCTACTCGTGTATGCCACCTATCCTGTCTCTAGTCTGCTCGTTTAGGAGCACCCAGAGTAATAAGAAGAGACATAAAACTCTGGATGAGACAAAAGTCTGGTATGAGTGATAGCTGCAAAACAAAACAATAACAGGTATAAAGAATCATACCTGAACCTAGACCTGCAACCAAAGAGTTAGCACAACAAGTGTACAATACTCTAAGGTAACACTAACATAAAGTGTAAAAATGGGAGTGTGCATGACATGGCGATAGCAAGCATCAAACATAGCAATCATCCTCATATCTCTCACTCAGTGCGTAAAGTATACGATATCCACCACTTTGATCACCAAATCCTTTTCTAAGATCACTTTTCCCTTGGGAGTCATAATGACCCCATTGCACTGATCCACAGCCATTAATCCTTTAATATGTCCACTTTGCCACATTGGAGTCCTGGCGACTCCATTGCACTAGCTCATAGCCATGCTACGATCACTTGCCCTTGGGAGTCTTAATGGTCCCATTGCGCTGATCCATAACCACTAATGCATTTCTCCATAGTGAACGAAAGCTATAGATATCGATAACCCATTTGCATGCATCCCGCAATAAAGTCCAATCATGAAGTTAACTCGTTGGTTCCCATCTGGATCCTGAGTAATAACTTCCCATTTTGGACTTCCTTTGCATCTCGGGTTTTGGTCCTGTTTAGTGTGTGATTCAGTTTTTATTTAGTTCAGCTCATACCCTTCATCATGTATCGGTTCGATGTTCAAGTTCTCAGCTCGGCTCGCGGTTCGTGGATGCTCCGGTTCATGGTCGACTCGTGGACCACATTCGGGTTGTGAGACCCACTCGTGATCCCTGTCCTAGTCGTAGTCTTTTGATTTGGCTCGTGGTTCTTATATGGACTCGGTTCGTGGTACTTCCTGTGTGGCGGTTCGTGGAGCATCCGCTGGCCCGGTTCATGATGCTTCGGTTCGTAAGGGGGGTGGTCGGCTCGTGAGGTGGGTTCACGACCGGGGTCGGATCGTGGTCATGATGTGCCTCACAATCAGGGACCTGCTCCAATTTCCTACAACTTTCCAGCAAGCTATTTATGCCACGCGACAGCGTTTTCAACCATTCTAACTGTTCTATGCATTCACAAATCATACCAAACAGTAATAGCAACATATAAAATCGACCACAAACATCAAAACAATGAATAATCATGTAAATGTGGATCAAACACACCCAAAGCTCATGTTTTCCCCTTAATCCCCTTAACCATGATTTAATTATAGGATTAGCAAAATATGTCCAAACTAACCCAAATTTCTAATAGAGGCATAAAATAATATTTTGGAATTTCTACATATTTTTCCAGATTTTTATGATGCATAATTTCACTAATTATCACTAATTACCCCTAATTAGCCGTAATTAGTGAATAAACATGCTAATCACTCACCTTAGCCATAAATAAATTATAGATCTAAAAACTCCACTAATTTCGGTCAAATTCCTATGTGTTCTAGCAGCTCTATCTCAATTTTGATGCTAATCCGCCTTAATTTGATGTAGTTTTTCTTAAGGGTGCGTTTTTTACAGGTCTCGATTAACGTTTTAAATTAGGCTCAGGTCCGATCATAAACTTATTGTAAATTTAGTCCCTATTTTTTGAAAATTCAGTAAAAATAAATAAAAAATACGAAAAAATCACATAAATTTGTAATTAATGAAAATAATTAATCTGTAAAAAATTAAGGTGGAAAAAACATCAAAAACCACGCGAAAATTAGAAATTACAGAAAAAGAACGAAATGCAGTAAATTTCATATATAGATGCATATATTACCCAATATTTGCATACATGTACGCATTTATTTCAAATCTTCGTCCAAACTGCAGAATAATTACATACATGTATGCACATAATGTGAATACATGCATAATCTGATACATTGATGTAATGACCCGCATTGTCAGAGGTATTATAATTAATTTATTTAATTATATAAATAGTGATGTAGTGAATTAAATAGAGGTTTAATTAAATAATATGGAATATTTAATTAAATTAAATAATTAAATAATATATTTAATTCAGAAATAATCAAAAATATTGGGAATCACAATATTCTATGAACGGGGTCATCCCTTAGATTTAATTCAGCTTAGAGTTGAATTATATTGACGAAAATATTCAATCGACGTCAGTTTGAATGTAGAATTATAATATAATTAAAATCGAGCTCGAAATTGCGCTGCAGTTCGTAAATTAGCGATTCGAACTTCAACTGAATGTACATGATTCGTTTTAAGTCGGATTTCTGTGAAACAAGAAACGTGTGGAGCTGGTGGAGTATATCTTTCTAGTGGAAGAGAAAAATCGGGATTTCGTCTTGTAGATTTTGAGATATGTCCAAATCAAATTTTAGAATAGTCGCTATAGAATCATTTATCGACCGTAACGGTTTATTCGATAAACTAGAGATCGGGTTTGAATTTAGACAAGGTTCTTTTAGGAAATAGTGATAATTTAATTTTTTTTGAATTTTATGGTAATTTTTAATTAATTTAATAAGCAACTTTGTATTTGGAGTATTCGGCACCCTGTATCGACTTTTCGGGGTTTCACAATATGAGTCCATCTACCGGTATTATTACATTTTTGGGACCGAGGCACATCGCTCGATACGACCGTATACTTATTTCTGTCTATAGCAGTCGGACACGAATGGAATTTTACGTGTCACGTTACTAAAACTAGAACCAACGTATAAGTTTATAAATGCTCCACACCCTTCTTTTCTATCCACCAGTTCTTTGCGTTGTTTTACAAAGCCACGTTCCTCCCATAAGTTCCATTCACAAAAAAATAATATTTAGGACTCTTATATAAAATATCGTAAGCACTCTTCCTCCCATGGGTTCTTTTTGACAGCAAAAAAATATACCACCATTAATATTAAACGCAAGCCTTTCAAAAGAAAATAAATTCATACGAGAGTTTTAAATGGAAGCCCATGCATACATAAGATTGTGCCCTTCCCCTCTTCGACTTCATGCAAAGCAAGGACGATGAAGGCACTGTCAAAGGCTTGGAGAGGTCAGAAGCTGGGACGAGGTGAATGGGGTGATGCTGGGTGATTGCGGAACTAGGGAGACGACAAACAAATGGCGGGTTTCTTTCTGGAGCAGTTCGGATCTATGTGTGGAGTTGGGTAGAGTGAAACAATGGAGGAGTTTCGTTTTAGTGGAGCAGCTCGTTAAAATCATTCATGCAGTGGACTGTGTGAAAGAGTTAGAAAATGTAAAGAGAAAGGTTGGAAAGATAAGGGAAGGGATAATGGTTTTAGTGTAATAGAATATGGGAGCAGGTGGTTTGAGTTAATAATGAAGGAGAAGAAGATTTATTATTCATCTGAACGGATTTGCTCATGTAGGCGGAAGATACCGTGAACGTGGGTTCTATAAAGATAATGGGCCATTTAAACTATGATGAGGCGCACGTGTTATTTAATATAAGAAAGAAAAAATTATAGAAGATAGACGGCTTGCAGTTGTGTGTTTCAAATGAAGAAAGGGGACGGCAGTTTCAATTGTGAAGACTATGTACTGTTGGATCAGGGGAATAAGGTTTGGACGTAGGCTGGTTTAGTCAGGTAAAAGCCCAAATTAGTAATTATAGAATAAATTAGAAGTTTTAGCTTAATTAAATTCTGTATCAACTGATAATCAAGATATCTTGCTTATACGTTATCGAAATCGGACAAAACAGGATCCGTTGGGATCGTATGGACAGACACTACACGATGGAACTGACTGTAAGTCCATAGGAGCTCGTTACAATTTATTGCAAAATAAATTGTCCGTCACAGTCAAATAAACACAAACCGTTATTTAACGGTTAACGCGCCAATGTGAGTAAAACTCACCAACTCTGAACAGTTATATTTTTATAATGTATTTTTAGAACTGTTAATCATCTGTTGATTGTTGTGTGTTGGTTGTTTGATTGAACTACTAGTCAGTTAGTTGAATTTCTATATTGATTCTGTTTAACAGAATATATCGTATGGAATTGAAAGTGATGTTATCTATATTGTTTAACATCTGTGATGCAGGGAAACAGGTTGGAGGAATCCGACTGGATTCCTCAACAGTTATTTTATTGTTTTTCATATATTGGTATATGATGTGATATAAAATCTGTGGGCGATTATATATGCTTGGACGATATTGAACATCGTGATATGATATGATTGAATACCATAACATACCGAAATGTTGATAAGGGGATTTTCAAAGTGATATTGAAAACAAAATATTTATAAATTGGAATATTTATAAATAAGAGATATTTATAAATTTAAATATTTATAAATAACGAATATTTATAAATTGGGATATTTATAAATAGGAGATATTTTAAAAAGGAAAATAAATTCAAAACATTTCTTTTTGAATGGAAAGGCATGTGTGGCGAGTTTGGGGATTTTCCCGATGCTCCCGATACAAAGGAGGTTATGGCGAATTTTCCCGGGAATTTAAGGAGTTAGAATATTTTTAAGAATAAATTTGAAAAGGGAGTATTTGCAAACCATTTGCAAATAGAATAAAATAGAGAAAAGAAATATTTGTAAACCATTTACAAATAGAATTGAAAGGGGGATATTTAGAAAATAGACAGAGTTAATAAAAAGGAAATTGGTTTATAAAGGAAACCGTTATAAAAAGGAAAACGTTATTAAAAGGACATTTATAAAGTGAAGAACCGTTACTAATAGTAAATCTTTATAAATGAATAAACGTGTTAAAAAGGGGATCTTTTTAAAATGGATAAACGTTATAAAAAGTTAGTTAATCGAATATGGTATTCGAAAGGAGAAATCGAATATGGTATTCGAAGTTAGTTAATCGAATATGGTATTCGAAGTAAGTTAATCGAATATAGATATTCGAAAGGAGAAATCGAATATGGTATTCGAAGTTTGTTAATCGAATATGGTATTCAAAGTTAGTTAATCGAATATGGTATTCGAAAGTTAGTTAATCGAATAAGTTATTCGAAAGGGGTTAGTCGAGTCGTGTTAGTCAAATAGAGTTAACCAGTTAGAGTTAATCTGTTAGAATTAATCGATTAGAGTTAAAATGAACTAGAGTTAATCAAATATAGTTAAGTGAGACAGAGTTAGTCAAACATAGTATTCAGGGTAAGTTGCCATCTTGTACGACTGCTAGCGTAATTCGCAGGGCTGTAAATAGCCTACGGCGGTCGGATGTTTCCTGAGGGAGTAAGCGTAACCATTGTGATCGCTGCGATCTAGAGTCAAGCGAATGGAGTTTAATCGAATATTAGTTATTCGATAGGAGTTAATCGAGTCGATCGAGTTGAGAAATAAGTTAAGTTAAATAAGTTGAGTTGATCGGGTGGTTCGACCAAGTTAGTCGAGCCTAGTTAATCGAATTGAATTGGTCGAACCAAGTAAGTCGAGTTAAGTTAGTCAAGTTAGTCGAGCCTAGTTAATCGAATCGAATTGGTCGAACCAAGTAAGTCGAGTTAGTCGAGTCAAGTTAAGTTAGTCGAGTTAAGTTCGTCGAGTTAAATAAATCGATGTTAGTTTCATCGAAAGGAGTTATCGATGTTAGTTTCATCGAGAGGAGTTATCGATGTTAGTTTCATCGAGAGGAGTTATCGATGTTAGTTTCATCGAAAGGAGTTATCGATGTCAGTTTCATCGAAAGGAGTTATCGATGCTAGTTTCATCGAAAGGAGTTATCGATGTTAGTTTCATCGAGAGGAGTTATCGATGTTAGTTTCATCGAAAGGAGTTATCGATGTTAGTTTCATCGAAGGGAGTTATCGATTATAGTTTAATCGAAGTGAGATTTTCAAATATGAGATATTTGAAAAGGAAGAGTTATCGAATATTAGTTATTCAAAGAGAGATTATCGAATATCGTTTATTTGAGAAGGAGTTAATCGAATATAGGTTATTCGTAGAAGAGTTAATCAAATAGAGATTTCTCGAAGAGAGTTAATCGGCAAATTCGATTATATCGAATTCGGGAAAGTACTTATACTTTCCAGTGTTTAAATAGAGATTTATTTATTTATAAATAAATAAGTGCTAGGTTAATTATTCACTAATAAGAATAGAAGTTATAATTAAAGTTAGATAATTCGAAAGGAGGGATTATAACGTTATCGTTATAACCAATGTTTTAAATATAGAAGTGGATTAGTAAAATTGAATCCGAGAAAGGCATAAAGAAGTTGTTAAAGAATAAAAGATAAACTTTGACCATTTCGAAGTTAGAACGTTGTTCAGTTAAGGTCTGAGAGGTAATTATACCCCAACTTGAGTGACTTCCTTCTTGACTAAGAAATGGTAAGGTTTGATCGTAAAGGAGTTTTGGAAATGTTTTCCGAACGAGAATCAGAAATGTTTTCTGATAAAAGCAAATAAGAATTTAGAATATAGGGAAACAGGAGATAAGTAAATAAATGAACTAAAGAGATTTATGTTAAATGATGTTTGTTCGATATAATTTCCATTTGGAAATAATATCGTTGTTTGCACACTTGTTTTTCTTTGATGGTTAAATCACAGACTATCGAAGTTTTTACCAGTTTAACGTTGTTAATATGCAGAGACCGGTTGGATTATTATCCAAAGAACCACTCTGTATTGGCATAAGCGTCGCGAATCATATATGCCAAAGATAATTGAAGACGGAGTAAAATGCAAGGGCTATCCTGTTTACAGAATAGTGCCTTCGGTTTGTCCAGTCCTAGGACAACTTGTATGGACGAAGGTCTGACAGAGTATATCCAATAGATCGCGTAAGTTGATCTGTTCAAACGTATTCACATTTGGTTGCGGAGGAATTCGTTTCTCTTAGCTGTATACCCGTGTTATTTTTGGATAAGTCAATTTGTGATTTGGCGGGTATGACGATGTGACATTCTAAGTGAACGATGATGACTTGTATGAACGAATGTCTGACAGAGTATTTCCAGAAAGGTCATGTACATTGATTTCTTCAACTTTACCAAGAGTGGAAGCGGAGAAGGAAACTTCGTTAGCTAACACGTAACGTACTGTTGTAGACGCAAATTAGTGATTTTCGATGGATCTGACAATGTGGCATTCGAAGTGAATCTGATGTGATGATAAAGCGTAGCTTCTAGCCTCATCAACCGGTTAATGACAGAAATCGGGCAGGCAGCATGGATAAGTCGGTCGCACCGAAGTAGGGTGTATAATCACCTATCTAGAGAATATTCATTTGTTTCTTAAATCTATCAATGCTGTCCCATATATATACGGGAACGGTTGCTGATCCCAACCGTTGGTGATGTACATTCGATACACTCAAGCGAAATGAGTGGTCGGTCATGTGTGGCTGAGTTACAAGATGTTCTTGTTGAACTCCAGTGTATCGTTCCTAGAGTACACTGATCGGAAGGTGGTTCCATACCTTGTCATAGTTGGAAATCCATTATCCAATACGTGCTTGCGATTTTGATTGTATACTATACATGTAGAACGTGAGATGAAAGCGTTTCTGCTAGATGATATCTATATGTACATAGACATTATTATAATATCAAAAGCTTTTTGATATAAAGATATTTTGGATTCTCATAAGGGAAGAACCCGTTCCGTTTTGCGGCGTGGTCTTATGAGATATCGTTTACTTGTTCATATACCTGTTTAAACTATTTTACTCACACCAGTCCCATGACTGACCCAGAGTTTACTTTGTTGTTTTCCCTAAACTCTTGGGTGCCTAAATTTGTATGGGCAGTCAAGTAGTCGGGATTTACAGATATACTTGAAGAGCTGGAGCAGGAGGCTTCTGGATCATATAGCTATAGTTTATTTCCGCTGTGTTGTAAGTGCTGTACTCTGATAAGTGCTATTGTATACATAACTGTTATATTTCAAAGTTATGTTATCTATTATATGTTATTCGTTCCGTTGTGAGGTTCGTGTTACTCTGATGTTGTCTTCTTCTTCTTCTATTCTAAGTTTCTATCTTATCTTTCCTCACCCTCTAATTTCTTTCATTAATTACCGGGATTTTTTGATGTTTTGGTTATCGACATCGTGCTTATGTCGATAACCAAAGTCGCCGAAAATCCGGGTCATTACAGTTGGTATCAGAGCTTAAGTTAAGAATTACCTTGGTTCTGTTGCGTGACTCGGTAGAGATAGGGTTAGCAATACCCTAGATTGAGTTGAGTGTATATATACGAGTGTGTATTTGTATTTGATATAAAAATGGTTTTTATTGCGGAAATTCATTGGTTGAGTTGTTTATGAGTTCTGGTCGATCAGTTTGATCCACTGTATCGGTAGGAGTTACTAAACACTTGAATACGATGGGTCGTCACGATATGTTTTGAAAAGAGGGTAAATTAAAATAAGTTTACCCAAAGTATATCTTGATATAGAGAAGATATATATATATATATCAAAATTATAATATATTGGATATATTGGTTGTAATTAAAATCGAATGAGATTATAAAGTGAAATGGTTATATATAACCAATCAGAATCATATAAGTAAAGTATATGAAATAAGATGAATTAAATATAAATTTAAATCAGATTTGGAATTCAAATAAGGAAATTTTAAGTTCCTGGGAGATTTTGAAATGTTTTCAAAATGGAAGTATTTAGTAATGGTATTGAAAATGATATAGTATTGAAATCACTTGGGTCGTTGGAAAACAATTCCGATGATGACTGTGCAGTATCATCAGTGTGATTTTCGAGTTCTAAGTGGTGGATTACTACCAAAGACTTTGATTTGAATTGTTTTAAGTAAACAAGTTGTTTAGAAATTTAAAGGTTTTGAATTGGTATTATGATTTCAAATTTGATTTGAAAGAAACCCAGGAATTTGAGTTCTGAAATTAAAATTTAACTAATGAAGTTAAATAGATTGAGATGGTATAAATGACTTAATAAATTGAAATTTAACTTGAACTGAGTTAAATAAAATTGAATTGGATTAGAGACAATCTAGAATGGAACCAAATTGATAAGTCAATAATTTGAAATTTGATATTGGGGTTCAAATGAAATTCGATTTGGATATGAGGATATGAACTGATTAGAATTTGATTGAGATAACACTGGTATATGTTGAGTTGATAGCATATGGAAGTGATAGAGTTGATATGCCCGACAAAAAGGTACCAGTTTAAATTATATATGGATATGAGATTTATGAGCCGAATTGTCAAGCCGTTTGGCGTTTTGATTTTCTTTTGGGTTGGAGATGGCCCAGAGAGGCGAGTTGGAGTTTGAGCTATTGACCAGTACAAAGGAGGTGCTGGCAAAATTTTCCGAAAATTTAAAGTGTTAGAAAATTTTCAGAATTTTTGAAAATTTTATTTAGTCGGAAGGAATTAATATTTTAGTCGATATTAATTGGTTCAGTTGAAATCAGAAATAAAGGGTAAACAAATCTTAGGAATTCAAATAGATAGGGTCGTCTTCTAACTTAGCAATTTCGAGGACGAAAATATTTTAAGTGGGGAAGAATGTAATGACCCGCATTGTCAGAGGTATTATAATTAATTTATTTAATTATATAAATAGTGATGTAGTGAATTAAATAGAGGTTTAATTAAATAATATGGAATATTTAATTAAATTAAATAATTAAATAATACATTTAATTCAGAAATAATCAAAAATATTGGGAATCACAATATTCTATGAACGGGGTCATCCCTTAGATTTAATTCTGCTTAGAGTTGAATTATATTGACGAAAATATTCAATCGACGTCAGTTTGAACGTAGAATTATAATATAATTAAAATCGAGCTCGAAATGGCGCTGCAGTTCGTAAATTAGCGATTCAAACTTCAACTTAATGTACAGGATTCGTTTTAAGTCGGATTTCTGTGAAACAAGAAACGTGTGGAGCTGGTGGAGTATATCTTTCTAGTGGAAGAGAAAAATCGGGATTTCGTCGTGTAGATTTTGAGATATGTCCAAATCAAATTTTAGAATAGTCGCTATAGAATCGTTTATCGACCGTAACGGTTTAATCGATAAACTAGAGATCGGGTTTGAATTTAGACAAGGTTCTTTTAGGAAATAGTGATAATTTAATTTTTAGAATTTTAGGGTAATTTTTAATTAATTTAATAAGCAACTTTGTATTTGGAGTATTCGGCACCCTGTATCGATATTTCGGGGTTTCACAACATGAGTCCATCTACCGGTATTATTACATTTTTGGGACCGAGGCACATCGCTCGATACGACCGTATACTTATTTCTGTCTGTAGCAGTCGGACATGAATGGAATTTTACATGTCATGTTACTAAAACTAGAACCAAAGTATATGTTTATAAATGCTCCACACCCTTCTTTTCTATCCACCAGTTCTTTGTGTCATTTTACAAAGCCATGTTCCTCCCATAAGTTCCATTCACAAAAAAATATATCTAGGACTCTTATATAAAATACCGTAAGCACTCTTCCTCCCATGGGTTCTTTTAAACAGCAAAAAAATATACCACCATTAATATTAAATGCAAGCCTTTCAAAAGAAAATAAATTCATACGAGAGTTTTAAATGGAAGCCCATGCATACATAAGATCGTGCCCTTCCCCTCTTCGAATTCATGCAAAGCAAGGATGATGAAGGCACTGTCAAAGGCTTGGAGAGGTCAGAAGCTGGGACGAGGTGAATGGGGTGATGCTGGGTGATTGCGGAACTAGGAAGACGACAAACAAGTGGCGGGTTTCTTTCTGGAGCAGTTCGGATCTATGTGTGGAGTTGGGTAGAGTGAAACAATGGAGGAGTTTCATTTTAGTGGAGCAGCTCGTTAAAATCATTCATGCAGTGGACTGTGTGAAAGAGTTAGACAATGTGAAGAGAAAGAATGGAAAGACAAGGGAAGGGATAATGGTTTGAGTGTAACAGAATATGGGAGCAGGTGGTTTGAGTTAATAATGAAGGAGAAGAAGATTTATTATTCATTTGAACGGATTTGCTCATGTAGGCGGAAGATACCGTGAACGTGGGTTCTATAAAGATAATGGGCCATTTAAACTATGATGAGGCCCACGTGTTATTTAATAAAAGAAAGAAAAAATTATAGAAGACAGAAGGCTTGCAGTTGTGTGTTTCAAATGAAGAAAGGGGACGGCAGTTTCAATTGTGAAGACTATGTACTGTTGGATCAGGGGAATAAGGTTTGGACGTAGGCTGGTTTAGAGAGGTAAAAGCCCAAATTAGTAATTATAGAATAAATTAGAAGTTTTAGCTTAATTAAATTCCGTATCAACTGCTAATCAAGATATCTTGCTTATACGTTGTTGAAATCGAACAAAACAGGATCCGTTGGGATCGTATGGATGGACACTACACGATGGAACTGACTGGAAGTCCATCGGAGCTCGATACAATTTATGGCGAAATAAATTTTCTGTCACAGTCAAATAAACGCAAACCGTATTTAACGGTTAACGCGCCAATGTGAGTAAAACTCACCAACTCTGAACAGTTATATTTTTATAATGTATTTTTAGAACTGTTAATCATATGTTGATTGTTGTGTGTTGGTTGTTTGATTGAACTGCTAGTCAGTTAGTTGAATTTCTATATTGATTCTGTTTAACAGAATATATCGTATGGAATTGAAAGTGATGTTATCTATATTGTTTAACATCTGTGATGCAGGGAAACAGGTTGGAGGAATCCGACTGGATTCCTCAACAGTTATTTTATTGTTTTACATATATTGGTATATGATGTGATATAAAATCTGTGGGCGATTATATGTGCTTGGACGATATTGAACATCGTGATTTGATATGATTGAATACCATAACATACCGAAATGTTGATAAGGGGATTTTCAAAGTGATATTGAAAACAGAATATTTATAAATTGGAATATTTATAAATAAGAGATATTTATAAATTTAAATATTTATAAATAAGGAATATTTATAAATTGGGGTATTTATAAATAGGAGATATTTTAAAAAGGAAAATAAATTCAAAACATATCTTTTTCAATGGAAAGGCCTGTGTGGCGAGTTTGGGGATTTTCCCGATGCTCCCGATACAAAGGAGGTTATGGCGAATTTTCCCGTGAATTTAAGGAGTTAGAATATTTTTAAGAATAAATTTGAAAAGGGAATATTTGCAAACCATTTGCAAATAGAATAAAATAGAGAAAAGAAATATTTGTAAACCATTTACAAATAGAATTGAAAGGGGGATATTTAGAAAATAGATAGAGTTAATAAAAAGGAAATTTGTTTATAAAGGAAACCGTTATAAAAAGGAAAACGTTATTAAAAGGACATTTATAAAGTGAAGAACCGTTACTAATAGTAAATCTTTATAAATGAATAAACGTGTTAAAAAGGGGATCTTTTTAAAATGGATAAACGTTATAAAAAGTTAGTTAATCGAATATGGTATTCGAAAGGAGAAATCGAATATGGTATTCGAAGTTAGTTAATCGAATATGGTATTCGAAGTTAGTTAATCGAATATAGATATTCGAAAGGAGAAATCAAATATGGTATTCGAAGTTAGTTAATCGAATATGGTATTCGAAGTTAGTTAATCGAATATGTTATTCGAAAGTTAGTTAATCGAATAAGTTATTCGAAAGGGGTTAGTCGAGTCGTGTTAGTCAAATAGAGTTAACCAGTTAGAGTTAATCAGTTAGAATTAATCGATTAGAGTTAAAACGAACTAGAGTTAATCAAATATAGTTAACTGAGATAGAGTTAGTCAAACATAGTATTCAGGGTAAGTTGCCATCTTGTAGGACTGCTAGCGTAATTCGCAGGGCTGTAAATAGCCCACGACGGTCGGATGTTTCCTGAGGGAGTCAGGCGTAACCATTGTGATCGCTGCGATTTAGAGTCAAGCGAATGGAGTTTAATCGAATATTAGTTATTCGATAGGAGTTAATCGAGTCGATCGAGTTGAGAAATAAGTTAAGCTAAATAAGTTGAGTTGATCGGGTGGTTCGACCAAGTTAGTCGAGCCTAGTTAATCGAATCGAATTGGTCGAACTAAGTAAGTCGAGTTAAGTTAGTCAAGTTAGTCGAGCCTAGTTAATCGAATCGAATTGGTCGAACCAAGTAAGTCGAGTTATTCGAGTCAAGTTAAGTTAGTCGAGTTAAGTTCGTCGAGTTAAATAAATCGATGTTAGTTTCATCGAGAGGAGTTTTCGATGTTAGTTTCATCGAGAGGAGTTATCGATGTTAGTTTCATCGAGAGGAGTTATCGATGTTAGTTTCATCGGAAGGAGTTATCGATGTTAGTTTCATCGAAAGGAGTTATCGATGTTAGTTTCATCGAAAGGAGTTATCGATGTTAGTTTCATCGAGAGGAGTTATCGATGTTAGTTTCAACGAAGGGAGTTATCGATTATAGTTTAATCGAAGTGAGATTTTCAAATATGAGATATTTGAAAAGGAAGAGTTATCGAATATTAGTAATTCAAAGAGAGATTATCGAATATCGTTTATTCGAGAAGGAGTTAATCGAATATAGGTTATTCGAAGAAGAGTTAATCAAATAGAGATTTCTCGAAGAGAGTTAATCGGCAAATTCGATTATATCGAATTCGGGAAAGTACTTATACTTTCCAGTGTTTAAATAGAGATTTATTTATTTATAAATAAATAAGTGTTAGGTTAATTATTCACTAATAAGAATAGAAGTTATAATTAAAGTTAGATAATTCGAAAGGAGGGATTATAACGTTATCGTTATAACCAATGTTTTAAATATAGAAGTGGATTAGTAAAATTGAATCCGAGAAAGGCATAAAGAAGTTGTTAAAGAATAAAAGATAAACTTTGACCATTTCGTAGTTATAACGTTGTTCAGTTAAGGTCTGAGAGGTAATTATACCCCAACTTGAGTGACTTCCTTCTTGACTAAGAAATGGTAAGGTCTGATCGTAAAGGAGATTTGGAAATGTTTTCCAAACGAGAATCGGAAATGTTTTCTGATAAAAGCAAATAAGAATTTAGAATATAGGGAAACAGGAGATAAGTAAATAAATGAACTAAAGAGATTTATGTTAAATGATGTTTGTTCGATATAATTTCCATTTGGAAATAATATTGTTGTTTGCACACTTGTTTTTCTTTGATGGTTAAATCACAGACTATCGAAGTTTTGACCATTTTAACGTTGTTAATTTGGAGAGACCGGTTGGATTATTATCCAAAGAACCACTTTGTATTGGCGTAAGCGTCGCGAATCATATATGCCAAAGATAATTGAAGACGGAGTAAAATGCAAGGGCTATCCTGTTTACAGAATAGTGCCTTCGGTTTGACCAGTCCTAGGACAACTTGTATGGACGAAGGTCTGACAGAGTATATCCAATGGATCGCGTAAGTTGATCTGGTCAAACGTATTCACGTTTGGTGGTGGAGGAATTCGTTTCTCTTAGCTGTATACCCATGTTATTTTTGGATAAGTCAATTTGTGATTTGGCGGGTATGACGAAGTGACATTCTAAGTGAATGATGATGACTTGTATGAATGAATGTCTGACAGAGTATTTCCAAAAAGGTCATGTACATTGATTTCTTCAACTTTACCAAGAGTGGAAGCGGAGAAGGAAACTTCTTTAGCTAACACGTAACGTACTGTTGTAGACGCAAATTAGTGATTTTCGATGGATCTGACAATGTGGCATTCGAAGTGAATCTGATGTGATGATAAAGCGTAGCTTCTAGCCTCATCAACCGGTAAATGACAGAAATCTGGCAGGCAGCATGGCTAAGTCGGTCGCACCGAAGTAGGGTGTATAATCACCTATCTAGAGAATATTCATTTGTTTCTTAAATCTATCAATGTTGTCCTATATATATACGGGAACGGTTGCTGATCCCAACCGTTGGTGATGTACATTCGATACACTCAAGCGAAATGAGTGGTCGGTCATGTGTGGCTGAGTTACAAGATGTTCTTGTTGAACTCCAGTGTATCATTCTTAGAGTACACTGATCGGAAGGTGGTTCCATACCTTGTCATAGTTGGAAATCCATTATCCAATACGTGCTTGCGATTTTGATTGTTTACTATATATGTAGAACGTGAGATGAAAGCGTTTCTGCTAGTTGATATCTATTTGTACATAGACATTATTATAATATCAAAAGCTTTTTGATATAAAGATATTTTGGATTCTCATAAGGGAAAAACCCGTTCCGTTTTGCGGCGTGGTCTTATGAGATATCGTTTACTTGTTCATATACCTGTTTAAACTATTTTACTCACACCAGTCCCATGACTGACCCAGAGTTTACTTTGTTGTTTTCCCTAAACTCTTGGGTGCCTAAATTTGTACGGGCTGTCAAGTAGTCGGGATTTACAGATATACTTGAAGAGCTGGAGCAGGAGGCTTCTGGATCATATAGCTATAGTTTATTTCCGCTGTGTTTTAAGTGTTGTACTATGATAAGTGCTATTGTATACATAACTGTTATATTTCAAAGTTATGTTATCTATTATATGTTACTCGTTCCGCTGTGAGGTTCGTGTTACTCTGATGTTGTGTTATTCTTCTTCTATTCTAAGTTTCTATCTTATCTTTCCTCACCCTCTAATTTCTTTCATTAATTACCGGGATTTTTCGATGTTTTGGTTATCGACATCGTGCTTATGTCGATAACCAAAGTCACTGAAAATCAGGGTCGTTACAATTGATTTAAAACCTGTATACGTACATGCAATTTTTTGACTTTTACATAGATTTTGACATACCTTCCTGCATGTATGCATTAATACGAAAAAACTGCATACATATATGCAGTTATTCACGAGGCGTGCATAAATATATGCATGTGTACTCAAAAAATTGCATATATGTATGCAAAAAATACATCATAGTTGTATACATGTATGCAACTTTTTTTTTGGTCGAGAACTCCTGACAATATTTCCAGATTTTAGAATTTTTTTTTAAGCAATGCCACATTTTTTTCTGCAAGAAAATGGAGAAGGCGGAAGTGCACAAGGCAGAAGGCGGAAGATCCTAAATTGAAGGAGGCACAGGTCAAAAATAGGGGGCGAGTTCTGATTTAAAACATGACAAGGATGTGTGGTTAATTAACTTTGCTTTTAGGGATGTGAGCCTAATATTCACTTTGCTTAATTTGTGATTAGGAAGTGATTAGGGATGAATTTAGAAGGTGGAGGCCAATACTAGGGTTAAAGGAAGGTAAGTGACAGCTGGAAAATTGAAAATGAATCATCCTCTAACTCTTTTCAGCCCTCACATAACCCTAATCCCAAAATGGGTTATGGGCCTAATAACTAATCACATAATTAAGCCCGGTTAAGCTGTTTTTCCTTCTTCAAACTTATTTCAGCCATATCTCCCAAACGTTAAGTCCGTTTGATTAATCTGACCACTCTACGGAAGGGTAAACCATCATTTGAATCCATTGGAGGTGGTTTCAGGTCAAAACTCCTTACCAATCAAAAGTTATAGGCAAAACAAGATTCGCTAGGGGAAAAATGGTCATTTAAAATTCGGCAACAATCGTGAACATGGGAAATGACCCCAATAGTCGTTTCCCAAAGTTACACGGCCATATGACTTCGTATGAGAACGAAATAAATTTTCTACGGTCCTCCGATGCGTAAAATGCGGTTCGTTACATAAGTTGCTGCTCTCAACTAGTATAAAAATTCATGGTGTCATTTACTTTACATTACTGCATTTACATATTACTTATCTGTATATCAGCATATTAAATTTATTGAATTTTTGCTCGCCTAATTATTGCATAATTTTAATATATATCACACTATCTAAGCTTCTGCATATTCATATCTATCCATGTTAGTCGATTCTACTCTAGCACTCCCCTTTCATTTGGTGCCAGAGAAAAACATCTCTTAACCGTACAAAAGTTGTTTAATACTCGCTAATATGGATAACAACACAAACACTAACATCATTGCTAACGCAAGTCAAATAGAAGGCCAATCAACTAAACACCTCCATTTTTCAATGGCATGAACTATAATTGTTGGGCTACATGTTTGAGAATTTATATGCAAGCAAATGGTTTCGACTCTTGGAATATTACTCAAAAAGAATACACACCCACTACTACAAATTATTCCGAGTGGTCAACCCATGAAAAAGCAGAAGCTACTAGAAATGAGTTTAACCGAATTTGTATGTGCAATACTACATATGAAATTTGGAGAACACTCAAAGTTACACATGAAAGAACTAACAAGGTTTAACAAAGCAAGATATCCATGCTTAAAAATCAATTTCAGAACTTTGGAATGCATGAAAATGAGTCAATTAATGATATGTATTTTAGGTTTCAAAACATTTATCATTCATTATTGGGCTTAGGTGAAAAAAATTCTGTTTTGATATAGTCTCAAAGATCCTAAACTCTTTGATGGAAGATTGGGAAAGAAAGGTCTTGGCTATCGAAGAATCTAATGATCTTTTAGCCATGAAACATGAAGAGTTAATAGGTAATCCAATGTCATGTAAAGTAAATTTGCAAGCTAAAAAGGTTCATGCACAAGATAGAAAGAATTTTGCTTTACATGCTGAAAAGGATGAAACAGATTCAGATGAGGAAGAAGACTTAGCTTTCATTGCCAAAAATTTCTGAAATACAAGAAAGGATTTAAGAACAATGGAAAGAATAATCTCAAGAACAATAACAATAAAGCTGCTCCATCTACAGTTGAATGTTTTGGCTGTCACAAAATAGGACATTATAAAAAATATTGTCCGGAAAGAAAGAAAGAACAAGACAACAAAAACAAGAAGGAGAAAAAGAAACATGCTTATCAGTAACTTGGGATGATTTAGACTCTTTATCTTCAGATAGTGATAGTTAAAGCGACAACGAACAAGCTAACGTGTGCTTCATGGCTAAAGAAATTGAGGTTAGTGATTTTACTTTCGAGGAAACGCTAGAAATTAATACAGAAATATTAGAATCTAGATTTTTTTAAAACAAAGTTTAAACAAGAAAATGAGGATAAGAAGAAAGAAGAATTTGAAAGAGATTTACTGAAAGATGAAAAAGAGATTTTAGAAGATGAAATTAGAAAACTTCAAGAATCTTTATCTTATGCGAACTCTCAACTTTCTTTATAGAGTCAAGATATTGAAACTTACAAAGAAAAGAACAATCTGCTTGCTTTTGAAAATCATGAGCTAAATACTTTGAATTAAAATTATAGAATTGGATAACTCTAGTCTTAAAATAAAATTTGATAGTATCACTAGAAATGACACCAATTCAAAAAAGGTAGGGAAAATTTATCTAAAATTATAGAAATTTCTCAAATTACATTTAGCAAAAAAGAGACTAGGATATATTCAGAAAACTAATATTTCTAAGAAATCAAAGAAAAAATCTAAACCTAGCAAATTGATAACCGCTTCTTTAAAGAAGCAATAAAAAATTTCTAGTAAGAAAAAGTTCTCTAAAAACATTAGTTTATGGGTTCCTAAAACGAATAATTATTTGATTAGGAATAAATATTCACAACATATTTAGAAACTATTCATAACAATAAAGATTATATTTTTAAAAGGGACACCGAACCCTCTTGGGTTTTGTTATATAAGACCTAACTCTTAAGACCCTAACGGAGGAAGTGGGTACTAATGTCTATTACATATTTTTTTGTAGGTCCCACTCAAAAATAGAGGAAAATGGATACTTAGCAGTGGTTGCTCAAACCATATGACATGAGACAAAGAAATGCTAACCAATATTATCTACCCAAAAGGAGGAACTGTCACATTTGGAGATAATTCCAAAGGATATATCATCGGCAAAGGCGATGTGAGAAGTTACGGTATATCTAATTTACCTCTTATTACTGATGTGTTACTAGTTAAGAATTTAAAACACAATTTATTAAGTATTAGTCAGCTATGCAATAAAGAATTTAGAATATCATTTTCTAAAAATAAAAGTAGTATACTTGACTCAAATCCAAATCTTATTTTCGAAGTTAATAGAGATAAAAATATTAATATATTAAATATGTGAATTAACAATAATCCAGATACGTGCTTATTAGCCAATGATAACGATTCGTTGTTGAAACTACCCAAACTCCCCCTTTTGGGAAAGCCCGGATTGAGTTGAGAACACGACAAATCAGAACGCAAACAATAGAACACTTCATTGCTATTACAATAATTTATATCATAGTACAAGATATGAGTATAAATGAATAATATACAGCAGAAAAATTTCAGAGATTTAAATTACAAAGCAGTGGAAAAATAATACATAACACAACTTACAGAAATACATGGATGTAGAGCTTTCCGAATATAGCTTCAGTTGTAAATCCAGGATCCTATGAAAATAATATCTGCAAATACCAAAACTACTAGCTGCCCGTGTGGAAAATAGGGGCACCCAGAGTTTAGGTAGAAACAATAAACCCCGAGTCAGTCATGGGACTGGTTTGAGAACTAAAACAGTCGTTAGCTTGATTTTAAAGTTAGGTAAATCACGGGACCACGCTGTATAACACCAAACGGGTTTATCCCCCATGAATACGAGTGCATAAAACAAACAACACAATGCTAAACAGAAAAATGAAGCTATTATAAGACTCAGGCCCTATCACACAATGAACGATGTCGAGGATAAAGTTTTCCCTTATAATATCCAAATATGGTTGATACGCGATATTTTATCTTTTACTATTACTATAAGTGAAGAAATTGACTTCAAATATAAATGTATCAATCATAGGCGGCGTAGGTACCATTATATTACGTCGGCATATAGGTTTACAACTAAAACCGTAAATCATGTATTGGAAATTGGGTTTCCATCTATGAACTAAGGCAAGCGATCGTCCTTACCGATTCGAGACATACTAGTAATGCCTCAGGATCCCCCGTAGTGAACCCTAGGTTAGCACCATGGCCGGTCATGCGTCGATGATTAGTTATACCTAAACTATATGTTAGCCAGTTCATTGAACCTCCAAAATGATAACTACGTCAACACGCATGTCTGTTTTTGACCATATGAGCCTCTTGGGACTCAAATCCTATCTGAGGTACCTCGCTTTCCAACAATAAGGTTTTCCAACATTCACATAAGTAAACAGTCAGGGCTCCATACTATGACGTTACTCGCAGCTAGAAACTAACATATGTCCATTTCCATACGTCCCTCATCCCGTTTCTGGTTCATACTGGGGTGTGAAGATTGCGAATTAATGCTACACAAAGCTATGCTAATTAAAGCTGTTCTTTTATCATCAACCACAAGACTCTGCATTTCAACAAAAGCCTTGATCCATGCATCTTAGCATGCCACACTGTCAATCTATACCGTACCACTGATTTCCACCAATATATAACCTCTAAGCCCGTATGTCTCAGAGAAGGGTGTTAAGCTAGAGAATAAATTCTCCACCGCCAAACATATATAAATATATATTTAGCAAAGATCAACAAATACAGTATAAAGGAATACAATGTCAGGCACACTATCCATTTGCAAGTCCGTTTTGGGTCGAAACGAAACTGGGGGCACCTTATTCCTCGTCCCATATGTCCAATACAGGAGAGAGGCCCTCGCATATCTGGTCGATCATCAAGCAAGTCTGGACGATCACCACTTATTACCTTGTCTTGGGTGTACAACCCAATCAAGACATCAGTAATCATCCAAACGATGTGAAGATCTCCGGTCTTCAACCACCGTCTACATCGTCGACTTTTAGCCGTCATATTAATTATTCAAAATGGGTTAAACCTGGTCTTTCCGAATAACTCGCATATTTTATAATCAATATCAAGTGCTATAAAAACACATCATACGCCTCATTCCAATCAAGAATATTCTTTTATTCAAATATTCACATCTTTTAGGGAAAGGTTCCCGTTAATTTATTAAAGATAAATTATTTTTTATTTATTCTTTAATCTTCCATTTTGACATCAATTCAAAAGATTTGATTTTATCCTTTCACAATTCCAAACCAAATTAAGGTTTATCAACTAGTCGGGATTAGCGAACTTTAACGAAGTAATCATTTATTTATTAATCCCAATCCCAACCTATTTATCCCATGGAGAAAAACTGGTAATACTCCATATCTAACACCCACGGTGTTATAGGTAAATTTATTTACCATTTCACATTCAAATCTAATTAAAGATTTAACTATCACCTGGAGTAAAACTGGTGGTACTTTATTCTCGATCACTTCCCAAATTTGGAATATTTAACTATCACATTAACTTTTCAATCTAATTAAAGATTCAATAAAACTCCAACATGGTTTTAATATCATAAATTGTTACTTTATGATCATTCAACTTTTAGGAAAATTAATTCTATCATTTACCGGGTTAACGAACCAATGTCATTTAAAACACAGTTCATAGTAAACCTAAAATCATCTTCCATCAAAATGGAATCTTCACGGAAATCATAACATAATATAATCGATATAAATTTCTGTATCAAACTAATACTATAAGCGAAATAATGATAAAGTCTTTTAAATTCCATATATAGTAACGGTCTTCCTTTATAGAAACTCATCTCGATTATTACCAAATCGAGTTCCCTTTAATTCCAATTTAATATATTAAATTAGAAAAATTTACTTTGGAAAATTTCCATTAATTCTTCATAAAAAGATTTATAAATTCCAAATCATCTCCTCACTATTAATTTGGTTAAAGAACAAGTGTTATTTAAAACTCCGTTCACGGTAAACCCAAAAATCCAATCCATTTCAATTCCAATTAAATATTAATTAATAGGTACATTTCACTAAATTATATTTAGAAGATTAATTCTTTTCTCATCGGGGTTTAAGAACAGTGTTAATAAAGAAACCATTCACGACAAACCCAAAATCCAATTCGATATTAAATACAAGGCTCTGAATAGAAATTATATCGTCTTATATTCAATATCAAATTCTGAAATCAATATATCTTCCAAATTCCTCAACAATATCTATATAATCACGGAATCCAATATCAAAGTATCCAAAGATAATTTCCATTCCAAATTATTAGTTTGAAAATTATAGTTATTTTAAATCCCATTTACAAATCCATTTTATTATTTCTAAAAATAATTGGATTTTTATTCTAGCTTTTAACTAGTTCTTTTCGACAAAAATATATTTTTATCTTTTCAAAACTAGAATTTTTTCATCCAATTTTTTTCCATATCATTTATTATGATTTTAGATAACTTTCCCATATTTTTAATAATTTTAGTCTCGCCATTTCGGTCTGTTTCCAATAACGGCCACCGAACTGCATCCATAGCGACGATTTATGAATTTGATTTGGACATATCTTAAAATCCGACCGTTCAAATTTAAATCTCTTATATCCTTGGAAAGCTCTTTTCGATACGAACCCAATGGTTCCGTTTTTGGAGAATCCGACGGTCGGATCTCCCGTTACATCAATTTGAAGTTAATGGTCGCTGCGCGGCGCGTTCTATTCAGGCCATTGTATATATATATATATATATATATATCATCGATTTCCATTTAAACCGTATTTTTAGAATTCCTTTATAAATTCGTTTTAAAAACTGTAAGAACTCGTAACTTCCCCGGTAAGGAAAGAGCGGATACTTTGAAAACAACACACAAAAGAACGCAGACAGAAGAACATTTCATTGTATATTACAACAATTCCATTAGAATACAAGAATATACAGAGTATAAACAAATAATATACAGAAAATATCAGAGATTTAAATTACATTTAATTACATCGCAGCGGAAAATAATACTCAACAAAATTGAAGGAGATATACAGATACAAAGCTTTCTGGATATCATTCCAGCTGTAAACTAGGATCCTGTGAATATAAATCTGCAAAACCAAAACTACTAGCTGCCCATGTCAAAATAAGGGCACCCAAAGTTTAGGTTAAAACAATAAACTCCAGGTCAGTCATGGGACGGGTGTGAGAACTAAAACAGTTATTTAAAACTTTACTTTAAATCAGATATATCAAGGGACCCCGCCGTATAACACGGAACGGGTTTCCTCCCAAGAATAATAGTGCACATAACAAAACTGCGCAATGCTTTTTGGAAAAATGAAGCTATTATAAGACCCAGGTCCTATCACACAATGCAACGCAAGCCGGGGGTTAGGGTTTTCCCTTATAATAGCCAAACATGCTTAGTACGTTTAAAACAAATCATTTGATACTATTATAAGTGCATAGTGCATAAAACAACTTCAAATCATAAATATCAATCATAGACGGCATGGGTACCATATATCATGTCGCCATACTAGGCTCTACAATCAAAACCGCACATGTCACGTATTGGAAGTTGGATTTCCATCTGTGAACCAAGGCAAAAGATAGTCCTCTACCGATTCAAGATGCTCTAACCCGCCCCTCAGGAACAGCCGCAACTGACCCTTGGATCGTCAGGGCCAGTCCACCAATGTGGATTATTATGCCTGAACACTGCGTTTCCCCACCCTTTGGGGTGTAAATGAGCCAACAAATGACTCCATCGGCTTCACATAGTCACCGGTATATCCGAGGCGCTTTGCAACAGCAACAACCACATAAGTCAAACTCGTCAGGGCGTGTAAAACCACTGACGCCACTTCTAACTAGAAGGAAACGCATGCCCTCCCTGATGTCCTCTCCCGTTTCTAGTTCACAACCGCGGTGCGAGGCTCGCGAATCAATGTTACACAAAGCTATGCCACACAGGATGTGCTTTGATCATCAACCACAAGACTCTGCTTTTCAACAAAATCCTTGATCATTTGCATCTTAGCATGCCACACAGGCAAACCACTCCATGCAACCGATATCCATCAATCACACAGGATGATATCCAATGTTAGACACACAGCCCATTTACAAGTTCGTTCTGGGTCTAAACAAAACCGGAGGCACCTAGTACCTCGCATATCCATCGATCTCCAAGTACGTCTGGATGATCACCAACTGATTCCCTCCTCTTGGGTGTACGACCCAATCAAGTTCCTCAGTAATTATCCAAACAACGTGAAGACCTCCGGTCTTCAACCACCATCTTCATCTTCGACTCATCGTCGAATCAGTTATTCAGAATGGGATAAACCCGGTCTTTCTGAATAACTCGCGTTTATAATAAATAAGTGTTACACAAACACAACATACGCCTCATTCCAATTCATCAGTCACTAACCGTAAATCAACAAGAGAATAATTCTCCAAATATTAACCCCGAAGGCCGAAACCAACATCAGATCAATACCCAGGAAACCGTTCTGCTTAGCTAACCTACAGTTAGTTTCTAAATTTCACATTTTTAGGGAAATATTCCCAATAATTTTATCAAAGATAAATTATTTTAAATTTATTCTTTAATCTTCCTTTGAATATCAATTCACACTAGTCGGGATTAGCGAACCACACCGAACTAATCATTTGTTTTAATTTCCCAATCCCAACCTATTCATCCCACGAAGTAAAACTGGTAATACTTCATATCTAATACAACAGTGTTATTGGTAAATTCAATTACCATTTCACGTTCAAATCTAATTAAAGATTTAACTATCGCCCGGAGCAAAACTGGTGATACTCCATTCTCGATCTTTTTAATCTATTAAAGATTCATTAAAACTCCACTTAGTTTTAATCTTTACTTGGGTTAAAGAACCGATGTCATTTAAAACACGGTTCACGATAAACCCAAAATCGCATTCCATTTCAATCAGTCCCTAATCGTAAATTAATAAGTGAGCAATTCCCTAAGTATTAACCCCGAAGGCCGAAACCAACATCAGATCAATACCCCAGAAACCATTCAAATTAACTAATCTCCAGTTAGTTTATGATTTTCTTAACTCCTTTGAGTCTAAGAACAATATTATTGAAGATACCGTTCACGACAACCCAAAATCACATTCCATTTATTATCGGGTTAAAGAACAAGTGTTATTTAAAACATCGTTCACGATAAACCAAAAAATCAATTCAAATTCAATCCCAATTAACTACCATTTAATTGGTACACTTCATTAAATTTAAATAAAAAGATTTAATCTTTTTCTCACCTGGGTTTAAGAACAGTGTTAATGAAGACACCATTCACGACAAACCCAAACACCATTTGATATTAAATACAAGGCTCTGAATAGAAAATATATCGGCTTATATTCAATATCAAATTCTACGACCAACAAATATCGTATTGGAAATAACGATATTAATATATCTTTCAAATTTCCATAACAATATCTGTATAATCACGAAATCCAACATCGAAATATTCCAAGGATAATTTCGATTCAAATCCATTCCAATTCAATTATTGGAAATCCTGGTTACTTTTTAAAACCATTTCAAATTCAATTTATTTATTTCAAAACCAAATTGATTATAATTCTAGTTCAAAACTAGTCATTTCGATAAAAATCTGTTTTTATCTTTTTAAATATGGATTTTTTCATCCCAGTTCTTCACAAATCATTTCTTGTGAGTTTACACAAATTATTACCATTTTTAATAATTTTATCAAGGCCCGTACAGTCGATTTCCATCAACGGTCATCGAACTGCACTAACAGCGACCTTTTCCAGATTTGATTTGCACATAATTCCAAATCCAACCGTTAGATTTCTTATTTCTAATATTCATTAGAAAGCTCTTTTCGATACGAACCCAACGGTTCCTGTTTTAGGAGAATTCGATGGTCGGATCTCCCGTAATATCCATTCGAAGTCAATGGACGAAATTCGCGAACTACCGCAGCGCGGCGCGTTCTATTCAGGCAATTATATATATATATATAATATTATATATATTTCGTCGATTTCCTTTTTAAAACGTATTTTATAAATCGTTTTAAATTCATTTTCAAAACGATTTCAACTTCCATCTCAAATTCAAATCAAAATTGAATCTCTCCAATATAAATTCGTTTTAAATTCATTTCAACTCGATTTCAATTCAAATTAGTTTCAATTCAAATCGGTTTCAATTCAAATCAATTTCAATTCAATTTCAATACGTTTTAAATTCAATTCAAAACGATTTCAATTCTACTTCAATGTAATTCGGATTTCAATTCTTTTCAATTTAATTCGAATTTCAGTTCTATTCATTTTAATTCGAATTTCTATTCTATTCAGTTTAATTCGAATTTCAATTCTATTCAGTTTAATTCGAATTTCAATTCTATTCAGTTTAATTTGAATTTCAACTCAATTCAATTTAATTCGAATTTCAATTCTGTTCAGTTTAATTCGAATTTCAATTCTATGCAGAATATTAGATTTTGAAATCACTTTCGATATTCATTTTAAAATGAATAACATCGATATAATTATCATTCACGTCAAAATGGCGTCAATCTAATCAACACGGCTTTTATTCAACACATGAATTTATTCTATTCAACACATGAATTTATTTTCTAAATTGGAATGAGGCCCAATCAATTACCATATAACGTTTATTATATGGATTTCCACACAACACATGCATATAATAGCAACGATAAATAATCAATCATCATCCAGAGTGCACCATACAACTGCATAAGTATTAAATATAAATAATTAACGCTTACACAGTCTATCAACCCATCGATTGACATACAACAAAAAAATCGGGATTAGTGTACGTCAAATATCATCCCTATACCCGTGTGGGGTTTCAAATCAACAAAGACATATTTTATTTGTGCGGTTTGTCGATGTGTAAAATTTATCGTCCCAATCAGTATCAGTCAAATCGGTGTATACAAACAAATCTCCGATTTGTTTATTACTATTTATTTTATATACACGTTAAAAATTATATTTTTAACTATAAAATATTTTCCACTACAAAATATTTTATTTCATTCACCATCACACAATCAAATCTCACTACACAACAATCAAACAAACAAGTCATCCATGGTCTGTGGACAACGGGTGTCGGGTGCTACTAAACACCATCTGAATCCTAGTATATATTTCAAAGAAATTAAAATAAAGGTGAGGAGTTCTCACCGAGGGTTCCACTCCGCCATGCTTTGCTTTTGAACTGCTGAACCGTCTGGATCCGTTTGAAATTCCAATGTAGTCCTTTTCACGCTGTTCATAATAAAAATTATATTTATATCACTTCATTCTAATAAATAAAAAATCAGATTCTTATTCACTCTACTCTATAAAAATCATATTTTTATATTTTCTATATAATAAAAATCATTTCTTTATTCTTTCTATAACATAAAAATCATATTTTTATATCTTCTATATAAATAAAATCATATCTTTATTCTTTCTATAATATAAAAATCATATTTTTAACATTTCTATCATATAAAAATTATATTTTTACCTTCTTTCTCTTAGCTTTCATATGATTAAAAATCACACCTTTTCACGATTAAAAATCTTATTTTTTCACGATTAAAAATTGAATCTTTTTAATGATAAAAATCATCTCTTTTTAATGATAAAAATATCGCCTTTCCTTATATAAAAATATCGTCTTTCTATCCACACATATAAAATATCACATTTTTAACTCGCCACATATTTAAAAATCATGTTTTTAATCCTTAACACATATAAAGATCCTTTTTTTAATCATCTACATGTATAAAAATCATACTTTTAAGTTACACGAATAATTGAAAACGAAATTAAAACTCACGGTGGAGTTTGAAGTGGAGATGGCGGCTTCGGAGACTGACGGGGCTAGAGGAGCTGCGCTGGTGCTCGGGGATGGAGCTGAGGGAAATCGGCGGCGCTGGAGGAGGTCGGAAGGGGCTCGACGGCGCTTAGGGTTTGTGGGTCTTCAATGGAGGGAGGAGAGAGAGGATTGAGAGAAAGTGGGGGGCGCCTGGGCGGATGCGGGGTAGCGACGCGGTGGGGTATCGACGGCAGGAGAAGCGCGCGATGGCGAGTTTTTTTTATCTCGAGTCGATCTGCATGAAGAAGGGGGGCCTGAGAGATAAAGGAAAATTTATAATTTATTTAATTATTATTTTTAATTCTCAAAAAGCAACTTTTATTTTTGACCTCGAAACGAGACCCACCGCCTGTCGTCCATTGCTAATTACCCCCATTTCGAACACAATGGGATATGTATCGTAAGCTGATTTGACTGTTTCGATCGGTCTCCATCAAAATCAACATATAACTCTATATATTGAGTTTAAACGCACATTCCAATTTACCGGGGCCACATACGGACTATAAAAATTCCCAAAAAATATTTTCTAGCTTCGTATTGACGATACGGTCCCAACAAAACTAGTTTCGTCAAATTCCGAGACTGTTTGAAAAATGGCCATTTTCCAGTCGATTAAAATCAACTAAAACTGGTCAAACGCGTTTTCCTTTTCCACGCTCACATATTGATTCGAAAAATTACGAATTTTGGAAGCTAGCAATAATTTGACATCGCGGATCCAACAAAAGTGGTTTCGTCGAAAACCGAGGTCGTTTGCAAAATTTCCATTTTTAAGGGCCAGAATTCCATAGCGACTATTCTGAATTTTCAACTGGACGTAACTTTTGATTCCCGCTATGAAATTTCAATCTTTCGGATTCGTTGGAAAGATATTCTTAATTTGATTCAAATATTTTTGGTTTCGCTAAAATCCGGTTTATTTTGAACCCGGTACATTCATTTGAATTTTGAAATCGAATTATTGAACTCCCACGCCATTTTCAATTCCTTTTATAATTAGAAATATTTATTTATATTCTAACGTCGAGCTATATAAATATATACGTTCTAATTCCATTCAAATTAAATTTTTCGTCGTTATTATTTAAAATAATTCATTTTAAATAATCAAAATTCACTAAAATTGCCAAAATAAATTTTTTTAAATTGGCTCGGATTTCCGGGTTATTACAAAAACGATTTCCACTTCAATTTCGATTTTAAATCAAAACTGAACATTCCTTTATAAATTCGTTTTAAATTCATTTTAAAATAATTTCAATTTCATTTCAATTTTCAAATCAAAATTGAATATTCCTTCATATATTCGTTTTGAATTCATTTTAAAACGATTTCAATTTCATTTCAATTTTCAAATCAAAATCGAATATTCCTTAATATATTCGTTTTAAATTCATTTTAAAACAATTTTAATTTCGTTTCAATTTTCAAACCAAAATTGAATATTCCATATCATTATAATGTTAAAATGATAATATTTTCAAAATATCAGAATTTGAATTCACTTTTTGATATTCATTATAAAGTGAATAAAATCGTCAGAAATTCCCATTCGTGTTAAAATGGCGTTTAACTACTTAACACGGCTTCACATTTCACTATTTTCGTGTCCATCCAAATCCGGACATCAAAATCACATTTTGATTATTCACTGAATATTATTTTAAAATATTCGTTAATTCTGAACTAGAATCTGACTCAATCAATTACCATATAATTTCAGTTATATGGATTTCATACATCGCATGTATACAACAATAATGATAAACAATCATTAAAAATTCATACAATACTCAGAGTGCATTTTACAACTGTATAAGCATTAAAATAAAAAAATAGCGCTTATACGGTCAGTCAATCCATCGACTGACATACAACTAAACAATTGGGATTAGTGTATGTCAAATATCATCCCAATACCTGTGTGGAGTTTCTACAATTATTATTTGTGTAGTTGGGCGATATGTAAAATTTATCGTCCCAATCAGTATCAGTTAAATGGGTGTACATAAACAAACCGTCCGATTTGTAAATGAATATATATTTTATTTTATTTTCATTATAATTTTTATATACATTTTATATAAATAATTTTATATACAACAATATCAATCAATGACAATCCCAATCCCAATCTAAACAAACCATCAACCATTGTTTTGTACAAAAAAATAGTGTTAGGAGCTGCTAAGCCCCGTTTGCAACCTAGGATATAATAACTGTAAAATAATTTGAGTGAGAGAGAGTTCTCACATTGGGATCCACTCCATCAGTCTTTATTTGGTGATTTTTTTAATAAAATTAAATTGACATTTAATTTTATCAAAAATTCAAGTGCCTTCTGTTTTTGTTCTAGTCTATTCCATGTTGAAGAGCTCTTCAAGACGGTTCCAGCGGATCCAAGTTCGTCGGATTCTGATACCGCAGTTAAAAGATATTCACGTTTTAAATTTAAACAATTTAATTACATTAATAAACTAGGTTAAGATAATTAATATAATAATTAACCTTGGTTAATCATCTTCCCCCACGAACTTCAGATCACGAAAAAAACAACCCAACGCCGATCAATTAGGGTTCCCATTCCCACCACTACAATGCGTTGGAACTTCATCGAGATTCCCCTCGTTAGAGCAGCCAATGCCCTCCACAACCACGTTGAATAGCATGGAACCCGGTGCCCTCCCTTCGCCAAAAAACGCTGCTAAAGCCAACGGATTTGAGATCGAAATTCGAGCACGATACTCCATTAAACTTGATCAAACCCATAGCACTTGAAAGAGCTCACAATCCACTACATTTTCTATTTTGATTTCATCAACAAATTCGAATTCGATTGGGAGATTCTTGGACTTGAAATTCAGACGATTGTGGCCATTCTTTCAAGAATGGCGGCGGCTCTTTTTGATGCTAGGGTTTTGGAAACAAAAAGTTATTTATATAATAAATTTAATAATGTTTAATTTCCCTTAAACATGAAATTCGCGTCCGAACTCCAAACGAAACCCAACGACTGTCGCCCCTAACCAAATAACCCCATTCCGGACACATTGTGATATGTTTCGTAAGCCACTTCGATGGTTTCTATCAGTTTTCATCAAAATTGAAATATAAATCAATATATATTAAATTTAAAAGTACATTTTAATTTACCGGGGCCACGTGACTCCAAAAATTCCCGAAAAATAAATCGAGCTATTTTTTTTTAATGATACGGTCCTAACAAAACTAATTTTGTCGAATTTGGAGACCGTTTGAAAAATGGCCATTTTCCAGTCGATCAATTCAAAATAAAACTGTCAAAACACATTTAGATATACCATGCTCGCATATTAAATCCGAAAATTATGAAATTTGAAACATAGCAATAAATTGACATTCCGGTTCCAACAAAAGTGGTTTCGTCAACAACGGAAGTCATTTGCGAAAATTGCTATATTTAAGGGCTATATATTATATTAATATATATATATATATATTCCACAGCGACTATTTTAAATTTTAAACTGGACATAACTTACCATTTATAATATGAAATCTCAAATTTTCACATTCGTTAGAAAGATATAAATAAACAGATTCAAATATTTCTTGTTTTACTGAAATCCGATTTATTTTTGAATTATGTACATTCAATTGAAATTAGAAATTGAATTTTCAAACTACCGCGCCATTTCAGGCTCGTTTTATAATTAAAATAAATTTTTACGTTCTAACTTTGATTTAAATAAATTTTTAGTCATTATTATTCAAAGTAAATGTTTTAAATATTAAAAATCCATTAAAATGGCTAAAATAAAAAATTTAAATTGGTTCAGAAATTCCGGGTAGTTATAGTTGTTATGGCGCAAAAGATTTTGTCACATAAATTTCAAAACCAATAACAAGATTTCTAAAATAAAATTGTTAAAGGTCTACCAAAAATTAAATTTAAACCTGAAAATTTATGTGATGCATGTCAGTTAGGAAAATTAACTAATTTATTTGGGCCAACTCAAATTCAATCATTAAATCACAATAGATATGTGTTTGTAAAAGTTAATGACTTTTCTAGATATACATGGATGATAGTTTTCAGAAATAAAAGTGATAGTTTTAAAATGTTTGTAAAACAAATTCAAAATTTAACAGATTTAAAAGTAAAAATTGTACAAAGTGATCATGGAGGAGAGTTCGAAAATGAAAATTTTGATTTATTTTGTAAAAAGAAAGGTATCTTTCATAATTTTTATTTCCTAGAACTCCACAATAAAATGGAACTATAGAAAGAAAAAATAGAATGCTACAATAATGTACTAGAACACTATTGAATGGAAGTTCGTTACCAAAACATTTTTGGGCAGAAGCAGTCACGACACCTTGTTATGTTTTGAATCGTGTTTCCATTCGACCACTAACGAGAAATACTCCATGTGAACTTTTCAATGGAAGATAACCAAACATTTCATATTTTAAGATTTTCGGTTCAAAACGCTTTATTTTAAATACTAAAGATAAGCATGGCAAATTCGATTCGGAATCCGATGAAGCTATATTTCTTGGATATTCAAATCGAAGCAAAGCTTATCATATTTTTAATAAAAGAATAAATAAAATAGAAGAGTCACTTCATGTTTCTTTCGATGAATATTATATTCAAAATTCTAATAATAGTGAAATTTTGAAAAATAGATTTTCTCAAGATGAACATAATATAAATTATATTTTTAGAGAAGATGGAAACATTGTTCATAATAATACAAATGAAAATATCATTGAAATTCAAGATATTTCTAAAAATAACAATCAAGCAGAAAATATTATTACAGAAGAAAATAATAATGATAATATAGTTCAAACTAATAATGAAATAAGATCATCACCAAGAATACTACGAGATCATCTGACTCAAAATATTATTGGTGAAATAAATTCAAGTGTTAGAACTATAAATCAGCCAAATCTGGTAAGCCACATTGCTTTCTTTTCTAATATTGAACCAAAGAATCCAAAAGAAGCATGTACTGATGAAAATTTGGTTATACCAATGCAAGAAGAATTAAACCAGTTTGAACGTAATAAAGTGAAACGACCCGAAACCCCCTTGCAGGAAATCACGGATAGAGTTGAGAACAAGCCACATCAGAACGCAGACAGAAGAACATTTCATTGTTAATTACAACAATTCCATCAGAATACAAGAATATACAGAGTATAAACAAATAAAATACATTCGACAAATATCAGAGATTTAAATTACATTTAAATACATCGCAGCAGAAAATAATAAAAAACACGACTAGAAGTAATACACGGATACAGAGCTTTCCGATTATCGTTCCAGCTGTAAATCAGGATCCTGTGAATATAAATCTGCAAAACCAAAACTACTAGCTGCCCGTGTCAAAATAAGGGCACCCATAGTTTAGGTTAAAACAATAAATTCCAGGTCAGTCATGTGACTGGTGTGAGAACTAAAACAGTTATTAATATTTATTTTAAATCAGATATATCAAGGGACCACGCCGTATAACACGGAACGGGTTTCCTCCCAAGAATAACTGTGCATATAACAAAACAACGCAATGCTTTTTGAAAAAATGAAGCTATTATAAGACCCAGGTCCTATCACACAATGCAACGCAAGCCGGGGACAGGGTTTTCCCTTATAGTAGCCAAACATGCTTGGTACATTTTAAAATAAATCATTTGATACTATTATAAGTTTATAGTGTCAAAACAATTTCCCATCATAAGTATCAATCATAGGCGGCATGGGTACCATATATCATGTCTCCATACTAGGCTCTACAAATAAAACCGCAAAGTCACGTATTTGGAAATTGGATTTCCATCTATGAACCAAAGCCAGGGATCATCCTCTACCGATTCGAGACTGTCTAGCCCGAGTCTCAGGAACAACCGCAACTGCTCCTTGGATCGTCAGGATCGGTCCACACGGAGTGGATTATTATGCCTGAACAATACGCCTCCCCCTATGGGGCGTAAATGAGCCAACGAATGACTCAATCGGCTTCACATAGTCACCGATATATCTGAGGCGCCTCGCAACAGCAACAACCACATAAGTCAAACTCGTCAGGGCGTGTAAAACCACTGATGCCACTTCTAACTAGAAGGAAACGCATGCCCTCCATGAGGTCCTCTCCCATTTCTGGTTCATACCGGGTGTGAAACTCGCGAAGTAAACGTTACACAAAGCTATGCCACAAAGGCCTTGCTTTGATCATCAACCACAAGACTTTGCTTTTCAACAGAAGCCTTGATCATTTGCCACTTAGGCATGCCACACAGGCAATTCACTCTATGCATTTGATATCCATCAGTATATAACCCCTGAGCTCGTACGTCTTAGAGAAGGGCGTTAAGCAAGAGAATAAATTCTCCGCTGCCAAACAGATATATATTTAATAGAAATCAATCACACAGAATAAAATCCAATGTTAGACACACAGTCCATTTACAAGTTTGTTCTGGGTCCGAACGAAACCGGAGGCACCTAGTACCCCGCATATCCATCGATCTCCAAGTACGTCTGGACGACCACTAACTGATTCCCTCCTCTTGAGTGTACGGCCCAATCAAGATCATCAGCAATCACCCAAACGACGTGAAGACCTCCGGTCTTCGACCACCGTCTTCATCTTCGACTCATCGTCGAATCAGTTATTCAGAATGGGATAAACCCGGTCTTTCTGAATAACTCGCGTATATAATAAACAAGTGTTACATAAACACAACATACGCCTCATTCCAATTCATCAGTCACTAATCGTAAATTAACAAGAGAATAATTCCCCAAATATTAACCCCGAAGGCGAAACCAACATCAGATCAATACCCAGGAAACCAATCTGCTTAGCTAACCTACAGTTAGTTTCTAAATTTCACATTCTTAGGGAAAGGTTCCCATTAATTTTATCAAAGATAAATTCTTTTAAATTTATTCTTTAATCCTCCTTTGAATATCACTTCAAACTAGTCGGGATTAGCGAACCACACCGAAGTAATCATTTATTTTATTTCCCAATCCTAACCTATTCGTCCCATGAAGTAAAACTAGTCATACTTCATATCTAACACCACGGTGTTATCGGAAAATTCAATTACCATTTCACATTCAAATCTAATTAAAGATTTAACTATCGTTTGGAGCAAAACTGGTGATACTCCATTCTCGATCATTTCAATCTAATTAAAGATTCATTAAAACTCCACTTGGTTTTAATCTTCCTGTCTTTAATTGGGTTAAAGAACCAATGTCATTTAAAACACGATTCGTGATAAACCCAAAATCACATTTCACTCCATCAGCCTTTAACCGTAAATTAGCAAGTGAACAATTCCCTAAATATTAACCCCGAGCCGAAACCAACATCAGATCAATACCCAGGAGACCATTCAACTTAACTAATCTCCAGTTAGTTTCTGGTTTTCTTAACTCCATTGGGTCTAAGAACATTATTATTGAACATACCGTTCACAACAACCCAAAATCGCATTCCATTAATTATCGGGTAAAAGAACAAGTGTTATTTAAAGCACCGTTCACGATACCCAAAAATCAATTCAAATTCAATTCCAATTAAATACCATTTAATTGGTACACTTCATTAAATCTAAATAAAAGATTTAATCTTTTTCTCAACTGGGCTTAAGGACAGTGTTAATGAAGACACCATTCACGACAAACCCAAATCACATTTGATATTAAATACAAGGCTCTGAATATAAAATATATCGGCTTATATTCAATATCAAATTCTACGACCAACAAATATCGTATTGGAAATAACGATATATATATATATATATATATCTTTCAAATTTCCATAACAACATCTGTATAATCACGAAATCCAACATCGAACTATTCCGAAGATGATTTCGATTCAAATCCATTCCAATTCAATTATTGGAAATTCTGATTTCTTTTAAAACCATTTCAAATCCAATTTATTTATTTAAAAATAAATAAATTATTATTCTAATTCAAAATTAGTTCATTTCGATAAAAATCCATTTTTATCTTTTCAAATATGGAGTTTTTCATCCCAATTCTTCACAAATCATTTCTTATGATTCTACACAAATTATTACTATTTTTAATAATTTTATCAAGGCCGGTACAGTCGATTTCCATCAACGGCCATCGAACTGCACTTACAACGACTTTTTCCAAATTTGATTTGGACATGATTCTGAATCCAACCGTTAGATTTCAAATCTCTAATATTCTTAGAAAGGTCCTTTCGATATGAACCCAACGGTTTTGGTTTTAGGAGAATCTGACGGTCGAATCTCCCGTAATATCCATTCGAAGTCAATGGTCGAAATTCGCGAACTGCCGCAGCGTGGCGCGTTCTATTCAGGCCATTATATATATATAATATATATATTATATATTTTTAGTCGATTTCCTTTTAAAATGTATTTTATAAATCGTTTTCAAAACGGTTTCAAATTTATATTCAATTTCAAATCAAAATTGAATATTCCATATCATTGACATATAAACGATAATATTTTCAAAACGTTATATTTTGAAATCACTTCCTTTTCGATATTCGTTATAAAAACGAATAAAATCGATTCAAATATCGCTCGCGTCAAAATGGCGCAAATCTAATCAACACGGCTTCATATATTTCTATTTTCAAATATTCTATTTCAATTATTTCTTTTTCAAATATTTCTATTCAAATGTTTTATTCAAATATTTCTATTCAAATATTTTATTCAAATATTTCTATTTCAAATATTTCTTATTCAAATATTTCTATTCAAATGTTTCTATTCAAATATTTCTATTCAAATGTTTCTATTCAAATATTTCTATTCAAATATTTTATTCAAATATTTCTATTTCAAATATTTCTATTCAAATATTTCTATTCAAAATTTTCTATTCAAATATTTCAATTCAAATGTTTCTATTCAAATATTTCTATTCAAATGTTCTATTTCAAAACTGGAATGAGGCCCAATCAATTACCATATAATGTTAATTGTATGGATTTTTCTACAACACATGTATAAAATAACAACGAAAAATAATCAACCATCATCTAGAGTGCACCGCATAACTGCATAAGCATTAAATATAAATAATTAGCGCTTACATAGTCTGTCAATCCATCGACTGACATACAACTAAACAATCGGGATTAGTGTACGTCAAATCTCATCCCAATACCCGTGTGGGGTTTCAAATCAACAAACACAGATTTTATTTGTGCAGTTGGGCGATGTGTAAAATTTACCGTCCCAATCAATATCAGTCAAATGTGTGTATATAAACAAATCATCCGATTTTTTTAAATTTATTTCATTTTAAATACATGTTAAAAATTCTATTTTCAACTATAAAATATTTTTAACTATATAAATATTTTATTTCATGTCACATCACATCACACAATCAACTACACATCAAAATCAAACAAACAAGCATACAAGCCGTCCATGGTCTGTGGACGACGGGTGTCGGGTGCTACTAAACACCGTCTGCATCCTAATATATATTTCAAACTAGAAATAAATTAAAGGTGAGGAGTTCTCACCTTGATTTTCCTCTCCAACAGTTTTATTTCTGAATATCTGTACTGTTCGAATTTGAATTTGTCTGAAATTCTCATTTTCTCTTTTTCTGTCCTGGACTATTCCATCGCGTAGTGCTTGATTTACTGATCTCAACGCAACTTGAATCATGGAATTTTGATTTAAAATGAATAAGTTATGACCGTTTTTATATTAATCACATAATTAAAATTCAATGAAGTAATTAATTTAATTACTTCCTTAATTACTTTTCAAAGAGAAACCACAGCCGTTTATTTTCCCTTCTTCCCCTTCGTTCCCTGTTGCCCGATGAACCCAAAACCCCATCCAAGAACTAGACTGCTGCCCCTCCTATATCCAACCGGACCCTCATTAGCTGACGCCATCGGGAAGCCGCAGCCGCCACCATTCCAGCGTTACCCCTCTCGATAACCTCGGTGGTCCCACCCTCCTCAGAAAACCCCTCGAACACAGCACGTTCCTGCCCCAAATTCGACCCATTTTCTCAGTGAATACCGATCAAACTAAGTGGGAATTAAAGATCTCGGCGCGCTCTTCGATGTGTGTGTTGAAATCACTTGAAAATATGGCTTGGAGGTTGAGCGATTTGGGATTGAAGTGGAGATTTCGTGGCCATTAATTAACAGAGGGCAGCGGCGCAGAAAATAGGAGGGTTAGGGTTTCTAGTTGGGTATTTATATATATATATATATATATATATATATATATATTATTTTAATTTAGTTCTCCTAAATATTGACCTTTCATTAGAACTCCAAATCGAGCCAACCGATTGTCGCCCCTAGCTAATAACCCCCATTCCGAACACAATGGGATATGTATTGCAAGCCAATTCGGCCGTCTCGATCAGTTTTCACTTAAATTAAAATATAAATCAGTATATATGGAATTTAACGTACATTTTAATTTACCGAGGCCACATATTGACTTTAGAAATTCTATAAAAATTATTTCTAGCTTCGTATTGACGATATGGTCCTAACAAAACTAATTTCATCGAATTCTGAGACCGTTTGAAAAATGGCCATTTTCTGGTCGACCCAAATTGACTGAAATTGACAAAACACGTTTAACTTTGCCACGCTCACACATTGACTCAGAAAATTCTGGAAAAATAAACTTAGCAATAATTTGACATCCCGGTTCTAACAAAAGTGGTTTCATCGAATTCTGAGGTCATTTGCAAAATTTCCATTTTTGAAGGCCTTTATTAATTTCACATCGACCTTTCTGAATTTTAAACTGGACATATCTTTCAACTTCTAAAGTGAAATCTCAGTTTCTTACATCCATTGGAAAGATATCGTCAAACAGATTTAGATATTTCTAGTTTCGTCCAATTCCGACTTAAAACGAATTCTGTATATTCATTTGAAATTCGAAATCGAAATTTCAAACTACCGTGCCATTTCAGGCTCATTATATAATTAAAATAAATTTATTCATTTTAACTTCGTCGAAAATAAATTTTTCGTCGTTATTATTTCAAATAATTCATTTTAAATAATCAAAATTCGTTAATATAGCCAAAATAAAAATTTTAAACTGGCTTGGATTTCCGGGTTATTACATAAAGTCTGGGAATTAGTTCCAAGACTGAATGATTAAGCTGTTATAGGAACTAAATGGGATTTAATAAGCAGACGAGTTAGGAAATATAACTATAAATAAAGATAAACTTGTCGCACAAGGATATAACCAAGAAGAAGGTAAAGACTATGAAGAAACATTTGCTCCAATCGCTAGAATAGAAGCAATTCGTGTCCTATTGGCTTATACATGTCATCATAATTTCAAATGGATGTAAAAAGTGCCTTCTTAAATGGTTATATAAAAGAAAGAGTATACTTTGAACAACCACCTTTATTTGCACATGAACAATATCCTGATCATGTTTATAACTTGAAAAAGGCATTTTATGGCTTAAAGAAAGCACCATATGCTTGGTATGAACGTCTCAAGAATTATTTAATTGATTTAGGATTTCAAATTGGAAGAGTTGATCAAAAGTTATTTATAGAACGAGATAAGGAAGATATTTTAATAATTCAGATATATTTTGACGCCGTTATTTTTTGTTCCACTAATGAAAACTTATGTCATGAATTTTCAAAAATAACGACTAGCGAATTTGAAATGTCATATATGGGTGAATTAACATATTTTCTAGGTTTAAAAATTAAACAAATACTACACATACATAAAACAAATTCAGCTCTTTCCAAAAAAGATACTACATGACTAACAAATAAAATACAAATGAAAGCCCAAGCAACCATAAACCAAAATAAACCCAAACTGGCATAGCTTGAAGAAAGAAGGCATAGAACACCAACCAACTCCGAGCCCAAAAGGATATCCCAAAAGCCCAGCTAAATGCAGCACCACTTCATCAACAAAGCCTAAGTAGGCCATGCAAGAATAACAAAAACACGTACAACTTAACGAAACTAACCATGCGAAGACCACATCGATTCTCCAAAACTTTGAATCATCCCACACTTAACAAGAGAACCACAACTACTACAAGTACCACCCAGATGAACTAGGATACTCCCAAAACAACTAACACAAATCAACAAAGAAACCAATAAGCACACTTGAAGACAGAAAGAAAATCGTCAAGCCTATTTCATGGATATGCCACCATCCTGACTTCCAAGATCATAACCAAACTAAGCATAATGGAGAAGGACCAACTACATAAAAATCTCCCTAAAATATCAACCTTACAGGGAACACTAAAAAAATAACCAAAGGCAAAGCAAATACCCCATAAACCCAAACAAAAGGTACTAAGAAATTAAGAACAAAACACAAGAAAAAATCATCTTTTGTTAATACATCCAATTATTGTAACAACCCGTATTTTCAGAACCAATTTCAAATTTTGATTTAAGCCATTTTAAGGAATATGCGAATAGAAATTGGTTATTTTTGCTAAATAAAATTTTAGAATAAATTTAAAATTAGTTTTTATCTTTTGTTTGACAAAAATAAACTCAGTAAAAAATTTCAAATGGATTTAAAAGCTTTTTTTGGAAGTTTTGAAAATTCGATGTTTAAAATCAATACATAGCCCTTAACAAGTGAAATTTTGCATATGAGCTCAGAATTCAACGAAACAATTTTTTCTGAATTCGCAATGATAAATTATTGTTGAGTTCCAAAAGGTGCGTCGAACGGAGTTAGTATGTGGCCGTGCGAGCTAAAACAGTTACGGGCAAAATAGGCAGTCATTTTACAAAGGAACATTATGCAGACGATCTCAGAACTCAATTCTGTTTGTTTTTTTGGATTAAATCCAAATTGCCATAATTTTTGGAGTTAGCGTGTGGGCGTGCAAGAAGAAAAGGTACGCTAAAATCGCATTTTTGAAGCTAATTTGAGCAGTTTTACAAAGAAACATTATTGAGACGACCTCGAAATTCAACGAACTTTTTTTTATTGAATCTGTAGCATTGAATAAAGCTAAGATTCCAAAGTTCATTATTTTTAGAATCGGTATGTGACCGTCCATGATTTTACAATAGAAAAATAGTCATTATTTTGACTTTAAAAATTCATTGTTTGTGCATACGGACTCAGAATTTGACGAAACTTGTTTTGTTAGGTCCGTAATCTCAGAGAGTAGCTTCATGTCAATTTTCATCGAAAACGGAGTCCGTAGGTGACCACACGGATTTTTAAATGATGAAAATAAGCGATATTTGAGTATAATAAAATAAAAAATTAATAAAAATATTTTGGCTCTCCATAAAAGATCCAAAACACTTCTAAACCTAACCCAAAATCCTTATTTAGCCGTAACTCCTCTTTCTTCAAAAACATGAAAATCCTCTTTTTAGAAAAATCAAAACAATTCAAATACAAAGATATAAATCACGAAATAAATATTTATGTAATCCTCATGAGAAGCTCTTCAATTTGATATGCATTTCAGTGGGGTTCGACATGTTTTTGGACGCTGCGTTCAATGCCGTACGAGTTTGGCAGCCTAGGGCTTGAGATTTTGTAAATTATAAGCAACGATGTTCGATTTGGCTATTATATTTGGATTCGTGGTAGGAATTGTGAGTTGTATGCGAAGTTTGAGCCGAAAAGGTGACAAAAGTGTAGAGCAAATAAAGGGGGCAGCGAACGTTTGACAGTAGACATGATTTTTGGGGAAGCTTGAGTTTGAGTTTCATAGTGTTGAGATTGCAGAGGAGAAGAAGAGAAGAACAACGGTGTTTACGGTTTGTGATTTCGTGTAGAAACAAAGGAGAAAGATGTGGAGGAAGCTTGCATGAAAATGGACATGGGAGGAGCTGTGCGTGAGTTTCCTGTAGGAGGGATAAGATGAGCAAGGTGATTATGGGGTAGATTAAGGTAATTAATTAATTTATATGTTAAGTTAATTACATATACATGTACATGAAACTTGGAAAAAGCACAACTTTTTCATACGAACTCGGAATTCAGCGAAACTGGATCCTTTGGAATTGTATCAACGAGAGCATCTAAATGAAACTGATTTGGAGATATTTGGAGCTCGTCTCAATTTTTGGTGGAGGAAAATGTCATATTCGATCAATATATCGTTTAACGATATTTAGCAACAAACCAATCAATGTGAGAACTACTTCTCACTCAAAATCATTTTATCATGTTATTATACTCATGTAAAATAAATATAAAATTGCCAGTGTAGATTTCTATTAGTTTTAATCACTATAAATTGTATACGGTGCCTGTTAGTTCACCTCTCTCGTCCACAAACCATGGACGATTTAATTGACTGTATTGTGTGTGGATTTGACTATTGAAATGTTTAACATATTAAAAATAATGTTAGTATTAATATGGTAGTTAAAATTAAATTATAAATATTAATTTCTAATTTAAACGGTGAAAATTAGTTAAATAGAAAATAATTCAAACCGAATTAGAATTGGTTAAATTTATTAACCAATGATTTATTTAAACAGACTGTAGTTGTTTAAAAACCCCACACGGGTATTGGGATGATATTTGACATACACTAATCCCAATATTTAATTATATGTCAATCGATGGGTTGATAGGCTGTGATGAGCATTATTTATTTATTTTAATGCTCACAAAGTCGTAAATTTCACTCTGGATGTGAATGGACTGTTTAATGATTATTTATCATTATTGTTGAACACATGCGATGTATTAAATTCATAAAACTGAAATTATATGGTAATTGATTGAGTCGCATTCCGATTCATAAATAAAGAATATTTAAAAATAAAGATTATTTAAAAATAAAGATTATTTAAAAATAAAGATTATTTAAGATATATATATTAATATAATGAATATTTCATATATAGTATTCATGTTTCGCATAAAATGTTTGAACAATAAAATTGTCATTTTTAATTGAATCTATAAACCATATATAATATTAATGTGACGCATAAAATGTTTGAACAATAAAAATATTAATAGTTGAAATAAAATGTTTTTACAATAAAAATTACATTTTTATTATATGTATGAATTATAAAAATATTCATAGTTGGAATAAAATGGTTTTACAATAAAAGTTACATTTTTATTGTAAGTATTAATAATAAAAATATTCATTTTTGAAATAAAATGTTTTTACAATAAAAATTACATTTTTATTATATGTATGAATCATAAAAATATTTGTAGTTGAAATAAAATGTTTTTACTATAAAAATTACAATTTTATTATGTGTATGAATCACAAAAATATTTATAGTTGAAATAAAATGTTTTTACAATAAAAACTACATTTTTATCGTATGTATGAATCATAAAAATATTCATAGTTGAAATAAAATGTTCATATAATAAAATTTTCATTTTTATAGTATGTATGAATCATAAAAATATTCATAGTTGAAATAAAATGTTTTTACAATAAAAATTACATTTTTATTGTACGTATGAATCACTAAAAAGATTCATGTATGAATAAAATGCTTTAATAATAAAAATTACATTTTTATTGTATGTGGGAATGTATAAAAGTTACATGTAATGAAACATATATTTGTCCATTAAAAATATTCTTTTTAATGTGAATATGAAGCGCATAAAATTTACATGTAATGAAATATATTTTTTGTTCATTAATTTTTTTTTACATGTAATGAAACAAATGGCTTTGGAATTGCCGAATGAATTATATATATATATATATATATATATATATATATTACATGAATCACGCGCGGTATTTCGCGTTTTGGAATCGTAACTTTGAACGAAAATACCGGGAGATCCGACCGTCGGATTCTCCTAAAAACGGAACCGCTGAGTTCGTATCGAAAAGCACTTTCCAATGAAAATAAGGGATTTAAAATCTAACGGCTGGATTTGGAATTATGTCCAAATCAAATTTGAAAAAGGTCGCTATGGATGTAGTTGGGTGGCCGTTATTGGAAACCGACTGTACGGGTCTTGATAAAATTATTAAAAATATGGGAAAATTATGTATAATCATAATAAGTGATTTGGAAAGATTTTGGATGAAAAATTCCATATTTGAAAAGATAAAAATATATTTTATCAAAATGAACTAGTTATTAACTATAATAATAATGTAATGTTTTTAAATAAATTAGATTTTGGGTTTGTCGTGAATGTTGTCTTCAATAACACTGTTTTTAAACCCCGATGAGAAAAGAGTAGATCTTTAAATTAAGATTTAATGAAGTTTTCCAATTAATTAATATTTAATTGTAATTGAATAAAATAAATTGGATTTTGGGTTTATCGTGAATGGTGTCTTTAATAACACTGTTCTTAAACCCAGTTGAGAAAAGAATAAATCTTTTAATTAAGATTTAGAAAATTTACCAATTAATTAATGTTTAATTGGAATTGAAATGAAAGTTGATTGTGGGTTTATCATGAACTGTGTTTTAAACGACATTTGTTCTTTAACACAATTAATAGTGAAAATATAATTTGGAATTTATAAATCTTTTTATTTAGATTTAATGGAAATTTTCCAAAGTAAAGTTTTCCAATTTAATATATTAAATTTGAATTGAATGGAATTCGATTGGTAATAATCGAGATGAGCTTCTGCGAAGGAAGACCATTACTATATATGGAATTTAAAAGGCTTTGTTGTTATTCCAATTATATTATTAGTCTGATACGGAAATTTATATCGATTATATATTGATCCGTTCTCCATGAGGATTCCATAGTTAACTGAAGATGATTTGGGTTTATCGTGAACTATGTTTTAAATAACATTTGTTCTGTAACCGATTTAACGACATGATTTATTTCCTAAATTTGAATAATCATTAAGTAATGATTTTTGAGATTAAAACTGAACTAGAGTTTTAAATTAATGGGATCCTTTCCCTAATAATGTGAATATTTGATTAAAATAATATTCTGAATTGGAATGAGGCGTATGATGTGTTTTTATAGCACTTGATTATAAAATACGCGAGTTATTCAGAAAGACCGGGTTTAGCCCATTTTGAATAATTAATACGACAACCAAAAGTCGAAGATGAAGACGGTGGTTGAAGACCGAAGTTCTTCACATCGTTTGGATGATTACTGATGTCTTGATTTGGCTATACACCCAACACAAGGTAATAAGGGGTGATCGTCAAAACGTACTTGGAGATCGACCGGATATGTGAGGCCCTCTCTTCTTATTGGACATATGGGACAAGGAATAAGGTGCCTAAGGTTTCATTCAGACGCTGAACAGACTTGTAAATGGATGGTATGTCTGACGTTGTATTCCTTTATGCTATATTCGTTGATCTCTGCTAAGTATATATTTGTTTGGTGGCGGAGTATTTATTCTCTTGCTTAACGCCCTTCTTTGAGACGTACGATCTTAGAGGTTATTTATTGGTAGAAATCAATGTTATGGTATGGATTAACAATGTGGCATGCTAAGATGCAAATGATCAAGTCTTTTGTTGAAAAGCAGAGTCTTGTGGATGATGATCAAAGCATAGCTTATTTAGGCATAGCTTTGTGTATAGCAATATTTCGCTAGCCTTAAACCCCGGTATGGACTAGAAACGGGAGAAGACTGCAGGGAGAACATGTGTTTCATTCTATCTAGGAGAGGTATCATGGTATAGAGCCCGAACATTTTACTTATGTGGATGATGGAATGAGGCGCCTCAGATATTGAGTCCCTAGAGGCTCAGATTTTATGCCCCATAGGGCAGGGAACGTATTGTTCAGGCATTACCAATCCACTAAAGTATTTGTGGACCGGCCCTGAAGATCCAAGGTGCAGTTGCGGCTGTATTTTGAGACATGGTAGGCTAGATTGTCTCGAATTCGGTAAGGACGATGCCTTGCCTTGGTTCATAGATGGGAATCCAACTTCCAATACGACATCATGCAGTTTTGATTGTAGAACTAGTATGGCGACATGATATATGGTACTCATGCTGTCTATGATTGATACATTTATATTTGAAGTTGTTTTTAAACACTATGCACTTATAGTAAAATCAAAATGATTTATTTTATACATATCAAGCATGTTTGGTTATTATAAGGGAAAACTCTATCCTCCGGCTAGCGTTGCATTGTGTGATGGGACCTAAGTCTTATAATAGCTTCATTTTTCCAAAAAACATTGCGTTGTTTTATTTAAATCTAAGATTATTGTGGAGTAAACCCGTTCTGTGTTATACGGCATGGTCCCATGATTTCCCTAACTTTTAAATTAAAAGTTAATAATTGTTTTAGTTCTCACACCAGTCCCATGACTGACCTGGAGTTTATTGTTTTAACCTAACTATGGGTGCCCATATTTTCCACACGGGCAACTAGTAGTTTTGGTTTTGGAAATATATTCATAGGACCCTGGTTTACAGTTGAAGCGATACTCGAAAGATCTGTATCCATGTATTTCTTTCAGTTGTGTTTTGTATTATTTTTCCGCTGCAATGTATTCTAAAATGTAATTTATATCTCTGATATTGTATTTCCAATGTGTAATAATTATTCATACTCTGGAATATTCTTGTACTCTGATGAAAATTGTCGTAATAACAATGAAATGTTCTTCTGTTTGCGTTCTGATTTGTCGTGTTCTCAACTCAATCTGGGCTTTCCTGAAAAGGGATGTTTGGGTCGTTTCATTTGGTATCAGAGCTTTGGTTTACAGAGCTTGAGATCAAGACACATTAGAACCGAACAAAAGAATTCATCAGAGTTAGGATTAGTAAAATCCTATAACAATAAATCGTTAGAGATGGGATCGGTAGTATCCTAGAATAAGTGTGAAGGGTGTTGTTTTTAAAATAAAAATGAAAAAAAATCAAATTTAGTTTTGAAAATTTTATCTTAATATACGTATTTGAGTATATTATTTTGTTTTATTTTGGATAATCGAGTATATGAAGATTTTACATATACGCGTCATGAACGTATATACGAAGTCTTAAATATATTGGATGGATATAGAATCACACTCTAGTCGCCCGGAGATGACTTTGATGATACTGGTGATTGACATGTCAGCATCAATAGTTTATGTTCGAGTTTCGAAAGTGGGATATCTATATATTTCCAATTGACTGGTGTGAGAACCAAAACTTAGTTAGAGTTTATTGTTGGGATTTGCACTGAAATATAATTTTTGACTATATATAAAAGTTATGTACATTTGAAAAGTTAATCACCTAATTGATTGCTGGTGGTTATGTATGATTATTAGTTTGACTAATTAAAATGTCGGAACAATCAAACCAATATGAGTGAATAAAAGGTAAAATTTAGCCACATCGATCAAATATTGAACTTAATTGAAAATTGATTGCAATTGCATACATATACATGTATATATATTGAATAGGTCATAGCATGGAAGCTAGAAAGAGGAATAAAATTGTATGCCCGACAAATAGGTACATATTTACTGTTTTGTTTAGGTTTGATGATTTTATGAGCCGATTGGTAAGCCGCTTGGCTTTTTCTTTTAGATTGATGAGGGCCCTGTGAGGCAAGTGGCGGTTTTAAATATCAACCCGTACAAAAGAGGTTATGGCGAAATTTTTTGAAAATTTAAGGCATTAGTCAAATTTTTGAGAAATTAGAAAATTCTTAGAAACTGAAAAGTTGAAGAATGAAAGCCGGAATGAAAGTTGAGTTGGTTAGTTAAACAACTTTTAGCTCCGTTCCTTTTCGAGGATGAAAATATTTAAGTGGGGGAGATTGTAACAATCCGTATTTTCAGAACCAATTTAAAATTTTGATTTAGGCCATTTTAAGGAATATGCGAATAGAAATTGGTTATTTTTGCTAAACAAAATTTTAGAATAATTTTAAAATTAGTTTTTATCTTTTATTTGACTAAAAATAAACTTAGTAAAAAATTTCAATGTATTTAAAAGCTTTTTTTTTGGAAGTTTTGAAAATTCGATGATTAAAATCAATATATAGCACTTAAAAAGTGAAATTTTGCATATGAGCTCAGAATTCGGCGAAATAAATTTTTCTGGATTTTCAATGATAAATTATTGTTGGGTTCCAAAAGTTGCGAAGAACGGAGTTAGTACGGGGCTGTGCGAGCTAAAACGGTTCAGGGCAAAACAGGTAGTCATTTTACATAGGAACATTATGCAAACGATCTCAGAGTTCTATTCCGTTTTTTTTTGGGTTCGTATTATCAAATAATGGTTAAATCCAAAAGGCCATAATTTTTGGAGTTAGCATGTGGGCGTGCAAGAAGAAAAAGTACGCTAAAATCGCATTTTTGAAGCTAATTTGAGCAGTTTTATAAAGGAACATTATTGAGACGACCTCGAAATTCGACGAAACTTTTTTTATTGAATCTATAGCATCGAATAAAGCTATGATTCCAAAGTTGAATCAGTATGTGACCGTGCATGATTTTACAGTGGAAAAATAGTCACTATTTTAACTTTAAAAATTCGTTGTTTATGCATACGGACTCAGAATTTGACGAAACCAGATTTGTTAGGTCCATAATGTCAGAGAGTAGCTTCTTATCAATTTTCATCGAAAACGCAGTCCGTAGGTGACCGCACAGATTTTTAAATGATGAAAATAAGTGATATTTGAGTATAATAAAATAAAAAATTAATAAAAAATATTTTGGCTCCACAATAAAAGATCCTAAACACTTCTAAACCTAACCCAAAATCCTTATTCAGCTGTAACTCCTCTTTCTTCAAAAACATGAAAATCCTCTTCTTAGAAAAATCAAAACAATTGAAATACAAAGCTATAAATCGCGAAATAAATATTTATGTAATCCTCATGAGAAGCTCTTTAATTTGATATCCATTTCAATGGTGTTCAGCATGTTTTGGTCGCTACGTTCAATGCCGTGCGAGTTTGGCAGCCTAGGGCTTGATATTTTGTAAATTATAAGCAACGATGTTCGATTTAGTTATTATATTTGGATTCGTGGTAGGAATTGTGATTTGTATGAGAAGTTTGAGCCGAAAAGGTGACAAAAAGTTTCGAGGAAATGAAGGGGGCAGCGGACGTTTGATAGTAGACGTGATTTTTGGGGAAGCTTGAGTTTGAGATTCATTGTGTTGGGATTGTAGAGGAGAAGAAGAGAAGAACAACGGTGTTTACGGTTTGTGATTTCGTGTAGAAACGAAGGAGAATGAGGTGGAGGAAGCTTGCATGAAAATGGACATGGGAGGAGCTGTGCGTGAGTTTCCTGTAGGAGGGAGAAAATGAGCAAGGTGATTAAGGGGTAGATTAAGGTAATTAATTAATTTATATGTTAAGTTAATTACACATACATGTACATGAAACTTGTAAAAAGCATAACTTTTTCATACGAACTCGGAATTCAGCGAAACTTTGATCCGTTGAAACCGTATCGACGAGAGCTTCGCAATGAAACTGATTTGGAGAAATTTGGAGCTCATCTCAATTTTTGGTGGAGGAAAATGTCATATTCGATCAATCGATCGTCTAACGATATTTTGCGACAACCCAATCAAGGTGAGAACTACTTCTCACTCAAAATTAATTTATCATGTTATTATACTCATGTAAAAAATATAAAATTTCCAGCATAGATTTCTATTAGTTTTAATCACTATAAACTGTATACGGTGCCTGTTAGTTCACCTGTCTCTTCCACAAACCATGGACGATTTAATTGGCTGTATTGTGTGTTGATTTGACTGTAGAAATGTTTAACATATTAAAAAATAATGTTAATATTAATATGGTAGTTGATATTAAATTATAAATATTTGTTTATAATTTAAACAGTGAAAATTAGTTAAATAGAAAATAATTCAAACCGAATTAGAATTGGTTAAATTTATTAACCAATGATTTATTTAAACAGACTGTTGTTATTTGAAAACCCCATATGGGTATTGGGATGATATTTGACATACACTAATTCCAATATTTAATTATATGTCAATCGATAGGTTGACAGGCTGTGATGAGCATTATTTATTTATTTTAATGCTCACATAGTTGTAAATTTCACTTTGGATGTGAATGGATTGTTTAATGATTATTTATCATTATTGTTGAACACATGCGATGTATGAAATTCATATAACTGAAATTATATGGTGATTGATTGAGTCGCATTCCGATTCAGAGATAAAGAATATTTTAAAGTAAAGAGTATTTAAAAATAAAGAATATTTAAGAAATATATATATATTAATATAATGAATATTTCATATGTAATATTCATGTGTCGCATAAAATGTTTGACAATAAAAATATCATTTCTTATTGAATGTATAAACCATATATAATATTCATGTGTCGCATAAAATGTTTGAACAAAAAAATGTTCATAGTTGAAGTAAAATGTTTTTACAATAAAAATTACATTTTTATTGTATGTATGAATTATAAAAATATTCATAGTTGAAATAAAATGTTTTTACAATAAAAGTTACATTTTTATTGTATGTATGAATCATAAAAATATTCATAGTTGAAATAAAATGTTTTTACAATAAAAATTACATTTTTATTGTATGTATGAATCATAAAAATATTCATAGTTGAAATAAAATGTTTTTACAATAAAAATTACATTTTTATTGTATGTATGAGTCATAAAAATATTCATAATTGAAATAAAATGTTTTTACAATAAAAACTACATTTTGATTGTATGTATGCATCTTAAAAATATTCATAGTTGAAATAAAATATTCATACAGCAAAAACTACATTTTTATTGTATGTCTGAATCATAAAAATATTCATAGTTGAAGTAAAATGTTTTTACAATAAAAATTACATTTTTATTGTATGTATGAATCACTAAAAAGATTCATGTATGAATTAAAATGCTTTAACAATAAAAAATACATTTTTATTGTATGTGGGAATGTATAAAAGTTACATGTAATGAAACATATATTTGTTCATTAAAAATAGTCTTTTTAATGTGAATATGAAGCGCATAAAATTTACATGTAATGAAATAAAAAAAAATTGTTCATTAATTTTCTTTTTTACATGTAATGAAACAAATGGCTTTGGAATCGCCAAATGAATTATATATATATATATATATATATATATATATAAATTAAATGAATCGCGCGTGGTAGTTCGCGTTTTGGAATCGTAACTTTAAACGATAATCCCTGGAGATCCGACCGTCAGATTCTCCTAAAACTAGAACCACTGAGTTCGTATCGGAAAGCGCTTTCCAATGAATGTTAACCCCATTAGTTCACCGCGGTTCAAAGAATTGACATCAAAGGACTATGGGTCGACTGCATTTTAAGAAGTGAACTGTGAATCGTCAATACTGCAAGCAACCAAGTCGCTAACACGACCCCAATCCATATCGTCTGTGTCATATAAGTCGTTCACGACGACATGAGTCATACCGTGATTGAACGGAAATGATGAGCCGCCACATTTACTTAATCCCGCATGTCGCAAGTTCATATATGGTACAAGGCTACTCATACCGCAAGTACGACGACAACGAGCGTGGACACGTTTGTATGGATAACAAGTTGCTAAAGAACAGGTCGTGTACAGTTGCATACGAGTACAGATCTCATGGTGTGGTGGTAAACGCGGCATGGTGTAATTACAGCAACATGGTGTACGGATCTCACGGCATGGTGAAAATGCATTCATACGACATGATTAAGTTAAGCACAGAATGTTCCACATATGTATTGTTACATACCAAATCATGCCAGGTCGTTATTATTGGACTACAACCATGTCGTTGGAAGGGAGGAAATCAAGTGGTTAGAGGCGTTAGATATTTAAGATGACATAGATAAAGATCATCAGCTTGACTTCGGCATGCCATGGTTTCACCTTCATCACGCCTTGATTCCAACGACATGGTGTAAATCGGTCCAAGCGGGTCGCGTGTCATTCAGGGAATAGATCACCTACGTTTACAAAAGGTTAGGGGCAAAAAGGTGATAGCTGGCATCCACTTATAAACACAAAAGCATTTCGTTTATGATGGACACGTGGGGTTTGTATATACATTGAGTAACATAAATCACTTGGGTCGGTTGCTGAGCTAACGTGCATCACAGTTTGGTGCCAGTTATACAAAGATAAATTGAATTCTCTGAAACTACGTGATGGACCGCATTACAATAGGTCGTTGACATATTCTTGTAGCTCCAGCGACTTTAACCATGTCGTTCCAGCAGCAAGAATTAAGTAAGGTGGCACTATTTGACCCGAACCGCATGTCATAATTCATGACATCTAGGCCCCAACTTCCTTATGTCGCGTCACACCCAAGTCGTGAAGGCCGTCTGGTCCAAGTCGCAGTTTAATTCAAGGCGTGAGTATAAATCCATGCCGCTCCATTCTCATGACGTGGAAGCCCTCCATGCCGTATTCATTTAAAGTCATGGCGCATGCACTCCAATCCGCTAGATTCATGTCGTAAACCCTTAAGCGATCCTAATCTATGTCGCCAACTATGTGCCAACCTAGCACCAAATGTACGCATAAATTTACATTTGTGCCTCTACCCCTTAGAGACCACTATAAATACCCCCACACTTCTTCATTAAGGGGGACCGAAAATTCATTCCTTCAAGGAGACTCCGTCAAATTCAAAGCTCATCTACAACTTCTCTAATTGCTTCTATGGATTCAACAACTCATTTCTAACTTCATGAAGATCAAACTCAAGCGAAGGATCATTAGAATTCTCTCCGATTGAATCTAAGGATCTTCAATCAAATTCAAGCTATATAGAAAATCTCTCAAGCACCATTCAAAGGATCTCCAATCTTCTCTAACCCATCCCGAAGTTGAAATTGAATGCTAATTCATTATGAAGATCATGGAGAAGGATGAAAGCACCTAAGTGATTGAGTATTCATCACAAAGCCAAAGGCCTCTCCACTTTTCTTCGCCAAATTCTAGTGAAATGAAATCATAAAGAGGGTTAAAAGAGAGAAATGATTGTAATGAGAGAAATTTCGTATGTTGTAAGCTTGAGTATCATGATGAGAATAGATTAAAAGTGGACGTAGAATGATATTGAATCGAACCACTATAAAAATTGGTATGTGTTCTTGCTTGCTTTTATTCGTTTATTTTGCGACTATGCGGTTCCATATTCATACCGGATCGGTGAAGTGTAACTATTACATCTTTGGTATTTGATCCCAAATTTAGAGCAAACATTTGGCCCCCACCATGGGGTTGCGTTCACATCTCCTACCTTCGTATTGAAGTTCTAAGCCTACTTCTAGCATAGATTCCGCAAATCCAAGAACTAGGCCAAATGACGAGGTATCTTCCGAATTCAGGGCCTTTTCCGAGATCATGGCAAAATCTGAGAAGACCATGAAGTTACATTACATACTTGAAGTTGTTATTACATAGAGTATAATTAAAGGATGTGTTCATTACCAATGTTGACACTACGTGTTTTGAAAGGATGAGACTATGAGCTAAAGTTGGTGGTGTTATCAGTAATGTAAAACTGTTGAACCGTTCATTTCCATAAAGCAGCTGCAAACTCTCAGGAAGTGTGATGGGTTCACTGAGCTGAATGACGCTAAAGTAAAAAGTCGTCTATGGATGATTCATGTCGTTCACAACTTAAAGATGTTCACACAACTTGAGATAAAGGTCATTGACTCGACATGGTGCAAGCCCATGGTACGACATGATTCCAACCATCGCACGATATGGTATTGATGCGTTCATTGCACTACAATATCCCGTCACTCTTATTTATGGCATAGGTCATCCATGTCGTTTAGTGCGCCATGATATCAACACATGAGGAACCGGGTCGTTGCATAGTCAAGACGTTAATGTCGTTCCGCACCATGAAGCATTCTTCCGAAGTCATATCGCAGTGTGTATGGTGTAATACAAAACGATCGTAAGCATTGGCATGCGGCCATGTCGTCAGCATAATGTGGACTCATCCCGCAAAATTCCATGTCGATCGTACAACATGATACGAGCCATAAAACGTAGATATTACCATGAGCAATTATATGGAAGGCCGTGTCGTCCCAACATGTTGAGGAGGCTGTCATAAGATATGGAAGTAAACAAAGGGACAAATTCATTTCACTAGTATGAGGGTATAAATGGGTCGTACGACATGAATCATGGCGTGGTGGAATATTGTAGCAGATCACATATAGAATATCCATGTTGTGTATCAAGCGTGTGATGGCACATTGCTATGTGTATTAATGAACAATACATGAGAATAAAGGATGGAACAATTACGGCAAGCCAGATTGTTATGGAAAAGAGAAGACACATGCATAGGACCACGAGTTAACAAGCTGGGATATCCATTACGTGTTAAGCATGCTCTGGTATAAAGCATGTCTGCTAAGTGATGGCGCATGCCATGTCAAGACGTGGAATATTCTCAAGTCGTTAAGCTAACCAGGTCGTGGGTGCATCATGCAGTTCACACCTTGAATTGGCCATCTAAAGACTGTCCATTATCTCATAAAATAAACATCGAACTAATGTCAAAAGATTGAAGTCAATGGAATAGGAATGCACCAAGTTACACCTGGACAAGATCGACATAGGCTTACCTTAACATCGGTATAGATCGACTTGCATACTTTCAGCTTGGATTCCATCTACAACTTATGCATCATTATGCTTTTGAAAAGCAACATCCCAAAGATGGAACTGCAAAGCCAAATCACCATCACCTGACATGAGAATGAAGAACACATTGTTCTATAATTCAATCCAATATCATTTATATCGTCTAGTATAACCTAGAACCAGGTACTCAGAACATGACATCATGGTTCAAGTTTGGTTCGAAGATGAATAGGGTTCGCCTTGACTAATCATTCTCTCCGTCTTACATCATTATCGCTAGCAGCCTTCAATTGCGAGGATGACATGTTGCCATCTCCATGCACTAAGTAGCTCAATGACATCCAAATCTATCTCATTTCAAATGGAAACTTCAAATGAAAGCTCTAACGGATGGTAATCAGGTTCTCATAAACAAAATGAATGTTTCTCTAAATGCCCAAGCCAATCCCGCTATTCCTCCGAAAGATTCATGTCCACCTTGAAGAGAATATGGATTCAATAGCTCCTGATCAAAATCAGCGCAATGATATGGATGGTATCGGAAGTTGGACAAAGTACAAAGAGGGAGCCAACGTCAAAGGCACCAATCCGCATGCTAGAAATCATTCCGATTGAAATACTCGAAATGTTTCTAATCCCACACAAGGGGAAATTCCACGATTTCTGAACCACGACGTATTGCCAAGGCAACGTTCCGTTAAAAGAAATTGAAAATTGGCCCTGCATGACTGCGCAACACTAAAGAGTATATCACAGACATGAATGAACAGAACATGAAGGAAAATCAAGCACGCGGTGGCAATAAAAAGAAATAGGACTTCTCTCCTAAAAGAATTTCCATTCACTAAAAAGGTCCCTCAAATAAAATGTCCAAAGAAGTTCACTCCTCCTGCCCTACCTCATTATAACGGCCTTGTGGATCCTAACTACTTCCTATTCAGTTATGAGTGGCGAATGAATACAGCTATGGCAATGCATGAGGTGGGATGCACATACCTTCCTCTCTACTTAAAGGGCGCAGCATCACTATGGTACACAAAGCCGCCGCATAAGTCCATATACCGGTTCTCTGATCCAACCAAAAAGTTCAAAGGATGATTCTACCTATAGGCTACCAAAGCAAAGGATGCTAAAGCGCTCTCGCCAGCCGACCGAGTCAAGGAAGCAAGACTCGACCAGGGAGTGTAGCAACACTAAAGCTCGCTACCATGGCAAACAGTTCATGCTTAGCTAAGTGAACTGGGAAGAGAGTTAAAGGTCGCTCGAATACTCTGGAGAATAGCCCTGCGGATTTAGCAATTCTCATAGAGATAAAAGCAACTTTAAAGACCTACACTTTAAAAACTATTGGTGGAGTTTAGATCCTAAAAGTCTGCCCCGGTGACCAATTGCGACATTTATCTGCATAATGCACTCTTCGTATCCCATGGGAAAACTTATATATTCCCTTATAATTGTAAACCTCCTATGGTAAAAAGGAGGGATTATAATAGGATATTAAATTTGTTACTAATGCACTCTTATTTCGATCTTATATTTATGAAATTTTAATTAAAACAAAAAAGTCTCTAATGATCGAATAAATGTTGTAGGTATATTACTCAAATGAACCTTGCCCCACCATGAACTAGTAAAATCATGCGATTCTCGCCATGCATACAAACCATGATAATTCAAACGTCGTCTATTGGATTATCCATCAAAGGGAGTGCTTCATGAGAGGCGGGGTCCAAGCCACAGTTTTTATAACCAAGATCGTTCGTTAAAACGAGCATCAGATTAAAAACCAGTGTCTTCATCATGGAACGCTGCAACAGCATAAGGCACCACATGGAGAAACTTGCCAAAAAGTGACATCCAATTGTGAAGGTGGGGGGAAAATATCCCATTCGAACCCCGGAGAATCTAAAACTACACGGTTCCTAGGGCACAACATACCATATCAAGATTGGAGGAGCTTGGTCAAATCATGGACACCATCATAAAACCAGGACCATGGATGGTTCAAATCAGCCCTTATATCGTCAATGGGAGAACCTAGATGAGCCTGGTGATAATTGAAGCGCATCCCGATTGGGGTAACTCATTCAGCCATTGCTCAAAACTAAAAACATCATTCACAGCGAAGTGCCAAACAATGAGCAAGTGTCATGGTAATCGAACTAGAGGATCGTAAGTGTCATTGAAATGGCATCTTTACGAGAAATGGTTCCATGGCCAGCATTTTACATTAACAAAAAGCTTACCAAGGCAAAGATAAACTATCCTAAGTCGGAAAAGTTTGCATATTGTCCGCTCGTCGTCTCAGGGAAGCTAAGGCCATACTCCCAAGCCCACTTTATCAAAGTTCTTACCGGTCAGCCGCTAAAGCAAGTTATCTTCCGCCCATATGCTTCGGGAAGATTATTAAAGTAGACTATTAAGCTTAGCCGATATGACATTACTTAGCATCCTCTAAAAGAGCGAAAGCACATACATAGCCAAATAAAACCTGGTGGCCGCTACGGCACATCTTGACAAGGATAGCTCAATCATTTGTTGCTTAATACCCAAACACCGTCCATAGTAAATATGAAGGTGTGAAGTACAAAGCCACAGACAGGGGACGCCAGGAATTGAGAAATCAAATGATGTGACACTCCGACTACTAACAAAGTTGTAAGTTTCACCGTGGGGGCACCTTCTTAATTGCAAGGTTTAGGGCCCTAGTTCTAATAAATCGCGATGAAAATCCGATAAGTGAACTAGCGTTCGCCCCGTGAAACAACGCAACTCTAAAAACCAAAGACCTCCCCGAGGGGCACCTGGTTCATCGCCGATGCCATTAAGATATGGCTGGATAGCGATACAAACACCGGGGTATAAACCAAAGACCTCCCCGAGGGGCACCTGGTTCATCGCCGATGCCATTAAGATATGGCTGGATATCAATACAAACACCGGGGTATAAACCAAAGACCTCCCCGAGAGGCACCTGGTTCATCGCCGATTCCATTAAGATATGGTTGGATAGCGATACAAACACCGGGGTATAAACCAAAGACCTCCCCGAGGGGCACCTGGTTCATCGCCGACGCCATTAATACATGGCCGGATAGCGATACAAACACCGGGGTATAAACCAAAGACCTCCATAAGAGGCGCTCGTTTCATCGCCGACGCCATTAATACATGGCCGGATAACGATACAAACACAGGCTTTCTAGAGACCTCTTCGGAGGCATCCGCTCAGATGCTGGATCTTCCAAATCTAGCTATTGATTCTGGGTCTTCCAAACTCAGTTACTGATGGACCCAAAGACCTCTTCGGAGGCGTCCGACAAGTTCGACAAGCGTCTGAATAATTCAGACTCACCAAACAACGGATCAAAGCCCGTACATTCCACCGAAGGGGCACCTCCTGAACAAGAAGGTTCAAGGCCATGATTCTATAACTGAGACCACTTGTTAAACCAAGCGTCCAGAATAAAGAGTCAGCGTCTGCCCAGTGATGAGATACGGCGTCTGACCATATGTTGGGTCTTCCAAATCCAGTTAGTGGTGGATTCAAAAACCTCTTCGAGGGTGTCTGACCATATGTTGGGTCTTCCAAATCCAGTTAGTGGCGGATTCAAAAACCTCTTCGGGGTTGTCCGATCATAAGCCGGGTCCTCCAAATTCGGTTAGCGACGGACCCAAAGACCTTTTCAAAGGCGTCCGAAAAATTATGCAAGTGACTGAATTATTCAGTCACAACGAATAACGGATTTACAAAGACCTCTTCGGGGGAACAAAAACCAAAACCTCCTTGGGGGCACATATTCAAATTTAGTCTCCGAAGTGTTTGGACAACCAGATTAGCGAGAAAACAAAAATTCTTCTTTGTTGAAAGGCATGAATTAGATTGACAAACCAGGAGTCCTTGGATCATGAGTAAGCCAGGAAGTCCCAAATATGACGACAAAAGCACATAACCAAGAAATTCCAATTATAGTCGGACACGCCTAACCTTTAAGCTTGTGATGAGCTTTGGCACGGGAGCAACACCACCACATTGAGAAAAAAATCAATGCTTGGAAATCAAACCATAAACTCGTCACGACATGGCAGAAACCAAAAGACGTATACTCAGCAAAGAATCGAAAATATGGAAATGCACAATCTAAATTACATTAAAACAGAAACATTTCTATATCATCGAATGAGTTGTTATATAGTCCAGAAGCGAAGGTTGATAATCGCACAATATTCGGTCAAAGAAAACATAAGCAAAAAGCTGCATGAGGCATAAAAGAGAAACTAATAAAGCTTCAGCTCCTCTTCCTGCATCTGAAAGAACCAATAGAACTGTCAAAAGTTTTCATGATTAACTAGGGAAGCAGCAGTTGGTTGACTCGCGTCCTTAACATAACCTTCAAGACCGTCAATAATTAACTTCCAAGCCTCAGCCAAAGTAATGAAGAAGCTACTTTGTAAAAATGGCAAACTGCCTTGTCCCATGATACTGAGTTTTTAAGAAATCTAAATAAGGTTGCATCAGCATCGGGTTGAGCTTGAGCATAGCTTGGTCAGTAGTTGTTTTGTTTAAAAAGAACCTGCTCTCTCTCTTTCTCAAGTTCCATTTATTCTAGCTTTCAAGAAGAGAATTTCTAACTTATGAGAAGTAGCATGTTCCCGCAAACTTGCATTGACTCGTTGCTCCGCAATTAATCTATTCTCACCAGCTCTTTCAGCTCATTGAGGACGTTCAATTTGGTCAATCAACATAACCTTCTTCCGCTTACAAAAGGAAAACCACAGCCAAAGGTATAGAAGGATCCGAACATTTTCTCAAACAGGAACTTCCCGGTGGAATTTTCCAATACAACTTCCCCGTCAGAGACCAAGGAGTCTAATGCCTTAAGCATAGAGCAGGACAAAAAAGAAATTCCTCTAAAAGGAAAAGATTGAGTGCATATAAGTAGCACATATTCAGAAAGGAATCTTTCTGTGATAAGAAGTATCTTGTCCCTATTCTATTCATTAGCATCCTCAAAAGATTTATGCATAAAACCAGCTATTAAAGCTAGGTCCCTGGACATATCAGCATGCTCAAAAGCTCTAAATAAGCCAGTAAAAGCAAAATGATTTTGTCAACAAATTAGAAGCTTCTAGTGTAAGAATCTAAATCAAGGAAAATCTGACAAAATCGATATAACTCGATACGATGACGAAGTCCATTGTGCTGGTAAAACTCAACCTTGGAAATTCAGCTAGGTAACAACGACCAGTTGCAAGCCTCATTAAGAAGAGAATGTTGAAATATCAGACAAAATAGATCATAAGAAATCTCTTGTGAAAAAGAATTTCTTCGCCATAGGCAAATTAAGCGTCTTTCAACACAAAAGCTTCCTCGCCTACAAACCTCCAATCGTATATAACTCAAAGAGTATGATGATGCTTGGCTTCAAACCCGATAATAAATAATGCTTAAAAGTTGAATACGCCGATACGGCATAGTCCCATACGGCGATATCATTTCTCTAGGAATTGAAGCTAGTATCCATCAGCAGTGTCAACATGAGTTATAAAAAGGTTAAGCAATGATCATGCGCTGGGGCAAATAGTTGTGAAGTGAAAATTCAAAGTTTTTCCTAGTCAGGGATGATCTATGATATCAAACACGGTTGAAAGACACGACAGTACCGCGAGGTTGTAATATACAATGAAGTATCTCGGGCTGTGGAAAAGATGATATGGGAAGATGTGAAAATAGTGCAAACCCAATTCCAAGGCTAGCAATCTTCAGGATGGATACTGCAAAAGCATTGTGCAAGATGATGGTTTGGCACAATTTATTAATAATGCACAAGGCTACTCAGTTTATCGAAAATCCTGCGGTTACGATAACCTAAAAGGATTGGCAGAAAACATGAGCCATGCTCACTGGGGCATCACTAATAATTGGAAAAGTCAGACTGAATTCGGAATTCCATCAGACAAATTGTCAGGTGCACACATTTCAGAAATACTGAGTCTAATACCATGATAATTCAAAATATAATACCTAGAATTGGCAGTCCAAAACCGAGACTGACGAATCTCGAGTGTTATCGATAAGAGAATTAAGTATATTATCAGTATGAACTATATCCACCAAGTCATAAACTACTAAATAAAAACAGCTTCACATTGATGATGCATTCGAGTCTTTGAATGGTTCTTATGATTTATCTCCTTTTACTGGACTAACCTGTTGTCACCTTAAGCAATCAACAACGAATTTGCCGCCAATTGCGCGCGAAAACCCTTCATTGCAGATTCTCTAAAAAGGGACTTATGCCAAGGGGAACCCTCCAGTGAAACTGAGTCAATGTTGCAACACCGTTCATCGAAGTAGGGCAAAAGACACAAATGAAGCCTGCATGTATCATTGGCTTTTTCAAGAGTCATGTGCAAATACGAACTAAAACTTCTGAGTCCGACCAGGCTACTACAGCAAAGTCAAAGGGCAAACAATCAAATGACGCTCCTCCGGTGGGTTGTCAAGAGGATAAAGGATAATGAAAATCCGATTCGCTTATAATCTAGAAGCTGTAACTATTCTAACCTTGGAAACTCATATAAAAATTCAGTCCAAGCAGAATCTATGGAATCGAATCAAACAAAGTTTAGTAATGCAGAAAATTCATTGACATATGAAGGCCCTAAAACAGGAAAATCTTCAAATAATATGCAAGCTCAAACCAATACTTGTTCGAACATACTCGAACCCAAGTCGGGTCGAGCATGCTTAACCAACATGTTGGTCGAGCATAACTGAACGATACAGTCAAGCACGAACGATTGTAATAGTTCGAGCAGACAAGTTAGGAAGTTGCCAGACCATATTTGCAGGCTTCCATATAGTCAAGTTTACGTGAACATGTAAATATTGTTGAGTTCAACTCGAAGTTTGCACATGATAAAAGACAAACTTGGGTATCCAATGGAGTCTCCAATGTCAGAACTGGCCTACAGAGCAGACAAACACTGAGCCATAAAACTCTATCCCATAATGAAGAATAAATAACTTCCAGATAAAGGCATGAATATCTGGAGCTTCTCCAAGAAGAAGCAGAAAATAATTCATAGAGAACAGTTAGAGTAAAGCAATTTATGCTCCAGTGCAACGTCAGATGACAACAAACTAAGACTAAATTCTGGCAAGTCATTAGCGATGTAAAAATATACCGGAATTCGTGATACCAGAATGAACAACATGAAAATATGAACAAATCCAAGTTGTAATCCATTCTGGGAGACCAATCAAAGAAAGTTCACCAGTTACAATGTTCATTTCGGAGCCCGCATTTCTTGCAAGCAAAAAATACAAGCTCCGAGGGCAAATGTTAACCCCGTTAGTTCGACGCGGTTAAAAGAATTGACGTCAAAGGACTATGGGTCGACTGCATTTTAAGAAGTGAACTGTGAATTGTCAATACTGCATGCAACCAAGTCGCTAACACGGCCCCAATCCATATCGTCTGTGTCATATAAGTCGTTCATGACGACATGAGTCATACCGCGATTGGACGGAAATGATGAGCCGCCACTTTTACTTGATCCCGCATGCCGCAAGTTCATATATGGTGCGAGGCTACTCATACCGCAAGTACGACGACAACGAGCGTGGACACGTTTGTATGGATACCAAGTTGCTAAAGAACAGGTCGTGTACAATGGCATACGAGTACAGATCTCACGGTGTGGTGGTAAATGCGGCATGGTGTAATTACAGCAACATGGTGTACAGATCTCACGGCATGGGGAAAATGCATTCATACGACATGATTAAGTTAAGCACAGAATGTTCCACATATGTACTGTTACATACCAAATCATGCCAGGTCGTTATTATTGGACTACAACCATGTCATTGGAAGGGAGGAAATCAAGTGGTTAGAGGCGATAGATATTCAAGACGATATGGATGAAGATCACCAGCTTGACTTTGGAATGCCATGGTTTCACCTTCATCATGCCTTGATTCCAACGACATGGTGTAAATCGGTCCAAGCGGGTCGCGTGTCATTCAGGGAATAGATCACCTACGTTTACAAAAGGTTAGGGGCAAAAAGATGATAGCTGGCATCCACTTATAAACACAAAAGCATTTCGTTTATGATGGACACGTGGGGTTTGTATATACATTGAGTAACATAAATCACTTGGGTCGGTTGCTGAGCTAACGTGCATCACAGTTTGGTGCCAGTTATACAAAGATAAATTGAATTCTCGGAAACTACGTGATGGACCGCATTACAATAGGTCGTTGACATATTCATGTAACTCCAGCGACTTTAACCATGTCGTTCCAGTAGCAAGAATTAAGTAAGGTGGCACTATTTGACCCGAACCGCATGTCATAATTCATGACGTTTCACACCACATGTCGCTGGTATATCTAGGCCCCAACTTCCTTATGTCGCGTCACACCCAAGTCGTGAAGGCCGTATGGTCCAAGTCGCAGTTCAATTCAATGCGTGAGTATAAATCCAAGCCGCTCCATCCTCATGACGTGGAAGCCCTCCATGCCATATTCATTTAAAGTCATGGCGCATGCACTCCAATCTGCTAGTTTTATGTCGCAAACCCTTAAGCGATCATAATCCATGTCGCCGACTATGTGCCAACCTAGCACCAAATGTACACATAAATTTACATGTATGCCACTACCCCTTAGAGACCACTATAAATACCCCCACATTTCTTCATTAAGGGGGGACCGAAAATTCATTCCTACAAGGAGATTCCGTCAAATTCAAAGCTCATCTACAACTTCTCTAATGGCTTCTATGGATTCAACAACTCATTTATAACTTCATGAAGATCAAACTCAAGCGAAGGATCATTAGAATTCTCTTCGATTGAATCTAAGGATCTTCAATCTAATTCATGCTACATAGAAAATCTCTCAAGCACCATTCAAAGGATCTCCAATCTTCTCTAACCCATCCCGAAGTTGGAATTGAATGCTAATTCACTATGAAGATCATGGAGAAGGATGAAAGCACCTAAGGGATCGAGTATTCATCACAAAGCTAAAGGCCTCTCCACTTTTCTTTGCCAAATTCTAGTGAAATGAAATCATAAAGAGAGTTAAAAGAGAGAAATGATTTTAATGAGAGAAATTTCGTATGTTGTAAGCTTGAGTATCATAATGAGAATAGATTAAAAGTGGACGTAGATTCATGTTGAATCGAACCACTATAAAAATTGGTTTGTGTTCTTACTTGCTTTTATTCGTTTATTTTGCGACTATACGGTTCCATATTCATACCGGATCGGTGAAGTGTAACTATTACATCTTTGGTGTTTGATCCAAAATTTGGAGAAAACAATGAACATAAGAGATTTGAAATCTAATGGTTGTATTTGGAATTATGTCCAAATCAAATTTGAAAAAGGTCGCTATGGATGTAGTTCGGTGGCCGTTATTGAAAATCGACTGTACGGTCCTTGATAAAAATATGGGAAAATTTTGTAAAATCATAATAAGTGATTTGGAAAGATTTTAGATGAAAAATTCCATATTTGAAAAGATAAAGATGCACTTTATCAAAATAAACTAGTTATTAACTAGAATAATAATCAATTGTTTTTAAATAAATTGGATTTTGGGTTTGTCGTGAATGGTGTCTTCAATAACACTGTTCATAAACCCCGATGAGAAAAGAATAAATCTTTAAATTAAGATTTAATGAAGTTTTCGAATTAATTAATATTTAATTGGAATTGAATAAAATAAATTGGATTTTGGGTTTGTCGTGAATGGTGTCTTTAATAACACTGTTCTTAAACCCAACCGAGAAAAGAATAAATCTTTTAATTAACATTTAGAAAATTTACCAATTAATTAATATTTAATTGGAATTGAAATGAAAGTTGATTGTGGGTTTATCGTGAACTGTGTTTTAAACGACATTTGTTCTTTAATCCAGTTAACAGTGAAAATATAATTTGGAATTTATAAATCTTTTTATTTAGATTTAATGAAAATTTTCCAAAGTAAAGTTTTCCAATTTAATATATTAAATTGGAATTGAATGGAATTCGATTGGTAATAATCGAGATGAGCTTCTACGAAGGAGAACCATTACTATATGTGGAATTTAAAAGGCTTTGTCGTTATTCCATTTATATTATTAGTCTGATACGGAAATTTATATCGATTATATATTGATCCGTTTTCCGTGAAGATTCCATAGTTAATGGAAGATGACTTGGGTTTATCGTAAACTATGCTTAAAATAACATTTGTTTTTTAACCCAGTTAAAGACAAGATTTATTTCCTAAATTTGAATAATCATTAAGTAATGATTTTTGAGATTAAAACTGAACTAGAGTTTTAAATTAATGGGAACCTTTCCCTAATAATGTGAATATTTTATTAAAAGAATATTCTGAATAGGAATGAGGCATATGATGTGTTTTTATAGCACTTGATTATAAAATATGCGAGTTATTTGGAAAGACCGGGTTTAACCCATTCTGAATAATTAATACGACAACCAAAAGTCGAAGATGAAGACGATGGTTGAAGACCAGAGTTCTTCACATCATTTGGATGATTAGTGATGACTTGATTGGTCTGCACACCCAAGACAAGGTAATAAGTGGTGATCATCAAAACGTACTTGGAGATCGACCGGATATGCGAGGGCCCCTCTCCTTTATTGGATATATGATACAAGGAATAAGGTGCCTCCAGTTTCGTTCGAACCCACAACGGACTTGTAAATGGATGCTATGTCTGACGTTGTATTCCTTTATGATGTATTTGTTGGTCTCTGCTAAGTATATATCTGTTTGGTGGCGGAGAATTTATTCTCTTGCTTAACGCCCTTCTCTGAGACGTACGGGCTTAGAGGTTATATATTTGCAGAAGTCAATGGTATGGTATGGATTAACAATGTGGCATGCTAAGATGCAAATGATCAAGGATTTTGTTGAAAAGCAGAGTCTTGTGGATGATGATCAAAGCACAGCTTATTTAGGCATAGCTTTGTGTATAACGATACTTCGCAAGCCTCAAAACCACCCCGGTATGGACCAGAAATGGGAGAAGACTGCAGGGAGAACATGCATTTCATTCTAGCTAGGAGTGGTGTCATGGTATGGATCTAGACATTTTACTAACGTGGATGATGGAATGAGGCGCCTCAGATATTGAGTCCCTAATTACTTAAATTTTATGCCCCAAAGGGCAGGGAAACGTATTATTCAGGCATTACTAACCCACTAAAGTATTTGTGGACCGGCCCTGAAGACCCAAGGTGCAGTTGCAACTGTATCCTGAGAAATGGTAGGCTAGATTGTCTTGAATTCGGTATGGATGATCCCTTGCCTTGGTTCATAGATAGAAATCCAACTTCCAATATGACATCATGCGGTTTTGATTGTAGAACTAGTATGGTGACATGGTATATGGTACCCATACTGTCTATGATTGATACATTTATATTTGAAGTTGTTTTTAAACACTATGCACTTATAGTAATATCAAAATTATTTATTTTATACATATCAAGCATGTTTGGCTATTATAAGGGAAAACTATATCCTCCGGCTTGCGTTGCATTGTGTGATGGAGCCTGAGTCTTATAATAGCTTCAATTTTCCAAAAATCATTGCGTTGTTTTATTATAAACTAAGATTCATATTGGGTAAACCCGTTCCCTGTTAGCCGGCATGGTCCCATGATTTCCCTAACTTTTCAATTAAAAGTTAATAATTGTTTTAGTTCTCACACCAGTCCTATGACTGACCTGGAGTTTATTGTTTTAACCTAAACTCTAGGTGCCCATATTTTCCACACGAGCAGCTAGTAATTTCGGTTTTGCAGATAATATATTCACAGGACCCTGGTTTACAGCTGAAGCGATATTCGAAAGCTCTGTATCCGTGATTTCTTCTAGTTGTGTTTTGTATTATTTTTCCGCTATTATGTATTCTAAAATGTAATTTAAATTCTGATATTGTATTTCCAATGTGTAATAATTATTCATACTCTGGAATATTCTTGTACTCTGATGAAAATTGTCATAATAACAATGAAGTGTTCTTCTATTTGCGTTCTGATTTGTCGTGTTCTCAACTCAATCCGAGCTTTCCTAACAAGGGAAGTTTGGGTCGTTTCAATTATAATTCTTTCAGGAGTCCCTCCATCTTCTTTAGCTTTTCAAGTTTTGGATCTAGTTTGAATCCGTGATATCAACTTAGTCCATTCAGGTTTATCATCCACCAGTGGTTCACTGTTCAACATTAAACTTCCACTCCTATACTTACTAGATTTAAATTTAGATATTTTCTTTCTAAAACTGCTTGAAGAACTATCTGATTCTTCCATTAAAGAGTCTTTGCCTGCAGTATCTTCCATAGATTGAATTTCACCATTATCGTTATGATCAACCATACTGCCCTCCTCATGGAAATCTAAAGTAATCTACAACATTTTGTTCAAATTGCTTGAAACATTACCTTAACATGCAATTCCACATCTGTCTCTTTGTCTAACATGTTATCTAATACCTTGTAATATCTGCTATCCCTACATCTTTAGTAGAACCATGATCATTCTCATTCAAAGCCTACAAATAGATATTATGATCCGCTAGAACTGCAAAAGGATTATCATTTTTTGACATATCATTATGTACAACTGCATTTTTTCTAACTGAGCCTAACTAATTATTCTTTTCTAATGAATCTATCATTGAAGTTTTGCTTCTGTTAAGAGACACATTCTTTTTTGTTATATATATGATTAACATCTATTTCCATTGCATTATCTTCCTAAGAATTGTCCTTAGGAACCCGTAACTTCTCAGATTTGCACCTTACACTTGAGTGTCCAAACATTTCACAATGAGAGTAAATCTGGAATCCATTCATACTCAACTCTTTACCAAATAGCATTCCCATTGCAACAATTTATAGGAATATAATCAGGAAATGAAAAGTCACAATTTACTTCTACTAAAATCCTAGCATAAGATATGCGTTTAAGTTCCTCGGTCACATTATCATGCTTAATAGGTTGTCCTAATATTGAAGAAATTCTACTTACATCCTCTACTATCCAAATTTCTAGATTGAGATTAGGTAATTTAATCCATATGGGTAAGGTATGGAGAAATTCTTGGGATAGTTTCATACTAGGCTTCCAATCTTTCGTAATAATCAATCTTATATTACAAAAATACGGACAAGAAGCAAGAATCTTATCATTATCTTCTACATTATCACATTTAATTATATAGTACCCTTTCTCCCTGGTATAGAGTTGATATTCTCTTTTAATGTTCCAATTCTAATCAATATGTTCTTTTAGAAATTTATAGTACGGTCTACGTCCAAATACATAAAAAATTAATGGAATTCGTCCATTTTTCTCTACCTTGGTTGATCAAATTCTCATCTATCACAGCATACTTAACATTATTTTCCATAACAGGCTCTATAACTCAACTGAATCGACTCTAAACAGTATTTATTCTCTGTCACAACATCTACCCACGCCTTAGATTAGGAAAAAATTAAACTTATTTTCACTTACTTAATATCAGAGACAAGATCAGGAAATTGCGATTTCGAGCGTAGATACGGAACATAAGAACTTCAATTTGGGGGTTTCCTTTTCTTTGCATGTAGTAGGAATGAGTTTTGATCTAGAGCAATTGAAGATCTATTATTTGAATCAAGTCTGGAGACGATGATTTGTTGAAGATTGGGAGAAGTGGAATTGTCGGTCGCATGAATGATGTTCTCTTTTTCTGGCAAACAACTATTTCAACTCTCAATTATATATATATATATATATATATATATATATATATATATATATATGAATTTTGGAAGTCCTTAATGAACATAACTATGAATTACTAAATGATCATTAGATTCGAAAAACAGCTTCGAAAAATGGAAAAAGATTGTAAATGGCGGCATGGCTTTTCTAAACATTCTTCTCGCTCTCCTCTTTCTTTTTGCTCTGCTCAATCCTTCATTTCCTCTGTTCACTTACCACTTTCTTCTTCTATTCTCTAGTCCTGCTTTCTCCCTATGTGGTCTTCATATTTTTTTCTACATTGTCCTTTTCAGTTCTATGTTTTTTTTGAAGTCGATCTGAGTTTCTACTTTACCCCTACTTTCTCCGCCTTATTGCTTACAACGCTCAACTCCTCAATCCACTTCTACAAATGCTCCCTTCCTCTTTGCCATACTATTCAGGCAACAATTTGCTTCCCAACTAGTTATTCAATTGGTAATCTCAAATTTATTAGGGAAATATGCTCTAACGTGGAGTTAACTATTGTATATAACGATGTTGTATAAACAATTATATGATTTTTGTTTGATGATAACAACCAAATATTTATTATTTGAAATGTGTCTGTTATCATACTGTTTCAATAAATACATCACAAACAAGAATATAATATTTATATTTAAATAGAATATGACTGTACAGTCATTCATATATTCACATAGTATTTTATTTAAATAGAGTATTTTATTTCAAACTTTCAAATAGTACAAATCTTAACAACTCCACTATTTGTACATCTTTGTTATACAATACATTTCAATTTCATATACATATCAGCTCCTCATTACATAATAACTTAGTCACTCATTTTGTACATACATTTAGTCTCAACACTCAGTATACAGTCATATTTACGTACATACACTGACACATTTACGTTTTGACACTTATATACAATCTTTTGTCTTCGGTCTTCATAGCTGACAGTCAGTCCAGCCATCACCTACTTATCTGTCATATATAGAAACACACACATTATCTGGAATAGAAAAAATATTTTGAAATTCTAACAGATAAATTTTTTATTTTTAAAATTTGTTTGCCTCAGAATTTTGGTGTGTTTCTCATCATTTTTCATGACTTGATCTGACAATATTTCTAGTGCTCAAATATATGCACGATACACGTATACACATACATGTGTATGTATATAGACATATTACAGTGCAGGGACATGAAAATAAGTACTGAATGGCTACACATACAGACACGTGTGTATATATACACATGTGCACTGCCTCGCCAATCTAGTGTGCAACTTAGGAGCAGCCACGTGGACCAACTAGGCTCAGTGCAACAAGGCAGCAACTACACAAGTATAGTGATCTCAAACAACACATGCATGGCCGAGAAAAACAAAAGGTCAAATTCAAAGTCAACACAAGACTATGTACATGCAAGAAGTTTCAGCAAACAATGGTAATGGGTTACAAGGGGAAGTGAATCAATTATCAGTGCACTAGCTTTTAAATGTGCAAAGACAAGCTAGTATGTCATGAACAAAAGCTATATGGTAAAGAATGCTCAATGTTAAAGTCAAATGATGTAACAGCTCGAGTTAGGAGTGGTGTCATAACAGATGTGTGTCATCATGGAGTAAGTAAACTTAGGAGCCAAGAAGATTGTGTTAATGATATCACAAATATACATGTGCATACTGAAGACACACAAGACAGTATGGTGTAAGCAATGGTAAAACAAGATAGTGACTACAACATGGCAAAAATTACATGTAAACACAAGTAGAAAATGGAGCATGCATACATATGATACTCAATATACAAACGAGATTGGCCATGCAGCTAAGTGGTAATGCTTTTGAAGTCTCTGGACACATGCAAGAACAAAATATATGAAGCATGGAATAATAGGGCAGCAACAAGTGTATAATTTAGCTATAACAAAAATTTTGAAAGGTGCAGTATACATGTATGACCAAGCAAATATGCAGATGTGACATAGCAACATGATTCATACTCAAGCAATGCAGCCAACATTAGAAGCAAGATGGTATCGATTAAAGTGTGTGCACATATTAATGCCAAGAAAACTGGAAATGCAAGTATCAAGAGGTACAATATGATAAATGATGCTACAACATTCATGGGATTTTATTTGGCAAGAATAAATTCATACAGTTTAGAAATTTCCAGCAAATACTCATTTGAAAATTAGCTACTGCCGAAATCATTGTTTCCAGTTTTGAAGAAGACCAACAATGCATGGTGCAAAGTGGAATTGCATGAGTTAAGATATACAATCACACAACAATATTTCCAGACATGTTCAACAAATTGTCAGGGGCCAGAAAATTATTTTGATTTATTTCTAGAAATAGTTGCAGGAACAAGTGAATAGTGGACAACCAAGAAGTTAACACAAAGAAGTTTAGCATAGAAGAATGGTTCAAATTTTTGTGTCCAGAAGCATTGTTTTAAGGAAAAATGAAACACTTAATTTGGCAAGAAATCAACCCAAGTTTATCCATAAATATACATATGTATATTTGGAATGCAAAGCATATCATGCAAGTATCTTTTTGAATGTTTGTTCCAAGATTACAACAAATCATTGTGGCAAGAAATTTCACTTATTTCTAGGAATTCATATTTTCTTAGATAAGCAAAATTGGCATAAAACAAATTGTTTTTGTTTCTAGTTTTGAACGGTTCAAACTTGGCAAGAACTTTTTTAAATATCTCTAGATTTCGGCATGTAATGTAACACCCCATAAATCAGTTAATACTAATATTCACAAATTAAAAGAATTAATATTGAGAATTTGCACGAAATAGCCTTAAAAAGGCATATAACAAATTTGAGATATGTGAATTGCCTTAAAAGGCGAAAAATGGAATTAAGACATTAATTGGAAAATTAATGTGTAGAAATGGTCATAAGTTAATTATGGATTAATTTGAATTCATGAATAGGTGCGTGTGTGCATATATATATTTATATATATATATGGGCAGTTAATGTAAACATGAATAGAAGTTTATTAATTTGTTGAGTGTTTGCCGAGTCACTTCTGACTCATTGCTGAGTCAATAAGATAAACCACATCTGGTCTGAATGGCTGCGGTTATTTCTAGGTTAAATCGAATGGCCTAAATGAATCCTAACATCTATAAATAAGTGGGTAGACTCTAACCCTAAATCACTTGAAAAATTGGAGAGCTACCGACATGCCGTTGCCATGGAGTTCAGCATAGCTGTCACAAACTAAAGAAGAAGAAGGCCTAATCTTCAAACTAAATCTGCTCAAATCAAATCAAAAGCTCTCTCTCTCTCTATTTCTCTTCTTTAAAATTGTGAGTATGATGAATCTCACAATATTATTATAAAACAATTTGATTAAGTTATGAATGGATCACAAGAAAGTGATATGAATTGTTATGTATTTATGTTGTGGATCTCTTGTTATGCTATTATGTTATCATATACATGTTGTTATGTTGTAGTGATTATGTTGTAAATAATCCTATGCTATGTCATATGTGATTAATCATGCTATGCTATGTTGTAAATCATATCATGCTATGTTACAAATTATGATATGCTATGTTGTAAATCTTATATATGTTGTAGATCTCATATTATCACATATGTTGAAATACTTATGTTATATGATAATGATGTCATGTTAAGTTGTGTTGAATCATACAAGTTGTAAAATCATGATGTTAGTATTTATGCCAATTGGATCATGTTTAAAGTTTATGTTTTTTTTATAATAGATCTTGATTATGGGAATTTGCCTATTGGGTTAGGTGTACCCATATACATGAATCTACAAATTAATTGGATCTTGAATATGGGAATTTGCCTATTAAGTTAGGTGTACCCATATACATGAATCTATGATTAAATGAATTTTGATTTTTGGGAATTTGCCTATTGAGTTAGGTGTACCCATATAAAACCATATTGTTAATGATGTTGATTCACACATGTCCTATACAAGTTTATGAAATTTGATCAAAATCATATTATGTGAATTATGAATAAGTTGACACCCTTATATCCATGACATGTATAACCTTATGCAAGTTGTAATGTATACAAGTTTTACCCCTTGTTATGATTTATTTAGTCACATATATATGTTGTTGTTGTGAATATTTTCTTTTATGCTATGAGTTAGACTAATAGGGTCTAGCATACATTTTGCGAATAAACGTTCAAACGTGGGGTAGGGGTAATATTAGGAAATTAATAAATTGGGGTGCAATTGATATGATTTTGCATGCCTTAAATGGATGTCCATAATTGATTCAATTATGGACATTGTTAAATTTGGAATTAATTAATAATTCAAGTAGGGAATTATTAAAATTGGGGGAAAGTGGATTATTAATAATAATCAATGCTTAGGACACGAGGTTGGACCCGTTTGTGACGTAAACCTGCCCGGACCCGCCCGGCAAATCCAGTAGTCACAAATGTCGGCCCAATGTGGGAGGTCCTAGGCCCAAACTAAAGCATAACAGTTGTAAAGACACGAGGTTAGACTCTTTTGTGGTGTAAGACTGCCCGGACCCGCCCGACAAATCCAGCTGCCATAAATGGCAGTCTAATGTGAGAGGTCTTTATGAGGTTATGGCCTTAATGAATTAAGAAATACTTAGCCAGATAATCATGTAAGGTAGGACATGGGGGTTAAGTAGGTGCCTTGGGTGGCATGAGGAATCTAGTGGTTGCCTTTAAAGGCATTTGAAATACGATTAGACTTAACCAAATACACATGTAAATGAACATGACTAAGTGGGTTAAGTGGATGGACTAATGGGACAAGCTTAGGTGGAATGCTTATGGGAAATAATGGGGGCCCATTTCAACCAGTATCCCAAAACGTACCTTTGTGAGCTCGACCCAAGTCGAGGACGGGACACGCATACTGGGTTTGACTATAAGAGGCCAAAACAGGGAGCGGTGGCAACGCAAGTCCAACGGGTTTCATATGCGTGTGTGGACCCGGGCTGGTAGGTAAGACGTTGTTGCATCGTGTAGGTATAAGCCGTGCATCTCCGTTATATCGGGTTGCCACTTTAGGGGAATTATACACCCCACTGTGGGGCTAGCACGGGTATCTACGAGTAGGGAGCCGATCGAAAAATGGAAAGTGGGGTACACCTAGTGGAGATAGGGGCAGGCGGCACCTATGTAGTTAGCTAGGAGTACGTAAAGCCATTAAGAAAGTTTCTAAGTGAAGCTAAGTGGAATCAATCTTTAGGGTGACTGGTGTGGTGCAGTATAGTGTTTATCCTTAGTATTTAGGAGCGCCTATAACGTTTCCTTTAGCGATTGTCTATGTCCTTAATCTGCTCTTTGATAGACATTTCCTTGTTTTCCAGCTTATGCCTTAGCCCAGTTATTTTGATAATAGTATTGTAGAATTATCATACTCGCCGGACTTTATGTCTGACCCCCCCTCTTTTTCATCCTTTTCTCCCTTCAGGTCCTTAGGTTGGGCCAAGTTCCAGTGGAGTCTGATTGGATTGCTTATCTCTTGGAAAGCTTGGACTGCTGAAGTAAAGTCCAGCTTGTTATCTTTCTTTTTAATGGCTATTTATGTAATGGGATTATGTACTTGTTTTATCAAGATAGATATTGTACTTGACTTTGATTATGGTGTTATGATGTAATCAAACATGTTTTGACTTCTGCTGCGATTGAAATAAAGTTTTTAAATTTCCAAGTACTATTTTATATCTGTCTTGTTGAAATTTTACTGTTCTATATTCACCTAAAACCTCCATAGAAGTTAATGCATTCCCTTTGTGAGTGACATTAATGGACGTGGGGTGTTACACGTAATTAATTGGAGAAAATCATTCAAGAGCACAAAATAGAAAATCAAAGTTTTATCTTGGGCAAGAAACCAATTTTCTATATTTCCAGAATTAAACCATAGCCGTGGCAACAATATAGCAAATCGAAGGGGGCAAATTATTTCTCTAGATTCACGGAAGTTCGAAAACAAGTCTAGATGCATCACAATAATCACGCAAGTCATTTAAATCGAGGGAATCAAAAGCAGAATCACATAAGAAATCAGTGCAAGTCATATATGTGAAATCAGAGCCTTTATAGGATTTCTAAATCCTATTTAACAACCATTCATCACAGGCATTTGAAGTATCGAAAAACAGAACCCACAATTTCAAAGAGCAGTAACCGATTAAAATCAGAAGTTACTCAATTGATTTTCGATCGAGTACATTCCCAAATCATTGGCAAGAAGGAGCAGACACAAAGCAATCAAGAACCAAATATCATCTACTTCAAAGCCAAAAGGATTCAATCATTCAAGCATCGATCAATTTGGGGAAGATTCAGTGAAACCCTAGCAAATTTCTCCAGCCGCCATTTTTCAAGAGAGAGCGATTTCAAGAATAACAGTAGACACAAATAAATGGGCTGGCTCACTTTCATTTTGGCTTAGCCAAGTCTAAAGTGACAAAGGAGATTTATGTTTCATTTTAAATCTAGGGTTTTTGTTTTTATTTTGTATTATTTTTTAATTCTTCTGTAAACCGTCTAAGCAGTTTGTAGGTCTGTAAAATCTAGGTTTTCAGTTAGGGGTTAACTAACAGTTGCTAGAGTCTGTAAAATCTAGGGTTACGTGTTATGGATTTGTAGTACGAGAAAATCTGGTCGAGGGAATATCGGTCAGTCTAGGGTTTTGAGCGTAGGACTAGAATAGGAGCGAGGGGTTCGTGAGTGTACATGGTCTTGTATGCCGGGTATGTTCTTATACCTAGTAGAAACCTTAGGAATGCAGTAGTAGGCAGGGTTTTGCCGTAGCTGGGTATCTTTGTGTGTTATTTCCTTTCTGCACTTTTATTTCTGCTACATTCTGTGATTTGATTTTATTTAATATCCTGTAATTGTTAAACTCAACAAAAAAATTGTAATAAACTCTATTCACCCCCCACTAGGTTTAATCTAGATCCAACAAGTGGTATCGAAGCAGGTATTTCTTTAACTCTAGTGTCATGGGTAATCCTAGTCGTCAGTCCAGTTCATCTCCAACTATTTTCACTGGAGCAGACTTTTTAAACTGGAAATCCAAAATGGAATTTTATTTAAAATCTGTTAATATTAAATGTTCGGATGTTGTTATCAATGGGTACGATATGGTAGATAATGTTTTTAATTCTCGTGCTACACATATTCTATATTCTTATCTTGATGATGATCAATACAGTCTGATCTCTCATTGTTTAACTGCGTAGGAAATCTTAACAGCTCTAAATACGAAGTATGAACAAATTGACAACAGCTGCTGAAAACCCCAAAGTGTCAACTCAGATTCAGAGTTCTGCTTAATAGGTTTTACAGAAGATAGTTCAGATGGATCAGTTGATGGAGATTCAACAGACAATGAGATAGAAAATTTCTCACATGAAGATTTATGTAACACCCTTAAGTCCCACATCGTGGAAGCCTGGGTGAAGTAGGTACTTATATAGTAGAGCCCATCTCTTACTAACGCCGAGGCCTTTTGAGGAACAAAACCCCACACCTATACGGTGGCAAAGTTAGGGAAAATATCTTGCGTGAACGGAGGTGCGGGCTGTTACAGTGGTATCAAAGCCAAGTTTCGATCCTAGGACCTGTGGGTTATGAATTAAAATCGTTTTGAAATGAAATCATAAAAGATTTATAAAATATGTTTTAAAGGAAATCGATGAAATATATATTATATATATTTAATGGCCAGAATAGAATGCGCTGCGCAACAACCGTTCGCGAATTTCGACCATTAACTTCAAATGGACGTTATAGGAGATCCGACCATCGGATCCTCCTATAACTGGAACCGTTGGGTTCGTATCGAAAATAGCTTTCAAATGAATATAAGAGATTTGAAAGCTAATGGTTAGATTTGGAGATATGTCCAAATCAATTTTAGAAAAGGTCGTTGTAAGTGCAGTTCAGTGGCCGGTATTGGAAACCGACTGTACGGGTGATAATAAAATTATTAAAAATATGGAAAAATCATGTAAAATCATAGTAAATGGTTTGGAAAGATTTTTGACGAAAAATTCCAATTTTTTATAGGTAAAAATATATTTTTATCGAAACGAACTGTTTAATGAACTAGTTATTAATTAGAATAATAATTTAATTATTTTTAGAAATAAATAAATTGGATTTGAAAATGGTTTTAAAATAACCAGAATTTTCTAAAGAATAAATTGGAGTGGATTTGAATGGAAATTATCTTCAGAATATTTCGATATTAGATTCCGTTATTATACGGATACTGTTATGGGAATTTGGAAGATATATATATCGTTATTCCTAGTACGATATTTGTTGGTTTCAAAACTTGATATTGAATATGAGCCGATAAAATTTCTATTTAGAACCTTATATTTAATATAAAATGGGATTTTGGGTTTGTCGTGGACGGTGTCTTTAATAACACTGGTCTTAAACCCAATTTATAAAACAATAAATCTTTTATTTAAGATTTAGGAAATTTTTACCAATCAATTAATATATAATTGGAATTGGATAAAAGAATTTGGATTTTAGGTTTGTCATGAACGGTGTTTTAAATAACACTTGTTCTTTAACCCAATTAACAGTGAAGATATAATTTGGAATTTATAAATCTTTTATTAAGATTTAATGGAAATTTTCCAAAATAAAGTTTTCCAGTTTAATATATTAAATTGGAATTGGATGGAATTCGATTTGGTAATAATCGAGATGAGCACCTGTGAATGAAGACCGATACTATATATGGAATTTAAAAGGCATTGCCACTATTTCATTTATATTATTAGTTTGATATGGGAATTCATATCGATTATACACCGTTATGATTTTCGTGAAGACTCCTTAGTTCATGGAAGAAGATTTGGGTTTATCGTGAACAATGTTTTTAAAAGACATTAGTTCTTTAACCCAGTTTAAGATAAGGTTAAATTCTTAAGCTTGAACAATCCATAAGTGATGATTTTTGAGATTAAAAAGGATAAATTTAAAAGAATTTATCTTTGATAAAATTAACGGGAACCTTTCCCCTAAGAATGTGAATATTTTATTAAAAGAATATTCTGAATTGGAATGAGGCGTAGGATGTGTTTTTATAGCACTTGTTTATAAAGTATGCCAGTTATTCGGAAATACCAGGTTTAACCCATTCTGAATAATTGATACGACGATTAACAGTCGAAGAGATTGAAGACGGCGCAAGACCAACGATCTTCACATCGAACGGATGAGTTGCTACTGATGCCCATGATTGGAGTAGCTACCTTGAAGGGGCTACAGTGGTAGCCATCCCGACGTACGTGTTGATTGTTCGGATATGCGAGGGCCTCTCTTCCGTACTGCACATATGGGATGAGGAATAAGGTGCCTCCGTTTCGTTCAGACCCAGAACGGACTTGTAAATGGATGGTATGTCTGACATTGTATTCCTTTATGATGTATTCGTTGATCTCTGCTATATATATCAGTTGGTGGTGGAGAATTTATTCTCTTGCTTAACACCCTTCTCTGAGACGTATGTGCTCAGAGGTAATATATATTGGCAGAAATCAATGGTATGGTATGGATTGACAATGTGGCATGCTAAGATGCATAAATCAAGGCTTTTGTTGAAAAGCAAAGCCTTGTGGATGATGATCAAAGCACAGCTTTAATTAGCATAGCTTTGTGTACAACGTTACTTTGCGAGCCTCACACCCCGGTATGATGGTGAACGATTTGTTTGATTAATAGGTTTGACCAATATACTTTATATTTATATTTATATATATATATGGATTTGGTCGGCCGAGTTGTGTTGGGTGTGGTCGCTCCACACCTGGAGATTGGGATAGGTCATTTCAGCTGACCGAATCCCATGGGGATAGAACATATTGATGCTCATCCAAAGTGCCTAGTATATGTATTACGGTGTTTTCTCTTGCCGAGACGTAAGCCGTGGAGATACATTCGCGATAGATCGTTCGAATCTGCAGCCATCGTGATGGATACCCAATTTTCCAATACGAGATTTACGGTTTTAGTTGTATACCTGTATGGTGACATAATATATTATGCCGCTTATATGATATATTATGCCACCTAGGATTGATACATTTATATTCGAAATTGATTTCTACACCATGAACTTATAGTAATATTGAAACAGAAATTTCGCGTATTAAGCATTTTTTTTACCATTATAAGGTAAAACTCTACCCTTCGGCTTGTGTTGCATGGGACTTGAGTCTTATAATGGTTTCATTTTTCTAAAGAGCATTGCGTTGTTTATTTTACGCACTGGTATTCTTGGGGTTAAACCCGTTCCGTGTAATACGGCGTGGTCTCTTGATTTACCTAACTTTAAAATCAAATTAATAACTATTTTGATTTCTCATACCAGTCCCATAATTGACCTGGAGTTTATTGTTTTAACCTAAACTCTGGATGCCCATAATTTCCACACGGGCAGCTAGTAGTTTTGGTTTTGCAGATTATGTTCACAGGATCTTGGTCTACAGCTGAAGCGATATTCGAAAAGCTCTGTGTCCGTGTATTTCTTTCAGTTATATTTTGTATTATTTTTCCACTACTATTTAAATGTAATTTAAATCTCTGATATTGTATTTATCAAATGTAAAATATTTATTCATACTCTGATATATTCTTGTACTTTGACGTAATTGTTGTAATAAGCAATAAAATATTCTTCTGTTTGTGTTATGATTTGTCGTGTTCTCAAAACAATCTTGGCTTTTCTACACTGGGAAGTTTGGGTCGTTACATTTGGTAACAGAGCTTTGGTTTACAGAGCTCGAGAACAAGACAAATTAGGACCGAACAAAAGAATTCGTCAGAGATAGGATCAGTAGCATCCTATAAGAACGACTCGTTAGAGATGGGATCAACAGTATCCTAGAATGAATCGGAAGAGTGTTATTTTTAAAATAAAAATGATAACAAATTTAGTTTTGAAAATTTTATCTTAAAATACGTATTTGAGATATTATTATATTTTAATTTGGACAATCGAGTATATAGAGATTTTAATATACGTCTGATCCACGTGTATACGAAGTCTCAAATATACTGGATAGATATAGAATCACGCTGTAGTTGCCCGAACATGATTCTGATGATGAGCATGACATCATCAGCATTTACGTTCGGGTATCCGAAAGTGAGATATCTATATATTTCCATTGACTTGTGTGAGAACCAAAACTAGATAGGGTTTATTGCTATGATTTGCACTGAAATATGATTTTTGACTATATATAAAAGTTATATATATTTGAAAAGTTAATCACCTAATTGATTGCTGGTTCATATGTTTGATAATTAGTTTAACTAATTAAAATATTGGAATGACAATTAATTTAACCAATTTGAGAAAGAATGATTAATTTAGCTAAATCGAATTTAATATTAAATTGAATTGAAAATTGATTAGGATTGAAAGTTGAGTTGGTTATTTAAACAACTTTCAGCTCCTTTCCTTTTTGAGGACGAAAAGATTTTAAGTGGGGGAGATTGTAACAACCCGGAAATTCAGAACCAATTTAAAATTTTTATTTTAGCAATTTTAACAGATTTTGAATGTTTAAAATAATTTATTTTAAATAATAACGACCAAAAATTTATTTAAATCGAAGTTAGAACGAAAATTTTAATTTGGTTCTAAATTTCTTAGTTGTTACAATTTAGTTTATATGTGTGTTGATTTAACTAAATCCGTTGACAAAATCCAGTCTAAAAATGAATCTTTGAAATCTAAGAATCTTGAGTTGACCAACAAAAATCATGGTTTGGAAGTAAAACTTGAGAGCGTCGGGAAATTTGAAAATTCTGATTGTAAAAATTGTTTGAAATTAAAATTCGGTCTCATTAGTTTCAATAAAAACATTGAAAAGCTTAAAGAAGAAATTCTGATTTTAAAAGATAACGAGAATGAGCTAAAAAATTCAAACAGTTTTTTGCGGAAGGAATCTAAAAATCTTAAGACATAAGAAAATTGCAAACATGGAATTTCTGAAAAGGGAAGTTTATTAAAAACCGATGCAATCTTGAATGAGCTAGAAATTGAGATTGGAAAGCTCAAGAAATTTGAATTTGAGAGTCGTAAACATTTTGAATTTGAAATTGCTGAGTCATAAACCATAATTAAATTACTTAATGATGAAAATTTGGTTTTGAAATCTGATTTTGAAAGATGTAAGATCGGCATTAATCGTTACTCAAATCTGATGAAAGAAAATTCTGATCTTAAATCCAAAATTAACAATCTTAAATTGAGTCTGAAACGTTTTTCAACCAGTGAAAAATCATTGAATATGTTGTTGAAAAATCAATTATCTTCTGGTAATAAAAATGGTCTTGGATTTGGGAAAATAAATGTTTTGAAAATCGTAATTCAAATGGTTTTAAAAATTCTTCAAATTACATTGAAAAAGGACATCCTAGAAATCTGAACTTTGAAAATTCCAAAGGATTTTTGAAACAAAATCAAAATGAAAACTTGTTTTATAATAAACCGTTTAAACATTTTTGGATCCCAAAAGGAAGTAAAATTAATTCAGTTAAATTCAAACAAATATGGGTTCCTAAAGGCACAAAGATTGATTCGAATGGTTAGCTATATAAACAGGTTTGGGTACCTAAAGTTATGAACACATTTCAGAGTGGTTTTACAAATTTTGTTAGACCACTCGAACCTCTAAACTGTTAGGTACCAGTGGAGGCTGAGGAACTACTGTGCAAAAAGAAATGTGAAATCAAGCTGGTTTATACTTCTGTATCATTCACGGATCCTCCAGCCAGGATTTTCTTGAGTCGAAGATTCTTGTTTACATGGATTTCAGGTATAATCTCTAAACTGATCTTTGTAAATATTTTCTTTCCTGTGTTTATTCTTTTTTCTACCCCTTCTATTTTCTATTTAATTTGTCACTGTCATAACATTGTAATTTCTTTTGGGCTTTCTTAACTTCCAATTGTAGAATTCGTTTTTTTCTGCAAATTTACTTCTTTTGAACAAAACTCTAATGTTTTAATCTTTTCCAGATCTTAAACTTGATCTTGCATATCCCTGCAATTGTTTTGAAGTTTATTTTTCTGTTTTCTGAATTCATAACAGTGTTGATGTATTCTTGTCATATCATAAACACTGTTGATTTGAATTCTAAATTTTTGAAGACCTGAATATTTAATGAAATATCACACACCTCTGCTGTTTTGAGTTTCTTCTAATCCATTTTAAAAAAGCTTGAAATATTATACTCATTACAGCACACTGCTATTTATCAGTTGTGATAATTTCATTAATCATCAGATTGGCTTAGAAATTTTGAATTGTCTAGAATCAGTGATACATCTTGAAATTCATCTTTATTCATGATCATTATTGTTGAAACTTGTTTGTTTGAAATCATCCGAAATTCTTGATATTTTGAATATCACACACCTCTTAAATTTGAAATTATCAATCATGTGTGACTGATTCATTATATCTCAAAACTTGACATTGATTCAAGTGATTTCAAATAAATTATTTTTAATTTTTTTTGGATCGTGAATATCTCTCAGTCTTGATGTAAATGACCTAAAATTATTCATGTGTGCCTGTTAGAAAATTTTGTGAAAAAATCTTTTGTGACCATCTGAAACTTCTGTGAAACATCCTCTGACAAGTCTGATTCATAACTGTTTTTCTGTTTGCTGCTCTGATATTGCTTTTGAAAAATGTTTTCAAATATCTGCTTGTTTCTGAATGTTGCTCTGATAAGATGAAATTAATTTGCCTATTTTGTTAGTGATGTCTGCTTGGGCTATGAGATTAAAATTCTGTTGTCTGAGATATCTTTGTTCGTCTCTAGTGTTATTGTGAAAATCATCATTTATAGAGACATCAAGTGATATCAATTTAGAAGTGCTGATTTGTTTATTCTCGTCATGTATATATTTTTCATCTCTCATGTCTTTTATAGATCTTTTCATTTCCCTCTTGTAATTGATATTCAATTTTAAAATTATTTATTGATTATTCATTCAGAAATTGAAATCAATAACCAAACTGAACTGTACTTGTAATTCATCAAAATTATTAACAGATTTTGCAATTGTGATGAATTGTGACTGCAGTATATTTTACAACAATAGGAGATTTTATTTAGATTTTTCATGATGGTTGAACATTTATTATAATATCTTTGAATTAGCAATTATTTCACAACCATCTCCTTTATCTATCATCATGCTGCCATCCATGATAATTTTATATAAATGTGGACAGTTAATATGTTTTAAAATCTTTTTGAATAAACAGTGGAAATATTTGTGATGGAATTGTGGTTACATTATTATTTAGAATTAGTGATAATTGAAAATTTTCAATGATCTCGGTACAATTGATCATATTTCATAATATGATTAATTTAGAAATTTATTTCACAAACCATTTCTGCACCTATCACATTTCTATCATCCATATTGGTTTATATACTGAGTTTTTTTCATTTTGAAACTGAAAATAATAAAAAAATTAATATACATAAGTGTGTCTCCAATCTCATTTAAAAATCCAAGCTTTGGTCATGCATGGTTGTGAGACGACTTGTAATTTATGCTGCGACTGACCTCATTTAAAAATGCAAGATCTAGTCATGCATGGTCTGTGTGCTCTTAAATTAAAAGAAAAAAGAAATTGATTTGAATAATTAGAAATTAATCTGAAATACTCGTTGGTGTTTATAAAAACCAGCCTATCAATCCATTTTCTATTTGTGAATTGTGTTAAAATTTTATGAAATATTATGATTTGTTGATTGATAGTTATTGGGATTTGTGATTATTTGATTTTGTCACTTAAGTTGAAATTATAATTATAGTCCAAATCCATTACTGTTTTCGGGTTCAATTATATAATTCTTTTAAAAATAATTGGAAATACATATTTTTGTAACTCTCTCCATTTTATATAAATTTCATCGTAAATCCGTCATTCTCTACAATGTGAAATATGCCACTAGTTCTCAGTTAATTATGATTTTATTTTGGCTGATTGAGATCTATGACGATCGTTCTTCCTCTTAAAATTAAATTATATTATTGAATCATTTTTCATCTATATTTTAATTTCTGAATCCTTTTGATGATAACAAAAGGGGGAAAATGGGTTGAGATTTTGATTCATGAGTGAATATTTTATAAATATTTTAATTTTAAAAATTCATTCAATTTTCATTCTTCTCACTCATGCATAGTTCTAGGGGGAGTTTAGTTGTAGGGGGAGCATACATTTAGGAGGAGCTCAGTTCTTCACTGTCAAACACATTTATTGGGTTCAAAATCCTAATATTTGTTTGTCATTTTTAAAAGGGGGAGATTGTTGTATATATAGGTGTTGTATACACAATTATATGATTTTTGTTTGATGATAACAATCAAATATTTATTATTTGAAATGTGTTTCTTATTGTACTGTTTCAATAAATACAACACTGACATGAATATAATATTTATTTTAAATAGAATACGACTGTACAGTCATTCATATATTCACATAGTATTTTATTTAAATAGAGTATTTTATTTCAAACTTTCATACAATACAAATCTTAACAACTCCACTATTTGTACATCTTTGTTATACAATATATTTCAATTTCATATACATATCAGCTCCTTATTACAGAATAACTTAGTCACTCATTTTGTACATACATTCAGTCTCAACACTCAGTATACAGTCATATTTACATACATACACTGACACATTTACATATTGACACTTATATACAATCTTTTGTCTTCGGTCTTCACAGCTCACAGTCAGTCCAGTCATCATCTGCTTACCTATCATATACAGAAACACACACAGTATCTGGAATAGAAAAAATATTTTGAAATTCTAACAGATAAATTTTTAATTTTAAAAATTTGTTTGCCTCCGAATTTTGGTGTGTTTCTCATCATTTTTCATGACTTGATCTGACAATATTTCTAGTGCTCAAATATACGCACGATACATGTATACTCATACATGGGTATGTATATACATATATTATAGTGTAGGGACATGAAAATAAGTAATGAATGGCTACACATACACACGTATATATATACACACGTGTGCACTGCCTCGCCAATCCAGTGTGCAACTTAGGAGCAGCCACGTGGACCAACTCGACTCAGTGCAACAAGGCAGCAACTACACAAGTATAATGATCTCAAACAACACATGCATGGCCGAGAAAAAACAAAAGGTCAAATTCAAAGTCAACATAGAAGTCAATACAAGACTGTGTACATGAAAGAATTTTCAACAAACAATGGTGATGGGTAACAAGGGGAAGTGAATCAATTATCAGTGCACCAGCTTTTAAATGTGCAAAGACAAGCCAGTGTGTTATGAACAAAAGCTATATGGTCAAGCATGCTCAATGTTAAAGTAAAATTGTGTAACAACTCGAGTTAGGAGTGGTGTCATAACAGATGTGTGTTATCATGGAGTAAGTAAACTCAGGATCCAAGATGATTGTGTAAATGATATCACAAATATACATGTGCATACTGAAGACACACAAGACAGTATGGTGCAAGCAATGGTAAAACAAGATAGCGACTACAGCATGGCAAAAATTACATGCAAATACAAGCAGCAAATGGAGGATGCATACATATGATACTCAATATACAAACGAGAGTGGCCATGCAACTAAGTGGTAATGGTTTTGAAGTCTCTGGGCACATGCAACAGCAAAATATATGAAGCATGGAATAATAAGGCAGCAACAAGTGTATAATTGAGCTACAACAAAACTTTTGAAAGGTGCAATATACATGTATGACCAAGCAAATGTGCAAAAGTGACATAGCAACATGATTCATACTCAAGCAATGCAGCCAACATTAGAAGCAAGACAGTATCGATTAAAGAGTGTGCACATAATAATGCCAAGCAAACTGGAAATGCAAGTATCAAGAGGTACAATATGATAAATGATGCTACTACATTCATGGGATTTTATTTGCCAAGAATAAATTCATATAGTTTAGAAATTTCCAGCAAATACTCTTGTGGAAATTAGCTACTGCCGAAATCATTGTTTCCAGTTTTGAAGAAGACCAACAATGCATGGTGCAAACTGGAATTGCATGAGTTTATATATACAATCACACAATAATATTTCCAGACATGTTCAACAAATTGTCAGGTGCTAGAAAATTATTTTGATTTATTTCCAGAAATAGTTGCAGGAACAAGTGAACAGTAGACAACCAAGAAGTTAACGCAAAGAAGTTTAGCATAGAAGAATGGTTCAAATGTTTATGTCCAGAAGCATTGTTTTAAGTAAAAATGAAACACTTAATTTGGCAAGAAATCAACCCAAGTTTATCCAGAAATATACAGAAGTATATTTGGAATGCAAAGAATATCATGCAAGTATCTTTTTGAATGTTTTTTCCAAGATTACAGCAAATCATTGTGGCAAGAAATTTCACTTATTTCTAGGAATTCATATTTTCTCAGATAAGAAAAATTGGCATGAAACAAACTGTTCAAACTTGGCAAGAACTTTTTTGAATATCTCCAGATTTCGGCATGTAATTAATTGGAGAAAATCATTCAAGAGCACAAAACAGAAAATCAAAGTTTAATCTTGGGCAAGAAATCAATTTTCAATATTTCCAGAATTAAACCATAGCCATGGCAATAATATAGCAAATCGAAGGGGGCAAATTATTTCTCCAGATTCATTGAAGATCGAAAACAAGTCTGGAAGCATCACAACAATCACGCAAGCCATTTAAATCGAGGGAATCAAAAGCAGTATCACGCAAGAAATCATTAAAAGTCATATATGTGAAATCAGAGCCTTTATAGGATTTCTAAATCCTATTTAACAACCATTCATCACAAGCATTTGAAGTATCGAAAAATAGAACCCACAATTTCAAAGAGCAGTAATCGATTAAAATCAGAAGTTACTCACTTGATTTTCGATCGAGTACTTTCCCAAATCATTAGTAAGAAGGAGCAGGCACAAAGCAATCAAGAACCAAATATCATCTGTTTCAAAGCCAAAAGTATTCAATCATTAAACCGTCGATCGATTTGGGGAAGATTCAGTGAAACCCTAGCAAATTTGTCCAACCGCCATTTTTCAAGAGAGAACGATTTTCAGAATAATAGTGGACACAAATAAATGGGCCGGCTCACTTTCATTTTTGCTTAGCCAAGTCTAAAGTGATAAAGGAGATTTAAGTTTCATTTTTAATCTAGGGTTTTTGTTTTTATTTTGTATTATTTTTTAATTCTTCTTTAAATTGTCTGAACAGTTTCTAGGTATGTAAAATCTAGGGGTTTCAGTTGGGGGTTAACTGACAGTTGCTAGAGTCTGTAAAATATAGGGTTTACATGTTACGGATTTGTAATACAGGAAAATCTGGTCGAGGGAATATCGGTCAGTCTAGGGTTTTGAGCGTAGGATTACAATAGGAGCGAGGGGTTCGTGAGTGTACATGGTCTTGTATGCGTGATTTGTTCTTGTACCTAGTAGAAACCTTAGGAATGTAGTAGTAGGCACGGTTTTGCCGAAGCTGGGTATCTCTGTGTGTTATTTCCTTTCTGCACTTTTATTTCTACTGCATTCTGTGATTTGATTTTCATTTAATATCCTATAATTGTTAAACTCAGCGAAAAAATTGTAATAAACCCTATTCACGCCCCTCTAGGGTTAATTTAGATCCAACATTAATTTGGTTAGCAGCAAATCCTCTTCACTTGTTCGTTATCGTGTCTCGACCGAGTGTCTGTGATGGAACATTTCGCGACTGGGTATTCAATGTTTACTTCGTTATTGTCTTGTTGGTTGTTCTGGTTTACAGTCTTGTGATCTGGTGCTGTTGGTTTTGTCAGTGGTGTTTGGTTTTCTTCCATTGGTAAATGAAGCTCAGATCTGATTTAGGAACACTATTCCTTGTAATATTATCAGTTTTTTGGTTTACGTTTGTTTTTTGTGTTGTTTGGTTAGATTCTTTCTGTTCAAAAAAGGGCAATACACGAGATGCGTTTAGCTCTAATCTTTGCTTCTTTATTTTAATGGAGATTATGCCTATATGAAATACCAACTTTCTGGCTTCAAATAATTGGTATGTAATGGTTTTTCGATGGCAATGTTGTGGCTTGAATTTGGTTTGTCTAGTTTGTTGGTATCCTTGTCCACTATTGATCATCGGAGAAGCAACAAGTATTTGTTGTTGCTTTAGTGAACTTTTTGCCTCCCACTCTCAAGGTTATCGCCTGTTTTGGCCACATCGTCCTTTCTGATGGGATTATCATGCGCTTGCCTGGTAGCCTAGCAAGGTACCTCGTTGATGGAATAACGTGCTTTCATTGTTGTTTTTTAACAGTATTGCACATGTCAGTATCTGTTTGCAATAGTCGTGGAGCAGATGTGCTGCCTTTCATGTCAACCACGTGCCTATTGCTTTTGACAAGGTTTACTTTATTGTACATGTTGTAATTTTCCATACATGAATGTAATGTTACTACCTAGTGTAGTATGAAATGTAATGCAATGTAATTTGCAGTCTAGCAACATAGCTAGTTCTAATGCTCTAAGCCTGATTAGGTAGAGCGAACGGAAAGCTATATACTCCGTATGTGGTGGACGGTCCGCCTTAAAAACCGAATGTGGTTACCCGTCAACTAATAGTCACTTGTACCATACTATATCTTTTTTTATTAGTTATAATAAAAGGTTCTTGCGGTCACCTTAAACACCGGTCAGCTTTGCCTATAACTATGCATTACTCTTTTGTTTGCACAATGAGAGGTCATCCAAAATTTAATTGAATGGACAAAAATAAGTTCTAAATTACTAAATAAATTCCTTGGAGTAGTCTATTATCCTTTATACTACTCCTAGTGCTCTTACCTTTTCAAACGCTTCTCATATTATAAGAATTTTATTATTTCAATCCTACCCAATTTTAGTAAATAAAATTACTATCTTTTCTCTTTTAATTGAGTACGTCAACGGCGTCTATTTTACCAAGCCTATATGTCTTGTCTTCTTTCTCTTTTCAATTAGACGTTAATTTATTACCACAACCTGTTCTATATTTTAAGAAAAGAATATTTTTAAACTTTAAAAGCTCGTTACTCAGGATCATGATAATTTCAAATTAACCATTTGAATTGTTTATTGCTTATTGCTTTAAGTTTTCTTTCCATCAAATATATTACTATCAAACATTTATAATTAACCTTTTCATCTTTTGTTTTCGCTAAAACTCATATTTACAATTTGTCTAACAAAAGAACTAATGAACATTAATAAGCCTAAATTTTCTATTTTCAATTGGAATTTTTGTGTAATTCTAATCCATATACAAGAGGTTAAATAGTTCTTTTTAAAATTTCCTCCTTCAAATAATTTTGTACTATATCAAAAATTCATCTTAATGGGTTTCTAAATATTCATGGTCTTTTCTTTACATTTTCCGACACTCTATTCTACAGAAGTATTTTTCTTAAAAATACTATTTTTCGAAATAAATTGATGGTATGTCAAAAATCATATTTTTAGGCTTTATATTTCTTTGTCAATTGGAAAACATGTTTATCAATTTTCCTACCGCACCTATAATCTTTTCAATAAAGGTTGATATCTTCATTTAAGGAAGTCTTTTTCTTATCCTAACCCTTTTCTTCCATATACTTTAATTTTTCCCATCCCTACATATTCCTAATACATGTCCATTATGTCCATTTTATCCATTGAATGACGCTCATTCTTACAGACATTTAACTCGGATTTGAATATTAATATCTATGCATAAATGGCCCTAATTATTTCCTCAGTATTTTCCGTTTTCACTTATCGATCATTTATTGCTCTTTTGAATTTCAATATCCCATACTTACAAATACGAAATTTTATTCTATTTAACTAAAGAAATCCTTTCGTTTTTCCTGAAATATTAGTATATTCTTAAGTTATGGACATTAATTTGTCCTAATTACTTGCTATCCTAATGGAAACTTATTCCAAATTCTTCCTTATCTTTTCCATAAATGATAGTTAAATCACCACGTTATTCCTATTTACTGCCTATTAAATTAGTGAGTTTCTTTCCTTTCACTATCTTCTCTTTACATTTCTTGTATGTTAATAGGCCTCTAATTTGATAAGGAATCCACTAGACCACTCCATGGTTTGTTGGATTTTCTAGAAATCGAGGTTAATCCTTTCCTAGAAGGACCTATAGATAATATTTTCCAAAGACTTGCATACTTCATTTTATTTTGGGAAATTGGGTAAAATTTTATTAAGGCTTTTCAGCCCAATAGAAAAGCCTTATAACTCAGCTTCGAAAAATACATACAACGACCCAAGGCCTGCTTTACGTTACCCAATGCACGTATCATAAAAAAACAAACTCCTTCTTTCTTCTACCACATTCTCGAATAGTTCAGAGAAAAGGTAAAAAGACGAGCTCGAGAACTAGGTCATGGAGGCTGATAATTACTTCCCACAAATCGGCTTCCTTCCCTTGGATTCATCTGATCCACTACTTGTATCTCCTCTGCTACTCTTGCCTGGCTACCAGTAAGTCTCCTTCTTCTAATCCTCTTAACCATGAGTCTAATATCCACCCAATTCAAATAACTAATTTTCCTTGCTGTTTGTGTTGTCTGCTTGAACTCTCTGGCGTTTCTCTCTCTCAAAATCGACCAAATTAAAGAAGCGACGACAATTTTATATAGTTTGGATTCGTTGTCTACTAGCTGCCTTCTTTCATTCAGGTAATTGATGTTGTTGTTTAACTAAAATTCTCCATCTGTAATGTTAAGTTTATCTAAGCAATTGCTCCAGCCTTCTTCGAAAATTCACACTGAAAAATAGATGTTGGTGAGACTCGATTTCTTTGTTACATAGGACACACAAAGTGTTATCCACTACACCCCATGCAAAGAGTATTTCTTTAGTGGGTAACTGTTAGCCTACTTTGTGAACTAGGCAACACAAAGTCAAGAAATCAAACATTGAAGGACATGTTTAAGTATAAGATTTCGGTTCGGATTGGAGGAATGTATACAATTCAGATTGATAGCTACAGTTGTTCGAGTCGGGTCAGAGCAACACATCGGTTCGGATCGGATAGAGACTTCTGTTCGGATCGGTGGTCTCTTACTGAGTAGATTGGTAAGGCATATCTAATCGGATCGGAAGGCAACTATATCTCAAATGGATCGGAAAGCCATCTGCTTGCCACAACACTGGAACGGAGCGGAATAGATTAGAGAAGGAGATTCGTGCCCAAACCAATCCGGTTCGGATCGGGTATCCCGATCCGAACCCCTTACCTGCACGTCTCCGACCCGCATCCATGATCCATGCTAATCTCCTGTAAAATCGCCTGGAGAACCGGACCGGCTATGACTAATTCCTACCCCTAACGTCCTTCCCTTTGATGCGTTGTCAACCTGATAGTTCATCCGAACCCGAAGAGAGTGCGATGGATGACACGTGGCCCGACCCGGATCAAGTCTCAAGCAAATTCACACCTATAAATACCCCATCTGGAGACAAAGAGAAGGATCTTTTTTCAGCACTAAAAGAATTCAATCACCTCCATCATCCGAACTCCATTACTCCCGGAAAATCCAAATCATCTTTTATTTCTTGTTTTAATCAATTGAGTGAACAAAAGTGAGTTGTGAGTGAATCTTTCATTGTATTTGCAACTGAATTATTGAATATAGTGAAGAATAAGTGGACGTAGGCATTTGTTCGCCGAACCACTATAAATCTTGCATGTTCATTTTTACTTTTATCGCATTTTATCTTATTTCAAATCAATTTGGGTGTTAGAACCACTTTTGGGTCTAACATTTTGGTGCTTTCACTGAGAACCCTCATCTAAATTCTTTATTTTCCGGGATCTCTTTCTACTTTTTGGACCGTTGAGTTCAAAAAAGTGAATCCTTAAGTTTCTTCGCTTTTTTACATTTGTTGAAGCAATTGTCAAAGACTCATGGCCAAAGGAAAAGGCAAGGAAGTTCAGTCTGTTCAAGGAAATGGAGCTGGCGAAGATCAGCAACATGCTGTTGTAACAAGGTCTCGGGGGCAGAGTTCAGCAGCAGGAAGAATCAATGCAGGAAATCTGAGCCGACAGCAAGGGGAGAGTTCCGATCCGATCCGGGTAGGAGACTCTGAAGCTGTGCATTCCCCCAATCTAAACCGACCCGAGCTGCTCGCTGCACACCGATCCGACCAGGCACCCCAGCTCCGATCCGATCCGACCTCCTACCTCCGACCCGACCCGATGCATGGTGAAGCTGGAACCTCTACTCGAGTCCCTACAAACGCTCCAATTCCAGCTACCAGGGTTGGTGATCAGGTCAATTCATCTGCGCCCATCACCCAAGGAGATTTCTCGCGCTTGCTTGACATGCTTGAGAGCACGAGAGAGGCCATGAAAGTTCACGAGCGCACTAATCTCATGATGCAGGAAAATATGAGGCTCATGAGTCGGGAGATCAGTGAGCTCCGTCGACAGAGAACTCCATCACCGGTTCGTCACACACCAGTAGATCAATCTTCATCTTCCGAGGAAGAGAGGCCCCGTGAGCGGAGGCCACTCGAACGACCTCAGAACGTGGAGCAGCTGACATTTGGATCTTTGGGATCTCGCGAGGATATCGCACGAGCATTAGGAAACGATGACCCCACTCGGGGGCAAAGACTCCAGTCCCCTCTTCCCGAGATCGACCGGGAGCGCAGGGAAAGGAATCAAGCAGTGGCAGCTCGAAGAAGAAGGGCATCTCCTGAGCAAGAGCCCAGAAGGAACTCGGATACTAGGGCCAGGGAACCTGAACATCCCCTAACTAGTGCTGATGTACAGGCAATGGTCCGCCGAATTATGTCCGAGAGCCGGAATTATACAAATGAAGATTATGGCATTGAGCGAAGCCATACTCCGTTCACCGACGATATCCTCGACTTCCAGTTTCCCCGACGCTTTAACTTGCCACAGATGTACAAGTGTAACGGAAGGACTGATCCAGGACAGCATTTGATGCGGTATTCGTGGCTCATGAATGTCGCTGCTGCCCCTGATGAAGTAAAGTGCAAAGCATTCCCAATCTACCTAGAAGATGTGGCATTGTTCTGGTTTACCCGACTTCCTCCTCGTTCGATTTCTAATTACAAGGAACTAAGCGAGCGTTTCATGAACCAGTTCCGACTACATGCCCGAAAGTCCAAGAGTGTTATTGAATTATCGAGAATCAAACAGACACCAGGAGAATCTTTAAGGGCATATCTTGATCGTTTCAACCAAGTTGTAACTGAGGTCAGTGATCCGCATGAGCCCACTATTCTCATGGCATTGAAGGAAGGAGTTGATCCTGAATCTGAATTTGGAGACTACCTTTCTGGGAAGACACCCCCCACAAGGGAGATATTTTACGAAAAAGCCGATATTTACCTACGGCGAGAGGAGGCCAGGGCAAATCGGAAGAGAAATTCTGAAACGGCTTCAAAGGAGAATGTGCAGAGTAATATCGTCGTGAAACAGTCGGGGGAGAATTCTGGCAAGGTTGAAGTAAATGTAGGAAACAAGGGTGGAAACAGCAATACTGGAAGTGGGGGAAACAACAACAATAACCGTAATTCGAGCGGTAATAGAAGAAACAGAAATAGGGGAAGCGACCCTAACAAGAGACCCCGATTCCAGAACTACGAGAATTATACACCATTGAATGATACCCTGGAAAATATTTACCTGGATACGTACAATGTGTTGCAGTACAAAAGACCGCCACCTCGTGATTCGACCGAGAAAGAAATGGCGACTGGGAAATTTTGTTTGTTTCACGGAACACAAGGACATTCGACCAATGAATGTCGGCATTTGAGGGATGTAATTGAAAAGGTGCTGCGTGAAGGAAAGTTGGATGAGTACAAGGTTGCCCCGAGGGACAGGGGGCAAGGAGAGCAGGCTCCAAATCAGATTCTACCTGCTCCTAAGCCTACCGCGCAGCAGAAAGGTAAAGGGATTGTCATCAACTCCATAGTAGGCGGACCTCACCCGGCAATCCGAAGTTTTAGGTCAATGGACCAATATGTGAATGCTGCCAAGCATCTAGATGTGAATGAAGGTGACGATTTGGAAGATGTTGCCCCCATAAAACAACAAAGGACCATGTTCGACGACGTGGTATTTCGCAGCCGAGACAACACTGGGGTACAATCTCCCACCAATGATCCGTTGGTTATTACTACCACCATTGGGCCGGCCTTGGTCCATAAGGTATTAGTAGACAACGGAAGTTCCGTTAATATTTTGTTCAAGAAGTCATTTGATCAGATGAAGCTTGAGCCCGAAGATCTGAAACCTTGTGAAGGATGGATTAGAGGCTTCAACGGAGCGACGACAGCTCCCATTGGATATATAGAGTTGTCTGTGACCTTAGGGCAAGGAGAACGTAGAAGAGTGCGAATGCTTCAGTTCGTAGTATTGGACGTAGATTCGCCATATAACGCATTTTTGGGGAGACCTGCCCTCGCTGAATTTAGAGTTTGTATCGCCCCTTGGTGCTTGTTACTAAAGTTCCCAACCGAAGCCGGGATTGGAGTAATGAGAGGGGATCAGGTTTCTGGACGGGCCTGCTATGTGGCCGAACTGAAGATGTTGATGAAAGGAGTTAATGCTGAGAGTAAGAATGTCTCGTCTCCCTCAAAGGGGGACTCGGCATAGCAATTAGAGAGATTGAACCCGAGGGAGTTGCCCAAAGGGATGCCAGAAGACCTGGATCCCAGAAAAGACGAGGAACCAGAAGCTAGGAATGCAACTCCTAACGAAGCGACAGTGGAAATTCCCATTGATAAAGCCGATCCAACGAAAGTTTTAAAGATTGGTTCTCAATTGGATCCACGTCGTGCTGAAGAACTGACGGACTTCTTAAAGGCAAACCTAGATGTGTTCGCTTGGACCCATGCTGACATGTGTGGGATATCACCTTCTATTATAAGTCACAAAATGAATGTAAATCCGAAGCATCCACCTGTGAAGCAAAAGAGACGCATGCTGGGCCCAGAGAGGTCGGCTGCTCTCAAAGAGGAAGTAGAGAAATTGAAGCAAAATGGATTTATTCGAGATTCGACTTATCCCGACTGGATATCGAATCCCGTCTTGGTAAAGAAGCCAAACGGAAAGTGGCGAACTTGTATTGACTTTTCAGATTTAAATAAAGCTTGCCCAAAAGATAGTTTCCCACTTCCCAGAATTGACCAGCTTGTAGACTCGACAACAGGTCATGAACTTCTTTCTTTCATGGACGCATACTCTGGATACAACCAAATTCCTATGCATGTACCAGACCAAGAGCATACGAGTTTCATTACGAATTTGGGGCTATATTGTTATGTTGTAATGCCATTCGGATTAAAAAACGCTGGAGCTACTTATCAGCGCTTGGTAAATAGAATGTTTTATGATCAAATAGGAAAAACTATGGAAGTTTATGTGGATGATATGCTTGTCAAATCAAAGCAGTCTTCCAGTCATACGCAAGATTTAGCAGAAATGTTTGGTATCTTGCGAAAATACCGTATGAAATTGAATCCTTTAAAATGTTCATTTGGAGTGGCGTCGGGAAAGTTCCTTGGCTTCATTGTGAGTTCCCGAGGAATTGAAATCAACCCTAGCCAGATAGCAGCGATTAGAAACATCGAAGAACCGAGGAGAATTAAAGACGTCCAAAGTTTGGCAGGGAAGGTAGCGGCGTTGAGTAGATTCATCTCCAAAGCCACAGATAAGTGTGTTCCGTTCTTTGATTTGATAAAAAGGGGAAAGAAGAACTTCCAGTGGACTCCCGATTGTGTTGAGGCCTTTCAAAATCTGTTAGAACTGTTAGAGAAACCGCCAATCTTATCAAAGCCCGTAGATCACGAAGAATTATTTGTTTATCTAGCAGTCTCAGCTCACGCTGTCAGCGCAGCCCTGGTTCGAGAAGAAGACAAAATACAAAGGCCAGTATACTATGTGAGTAAGAAATTAGCAGCGGCAGAGCGCAACTACCCAAAGATTGAGAAGCTTGCTTACAGCCTCCTGATTGCATCCCGAAAACTTCGTCACTACTTCCAAGCCCATCCAATAACCATATACACCGATCAGCCGTTAAGACAGGTGTTGCAGAGACCCGAAGCATCGGGAAGGTTGATTAAATGGAACATAGAACTAAGCCAGTTTGATTTGAATTTTCAACCACGAAAGTCAATCAGGGGGCAAGCTCTAGCAGACTTTATTGCGGAGTTCACCGTTCCAGAGGAGGAAATAATCAATGACCGAGTGGTCAAATCCGAGGATAAGCTAGAGATGAATCCGTGGAAATTATATACAGATGGAGCTAAAAATGACCGAAGGTCCGGAGCTGGAATTGTCTTAGTCACTCCCGAGGGACGATCGTTATATTACGCCCTGCGATTAGAGTTTTCAGCAACTAACAATGACACTGAGTATGAAGCCCTGATTGCCGGGCTGAAACTTGCTAAAGACCTCGGAGTAAAAATGATGGACATATTTTGTGACTCTAAGATTGTTGTTTGTCAAGTGCGAGAGGAATTCGCAGCTCGAGGACCTCGACTTATTGCCTACCTCAAGAAAGTGAAAGAGCTATTGAATAGCTTAGAGCGGTACAACATAACACATATTCCCAGAGTTGAAAACCAGAAAGCGGATAGACTGGCAAAACTGGCTAGTTCTGACAATCCAGAAGGGACTGAGGTAATTCCAATTGAAATGTTGGAATCGCCAAGCTTTGAGTCAATGGAAATTGAATTCGTTCTTGAAGCGGAACCAGAGAAGGAGTCATGGATGACTCCAATCAAGAATTTTCTTAAGAATGGGACACTCCCATCGAAGAAGAGTGAAAAGAGAGCTGTAGTTCGCAAAGCTACCAGATATGTTATGCAAGACGATACTCTCTATAGACAAGGATTTTCTATGCCCCTGTTACGATGTATCGCACACGACGACATCAAGCGTGTACTAAGAGAAGTACACGAAGGTGAGTGTGGAGATCATACAGGAGGTCAAACTTTAGCAAAGAAAATATTGCGGTACGGATACTTCTGGCCTACGATCAACAAAGATGCAGCTGATTATTCACGACGTTGCGACAAGTGCCAGAGATTCGCCAAAATCCCCAGGATACCGTCAACTCAGCTTAAATCGATGGTGAGTCCTTGGCCGTTTGCCATATGGGGAATTGATATCATTGGAGTTTTACCAATTGCAAAAGGAGGAGCTAAGTACGCAATAGTAGCCGTGGATTATTTCACGAAGTGGGTGGAAGCTGAGCCCTTGACTAAGATCACAACAAGAAAGGTGATAAGTTTTGTGGTCAGAAATATTATATGCCTATTCGGGATCCCAAGGACGATTATTACTGACAACGGGACCCAATTTGATAGCACTGAATTCAGAAATTTTTGCCAGAAATATAAGATAGACAAACGATATACTGCAGTTGCCTATCCACAATCGAATGGGCAAGTAGAGGCAATAAATAAGGTAATAAAATCCATCCTCAAGAAGCGATTAGAGCGTGCAAAGGCAAAATGGGTTGATGAATTGCCCCTAGCTTTGTGGGCATATCGAACAACATTCAAGACAGCCACCGGTCATACCCCTTTCTCTCTCTCCTTTGGCTCAGAAGCAGTAATTCCAGTTGAATTGGAAGTTCCTTCCCACAGGGTGACATATTATGACCCGATGACGAATCGGGCGCTCTTACTTGAATCCCTTGATGAAGTTGAAGAGAAAAGGGACGAAGCAGACTTGCGTGCAGCAAGACATCGGCGTCAGATGGCACGCTATTATGACAAAAAAGTTCGCCTCAGAACTTTTGAACCAGGAAATTTGGAGCTAAAGAGAGTTTTTCCATCCCTTCCTCACCTCGGCCCAAAATGGGAAGGACCCTTTGTCATCCAACGGAAACTTGAAAAAGGAACCTTCAAGTTAACGACCGTAGATGGCGAAGAAGTTCCTCGAGCATGGAATGCCCAACACTTAATGCGATATTTGGATTAGAAATGCTATATTTTTTGTTATTTTTACTGTGAATTCTGTGACAAGACATGCCTTGCCTTGGGAAAATCTGATGATATGAATAAAGGACTATAAAGTGGATGTAGGCTACGACTCAGCTGAACCACTATAAAAATATTGTGTGTTATTTACTTTCATGCATTTACATTCGTTAGTTGTTCTGTTGTGATTATAAAATACAGGATAACTTAGAGCCTAAAAAGGTTGAAAACAGTTTGGACATAAAAAGAAGCACAATGATTATTTGTGCAATAAGACGTAAAAGAAAAAGAAATTCTATTCTTAACTCTAACTCTCCAGAGAAAGAGAGAGAGTATAAAAGCGTCTCAGACTGAGCGCTGAAAAAGAAATTCTATTCTTAACTCTAACTCTCCAGAGAAAGAGAGAGAGTATAAAAGCGTCTCCGACTGAGCGCTGAAAAAGAGATTCTACTCCGAACTCTAACTTTCCAGAGAGAAAGAGAGTATAAAGGCGTCTCTGACTGAGCGCCGAGAAAGAAATCTTTTCCCGTTGAGAGACCAGGGAATAAACAAATGACTGAACTCGAACTCTAACTCTCAAGAGAAAGAGGGAGAGTATAAAAAATGGCAGAAAAAACGACAGGTACTGACGACACAGGAAGTGCTATCCCGTCAGAGAATTGGGAGCATTCAGATTACATGGTTAAGCATTGAATAACTTGTGGAAATTGACCTGGGACACATATGCATACACATGTTTCCCCCTCCACAACTTCGTTTCATAAATTCAGACATGCATTTTTACATAAGTGCAGAACTACTAACAAATAAACATTGCAAAAAGTGAATTATTTTTTATTTACAAATGAATGAATTTGTACAGGGAAATAGCTAAAAAAGAAAGTGCGGAAACTGCTTTTGTAGCAGTACTTATTGTTTCACAAAGATGTTAAAAAAGATACAAGGGAACCCACTATTTGGGCTTAGAATGAGCCTTAGATTTTTTGGCAGCTTTCTCTGCCTCCTTTGCTTCCTTCTCGGCTTCAGTCAAGATTCGTTTGGATTTCTTTTTCCCTGAAGATGTGGTACTGGAGCCAGCAGACTTCTTTCCGGAGGGCGGGGCGCTGGAATCAAGAGAAGATTTTTTAGCAAGTTCCTCGGTAATAGATCTAGTTGAGAGCTTAACAACTAACCTTGAACCCGCATCCACAACTGCGAGGGGCTTAAGGACCTCAGGGTCTAGTTCTTCAGCCTTTAATTGCAAGCGCTTGTCTTGATCAGCCTTCATGGCAGCCAAGGTAACGTCATCAGCGCTTTTCGATTCCCCAGTTATTGCAACCTCCGGTTCCTCATCATGCCCCTCGTCTCCTCCGTCGTCTTTTAAAGCTGCAATCATTTCTTCATCATGGGGAGTAGTGACCTTGGTTGGCTCACTTCTTTCCCCCAGGTCTGTGGAAGCAGCCTTGTCTTCCCCTTCTTTGACCCTATCAGCGGGCTTCGTCCCAGCATCAGCTCCTTGAGCTACATCTGTCTTTGCGGATGATTCAATGCCTACAGAATAAGAAACATTGGTTATCAACTCAGGCGAAAGCAAAGGATTTCTCATCGAACGTTCAATCATGTAGCCAAAGGTAGTAGTAGCCTTGGCAAATTGAGGAGAAAAGATAGGGATACCTTCTGAAGACTTTTCAGCGGGGGTGACTACTACCTCTGGAGTTATTTCAGGAATGGGAGATAGCAAAGTTGTCCGGGGAATTCCCGGGTTTTCGGGATCATACCCTTCTACTTCGGGAGTTACAGGAGCAGAAGAGGAGGAGCCAGCTTCGGGAATGGTTTTCTGTTTAGACTTCCGCCTCTCTTCTTCCATGGCCTCAGCAATTAGACGGCGCCCTTCAGCTAGGCGCTCCGGTTCGTTGTCTCTCAAGTATTTCTCCATCAGCTTATCTTCATCAAGGGAATCGACCTTAAGTTCTTCTTTTTCCCACTCAACGATTTGATTCCATACTTGAACCAGAGTGGATGGATAGTCTTCGATCCAAGAAATGTTTCGACGACGAATAATATGTGCAAAGAATTCAATCATTAATTCGCCGAAACTTTGAATCTCAACCTCCGCCTCAGATAATTGTTTGCGGGTTTCCTCCGCAGATTTAATAGCGCATTCCACATTGCCCTCGGCCAGAGCAGCCCTGTTTTCTGCCTCCAACAGCTTCGAAGCCAAGTCAGCATTCTTCTTTTCTAATTCATCACTCCTTTTTGCTAACTCGGCGTTTTTCCGTTCAAGCTCAACATAGGCAAGGCGTGTCTTAGCAGCCTCTGATTTGGCCTCGTCAGCTTGCTTCTTCAACTCAGAACGCTCCTGAGTGTGGGATTCAAGCAAGTCATGATAGCGCTTTTGCATGTCCTCAAACTGTTGTTTGAAGTTAGAAGCGTTCTTTTGAGCGACAGCTAGTTGAGCTTGAGTGTCTTCTAAGTCTTTTCCTAAGGTTTTTAAGGCCTTAGCATCCTCCTCCGCGGTCTTTTGCATTGAGTTAGCATTTGTCATTAGAGTGCGGATGATTCTAGAAAGATTGCGAGAATACTTGAACATCTCGGAATATTGTTTTTCTACCAAATCAATTTTTGCCTTGGCCTCATCTGCCCAATTAGAAGAAATAGGTTCAAGAGTAGGTAGAAAGGTCAGAGTCTCGAAGTAGTGCTCGGGAAATTGCTCCTTTAAATATGCCAGCTTTACTGCAGTCCCCGCCTCTGGTGGAGGAGGAGTGAGGATTGTTAAATCGGTGTCCCTTCCTGAAGAAGATTCTGTAGAACCCTTGTCTGTCCTAGGTCGTTTAGTAGCGGAGACCTTTTGCTTACTTCGAGACCCGGTTTCCTTTGGAGGAGTTTTCTCTCTACTCCGCTTTTCATAGGAGGAAGTGGAATCCTTAGAAGGTGGTCTATCCTCCTCCCTACGACCTTGATAGCTCTTGTATTTTTCTTGTTCCGGTCGAACTGGTGAGCGGGAGCGTGAGGGCCGAGATCGATAGGGATCATAAGGTCTTCTTTCCTCCCTACCACGGTCATCCCGGCGATCATACTCGACATCCTGAGGAGGATTGGTCATGCTGCGACGAAGCTTTCTTATGTCATAATAGGTTCGAGACATTGTACCTGCACGATAAAATAAATGAAGTTTAGAATTAATGGGTTCATGGAGAAAAAGGTGCAACGAATGTTAATGCTGTGGTGTAAAGTGCATCCTAAGTGGTGTGTGCCCCCCCAACCAACCCGAGTCTGAAGCTAGACTAGTGCGGGCAGGCTCTTTGGCCTTAGCGGGAGTAGTTTCTTCGGAAGAAGTGAAGACTAAAGGATCCTTCCTGAAATCCTCTGAAGTATATATAGTCTCAGGTAAGGGGAGATCCCCCAAACCCTGAAATATGTGCTCATCAGTGCTAGGAACATCCCCTTCGGAAGCGTGAAGTGGCGACCCTTGGGAAGATTTTGACTTGTCTAGCGAGGTAGTTTCCTCGGGGGCAATATACCCTTCACGATGTTTTTTAGCCAGATTAGCCAGTTCATCATCTTGAGTGGAAGAGGGAGAAGGTGAAGTTTGAAGAGGAGCTGTAGGAATTCCCGAGCCTTCTCCTATCTCTGGAACTGTCTCCACTGGAGGAATGTATGCATAAGGGACCGCCCCATGACCGATGCTACGGAAAACGGATAGCAGCCCGTGAAAATGAAGGTATTCATCTTTAAGGACCTCGTCGATAGTCAGGAATTTTTGATCGCCATTAAGAAGACGGTGCATCCGATCAAAGAACACCTGATCTGATATCTGTTTGGGATTGTCAACTGCAAATAAAAAAGGAAAACAGGTCAGGGTGATGATTCAAGTGTATAGAATACGGGTTCAGAAAGTCAATGCTTTACTTGATTTTGTCCATCTCCTGGCGCATCCAGACTGTTGCTTTATATAGAACCACTCTAGTCTGGAATCTCCAGCTTTACTGCTAAACGGTGTAGAGATTATCTTCCTTTTTGGGACTGATTCAAAGTAACAGAAAGATGGAGTTTCTCTAGTCCGATGTTTGAAATTATAGAAGAAATGAACATCATCGAACGTGAGCTCTACGCCTAGAATTTCACGATATGCTATGAATAAGGTATGCAAATAGGCATATGAATTGGGATGCAACTGCATGGGGGCAATCCGCATTTGTCTTAAGAAATCAACGATGAAAGGCGAGAATGGAGGAATGGCGCCGACCATGCACATCAGTCGAGTGACCGTCATATATCCTTCTGGAGGGTTATGGGGACAGTCAGAGCGTGAGGGCACTAGGGTGTCCCTCTTCATTATTCCATACTTCAAGCAAATTCGAACAAGTCGGTCGTTGTCGATTGTCGATTCTACGGAATCTGGAGGTGACTCCAATATAATGGCTGAGTCAAATTCATCTGGTGCTCGATTGTCACCAATCCCTCCTTCCTCCTCAAAGCCCAGGGAAACTTCATTCTCTGAAGACGCTGCGTCGCTTTCCCGATGACCAACTCCGTAATCCGGACCTTCACTGTCCCATTCCGGATCGGACGAAGAAGATATATCCTCAAGAGTGATTTTGCTAGAAGTTTCCGGAGCTTCTTTCCTCTCAGCTAGACGGGAAGAACATCTGGGCCTCATTGTCATGAAACTATTGAAGAAGCAATAGCACGGATTAGAGTAAATTATCCCGTGCCCCCCTTTGTGTATGTGTGTGAACTAAAGTGTGTGCAGCAAACGTGGGAAATGCAAAATAAAAGTACAGCAATGTAAGACGAAGCTTTGAAGAGAAAGTGATAGTCAGATTTGTTCTTAATTCTCGTTTATGTTCACAGGGCACTACCCTAACTGTCCGCGAAGTTATCATCTAGAGTAAATGTTAGTTGAATTAGTTGGGTAGTCTTTATGTGCCAAGTTTGATACATTCGGTTCGGTTCGGATATGCATATAATAGTTGGCTCAATACAAATACAGATATAGGGTCGGTTCGGATGCTTCATTAAAGCAAGGTCAGTTCAAGACAAGGGAAACGATGAGTTCGGAAGCAGGACTGATCTGATCGGATCGGGTGACCTGATCCGAGCCGAACCAGCATCACTTAACCAGTCCATTTATTTCAGCCTCTTATCCCATTCTCTTCTCCGACCCGAACCGACATTTTCCTTCCTTCCTGTCTTTCTAAAGTATGCAACCCGAGCCGATCCCCTTTCCTTCTCCTTCCTTTTTGCTCCTTCGTCTTCTACCCGAACCAACTCCAATCTGTCATCACGCTCTTCATCTTTTTCCTCTTTTCCCCCTACTTACAAACAAAACCGTTCTATCACCAAAGCTACCGTTAAGGACAAATATTTGCCCTCTCCAGCCTCGCAATGCCTCGAAGTGATGGCGGATCCACCAGTAACGACGTGGAGTTCAAGCAAAGCCCCGTGGCTAAACCATCCCAATCAACCACGAATTGAAATCAAGAACAGTTACAACGAAGTTATTCGAGATTAAAAAAGCTACCTATATGTTCGATTTGAGAAATCTACAAGGAACAGTTTCAAAATATCGGAGTTTTTAAAGTTTTCAATACTAGGTTTGGAAACGGCGGTGGAAAAGAAGAAGAAAAGAAAGAAGACGGTGGTGAATTTATATAAGGGGTAATGTTGACTCCTCGTATTCCTATTCTTTCTCACCCGCTCGGACCGGAGTGAAGGCCCAGTAGCACAACTCTGCCTGAAGGCCCAATGTCCAAGAACCAAACCCACAAAAGCGCTTCGGATCGGCATCCGAACCGAGCAAATTTCACACATTAATTTAGCATCCGACTCGAATTGAGTTCAAAAGAAGAAGAATAAAGGAAGAGTATACCTGCAAGAAGCATTATATGTCGAGAAAAAATTCCCAAATTTGCTCAGAAATGAAGAAAATGTGCGTTCTTCTAACACCCGAACCGAATAGAAATCTGTGCATTCCTCTTGACTGTTCTGATTCAAGAACTAGCAGTTAAAACGACATCAAAGCGCGCTTCGTACAACAGAAGCGTCCTTTGAGGGGGCAAAATGTTAGCCTACTTTGTGAACTAGGCAACACAAAGTCAAGAAATCAAACATTGAAGGACATGTTTAAGTATAAGATTTCGGTTCGGATTGGAGGAATGTATACAATTCAGATTGATAGCTACAGTTGTTCGAGTCGGGTCAGAGCAACACATCGGTTCGGATCGGATAGAGACTTCTGTTCGGATCGGTGGTCTCTTACTGAGTAGATTGGTAAGGCATATCTAATCGGATCGGAAGGCAACTATATCTCAAATGGATCGGAAAGCCATCTGCTTGCCACAACACTGGAACGGAGCGGAATAGATTAGAGAAGGAGATTCGCGCCCAAACCAATCCGGTTCGGATCGGGTATCCCGATCCGAACCCCTTACCTGCACGTCTCCGACCCGCATCCATGATCCATGCTAATCTCCTGTAAAATTGCCTGGAGAACCGGACCGGCTATGACTAATTCCTACCCCTAACGTCCTTCCCTTTGATGCGTTTTCAACCTGATAGTTCATCCGAACCCGAAGAGAGTGCGATGGATGACACGTGGCCCGACCCGGATCAAGTCTCAAGCAAATTCACACCTATAAATACCCCATCTGGAGACAAAGAGAAGGATCTTTTTTCAGCACTAAAAGAATTCAATCACCTCCATCATCCGAACTCCATTACTCCCGGAAAATCCAAATCATCTTTTATTTCTTGTTTTAATCAATTGAGTGAACAAAAGTGAGTTGTGATTGAATCTTTCATTGTATTTGCAACTGAATTATTGAATATAGTGAAGAATAAGTGGACGTAGGCATTTGTTCGCCGAACCACTATAAATCTTGCGTGTTCATTTTTACTTTTATCGCATTTTATCTTATTTCAAATCAATTTGGGTGTTAGAACCACTTTTGGGTCTAACAGTAACTTACCTTGTACAAATTTATAGGCAGTCGCAGCCATTTTAGGGCAGTTAACCCTATCCTAAATGAAGTTGTGCCATGATTTAACTTGATGTTTCTTACGCGTGGCTTCCCATGCAGAGTGAGTTGAGAATTCCTTTGCATGTTTCCATGCCCAAATATCCTCTTTCCTATTGAAAAACAACGGCATGTATTGAATTTTAGTTTTGTTTTCCTCATGGTAAGTTACTGCACTTCCACCCATTTTCATCTGCGATTTCACTCATTTTTTGTTAGGGCAACCATATGCCGAGTATGTTTCCCAAACAACTAAGTATATCATTGATTTTCCCTCAATCCGAGGGTCGTTCCATAAATCATTAGTTCTCCCATTTGCAAATTCTTTATTGCAGTTAATGGCTATCTTATCACGTACCCTCAGAATCGCTTTCCAAGTAGGAGATGAATTATTATCTATGGCCATTTGCCAAAAATTTCCCTTTGTGTATCTTCTTCGCGTCCATTTAGCACATAAACCATCAAATGTAGTAAATTTCCAACCTTGTTTCAATGTGGAAGCTTTTCTTATTTCCCTGAGATTGCATAAGACAACTGCCCCTTCCTCTTTAGTGCGACATAAATCCAGATAACTGATATTATGTATACTACCCTTCCAAATAAAATCTGCACAAACCTTTTGAAATTTATCAATTGACGCATCTTGCAGTTGTAAAGTTTGTAGCCAAAAATTAACTTTAGCTTGAATGACTGTGTGAACTAATTCAACACGCCCAACAAATAATAGTAGCTTAGAGCTCTACCCTTGCAGCTTGCCCCTTATTTTCGTAATAAGCTCTGCACACTCAGTATCAGAAATTTTATTTGACAATAAAGGCGCTCCAAGGTACTTAACTGGCAGAGAACCTTTTTGTTCCTTCAGTACTGCTAATATTTCTTCCTTCTTCAGGTTGAACTTGTAACAACCCGGAATTTGGGGCCAATTTAAAATTTTCATTTTAGAGATTTTAAAGGTATTTGAATAGTTGAAATGAATTATTTAAAATAAAAATGACTAGAAATTTATTTTGATTGAATTTAATGCGAATATATTTAACTTAATTATAATAGGAATTAGAAAAAGGACGGTAGTTTGAAAAGTCAAACTTGAACTTTGACTGACTACATAGAATGCAGAATAAACAGGATTTTAGTGAAGCGAAAAATATTTAAATCTGTTAATGAATATCTTTCGAACGTATCTGAAAAATCGAAGTTTTATAGTAGGAATCAAAAGTCATAGCCAAATGAATTTTCAGAAAGGTCGCTATAGAGAATATATCGCCCTTGAAAATAGACATTTTTCAAACGATCCCAGAATTCGACGAAATTTGTTTTGTTAGGACCGAATCATCAAAACATAGCCAAAAATACCTTTTTCGGATTTTTCTGACTTCGTGTGTGACGCCGGTAAAATTAGAAAGTACATTCGAATTAAAATAAGTGATTTATTTTTAAAAATAAATGAAACATGTTGTTAACTTTGGAACTGGATTTCGGCACTAGTGCTATCGCGTTCAGAAGACGTCAAAACATATTGTTCGATAGTCATTGGGGTCCGTTTTGAGATCGTATGGAAAAACCCTAATTTTGGGATTAATTAAATAAAAAATTAAGAACAATATATGCCCATATACTGTATAAATACGGACCATTACCCATCGTCTTCTTCCCGATTGTTCAGCCGCCACTTAACCCATTCCTTTCAGAATTTCAAAATCCGATTCCTCCCAATCCATGGAGAATTAGTGTATGCCCCTTTGGACTTTTTCAAAGTACTTCGCGGGCTCTTCCATCTCAGACAAGAATCACCTCCCCTCGTGGCCTATAGCTCTCGAATCGTGCTCCCGAACCCACGAAATCCCTTGCCACGGCGCCGCCACGTGTCGCCACTGCACCTCCCCCTACTCCCGGCGTGAATGCGCCTCCCCTAGGCCTTCCATCTCGGACAAACGGCGCCTCAATCCATTCACAGTAGCTGGAGATATTTAGATTCAAAATTCTGAACAAAACTGAAATTATAAAGGTAAAATTCAACTCAGCTTTGCGACGCTTTTAATTGTTACAGTTACAGTTTTTAAAAGTCAGTATTGTTCAAAAATTGATAACTAATTCATACAGACTCCTAATCTGAAAATTTCAGATCCGACGGGACCGAGACGACGAATAGGCTTTGCTGAGACGGATTGGAACGAATTCTGAATTTATTTGGCATTTTAAAATCTTATCGAATCAAGGTGAGAATTCAATTCATTTAATTATTGTTCTGCGTTATGTGAAGTTTAAATGGATAAAAATAAATAGATCTGCGATTGTTGTCATTCTAAGTAATGGATCTAAATTGTTTGCGATGTTACGATATTAGATCTGCAAGTTTAAGTGTTAGATCTGAGTTTGGTGATTCATTTGTTTATCTTGTAAATCATGGTTGGTTGATATTCACAAACTATATGTTATTAATTCAAATTTATCCCTGTATTATTTAAAATATTGTTGTGGTAGGATTGGACACGAAGTATTGGACAAGAAATATTGGACATAAAAGTTGATGTTAATTTACATTTTATTATGTAATTAAAAGTAGATTTACATCGTTAAATAATAATTACATTTTTTATGTAATTAGGATGGTTGATTTACACTGTGAAAAATTAGAATTACATTTTATTATGTAAATAAAGTAGATTTACATCGTTAAATAATAATTACAATTTTTATGTAATTAGGATGATTGATTTACATTGTGAAAAATTAGAATTACATTTTTTTCATATGTAATTAAAGTTAGGATTTACATCGTAATTAAAATTTACAATTTTTATACGTAAATAAAAAGTAGGATTTGGTGATGAAATAAAATTTACATTTTTATTAATGTAAATATAATAAGGAATTTTCACCGTAGGAAAATTTACATTTTTATTAATACAAATATAGTAGGAATTTACACCGTATGATAAAAATTACATTTTTCTATGTAATTAAAATATGCATTTGCACCGTATGATAAAAATTACATTTTTCTATGTAATTAAAATATGCAATTGCACCGTATGATAAAAATTACATTTTTCTATGTAATTAAAATATGCATTTGCACCGTAGTATAAAAATTACATTTTTCTATGTGATTAAAATATGCATTTACACCGTATGATAAAAATTACATTTTTCTATGTAATTAAAATATGCATTTACACCGTATGATTAAAATTACATTTTTCTATGTAATTAAAATGTGAATTTACACCGTATGATAAAAATTACATTTTTCTATGTAATTAAAATGTGAAATTACACCGTATGATAAAAATTACATTTTTCTATGTAATTAAAATATGCATTTGCACCGTATGATAAAAAATATATTTTTCTATGTAATTATAATATGCATTTGCACCGTATGTTACATTTTTCTCTGTAATTAAAATATGCATTTGCACCATAGTATAAAAATTACATTTTTCTATGTAATTAAAATATGCATTTACACCGTATGATAAAAATTACATTTTTCTATGTAATTGAAATGTAAATTTACACCGTATGATAAAAATTACATTTTTCTATGTAATTAGAATGAGAGTTTGCATTGAAATTAAAAATTACATTTTCATAATGTAACATATGATGAGATTTTGCATTGTAATTAAAAATCATATTTTTATAATGTAAATAGAAAGTAGAGTTTGCATTGTAATTAAATTTACATTTTTATATGTAAATTTAGAATCGAATACACACTGCAACTAAAAGTTACATTTTTTTTATTATGTAATTAAGATGAGAATGTACATTGAAGTTGAAATTTACATTTCTATATGTAATTTAAAAGTAGGATTTTGCATTGTATCAAAATTTACATTTTTACATGTAAATAGAAAATGGAAATTAAATTTACCTTTTTACATGTAAATGAAGAGGATGGAATTTACATTTTCAATGTAAGTAAAGAATGAATTTAGGATGCTGCAATATTATCTTCATTTTCAAATGAATAAAAATTTAATAAGATTCGGTAGTTGTTAGAGCGTTGTTTAAATCAAACGACGTTATTACGATGAAACGATTATATACATACATATATATATATATACATATATAAATATAAATATAATTAAAATTAAACGAATGGAGCGTGGTAGTTCGCGTTTTGAAATCGTACCTTTAAACGGCTATACAAGAAGATCCGACCATTGGATTTTCGTGAAACTGAAACCGTTAGGACAGTCTTGGAAAAATCTTTCCAACGATATATATTACGTTAGGATCCTACGGTTAGATTCTGAGAAATGTAAAAATCAAAATTGGTTGAATGCAGTGCCATAGTCGCCCATTGACTCAAGACGTCGTTATATAAAAATTTAATTATTTTAAATAATTAAAATAGGAAGTAATCATTATAAAGTGATACGAAAGATTTTAAATATATATATATATATATATATATATATATATCCGAGGATTATTTGGAAAGTCCGAGTTCTCTCATTCCAAATAATCAAACGACGTTAATTGAAGTATGTAGATGGCGTATGAAGACCGTAAATCTTCCCTCGAATGGACAACGATCGAGGCCCTGATTTGACTTGCTCCCAATTCAAGGGTCATGGTCATTGCCCAAACGTACGTGTTGATTTCACGGGTTTGGTTTTCGCTCAGACCCAGAGCATGAGCTAATAAATGGATTGTGAGTCTGACATCGTACTCCATTAAATATCATGTTATTAATCTTCTGTCGAATGTATGGATGTTTGGTGGCGGAGAATTTATTCTCTTGCTTAACACCCATTCATATATTTCGGCAAAGGATTGGTAGTGCGATATGAAGTGATGATGTGGCATGCTAAGATGCATATGATCAAGGCTTTGTTGAGAAGCACGCCTTGTGGGACGAACAAAGCATAGCCTGTTTAGGCATAGCTTTGTGTATAGCATGACTTCGCGAGCCTCACACACCGGCGGAGTCTAAAACGGGAGAAGGGAACGCAGGGAGAGCGGCACGTTTCTTTCTAGCTAGAAGTGGTGATTGGGCTTTAACACGGCCCGACATTTTACTTATGTGGATGATGGAATGAGGCGCCTCGGATGATAGGTCCTCTAGGATCGAAAACGTGTGTTCAGGAATTGCCAATCCACGAAGCAGTATGTGTGGACCGGCCCTGCAGCTATCCAAGGGTTCACTGCGGGGGATCCTGAGACATTAGCTAGAGTGTCTCGAATCAGTAAGGAGCTCCTCCCTAGCCTTGACTCAATATGGAAACCAAAATCCAAATACGACCCAACGAATTTGATTGTACTACTAGTATGGAGGCATAGTAGTATGGTATCTATGCTTCCTAGGATTGATACATTTATTTTGAAATGTTTGCATATACACTAATAATAATACTAGATTCGTATTTGCCGTATTTAGCGTGTTTAATCATCATAAGGTAAAACCCTGTCCTCTGGTTTGCGTTGCATTGTGTGATGGGACTTGGGTCTTATGGTGATTACATTTTTCCAAAAGCATTGCGTTATTATACGATTTATTTACTATTGCTATGACTTTAAATTATGCACGGCAGTCCATTGGAGTAAACCCGTTCCGCGATAGCGGCGTGGTCCTTGGATTTGCCTCATTACTAGTAGTTAAATTTGTTAAGAATTCTCACACCAGTCCCACGACTGACTCGTTGTTTGTTTCCACCTTTTTGCAAACTCTGGTGCCCTCCTTTCTACACGGGCAGCCAAGTAAACAGGTTCATTCTTTGCTTGGAGTCTTTCTTTTGGAGCTGCTTATTATCTTTCTTGGATTTGCTTTCGTGGAGAGGTGATGACTTGGAGCTTGAAGACATCTATCATTTGCTGCTATTGCATTTTTCTCTTTTTATTTCTAGACATCAAACTTGTTTCATTTCACGTAGTTTTATGTTGGAGTTGGAACTTATTTCATTTTCTACAAACTTGATGTAATAATTTAGAATTCTATGATTGTGGATTTTCTGTGGTTGATGACATTATATTTCCGCTGCTATGAGGTTGTTACTCTATGAATTTCCTATGCTATGTTGTATCTGTGATCTGTATTATTGTATTTATGTTGTATTCCAAATGATTATTCCTTACTTTCATTCCGTGGAAGTTTGGGGTTATCAAAGTTGGTATTAGAGCTTTGGTTAAACTTAGCTTTGGGATATAACATATTTATAATAATTCGTTTACGTAGAATCACAATATTCTATGGCGAACATTTCATGTGAATGCATAATAGTCAGTCATTCTATCATCATCTTTTCATCCGTCCTTTCATCTTTATAATTTCTTTAAATCACCATTATAGTTGTTCTGACTCTTTCCTTGATCGTACAGAACTAACTAGAAATGAGTACCGCTGTTGCTAGAGCTGCTAGAGCTAGAAGAAGGCAAAATAATACCGAAACCGAGGAGCCCACTGTCCAACAATCACCACCAACCCATCCCTTTGATTTGGATAAAGTGGCGAAGAAGTTCAAAAACCTAGGAGGGGTGCCGTTCAAGCGTACTGAAACTGTGACACAAGCTCAAGCTTGGTTGAGGAACTGCGAAAGGATTTTTGGAGGATTGGAGCTGGAGGATCAGAGGAAAAGATTAGTGGCTTCATGGATAGTACAGGAGGAAGCTCAAAACTGGTGGGACACAGTCACGGTTGGAGGGATTGCAGACAATATGACTTGGACGAGGTTTAAGGAGCTTTTCAATGACAAATACATTCCAAGGCAGGAGGTAGAAAGACTGCATGACGAGTTCGCCAATCTGAAGCAAGGCGGCAAGACCATCTCAGAATATGTACGATGATTTGAAGACCTCTCCCGCTATACCCCTGAATTGATTCAGGATGACTTTCAGAAGAACAAGAGGTCCATAAATGGGCTTGCGAGGAAATATATTGTTAGAGTCACTGCCCACATTGACCTTTCTTTCAATAGGCTGGTGGAGTTTGCTTGTCGATATGAGGAGAATGATAGGAAGAATTCCCAACAAGACAGAGAAAGGAACTTGGCCGACAATAAAAGGAAGCAAACAGAGAAGAAGACTGAAGGAAGCAGTTCTGGAGCTGCTAAAACCCATGATAAGTCAAAGGTGCAATGCTACAACTGCCAAAAGTTTGGACACTATAGCAAGGAATGCATAAATCCGAAGAAGGCCAGAAGTGACGACACGAAAGAATGCTATAACTGCCACAAGAAGGGTCATATCAAGCCTAATTGTCCGCTGTTGAAAGGAGCGCAGGTTGCACATGTGTACGAGGGGGCCAGTGCACCATCTTCCTCCGCTCCTACTTCTTCTGAAGGAGCAGGTAAGCCTGATGTTTTAGATGGTACCATTTCTGTTAAAAACATTCATGTTACTGCTTTGTTTGATACGGGTGCATCAAGAAGTTTTATTTCTAGCAACACGGTCCAGAAACTGAAATTAAAACAAGGAAGTCTTAAAGAGCCAATTAATGTTCATAATCCTGTAGGAGGTTCTATCGTCCTTGATGTATACTGTAGGGTGCCTATTTCTTATTCTTACTTTCAGTTTCCTTTTGATTTGACCATTATGAATTTTTCCGAATTTGATATCATCCTCGGTCTTGATTGGCTAACCAAATATGACGCTGAAGTGCTATGCTCAGAAAGAGTGGTTAAGGTGAAAACAGGATTTGGGAACACTGTTACTATACCTTGCCATAGGCCAAAATCTGATAGAAAGGCGTTTTGGTCTTCCCTGGAGATCACTCCTATTTCTTTAGAAAAGATCCCCGTGGTCAAAAATTACGCGGATGTATTTGAAGAAGTAGAGAGTCTACCCCCGCGAAGAGAAATCGATTTCAGGATTGATCTCATTCCAAATTTAAGACCTGTAGTTCATGCTATCAGAAGGATGACTCCTAAAGAAAAGGAAGAATTGCAAACCCAAACTAAGCAGCTCTTGCGGAAAGGAGTCATCCGACCTAGCTTTTCTAATTGGGGTGCAGCTGTGGTGTTTGTCCCCAAATCCGACGGTACTCTAAGACTCTGTGTTGATTACCGCGATCTTAACAAACAAACATTGAAGAACAAATACCCCTTGCCCCGCATAGATGATTTAATGGACCAATTAAATGGAGCCAAGGTGTTTTCAAAGATGGACTTGGCCACAGGTTTTCACCAACTCCGCATAGCCGAAGAATGCATACCTTTGACCGCCTTCAGAGGTCCTGACATATTCTACGAATGGTTAGTGATGTCGTTCGGCCTATGCAATGCTCCAGCCTACTTTGTTGACTTGATGAATAGGGTCTTCCGTGAGGTCCTAAATAAATTCGTCCTAGTCTTCATTGATGATATTCTAATCTATTCTAAAACTAAGGAGGAGCATGAAGGGCATTTAAGGGAAGTGTTGGAGATTCTGCGAAAAAATGTTTTAAAAGAAAAGTTTTCGAAATGTACATTTTGGCATGAGGAAGTAAAATTCTTGGGACATGTAGTGTCAAAAGAAGGAATTGCTGTCGACCTAAGTAAAATTGCCACCATTCGAGATTGGAAGCAGCCCAGTACACCCACTGAAGTAAGAAGCTTCCTAGGATTTTCTGGGTATTACAGGAAGTTTGTCGAAGATTTCGCCAAGCTGTCTAGCCCATTAACAAAGCTCACCAAGAAGCATACCAAGTTCAATTGGACATCGGATTGTGAGGAGGCATTCCAAAAGCTAAAAGTGAGTTTGACCACTGCACCCGTACTAACCATCATCGATGGCAACCAAGACTTAAAAGTCTATACGGATGCTTCTCAAAGTGGTGGTCTTGGAGCAGTACTGATGCAAAGAGACAAAGTTGTTGCATATGCAAGTCGTCAATTAAAGCCGCATGAGAAAAATTATTGCGTTCATGATTTAGAATTGTTGGCTGTAGTTTTTGCTCTGAAAATTTGGAGACATTATCTCTTGGGCGAGAAGTCTGAATTATGTACAGACCATCAATCCTTGAAATATCTCTTCGACCAAAAAGATTTGAATTTAAGACAACAACGGTGGCTAGAATTTCTTGCGGCATATGATCTCGACATCTTGTATACACCGGGGAAAGCCAATGTTGTGGCAGATGCTCTCAGTAGAAAGGATGTCATTGTCGCAAGCCTCATCATTACCCCTTCCTTGATTGATAAAATCTCTGCTCTTCAAAAGGATGATGAATTCATTCAGAGAATGATTAAGAGTATTCAACAAGGTGAAAGCACAAGCTTCCAAATGGATCGAAAGGGAGTCCTTAGATTGCAAGGGCGGATCTGTGTTCCAAGTATCCCCGAGCTTATAAGGGAAGTTTTAGATGAAGGGCACAAATCAAAGCTTTGCATCCACCTAGGCATGAGCAAGATGTATCAAGATCTAAAGCGCACGTTTTGGTGGAGAAATATAAAGAGGGATATATCCATTTATGTGAGTAGATGTCGTACATGCCAACAAGTAAAGAGTGATCAACAAAAGCTTGCGGGATTGTTGCAACCATTAGAAGCTCCAGATTGGAAGTGGGACCAGATCTCCATGGATTTTATAGATGGTCTTCCTTGTACTAGGAAAGGAAATGACAGCATATGGGTGATCGTGGATCGCTTCACAAAGTCTGCTCATTTCATACCTGTTAAGTCCATTAGAACTGCTCAAAGGCGGGCACAAATCTATTTCAAAGAAATTGTCAGGCTACATGGGTAATGAAACTAAACCTTTCCTTTTCATCATAATCTGAATGAAAATTTTCATTTTCAAATTAAATGTTGATCTTTTGTTTTAAACAGAGTACCTAGTAGCATTGTTAGCCACCATGATCCTATCTTTGCTAGCAAATTTTGGGAAGCATTCCAAAATGAGTTGGGAACGAAGTTAAATCTCAGTACCGTGTATCACCCTCAGACTGACGGCCAAACTGAGTGGGTGAATCGTGTTCTTGAAGATCTATTGCGAGCTTGCATACTCGATTTTGGAGGTTCTTGGGAGGATCACTTGCATTTAGTTGAATTCTCATATAACAATAGCTATCAAGCAAGTTTTAAAATGTCTCCATTTGAAGCCTTATATGGTAGGCCATGTAGATCGCCAGCATGTCGGGTTGAAAAAGGAAATCGGCTTGTATTGGGTCCAGACATGGTCCGAGAAGCTTCAAACAAAGTTGATTTCATTAAGAAGCGATTATTGGCTGCCCAAAGTAGACAAAAGAGCTATGCAGTTGTGAGAAGGAGAGAGTTGGCTTTTGAAGTGGGTGACTATGTCTATTTGAAAGTTGCTCCAATGCGAGGTGTAATCCGTTTTGGAAAGACAGGAAAATTAGCACCTAAATTCATCGGCCCCTTCCCTATTCTTGAGAAGATTGGCACCCTAGGTTACATAATTCAGATGCCCGACTGGTTGCCTAGAGTGCACGATGTATTCCATGTATCTCAACTTCGAAGGCATGTACATGATCCGGATCTAGTTGTGGAGGAAGCAGCACAGCAAGATTTGGAGATTACCCCAAGACTTGCAGTGAGAAGGGAACCCCTGAAAATTATTGGCAAGGAGACTAGGAAGCTGAGAAATAAAAGTATCAACCTAGTCAAGGTGCATTGGAGCGGTGATCCTAGAGACTGCACTTGGGAAACCGAGGAAAGTATCAAACAACCCTACCCCAAATGCAGAGTGGATATCTCCGATTAGATTTTATTTTGAGGTACGCTTAAAAATATTTCGCATTCTCTGTATTGGTTCCCACCCTTCTATTCTTCCCTTTTTCTTTTCGAGGACGAAAAGTTCTTAAGCGGAGGAGATTGTAACAACCCGGAATTTGGGGCCAATTTAAAATTTTCATTTTAGAGATTTTAAAGGTATTTGAATAGTTGAAATGAATTATTTTAAATAAAAATGACTAGAAATTTATTTTGATTGAATTTAATGCGAATATATTTAATTTAATTATAATAGGAATTAGAAAAAGGATGGTAGTTTAAAAAGTCAAACCTGAACTTTGACTGACTGCACAGAATGCAGAATAAACAGGATTTTGGTGAAACGAAAAATATTTAAATCTGTTAATGAATATCTTTCTAACGAATCTGAAAAATCGAAGTTTCATAGCAGGAATCAAAAGTTATGGCCAAATGAATTTTCAGAAAGGTCGCTATAGAGAATATATCGCCCTTGAAAATAGACATTTTTCAAACGATCACAGAATTCGACGAAATTAGTTTTGTTAGGACCGTATCATCAAAACATAGCCAAAAATAATTTTTCCGGATTTTTCCGACTTCGTATGTAACGCCGGTAAAATTATAAAGTACGTTCGAATTAAAATAAGTGATTTATTTTTAAAAATAAATGAAACATGCTATTAACTTTGGAATTGGATTCCGGCACTAGCGCCATCGCGTTCAGAAGACGTCAAAACATATTGTTCGACAGTCGTTCGGGTCCGTATGGAAATTGTATGGAAAAACCCTAATTTTGGGATTAATTAAATAAAAAATTAAAAAGAATATACGCCCATATACTGTATAAATACGGACCATTACCCATCGTCTTCTTCCCGATTGTTCAGCCGCCACTTAACCCATTCCTTTCAGAATTTCAAACTCTGATTCCTCCCAATCCATGGAGAATTACCGTATGCCCCTTTGGACTTTTTCGAAGTACTTCGCGAGCTCTTCCATCTCAGACAAGAATCACCTCCCCTCGTGGCCTGTAGCTCTCGAATCGTGCTCCCGAACCCGCGACCTTCCTTGCCAAGCCACGTTTCGCCACCACACCTCCCCCTACTCCTGGCGTGGATGCGCCTCCCCTAGGCCTTCCATCTCCGACAAATGGCGCCTCAATCCATTCACCGTAGCTCGAGATATTTAGATTCAAAATTCTGAACAAAACTGAAATTATAAAGGTAAAATTCAACTCAGCTTTGCGACACTTTTAATCGTTACAGTGACAGTTGTTAAAAGTCAGTATTGTTCAAAAATTGATAACTAATTCATACGGACTCCGAATCTGAAAATTTCAGATCCGACGGGACCGAGACGACGAATTGGCTTTGCTGAGATGGATTGGAACGAATTTTGAATTTATTTGGCATTTTAAAATCTTATCCAATCAAGGTGAGAATTCAATTCATTTAATTATTGTTCTGCATTACGTGAAGTTTGAATGGATAAAAATGAATAGATCTGCGATTGTTGTCATTCTAAGTAATGGATCTAAATTGTTTGCGATGTTATGATATTAGATTTGCAAGTTTAAGTGTAAGATCTGAGTTTGGTGATTCATTTGTTTATCTTGTAAATCATGGTTGGTTGATATTCACTAACCATATGTTATTAATTCTAATTTATCCCTGTATTATTTAAAATATTGTTGTGGTAGGATTGGACACGAAATATTGGACAAGAAATATTGGACATAAAAGTTGATGAAATTTACATTTTATTATGTAATTAAAAGTAGATTTACATCGTTAAATAATAATTACATTTTTTTATGTAATTAGGATGGTTGATTTACATTGTGAAAAATTAGAATTACATTTTATTATGTAATTAAAAGTAGATTTACATCGTTAAATAATAATTACATTTTTTATGTAATTAGGATGAATGATTTACATTGTGAAAAATTAGAATTACATCTTTTTTCATATGTAATTAAAGTTAGGATTTACATCGTAATTAAAATTTACAATTTTTATATGTTTGGCGATGAAATAAAATTTACATTTTTATTAATGTAAATATAATAAGGAATTTTCACCGTAGGAAAATTTACATTTTTATTAATACAAATATAGTAGGAATTTACACCGTATGATAAAAATTACATTTTTCTATGTAATTAAAATATGCATTTGCACCGTAAGATAAAAATTATATTTTTCTATGTAATTAAAATATGCATTTGCACCGTTTGATAAAAATTACATTTTTCTATGTAATTAAAATAAGCATTTGCACCGTAGTATAAAAATTACATTTTTCTATGTAATAAAAATATGCATTTACACTGCATGATAAAAATTACATTTTTCTATGTAATTAAAATATGCATTTACACCGTATGATAAAAATTACATTTTTCTATGTAATTAAAATGTGAATTTACACCGTATGATAAAAATTACATTTTTCTATGTAATTAAAATGTGAAATTACACCGTATGAAAAAAATTACATTTTTCTATGTAATTAAAATATGCATTTGCACCGTATGATAAAAATTACATTTTTCTATGTAATTAAAATATACATTTGCACCGTATGATAAAAATCACATTTCTCTATGTAATTAAAATATGCATTTGCACCGTAGTATAAAAATTATATTTTTCTATGTAATTAAAATATGCATTTACACCGTATGATAAAAATTACATTTTTCTATGTAATTAAAATGTGAATTTACACCGTATGATAAAAATTACATTTTTCTATGTAATTAAAATGAGAATTAGCATTGAAATTAAAAATTACATTTTCATAATGTAACATATGATGAGATTTTGCATTGTAATTAAAAATCATATTTTTATAATGTAAATAGAAAGTAGAGTTTGCATTGTAATTAAATTTACATTTTTATATGTAAATTTAGAATCGAATACACACTGCAAATAAAAGTTACATTTTTTTATTATGTAATTAAGTTGAGAATGTACATTGAAGTTGAAATTTACATTTCTATATGTAATTTAAAAGTAGGATTTTGCAATGTATCAAAATTTACATTTTTACATGTAAGTAGAAAATGGAAATTAAATTTACCTTTTTACATGAAAATGAAGAGGATGGAATTTACATTTTCAATGTAAGTAAAGAATGAATTTAGGATGCTGTAATATTATCTTCATTTTCAAATGAATAAAAATTTAATAAGGTTCGGTAGTTGTTAGAGCGTTGTTTAAATCAAACGACGTTATTACGATGAAACGATTATATATATATAAATATAATTAAAATTAAACGAATGGAGCGTGGTAGTTCGCGTTTTGAAATCGTACCTTCAAACGACTATACAACAAGATCTGACCGTCAGATTTTCGTGAAACTGAAACCATTAGGACCGCCTTGGAAAAATCTTTCCAACGATATATATTACGTTAGGATCCTACGATTAGATTCTGAGAAATGTAAAAATCAAAATTGGTTGAATGCAGCGCCATAGTCGCCCATTGACTCAAGACGTCGTTATATAAAAATTTAATTATTTTAAATAATTAAAATAGGAAGTAATCATTATAAAGTGATACGATGGATTTTAAATATATATATATGTATCCGAGGTTTATTTGGAAAGTCCGAGTTCTCTCATTCCAAATAATCAAACGACGTTAATTGAAGTATGAAGATGGCGTATGAAGACCGTAAATCTTCCCTCGAATGGACAACGATCGAGGCCCTGATTTGACTTGCTCCCAATTCAAGGGTCATGGTCATTGCCCAAACGTACGTGTTGATTTCACGGGTTTGGTTTTCGCTCAGACCCAGAGCATGAGCTAATAAACGGATTGTGAGTCTGACATCGTACTCCATTAAATATCATGTTATTAATCTTCTGTCGAATGTATGGATGTTTGGTGGCGGAGAATTTATTCTCTTGCTTAACACCCATTCATATATTTCGGCAAAGGATTGGTAGTGCGATATGAAGTGATGATGTGGCATGCTAAGATGCATATGATCAAGGCTTTGTTGAGAAGCAGGCCTTGTGGGACGAACAAAGCATAGCCTGTTTAGGCATAGCTTTATGTATAGCGTGACTTCGCGAGCCTCACACATCGGCGAAGTCTAAAACGGGAGAAGGGAACGCAAGGAGAGCAACACGTTTCTTTCTAGCTAGAAGTGGTGATTGGGCTTTAACACGGCCCGACATTTTACTTATGTGGATGATGGAATGAGGCGCCTCGGATGATAGGTCCTATAGGATCGCGAAACGTGTGTTCAGGAATTGCCAATCCACGAAGCTGTATGTATGGACCGGCCCTGCAGCTATCCAAGGGTTCACTGCGGGGGATCCTGAGACATTAGCTAGAGTGTCTCGAATAGGTAAGGAGCTCCTCCCTAGCCTTGACTCAAGATGGAAACCAAAATCCAAATACGACCCAACGAATTTGATTGTACTACTAGTATGGAGGCATAGTAGTATGGTATCTATGCTTCCTAGGATTGATACATTTATTTTGAAATGTTCGCATATACACTAATGATAAAACTACATTCGTATTTGCCGTATTTAGCATGTTTAATGATCATAAGGTAAAACCCTATCCTCTGGTTTGCGTTGCATTGTGTGATGGGACTTGGGTCATATGGTGATTCCATTTTTCCAAAAGCATTGCGTTATTATATGATTTATTTACTGTTTCTATGACACTTTAAATTATGCACAGCAGTCCATTGGAATAAACCCGTTCCGTGATAACGGCGCGGTCCTTGGATTTTCCTCATTACTAGTAGTTAAATTTGTTAAGAATTCTCACACCAGTCCCACGACTGACCCGTTGTTTGTTTCCACCTTTTTGCAAACTCGGGTGCCCTCCTTTCTACATGGGCAGCCAAGTAAACAGGTTCATTCTTAGCTTGGAGTCTTTCCTTTGGAGCTGCTTATTATCTTTCTTGGATTTGCTTTCGTGGAGAGGTGATGACTTGGAGCTTGAAGACATCTATCATTTTCTACTATTGCATTTTTCTGTTTTTAATTCCAGACATCAAACTTGTTTCATTTCACATAGTTTTATGTTGGAGTTGGAACTTATTTCATTTTCTGCAAACTTGATGTAATAATTTAGAATTATGTGACTGTGGATTTTCTGTGGTTGATGACATTATATTTCCGCTGCTATGATGTTGTTACTCTATGAATTTCCTATGCTATGTTGTATCTGTGATCTGTATTATTGTATTTATGTTGTATTCCAAATGATTATTCCTTACTTTCATTCCGTGGAAGTTTGGGGTCATCACAGAACTTGTTAAAATAACATTTCGTTTCCATTTCATTCACTTTTAAGCCTACATACTTCTCCAAAGATACAAATATACTTACAATCGCAATGGCTGCTTCTTTATTAGACCTTATGCTTATTATCAAATCATCTACATATAGTAAGTGGCTAATAACAGGGTGGAAGTAAAATATAGGTTTTATCTCTTTTTTAAAACATGCAATCTCCATCTGCATACTTTAAATATATATATATATATATACATATTTACTTATATATCGTAAATCTTTTGAAAATCTTTTTTCAAAATAACAAGTACGCCTCTTATATGCATATTTTCCCTATAATCGGGTAACCTATGCTCTGATACCAAATGTAACAATCCTCTCGGAATGGGCCTAAATTTTGATCCATAAAGGCCAATCAAAACATAATGTCATTCTAAATGGATTGTCGGTTCCTATAAGGAAATGGTATAACAGATATAACAAAGCATACTAAAGAAAAATCAGAATCTCACACAGTGGAAGGGATAAAATATAATAACTTAAAATAGATGTACCTTTAGTTTAAACCATCATAAATATTAATTGCAACGATTCTCATGCAATAATAAGTATATCAACATCAATTACCCTAACATAATAATATTGTCATAATGTTTAATAACTATGGAACCTCCATCATTTGGCTCCATCTCCAAAGTATCATTGATCCAAGCGTTCCCACCTACCGTCATGTTTATATGTTAAGAGGAGGGAGGATGGAACGTAAAGTTCTGGTGATTGAAAATTATATGTGTTTAAAGGCTATACTCTTGATTTTGCAGGTAATATACTTCAAAGTATGTCTACCTAAACACATAAGAACACACATACAAATAAATATTTTAATTAATGAGGTGGATGTCCGAGTCAATCGCTTAAGACCTTCATTAAAACATTTAGGGTGAAGACCCAACGAGGTGGATATTCTCGGTCACTTAAGGCCCATTCTAGTATGTTTATTAATGGTGGAATGTTATGATCTCTTATGACCCTAAGGCAAACCCTAGCCACTTAAAAACCCCATCCTAGCAAATCAATGCCCTTATAGATACATTCTTACAAGTAATGTGAGAAGTAGTATCTCGCTGCTTAATACCAGTTTAGGGTAGGTCTGCATATATCCATTTAAGAACCCTTCGGCAGATGCCTCATGTTACTACTTAACTGATATTACAGTAGAACACCTATGCTACTTAAGATTTCCCTTAAATAGTTTGTTAATTAAATAACACGATACATCCCATGTATACCAAATTTGTCCCTTGTTGGCACTCACTATACTCCAAGAGGAAGTGGACATTTCGGTAAACTACCCTACTCCGTTATCGCCATAACCAAACCACTTTTTAGAGAAGGAGGAACCATAGACCAACTTCAAATCTAATTAGGGAGAGTCATGTGACTTTGGTCCAAATCCAAGGAATAAACCTTCGAAATGGTCCTAGTATTTGACCAATTTAGACCCAAACTGGAAAAGAAGATAGTCAACCAATTAAGACCTTCTCAAGGCATAGTAAGCCTACCTATTTACACACGTAATAGGTATATACAACACACATAATAGGTATATATACATACACTAGAACTCTCACATTAAACTGTCTACTTGTAGATGCTGGATATGTCGGGCGGTTCCGGGCAAGCTTCTACTACAAGCGGATTTAACCTCGTGTCATGGTATACTAAGTTAAATGGCCCACGACACCCAGACGTATCGCATTAGCCAAACTCACTTGTGTTTGCTAGATTTGCCGGTTGGTTCTCGGCAGAGTTCTACCACAAATGATGTCTAACATCATGTTTGTGTGTCATTATTTAATATAAATATATATACATATATATATATATATATAAGTTTATACGCACACATGCAACAATTCATATAGGGACATTTCAAAGTTCTAACCTTACTGTAATGTATTTATTACGTCATTATTATGTTTGATCACGTTGATTATGCTATATAAATATAATATTTAATAAGTACTATAATGTTAAATTTCCATTCGAATGAAGAATTTTTTTTAATGGTGTAAATTGTTAATCTGGTTCACGTTAAAGGTATAAAAGCCTAATTACCACATCAAACTACTAAATTCATGGCATAATTAACAATAGCATCAAATGGGAAAATACAATATAACTAACCAAACTTGTATCCTTGGTTTGTTAGAACAATTTTGGTAATGAAATAGGAATAAGGTGTTAATTACATACATACATATTTAACATATATAAATATATATATATACACACACACATATGAATATACATAAACCTTTATTTGATCCAATTTACCCTTTTCCTATGTTGCACATAAAAACATTAACATTAGTTATTTCAAATCTGAATATGTTCAAATTATCCAATTTAAATGGATATCTAAACCTATTCAAATAATAATATCAAACCAAATCTTAATATTTTTACATCACAAACACTTTTTAATTTAAAAAGGTAAATCCAATTAAACAAAAGTAATTCACTAAATGATTCTTTATACATAACCAAACAATTCATGAACTAGAAATATTGATTGACAAATTTGCGATATATACAAAATAGGAGATTTGAGGGGTTTTAAAATATGATGTTATCTTGAAAACCAAACCTCCTTAGGCATACAAATCAATATAAAATCTGCAAAATGTAGATATTAGCCTAAACAAGTATTATTTCCACTCATAGAGATTTTAGAGAAAAGAGATAATACCGATTTGAATGTTGGAATCGTTGTTCCTCGATTCTACTACAGATCGAGATAAGAGAATCATATAGATTTGAATCTCATTTATAAATTAATGTAATTCTAGAATATAAACTAAATAGAATTAGATTAGAAAGGAAATAGGTTAGGGGTAGAAGAAGAAACCTAAATTCTTGGAATGTCAGCAGTAGAATGGAGGCACAGAGAATGCGAGGGTTTAGAGATTAGAGAGGTGATTTAGTTGGTACTTATAGGTGTGTAAATGAATAGAAACCATTCGATTAACATAGGTTTAATCTAGGCTATCCATTTTATATAAAACCAGCCTAAAACACCAGGTAAACCTGCCTCATTGGGCTCTGGCCGCACTAGGTGGTCGACTCCCTCCTTAGAAGGGTGGCCGACTAGCGGTTGACGCCCCTTCTAGGGGGGTGGTCGGCCTCCTGGTCACGAAAATGGCCAGTGGCCTGCGTTGATTGCTAAGAAGATATTTTATTAAACGTTATTTATATTTATTTATATTTATTTATATCTTGGCATTTAAACAATATTCTTATCCCCAATCGTATGTATATATATACATAATTTTAAGTTGAATGGATTATTCTAATAAATCATTAATTAATTTTTTTATTCCTTATATTTATACCACAAATTCAAATTTCAAACGTTCTTGCATATATATCAACGTACAAATTTTTTAAATGTAAAACCTTCATATAGACTCTAATTTAAACGTATTATATATGAAATTGGACCAGAATTTCGCCATGAATGCAACTACGATATTTTTGTGGCCAAATTCCTATTGTAAAACCCCATTTTCCAACCCATTAATATATTATTATTTTATTGTTGATTTTCATTGCTAATTATTATTTATTTTAACTTAGATTATCTTAAGTCTATCTTGGTATATCTTTACGAGGTGTTATAGTTGCTTACGGTTGGGTGTTGACTATAGAGACCTTAATAAGGAAACCCTTAAGAACAAAAAACCTTTTCCTCGAATAGATGACATATTCAACCAATTGAGCTGTGCCCTATTTTTCTCAAAAGTTGATTTGGCCATAGGTTTTCATCAACTTAGAATTGTCGAAGATCATATCCATTTGACTGCCTTAGAGGACCTGATATTTTTCACGAATGGTTAGTAATGTCTTTCGGATTGACTAATGCCCCCGCTTATTTCATGGACCTAATGACCAAAGTATTTCGGAAATTATTGAATAAATTCGTATTGTTTTTCATCAATGATATTCTTGTCTACTCAAAAATCAAAGAGGATTATATAGAGCATTTGAGGATTGGTTTGGAAATAATAAGGAGAAATGTTCTTAAAGAAAAACTTTCCAAATTTCATTTTTGGGAGAAAGAAGTCAAGTTTCTTGGACATATTGTATCTAAAAAAAGAATCTTAGTGGACCCAGGAGAGATATCTTCAATTCGGGATTGGAGGTGACCCTCAACCCTAAGAGACATCCGAAGTTTCTTAGGATTAGACGGATATTACAGGAAGTTTGTTCAAGATTTTTTTAAGATAGCCTCACCATTGACAAAGTTGATAATGAAGAATGCAAAATTTGTCTTGTCCTTCAAGTCTGAAGATGCTTTTATAGAGTTAAAAAAAGGTTAACTATGGCCCTAGTCTTAGCTATTATTGATGGAAATAAAGGATTATCCATTTATACTGATGCTTGTAAAGGAGTTGGTGCAGTTTTGATGCAAGAAGGAAGAATAATTGCTTAAGCAAAAAGACATATAAGGCCACACAAAAAGAATTATTCGACTCATGACTTAGAGCTATTAGCAGTAATATTAGCTTTAATGATATGGAGATACTATCTTCTAGGAGAGAAGTTTGAATTATTCACGGAACCCAAGTCTCTGAAATATGTGTTCACTCGAAAAGATTTGAGATTAAGGCATCAACGTTTTTCGGAATTTCTAGCCTCTTACAATCTGGATATTCAATACACTCCAAGAAAAGCCAACATAGTCCTCGATGCGTCAAGCCGGAAGCTAGCTGTCATTGCTTACCCACTCGTCACTCTAACTCTCATAGAGAAAATTGCAAGCAAGTAAAGTAAAGACACATTTCCATAAATAATTACTAAAAGTATTTGACAAGATGAAAGTCCTGGTTTTGAAATCAATGATAAAGGTATTCAAAGGTTGAAAGGGAGAATCTGTATCCCAAACATTAAAGAACTCCAGAAGGAAGTATTGGATAAGTGACACAAGTCGAAATTCAATATCCTCCCATGAGTTAACAAGATGATCGTGATATTAAACATACTTTCTGGTTGAAAACAATGAAGAGGGGAATATACGCTACTTGCCAACAAATTAAAAGTGATCTGCAAAAAACCGCAAGATTGCTTCGGCCCTTGAAAATACCATAGTGGAAGTAGAACCAAGTTTCAGCGGATTTCATCGATGGGTTACCTCGTATTCGCAGAGAGAATGAAGGTATATCGTTTATTGTGGATCGTTTAACTAAGAGTTCCCATTTCATCCCAGTACAATCATCGAGAACCGCTACAACCCTAACATAATTATATATAAAAGAGATAGTTAGATTGCATGGGATACGGAGCAGTATAGAGAGCAATCGAGATCCAATCTTCACCTGTTGTTTTTGGGAAGCTTTCCAGATCTCCTTAGGAACTAAACTAAATTTCAGCACTACATATCATCCGTTGTCATACGGACAAATGGAAAGAGTTAACCAGACACTGGAGGATATTTTACGAGCGTGTATCCTTAATTTTGGAGGATCGTTGGAAAGTCATTTCCCTTTGACTGAGTTTTCTTATAACAACAATTATGAAGCAAGCATTAAGATGGCACCTTCAGAAGCACAGTATGGTCATCCCTGCAGATCACCTGCTTGTTGGATAGAGTCTGAATATAGACTTGTTCTTGTACCCGATATGATCAAAGAGGCCATAGAGAAAGTTGATTTGATTAAAAAGAAGTTGAAAATAGCCCAGTATCGACAAAATAATTACGTCGATCGTAGAAGAAGAGCTTTGGAATTCACCATTAGAGACTCGGTATTTTTGAAAGTTTCTCCAACGCGTGGAGTTATAAGGTTTAGAAAGATAGGAAAACTAGCACCACAATATATTGGGCCGTTTCCTATTTTGGAAAGGATTGGACCTTTGGCTTATAGAGTTCAGCTACTCGTATGGCTATCTAGAATACATGATGTTTTCCATGTATCTGGTCTATGGAAGTATGTGCATGATTCATACAACATCGTTGAAGAGGCTACTCAGCAAGACTAAGAGATTACACCCAACTTAGTAATTGAATGAGTTCCTATCAGGTTTATTTATCATGATGAAAAGATATCGAGGAACAAAATTGTAAAGCTTGTCAAGGTACACTGGAGTGGTGATCCAAAATATTATAGCTGGGAAACTAGGAAGCATATGCAGAAGTTTTATCCCAGATGTCATGTGGATATCTAACTCCTTAGTAAATATATCTCCTTTATCTATTTCTTTTTTCTATTCCATTCTTGTTTAATTTCGAGGATGAAATTTCTTTAAGGAGGGGAGAATGTAACATCCCAGGATTTTTATCAAACTTTTGTCAACTTTTAAGGAATTTTGTCACTTTAAAAACAAATATTATAATTTACAATACTCAATTTGAATTTAATTTAAAAATAAATATGAACTTGAGTTTTAATAAAGAATAATAAGCTTTAATCGACTAATAACAATCTTAAGATTTGTTCGCACCATTTGTCCTTTGATCGGAATTGTCAAACATTGGCTTAGGTTTGTTAGATAGAAAAAATTAGCAACATAACACTTGAAACACTTAGGAAATGTGACAAAAAGGTGTCACAAATCCCTTAGGAATACCAAACGTTCCTAAAACACATTAATTTGGTTTCACCATCCATGGTTTTGCTTTACCAATTATGGTTTTGACAAAATCATGTGCCAAGCCCATGGTCTTCTCTCTTGCACATTTACCTCCTTACCCTTTCTTTCTATATAAACCACTTAAACCCTTCCATTTCATTCATACCTCCTTCTTTCTTTCTACCTTCTCCTTCTTCTTAGTGGCCATGGCTTCCATAGCCTAGAGTCCCTCCATTTTCCTCCTTCATTTCCTCCTACTTTTGGCTTACATTAGCCACATCCTTCACGCCTCCTCTCTCCCCCATCCACGTCCCCCCTCCAACCACGACCCCCTACCCCATACTTCTAATGCCCCCTAGCACCCCATCCTTGCACCTACAACCCCTTGGGATCCTCCTCCTACATACATATAATTCTATATTTATATATTATATATATATATAATTATTGAAGAAACGTTCAGTCCATGATAGTTTCAGTAGGTTAGAGCTCCTACAATAAAAGTCTAGTGGAGTGGAAACCAAAGGTGAGAAACTCGACATTTATATTTGTTGATTTTGGAAGTTATGATAATGGTTATGAATGTGTGGTTAATTATCTAATAATTAAAGCACAAGCATTTATTTACTATACATATACATATATATATATATATATTACTGTGGTATATATGTTGTGATGGATTAATGGATGCTATGGATATTTATATGGTTATTAGTAGTGATAATACATTCATTGCACATGTTACACCCACTTAAATGGAAATATATGGGCATTGAATAAGCCTCGGATAATATAAATGAATATTTTATTCATTAAAATAATGGGTAAAAATAAAAGTAGGAAACTTGAATCCAAAAAGGTTTGAAAATGAAATTAAGGTATTTATGAAAAACTTTTTAAAAGGTGAAAATTTATTTAAAAATTATTTCAAATATAAATGACATGTTTAAATTTGAAATTGATTTTGAGTAGTAAATTCAAAATTTGAAGTTTGGTTTGGTATATCAATGTGGGGGTAAACTCAAATCAATTATTGAAATAGTCTTATATAATATTAAATTTGATTTCAAGAAAGTTTGGGTTTCAAAAGAGTAATTTAAAAAAAATTATTAACTAAATAATATAATATTCTTTAAAAATAAGTATTTAAATTTTAAGTCAAAATTTGGAATATTGATTTGAAATTGCCTTATATATGTTTTAAAAGGATTTATAAACTATTTCAAAGTAAATTAGAGTAATTTTTATATAAAATTATAATATGGACAAAATAGAGCTAATCGCGCTACGGTAGTTCGCTAATTTCTACTTTACACTTCAAACAGTTATATCGTACATGTTTTGAATCAGATTTATCTAAAAGAAACATTTTTTAATTAATAATAGATTTCATATGAAAATGAAATTTTCAAATTTCGATGAAACAGTTTTCAAGTTATGTCCAAATCAATTTTGAATAAAAATCTTGGTAGTGCAGTTTAGTGGCCAAAATTGAAAATCGATTGAAACAACTATTTAAAAATTATTAAAAATAGGGAAAAAATTGATATATCATAGTAAATGATTTTAATGAGGTTTGGATCAAAATTATGAAGATTTGAAGTGGTTTAAAAAAATAGTAAAATTGGATGTTTTGGAATACCCTTTAGTAACACTTTTGAACGCTATTATCAATAAAAGGTTTGAAACTTAATAATTATCTTCTAAACCTTGGGAAATGATTTCAAATTAATAATGAAGTATTTAAATTTGGGTTTAAGCTGAGACTTAATTAAAGACCCTATATATCTATATGTTTTTAAATAGCGGTTGCTATTTGAAATGTCCGGGATCAGAACTTATGCCTGAAGACCATTCTAAATAAGAATACGACATAATTGAGAAATAAAAGATATTAGAATATGGTGTTAAAGACCGTAAATCTTCGCATCGAAAGGACTTCATATTGACTTTCTCTTTATTGGGTTGCTCTAGTATTGAGATTTTATTTAGTAGCATGTCCGTATGTATTTGGAAAATTTCCAAAATTGCAAGGGCTTCTCTTCTTTATTGGATGAGAAATAAAGTGCCTTCAGATTCGTATAGACTCGGAATGGACTTGTATGGACGTTTGTTTGACATTGTATTTTGTGATATACTAATTAACCTTTACTAAACATATTTTTGTTCATAGCGGAGAGGTTGTCTCTTATCCTAATACCCTTCTTTGAGACGTATGAGGTAAAATGTGATATGGTTAGTAATTATCAGTCGTATACTATGAAATGACAGTGTGGCATAATAAGTAATTGTGTTATTGGTGATCAGAGCATGGCTTAGTTCAAGCACATATTTGCATAACGAGACTTCGACAAGCCTTACACCTCGAAAAATGGCCAAAACAAGAAAGATGCAGTAAGTTTTTGAGTTATCATCTCCTTTTAGATAATAATTGTACCATGGTATGGAGCCTAGATATAACTTATGTGGAAAATTATAGTTTTTTGTTGTTGTTGTTGATGTTGCGGGGACCCAATTTAAGGTTGGTAACGATCGGGAGATGATATACTTAGGCGTGATCCAATTAAGAGAGATCTTGGCCTTCTGCTGGTAGATAACTTGAGTTGTTCTCGGGACATCCCTTTAGAAATATACCCATTAGTAAAGAAGTTTCTTATCCTGGTATTTTGTTGGAAATCCATTCTCTACTACGAGTTTGTATGGTTTTAATTGTAAACCTATATGTCAACATAACATATGGTATCTATGTCGGCTAAGATTGATACATTTATTTGCGAAAGTGATTTCCATACTATGTACTAATAATAATATCAAATGATTTTCGCGTATCAAGCACGTTTGGTTATCATAAGAAGAATCCTCGCCCGTGTCTATGTTTACATTGTGTGTGCGCCGCAAGACCTTATAGTAGGTTCATTTTTCCAAAGCATTGCGGGCATTATTACACATAACAAATATATTGAGTTCCTCACACCAGTCCCATGACTGGCTGGAGTTTGTCTTTTTTTCCCTTTAAACTCTGGATATCCATATTTTGTATATGGACAACCTAAGAGTTTGGTTTGTATCAGTGTTCTGGAGCTTGTAGTTTGGATCTTTCTGTAGAGCATCCTTTTGTGGAGCAGCTTTAGCTTTTGTGGAGTATTTTTTGGATCTTTGAGGTGAAGACGGAGTATGTTTTAGATTCACTCTCTTTAGTTTATTTTTCACTTTTACTTTTGTATCCAGTAGTTCATGTATATGGATATGTACGTTACTCTAATGTTGTTGATGTACCCTGATGTATCTCATATTATATAATGAGAAGCTATTTTATTCCATAATGATTGTTTTTTGATGTGTTATAACCCCAAAGGATTAGGAATCTGGCGTTTGAATCTCAAACATATGATGCTTCAGTTTTGTCAAATGCCGATCTTTAAAGGTAAAAATTCCGGGTCATTACGAATAAGCTATATAAAGGTTGTAAATAAAAGTAAAGAACACAAGGATTTTTTATACTGGTTCGGAGCACCGTCTTACATCTAGCTCCTAAGATATACCCTTAGGCCTTTTACTATATGTGACAACAAGGAATTTCGCTCAATCCGAATCAGTCGCTAAACCGATCTAGACCGTTCGAAACACCTGATTGTTTCGAGAACAAGCCACAACAGAACGCACACGGGAGAACATTTCATTGCATATTACAACAATTCCATCAGATTACAAGAATATACAGAGTATAAAGGAACAAATATTACACAGAAATATCAGAGATTACAATACATTACATAGCAGCGGAAAATAATACAATACACAACTAGAAGATATATACGGATACAAAGCTTTCTGGATATCATTCCAGCTGTAAACCAGGATCCTGTGAATATAAATCTGCAAAACCAAAACTACTAGCTGCCCGTATCGAAAATAAGGGCACTCAAAGTTTAGGTTAAAACAATAAACTCTAGGTCAATCATGGGACTGGTGTGAGAACTAAAACAGTTATAAATCTTTATTTTTAAAGTTAGGTAAACCATGGGACCACGCCGTATAACACGGAACGGGTTTCCTCCCATGAATACTAGAGCATAAAACAACAGCGCAATGCAAAATAAAGAAAAATGAAGCTATTATAAGACCCAGGTCCCATCACACAATGCAACATAAACCAGAGGATAGGGTTTTACCTTATAATAGCCAAAGAATGCTTGATACATTAAAACAAATCTTTTATTATTGCTATAAGTGAAGAAATCAATTTCAAATCATAAGTACCAATCCTAGGCGGCATGAATGCCCCATACCACTATGTCGCCATATATAGGTTATACAATCAAAATCGCAAAGTCACGTATTTGGAAATTGGGTTTCCATCTATGAACCGAGGCAAAAGATGTCCTCTACTGATTCGAGACGCTCTAGCCCGTGTCTCAGGATCAGAGCTCGAGTGACCCTTAGGAGCCACATGGCCGGTCCATCGATGTGGATTAAAATTCCTGAACACTACGTTTCCCCACCCTTTGGGGTGTCAATGAGTCCAATGACTCCATCGGTCCCGGATCGACCAATATATCTGAGGCGCCTCGCAACAGCAACAACCACACAGGTGAAAATAATATAAATGTCAGGGCTGGTAGGTCACTGACACCACCCTAGCTAGAAAGAAACGCATGCCCTCCCTGGATCCTTCTCCCGTTTTTAGTTCACAACCGGGGTGTGAGGCTCGCGAATCAGCGTTACACAAAGCTATGCCACACAGGCCTTGCTTTGATCATCATCCACAAGACTTTGCCTTTCAACAGAAGCCTTGATCAATTGCCACTTAGGCATGCCACACAGGCAATTCACTCCATGTGATTGGTATCCATCAATATATAACCCTGAGCTCGTACGTCTCAGGGAAGGGCGTTAAGCAAGAGAATAAATTCTCCGCCGCCAAACTGATATATATTTAATAGAAATCAATCACATAGACTAAAATCCAATGTCAGACACACAGTCCATTTACAAGTCCGTTCTGGGTCTAAACGAAACCGGAGGCACCTAGTACCCCGCATATCCATCGATCTCCAAGTACGTCTGGACGATCACCAACTGTTTCCATCCTCTTGGGTGTACAGCCCAATCAAGATCATCAGTAATTACCCAAACGACGTGAAGACCTCCGGTCTTCAACCACCGTCTTCATCTTCGACACCACGTCGAAACAATTATTCAAAATGGGATAAACCCGGTCTTTCTGAATAACTCGTGTATATATTAAACTAGTGTTACAAAAACACAACATACGCCTCATTCCAATTCAGAATATTCTTTTTATTCAAATATTCTTATATTTTGGGAAAGGTTCCCATTAATTTTATCAAAGATAAACTCTTTTAAATTTATTCTTTAATCTTCTTTTGAATATCAATTCAAACTAGTCGGGATTAGTGAACCACACCGAAGTAATCATTTATTTTATTCCCCAATCCCAACCTATTCATCCCATGAAGTAAAACTGGTAATATTTCATATCTAACACCACGGTGTTATCGGTAAATTCAATTACCATTTCACGTTCAAATCTAATTAAAGATTTAACTATCGCCTGGAGCAAAACTGGTGATACTCCATTCTCGATCATTTCAATCGAATTAAAGATTCATTAAAACTCCACTTAATTTTAATCTTCACAGAAATCAATATCCTATCTTTAATTGGGTTAAAGAACCAATGTCATTTAAAACACGGCCTACAATAAACCCGAAATCACATTCATTAATTATCGGGTTAAAGAACAAGTGTTATTTAAAACACTGTTCACGATAAACCCAAAAATCAATATCAATTCAATTAAATATTATTTAATTGGTACACTTCTGTAACACCCCACCTCCGCTAGGGTCACTCACAAAGGGAATGCACTAGTTTTGGAGGGGTATTATCGAGATAACATCATAGAATTATCACAAGACAGAACATAAATAAATAATTAAGTAAACAGCGGAAGAATTTATGAGCAAAGTAGAACTTCATTTTATTCCAAAGTAAACCATGTCTCTTACAAACATTTCAAATAACTTCATTACAACTGTCTTGTAATAATAGCCAAAGAAGCAATAACTTAAAACAGAAAAACAGCTTATTCCCCAAGTGCAATAAAACGGAGCAGCCATTGCAAACCATACATGCTGAGCCAAAGCAAGTGATATCCAAGCTAAGAGCTAGTGTTTCCTCCCTGAGAACCTTGGGGGGGGGGGAACGGAAGAAAAAGAGGCAAAAGTAAAAGGGTCAGTCATAAAGACTGAGTAAGTCCTAGTGACTTTCAGTGTAAAAACGGTTAAAACAACCTGTCATGTATGAACTGGAACTAAACTTAAGAATGGTGTCAAGGTGAACAAGATAGACTAAGGTGATCAGGATAAGTCAAGACAAGTCAAGTAAAGCATCACATGTTCGAGATTCATTGCATCGACTGTACTAGTATGCTAAGTCCATGTCACAAGTTAATCATGAAATAAATCCCCCGGCCCAATATCATGAAATGACCCTGAAACGGGGTTTGACCCAAGTACGGGGTCCTACGGAGCGATTATCTAGTCGATCGGCTCCCTACAAGTTCTAGCTCGTCAAGTGTCCGTGTCATACGGCTAATTACGAATGTAGTCACCTGTGCTGGGTCCACCTTCGGGTGTACCAGCCCTAGGGTGTCAACCCCTGACACGATTCAAGATGCACAGTTAAATCTACGGATACCCAGTGCCTGCCCCGGAATACGTGTACGACCGTAGTCCACCGAACCTACACTGGCGTACCCCACTGCCGTCGTTCACCTCTTACAATCAGCCCAGTAATCGTACCCCACCCGGCCTAGCCCCAGGGTACCTTGATACATCTAGAGGGTTACTGCTGAAAAGAGTCGTGCCTAAGGTTTCACCTACATATTAGGTCATGTAATTCGTGACCTAACCCGCCTAACCGATAGAGTCATGTAATTCGTGACTTAATCCTTTTCCAGTCTAATCATGTAATGATGGTTAAGTATGTCATTTAAATTCGTGACTTAACCCGCTTACGTGTAATGTCAAGTTGGCTAAGTGTTGTCGTTTCAAGTTCATGACTTAGCCCTACAAATCGTGTTCAAGTTGGTTAAGTTGTCTTTTCATGTTCATGACTTAACCCTAATTGGCATTAATTGATTCGTTAATGCACCGAACCACTCACATTGGATCCTATTGTTCGTAGCCACTGGATTTGTCGATCGGTTCCGGGCAAGTTTACGCTACGAACTCAACCCAACCTTGGGTTTCAAGCGCGATGTGACCAACTACCCACATTGGATCCTATTGTTTGTAGCAACTTGATTTGCCGGGCGGTTCCGGGAAGATTTACACTACAAACTCAACCCAACCTCGAGTTGGCCACTTTCTTGTTTTCTAAAGTCATGACCATGTTCTTATCAAATTCGTGCTATTTTCATAGCATGTTCATATGTCAATTTCATGCCCAACTAAGGCATGTTTTCAAGTCCAGTTATGGCATGTTCAAGTGAAGTTTTCGTGCCATATTTCATGTTCTACTTATGCCAAATTTCACGATTTATGATTATAATCAATTCAAGTTTTTCCTATTCTACCCAATCGTATCCCGAACGCATATAAATGTACTTCGTTCACAAGCATAAACAATTCAAGAGATAAAGGGGAATAACACCAAACATGTGATAGGCATATGTGACAATTCACTTGCATAATAAACAGGCTATAACATATCTCATGGTTTCAATACTAGCATGATGATAACTTGGCATAGTAATGGTTCTAACTTAGTTTAACATGATGAATTCGACTTTACATCATAGGCATAATAATCATTGCGGGCATAATAATAATTTTATTATAAACATGAAACATTAAAGGCATGGTAATTCTAATAGGCATAGTGGACTCCAATTTAGCATTTTTAACATAATGATTCTCATCTAGCATTATAAACATAATGACTCCAACTTTTCATCATAACCTAGCAATTCCCAATTTGTCATTAACATGATAGGTATATTAACATCACATGCATAGTTTCATTAACATCATAGACATGGTTTAATTAGCATCATAGGCATGGTTTAAACAACATAAAGATTTCAATAAACATAATGATTCCATGGACATGTATTAGTCCAACTTGCCATACAATTAAGCCCAAGTGATTCATAACCACATCAAAATCATGATAAGTTTAACTCGCAACATTGACATAGCAAAATTCCCAAATTATGATTCAAAGTTAAACAATATAAACATGGATTAATAATAGTTCCTAAATCCGGTTTCAATTCATAGCATGTCCATGATATTTTAGCGTTTTTGCCTAAAAAGTAACATAGAACTTACAATATGAAGCAAGCAATCCAAATCAAAACTTTAAATCAAATAGCCCCAAATCCGTTGTTTAAAGCGTCGTAGTTGTTGTAGCTTCTAGTTGTAGCCTTCAAGAATCGTCCTTCGTCTTCTAGTTGTTACACTTGGTATCAGATGCTATGGCAGGCTCTTGCCAAAATCGGGGAATATAAATGTTGTTTTTATGCTTCTTTATTTTGTAAGACAGATGATACTCTGATATTGTAAAGAAACCATTGTACCAACTTTTTTATCAATAAAGCAAAATTTTATTTTCCGCTGTTTAATTTCTGTCTGTCTTGTAATTTATCTGCATCTTTTACCCTAAATGCTCCACAGAACTTAGTGCATTCCCTTTGCGAGTGAGACTAACGGATGTGGTGTGTTACACGACTCTAGTGTCGACCTGGTTGGGAGTCGACCTCCCCCCCAGGTCGACTGGGGAGTAGACCTAGGTGTCGACCTGGGGGTCGACCTGTGTGTCGACCTCCCTGGTCGGCCAGGTCGGCCTGGTGCACCTGTTTTGGCTCCTGGGTCTTGTTTTGTGGGCTTGTGACGATTTGGGATGGCTCAGACCTATTCTAGGGTTAATCTAAAGGCTGAAATCAATTGCCTACAACTATAAAAAGACCCTAAGACCTAGCCTAAATCATACTATTTCATTTTAGCACTCATGCAGCCGCCATTAAACCTAGAACTCTAAATTAAAAATACAAAGAACAAAAATTAAAGAAGACGAAGGATGATTCTTGAAGGCTACAACAACTACGACGCTTTAGACAACGGATTTGGGGCTATTTGATTTAAAGTTTTGATTTGGATTGCTTGCTTCATATTGTAAGTTCTATGTCACTTTTTAGGAAAAAATGCTAAAATAACATGGACATGCTATTAGGAACTATTATTAATCCATGTTTATATTGTTTAACTTTGAATCAAAATTTGGGAATATTGCTATGTTAATGTTGCAAGTTAAACTTATCATGATGTTGATGTTGTTATGAATCACTTGGGCTTAATTTTATTGCAAGTTGAACAAATACATGTCCATGGAATCATTGTGTTCATTGAAATCCTCATGTTGATTAAACCATGCCTATGATGCTAATTAAACCATGTCTATGATATTAATGATGTTAATATACCTATCATGTTAAGGACAGATTGGGAATTGCTAGGTTATGATGAAAAGTTGGAATCATTATGTTTATAATGCTAGATGAGAATCATTATGTTAAAAATGCTAAATTGGAATCCACTATGCCTTTAATGTTTCATGTTAGTAATAAAATATTATTATGCCCGCAAGGATTATTATGCCTATGATGTAAAGTTGAATTCATCATGTGAAACTAAGTTGGAACCATTACTATGCCAAGTTATCATCATGCTAGTATTGAAACCATGTGATATGTTATAGCCTGATTATTATGCAAGTGATGTTGGAATTGTCACATATTCCTATCACATGTTTGGTGTTATTCCCCTTTATCTCTTGAATTGTTTATGCTTGTGAACGAAGTACGTTTATATGCGTTGGGGATACGATTGGGTAGAATAGGCAAAACTTGAATTGATTATAATCATAAATCGTGAAATTTGGCATATGTAGAACATGAAATATGGCACGAAAACTTGACTTGAACATGCCATAACTTGACTTGAAACATGCCTTAGTTGGGCACGAAATTGACATATGAACATGCTATGAAAATAGCACGAATCTGATAAGAACATGGGCATGACTTTAGAAAACAAGAAAGTGGCCAACTCGAGGTTGGGTTGAGTTTGTAGTGTAAACCTGCCCGGAACCGCCCGGCAAATCCAGCTGCTACAAACAATAGGATCCAATGGGGGTAGTTGGCCACATCGCGCTTGAAAACCCGAGGTTGGGTTGAGTTCATAGCGTAAACCTACCCGGAACCGCCCGGCAAATCCAGTGGCTACGAACAATAGGATCCAATGTGAGTGGTTCAGTGCATTAACGAATCAATTAATGCCAATTAGGGTTAAGTCATGAACATGAAAAGACAGCTTAACCAACTTGAACACGATTTGTAGGGCTAAATCATGAACTTGAAACGACAACACTTAGCCAACTTGACATGACACGTAAGCGGGTTAAGTCACGAATTACATGACATACTTAACCATCTTGACATGACTAGACTGGAAAAGGATTAAGTCACGAATTACATGACTTAATCGGTTAGGCGGGTTAGGTCACGATGTGATGACCCCAAACCTCCACTAGGTGAAAGTAAGGAATAATCATATGGAATACGACATAAATATAACAATACATATCACTGATTCAATATAGCAGAGGAAAACCATAGCATAATAACATCATAGCAGCGGAAATATAATGTCATAAACCACAGAATCCCAACAGTCACAGAATCCAAATTATTACATCAAGTTTGCAGAAATGAAAATAAGTTCCAACTCCCAAAATAAGCAATACGAAATGAAACAAGTCTAATGTTTGAACTTAAAGATGGAAAAATGCAATAGAAGAAAATGATAGTTGTCCTCAAAGCTCTAAGTCATCACCTCTCCGCAAAAGCAAATCCAAGCAAAGATAATGAGCAACTCCAAGAAGACTCCAAGCAAAGAATGAACCTGTTTACTTGGCTGCCCATGTAGAAAAGAGGGCACCCGAGTTTGCAAAAAGGTGAAACAAACTACGGGTCAGTCGTGGGACTGGTATGAGAATCCATAACTAGTTTAGTAATAATAATATGACAAATCCAAAGACCACGCCGCTAATGCGGAACGGGTTTATTCAATGGATTGTCGTGCATAATTTAAAGTGTCAGAACGTACAACATCGCAATGCTTTTTAGAAAAATGGAATCACCATAAGACTCAAGTCCCATCACACAATGCAACGCACACCAGAGGATAGAGTTTTCCCTTATGGTGATTAAACATGCTAAATACGGAAAATACGAGTTTAATATCATTATTAGGGTATAATAAAAACATTTCAAAATAAATGTATCAATCCTAGGAAACATAGTACCCCATCCTACTATATCTCCATACTAGTAATACAATGAAAACCGTAGGGTCGTATTTGGAATTTGGATTTCCATCTGAGTCAAGGCTAGGGAGGAGATCCTTACCGATTCGAGACACTCTAGCAATGCCCCAGGATTGGTACTCTATCCAACCCTTGGATAGCTGCAGGGCCGGTCCACACTTACTTTTGCGGATTAGTTATGCCTGAACACACGCTTCCCGGTCCCTTTGGACCTATAATACGGCCAGTGGCGACCGCGTAAACCGAGGCCTCGAAAAATCCAACAACCACACTGAATAAATGCCAGCGCTGGTAGGTCCCTGGCACCACTCTAGCTAGAAAGAAACGCGTGCACTCCCTGCTTTCCCTTCTCCCGTTTTAAACTCCGCCTGTGTGTGAGGCTCGTGAAGTCACATCATACACAAAGCTATGCCTAAACAGGCTATGCTTTGATCATCCCACAAGGCATGCTTTTCAACAAGAAACCTTGATCATTGCATCTTAGTATGCCACACTGTCACTCCATACCATACCATTGCTTCTCCATCAATACATAAATGGGTGTTAAGTAGAGAATAAATTCTCCACCACCAATATTTATATATTAACAGAAAATCAACAATATGATATATAACGAAGTACGATGTCAGACACACCATCCATTTAAACTTATGCTCTGGGTCTGAACGAAAGTCAAATCCGTGAAACCAACACGTACGTCTGGGCAATGACCTTGACCCATGAATTGGTAGCAAGTCAATTCAGGGTCTCGATCGCTGTCCATTCGAGGGAAGATTTACGGTCTTCATGCGTCGTCTTCTTACTTCGATCTTCATCGTCGTTTTGATTATTTGGAATGAGATTAACTCGGCCTTTCCAAATAATCTTCGTATATATATATATATATATATATATATATATATATATATATATATTGGAAACTCTTCCTTATCGTTATTTCTAATTTATAACGATTATTTCCTATTCTATTTAATTGAAAATAATTAAATCTTTAATCAGCGACGATTCAGGTCAATGGCGATTCTGGTGCTATTTTCAATCAATTTCGATTTTCACATATCTCAAAATCTAACCGTTGGATTTTGACGTATTATATATTATTGGAAAGATTTTTCCAAGACGGTCCTAGCGGTTTCAGTCTCAAGAAAATCCGACGGTCGGATCTTCTTGTATTGTCATTTAAAGATATAATTTTAAAACGCGAAATACCGCGCTCGATTCGTTTAATTTTAATTATATTTATATATAAATATATAAACGTAACCCGTTTAACTCTTTATTCTTAAGTTTATTTCCCTTCTTTATCCTTTCATCCCTTCATTTACAGAGAAATGCAAATCATACTTGAATGATGAATTCTTCCTTTTTGATTCTTTTAATTTCTTTAATTTACGGTAAAATGTAAATTATATTTCATCGTCCAATTCCTTCTTACATGTAAAATGTAATTTATAATTCATCGTTCTTAAGTACATATAAAAATATAAATTTTATTTACAATGTGAATCCTACTTCTTGTTTACATTATAAAAATGTAATCTTTATTTACCAAGTAAACCCATACATTCATTTCATAGCAAAAAATGAAATTTCATTCATGCGGGTTAAATTCATTCATAATTTACATAATAATATGTAATTTATTTCATACGATGAAAATTCATTCATAAATTACATATAAAAATGTAATTTACTTTATGCGGACTAATTTCATTCATAAAATAAAATGTAATTTATTTCATGCGATCTTAACTCATTCATAAAATGCATATACAAATGTATTTTATTTCATGCGATGTTAATTCATTCATAAAATACATATAAAAATGCAATTTATTTTATGAGGTCTTAATTCATTCATAAAACACATATAAAAATGTATTTTATATTATGCGGGCTTCATTCATTCATAAATTACATAAACAAATGTAATTTATGTCGTGTGGTCTGATTTCATTTATAAATTACAGAAATAAATGTAATTCATGTCATGTGGTCTAAATTTCTTTAAATTCCATTATAAAACAACGTAACTTATCCTACGGTCAATTCTCTTTTTATTAACATTATAAATAAGGTCACTTATACTATGGTCAATTCTCTTTTTATTAACATTATAAATAATGTCACTTATCCTACGGTAAATTTTCTTTTTATTAACATTATAAATAATGTCAATTCATCCTACGATATCATTCTTTTATCTTAACATTATAAATAATGTTAATTTCCTACAGTGTAAATCCCCTTTTATATACATTATAAAATAATGCAAAATCATCCTACGTTGTAATTACTAAAAATTTACATTAAAAATAATGTAAAATGGGCATACGGTGAAACTCATGTATATTTACATTAAAGGAAATGTAAATTTTCATTCTCTAATTACAATGTGAAATCCGTTCTTTCTTTACAATGTAAAATTGACTTTTTAATTACAATGTAAAGTCCATTCTTTTTATTTCATAAAAAAAATGTAAATCTTCCTACAGTTAAATTCCTTTTTATTTACATTTATAAACATGTAAATTTTGACATACGATGGATTTCTATATATCTTACCTTATAAAATAAAATGTAAATTTTATTTCACCATGTACATTCTACTTCTTTATAATAAAAGTAATCTTTAATCTACATGCAAACTCTACTCTATATTTACATGTAAAATAATGTCAAATTTTACATACGGGTGAGGTTTCTATTTCATTTACATTTAGAATAATGTAACTTTACATATAATGCAAACTCATATTTCATTTACATAGAAAAATGAAACTTTTTTTTTCATGCAGTGAAATTCACATCTTTAATTACAAAGAAAAATGTAATTCCAATCATGCGGTGAAATTCCCCTTTTTATGTACAGTAAAAATAATGTACATTTATCCTACGGTGAAAATATTCATTTTAATATGCATTAAAAGTATGTAACTACATCCTACGGTGTAAATCCTTTTTATAATTACATTATAAAATAATGTAAAATGTACATACAGTGCCATTCCCCTTATATTAACCTTAATAAAAATGTGAAATTTCCTACGGTGGAATTATTCTGATATTAACATTAAAATAATGTTAATTAACATACGATGAATTTTCTTTTAAATTAACACTAAAAATAATGTTAATTAACACACGGTGTATTTTCTTATTTTTAACAATAACGAAAATGTTAAATTTGTCATACGATGAAATTTCTTATTTTTAACATTAACAAAAATGTTAAATTCTCATACGATGAAATTTCTTATTTTTAACATTAACAAAATGTTAAACTTCTCATACGATGTAATTTCTTATTAATATTAACATTATAAATGTTAATAACATACTATGGTCAAATTACTTTTTAATATTAACATTAGAAATGTTAATAACATACTATAGTCAAATTACTTTTTTTTTATATATTAACGTTTCTATTAATATTAACATTTAGAATAATGTTAGTTCATCCCATGATAAAATTTCTCATTAATATTAACATAAAAAAAATGTTAATTGCATTCTGCGGTTGAATTTTATATTATTAACATAAAAAAAATGTTAATTTACATCCTACGGTGAAATACTTTTTGATTAACATTAAAAATGTTAATTTCATCCTACAGTAAAAATACTTTAATATTAACATTAAAAATGTTAATTTCCACATGCGGTAAAATACTTATTATTAACATTACAAATAATGTTAAACTTTCATGCAGTGCAATTTCTTAATATTAACATTAAATAAAATATTAATTAACATACGGTAAAATTACTTAATGTTAACATTAAATAAAATGTTAATTAACATACGATGAAATTACTTTTTATTACTAACATAAAGATGTTAATTTCATCTTACAGTGGATTCCTATTTTATATTTACAAATAAAAATGTAAATTTTGTCTTGCGGTGTAAATTCCCTATATTAACATCAACATAATAAATGTCAATGAATCATACGATGTAAATTTTCATATCTATAAGTTTGATCAACCCAAATCCTAACACAAGCGATAACATGTGATAGCGATAATCAAATTTCTTTTATAATAAAGAATTAATAATTAAATAAATTAAATTTAATTAAAAATAAATTCTCACATATCTAATCACTTAAAGTTTCAGATCTAGCATCCTAACATCGCAAAGCAATCCAAATCTATAATCCATAATAACATCCATTATTGATTTTCAACTTCTCATAACGCAAGCATAACAATTAAACTAATTAAATTTAACTTAAAATGAATTCTCACCTTGATTGGATAAGAATTTAAAATGCCAAATAAATTCAGAATTCACTCTAATCAGTCTCAGCAAAGCCTATTCGTCGCCACGGTCCTGTCGGATCTGAAATTTTCAGATTCGGGGTTCATACGCATTAGTTATCAATGTTTGAATAATTCTGACTTTTAACAACTGCTGCAGCAACGCTTAAAAGCGTCGCAAAATCTGAAGCATACCTTATTTTCAGAATTTGTTCAAAACTTCAAATCCGATTTTCTGGAGTTGTAATTGACGAAACGACGAGCCGTTTGTTGGAGAAGGACCGACTACGAGAGAGCTATTCACGGCCAGAAAAGGGGGGGTGCGATCGACGTGGTGGGGCCCGGTTGACCTGCGTTCGGCGGCTCTTTGGAGGGACGGGGCGGGCGGATCGAGGCACGAGAATGGCCGAGGTTGGTACCAAATCGAAGAGCTCGGCGAGAGCTTCGAAACGAGTACTCACACGCTAAATTCCATTAAGAAATGAGAGAGAAACCAAGGTTTGAAGTTTTGAAGGGTAATGGGTTTTGGTGGCTGCAGAAAATGACGGGAAGGAGACGATGAACAGTGAATTCGGGTTTAAATAATATTATATTAGGTTTTCCTAATCATTAGTTAATAATTTAATTAGCCCGTTAAGGCCCGTTTTGGTCTGAACTCCGATTTAGGCCTGCTTACTGTCGTTCTTAAGGTTTTGAGGCCTTCTGAACGCAATGGAACATGTTACAGGACCCAATTTCGAAATTTATTATGAGTTTTGGAATAATTAGATTATTTTATTAATATTTTAATGTATACCGTACATGAAAATTCACCGAGGTCACAAATTAACTTCAAAAATTCTCGAAAAATATATTTAGCTATGTTTTGATGCTGTGGACCTATGAAAATTAATTTCGTTCAATTCTGAGCCCGTATGAATTTTTAATGAATTTTTAAATTCAAAAATTTGCCCGTTTACATTGAAAATCAATTATAATTATACTTTAATTCTAAAAATTACCAAAAAATCATTTTTAGCTTTGTTTTGATGATACGAATCCAACAAAATTTATTTCGTTGAATTCTGAGACATTTTAAAAAAAGGCTATTTTTAAGGCCAGTATATTTAATATTAAAAATACATTTTTAAACAAATAATTTTCGAAACTCGAAATATATAGGTCTTTACTGTTTTTCAATGCAGAAACATCATTTCGAACTCAATGGAAGTGGTTTCGAGTCGAAATTCCTTTATATGTAAAAAGTAGCATTTTTGACCTATGCAAATTACCTAGCGACCTTCTAAAAATTGAATTGGCCATAACTTTTGATTTCCGCTATGAAATTTTGATTTTTTGGATTCGTTGGAAAGATTCCAATATTTTTGGTTTCACTATAATCCGTTAAATTTTGCGTCCTGTATGGTCAGTCAAAGTTCAAGTTTGACTTTTCAAACTACCGCGCTATTTCTAACTCTTTTTATAATTAAAATTAATTTATTCATTCTAACTTCGATTTGAACCAAATTTGTGATCATTATTATTTAAAATAGATTATTTAAAATAGTCAAAACCCATTAAAATCACTTTAAATAAAATTTTAAATTTACCCCAAAATTCATGGTTGTTACACACGAATTACATGACCTAATCTGTTAGGCGAAACCCTAGACACGACCCTTTTCAGCAGTAACCCTCTAGATGTATCAAGGTACCCTGGGGCTAGGCCGGGTGGGGCACGATTACTGGGCTGATTGTAAGAGGTGAACGACGGCAGTGGGGTACGCCAGTGTAGGTTCGGTGGACTACGGTCGTGCACGTATTCCGGGGCAGACACTGGGTATCCGTAGATTTATCTGTGCATCTTGAATCGTGTCAGGGGTTGACACCCTAGGGCTGATACACCCGAAGGTGGACCCAGCACAGGTGACTACATTCGTGATTAGCCGTATGACACGGACACTAGACGAGCTAGAACTTGTAGGGAGCCGACCGACTAGATAATCGCTCCGTAGGATCCCGTACTTGGGTAAGACCCCGCTTCAGGGTCATTTCTTGATATTGGGTCGTGGGATTTATTTCGTGATTAACTAGTGACATGGGCTTAGTATACTAGTACAGTCGATGCAACGAATCTTGAACATGTGATGCTTTATTTGACTTGGCTTGACTTATCATGATCACCTTAGTCTATCTTGTCCACCTTGACACCATTCTCAAGTTTAGTTCCAGTTCATACATGACATGATGTTTTAACCGTCTTTACACTGAAAGTCACTAGAACTTACTCAGTCTTTATGACTGACCCTTTTTCCTTTCGCCTCTTTTTCTTTCGTTTCCCCCCCAGGTTCTCAGGGAGGAAACACTAGCTCTTAGCCTGGATATCACTTGCTTTGGCTCAGCATGTACAGTTTGCTATGGCTGCTCCTTTTTACTACACTTGGGGAATAAGCTGTTTTTCTTTTTTTAAGTCATTGCTTCTTTGGCTATTATTACAAGATAGTTGTAAGGAAGTTTATATCTGAAATGCTTGTAAGAGACATGTTTTATTTTGGAATAAAATGAAGTTATGTTTTACTCATAAATTCTTCCGCTGTTTACTTAATTATTTATTCATGTTCTGTCTTGTGATAATTCTGTGATGTTATCTCGATAATACCCCTCCAAAACTAGTGGGTCGACCTCCCAGGTCGACCAGGTCGGCCTGGTGCACCTGTTTTGGCTCCTGGGTCTTGGTTTGGGGGCTTGTGACGATTTTAGATGGCTCAGATCTATCCTAGGGTTTATCCTATGGCTAAAACTAATTCTAAACACTATAAAAAGATACTAAGACCTAGCTTAAATCATACTATTTCATTTTAGCCTCATGCAGCCGCCATTAAACCTAGAACTCTAAATTAAAAATACAAAGAACAAAATTATAGAAGACGAAGCATGATTCTTGAAGGCTACAACTAGAAGCTACAACAACTACGACGCTTTAGACAACGGATTTGGGGCTATTTGATTTAAAGTTTTGATTTGGATTACTTGCTTCATATTGTAAGTTCTATGTCACTTTTTAGGCAAAAACGCTAAAATAACATGGACATGCTATGAAATGAAACCGGATTTAGGAACTATTATTAATCCATGTTTATATTGTTTAACTTTGAATCATAATTTGGAAATACTGCGATGTCAATGTTCCAAGTTAAACTTATCATGATTTTGATGTGGTTATGAATCACTTGGGCTTAATTGTATGGCAAGTTGGACTAATACATGTCCATGGAATCACTATGTTTATTGAAATCTTTATGTTGATTAAACCATGCCTATGATGCTAATTAAACTATGTCCATGATGTTAATGAAACTATGCCTGTGATGTTAATATACCTATCATGTTAATGACAAATTGGGAATTGCTAGGTTATGATGAAAAGATAGAATCATTATGTTTATAACGCTAGATGAGAATCATTATGTTAAAAATGCTAAATTGGAATCCACTATGTCTAATAGAATTACCATGCCTTTAATGTTTCCTGTTTGTAATAAAATTAGTATTATACCAGCAATGATTATTATGCCTATGATGTAAAGTTGAATTCATCATGTCAAACTAAGTTGGAACCATTACTATGCAAAGTGATCATCATGCTAGTATTGAAACCATGTGATATGTTATAGCCTGTTTATTATGCAAGTGATTTTGGAATTGTCACATATGTCTATCACATGTTTGTTGTTATTCCCTTTTATCTATTGAATTGTTTATGCTTGTGAACGAAGTATGTTTATATGCGTTGGGGATACGATTGGGTAAAATAGGCAAAACTTGAATTGATTATAATCATAAATCGTGAAATTTGGCATAAGTAGAACATGAAATATGGCACAAAAAACTTGACTTGAACATTCCATAACTTGACTTTAAACATGCCTTAGTTGGGCATGAAATTGATATATGAACATGCTATGAAAATAGCACGAATCTGATAAGAACATGGGCATGACTTTAGAAAACAAGAAAGTGGCCAACTCGAGGTTGGGTTGAGTTTGTAGTGTAAATCTGCCCGGAACCGCCCGGCAAATCCAGTTGCTACAAACAATAGAATCCAATGTGGGTAGTTGGTCATATCGGGCTTGAAACCCGAGGTTGGGTTGAGTTCGTAGCGTAAACCTGCCCGGAACCGCCCGGCAAATCCAGTGGCCACGAACAATAGGATCCAATGTGAGTGGTTCGGTGCATTAACGAATCAATTAATGCCAATTAGGGTTAAGTCATGGACATGAAAAGACAACTTAACCAACTTGAACACGATTTGTAGGGCTAAGTCATGAACTTGAAACGACAACACTTAGCCAACTTGACATGACACGTAGGCGGGTTAAGTCACGAATTTAAATGACATGCTTAACCATCTTGACATGACTAGACTGGAAAAGGATTAAGTCACGAATTACATGACTTAATCGTTTAGGCGGGTTAGGTCACGAATTACATGACCTAATCTGTTAGGCGAAACCCTAGACACGACCCTTTTCAGCAGTAACCCTCTAGGTGTATCAAGGTACCCTGGGGCTAGGCCGGGTGGGGCACGATTACTGGGCTGATTGTAAGAGGTGAACGACGGCAGTGGGGTACGCCAGTGTGGGTTCGGTGGACTACGGTCGTGCACGTATTCCGGGGCAGACACTGGGTATCCATAGATTTATCTGTGCATCTTGAATCGTGTCAGGGGTTGACACCCTAGGGCTGATACACCCGAAGGTGGACCCGGCACAGGTGACTACATTTGGGATTAGCCGTATGACACGGACACTAGACGAGCTAGAACTTGTAGGGAGCCAATCGACTAGATAATCGCTCCGTAGGACCCCGTACTTGGGTCAGACCCTGCTTCAGGGTCATTTCTTGGTATTGGGCCGTGGAATTTATTTCGTGATTAACTAGTGACATGGGCTTAGTGTACTAGTACAGTCGATGCAACGAATCTTGAACATGTGATGCTTTATTTGACTTGTCTTGACTTATCATGATCACCTTAGTCTATCTTGTCCACCTTGACACCATTCTCAAGTTTAGTTCCAGTTCATACATGACATGATGTTTTAACCTTCTTTACACTGAAAGTCATTAGAACTTCCTCAGTCTTTATGACTGACCCTTTTTCCTTTCGCCTCGTTTTCTTTCGTTTCCCCCCAGGTTCTCAGGGAGGAAACACTAGCTCTTAGCCTGGATATCACTTGCTTTGGCTCAGCATGTACGGTTTGCTATGGCTGCTCCTTTTTACTACACTTGGGGAATAAGCTGTTTTTCTGTTTTTAAGTCATTGCTTCTTTGGCTATTATTACAAGACAGTTGTAAGGAAGTTGTTATCTGAAATGTTGTAAGAGACATGTTTTATTTTGGAATAAAATGAAGTTCTGTTTTACAAATAAATTCTTCTGCTATTTACTTAATTATTTATGTTCTGTCTTGTGATAATTCTGTGATGTTATCTCGATAATACCCCTCCAAAACTAGTGCATTCCCTTTGTGAGTGACCCTAGCGGAGGTGGGGTGTTACACTTGGTATTAGAGCCATATGTAGAATCTTTTGGTTAATTGAAGGTTTTGAAAAATAATTTTGCCTAATGTGCTCTGATACCAAGTGTAACACCCCACCTCCGCTAGAGTCACTCACAAAGGGAATGCACTAGTTTTGGAGGGTTATTGTAACACCCCACCTCCGCCAATGCCACTCTTGCAAGGACATTAGCTTTGGAGGGGCGTTAAACAAGGTAAACATGCATGCAGATATCACAAGACAAAACATATAAGTAAAACAGAGTAGTAAAGTAGCGGATAAAACTTAGCATTTCAAAACCATAGTCATGTTACAACAAAGTACTTGGTCATTATTTTCCAACAACAAAGTCTAGATAAAAGCATAAACTGAAAAACTGAAATACATAAAGTACTATCCCCAAAGTGAAGTGATAAACCATAGCTAGCTCAATGTCCAAACCCGTACATGAGCAAATCCAGTAAGCAAGCTAGAAAGATCCAAGCTAAGCTCCAATGTTCCCACCCTGAGGACCTGAGGGGGGGAAACGGAAGACAAGAGGCGAAAGAAAACAGGTCAGTCAAAAAGACTGGTAAGCCCTACTACAATCTGTCTATGAACTAGTAAAGTTAACTGACATGAGAAGCTGAGATGAACATAAGGATAACAACATACTGGCATGATAAGTAGCTAACAAGATAGATAAAGGTGTCATCGCATAATCAAGGTTAAGTTTTGCACCACGGGTGTACTAGCATTATAACATGTCAAGTAAAAACAAGAATTGATCCCTTGGCCCAAGCTTGGCCCAATATAATGAGATGACCTAAATCAAGGTCCAACTACACAGTCTAGTCAATCGGCTCCCTATAAGCCTAACTCGTCAAGTGTCGGTGTCATACGGCCTAATCACGTAATGTAGTTGACTGTGCAGGGTCCACCCTAGGGTGTATCAGGCCCTATGGTGTAACCCTCTGACACCATTACAGGATGCACAGTCCAAACCTACCGGTGCCCGTGTTCAACTCCGGACTTGATGTGTACGACCATGGTCCGCCTGAACAGCCGGGGCATCATTCATCCGTCTCTTTTGGTCTCTTACAATCAACCCAGTAATCGTGCCCCACCCTAGCCTAGTCCTAGGGTCTTATGATACTACCTAGAAGGTTACTGCTGAAAAGGACCACGCAACTAGGGTTTCTTAACGGGTTAAATGTGGTTAACCCGATCCACACGTGGATTAAATTGGTTAAGAGTACCCAAGGCTCCTGACTTAACCTCGATTAATCCATCAAGCCCAAATTGGTTAAGTATTAAGTGGACCATGACTTAACCCTAATCAGGAGGCATTAATTAACTTAATGCGCTTTAACCTCTCACATTAGACTTTGTTGTGGTTACTAGTTAAGCCGGGCGGGTCCGGGTAGCTTTATACCACAACTAGGTCTAACCTCGGGTTCGAGCACAACATGACCAACTTCTCACATTGGGTCCTATTGTTTGTAGCCACTAGTTAAGCCGGGCTGGTCCGGGTAGATTTATGCTACAAACTCAACCCAACCTCGAGTTGGCCACACTCATATTTGCTAAGTGTCATGTCCATTATGTTTCCAAAACATAATTACAAGTTAACATATCACGTTATGTTATAAAAACCATGTTTATGTCATAATGTTACCCAACCCCATCGTAATCGCATCGTTTACATAATCGCAACAACGCATAAAGAATAAAATGGGGAACTTAGCATAATCTTGACATAAAGGTATTGAAGCCACAAGTTTATCATGGTGGCATATGAAATGTACATATGTTCATATACTTGCATATTGCATTATTAGGCTTCAAAAGCATGCATAAAACCAAACTTAGCATATGAGTGATACATGGTGATAAATAACATGTAGAAGTTGCTAGAAGTTCGCATTTAGGCTCACATGCAAGTTATCATAAGGGATATGATAACTTCCATGTTGCCAAAATGCAACCTTTAACATAAAGCTTGAAGCTTTAAGGCCATAAACTCAAGTTTAACTTGCATAACATGATAACATGTGTATAATGATCAACCCAAACTTGCATAACATGATAACATGTGTCATACATAACTTGCATAATGATCAACCAAACTTGCATATAATGATCAACCAAACTTGCATATAATGATCAACCAAACTTGCATCATTCATTTAACTTTAGAGTTCAATAAAAAGAAAGTAGAAAAGGGCTTACTATGCTATGAAGACACAGATTAATATTTATTATAAAGATTGAGACGAAGCCCTTATGCAAGCACCAAAAACCGAAATATGCAAGCTCCAAATGAAAACCCTTGAGCCAATTCAATAAAAACCCTTGCTTTGAAATAGAAATGTTGCAACTTGACTTGAATGCAAGCTAAGAACACTCATACAAGTTTGAAAACACTTGTATGAACTCAAAATCTCTCATAGAAATTAACTTAGAAATTTTAGCATGAGAGTGGAGGCCATGAGAGGAACAAATTTGACATAGTTTAGTTGTAGGATTGAATAATGGTGATTTAGGCTAGGTTTGGGGTCTTTTTATAGAGGATTAGGATAGTATTAGGCATAGGATTAACCCTAGATTCAATCCAAGCCATCAAAGCATGTCTTGGTGAAGAAGTCAAGTGTAGGAACCATCTAGGGCCTTTAGATTAAAGCTGAACCATGAGAACCATTCAAATGAAAAATCTGCATTTGAGCGAATCGGCCCACGGGTTGACAGCCAAGCACCCTGGATTAACCCCTAGTCGACCCAGTAAGCTCGGGTCGACCTCAAAAATCGGCCGGTTCGGTTATTCCCCTCTCCCAATTCGCTGTTTTGAACATTTTTGCATATTTATTTATTTAATTTTCAATTATATATATATATATATATATATATCAATATATATATATTTCTCTGCGCAACCCATTTCACTTAATTAAGTATACTTTAATTTGTGAATTTTTCGTGAAACTTCGCGAGGCCATATCTTGGTCATACGGACTCCGATTTTCGAAAACTCGGACTCTATTTCGCGTATTTTTCCGAGACGAACGCAATGGCACAGCCCGTTTCCCTTGATTCAGATTTTATAGTTTAATTCTGCCTCCATTTATGTTATAACATGTTATTCAAAAATACGGGTTGTTAAATTCTCCCCTCCTTAAAGGATTTCGTCCCCGAAATCTCCAAGTTAGGAAGAACGTATCCTACCATCCATCATCCATCTACTCAAAACATCATCCACGAGCAATCATTGTCCTTAAAAGGTTCTAAATGCTATATGATCATATGCAAAGATGTGTGTATATGTACTTATCTAATGCAAAAATCAGGAGGTTACTGATTCAGTAAACCCCCTTAATGCAAAATATGTTAGTGAAATGAGTCCATATGTATGCAAATTCCTAACATAATTTATAATCTCTACATGAGTGCACATAACATTCATCCATATGCAACATCCACGTGATAGCATAACAAGTTTTCATCCATGAATTAGCATAAACACTCATGCATATGCGGTATGAAAGTGTGTGAGCCGATCTTAGTGCCTAACGTGTATTATGCATCCACGAGTATCCACTTGCAAACACTTGCAACCACTTGCAAACATCAAACATAACATGTTTCAAATACATGTTTCAACCAAGGGTTTCTACCTAAGGTTCTCATGATAAGATTTACGAAGCAAGCTAAACTAGATAAGCATGGATAGCAATGGGAAGATATACCAATCTAGGAAAAGAGATTGAAAATGTATCCTCCAAGAGAAATGGATAAAGCACGCGCCTCTTCTCCTTGGTTTCCCAAGTTGCGTCTCCCTCTGTTTCACTTCATTGCGCCTTAACAAGCTTAACTTCTTTGCTTCTTAGCTTCTTTGTCTTCATTTCCATGATACGAATCGGAGCTCGTCTCAGGGTTGCTTCATCCTCTACCTCCATGTCTTCAAGAATACTTGGTTCAACCTCTTTGGCGGGTCTGTGCAAACACTTCCGAAGATGCGAGACATGAAAGACATTATGCACTCCGGCCAGCTTCTCGGCAATTCCACCTTATAAGTCATCTTCCCGACTCTTTCTAAAGTAGGGAAGGGTCCTACGATCCTTGGTGTCAGCGAACTATATTTCGCAAAGGAGAAATCTTCACAAAGACCATATCTCCAAATTTTAAATTCCAAGTCTGTCCTTCGCTTGTCTGCATAGGATTTCTGTCTGTCTTGGGCCGTTCTTATCCGTCTTCGAATCAATTCAACCCTCTCGGATGTGTCCCTTATGATGTCGGGCTCAATTATAAGCTTATCCGTCGTCTTCCCACCAACATGTTGGTGGCTTGCACGGCCTCCCATACGAAGCTTCAAATGGTGCCACCCCTATGCTGGCTTGATAGTTATTATTATAAGAAAACTCTAAAAGAGGAAGGTGGTCTTCCCAAGTACCACCGAAGTCGAGAACACAAAACCTCAAAAGATCTTCTAGCACTCTATTCACCCTTTCGGTTTGACCATCCGTCCGGGGGTGATAGGCTGTACTCAGATTCAATCGCGTACCCATTGCTTCTTGCAAACTGTTCCAGAACTGGCTAGTGAAAATTGGGTCACGATCGCTAACTATGCTAGAAGGAACTCCATGCAGCCGCACTATCTTTTGAAGATAAACAGATGCTAGCCGTGATACGGTCCTCTTGCTTTTCACCGGAATAAAATGGGCTCTCTTTGTAAATCTATCAATTATTACCCGTATCCCATAAAGCCCAAATTGTTTGGTGGCGAACTTCTTCACCCCAACCATATATCACAAATAGGCTAGCCATACTCCTTAGGGGGTTTGTAACAGAACTAAGATTGAGGATAGGACTGAGAGGATATACTTAAAAGGTAGCATGCGAGTAAGCTCTACGGAACAATAGGGATCAAGGATATACTCTTAGAAAGAGATTAAATGCGCGTATCTAGACTTCAATCTTCTAAGCCGCATTTTTCTTGTGCTTATTCCCATCGTGCCTTGACCGTCTTTTAACTTCACAATTCCGTAGTTCTTAATTCTTATTTCCAAAATATGAGTTAGAACTCATTTCATCGTTGCCTCTCATTCCACTTCCACTTATTCTTTGCCTAAAATACTTGGCTTTCACCCAACTGCTAACTCATGGTTTCATGCAAGCTTTCCAAGATTCGTTAGTGAATCTTGGATCTCGTTTACATACTATACGGTATCCCACGCAGAAAACTATCTCTTGAAAATAGTGCCAATCCACGTTGCCAAACTGGAGCTGAGGTAAGGGCTCTCTTGAGCCTTTGAAAAGCAAGCTCACACTCCAAGTCCCATGCAAAGACAAAGTTCTTCTTCGTCAACTTAGTAAGAGGGGCCGAAATTTTAGTGAAGTCCCTGATGAACTTCCTATAGTAGCCTACCAGACCGAGAAAGCTTCTTACTTCGGTTGCATTCCTCGGAGTCTTCCAGTCTTGAACCACAACCACTTTCGCGGGATCCACCGCTATGCCTTTCTTAGAAACTATATGTCCAAGAAACCAAACTTCCCTTCTCCAGAAATGACATTTGGAGAACTTGGCTTTCAACTGATGCGCTCTAAGCGTATCCATCACTTCCTTGAGATGCCTAGCATGCTCTTCCTCATCCTTTGAGAAGATCAGAATATCATCCACGAAGACAACAACAAACTTGTTAAGGAATTCCCTGAACATCCTACTCATCAAGTCCACGAAGTATGCGGGTGCATTAGTCAAACCGAATGGCATGACAAGCCATTCAAAGAATCCATCTGGAGTCCTAAACGCAGTCTTATCGATACTATCCTCGGCCACTCTAAGCTGATGGAATCCGGTGGCTAGATCGAGCTGAGAGAAAACAGAAGCACCTACAAGCTGGTCAAAGAGATCATCAATCCTCGGTAACGGGTGCCTATTCTTCTTTGTCAGCTTGTTCAACTCTCGATAATCAACACATAGACGAAGCGAACCATCCGCCTTAGTAGCGAATACCACCGGAGCACCCCATTCGGAAATGCTTCTTCTAATAAAACCCTTCTCAAGCAGCTCCTTGATTTGCTTACTGAGCTCCCTTCTCTCACGAGGGGCCATGTGCCTAACGGGCAATGATACTGGCTTGGCATTATCGACTAGATAAATGCGGAAATATATCTCTCGTTTAGGGGTAACCCCCTAACTTCTTCAAAGACATCAGGATAGTCTCGGACCACCCTTACAGATTGCAGATCATCGATGGACGAGTCGAGAGATTCAAGATAACATAACATGACAGGACCTCTAGGGTTACAAGAAATTTCTAGGGTATTACCGAGGCGAGTCATGAGCCTCACCACCCTATGCTCACCATCGAGGATGGCTCCATAACTGGACAACCAATCCATGCCCAAGATCAACCCATATCCCGTGAATCCGAGAACATAAGCATTACACATGAATTCTACGGCCAAGATAGAAATCTTCAAATCCACACAAATCATAGATAGATGGGCGGAACCCCCAATTGGATTTGAAACACAAACGGGATCCTCAACTAAGCTAGTACTTAGGTGCAAACTTCCAACAATATCAAAAGAGATAAAACTATGCGATGCGCCAGAATCAAATAAGGTGCGAACAGGAAAATCAAAAATGTAAACATGAATTTTTATAAAAACTCTACCTCGATCAAAAGCTGGAAGAGCGAGGAGAGCCTGCAATTGCCCTCCAGAGGGTCTTACTTGCTGAGTTTGTCCTTGCCCTTGTCCTTGCTTCTTGGGGCAATCCTTGCTAAGATGTCCAGGCTCTCCACAGTGAAAGCATTCGCCCAACTTCCTCTTCTTCTTCCTACAGTCTTTGGCTATGTGCCCAGTAATCCCACAGAAGTTGCACTTCCTCCTTTCTCTTGACTTGTTGTCCTTGCTATTGTTGTTCTTCCCTCCTTTTCCGGAATCTACCTTCTCGCCTTGAGACTCATTTTCCTTGACCTCCTTCTTGCCACTCTTATCTTCCTCTTGAAGTAGGGCCATATTCACCAAACTCTCGAAAGTTGCCCCCAGGGGTATATGAGACATGGCCAAACCGCGCAATGGCTCATTCAATCCTAGAGCAAAGTGTAGGGCCTTCTTCTGAGCTGTGTTTACCAATTCTAGGCCGAACTGAGCAAGTTGATTAAACATATCCACGTATTCCCTAACTGTCATGTCCCCTTACTTTAGAGATAGGAACCTCTCCATCTGAAGATTCTCTTCTGTCGGTGGTAGGAACTTTAGTCCAAACCTTCTCCTAAAGTCATCCCAAGTCTCAATTGGTCTAGTAGTGGTGGTGACTACCCACCAATAAGCAGCTTCCCCTTTCAGTAGCCATACCGCCAACAGAACTTTCCTACGATCTTCCACATCAAAGATAGCAAAGAGGTCTTCAGTTTCCTTTAACCAGTTTCTTGCCTCCACGGGAGTCTCCGTTCCGACAAAATTCTTGCAACCCATCGCCTTAAAGTATTTGCAAAGCTTTGCGAAATCCTCTTGCGGATGCTGAGGGGGAGGAGGAACCTCAGCTAAGGGAGGAGGAGAGATGTTAGCGACGGGGGAAGGAGGAGGAATGTTCGCGGGGCCGACTTCATTCGCCCTTGCCTCCATAAATCTCCAGAACCAGACGGGTACTTGTACGCCTTCCGGGATGTTAAAGCGATCGGCCATACTAAAACGAAGAAAAAGATAGATTCATAACGAAGAAACGAAGGATAGTGCTATGGCTTTTGGGGAATAGCCTTTTTAAAATAACTAGACTTTTCTTGGAAAATACTTAATTGGTTTTGAAAATAGTTTTTCAAAAGGTAAGTTTCAAAAACACTTTTGCTCAAATCTTGTAAACCTTATGCTCTGATACCAAATGTAACACCCCACCTCCGCCAATGCCACTCTTGCAAGGACATTAGCTTTGGAGGGGAGTTAAACAAGGTAAACATGCATGCAGATATCACAAGACAGAACATATAAGTAAAACAGAGTAGTAAAGCAGGGGATAAAACTTAGCATTTCAAAACCATAGTCATGTAACAACAAAGTACTTGGTCATTATTTTCCAACAACAAAGTCTAGATAAAAGCATAAACTGAAAAACTAAAATACATAAAGTACTATCCCCAAGGTGAAGTGATAAACCATAGCTAGCTCAATGTCCAAACATGTACATGAGCAAATCCAGTAAGCAAGCTAGAAAGATCCAAGCTAAGCTCCAATGTTCCCACCCTGAGGACCTGAGAGGGGGAAACGGAAGACAAGAGGCGAAAGAAAACAGGTCAGTCAAAAAGACTGGTAAGCCCTACTACAATCTGTCTATGAACTAGTAAAGTTAACTGACATGAGAAGCTGAGATGAACATAAGGATAACAACATACTGGCATGATGAGTAGCTAACAAGATAGATAAAGGTGTCATCGCATAATCAAGGTTAAGTTTTGCACCACGGGCGTACTAGCATTCTAACATGTCAAGTAAAAACAAGAATTGATCCCTTGGCCCAAGCTTGGCCCAATATAATGAGGTGACCTAAATCAAGGTCCAACTACACAGTCTAGTCAATCGGCTCCCTATAAGCCTAACTCGTCAAGTGTCGGTGTCATACGGCCTAATCATGTAATGTAGTTGACTGTGCAGGGTCCACCCTAGGGTGTATCAGGCCCTATGGTGTAACCCTCAGACACCATTATAGGATGCACAGTCCAAACCTACTGGTGCCCGTGTTCAACTCCGGACTTGATGTGCACGACCATGGCCCGTCTGAACAACCGGGGCATAATTCAGCCATCTCTTTTGGTCTCTTACAATCAGCCCAGTAATCGTGCCCCACCCTAGCCTAGTCCTAGGGTCTTATGATACTACCTAGAAGGTTACTGCTGAAAAGGACCACGCAACTAGGGTTTCTTAACGGGTTAAATGTGGTTAACACGATCCACACGTGGATTAAATTGGTTAAGAGTACCCAAGGCTCCTGACTTAACCTCGATTAATCCATCAAGCCCAAATTGGTTAAGTATTAAATGGACCATGACTTAACCCTAATCAGGAGGCATTAATTAACTTAATGCGCTTTAACCTCTCACATTAGACTTTGTTGTGGTTACTAGTTAATCCGGGCGGGTCCGGGTAGCTTTATAACACAACTAGGTCTAACCTCGGGTTCGAGCACAACATGACCAACTTCTCACATTGGGTCCTATTGTTTGTAGCCACTAGTTAAGCCGGGCGGGTCCGGGTAGATTTATGCTACAAACTCAACCCAACCTCGAGTTGGCCACACTCATATTTGCTAAGTGTCTTGTCCATTATGTTTCCAAAACACAATTACAAGTTAACATATCACGTTATGTTATAAAAACCATGTTTATGTCATAATGTTACCCAACCCCAACGTAATCCCATCGTTTACATAATCGCAACAACGCATAAAGAATAAAATGTGGAACTTAGCATAATCTTGACATAAAGGTATTGAAGCCACAAGTTTATCATGGTGGCATATGAAATGTACATATGTTCATATACTTGCATATTGCATTATTAGGCTTCAAAAGCATGCATAAAACCAAACTTAGCATATGAGTGATACATGGTGATAAATAACATGTAGAAGTTGCTAGAAGTTCGCATTTAGGCTCACATGCAAGTTATCATAAGGGATATGATAACTTTCATGTTGCCAAAATGCAACCTTTAACATAAAGCTTGAAGCTTTAAGGCCATAAACTCAAGTTTAACTTGCATAACATGATAACATGTGTATAATGATCAACCCAAACTTGCATAACATGATAACATGTGTCATACATAACTTGCATAATGATCAACCAAACTTGCATATAATGATCAACCAAACTTGCATATAATGATCAACCAAACTTGCATCATTCATTTAACTTTAGAGTTCAATAAAAAGAAAGTAGAAAAGTGCTTACTTTGCTATGAAGACACAAATTAATATTTATTATAAAGATTGAGACGAAGTCGTTATGCAAGCACCAAAAACCCAAATATGCAAGCTCCAAATGAAAACCCTTGAGCCAATTCAATAAAAACCCTTGCTTTGAAATAGAAATGTTGCAACTTGACTTGAATGCAAGCTAAGAACACTCATACAAGTTTGAAAACACTTGTATGAACTCAAAATCTCTCATAGAAATTAACTTAGAAATTTTAGAATGAGAGTGAAGGCCATGAGAGGAACAAATTTGACATAGTTTAGTTGTAGGATTGAATAATGGTGATTTAGGCTAGGTTTGGGGTCTTTTTATAGAGGATTAGGATAGTATTAGCCATAGGATTAACCCTAGATTCAATCCAAGCCATCAAAGCATGTCTTGGGGAAGAAGTCAAGTGTAGGAACCATCTAGGGCCTTTAGATTAAAGCTGAACCATGAGAACCATTCAAATGCAAAATCTGCATTTGAGCGAATCGGCCCACGGGTTGACAGCCAAACACCCTGGATTAATCCCTAGTCGACCCAGCGAGCTTGGGTCGACCCCAAAAATCGGCCGGTTCGGTTATTCCCCTCTCCCAATTCGCTGTTTTGAACATTTTTTCATATTTATTTATTTAATTTTCAATTATATATATATATCAATATATTTATTTCTCTGCGCAACCCATTTCACTTAATTAAGTGTACTTTAATTTGTGAATTTTTCGTGAAACTTCGCGAGGCCATATCTTGGTCATACGGACTCCGATTTTCGAAAACTAGGACTCTATTTCGCGTATTTTTCCGAGATGAACGCAATGGCACAGCCCGTTTCCCTTGATTCATATTTTACAGTTTAATTCTGCCTCCATTTATGTTATAACATGTTATTCAAAAATACGGGTTGTTACAAGTATTATCGAGATAACATCACAGAATTATCACAACACAGAACATAAATAAATAATTAAGTAAACAGCGGAAGAATTTATGAGCAAAACAGAACATCATTTTATTCCAAAGTAAACCATGTCTCTTACAAACATTTCAAATAACAACTTCATTGCAACTGTCTTGTAATAATAGCCAAAGAAGCAATAACTTAAAACAGAAAAACAGCTTATTCCCCAAGTGCAGTAAAAAGAAGCAGCCATAGCAAACCGTACGTGCTGAGCCAAAGCAAGTGATGTCCAAGCTAAGAGCTAGTGTTTCCTCCCTGAGAACCTGGGGGGAAACAAAACAAAAAGAGGCGAAAGGAAAAGGGTCAGTCATAAAGACTGAGTAAGTTCTAGTGACTTTCAGTGTAAAGGCGGTTAAAACATCATGTCATGTATGAACTAGAACTAAACTTGAGAATGGCGTCAAGGTGGACAAGATAGACTAAGGTGATAATGATAAGTCAAGACAAGTCAAATAAAGCATCACATGTTCAAGATTCGTTGCATCGACTATACTAGTATACTAAGCCCATGTCACTAGTTAATAAAAAAATAAATCCCACGGCCCAATATCATGAAATGACCCTGAAACGGGGTCTGACCCAAGTACGGGGTCCTACGGAGCGATTATCTAGTCGATCGGCTCCCTACAAATTCTAGCTCGTCAAGTGTCCGTGTCATACGGCTAATCACGAATGTAGTCACCTGTGCTGGGTCCACCTTCGGGTGTATCAGCCCTAGGGTGTCAACCCCTGACACGATTCAAGATGCACAGATAAATCTACGGATACCCAGTGCCTGCCCCGGAATACGTGCACGACCGTAGTCCACCAAACTACACTGGCATACCCCACTGTCGTCATTCACCTCTTACAATCAGCCTTGTAATCGTGCCCCACCCGGCCTAGCCCCAGGGTACCTTGATACATCTAGAGGGTTACTGCTGAAAAGGGGCGTGTCTAGGGTTTCGCCTAACAAATTAGGTCATGTAATTCGTGACCTAACCCGCCTAACCGATTAAGTCATGTAATTCGTGACTTAATCCTTTTCCAGTCTAGTCGTGTCAAGATGGTTAAGTATGTCATTTAAATTCGTGACTTAACCCTCCTACGCGTCATGTCAAGTTGGCTAAGTGTTGTCGTTTAAAGTTCATGACTTAGCCCTACAAATCGTGTTCAAGTTGGTTAAGTTGTCTTTTCATGTTCATGACTTAACCCTAATTGGCATTAATTGATTCGTTAATGCACCGAACCACTCACATTGGATCCTATTGTTCGTAGCCACTGGATTTGCCGGGCGGTTCCGGGTAGGTTTACGCTACGAACTCAACCCAACCTCGGGTTCAAGCACGATGTGGCCAACTACCCACATTGGATCCTATTGTTTGTAGCAACTGGATTTGCCGGGCGGTTCCGGGCAGATTTACACTACAAACTCAACCCAACCTCGAGTTGACCACTTTCTTGTTTTCTAAAGTCATACCCATGTTCTTATCAGATTCGTGCTATTTTCATAGCATGCTCATATGTCAATTTCGTGCCCAACTAAGGCATGTCTCATGTCAAGTTATGGCATGTTCAAGTCAAGTTTTCGTGCCACATTTCATGTTCTACTTATGCTAAATTTCACGGTTTATGATTATAATCAATTCAAGTTTTGCCTATTCTACCCAATCGTATCCCCAACGTATATAAACGTACTTCGTTCGCAAGCATAAACAATTCAAGAGATAAAGGGAAATAGCACCAAACATGTGATAGGCATACGTGACAATTCCAACATCACTTGCATAATAAACAGGCTATAACATATCACATGGTTTCAATACTAGCATGATGATAACTTGGCATAGTAATAGTTCCAACTTAGTTTAACATGATGAATTCAACTTTACATCATAGGCATAATAGTCCTTGCGGGCATAATAATATTTTATTACTAACATGAAACATTAAAGGCATGGTAATTCTATTAGGCATAGTGGATTCCAATTTAGCATTTTTAACATAATGATTCTCATCTAGCATTATAAACATAATGATTCCAACTTTTCATCATAACCTAGCAATTCCCAATATGTCCTTAACATGATAGGTATATTAACATCACAGGCATAGTTTCATTAGTATCATAGACATGGTTTAATTTGCATCATAGGCATGGTTTAATCAACATGAGGATTTCAATGAACATAATGATTCCATGGACATGTATTTGTTCAACTTACAATAAAATTAAGCCCAAGTGATTCATAACAACTTCAACATCATGATAAGTTTAACTTGCAACATTAACATAGCAATATTCCCAAATTTTGATTCAAAGTTAAACAATATAAACATGGATTAATAATAGTTCCTAAATCCGGTTTCAATTCATAGCATGTCCAAGTTATTTTAGCGTTTTTGCCTAAAAAGTGACATAGAACTTACAATATGAAGCAAGCAATCCAAATCAAAACTTTAAATCAAATAGCCCCAAATCCGTTGTCTAAAGCATCGTAGTTGTTGTAGCTTCTAGTTGTAGCCTTCAAGAATCGTCCTTCATCTTCTTTAATTATTCTTTGTATTTTTAATTTAGAGTTTTAGGTTTAATGGCGGCTGCATGAGGCTAAAATGAAATAGTATGATTTAGGTTAGGTCTTAGGGTCCTTTTATAGTTGTAGGCAATTGATTTCAGCCTTTAGATTAACCCTAGAATAGGTCTGAGCCATCCAAAATCGTCACAAGCCCCTAAAACAAGACCTAGGAGCCAAAACAGGTGCACTAGGCTGACCTGGCCGACCAGGGAGGTCGACCCCCAGGTCGACACCCAGGTCGACTCCCCAGTCGACCTGGGGGAGGAGGTCGACCCCAAGGTCGACTCCCCAGTCGACCTGGGGGGGAGGTCGACCCCCAGGTCGACTCTAGTGTCGACCTGGTTGGGGGGAGGTCGACCCTAGTGTCGACCCCCCTGTCGACCTGTCTGGGCGGGATTTTTCCCGCCTAACCTGAATTCTGAAAATTTGAATCTGTTTTTGAATTTGAATTTTTCGTGAAATTTTGCGAGGCCATATCTTGATCATACGGACTCCGATTTACGAAATTTCGGACTCTATTTCGCGTATTTTTCCGAGACGAACACAATGGCGTAACCCGTTTTCCCTGATTCAGATTTTAACATTTAATTCTGCCTTGATTCTTGTCTTAACGTGTTGTTAAAATTCGGGTTGTTACATTCTCCCCTCCTTTAAGGATTTCGTCCCCGAAATCTCCAAGTTAGGAAGAACGCATCCTACCATCCATCATCCATCTACTCAAAACATCATCCACAAGCAACCATGGTCCTTAAAAGACTTCTAATGTTTTATGAACACATGCAAAGAGTGTGTGTATATATTCCTTAGCTAATGCTAATGATCAGGCCTGATTGATCTTCTCAAATGAAAAATATGTTTAGTGAAATGAATCCAATATGTATGCAAAAATTTTCCTATTATAATTCATAATTTCTGCATGAATGCTCAAACATTCAATCATATGCAACAACCAAATGATAGCACAACCAAGTTTCCAAAATAAACACTCATGCATATGCAAGTATGAAACTGTGACTGAGCCGATCTAGTGCCTAATGTGTATTCATGCATCCACGAGCAACCACTTGCGACCACTTGCAACCATTTTGCAATCATAACTTGTTTCAATTACATGTTTACATCCAAAAAGATTCTACTTATGGTTCTCAAGATAGGATCGAGGAGAGAAATAAGATAAAATATTTCTTGAGTCACTCACAAAGATGGCGATGCTAAGATTTGTATGTCGTTGCTCGAGGATACTAAATTGACATATGCCTTAGTTGGGCACGAAATTGACATATGAACATGCTATGAAAATAGCACGAATTTGATAAGAACATGGGCATGACTTTAGAAAACAAGAAAGTGGCCAACTCGAGGTTGGGTTGAGTTTGTAGTGTAAATCTGCCCGGAACCGCCCGGCAAATCCAGTTGCAACAAACAATAGGATCCAATGTGGAAAGTTGGGTCAACACTCCACCTCCGTTGCATCAGGGAATAAATCCCATGGCCCATGTCTCTAGTTAATCACGAAATAAATCCCACGGCCCAATATCATGAAATGACCCTGAAACGGGGTCTGACCCAAGTACGGGGTCCTACGGAGCGATTATCTAGTCGATCGGCTCCCTACAAGTTCTAGCTCGTCAAGTGTCCATGTCATACGGCTAATCACGAATGTAGTCACCTGTGCTGGGTCCACCTTCGGGTGTATCAACCGTAGGGTGTCAACCACTGACACGATTCAAGAAGCACAGATAAATCTACGGATACCCAGTGCCTGCCCCGGAATACGTGCACGACCGTAGTCCACCGAACCTACATTGGCATACCCCACTGCCGTCGTTCACCTCTTACAATCAGCCCAGTAATCGTGCCCCACCCGGCCTAGCCCCAGGGTACCTTGAAACATCTAGAGGGTTACTGCTGAAAACGGTCGTGCCTAGGGTTTTGCCTAACAGATTAGGTCATGTAATTCGTGACCTAACCCGCCTAACCGATTAAGTCATGTAATTCGTGACTTAATCCTTTTCCAGTCTAGTCGTGTCAAGATGGTTAAGTATGTCATTTAAATTCGTGACTTAACCCGCCTACGCGTCATGTTAAGTTGGCTAAGTGTTGTCGTTTCAAGTTCATGACTTAGCCCTACAAATCGTGTTCAAGTTGGTTTAGTTGTCTTTTCATGTTCATGACTTAACCCTAATTGGCATTAATTGATTCGTAATGCACCGAACCACTCACATTGGATCCTATTGTTCGTAGCCACTGGATTTGCCTGGCGGTTCCGGGCAGGTTTACGCTACGAACTCAACCCAACCTCGGGTTTCAAGCGCGATGTGACCAACTACCCACATTGGATCTTATTGTTTGTAGCAACTGGATTTGCCGGGCGGTTCCGGGCAGATTTACACTACAAACTCAACCCAACCTCGAGTTGGCCACTTTCTTGTTTTCTAAAGTCATGTCCATGTTCTTATCAGATTCGTGCTATTTTCATAGCATGTTCATATGTCAATTTCGTGCCCAACTAAGGCATGTTTCAAGTCAAGTTGTGGAATGTTCAAGTCAAGTTTTTCGTGCCATATTTCATGTTCTACTTATGCCAAATTTCACGATTTATGATTATAATCAATTCAAGTTTTGCCAATTCTACCCAATCGTATCCCCAACGCATATAAACGTACTTCGTTCACAAGCATAAACAATTCAAGAGATAAAGGGGAATAAAAACAAACATGTGATAGGCATATGTGACAATTCCAACATCACTTGCATAATAAACAGGCTATAACATATCACATGGTTTCAATACTAGCATGATGATAACTTGGCATAGTAATAGTTCCAACTTAGTTTAACATGATGAATTCAACTTTACATCATAGGCATAATAGTCCTTGCGGGCATAATAATATTTTATTACTAACATGAAACATTAAAGGCATGGTAATTCTAATAGGCATAGTGGATTCCAATTTAGCATTTTTAACATAATGATTCTCATCTAGCATTATAAACATAATGATTCCAACTTTTCATCATAACCTAGCAATTCCCAATCTGTCCTTAACATGATAGGTATATTAACATCACAGGCATAGTTTCATTAGTATCATAGACATGGTTTAATTAGCATCATAGGCATGGTTTAATCAACATGAGGATTTCAATGAACATAATGATTCCATGGACATGTATTTGTTCAATTTACAATAAAATTAAGCCCAAGTGATTCATAACAACTTCAACATCATGATAAGTTTAACTTGCAACATTAACATAGCAATATTCCCAAATTTTGATTCAAAGTTAAACAATATAAACATGGATTAATAATAGTTCCTAAATCCGGTTTCAATTCATAGCATGTCCATGTTATTTTAGCGTTTTTGCATAAAAAGTGACATAGAACTTACAATATGAAGCAAGCAATCCAAATCAAAACTTTAAATCAAATAGCCCCAAATCCGTTGTCTAAAGCGTCGTAGTTGTTGTAGCTTCTAGTTGTAGCCTTCAAGAATCGTCCTTCGTCTTCTTTAATTATTCTTTGTATTTTTAATTTAGAGTTTTAGGTTTAATGGCGGCTGCATGAGGCTAAAATGAAATAGTATGATTTAGGTTAGGTCTTAGGGTCCTTTTATAGTTGTAGGCAATTGATTTTAGCCTTTAGATTAACCCTAGAATAGGTCTGAGCCATCCAAAATCGTCACAAGCCCCTAAAACAAGACCCAGGAGCCAAAACAGGTGCACCAGGCCACCGACCAGGGATACTAGCATTAAATGTTAAAATTTTCCTGATAGTTTTCCCGTACGATGGAGATAGTTTTCGTGAGGCTTGTTAACATGTTATATAGGATAGGTATGAGTGATAAGAATGAAGATAAGGCGGATGAGTCTTCCGAAGTGGTTGAGCCAAGCATCCTTGAAGGCGTAAAAGTGGAAACATTGAGGCGAGTTCTGATTCGTGTCTTAGGAACGGAGATCTAGGAGCTAAGGAATCAAGAAGTCAAGCTAGTTAAAATACAGTGGAGTGAAGCCCAAGAAGACGCAACTTGGGAAATCGAAGAAAAGATACGCGCGCTATACCCATTTCTTTTTGAGGGTACATTCTCGATTTATTTTCCTATAAGTTTACATACATTTCTTTTGCTATCCATGTTTGTCTTGTTATCTCCTCGATCCTATCTTGAGAACCATAGGTAGAATCTTTTTGGATGTAAACATGTAATTGAAACATGTTATGATTGCAAAATGGTTGCAAGTGGTCGCAAGTGGTTGCTCGTGGATGCATGAATACACATTAGGAACTAGATCGGCTCAGTCACAGTTTCATACTTGCATATGCATGAGTGTTTACGTCCGTTAGTGTCACTCACAAAGGGAATGCACTATGTTCTGTGGAGCATTTTGGGTAAAAGATGCAGATAAATTACAAGACAGACAAATATTAAACAACGGAAAATAGAACTTTGCTTTATTGATAAAATAGTCTATATAAGATTCTTTTACAATATCAGAGTATCATCTGTCTTTACAAAATAAAGAAGCATAAAACAACATTTTATATTCCCCAATGTAGCAAGAGCCAGCCATAGCATCTGAAAGAGAATCCAAGGACGACTTCGTCAAATCTTCAAGCTGGGGAAAGAGCAACGGTCCAATCTAATCCTGAGTTATATTGTTCCCTCCTCAACTACCTGGGGGGGGGGGGAACGGAAGAAAAGAAGCGAAAGAAAAACAGAGTCAGACATAAAGCATGAGTAAGTCAGTAACTTCTAGCATGTGAACAGGGAAAAATGAAACGACATGAATTAACTGAATACAAGACAATACCATGATGATAGGGTCAACAGGATAAGATAAGATTACCACAAGATATACTAAGGCAAGATAAACTGGATATACTTTAATACTTTCTCTGCTTCGCTATTACCTTATTATTCTGGTTTCTATATCTATGCACCGCCTAACTAGTGTCCCTACTAGTAACGATAACGTGATCCCAATCCCTGTAGTTTCCGTCGCCTTCAGGCATCCCTTTATTATTTAATTACCTAGATCTAATCTAGGGTTTTCTATCAAGTGCCTTCTAGATTCAGCTAGAACTTACGCTGTTTTTCTGAATGCTTCTTGGATTTAGGGTTTATGCCACCTAGTTCCAAACTAGGGATTATGCTACCTGTCGAACGATGCCCTTTAGTCTAGGACACACCACCTAGGGTGGTACATGTTCCTAGACTTTTCCCACGCATGTATCGCGAATCGTTATCGCTTGTCTAGATGCACATGTCCAGTAATGAGCGGTCCGAGTTCCGCTGTCAGGGCTACTCTAGAAATACGGAACTCAGTCGGGAGCTTTCAATATCTGCCGATGCAGATGCTAAGGTCTTTTTTTCCAGTGGCTATGGTCCCACTCGACCCCTCCCTCAACTAATGGAAGCAAATATGAACAAATGTGATGCGCTAAAACCGAAGGAAAGAGTACGAACAGAAAAACTAGATTCTTTCCAACAGAAACTTTTGCCACCTATCTCCTAGGTATGCTTAGCATGTACTTTCCCTTCTAAAAATCTTGTCCCTCTTTCTTGCCCTTGTCCTTAATTATGTGCCCTATCAAACCCTAGTAAAGATACTTCCTCTTTTATAATTTCTTCCTCCTTCGTGAACTACCTACATCCATGAATTCCTCATCCTAGGGTTGTGCTCCTCATCCTTTTCCGTGAAACTATGTTGGCAAATCTATCGAAAGCTGCTTCCATCGTATGGAAACCCTATAAGCTTGAAAGAAGACTGGCCGTAAGTGAAACAACTACGGCTATAGATGGAAACGAGCGCTACTTCGCCCTTCGATGAGGTTACCTCCCAGAAAGCCAGGAGCCCCGGAAACTCAAGAAAGAAGGAGACAAGAATTCAAACAGAGGAAGAGGAGACAATGCGTATGGCTTTGGGGAATATGCCCTTAAAACAAATCTTTTCTTTTGAAAATGCTTCTTTAAAAACCGTTTTGAAAATAATTTTTCAAATCTTTTATGGTTCTCAAGATTTCAATTACACTTGATATGTTTGCAACCACTTTGATTTGTAGTTGTTGTAGCTTCTAGTCGTAGTTGTTGTAGCTTCGTCTTCTTCAAGAATCAAAGACCCCGAGAAAGGAGGCAAGAACAACAACTCACGTGATAAGAGGAAATGCAATTTCTGTGGTACGGAAGGACACATAGCCAAGGATTGTAGAAAGAGGAAGAGAAAGCAAGGTGAATGTTTTCATTGTGGGGAGACTGGACACATCAGCAAGGACTGCCCTAAGAAGCAGACCGGACCTTCTGGGGTTACATCGTTAACTTCTTTTTCTAGATGCTTTGTTTTATCTTGTTTCTCTCCTCAATCCTATCTTGAGAACCATAGGTAGAATCTTTTTGGATGTAAACATGTAATTGAAACATGTTATGATTGCGAAATGGTTGCAAGTGGTCGCAAGTGGTTGCTCGTGGATGCATGAATACACATTAGGCACTAGATCGGCTCAGTCACAGTTTCATACTTGCATATGCATGAGTGTTTATTTTGGAAACTTGGTTGTGCTATCATTTGGTTTTTGCATATGATTGAATGTTTGAGCACTCATGTAGAAAATATGAATTATAATAGGAAATTTTTTGCATACATATTGGATTCATTTCACTAAACATATTTTGCATTTGAAAGGATGAATCAGGCCTGATCATTTGCATTAGATAAGTAACATATACACACACTTTCTGCATATGTTCATACAACATTAGAAATCTTTTAAGGACAATGGCTGCCTGTGGATGATGCTTTGAGTAGATGGATGATGGATGGTAGGATACGTTCTTCCTAACTTGAAGATTTCGGGGACGAAATCCTTTAAGGATGGGAGAATGTAACAACCCGTATTTTAGACAACACGTTATAACTTAAAACAGGGCAGAATTAAATGTTAAAGTCTGAATTAGGGGAAACGGGCTATGCCGTTGCGTTCATCTCGGAAAAATACGCAAAATAGAGCCCGAGTTTTCGTAAATCGGAGTCCGTATGATCGAGGTATGGCCTCGCAAAGTTTCACGAAAAATTCAAATTCAAAAACAGATTCAAATTTTCAGAATTCAGGGTAGGCGGGAAAAAAATCCCGCCCAGACAGGTCGACAAGGGAGTCGACACTAGGGTCGACCTCCCCCCCCACCAGGTCGACACTAGAGTCGACCTGGAGGTCGACCTCCCCCCCAGGTCGACTGGGGAGTCGACCTGGGTGTCGACCTGGGGGTCGACCTCCCTGGTCGGCCAGGTCGGCCTGGTGCACCTGTTTTGGCTCCTGGGTCTTGTTTTGGGGGCTTGTGACGATTTTAGATGGCTCAGATCTATCCTAGGGTTTATCCTATGGCTAAAACTAATCCTAAACACTATAAAAATACCCTAAGACCTAGCTTAAATCATACTATTTCATTTTAGCCTCATGCAGCCGCCATTAAACCTTATAACTCTAAATTAAAAATACAAAGAACAAAATTAAAGAAGACGAAGGACGATTCTTGAAGGCTACAACTAGAAGCTACAACAACTACGACGCTTTAGACAACGGATTTGGGGCTATTTGATTTAAAGTTTTGATTTGGATTGCTTGCTTCATAGTGTAAGTTCTATGTCACTTTTTAGGCAAAAACGCTAAAATAACATGGACATGCTATGAATTGAAACCGGATTTAAGAACTATTATTAATCCATGTTTATATTGTTTAACTTTGAATCAAAATTTGGGAATATTGCTATGTGAATGTTGCAAGTTAAACTTATCATGATGTTGATGTTGTTATGAATCACTTGGGCTTAATTTTATTGCAAGTTGAACAAATACGTGTCCATGGAATCATTATGTTCATTGAAATCCTCATGTTGATTAAACCATGCCTATGATGCTAATTAAACCATGTCTATAATATTAATGAAACTATGCCTGTGATGTTAATATACCTATCATGTCAAGGACAAATTGGGAATTGCTAGGTTATGAGGAAAAGTTGGAATCATTATGTTTATAATGCTAGATGAGAATCATTATGTTAAAAATACTAAATTGGAATCCACTATGCCTATTAGAATTACCATGCCTTTAATGTTTCATGTTTGTAATAAAATTATTATTATGCACACAATGATTATTATGCCTATGATGTAAAGTTGAATTCATCATGTTAAACTAAGTTGGAACCATTACTATGCCAAGTTATCATCATGCTAGTATTGAAACCATGTGATATGTTATAGCCTGTTTATTATGCAAGTGATGTTGGAATTGTTACATATGCCTATCACATGTTTGTTGTTATTCCCCTTTATCTCTTGAATTGTTTATGCTTGTGAACGAAGTACGTTTATATGCGTTGGGGATACGATTGGGTAGAATAGGCAAAACTTGAATTGATTATAATCATAAATCGTGAAATTTGGCATAAGTAGAACATGAAATATGGCACGAAAAACTTGACTTGAACATTCCATAACTGGACTTGAAACATGCCTTAGTTGGGCACGAAATTTACATATGAACATGCTATGAAAATAGCACGAATTTGATAAGAACATGGGCATGACTTTAGGAAACAAGAAAGTGGCCAACTCGAGGTTGGGTTGAGTTTGTAGTGTAAATCTACCCGGAACCGCCCGGCAAATCCAGTGGCTACAAACAATAGGATCCAATGTGGGTAGTTGGTCACATCGCGCTTGAAACCCGAGGTTGGGTTGAGTTCGTTGCGTAAATCTGCCCGGAACCGCACGGCAAATCCAGTGGCTACGAACAATAGGATCCAATGTGAGTGGTTCGGTGCATTACGAATCAATTAATGCCAATTAGTGTTAAGTCATGAACATGAAAAGACAACTTAACCAACTTGAATATGATTTGTAGGGCTAAGTCATGAACTTGAAACGACAACACTTAGCCAACTTGACATGACACGCAGGCGGGTTAAGTCACGAATTTAAATGACATACTTAACCATCTTGACACGACTAGACTGGAAAAGGATTAAGTCACGAATTACATGACTTAATCGGTTAGGCGGGTTAGGTCATGAATTACATGACCTAATCTGTAGGCGAAACCCTAGACACGACCCTTTTCAGCAGTAACCCTCTAGATGTATCAAGGTACCCTGGGGCTAGGCCGGGTGGGGCACGATTACTGGGCTGATTGTAAGAGGTGAACGACGGCAGTGGGGTACGCCAGTGTAGGTTCGGTGGGCTACGGTCGTGCACGTATTCCGGGGCAGACACTGGGTATCCGTAGATTTATCTATGCATCTTGAATCGTGTCAGGGGTTGACACCCTAGGGCTGATACACCCGAAGGTGGACCCAGCACAGGTGACTACATTCGTGATTAGCCGTATGACACGGCCACTTGACGAGCTAGAACTTGTAGGGAGCCGATCGACTAGATAATCGCTCCGTAGGACCCCGTACTTGGGTCAGACCCCGTTTCAGGGTCATTTCATGATATTGGGCCGTGGGATTTATTTCGTGATTAACTAGTGACATGGGCTTAGTATACTAGTACAGTCGATGCAACGAATCTTGAACATGTGATGCTTTATTTGACTTGTCTTGACTTATCCTGATCACCTTAGCCTATCTTGTCCACCTTGACACCATTTTCAAGTTTAGTTCCAGTTCATACATGACATGTTGCTTTAACCGTTTTTACACTGAAAGTCACTAGGACTTAGTCAATCTTTATGACTGACCCTTTTCCTTTCACCTCGTTTTCTTTCGTCCCCCCCCCCCCAAGGTTCTCAGGGAGGAAACACTAGCTCTTAGCTTGGATATCACTTGCTTTGGCTCAGCATGTACGGTTTTCTATGGCTGCTTCTTTCTACTGCACTTCAGGAATAAGCTGATTTTCTGTTTTAAGTTATTGCTTCTTTGGATATTATTACAAGACAGTTGTAATGAAGTTGTTATATGAAATGTTTGTAAGAGACATGGTTTACTTTGGAATAAAATGAAGTTCTGTTTTGCATATAAATTCTTCCGCTGTTTACTTAATTATTTATTTATGTACTGTCTTGCGATAATTTTGTGATATTATCTCGATAATACCCCTCCAAAACTAGTGCATTCCCTTTGTGAGTGACCCTAGCGGAGGTGGGGTGTTACACTTGGTATCAGAGCCAAGGAGGCAAAGACTGGGGAGTCAACCTGTGGGTCGACCTCCCTGGTCGGCCAGGTCGGCATGGTGCACCTGTTTTGTCTCATGGGTCTTGTTTTAGGGGCTTGTGACGATTTTGGATGGCTCAGACCTATTCTAGGGTTAATCTAAAGGCTGAAATCAATTGCCTACAACTATAAAAGGACCCTAAGACCTAACCTAAATCATACTATTTCATTTAGCCTCATGCAGCCGCCATTAAACCTAAAACTCTAAATTAAAAATACAAAGAATAATTAAAGAAGACGAAGGACGATTCTTGAAGGCTACAACTAGAAGCTACAACAACTACGATGCTTTAGACAACGGATTTGATGCTATTTGATTTAAAGTTTTGATTTGGATTGCTTGCTTCATATTGTAAGTTCTATGTTACTTTTTAGGCAAAAAAGCTAAAATAACATGGACATGCTATGAATTGAAACCGGATTTAGGAACTATTGTTAATCCATGTTTATATTGTTAAACTTTGAATCATAATTTGGGAATTTTGCTATGTAAATGTTGCAAGTTAAACTTATCGTGATTTTGATGTGGTTATGAATCACTTGGGCTTAATTGTATGGCAAGTTGGACTAATACATGTCCGTGGAATCATTATGTTTATTGAAATCTTTATGTTGTTTAAACCATTCCTATGATGCTAATTAAACCATGTCTATGATGTTAATGAAACTAAGCATGTGATGTTAATATACCTATCATGTTAATGACAAATTGGGAATTGCTAGGTTATGATGAAAAGTTGGAGTCATTATGTTTATAATGCTGGATGAGAATCATTATGTTAAAAAGGCTAAATTGGAGTCCACTATGCCTATTAGAATTACCATGCCTTTAATGTTTCATGTTTATAATAAAATTATTATTATGCCCGCAATGATTATTATGCCTATGATGTAAAGTTGAATTCATCATGTTAAACTAAGTTAGAACCATTACTATGCCAAGTTATCATCATGCTAGTATTGAAACCATGAAATATGTTATAGCCTGTTTATTATGCAAGTGAATTGTCACATATGCCTATCACATGTTTGGTGTTATTCCCCTTTATCTCTTGAATTGTTTATGCTTGTGAACGAAGTACGTTTATATGCGTTGGGGATACGATTGGGTAGAATAGGAAAAACTTGAATTGATTATCATCATAAATCGTGAAATTTGGCATAAGTAGAACATGAAATATGGCACGAAAACTTGACTTGAACATGCCATAACTTGACTTGAAAACATGCCTTAGTTGGGCACGAAATTGACATATGAACATGCTATGAAAATAGAACGAATTTGATAAGAACATGGGCATGACTTTAGAAAACAAGAAAGTGGCCAACTCGAGGTTGGGTTGAGTTTGTAGTGTAAATCAGCCCGGAACCGCCCGGCAAATCAAGTTGCTACAAACAATAGGATCCAATGTGGGTAGTTGGTCACATCGCGCTTGAAACCCGAGGTTGGGTTGAGTTCGTAGCGTAAACCTGCCCGGAACCGCCCGGTAAATCCAGTGGCTACAAACAATAGGATCCAATGTGAGTGGTTCAGTGCATTAACGAATCAATTAATGCCAATTAGGGTTAAGTCATGAACATGAAAAGACAACTTAACCATCTTGAACATGATTTGTAGGGCTAAGCCATAAACTTGAAACGACAACACTTAGCCAACTTGACATGACACGTAAGCGGGTTAAGTCACGAATTTAAATGACATACTTAACCATCTTGACATGACTAGAATGGAAAAGGATTAAGTCACGAATTACACGACTTAATCGGTTAGGCGGGTTAGGTCACGAATTACATGACCTAATCTGTAGGCGAAACCCTAGGCACGACCCTTTTCAGCAGTAACCCTCTAGATGTATCAAGGTACCCTGGGGCTAGGCCGGGTGGGGCACGATTACAAGGCTGATTGTAAGAGGTGAACGACGACAGTGGGGTACGCCAGTGTAGGTTCGGTGGACTACGGTCATGCACGTATTCCGGGGCAGGCACTGGGTATCCGTAGATTTTTCTGTGCATCTTGAGTCGTGTCAGGGGTTGACACCCTAGGGCTGATACACCCGAAGGTGGACCTAGCACAGGTGACTACATTCGTGATTAGCCGTATGACACGGACACTTGACGAGCTAGAACTTGTAGGGAGCCGATCGACTAGATAATCGCTCCGTAGGACCCCGTACTTAGGTCAGACCCCGTTTCAGGGTCATTTCATGATATTGGGCCGGGGGATTTATTTCATGATTAACTTGTGACATGGACTTAGCATACTAGTACAGTCGATGCAACGAATCTCGAACATGTGATGCTTTACTTGACTTGTCTTGACTTATCCTGATCACCTTAGTCTATCTTGTTCACCTTGACACCATTCTTAAGTTTAGTTCCAGTTCATACATGACAGGTTGTTTTAACCGTTTTTACACTGAAAGTCACTAGGACTTACTCAGTCTTTATGACTGACCCTTTTCCTTTCGCCTCTTTTTCTTTCGTCCCCCCCAAGGTTCTCAGGGAGGAAACACTAGCTCTTAGCTTGGATATCACTTGCTTTGGCTCAGCATGTACGGTTTGCTATGGCTGCTCCATTTTATTGCACTTGGGGAATAAGCTGTTTTTCTGTTTTAAGTTATTGCTTCTTTGGCTATTATTACAAGACAGTTGTAATGAAGTTATTTGAAATGTTTGTAAGAGACATGGTTTACTTTGGAATAAAATGAAGTTCTACTTTGCTCATAAATTCTTCCGCTGTTTACTTAATTATTTATTTATGTTATGTCTTGCGATAATTCTGTGATGTTATCTCAATAATACCCCTCCAAAACTTGTGCATTCCCTTTGTGAGTGACCCTAGCGGAGGTGGGGTGTTACATTTGGTATCAGAGCAAAATGTTACCAAGGATGGGCAAGAGTTTTGAAAACCTTTTGAATTTTTTTTTTATCAAAACCATTTACAAAGAGGCAATTTTCAAGAAAAGTTGGTTTATTTTAAAAGGCTATTCCCCAAAAAGCCATTAGCACAATCTTTGTTTCCTCGTTTGAATCTTTTCCTTTTTCGTTTTCAGCTTATCATGGCCGACGATCTTAATCTTCTCGAGGGTGTCAATATACCCACTTGGTTCCGTCGTTTCCTCGAGGCTCGGGCTAATGTGACAGGCCCAGCCAATCCTCCTCCTCATCCTCCTCAACCTCCGCGAGAAACCGCTTTTTCAAAGATATGCAAGGACTTTAAGGCCATGGGCGGAAAGGATTTCCTAGGAACTGAGACTTTTGTTGAGGCACGGAATTGGTTTAAGGAAACCGAAGACTTGTTTGTTATCTTTGAGGTAGAGGACAATAGGAAAGTACAGTTGGCGGCGTGGCTCGTGAAAGAGGAAGCTTCTTATTGGTGGGAAGTCACCAACGCTACTAGGCCCATTGAGACTTGGGCGGACTTTAGAGGGAGATTTGGGCTTAAGTTCTTGTCATCGGCAGAGGAGAGTCTCCAAATGGAACGGTTTCTGGCCCTTAAACAAGGAAATATGACAGTTAAAGAATACGTGAACCGTTTCAATCAGCTTGCTCGCTTCGGATTGGAGTTAGTCAACACTCCTCAGAAAAAGGCGCCACGTTTTGCACGAGGCTTGAACGAGCCACTACATGGTTTGGCCATGACTCATGTGCCCATGGGGGCGACCTTTGAAAACTTGGTGGATATGGCCCTACTGTATGTGGAAGATAAGAAGGGCAAGAAAGAGGTCAAGCCCAACGATTCTCATAATAAGAAGGTAGACTCTGAAAAAGGAGGCAAGAGCGACAACTCACATGATAAAAGGAAATGCAATTTCTGTGGTACGGAAGGGCACATAGCCAAGGATTGTAGAAAGAGGAAGAGAAAGAAAGGTGAATGTTTTCATTGTGGGGAGACTGGACACATCAGCAAGGACTGCCCTAAGAAGCAGACCGGACCTTCTGGGGGTACATCTTTAACTTCTTTTTCTAGATGCTTTGTTTTATCTTGTTTCTCTCCTCGATCCTATCTTGAGAACCATAGGTAGAATCTTTTTGGATGTAAACATGTAATTGAAACATGTTATGATTGCAAAATGGTTGCAAGTGGTCGCAAGTGGTTGCTCGTGGATGCATGAATACACATTAGGCACTAGATCGGCTCAGTCACAGTTTCATGCTTGCATATGCATGAGTGTTTATTTTGGAAACTTGGTTGTGCTATCATTTGGTTGTTGCATATGATTGAATGTTTGAGCACTCATGTAGAAATTATGAATTATAATAGGAAATTTTTTGCATACATATTGGATTCATTTCACTAAACATATTTTGCATTTGAGAAGATCAATCAGGCCCGATCATTAGCATTAGCTAAGAAACATATACACACACTCTTTGCATGTGTTCATAAAACATTAGAAGTCTTTTAAGGACCATGGTTGCTTGTGGATGATGTTTTGAGTAGATGGATGATGGATGGTAGGATGCGTTCTTCTTAACTTGGAGATTTCGGGGACGAAATCCTTAAAGGAGGGGAGAATGTAACAGCCCGAATTTTAACAACGTGTTAAGACAAGAATCAAGGCAGAATTAAATGTTAAAATCTGAATCAGGGAAAACGGGTTGTGCCATTCCGTTCGTCTCGGAAAAATATGCAAAATAGAGTCCGAAATTTCGTAAATCGGAGTCCGTATGATCAAGATATGGCCTCGCAAATTTTCACGAAAAATTCAAATTCAAAAACAGATTCAAATTTTCAGAATTCAGGGTAGGCGGGAAAAATCCCACCCAGACAGGTCGACAGGGGGGTCGACACTAGGGTCGACCTCCCCCCCAACCAGGTCGACACTAGAGTCGACCTGGGGGTCGACCTCCCCCCCAGGTCGACTGGGGAGTCGACCTGGGGGTCGACCTCCTCCCCCAGGTCGACTGGGGAGTCGACCTGGGTGTCGACCTGGGGGTCGACCTCCCTGGTCGGCCAGGTCGGCCTGGTGCACCTGTTTTGGCTCCTGGGTCATGTTTTATGGGCTTGTGACGATTTTGGATGGCTCAGACCTATTCTAGGGTTAATCTAAAGGCTGAAATCAATCTCCTACAACTATAAAAGGAACCTAAGACCTAACCTAAATCATACTATTTCATTTTAGCCTCATGCAGCCGCCATTAAACCTAAAACTCTAAATTAAAAATATAGAGAATAATTAAAGAAGACGAAGGACGATTCTTGAAGGCTACAACTAGAAGCTACAACAACTATGACGCTTTAGACAACGGATTTGGGGCTATTTGATTTAAAGTTTTGATTTGGATTGCTTGCTTCATATTGTAAGTTCTATGTTACTTTTTAGGCAAAAACGCTAAAATAACATGGACATGCTATGAATTGAAACCGGATTTAGGAACTATTATTAATCCATGTTTATATTGTTTAGGATTAGTTTTAGCCATAGGATAAAACCTAGGATAGATCTGAGCCATCCAAAATCGTCACAAGCCCCTAAAACAAGACCCAGGAGCCAAAACAGGTGCACCAGGCCGACCTGGCCGACCAGGGAGGTCGGCCCCCAGGTCGACACCCAGGTCGACTCCCTAGTCGACCTGGGGGAGGAGGTCGACACCCAGGTCGACTCCCCAGTCGACCTGGGTGGGAGGTCGACCCCCAGGTCGACTCTAGTGTTGACCTGGTTGGGGGGGGAGGTCGACCCTTGTGTCGACCCCCCTGTCGACCTGTCTGGGCGGGATTTTTCCCGCCTACCCTGAATTCTGAAAATTTGAATCTGTTTTTGAATTTGAATTTTTCGTGAAACTTTGCGAGGCCATATCTTGATCATACGGACTCCGATTTACGAAATTTCGGACACTATTTCGCGTATTTTTCCGAGACGAACGCAATGGCGCAACCCGTTTTCCCTGATTCAGATTTTAACATTTAATTCTGCCTTGATTCTTGTCTTAACATGTTGTTAAAATTCGGGTTGTTACAACTTCATTAAATCTAAATAAAAAGATTTAATCTTTTCTCAACTGGGCTTAAGAACAGTGTTAATGAAAACACCATTCACGACAAACCCGAATCACATTTGATATTAAATACAAGGCTCTGAATAGAAAATATATCGGCTTATATTCAATATCAAATTCTACGACCAACAAATATCGTATTGGAAATAACGATATACATATCTATATCTTTCAAATTTCCATAACAACATCTGTATAATCACGAAATCCAACATCGAAATATTCCGAAGACAATTTAGATTCAAATCCATTCCAATGCAATCATTGGAAATTCTGGTTATTTTTAAAACCCTTTTCAAACTCACTTTATTTATTTTAAAAAATAAATAAATTACTATTCTAGTTCAAAACTAGTTCATTTCGATAAAAATCTATTTTTATCTTTTCAAATATGAAGTTTTTCATCCCAATTCTTCACAAATCATTTCTTATGATTTTACACAATTATTACTATTTTTAATAATTTTATCAAGGCCCGTACAGTCGATTTCCATCAACGGCCAAAGAACTGCACTTACCGCAACCTTTTCCAAATTTGATTTGGACATAATTCCAAATCCAACCGTTAGATTTAAAATTTCTAATATTCATTAGAAAGCACTTTTCGATACGAACCCAACGGTTCCTGTTTTAGGAGAATTCGATGGTCGGATCTCCCGCAATATCCGTTCGAAGTCAATGGTCGAAATTCGCGAACTGCCGCGGTGCGTTCTATTCAGGACATTATATATATATATATAATATATATAATATATATTTCGTCGATTTCAATTCAAAACGTGCTTTATAAATCGTTTTAAATTCATTTTCAAAACGGTTTCAACTTCATTTCAAATTCAAATCAAAATTGAATATTCCAATATAAATTCGTTTTAAATTCATTTCAAATCGATTTCAATTCAATTTCAATTTAATTCGAATTTATTTTCAATTTCGATTTGAATCCTATTCCTTTCGATTTCAATTCGGATTCAATTCTATTCAATTTAATTTAGATTTCAATTCTATTCGAATTTCAAATCATTTCAGTGTATTTCGAATTTCAAATCAATTCAGTATAATTCGAATTTCAAATCTATTCGATTTCAAATCTATTCAATCTAATTCGAATTTCAAATCTATTTCAATATTCATTGAAAAATGAATAAAATCGATACAAATATCGTTCATGTCAAAATGGCGTCAATCTAATCAACACGGCTTCATATATTTCTATTTTCAAATATTCTATTTCAAATATTTCTTTTTCCAAATATTTCTTTTTCAAATATTTCTATTTCAAATATTTCTTTTTCCAAACTGGAATGAGGCCCAATCAATTACCATATAGTGTTGATTATATGGATTTTCTACAACACATATATACAATAACAACGATGAATAATCAACCATCATCCAATGTGCATTCTACACTGTATAAGCATCAAATATAAATATCCAATGCTTATAACGGTCTGTCAATCAATAGATCGACATACAACTAAACAATCGGGATTAGTGTACGTCAAATATCATCCCAATACCTGTGTGGGGTTTTCAAACAATCAAACACAGATTTTATTTGTGTAGTTGGGCGATGTGTAAAATTTATCATCCCAATCAATATCAGTCAAATGTGTGTATATAAACAAATCATCCGATTTGTTTATTTTTATTTCATTTCATATACACGTTAAAAATTCTATTTTTAACTATAAAATATTTTTAACTATATAAATATTTTATGTCATTTTACAACACATCACACAATCAACTACACATCAAAATCAAACAACCAAGCATACAAGCCGTCCATTGTCTGTGGACGACGGGTGTCGGGTGCTAGTAAACACCGTATGCATCCTAGTATATATTTATATAACTAGAAAATAAAATTAAAGGTGAGAAGTTCTCACCGAATAGCTAATCCAATCCCACGACTCTTCCTAGGTAGAAATCATCGTAGTTCTTGCTTCTTGTCACTTTCTTTGCCCGTATTCTCTACATATGTAAAAATCGAATTTTTACTTCGCTATTCACTATATAAAAATCGAATTTTTACTTCGCTATACAATATATAAAAATCGAATTTTTACTTCGCTATACAATATATAAAAAATCAAATTTTTACTTTGCTATTCAATATATAAAAATCGAATTTTTACTTTGCTATTCAATATATAAAAATCGAATTTTTACTTCGCTATATAACTAATCTTTACTTCGCTACAACATTTATAAAAATCATAACTTTATCCCTTCTTTCCGACATTAAAAATTATACCTTTTCATTCTACAAAAACCATACCTTTAACTTTTATAATATAAAAATTATATTTTTATTCTTCACATTATATAAAAATCCAACATTTATATAATATACTCCATAATAATCTAGTTTTTAAATTGATTAACCTAACTAAACATTTAAAATAAACTAAAACAAAATAAAATAAAATAAAACTTACAGCAAATTGGGGGGTCACTGTTCCGTCGGGGGTAGGGTGTGCGGTTGGAGGGGGTTGATCGGAGTGGGCGGTGGCGCGTGGGAAGGCGGTTTGGGGAGATTCGAAGGGAGGGGGTGTGCGGTTTTGAGGGATTCGAAAAGGGGGGGGGTCGGTGCTGCTGGGGCGCGCTTCACGGAGGAGCGGAGGATGGAGGGAGGGGGGTGAAGTGATGGTGGCGGCGACGAAGAGGGGGGTCACGGCTGTGTTGAGGTTTTTTATATTCGATTTGAGAAATGAGTGAACGGAGGGGCCAGAGAGAGAATATAGAGGGGAGAGGTTTTGTTTTAATTTGTTTATTTATTTTAATTTCAAAAGGTACTTTTATTTTCGACCTCGAAACGAGGCCCACCGCCTGTGGTCCATAGCTAATTACCCTCATTCCGAACACAATGGGATATATATCATAGGCTGATTCGACTGTTTCGATCAGTTTCCGTCAAAATCAACATATAACTCTATATATTGAATTTGAACGCACATTTCAATTTATTGGGGTCACATACTAACTCGAAAAATTCAAGAAAAATATTTTCTAGCTTCGTATTGACGATACGGTCCTAACAAAACTAGTTTCGTCGAATTCTGAGACCGTTTGAAAAATGGCCAATTTCCAATCGATTAAAATCAACTGAAACTGGTCAAACGCGTTTTCTTTTGCCACGCTCACATATTGATTCGAAAAATTATGAAATTTGAAATCTAGCAATAATTTGACATCACGGACCCAACAAAAGTGGTTTCGTCGAAATCCGAGGTCATTTGCAAAATTTCCATTTTTAAGGGCCTGAATTCCATAGCGACTATTCAGAATTTTCATTTGGACATATCTTTTGATCCCCGCTATGAAATCTTGATTTTTCGGATTCGTTGGAAAGATATTCCCAAATAGATCCTATTATTTTTGGTTTCACTAAAATCCGGTTTTTTTTGCACCCGGTACATTCATTTGAAGTTTGAAATCGAATTATCGAACTACCGCGCCATTTTCAATTCCTTTTATAAATTAAAATAAATATTTATATTCTAACGTCGAGCGATATAAATATATGCGTTCGAATTATATTCAAAATAAATTTCTCGTCAATATTATTTAAAATAATTCATTTTAAATAATCAAAATTCGCTAAAATTGCCAAAATAAAAATTTTAAACTAGCCCCGATTTCCGGGTTATTACACTATAAACCCTCTCTTCACCCGGAGGAACAGGTCTCTACCACCATTACAGGACTAATTTCCACCTAAACTATACCAATTAGGATTTTTCCGCCTGGGCTCGCTTACATGAGTCCACCACCTGAATTGCCTTCATGATTTTGAACCGCCTTTGCAGGAATTAGTTACAAGAATATAAATGACTTGTTTGTGTTCTAGTACAACACTGATTTGTCATAAAAGAAGAACAATATCCTATAATCTTCTCCTTGAGTTTGTAGATTAAGAAATTTGAGTAAGTGGAGATAAAATAGGATTTTGAGCTCTTTAGAGTTCATACGTTATAATCAAAGAATGCAAAAATTGAGCTAGAAATTGAATTCCATAGAATAGATAAGAATGAGGTCGAGTAAGTTTTTTGAGATGTTGTTCTTGCATGTCTATATAGTGAATGAAGAGTTACAACTGCTGGTGGAGTTCCATGATGGAAATCAGAGAGTTGCAACCTTTTAAGATAAAGGAAACTCTTTAGAAAAAGTCACGTCTCTTCAAAATATGACAGTTGGAACTTGGTTCAGTCGACTGAATATTCATAGTCGGTCGACTAAACTAGAAGCAAATAATTTTTTTTGTATATGATCGGATTCAGTCGATTGAATAGGTGTATTTAGTCGATAGAATCTGGAAAATGCACACAACTTTTGTGTGCACACATATTAAGTCGACTAAACTGGTTAATTTAGTCGGCAAAATTGTACATTTTCAGAATCTTGTATATACATCAAGTTTTATTGAGAATTTTAAAAATAAAAACTTCGAGGAGAGATCTAAACATTATATTTTAACACAAGACTAAACTTAATATAAAATGGCTAACGTTCTTCTAGAGTCTTTGATGTGTTTGTGATACATCTTGATTGTGACATGTTGACTTGTTCTTTCATCCTGTCATTGATCAAAGTCTCGTGATTCAACATTCTCCCCCTTTTTGATTGATGAAAACGCTTGAACAACATGTGAGCAAACACTTATAATCACCCCTTGTGTTTTATTCTTTCTCCCTCTGAATCTTTGCGACATTCTGCATTCATTTGTTAGTACACATATGATTTCTCCTTTGTAATTGGTCGCATCGCCTTTGCCGTTGATGTATCCCTCGGAATTATCTCCAAAAGTGACAGTTTTTCCTTCCAAATATCTCCTTTCATGTGTTTTGAACAACCACTATCGAGTATCCATTTTCCCCTTTCCTTGAGTGGGACCTGCAAAAAATATGTAATGAGGTTGGTACCCACTTCCTCCATTAGGGTCCTAAGAGTTAGGTCTTAGGAAACCAAACCCAAGAGGGTTCAGTGTTCCTTTTTTAAATATAATTCTAATTTTATTGAACAGTTTCTGAGAATGATTCTATATATTTATTTCTAATCAAAAGATTATTTGATTTAGGAACCCATAGGTTAATAGTTTTAGAAACTATTTTTGTAACAGGTTTTTATGAGTCGCTAGTTTTGATTTTTCTATTTAATTTCTTCCTAGGTTGAATATCAACCTTTTTTTATGGCGTAATCCTTTTTTAGATGATGTAGGTTGAGAATTTTCTATAATTTTAGATAAGTTCTCTACTCCTTTTGTTAAAATTGGAAACAATTTTATTAATATCATCTAATTTTGTTTTAAGACTAGAGTTATCTAATTCAACTATTTTAATCCTAGTTTTCAACTAATGATTTTAAGAAGTAAGTGCATTATTTTTTTATTTTTATGTTTCAATTTCTTGACTCAATAAAGAAAGTTGAGAACTCTCATTAGAAAGGGATTCTTGAAATTTTCTAATTTCTTCTTCTAATATCTTTTTTCATCTTTTAGCATATCTCTTTTGAATTCTGCATTTTTATGATCCATATTAGCTTGTTTATATTTTCTTTTTAAATTATTTCCAGATTCTAATAATTATGAATTTATTTCTACTATATCATCATTCACTTACCTCGTTATATTTAGCCATGAATCACATGTTAGCTTGTTCAGTGTCATTATCATTGTCACTATCCGATGATGATGAGTTAGAATCATCCCATGTTACAGAGAAATCTTTATTTTTCGATTTATATTTATTGTTTGATATTCCTCCTTTTTCTCTAGATAGAACTTCTTCATATGGCCTTTCTATCCACAATTGTAGCATTCTAATACCGAGGTTAATGATTTTGATGAGTTGTTATTGCTGGAATTTCTTTAAAGATATCCTTATTTCCATTTCTGTATTTCAAGAATTTCTTGAAATTTTTAGTAGTGAAAGCCAGATCTACTTCATTGTCAGAATCTGAATCTTCTTCTTTTTCAGCATGAATTGCAAGATTCCTTTTGTCCTGCGCATGAACTCTTTTTTCCTGCAAATTCACATAATATGACATTATATTTCCCATTAACTCTTCCAGTTTCATGGTCGAGAGATCATTAGCTTCTTCGATAGCTAATACCTTCCTTTCTCATTCTTTCATTAAAGAGCTTAGGATTTTTGATACTGTATCAAAATTAGAATATTTTTCTCCTAAGTTTAGTAATGAATGATAAATATCCTGAAATCTAGAATACATATCATTGATAGATTCATTTTCATCCATTCTTAAACTCTAAATCTGACTTTTAGGCATGGATATCTTGCTTTGTTTAACCTTGTTAGTTCCTTCACGAGTTACTTTAAGTGTTTTCCATATTTCGTATGCTGTATTGCACATGCAAATATGGATAAACTAATTTTTATCCAAGGCATAATGCAACATATTTGTAGCTTTAGCATTTGCAGTAGCAACTGCTTTTTCTGTATTTAACCATTTAGAATGTGGAGGTTTATATTCTTTTTGAGTTTTATTCCATGAATAAACCATTTGGTTGCATATAGATTCTCATTCATGTAGCCCAATAACTATAGTTTAATCCATTAAAAAGTGGGCGTCCTATGGTTGATTGACCTTCTGTGAAACTAGTGTTAGTGCTTGTGTTATTTTTCTTTTCCATGTTACCGATATATCAAACAACTATTTTACAGTTATAAAATGTCATGCTCCGATGCCAATTGAAATGGGCCTATAAGGATCGACTAATATGGAAATGAAAGTAGTATACTGAATGCAGAAGTTCTAATAGATGATATACCAACTTGTTGTATGCAAATATTTAGTGAGATAAATATTTAGAAAGGATATCACTGATAAGCTATATAAAGGCTGTAAATAAAAACAAAGAACACTAGGAATTTTTATACTGGTTGGAGCATCATCCTACGACCACTCCCTAAGATACCCTTAGGCCTTTCATTATAAACACTCTCTTCATCTGGAGGAATATGTCTATACCGCCATTACAGGACTTCTTTCTACTTAGATTACACCAGTAGGGATTTTTCCGCTTGGACTCGCATACAGGACTTCACCACCTGAATTGTCTTCAGGATTTTCTATAGCCATTGCAGGACTTTGTTATAAGAATATAAATCACTTGTTTGTGTTCCGGTACAACACTTATTCGTAACAAATGAAGTATAATATCCTATAATCATATCCTCGAGTTTGTAGATTAAGAAATGTGAGTAAGTGGGGATAGTATAGGATTTTGATCTCTTTAGAATTCAACCAAAGTTTGAATTATAATCACATAATTCAAAGAGATATAGAATGCAAGAATTGAGCAATTAGAATGAACAAAAACTTGAATTCGATAAAATAAACAAGAATGAGATTGAGCAATTTGTTTGAGATGTTTTTCTTGCACTTATATATAGTGAATGAAGAGTTACAACTGTTGGTGAAGTTCCATGATCAAAATTAGAGAGTTGCAACCTTTTAAGATCAAGGAATCTCTTCAGAAATGATCATGTATCTTTAAAATATGATAGTTGGAACTCTGTTCAGTTAACTGAATATTCATAGTCAATCGATTGTGGAACAAATATTTTTTTGTATACGATCAGATTAAGTCAACCGAATAGGTATATCTAGTTAATTGAATCAGGAACATGCAAATAACTTCATGTGCACACATATTCAGTCAACTAAAATGGTTAATTCAGTTGACTGAATTGTGCCTTTTCCAAATTCTCATACATACATCAAGTTTTACTGAGAATTTTAAAAATAAAAACTTCGAGGAGAGATCTTAACATTATAATCTAACACAAGACTCAACTTAATATAAAAAGACTAATGTACTTCTAGAGTCTTTGATGTGTTTGTGAGACATCTTGATTGATATATTTTAACTTGATCTTTCGTCTTGTCATTGATTAAAATATCATGATTCAACACAATATTTGTGGAAGCCTAATATATGTGCTAATTGTGGTTACTTTGAGCATACCAAAGAGATGTGGGATAATTCTGAAAAGAAGATTGTAGAAATCTATTAGTGGAAAACCAGTTAGTTCTGAATGACTAACTAAAGGGATAGTTTTTAAGAAGAAACAAGTTTTCAAAGGCAAGGGTAAAATAATGCAAAGGTGGTAGATTGTATGAAAAGAAAGAAATAAAATTGTGTAAAAGGTTAACCTGAGTGCTGAAATTTATAGAGTTAGTAAGGACATGCCAAGTAAACAGAAAAGTATTGAACTTTGCAAAAAAGGAGTCTGTTTGGGACTTTTCTATGGAACAAAAAAGTGCAAATTTATTATAAATTACTGCAAGCGCACAGGTGTGTAGTATGCAGGTCGAACACATGGAGGAAAATTAAAAAAATTTATTCATATAATTTCATGGCGAGTTAGACGAGTTTGGAGGATTTGATTGAAACAGAAATTGAAATTGCAATTTGATTCAGAAAAAACCTAATTGAATAGACGATCAAATCGTAATTATCAATTGAAACAAATTAAAATAGCAATTGAATTCACTATAGATTCAAATCTAATCGGATACATAAAAAATTCAATAATAGAAAAATAGAACAGAATATTGAAAATAAAATTGCAGAACAGAAATAAACCAACAGGAAAGTAAAATTAGGATTACCATTGAATCTAATCATACGGTCAATCACTAATGAGAAAAGTAAACTACAATAGTAAATTGTGCTATAGCAAATCTAATTGAATAGACAACACAAATTTACTAGAACTAAGAGGAGTATAGAAAAGAAAAGAAAACCCTCAATTCTTGGATAAAGTTTACAATGAGAATACATGGGTACTTATAGGATAGATTAGTCAACCTAAGACTCTAATACAATCATAAATGGGCCTTAATCAAACCTGGTAAGTATTAATTCTGGTAAGTTTTCGACTTTGGTAAGTATTGGCCTATAATTTTTTCCTCTTTCTTCCTTGACAAGTCTTCCTTGATTTGTTATATGCATGTTCTTTATACCAATAATTTTCTTGTCTAAAAAGCAACTTGTTGTGAGAACTTCATCTGCAAGTCTATATATATACACATAGAGAGCAATTTGATCTCTATTTTCTATATTTCTGACTACATGTGGCTTAGTTGTCATATCTGTAAAAGTGACAAAATAATACCCAAGTAATATTTATTTATACACAAAAGATAAAATATAAGAGCATAAAATAAACACTTTTACATGTTAATCAAATACCCTCACACTTATCTTTTACTCGTCCTCGAGTAAAACAGAAATGAAAAAAACTAGGTAGGTCACCTTTCATAGGATACACGATTGCATTGATCTTATGCAACAAGTCATTAAAACTCTAGGTGTCCCTAGTAGGATGAATGGTGTCTTGTGAGGGTATTCAGCGGATACTACCTGTAACACCCCACGTTCGTTAATGTCACTCACTAAGGGAGTGCATTAATTTTCATGGAGCATTATAAGAGTATAGAACAGAACATCACAAGACAGATATAGAAAATGGTACTTAAAAATTCAAAATTTATTCATTGCATGTAACAACCCGTATTTTCAATAACCTGTTATAACATAAATGGAGGCAGAATTAAACTGTAAAATCTGAATCAAGGGAAACGGGCTATGCCATTGCGTTCGTCTCGAAAAAATACGCGAAATAGAGTCTGAGTTTTCAAAAATCGGAGTCCGTATGACCAAGATATGGCCTCGCGAAGTTTCACGAAAAATTCCCAAATTAAAGTATACTTAATTAAGTGAAATGGGTTGCGGAGAGAATTATATATATTGATATATACATATATATATATATATAATTGAAAATTAAATAAATAAATATGCAAAAATGTTCAAAACAGCGAATTGGGAGAGGGGAATAACCGAACCGGCCGATTTTTGAGGTCGACCCAAGCCCGCTGGGTCGACTAGGGGTTAATCCAGGGTGTTTGGCTGTCAACCCGTGGGCCGATTCGCTCAAATGCAGATTTTGCATTTGGATGGTTCTCATGGTTCATCTTTAATCTAAAGGCCCTAGATGGTTCCTACACTTAACTTCTTCCCCAAGACATGCTTTGATGGCTTGGATTGAATCTAGGTTTAATCCTATGGCCTAAAACACTTGCCTAATCTATAAATAAGACCCTAACCTATCCTAAATCCTCATTATTCACTCATGTAACTAAACTATGGCAAAATTGCTACTCTCATGGCCTCCACTTAACTATCCTAGCCTCCACTTCATTTCTATGAGAGGTTTCATGATCATGAGAGTGTTAGAGAGTCCCTATGTTAGTATGAGAGCTTCTCAAGTTGATTTCAAGGCAAAAGCTTTGATCTTTGTTCATAAAGATGGTGTTTTTGTTGAATTGGAGCATCCATCTTTGGGTTTTTGGGTAGTGGCATGCATAGACTTCATCACAAGCTTTAGTTTAATCGATTTAGGCCTTCATAGCAATGTAAGCCCTTTCCCTACTCTTAGATATTCACTATGAAGTTAAATGTTCATGTTGCTAGTTTGGGTTTGATCATTGAGAATGATACATGCTATCATGTTATGCAAGCTTATGAAGTCATTATCTTGATCTTATGAGCTAAAAGCTACAACCTTTATGTTGATATGTTGCATTATGCAACATGAGAACCTTCTTACCCTTTATGTCAACTTGCATATGAAGTCATAACCCTTATATGATGATATATGCGAGTTACTAGTCATCATTCCATGTCTTTTGTCAACATGATTCGCTTATGTGCCAAGTTTGGGTTTATGCATGTTTTTGAGGCTTAAGAATGTAACTTGCAAGCTAATGAACACATTTGTGCCTCATTTGCCACCATGATTAACTTGTGGCTTAATATCCATTTTTGTCATGCCTTTGCTAAGTCTCTTCTTTTAATCCATTACGTTGTTGCGAATGTATATGCGAGTTTAAAAAGCGTTGGGGTCACATTATGGGAAAACATAATGATATGAACATGATTTGGGTAAATGGGTATGAACATGACAACGTGTAACGTTAAATATGACATGTGTTTATACTTGAAAACATGACTTGAAATATAACATGGAAGTTGACATGTAAGTATGCATAAAAACACAAGCTTGGGAATTTACCTATTAAGTTAGGTCTACCCTTTGGGAATTTACCTATTAAGTTAGGTCTACCCAAATGCTTGAAAAACTTGTAACATGTTTTGGAAACATGATGAACATGACACTTAGATAATATAAGTGTGGCCAACTCGAGGTTGGGTTGAGTTTGCAACGTAAAACTACCCGGAACCGACCGGCCTAACTAGTAGTTGCAAACAATAGGACCCAATGTGAGAAGTTGGTCATGTTGTGCTTAAACCCGAGGTTAGACCAAGTTGTGGTGTAAAGCTACCCGGAACCGACCAGCTTAACTAGTAACCGCAACAAAGTCTAATGTGAGAGGTTGAGGTGCATTAAGTAATTAATGCCACATGATAGGGTTAAGTTAATTTGATTAATGACTCTTAATCAAATATGACATGGATAAGTGGGTTAAGTAATTTGATTAGGCTAATGATACTTAATAAAACATGACAAGGTTGGGTAGGTTAAGTAACTTGATTTGCCTAACGACACTTAACCATTTTTATACGACTAGTGGACGGGGTTAAGTTAACCAACACTTAATCAATCCAACACGATAATTTGGTAAGGTTAAGTAAGTTTTCTTAATAACACTTAACCGAAAGATACAGTTAATGGATGGGGTTAAGATTAGACTCAACTAGTCTAAACATGATAATCGGATGGGGTTAAGTTAGCCTAGACTTAATTAATCCCACTTGGTAGTTTAATGGGGTTAAGTTAAACACTTAACTAATCTAACTCGTTAATTTGATGTGGTTAAGTGACCTATACTTAACCAATCTAACCCGTTAATTTGATGTGGTTAAGTGAACTATACTTAACCAATCTAACCCGTTAATTTGATGTGGTTAAGTGACCTAAACTTAACCAATCTAACCCATTAATTTGATGTGGTTAAGTGATCTATACTTAACCAATCTAACTCGTGAATTTATTGAGGTTAAGTTAACCCATATTTAACCAATATAACATGAAAACATGATAAGGCTAAGTCATGAATCGCTTGAATACACTTGACCGGTTTGACTAAGTAATTTGATAGGGTCAAGTTAATATATACTTAACCAACTTGAGCATGATTTGTAGACGGGTTAAGTTTCGAACTTGGATACTTAGCCAATTTTGACATGATTTGTAGACGGGTTAAGTCTCGAACTTGGATACTTAGCCAATTTTGACATGATTTGTAGACGGGTTAAGTCTCGAACTTGGATACTTAGCCAATTTTGACATGATTTGTAGACGGGATTAAGTCATGAACTTAAGTGACACTTAATCTGTTATATAAACCCTAATTCGGAGGATTAGACGGGTAACCGTAATTAACGAGGATAACGGGAATAAGGCTAAGTGGTAAACCTTAGTTAAAGGATAACTAAGTAATGATTCTTAGTCAAGGAAATTTAGACCAGTTCATAGATAGATGAGTAACCTGGTACGGTAGGTCATCGTTTAAGTATACGAGTAGGAGCCAGTATCTGATTTAGATAAAGGCTCCAGCGAACTGGGTAACGAAGCAGCGGCTTCGCAGAACGTGAGGATATTCTTGGGATCCCTCTATGAGCTACCAGGTAATTATACTAGGCTCATGAGAGGTTAAGGTCTGCGTTAGAAGAACCAAGAGTATGCCTTGGTTGCTATGTGAGCGACCTAAAGACGGGGATGGATAGGGGATAGTCGACGATACACGGTCGTACCCTAGATAGCATTTTTCGTCAGGCTACCTACCATCTTTGGTCAAGCGTGTACGTACGGAAAGGCAGAGAACACCCAAAAGACCATAATTGCTATCTAATTATGGTTGCGGTAAGACTTGGATGCGGGTTGGCCAGTGTTGTGTTCTCATACAGGATTTATCCTGTCTTGTCTTTCACTAGTTGAGGGAGTGGTCTCGTGGGACCATAGCCACGTATAAGAAAAACAGACCTTAGCATCTGCATTGGCAGATAAATCGAAAGCTCCCGACCGAGTCCTGTATTTCTTGATTTGCCCTGTGACAGGACTCGGATGGCACGATGTGATACATGTGCATACAGTCATGGAAAAGCGATTCACGATGAATGCGTGGGAAAAAGGGCGCGGTTGGCGGTTAGCGTAATCCCTAGTGGCCCTAGGTGGTTGAACCCAAACCGAGATACAAAAACGTGCAATAGGTAAGCATAATCCCTAGCAGCCCTAGGTAGCATAAGTCCTAGTTGTACAAACAATAATTCATGTTGGAAGACCCTAGCTAGGTTTAGGGTAACAGTCCAAACCGATCTTAAGGATCATGGAACTATGTTAAAGTAATATAGAATCTCATGGGAAAGCCCGTATGGTCTACGGCAAGGGACTGAACATTTACATGGAATAAAACATACAAGTTGAGTAACCTATATATGCGATATATTAGGTTGACATGGACCATTACACGACTTTTGAGTGAGGGTCATTCTTGATTAACACATGACACGGTGGGGATACTAGTACGGTAGGTGCAGAGCTAAAATACAGGATAGATATCACGGGGCGTTATACGTGACAGATATCTTGGGGATATTATACTTGATAGAAACCTGACGATGTGATACCTTGTTTTATCTTGACATCGTAATTTATCATGACACCTTAGTTTATCTGAGTTCAGTAGTTCATCCTGTTATTTTGATTTAGCTTATCTATCTTGTTATCATGCTTATGTTCATCTCAGTTTCTCATGTCAGTTAACTTTACTAGTTTTTATGCTAATAGTAGATAGGGCTTACTCAGTCTTTTTGACTGACCCGTTTTGTTTCGCCTCTTTTCTTCCGTTTCCCCCCCCCCCAGGTTATAGGGAGGAAATACTGTTGTTTAGTTCGGACTTCTTCTGCTTGAAGGTCATCATGGATGGCTTGGACTTTTCTTGGCTAATGGCTACTTTACTGTTTTTACTTGGGGAATAATTTATGAAAATGTCTTTATGCTTCTTTACTATTGCAAGACAGGTTTTGATGTACTCTGATGTAAAAGGCTTTAGTCCTTATTTATTCATGTTATTAAAGTTTGATTTTACTTCCGCTATTTTATATGTTCTGTCTTGTGATATTTCTGTGCATGTTTACCAATAATGCCCCTCTAAAGCTAGTGCATTCCTTTGAGAGTGACCCTAGCGGAGGCGAGGTGTTACATTGCAGCGGAAAAGAAAAACATGTTTGGTTACAACATCAAAACCACATACTAATGCCAAGTACACAAATATCCATCTTGAAAAAAATTATTATCAGAGTACATAAAAGCAAAACCATAATCCCACTCCAAATAGCCATAATGAAAAGGAGATAAAGCTGAGCATTACTTTCAACACTTCCAAGCACTTCAAGAAGAAAGAGATCCGAGTCAAGCTTCACTTATCCCACCCTAAGGACCTAGGGGTGGAAGAAAGAAAAGAGGCAGAAAAAAGGGACAGACATAAGTCTGGCGAGTCTAGTGACTTTAACAATATAATCCGTAAAGTCATAGGATTAGAACATAAATTGGATATAAGAGATGACTGTAACATAAGCAGATATGAAAAGGTAAACAAGGTAAGCAAGATAGAACATCGACTGTGCTCCTAGCCACTATAAGATATGCTCTGCACCGTACTACATACTAGTTTTATACTAGAAGATGATCCCCCTACTAATCATAATAATGGTAGCTTCGTGTACTCCTAGCTACTCTTGTAGGTGCCCACTTGCTCCTACCACCACTAGTTGTACCCACTACCCTCCCCATTCGATCGACTCCCTAACCTCGTAGATACTTGTGTTGGTCCCACAATAGGGTGTATCACTCCCTAAGGTGGCAACCCCAATACTACTGAAATGTACAGCTTATACCTACACGATGCAACAGTGTCTTACCTACCAGCCCGGACCCACGCACGCACATGACTCTGTTGGACTTGCACTGCCATAGCTAACTCTTTATTGACCTCTTACAATAAACCCCAGTACATCCTAGACCTAGTTCGAGCTCATATAGATACTAAAATGTGTTACTGGTTGAAAGCGGTCCACCCACATGACACAAGCTTCCCTCCTATGCTTAATCCCCACTAGGAATTCCCACTCAACCCCTCTTTATCCCAATGTCTAATCACATGTCTCATCTTGGTTAAGTGCTTTTATTATGTTTCACATGATACCCATGTTACCCACTTTACCCTTTATTATCCCCATGTCTAATCACATGTCTTGTCCTGGTTAAGTGTTCATTAACTCATTATAACCGTAATCTTGCAAGACCTCCCACATTAGATTACCGTTTTACGGTTGTTGGATTTGCCGGGCGGTTCCGGGTAGGCTTATACCACAATCCGAATCTAACCTCCTGTCTTTGCATTTTTATGCATCTAATTTCTGCCTTTGACCTCTCACATTAGATACAGTTTTGCGGTTGCTGGATATGCCGGGCGGTTCCGGGCTGGCTTATACCGCAATCCGAATCTAACCTCGTGTCTTAGGCGTTCATTTTCACTTTCTTGATTCAAATCCCAATTTCAAATCTTGGATTATAGTCTATTCCAATTACCCATAATTTCCAATCTAAATTATGTTTATAATTTTACTCCAAATTATGCCTATATTCACATGTGTACAAGTTATGCCAATTCATGCCCAAACCAATTTTTCATATTCATCAACAATTTATGCAAAATCTCATTTTATTACATATTTCCCAAATTTTTCCCAATCGTTCCAACATTATTCGTACGTAAATCTCAACGCGATATATTATGCTCGAAGTTAGCCTAATCTCAAAAAGGAAAAGGAAAAGAAGAAGGGAAGAGAATCAAAACATCAAAATTGGCATAAACATATAAATGAGCATTTGAAATGAATAACGACAAAGTAGATCAGATAAGCATATGATAATAGCAATTGGGTATGAATCTAAAGGATAACAAATTATAAAACTTGATATGATTCATCTTATTTACAGGCATATACAACAGATCCAATTTACAATCCTATCACAATTACTTTTTAATTTAATTATATGTGAAAGTAATATAGACTCACAGCGATAGGATTCTTAGAAAAGAGAATTAGGCTTTGTTGTTGCAGATCTTGATCTTAGAATAATCTCTACTTTGATTTGTAGATCTGATCTTCTAATTGGAACACTCCTATTCTGATTTGTTTTAGTGGAGAAGAAAGGCTAGTTTAGATTAAAGCAGCATGGGGGCGGCATGGATGATAACAATGAGATTAGGGTTAGGTTTAGGTGTTTATTTATAGATGTATTAGGTAAATTAGGACCTTCAGTTTAGATTAGGGACAATCTGACCAGAATAACACGTCATCCAACCAATCCCAGAAAGACACGTCATCATGGAACTCTCCAGAATTTTGCAGAGTTGGCTCGGCCTGGGCACACTTCCCAGGTGCGCCAGTGCAATTTTATTCTGGAGCACTTTACAAGTGTGCCAGTTATCCTGGCCCATTTTCTGATTGTTCTACCAAACTTCCTTCGTCCGTAACTCCGTCATACGGTATCCGTTTTACGCAAACACGGACTCTACCTCAAGCAGAATTCCAAGACGAACGCAATGGCATAACCCATTTCACTTAATTCTTCTTTTAAAAATTAATTATTCTTTAATTATCCCTTATGTCATATTTTAAAATTACGGGTTGTTACACTACCCACAAAATCTGAGTGCAGTATGCTAACTACATGAATGCAACATACATATGCAAATGAAAACACGACTTGTTTCAGTGAAGTTGCAACATATAAGTATACAATTTGAAATCGATCTATAGAAACTTTTGGCTCCTTAACTCATCACAAATTTTCAGCATAATTCAAATTTTCATACATTAAATTCTAATTTGGCCAGTTGGTTCGATTGATAACGTAGTGTAGCCATGAAATAAATTCTTAGTTTGTTTGTCACAGTTTACAAAGTGGTATTTTTATTTCCTTGTGTACAGCTTTTCAAATTAATAAGGTCCAGAATTGCTTGGGAATCATTGTCTCTATCTCTATAAAGATTAAAATTTATAATTAATTACACATACCTAACTTAAAAGACCAAGATATACCAGCCATGCAATGCCTCGTGGGTCGGCATGAGAGTTTAGGACAATGTTTGGCAGATTGTGTAGACCGACGTTGACTTGTCAACAAAATATTGGTAATCCTTAGATATCCAACTCGTAAAATGAGATCGTGGTATACAACTCATGTACTGCCTTGCAGGCTGATGTGAGAGTTGGGAAAGAGCTGGGCAGGTTTGCATACCAACGCTAGATTTACAAGAAATATTGGATACCCTTGGATTACTATTATTTTTTTGGTATAAAAAGAAGAGAGAGTTACGCAATATCAGCATAACATAGCTTAGTTTTAAAAACTCAAGAAGCCAATACATGTACTTTAAGTCCTCCACTCATTAAACAAAGACTACAATTTGGAATAGACTTAATGGCCATCACCTAAGAATCTTCCTATGTACCGATTACACTATTATCGCTAATAATTCAACCTTTCATTATATTTCTTATTCAATTTTAGTCGAGAGAAAAAATTGCTATCAACTGACCAAAAAATTGTTAACTTGCTTCGTTGTGCCAATAAAAAATGAGTCGTATTTCCAAAAAAAAGGGGCATATTACTACGACCTAAATTGTATGATGGTTCTATTTAATTGAAAAGAAAAAATAATGAAAAAATAAAAGGAATGCAATGCAGAATTCCCCTCCACACTTGGCCAAAACATTGTCCACACTTTAAACTCGTTTCCTAAATTTGAAAGATAGTACCCAAAGGTGAACGAGATACAAAATGATTTATAGAATGAAATGCAATTTAACAACTATAAGAGTATGCAAATCATATGCAAATTGAAATCTACGAAGATGATGAATATTTTATGAAAAATCATGTTTCTTTTTCCTCCCGCACTTGCCTCTATAAAAAATGATGCGTGATAACATCCTATCTGATTTTTGAAGTATAACAAGCATGTCAATGAATCTAAAAATCAAAATCTTTCTTATGAGAAGTGTTACTACCAAAATTACCTTCGGAGCAGGTTGTCGTTGAAGGGGTAGCGGAATGCCACAAGCATAAAGGAGTCTTCCATAAGTAGAAGCCAAGCACAAGGTAAGGCTGAAAGCATAAGTAAATAATCTGAAAGCTATGCAACTGACATCATCATTGAAGTAAAGAGCTCAAAATCGATACAATGAAAGGACACCGATAAGGTGGCTCTGGCACAATGAACAAACAATGGAACTCAAACAAAGTTGAAAGCTAATGGAGGGAAAACTAAGAATCCTACAAATTGGGATCCAGAAGGACGAAAGGGCTATCGGTATTAACCTTGTTAATACTGATACATGAGGGGACAGAAGCATCAAAGATACAGAGTTTGAAGCGTATGAGAATTATCTGGGAACCGGCTATCGAGACCCCCATTAGATGGTTACCAAGAGCATACTCTAGTAAGTAACTAACAAAGCACCGGAAAAAACCTCCTAGAAAAGCATTGATGCACTTCAAGAGTCTATCGAAAGACAAGCCAGAACCTCAAAGAGAAATATGCTATCCACACTATTCTGCTTAGTGTCGACACCGACAGGGGTGGTAGAACAGGCAATTTCACTAAGATCACAAAGGCAAGCTTCACAAAGTGTTAATAACGAGACCGAGAGCCATATCCGGAAGCCTACATGCAGAAGCCAAAACCTTATGAAAGCCATTCACACTAACAAACTCGGGATAAATACAAAGTGGACGGACAAGCAATCAAAAAAGAGTTCTACAGATCGGAACCCTTCTTCCGAGAGCAGGAACCAACACCTAAAAAAGTCGTTGGCAAAGCCTCCAGAACCTAAAGAAAAGGCCGTTGAGAGCCAGAATTTCCGAAGCCGTAGAGAAAAGCAGCCGACAAGGGCTACTGCTAGCCCAATAGCAAAAGGGTCCCCTATTTTCTATAAATAAGACCCCTTGGATCTCATTTTCAAGGCAAATTTTCTCATTCTCATTTTTGTACTCTTTTCTCTAGAGTATACCGTAATTCTTAAATTAAATTGTTGATTTCGGCCGTAATGACTTGCTTATTCTAAATCAAAGATCAATAAAGAGTGGATTAATACTTAGTATGTTTCCTTATGAGTTTCTCATGTAATTTTTTGGCTATCACCAGTGCAACATGTTGTTTGCTTTCTACATGCGCACAAGTTCTTACCCAAGCCTAACCCCTTTCGTAAAGTCAGTACAGAACCCCTTCCTACAAGCCATTTAGCCCTTGTCGAGGGTTGTGCTTAGGGAACCCTTGTCCGAAGATAACTGTTGATTCTTGAGTCTCTTAAGTGTTATGCTCACCCCCATTGAGGGAAGAGTAACAAATCTTTTAGGCTCGAAACCTTGATATCTAGGAAACAGTGAACTAAATCAAACTTGTGAAACCTAAATAAACCTATTTCCCCTTAGGCCCACTTTAGTAGACCTATCTCTGGTGTTGACGAAAAATATCATTAACATTTTGGCGCTAGAAGGAGGGCTTGAACCTCTGACCTTGTGATTTACCTTACATCATACCAAATTGTGATGTTCCGTCCCCAGCTGGATTAAGCTTTGAAGAAGCAGAAATCATGAATAGAAGGTCTCTACAAGTAAGTAATGAGTTTCCTATGGTTGCATCATGTATTAATGAGCGATGGACGGTTGAGAAGGTGAAGATAGAAAACCTTCTTATTCAAGACAAGGAGAAAGACGTAGAGCCTTACGATCCTGATCATTGGAGCATTAACCCTTTCCATTTGGGACCAACCCCAATCTTTTCCCTAAGTGATTCCACAACAAGAGAATATAACCCCTTTTTTATATCAAAGAAGCCATCCAAACGCAGGCTAGAGGAACGATATTTGATCGGAGAATCGAGAGAAGTTTTTTTCACCCTAATGGGAAAAAGTTTAAAAGGGATACACTCTTGCATCAGAATGTAACTAAAAGAAAATTCGAAAATAAGGGGGAGAAAAAGGAATCAAGTGGTAAGAAGATCAAGTTGCAACATCAAAAGAAAGCCTTTGAGTTAAGGTTACCGAAAGTGTGTGAGCTCACTTCATCAATTGAAGGTATCTACTTCCTGACTAAACATGAATTGAACTTTTGGCCATCAATAAAGAAGAAACCCAAGAATGAAGCTAAGTTGGGAGGGCCTTATTGCTACTACCATATGATTAATGGATGTGAAACCAACCATTATAGAGTTCCTAGAAGGGATGATTATCAACTTCATAAGCCAAGGAAAGCTAAATAGATGTGTAAAGAAAACACAGCTGACTACATCAATAGATTCTTTGAGAAAAGGATTGTCTATATAACTAAGGGTACTGAAACCCCCTCAAAGCACAAAATAACCCAAGGTGGGCCAAATCAAATGGATAAAACTCTTGTCACTGCCAAGTGGCCCGGGAAAGGCACCCGCTGTAAGGAGGTGATGTGTAAGCCTTTCTCCGCGCCCAAGTCAGAAAGGGCCTGGTTAAAGAATCAAAAGCGTAAGCCTCCGACCCAAACTAGAAATGGTCATGACGGAGCATCTAATTAGCACGCCCTGTCTATGCTCATAGAAGAGTATGCCCTGCCTCTGCTATGAACTAATCACGTCCTACCTCTGCTCCCAGAAGATCACGTCCTACCTCTGTTTATGTTCCGCATTACCCGTAGAAAGGGGCGCAAACCCCTATCATCGCCTATGATGGTCAGGATAAGGCACCCCCGGAGGGGGTAAAGTGTAAGCCTTTATCACCGCCTATAATGGCCAAGGTATAGCATCAAAAGAGTAAGTCTTAATTCCGATTCTACAATGGCCCAGTTTAAGCATCTAAGACCTTATCATCGTCTACAATGGTCAGGATAATGCGCCTCCTAGATGGAGGTCGAGCAAGTCCTCGAGCCATGCATGTGGATAAGCTAGCCAGCGTACCGAACGCACATGCCCCGAGAATGGCCAACAAAGCACGTACATCCTCTGCTTTAATAACCAAAATCAAACCTAGAGGGGGAAACAGAGCTAATTATAGAAACGGGTTTCTGGTCTTCTATTAATACCTGATTCTGGGTTGGTTCGAGACTTCTATTAATACCCGAGTCTGGGTTAGTTCGGGACTTCTATTAAATACCCGAATCTGGGTTAATTAGAGATGTCTATTGAAACACCAGAAATGAGTTCTTTGTTCTTTATGGAGCAAACCGAGTCATGGATGGATCCAAAGCTTCTATTATTAACGGAGGAGGATTCCGGGATTTTATCTTAAAAATATGATTTAAAATATCAACCAAAGCTTCTAATCAATTACCAAAAGAGGCATTCTGACCACCTCTCATTAATAACCTAATTTGGGTCACAAAGACTTGGATTTTCACTTCCGAAGAAGGATAGTTGGAACAAGACTCAAAGTAAAATGCAGAGTCTATTATTCGAAAGGTTTTCCTATAGAAAATAAGTAATCCTCCTTCTTGTTTAGGGAGACTTATTAAACTTACCATGTACAAAGCATTATTGTTTTTATTCAGTACAAGCAAAAGTCACATGACAAGCGATACGAACACAATTCACAAGTTCATTCACAAGAATTGCATCATTGACTATTTAACCATGAATATGTACATGTTACAATTACAAACACTATCAAATGTCCTGCCTCCCTTCATCCTTGGGTAAAGGGGGATAGATGGAATGGCGAATTGCGATGCTTAGGAGCTCATTAAGTTTATGCATCTTTCTTCTAACTTCACCAAGATTATCGGAGGGTTGGACCTGAAGTTTCAGAGCCCTATCATAAGCTCTACACATGGCCCTAAGAGAATTGTTGTCTTTCTCCAACTCAAAAACGTTTACACACAGGTCATGTCTTCCCCTGTAAAAGCCTAATTATGTCAATGCACCGGCTAACATGGTCAAATGAATCCTTAATCAATTTGGTGTTGTAAATACTCTTCATCTCAGCTATCGACTTCTTACACCAGTCAGAAATGACTGATTTATCTAACCCTCGAGCGGATTCTTCAAATGAAAATGCTTTTGAGAGACGGAGGCCCTAGGCACCATTGCAGTATTAGAAGGTTGGGACGCCATTATAATTGGAGTATTTTTGAAGGAATGTTCCCATGTCTTACATTTTGCATTGACATTGTCTAACTCGATTTCCAAGTTAATGACACGTTGACGTAAACCTCTTAACTCATCTTCCAACTCAACAGAGGGTTTAATCTTTATATATGTCTTCAATCCAAGAACCATTTTGTCCGTCCCTTCTAGTTGACCTTTCAGGGTGTTTATTCTCTCATTCAAATGCTTGATGGATAAATTTTGAAATAAGATCTGTAACACCCCACTCCCGCTATGATCACTCACTAAGGGAATGCCATAGCATCGGTGGAGTATTTTAGTGAATATAGAATAGAAAAATTACAACAAGACAGATATAAATAGTACTTGAAATTTAAAACATCATCTCATAACAGCGGAAGTAAAACATGTCTGGTTACATCATAAAACCACAATAAAAGTCAAGTACAATATCCATTAAAATAAAGAAGTACATAATCCCACTCACATACAATAGCCATGACAAAAGAAAAGATAACTAGGTAACTGGAGCTTTACATCTATCCAAGCTCCTAAAGACTGGAACAGCAATCCGATCAAGCTCCACTACTGCAAGGATCCACCGTAGGACCTGAGGGTTGGGAAAAAAAGATAAAAACAACGGGGTCAGACATAAGTCTGAGCGAGTCCTATAACTTTAACAATACAATCGTTAAAGTAACCAGAGAAGACATAAACTGATATACAGTAACTAATGGGGATGAATGGCTACACTAAGCAGTCAACTAAACTAAGATAAAAGATAAAGACGCATCTACCCTTCCAAAGGCAAATTAATAAACTGCACCACACCAGTCGTTCCTAACTTAAAGGTTGATCCCACCCATGGACTTATAAAATTAACTTAATAGTTCTCGCGTACCACTAGGTGACTAAGTAGACGCCACGGGGCCCTACAATCCACTAGGTGTACACGCTACTCCCCATTCGATCGGCTCCCTAATGTAGATACCCGTGCTGGCCCCACTGTGGGGTGTACCATTCCCCAACGTTCCCATGTAATTTCGTTCTCATGACATAACACATATAAAAGGTGTCAACTTACATATGTATGAACATGTTTCAAAGGTGCCATCTTGCATATTAACAAACACATAACTTGCATATGAACTTGCATAACATGTCACATAACTTGCATATAATCTTGTATAACATGTCACATAACTTGCATATAATCTTGTATAACATGTCACATAACTTGCATATAATCTTGTATAACATGTCACATAACTTGCATAACATGTTACATAAACTTACATATTAACAAATACATGACTTGCATATAATATGTCACATAACTTGCATATGAACTTGCATAACATGTTACATAACTTGCATATGAACTTGCATAACATGTTACATACTTCAATATGAACTCATAAACTTGCATATGAACTTGCATAACATGTTACATACTTGCATATGAACTCATAAACTTGCATATGAAGAAACATACAACTTGCATAATTATCATACATGTAACTTGTAACACCCCGAAAATTCTATAACTGTGAAATTAACAAATTAAAGTATAATTAATTTGAAATCAAAGAACTAAGGGAAACGGGATACGCCATTGCGTTCGTCTCGGAAAAATACGCGAAATAGAGTCCGAGTTTTCGAAAAACGGAGTCCGTATGAAGAAGATATAGCCTTCGGAAGTTTTTAAATTAAGTTTAAAATTCAAACAGAATAAAATAAGCTCAGAAAAACAAAGTGGGGCCCAATGGGCCAGGGCGGAAAAAGGCCCGCCTAACGCACCCAGGACGACTGGGCTGTCGACCTGGTCTAACCAGGTCGACAGGCCTGTCGACAGGGCTGTCGACAGGGGTGTCGACCTGGTCCAGAGCCAGGTCGAACCCAGCCCAACCTGGCTGGCCTATTCTATGTTGGTCGATTTTCTGTGGTCTGCTTTGTCATTAGGGCTAGGTGGCAGGCTCTAATTGTTCTCTCTTGCGAATGAATGGCTACGATCAATCCAAGCAACATCAATGGTCCTGATCAGTTCATTACCTCTATAAAAACAACCCTAGACTAACCCTAATCTATTCATTCAAAAATAAGAACAAAGCCGCCATGTTGCTGAGGAACGACTAGGGGTAGCCACCAATTGGAGAGAGGATTAGGAGGCAAATTCTAAGGCATAAAGCAACTCAATCAAATCAAACCGCATCTTCAAATCCCTAAATTAGAGAATTCGCCATACCATTGTAAGTGGAGTATTACTTTGGTATGAACAAATAACTGTGTTGATTTGTATACTTGGTTGTGGTGATAAATAATTCATAATTTGTGCGTTACTATGATTCTTATCGATTTGAAATATTGTATACGTTTGGATATTCTTGAATTATGTTATTCATTATAAAGAACTACATGCGGTAGTTCTATGCAAATATACGTTTGGAATATTCGCAAAATTATGTAATCCATGTTGAAGCTACATGTATGTAGTTGATTGAAATTCATGCAAGTTTGGGGCTTTGCTATTATGCCATCATAATGTGTATTTTTATACAAACATCATTTTTGAAGTAATTGGAATAAGTTTGGAATTATGTTGAAAATTTGGCATCATGTATTAAGCCATGCTTTTGTACTAGAAAAACCTATTTGCAAACTTATGAATAGGACTAGGCTATGATTGATATTTGGCACAATTGAAATCCATGTTAAGTCTATATTATATGATGTCATATGTGATACATAGCTAGGTTAGATTCAAAATCCTTTTTTGCAAGTTTACCTGACTAAAGTAAAAATCATGATTTCATGTCAGAAATATTTATGCCATGGTTATGTGAACAAATTTAACTATACTTATGCCATGCTTATGTTTGACATTATGCCATGCTTATGTTTGACATTATGCCATGCTTATGTTAGAAATATTTATGCCATGCTTATGTTTGACATTATGCCTGAAATAAAAATATAGGTTCATGTTGTAGTTAGGCCTATGTGTCAATAGTGATATTCTTAACATAACTACAAGTTTACATGCTTTGATTCATGTCACTTATGCTTTATGAACAAAGTATATGTCACTACTATGCAAGTACACCAGTTTCTATTTTATATTTCCAACGTCATATTGCAAGTTCATGCGCTCACCTTCCCCTCTTTGTGTGTGTAGTCACGCTTTAAGCCCCCCCCCCCTTTTCGCATGGCTAAGTTGGGCTTTAAAAGGCTAAGCCCAACATATGTATAATAAACGGACGTGTTAAACGAGGGAAAATAACGTTGGGTTAAAATTACTAATGAATGAAAATATAAAATAGAAGGGCCCAAATTCAAGTATGGGTTGGGCCCATGATTGGTGTAACCTTTACACCATTAACTTAATAATGGGCCGCAAATATTTACATAAAGGAGAAAGACAAAAATATGTAAATGTAGAACATACGATGGGTTTAACCCGAGGTTGGATTGAGTTGTGATGTAAACCTGCCCGGAACCGCCCGGCTGTCCAGTAGTCACAACAATACCTATCCAATGCGGGAGGTTAAACCTGGAGCCCAATAAGGACCCGAGGTTAGACTGAGTTGTGGCGTAAGACTGCCCGGAACCAACCGGCAACAGGCAGCCACAACAATACCTGTCTAATGTGAGAGGTCAGGGCCTTAATAAGACAATTAAGGCTGAGTCAGGATTGTTAGGATTAAGTGAACTAAAAACTTAATCAAAATGAAACATGCTAAACTAAACGGACTGGTGGGGGTTAGGTTAGAAAACACTTAACCAACTTAGCATGTTGGCTAGAGATAGAAAACCTAGTAACGGGGGACCCTTTCAGTAGTAACCCTAGAAGGTGTATCAGGATACCCTGAAACTAGGCAGGATGGGGCACGATTACTGGGCTGATTGTAAGAGGTCAAATCGACGGCGGTGGTGTAGCAGTGTAGGTTCTAACGGGGTGCGGGCGTGCACACACTCCGGCGCAGAAAAATAAGGCACTGGACACCAGTAGCATACCTGTGCACTCTAGGATTGTGTCGGGCTGCCACCATGGGACTTGATACACCCCATGGTGGGACCAGCATAGGTAACTACAACATCGGGGGCCGTAAGACACATGTAATTATGCGAGTAGGAGCCGATCATCGTAAAATGGATCACTTCACCCTGATTATGGGGTGCCAGTTGGAAACTAGTTTGTATGGGTTCAGAGATTAACATGGGGTACGATAGTATATTCGACCCTAGACAACTTAACCAAGTTAGAGTGCTTTTCCACTTCTTGTTTATACTTATCATACCCAGTTCTTTATTCATAGACAAAATAGTAATAGACTTACTCGGGCTTTATGTCTGACTCTACTTTTCTTTCGTCTTCTTTTCTTCCGTTCCCCCCCCCTCCCCCAGGTCCACAGGGAGGGAACACAGCAGCTTGACTAGCCTTAACATCCAGCTTGAAGAAGAGAAATGTATTGCTTGGACTTTTTCGCTTTGAACTATGGCTTTGGACAAACTCTATGGGGCTTTTGCAGTTTATCTATGCTTTATTTATGCTTCTTTAAATAATGTAATCAAGACAGATTATTAAAGTGTTATGTTATGTTTTGGAAAAAGTGTAAGACAATTATGGTGTTGTTGTTGTAACACGTATTTGCTTTCATGAAATAAAAGTTTGTTGATTTTCCGCTGTTTACAAATATGTGTTCTTATATCTGTCTAGTATATCTGTGACTTATACTTATAAACCTCCACCAAAATTAGGGCATTCCCTTTGAGAGTGACCCTAACGGAGGTGGGGTGTTTCATAACTTGCATATTATCATACATGTAACTTGCATATTAACATATGATCACAAAGCACAAAACTTGCATAACCCACATACATTAGCAAACTAACATCATGTCATATGACTTAAAACCCATTAATCCCCAAACAAAACCATATGATCTCATCATATCTCATCTACTTAGTTTAGCAATTGATCATTAGAGTGATAGAAACTCACAACTAGCAAATTTGCACTCCAAATGAAGAAGATTAAGATGCTTAGAATGGATTAGAGGTTGATTAGAGAGTGATTAGCTTGCAACCCTCTTCGTAAATTAGTGGAGGCTCCTTCTAAGATTTAATTTGGCGGCATGTAGCCCTCAATTCTATTTTTAGTATGGATTAGGGTAGGTTTAGGGTGTATTTATAGATTAGGTGAGTGTTTTAGGCCCTTAGATTAACCCTAAATTAGATTAGGACCCTTAGATTTCGGAACATTCCAGAAACCAGCCCTAAGACCAAGCCCAAACACCAAACTGGTGCATCCAACCACAGAACTCTCTAGAAACTGTGCAGGTTTTCTGTCCCGACATGGGCGCACTTCCCAAGTGCGCTAGTGTATTTTTGTACTGGCGCACTTCACAAGTGCGCCAGTGCATTTCTGGCCTGTTTCGGGTTTTTCTGCCTAACTTCGTTCGTCCATATCTCTTTCATACGGTACCCGTTTTACGCAAACTCGGACTCTATTTCGCGTATTTTTCCGAGACGAACGCAATGACGCAGCCCGTTTCCCCTGATTCTCACATCTGAGATTAATTATACTTTAATTACTAACCATTAGTGTTAATTGAAATTCGGTGTGTTACATTCTCCCCTACTTAAAGGATTTCGTCCTCGAAATCTCTAAGTCAAGAAGAACGTATCCTACCAACCAAAAAACCATCTACTAAACCATCAACCACAAGCAACCATTATCCTTAGAAACTTCTAATGATGTATGAACATATGCAGAAAGTGTGTGTATATGTCCGTATACTAATGCAAAATCAGGCGGTCTACTGATTCAGTCGACCTCCTTAATGCAAACCATGATAGTGCCATGCATCCAATATGTATGCGAAACCCTATTGACACATACACTTTCTATATGCGTGCACAACCATACACAAAAATGCATCATCCACATGATAACACAGCCATGATACATCCATCAATCTAACTACCACATCCATTTATGCGATATGCAACATGAAGTGACTGAGCCGATCTAGTGCCTAATGTGTGTGTATATGCATCCACGAGCAACCACTAGCAAACAATTGCATCCACATGCATCCATCAACCATAACATGTTTCAAACACATGTTTCAACCATAGGCTTTACCCTATCTAAAGGTCATAGGTACTAGCGAGAGAATATACTAAAGATAAGATAAGTACTAGACAAGCGATAAAGGAGAAGTTAAAAGACATACTCTCAAAAAGAAATGGGTACAAAGAACGCATCTTCGCTTCCGTCTCCCAAGTAGCATTGCTTTCGTCATCTCCCCATTGCACTTTAACTAGATGAACTTCTCTGTTCCTCAACTTCCTAGTTTCTGACCCAAGGATGCGGGTAGGAGCTCGTCGAATCGTCGCATCACGCTCTACTTCTACATCTCTAAGCAAGCTCGGCTCTACCACCTCTGCGGTCTCATGTAAGCACTTCCTCAAATGTGATACATGGAATACATCATGAACACCACTAAGTCTGTCGGGCAACTCCACCCTATATGCCATCCGTCCAATCCTTTCCTTAATAGGAAACGGCCCAACAAACCTCGGTGCTAACTTCCCAACGGACCCAAAGCGAACAACATTTCTCAACGGAGATACTTTGACAAAAACCATGTCCCCAACCTCAAACTCAAGATCCGTCCTTCTCCGATCCACATAAGATTTCTGTCTATCTTGCGCTGCCTTCATCCTTCTTCGAATCAAATCAATCTTCTCTGAAGTCTCTCTAAACATATCTGGCCCAAGCAAGATCTTATCCGTAGATTCCCACCAACATGTAGGAGATCGACAAGGCCTTCCATAAAGAGCTTCGAAAGGTGCCATGCCAATACTAGACTGAAAGCTGTTATTGTATGCGAACTCCACCAAAGGAAGATGTTCTTCCTATGTACCTCCAAAATCCAAGATACAAAGCCTCAAGAGATCTTCTAAGATACGGTTCACCCTCTCGGTCTGACCGTCTGTCTGAGGATGATATGCGGTGCTCAAACACAACTGAGTCCCTACCGCCTCTTGCAAACTTCTCCAAAACTCACTAGTGAAGATAGGATCTCGATCACTCACAATGCTGGATGGTACGCCATGCAATCTAACAATCTCTCTAACATAGACTGAAGCAAGCCATGGAGCGGTCCTCTTACTCTTCACGGGTATAAAATGGGCACTCTTGGTAAGTCTGTCTACCACAACCCAAATTCCCGTATTGCCCTTCCTCGATCTCGGTAACCCATCGATGAAATCCATCGAGACACTATCCCACTTCCATTGCGGAACTTCCAATGGGTGTAGCAATCCACCGGGTTTCCTTTGCTCCGCTTTAACTTGTTGGCACACCAAGCATCTAGCCACATACTCGGCCACATCTTTCTTCATACCGGCCCAGAAGAAAACTCTCTTCATATCTTGGTACATTTTGTCTCCACCGGGATGAATAGTCATTCTTGAACGATGTGCATCATCCAAAATAGCCTTCTTCAAACCCTCATCTTGCGGTACACAAAGTCTACCGTCTCTATGCAACCATCCCCTATCATCTATGGTGTATCTACCCAAGTGGCTGGACGATTCCCCCCTTATAAGCTTCTCTACCAACTCAACCAACTGTGGGTCGTCTCGCTGAGCCTCGCCAATCCGTCCCAAAAGAGTAGGTCTAACCTCCAAGGATGCCAACAAACCAGGTACAAAGTCAACAGAAGGTCTGAAGTCGAACAAAGAAAGAAACTCCAAGCTTCGCCGTTCCACGAACAATGGACTCAAAGATAGCCTTTTTCTACTCAAGGCGTCCGCCACTACGTTACCCTTGCCAGGGGTATACGCTATCTCGAAATCATAGGATGCTAAGAACTCCATCCACCTTTGCTGTCTTAAGTTTAAATCCTTCTGAGAGAATAAGTACTTCAATGATTTATGGTCAGTGAACAACTCTAATCTCTCACCAAGAAGATAATGGCACCAAGACTTAAGTGCGAGAACAATCGCGGCCAACTCTAGATCATGGGTAGGGTGATTCTTCTCATGCACTCTCAATTGGAGCGGTGGTCAAAGCTCTCTTTAACCGTCCCACAAGCATCGGTATAAACAACAAACGGCTTACTCCCATCTGGAAGCACTAAAACTGGAGCGGTGGTCAAAGCTCTCTTTAACCGTCGGAAAGCATCATCACAATCTATGTCCCATGACAAAACCAGATTCTTTTTCGTCAAACGGGTTAATGGGGCTGTAATCTTCGCGAAGTCTTTGATGAACTTCCTATAATATCCTGCCAACCCCAAGAAACTTCTTACTTCGGTAGCATTTCTAGGAACTTTCCAATCCTGGATAGATACTATCTTTGCGGGATCCACAGCTATCCCTTCCTTAGAGACCACATGCCCTAAGAATCGCACTTCTCTTCTCCAAAAATGACATTTAGAGAATTTAGCTTTAAGACTATGTGCTCGAAGAGTCTCCAACACTTCTCTGAGATGTAAGTCATGCTCTTCTTCACTCTTGGAAAAGGCCAAGATGTCATCCACAAAGACTACTACAAACTTATTCAGATACTCTATGAACACTCTACTCATCAGATCAACAAAGTATGCCGGGGCGTTTGTCAACCCAAATGGCATCACAAGCCACTCATAAAAACCATCCGGAGTCCGGAAAGCAGTCTTCTCTATACTGTCCTCCGCCACTCTCAACTGATGAAACCCTGTAGCTAAGTCCATCTGCGAAAACACTGAGGCGCCAACCAACTGATCAAAGAGATCATCTATCCTCGGTAATGGGTGTCTATTCTTCTTCGTGAGCTTATTAAGTTCTCTATAATCCACACAAAGTCTGAGGGACCCATCCGCCTTCGTGGCAAACACTACTAGAGCTCCCCACTCCGATATACTTCGCCTTATGAACCCCTTCTCAAGCAACTCCCCTACTTGCTTATGAAGTTCTCTTCTCTCACGAGGAGCCATGTGGCGCACTGGCAAAGACACTGGTTTGGCATTATCCACCAAATAAATTCGGAAATCTATCTCCCGCTTCGGAGGCAAACCCTTCACCTCTTCAAACACATCCGAATATTCCCGGACCACTCTGACAGAACGCAAACTCTCGACCGAAGCATCGAGCGATTCAAGATAACTTAGCAAAACAGATTCCATGGGATTACAAGAGATCTCGAGAGTATTACCCAAGCGGGTCATAAGCCTGACAACTCTCCTTTCACAATCAAGAACGGCACCATTACTGGATAACCAGTCCATGCCCAAAATCAACCCATAGCCCGTGAAGCCCAATACAAAAGCATCACATCCAAACTCAACGCTAAGTATAGAAATCTTCAAACCCAAACATATCATAGACAGATATATGGAGCCCCCAATTGGGTTTGAAACAACCAAGGGATCATCAACTAGACTGGTGTCTAAGTGCAGTGACTCAACTAACGATGATGAGATAAAAGAATGCGATGCGCCAGAGTCAAACAAAGTACGAACTGGATGATCAAACAGAAAAACCAGACTTTCAACGGAAATAGTTCTACCTCTCTGCTGAATCGGTGGAACTGAGAGAGCCTGAACTTGCCCCCCTGCCTGAGATGGTGCCATAAGAGCTTGCACCTGACCTCCTGAGGTAGATCTCGTCTTCTGCCCCTTCTTTGGGCAGTCCTTCACAAGATGTCCTGCTTCACCACAATGAAAGCAACCGGTCTTCTTCTTTTTGCGACAATCCTTGCTGAGGTGGCCTGGGGTCCCACAATTGAAGCACTTCTTCTTCTTCCCCTTGTCACCATTGCCTTTTCCACCCTTGCCTTGTTGTTGTTGTTGCGGTTTCTTCTGATCCCCCTTCTTCTCTGGTGCCTTAGAACTCTTATCATCCTCATGCATAAGTGCCATGTAGACAAGCTTCTCAAAGGTAGCCCCCATAGGAATGTGAGTCATAGCTAATGGTTCGTTCAAGCCTCTAACGAACCTCAAAGCCTTCTTCTCCGGTGTATTCACCAACTCTATGCCAAACCTTGCTAATTGATTGAATTTGTTGACATATTCTTTCACCGTGAGATTCCCTTGCTTCAAATTCAAGAACTTCTCCATAAACAGATTATCTTCCGCCCTTGAGAGAAACTTAGCCCCAAACCTTTGCTTGAAATCTGCCCAAGAGTCAACAGGGCGTTCTCCATTAGTGACCTCCCACCAGAATGAGGCCTCTCCCTTCATTAACCAAGCCGCCAACTTGACTTTCTTTCCCTCTTCCACTTCAAAGATATCCAGCAACTCTTCCACTTCCTTAAGCCAATCTCTAGCCTCTACGAAAGTCTCTGAACCTAGAAAAGGTTTTCCTCCTATAGCCTTGAACTCCTTGCAAATCTTAGCAAAATTATCCACTCTAGGCTGAGGAGGAGGAGCGGTTGCCTCTGGTGTACTAGCATTGGCTGGACCCGCAGCCGCGGCCCTAGCCTCTTGTAACCTCCTATACCATAGTGGTATAACTAAGCCCTCCGGGATGTTAAGATCTTCAGCCATGCTGAAACGAAAGAGGAAAGATTCAAAAAGGAGATTCCGAATGATAAAGATATGGCTATTGGGGATTATGCTTTTCTTTTTCAAAAACTTTTCTCTTAAAAGACATGTTTTTGAAAATACCTTTTCCAAAAATAATACCTTTACTATTTTCTAAAAAAAATGTATTTTTCTCAAAAATTTATCTGTTCCGGTAACCTTCAGCTCTGATACCACGTGTAACACCCCACTCCCGCTATGATCACTCACTAAGGGAATGCCATAGCATCGGTGGAGTATTTTAGTGAATATAGAACAGAAAAATTACAACAAGACATATATAAATAGTACTTGAAATTTAATACATCATCTCATAACAGCGGAAGTAAAACATGTCTGGTTACATCATAAAACCACAATAAAAGTCAAGTACAATATCCATTAAAATAAAGAAGTACATAATCCCACTCTCATACAATAGCCATGACAAAAGAAAAGATAACTAGGTAACTGGAGCTTTACATCTATCCAAGCTCCTAAAGACTGGAACAGCAATCCGATCAAGCTCCACTACTGCTAGGATCCACCGTAGGACCTGAGGGTTGGGAAAAAAAGATAAAAACAACGGGGTCAGACATAAGTCTGAGCGAGTCCTATAACTTTAACAATACAATCGTTAAAGTAACCAGAGAAGACATAAACTGATATATGGTAACTAATGGGGATGAATGGCTACACTAAGCAGTCAACTAAACTAAGATAAAAGATAAAGACACATCTACCCTTCCAAAGGTAAATTACTAAACTGCACCACACCAGTCGTTCCTAACTTAAAGGTTGATCCCACCAATGGACTTATAAAATTAACTTAATAGTTCTCGCGTACCCCTAGGTGACTAAGTAGACGCCACGGGGCCCTACAATCCACTAGGTGTACACGCTACTCCCCATTCGATCGGCTCCCTAATGTAGATACCCGTGCTGGCCCCACTGTGGGGTGTACCATTCCCCAACGTTCCCACGTAATTTCGTTCTCATGACATAACACATATAAAAGGTGTCAACTTACATATGTATGAACATGTTTCAAAGGTGCCATCTTGCATATTAACAAACACATAACTTGCATATGAACTTGCATAACATGTCACATAACTTGCATATAATCTTGTATAACATGTCACATAACTTGCATATAATCTTGTATAACATGTCACATAACTTGCATATAATCTTGTATAACATGTCACATAACTTGCATATTAACTTGCATAACATGTTACATAAACTTACATATTAACAAATACATGACTTGCATATAATATGTCACATAACTTGCATATGAACTTGCATAACATGTTACATAACTTGCATATGAACTTGCATAACATGTTACATACTTCAATATGAACTCATAAACTTGCATATGAACTTGCATAACATGTTATATACTTGCATATGAACTCATAAACTTGCATATGAAGAAACATACAACTTGCATAATTATCATACATGTAACTTGCATATTATCATACATGTAACTTGCATATTAACATATGATCACAAAGCACAAAACTTGCATAACCCACATACATTAGCAAACTAACATCATGTCATATGACTTAAAACCCATTAATCCCCAAACAAAACCATATGATCTCATCATATCTCATCTAATTAGTTTAGCAATAGATCATTATAGTGATATAAACTCACAACTAGCAAATTTGCACTCCAAATGAAGAAGATTAAGATGCTTAGAATGGATTAGAGGTTGATTAGAGAGTGATTAGCTTGCAACCCTCTTCATAAATTAGTGGAGGCTCCTTCTAAGATTTAATTTGGCGGCATGTAGCACTCAATTCTATATTTAGTATGGATTAGGGTAGGTTTAGGGTGTATTTATAGATTAGGTGAGTGTTTTAGGCCCTTAGATTAACCCTAAATTAGATTATGACCCTTAGATTTCGGAACTTTCCAGAAACCAGCCCTAAGACCAAGCCCAAACCCCAAACTGGTGCACCCAACCACAGAACTCTCTAGAAACTGTGCAGGTTTTCTGTCCCGACATGGGCGCACTTCCCAAGTGCGCCAGTGTATTTTTGTACTGGCGCACTTCACAAGTGCGCCAGTGCATTTCTGGCCTGTTTCGGGTTTTTCTGCCTAACTTCGTTCGTCCATATCTCTTTCATACGGTACCCGTTTTACGCAAACTCGGACTCTATTTCGCGTATTTTTCCGAGACGAACGCAATGACGCAGCCCGTTTCCCCTGATTCCCACATCTGAGATTAATTATACTTTAATTACTAACCATTAGTGTTAATTGAAATTCGGGGTGTTACAAGATCGTTCTCTCTCGGGATGCCAAAGGAACCTTATTTGTAAGTAGAACATTAACTTGAGACGAGAAGGTTACATGATGATCCGCCTACTCACAAGAGTAAAAGGTAGTTATGCATACATCTTTATCCATAGAATAATGTCATATTTCTATATAAAAGCTTTGTGTAAATATTGTTCAAACCCAATTTTGTGAGGTTTCGATAAGCACACGGACCAGAAAGAATCATGAGGGTTCACATACACTTATCAATACATTTATTATTTATATATCATCTCAGCATGCTCTATCCTAAGTCTTTTTAAAATCGCCTCCCGGACTTCACCCAAAAATGTAAGGGGAAGCTGGGGGAATTTCGTATAAACACACCTAAGTTCTCTTAGAAAGTGTTTTTTCATGAAAACGTGAGAAGATGTTGTCAAAAACTCCTTTGTCAATCTACTATCCAGAAGTAATGCATCTTCATGATAAACAAGGTTCTATGATAACATAAATAAGAGAGTTAGCAATCATATATAGTAAATAGAATTCCACATATGTTTTATACAATCACAACATTGAAGTTACAAATATTCCTCATGCTCGTACAAAATCGACCTCTTAAACAATTCAATGATAAACCTATCCTTGTTATACTTGAGCTTTTCTAGGGGAAGATCCATAGGATTTGAAAGAACCCTTTTAAGGTTCCAACAAGCCCCAGGATGAGGGTCAACTCCAAAGTCATCTAAATAAAGTCTGTGAAGACGACGTATTAGACTTCCACTATGCTCTCCTAAGAAGGAAAATTCCACTGTTGTCTATCGCTTGTATACTTCACAAAAATGTTAACTAATATATCTATATCCTCAATCAACATCCAATACAAAGTCATCAGTTCCTTATTTTTCTTCCGGAGAGCTTCCTTATGCATACGGGCATTTCTTAGTCTAGGAGTAACCTCGTGCTCCTCGTAACGCATGAGCTTTGACGCACTCTTTTCTAAAATCATAGTATCTCTAGGATAATGTATTATAATCCTTTAATAACCTTCCTAGCTCTACATGAGATCGAGTTATCTCCCTTTGTTTTTCATCAAATTCTGCTCTAAGTCGTGAGACGACATTTCCTTTGGTCTAGTTAGTATAACGACGGGAAGCTAGTTACTATTACATATGTGAGAAAGGAAAAGCATTATGAAAACAAAAGATATACCTGAGAAGGAGAAACTCCAGGCTGGGTAGACTGTTCTCTTCCTAAGGGCCCAGAAGTACCACCTTCCTTAGCGGAAGGAGTTTCAAAATCTTAAGCAGCATGAGCACCTCCCATGTTAGTAATATATCCAATATAATCATATGAGACATCAGGCGCCACAGAAGGACTTCTACCGTCCTTGTCATGAACATCTAGACGACCGCTACCATTAGGGTCGTCACTGTCCTCGCCTCTGTCATCATCAGCATAAGCTACCTTTCCTCACTTGATTTATCAGAGAGATCCTCAATGAATAGGAGATCTTAACCCTTAAACCTGTCACTCTCTGGCATCTCGACCCTTTGCATGGCCTTGTTGATCCTCCCCATGGCCCTATCCTTAATAAAAGAAGGGATGGCGGTGAATTGCATGTCAGGAAGAATCTGAAGGTTATCAGACATAGCATGAAATAAGGCACCCTCGTAGTATTCAGTTTTGATCTGTGGAAGATGAACTTGTAAGAAGTCAAAAATTCTGCCTTTAGCCTCATAAATTGTTTGGGCTGCATGGGATAGCTTCTCATCCTTCCTCTTAAGTTCGTCGGCATGACTAACCACGTTTTTTGCTATTTGGTGCTCTAAGACCGAAACCTGGTTAGGCAATATATCCTTTGTCTGCCTTTCTTTTTCGAAAGCTGCTTCAGAATGATTTAAGGAAGCCTTCAATCTCCCGCATTCATCTCTCAAAGCCTTACTAGCTTCCCGGAGGCGAATAACTTCAAGGGAAGACGAGGAAGGAGTTACTTTAGACAAAAGCCATCTTTTAGTAACCTGTGAAGGGAGTAAAATTCAATTAGACATCATAGCAAATTAAGAACAAAGGAAGGATCAAAGGAAGGATTAAGAAAGAAAACCTTTACTGCAAGCTACAGATTAACTAAATGTTGATAAAAATATTCCTCGTTTGGAGAAGTGAAGGGTAACGACATGTTCATAGCTTTAGCACAAGAAAGAGCTAGCTTCACAAAGTCATCAAAGTTCATTGGGAAATGGGAAGCCTCGGGGGTTGACATGTTGAGAAGTAGAGGTTTGAGTCATGGCATGCTTGTCCCCTTCTGGCATACTTGGAAAGGTTAATGGCAAAACACGACACTCATGTTCTCTGCCAAAGGTACCTTCGGGAAAAACAGTAGTAGACACCATGGTAGAATCAATAGTAGGGGCTACAGAGACAAAAGCTTTTCAATCAACAACCTTAACGGTGGCATCCTAAGAAAGAGGAACAGAAGTATCAAGTCTCAATCTTTTAGTTGGTAGCTCAACAGTTGATTCGGTCAACCTTTTGGTTGCGACAACGGTGGATTTATCTAGAGCAAGGGTAACGGTTACGACTTTAAAAGACAATGCCCCTGATCAAAATGTAAAATAAGAAGGTGAATCCAGGATTGAATATCTTGTGAACTAAAGCTATTTGAAAAAGAAAATGGAAATCTCAATAGGGATAACTGGAAACAAAGGAGAGGAAGTAGTAAACGTGTTCGAACCCAAAGTCAAATGCTTGGATCCTAAGAAGTGGATGGGTGGATGCCCCCAGGATCTTTTGCCCATCAAGAACGAGGTTATATTGACACAATTTATCCAGAGTCAACAAAACTGATTGACTATGCGGCTCCTCAAATGCTTTAGAGATAATTTCAAGCGCATGAGACTCACTCTCCATTAAAGTAACACTCTTGGAAGCAGGATCCGGAAAGAAAATAAATTTAAACAATGCTCAAAAAATGTATGATTACTCGTGGAAAATAGGGAAACTCACCACAATCTGTAAATTTGCATGAAATGTCAGCAGGGCATTTGATGAAGAAGAACTGATCTTCCCAAGGTATAGTCTTACTAATGACATCGTTAATAATTTTCTTTAAGGGGTTGGCACGCAAGATGGACGAATCTGCTCCTTTCGAAAAACGTACCAAATGTTGAATAAGGCTAGAAGTAAGGGAGGCCTGACCCGATTAAGGTGCCAAAATTTCGAGACAAAGAAGAAAAGTATAGATGTTCGATAGAAGTTGGATAGATGCAATTTTTAGGTCCTGCGAGAGTCGAGATATAATGGTCGGAAAGGGAAAAAAGCCTCCATGCTAGCTGTGAATGGATGAATATGCAAAGTAACCTTTCGGAGAGTTTCTGATATCATCCCGATTAATGGTGGGGATGGTGTCTACGTCATACATTCAAAAGTTGTTAAGGATGGAATTTACTTCATCCTGAGAAGTAATTAAAAACTTCTTCAAAGCGAAAGGCTTCTTTATCCGAAAGGTGCTAGGAACACCAGGTTTCAATTGACTAGAGCTCTTTTTATCAGACATAGTGCTGCCAGGTGATATAATTTCATAAACATGTGAATTAGCACTACATTCATTAGTATGAAATGAGTAGATAACATGTAAAATTATTTAATGCTTGGTACGCAAAAAGTTGCATGTTAGGATAATCCTAAATATTAACATAGACATAGTTCCCACTATATTTGCATTCACTTAAAAATAATCAAGCCCTTAATGACGACAAAATTAGTCATCCTAGCACCAAAGACAAAAAAGAATTGGAAAACCGGTGCCAGGAAGATTAAAAAGAATTAGTAACGGATAATCGAGACCAAGTGATCCTAAGTCATCACCAAGAGCCTGATTGGCCCTCAGGTCCGACACATGTGAAATAAAAGTCAAAAGGTTACGACAATAAACTCTTAAACTTTACCGACACCCAAAACCAAAGAACAAGCCAACCCTTCGACCACCCTGTCGGATGGTTCATCATTCTCGAATTAATCTGAAACTCACATATTGAACAAGAGAAGAAATTATGTCAGTAAAATCAAAACGAATGAACCAGTAACAATGACAATGAGTTCACTAGAATCGAAGGCATAAATTGCATTTTGTAATAGTAAAATAACCATTTTTATGAGAATTATACATCTTTGACCCCAAGAAATAACATTGGGGAAAGAGCATTCGTGTAGTTCACAAGGAACTGTAACCTAAATCGCCTATGATTAAATGGCTTACATTTAATATGCAAAACCCTAATTAATTCGAGTAATTATTTTAAATTTCTGCTCCTAATTGAAAGTAATAGTGCGCACTAGGGATTAAATCAGAAATTTTCGAAAGAGCTTTAATAATTATCGATGAATAGTAAACTGGTTTAAGCAATTTATTTTGCAGGTCAAAATGAGGAAGAAGAAGCGATGGTAATTGTACCAAATTACCATTAATCCAAGCCATCCACACAAGAGTCAATCAACGGGTCCGATCAGGGAAGATCAATAAACAGAGAGCCAAAACACCGAAAGGACATCGAAGTTTGACTTGGAAAACCGAAATTAACCCTTCACAAGGGGGAAAATGTTACTACCGAAATTACCTCCGGACCAGGCTGTGGGTGAAGGGGTAGCAGACCACCCAAAGAATTAAAGGGTCTTCCGTAAATAGAAGCCAAGCACAAGGTAAGGCGAAAGCATATGTGAATAATCCAAAAGTTGTGCAACCGACACCATCATTGAAGTAAAAAGCTCAAAATCTATACAAAGGAAGGATACCAGCAGGGTGGCTACAACACGATGAACAAACAACGGAAGGTGACCCAAAGCCGGAATCCAATGGAGAGAAAAACTAAGAATCCTACAAACCGGGACTTAGAAGGATGAAAGGGCTATCGGTATTAACCTACTTAATACTGATAAAACACGAGACCGAAGCATCAAAGATACAAAGTTTGAAGCGTATGATAATCATCCAGGAACCGACTACCGGGACCCCCATTTGAAGGTTACCGAGAGGATACTCCAGCAAGTAACTAACAAATCACCAGAAACAACTTCCCGAAAAAGAAATGATGCACTTCGGTAGTCTACCGAAAGGCAAGCCAGAACTCCAAAGAGAGATAAGCTATCCACGCTAATCTTCTTAATGTTGATACCGATAGGGGTGGGGGACCCGACAACCTTTCACTGAGTCATAAAGGCAAGCTCCACAAAGTGTTAAAAAAGAGACCAAGAGTCCACATCCAGAAGCTTACATCCGGAAACCTACATACGAAGCAAAAAACCTTCCGAAAGCCATTCACACCAACAAACTCGGGATCAACACAAAGTGGATGGACAAGCAATCAAAAAAGAGATCTGCAGATTTGAACCATCCTCCCGGTAGCAGGATCGGCACCTCAAAAAGTTGTATGCAAAGCCTCCAGAACCTAGAGAAAAGGTAGCCTAGAGCCAGAACTCATGAAACCAAAGGGAATAGTGACCAATATGGGGTTTTGCTGGCCCAATAGAAAAAGTGGCCCCAATTTGTCTACAAATAAGACCCATGGGTCTCATTTTCGAGGCAATTTTTCTCATTCTCATTCTTGTACTCTTTTCTCTAGAGTAAAACCTAATTCCTAAATCAAATTGGGGATTTCGGTCATAATCACTTGTGTATTCTAAATCAAAGACCAATAAAAAGTGGATCAATACTTAGTATATTTCCTTATGAGTTTCTCATGTAATTTCTTAGCTATCACCAGCGCTACATGTTATTTGCTTTCTACATGCATACAAGCTCTTACCTAAGCCTAAAACCTTCCGCAAAGTCAGCACGGAACCCCTTCCTACAAGTCGTTTAACCCTTATCCAAAGATGTGCTTAGGAAACCCTTGTCCCAAGATAACTGTTGGTTCTTGAGTCGCTGAAGAATGACGCTCACCGCATTGAGGGAAGAGTAACTAATCTTTTAGGCTCAAAACCTTGATATCTAGGAAACGGTGAACTAACTGAAACTCGTGAAAGCTAAATAAACCTATTTTCCCCTTAAGTCCACTTTTGTAGACCTATCTCCGGTGTTGACGAAAAATATCATTAACAAGAAATTTATCGTGACAATGATTCATGCCATATAGAAGAAAATTATCATAATTTATACATGTAGGATCTAAATTAACCCTAGAGTGGGGGGGTGAATAGGGTTTATCGCAAATTTTTGCAGAATAACTAAATAAAAACAGCACAGATAATAATCAGAATAAATGCGGAAAATAAATAACACACAGATATACCCAGCTTCGGCAAAAACCTGCCTACTGCTGCATTCCCCAAGGTTATTACTAGGAGTTAAAACAATCTCTACGCTTACAATCCCCTGTAAACTCGCGACACTCGCTCCCAACTGTTCTTAACCCTACGCTCAAAACCCTGCACTGGTTTTTATCCCCAAAACCAGATTTCCCTGAATTACAAACCCTGTAATTCGTCTCCCTAGTTTTAGAGACAAACTAGAAAACTCTAGACTGATTACAAAATTGAAAACAATAAAAAAAATTAAAATGGAGACCCTAGTTTTGTTTTATAAAATCCTTCTTAATAAAAAAACCCTTAGTCTTTGATATAGACTTGGCCGACCCCTTTTATTTGCTTCACCACTATATTTTGCTCGACCTCTTTCCTTAAAAATGGCGGTGGCTCTTGAGAAATTCCTAGGGTTTTCTTCTAGCTTCTGAAAACAACTAAGGCGATGGCGATCTAGGGTTCCCTTATGGAATCCGATTCTCTGCAAAATGATTGATCGTACTCTTGCTTTGATGTTTGCCGATGTTGGTCTCGTGCTCTGATGGTTTTCTGATTCTTCGATTTGCTGATTCACTCGATGAGACGACCCAAAATCCCGTACTGACGGAGACAAGGGTTATCTTTGGAATATAGCACAGAAACAGATAATAGCAGAACAGAATTAAATAAATACACCAAAAAATGAACAATAGAATATACTGGATAAAAGTACTCATCAGAGTTACACAGTATGCAGGATCTTACTTAGTAGAAATACAGTTCAGCTATACATAAATGTCTACAGTGGAAATAAACAAAATATGTACAATAGGAGCTGAACAGCATCAAAAGAGATAAATGATAGAATCCATCTTCAGCTCCAGCTATCCAGAAAGAACCAGCTAAACCTGAATACAAGGCTGCCCATGTAGAAAAAGGGGCACCCGAGTTTGAGAGTGAAACAAACTACGAGTCAGTCATGGGACTGGTATGAGAAATCTATTCAACACATATATAATATGGCTAATCACAGGACCACGCCACTTTCGTGGAACAGGTTTACTCCATTGGATTGCCAGCGCTTTAAAAACAAATCTTTCTTTTAAACATCGTTATGCTTTTTATAAAAATGAAGCCGTTATAAGACTCAGTTCCCATCACACAATGCAACGCAAACAAGAGGATAGAGTTTTTACCTTATAACGGCCAAAATATGCTTGATACGAATAAAACAAAGGCATTTGATATTATTGCTAGTGTTTATATGTTTTGAAAACAATTTCAAATCATAACTATCAATCATAGACGGCATGGGTACCATATATCATGTCGCCATATATATATACAATCAAAACTGCACGATGTCGTATTTGGAAATTGGATTTCCGTCATGAATCAAGGCAAAAGATAGTCCTTACCGAATTCGAGACAATCTAGCCCATGTCTCAGGAACAGCCGCAACTGCCCCTTGGATCGTCAGGGCCGGTCCCCCGATGTGGATTATTATGCCTGAACAATACGTTTCCCCGCCCTTTGGGGCGTAAACGAGCCAACGAATGACTCCATCGGACCCGGATCGTCCGATCAAACCGAGGCGCCTTGCAACAGCAACAACCACATAGGTGAAAAGTATATAAATGTCAGGGCTGGTAGGTCACTGACACCACCCTAGCTAGAAAGAAACGCATGCCCTCCCTGAGGTCCTTCTCCCGTTTTAGGTTCATACCGGGGTGTGAGGCTCGCGAATTCACGTTATACACAAAGCTACGCCACACAGGCGGTGCTTTGATCATCACCACAAGGCTTTGCTTTTCAACAGAAGCCCTGATCACTGCATCTTAGCATGCCACACAGGCAATTCATGCCATGCAACTGATGTCCATCGATATACAACCTCTGAGCTCGTGCGTCTCAGAGAAGGGCGTTAAGCAAAAGAATAAATTCTCCGCCGCCAAACAGATGTATATTTAATAGAGATCAATCAACATAGAATAAAATCCAATGTCAGACACACAGTCCATTTCCAAGTCCGTTCTGGGTCTGAACGAAACCGGAGGCACTAAATACCTCGCAAACCCTTCGATCACCACGTACGTCTGGATGCTCACCACTCATTATCCATATTTCGGGATGCCTCCCAATTAGGACCTCGGTTACCATCCAAACGAGGTGAAGATCTCCGGTCTTCGACCACCGTCTTCATCTTCGAATTTCAATCGTCGGTCAATTATTTGAAATGAGAATTAACTCGGCCTTCTCAAATAATTCACGTACATTTAGAATTTCAAATCAATTTACTTTAATGGTTAAATCATTCGACAACAGCAATTTTGTTCTTTAATGTAATTTTCACGCCAAACACATTCAACCATAAAATACTACATAAATCGAGCAAATTCAGTTTATTTCTATCCCATATCATTTAGGATATTTTATAACGATTTATCGCTATTTTTATTTATTTTAAAATAGCCAATTTATTCAAAACGACGCTTCGGGCCATAACGCGGCCGTGGCGCTGTTTTTCTTCAGATTTGATTTACACATATCTGAAAATCTAACTGTTGGATTCTCATAAAATTTACATCATTAGAAAGGTCTTTCCAAAACGAATCCAACGGTTCCAGTTTCGGGAAAATCCGACGGTCGGATCTCCCAGTGCAATCGTTTGAATTTTCGATTTCAAAATACGAACTGCAGCGTCGTTATTCGATTAAATATAATTATATTTATACATATATAAATATAATCGTTCCTGGCACTGTTTTTCTTCAGATTTGATTTAAACATTCTAGACAATCCAACCGTTGGATTTTTACAAGGTTGGTGCCGTTGGGAAGATATTTCCAAAGCGAACCCGACGGTTGAGGTTTCGGGAAAATCCAATGGTCGGATTTCCCGCACTAGTTGTTTGAAATCACGGTTTCAAAATACGAACTGCACGGCCTCGTTTCGTTTTAATTTTATTTATATTTATATATTTATATAAATATAGTTCATTCAATGATTTCAATATCGTTTTCACTTCAAATATTTCACTAATGCCTTAAAATTTTGGAAAATTTCGCCATAACCTCCCCTGCACCGGGAGCATCGGGAAATCTCAAATAGCTTCCCCGGTCCTTCTAATCTCAAAAAGAAAAAGAAAAAGCCAAGCGGCTAGCCAACAGGCTCATAAAATCATCACCCAAACAAAACAGTAAATGTGTACCTATTTGTCGGGCACAAAATTTCATTCCTCTTCTCTAGCCCCTTTGCTATAACCTGTTCAATGAATATGCATGTACATATATATAGTTCTTATCATTTATCATTTTCTATTCAACTTCATATTTGATTTCTATTTGGTTTAAAAACACCATTCATTCTAATGTTACATACATAGGTACAAATCATATCATTAGCTAATTAATGAATATTTCAACTCATATATATTTATTTGAACAAGTGGCTATTTTTAACTCTTCACATTTCAACGATTCATGCATATAATAAAATTGTGATTTTTATTGTAAAACAACTCATTTCAAAACACTATTATTTTATATATTTCATATTGGTGATAAAAATAGGATTTTTCTTATAAAACAATTTCTTTCAAAACGAGATTATTTTACACAGTTCATATAGTCGATAAAAGGTGATTTTTATTATCAACAATTTATTTCAAAATATGAATACCATTCAACACATGAATTTCTAATCAACGAATGAATATCGATTCAACACATGAAGGTTCTCTATAGTTTCTATATATAGATAAAAATGTGATTTTTATATTTAAAACGCGAATACCATTCAACACATGAATTTCTAATCAACGAATGAATATCGATTCAACACATGAATTTCTAATCAACGAATGAATATCGATTCAACACATGAAGGTTTTCTATAGTTTCTATATATAGATAAAAATGTGATTTTTATATTTAAAACGTGAATACCATTCAGCACATGAATTTCTAATCAACGAATGAATATCGATTCAACACATGAAGGTTTTCTATTCAATGAATAAATATAGTTTTAGCAAATGAAAATAATTCAAACACATGAATATTATTCAAAATTTCGGCAGCATAACGACAGGGTAGTTAAAACCGGGACTGTCCCTAGTACGGATCCTCGCTCTACCTTAAAACCTCGCGGTTTTTGACAATGGGGATCATGCATCTAGTTCGCACGCAGGCGGCATGTATATATTTATTTCATTTCCACAAACTAATCCTATGTGGTTTCAACCAAATATTTCTCAACCACAAACGGGTATTTTTCAACCACAATCAATCAATATCTACCACAAACAATCCCAAACAACCATTCTCTATCAATCAATTTTCACAACAATTTCAACCAATAAATATCCTCCATGGTTTGTGGACGAGGGGCGTATATATATATATATATATATATATATATATATATATAGCAATTCACTTTTATTTATACACATATATAATTTTTTACAACGCATATATAACTTATACATCGAACGTACAACTTATACAACGCTTATACAAGAGGTGTACAACGCTTATATAACTCATACATCGACTATATAATTTATACATCGTCGTTTTACATATAGTTTATAAATTAGAAATCTCACATTGGGTTCCACTCCACCAAAAACAGCAGAAGGCTCAAAAAGATATGCGGTCTCTTCTAAAGTGTAGAAGGCGTCCTCACAGTCCCGGCGTCTCTTGTTTCACTGAATTTCATCAACATATGAAAAAGATATGTTTTTTTCAAAGTTTGCAACACTTTTAAGGTGTTAAAATCACGAAGGTTTAATTCAGCCGTATACCTTCTTTAATGGCTCAAAACTAGGTTTTGAAATCTCGTTCAAACCGCGAAGTGTTGCCACGATCAGATCATCTAGCGTCGAAGAGCTCCGAGAGAGCTTCCCTGCGCCACCAGCCTCGTCCAACTCGATGGCGGATCCGGCCTACGGCGGCGACTCAAAGTCGGCCACTTCAGAGGCACGATTCGCGATGCTGGCGGGGCTTGGGGTGTAATGACCCAGATTTCCGTAACATCGGAGTTGACTATATACATCATACGTCCAATCCAAATATCACGAAAATACGAAAATTTTTTTTTTTAGAAGAAAGAGATAGAAGAAGAACATAAATAACAACACAGAATCTCACATCGCAGCGGAACAAAATATAATATATCATATCTTTGAAATACAAAATCTTCACTGTATAACATACACTTATTAGAGTACAACACTTACAACACAATGGAACAACTATAACTGGATAACGCTGAAGCCTCCTGCTCCAAGCTCCTTTAGATATATCTGAAAAATCCTGGACTACTTGACTGCCCGTACAAATTTAGGCACCCAAGAGTTTAGGTAGAACAAAACAAATAAACTCCGGGTCAGTCATGGGACTGGTATGAGTAAACAGTTTAAAACAGTTTCAGAAAACTAAATGATATCTCATAAGACCACGCCGTATAACATGGAACGGGTTTTTCCCTTATGAAAATCCAAACACTTGACTTATCTTTATATCAAAACTCTTTTGATATTATAATAATGTCTAAATCAAGTAAATAACAATCTAGTGGAACGTTTGCATCTCACGTTCCACATATATATACAATCAAAACCGCAAGCACGTATTGGGTAATGGATTTCCAACTATGACAAGGTATGGAACCACCTTTCGCTGGTATATCTCTAGAGGAGAATACACCGAGTTCAACAAGAACATCTTGCAACTCAGTCACACATGACCGACCACTCATTTCGCTTGAGTGTATCGAATGTATATCACCAACGGTTGGGATCAACAACCGTTTCCCGAATGGGACAGCATCGACAATAGATTTTTAAAAATAAATGAAACTCTAGATCATGTGATTATACACCCTAATAGGTGCGACCTACATAGCCATGCTGCTTGCCCGATTTCTGCCATTTACCGGTTGATGAGGCCAGAGGCTACGCTTTATCATCACACCAGATTCACTTCCAATGCCACATCGTCAAATCCATCAAATCACCGATTGACGTCCTCAACAGTACATTACGTGTTAGCTAAAAGAAGTTTCCTTCTCCGCTTCCACTCTTGGTACGGTTGGAGAAATCAATATACGTGATCGTCTGAAAATACTCTGTCAGACATTCATCCATATCAGTCACCCAGGAACAGGATGAATCGAAGGTACTATTTCTATTAATAGAAAAAGTCCTTGCACTCTACTCCGTCTTCGATTATCTTTATATATTCTGATTCGCACGCTACTGCCAATACGGAGTGGTTCTTCGGATAATAATCCAACCGGTCTCTCCATATTGACAATGATGGTCAAAACTCCGATAGTCTGTGATTTAACTATCGGATAAAAACAAGTGTTTCGATAGTCGATGATTTAACTATCGAATAAAACAAGTGTTCATCCAAACATCCAACAATCAATGAGCCTTTAATTAATATTTCATTAATTAAATCACTTCTCTATTTCTTTATCAATATTTGTTAACCAAATATTTTCAATAACCATATTGGCCTTTTTCGTTATTTGGAAAACATTTCCGAATATCGCCTTCCTTTATTTTCTAAACTTTAGAAAATATATGCTACTTATAATTGGAAAATATTCCAATTACTTATCTCTTTTCCAATCTCCTTTATTCCTATACTTACACTTATTTGGGTCAAAACAGAAACATCGTTACGACAACCCAAATACTGTATTCAACTAACTTTTATCCAACATTGATCTTCGAGCCTGAAATCTTACTATTTATTTGTTAATAATGGAATCAATCAAGTTGGGGTATAACTACCTCTCAGACCTTGACTGAATAACATTTACAACGTCAAAACAGATAAGACTACTTACTCAAATAATCAATACCTTACAAACCAATTATTCACTTTTCAAAACACGTATACGCCTCTTCTTTCTATTCTTACGATATTTTATTCTTATACTTCCTTTTTGATTATACTATTCTATTTCTAAGTTCGTTTTCTTATCGACTTCTATATATTTTGATACGTTGATTTCTAACTATCAATTTATCTTAAAAATATTCTAACTCCTTAAATTCCCGGAAAAATTCGCCATAACCTCCTTTGTACCGGGAGCATCGGGAAATTTCAAATAGCTTTCCCGGTCCTTCTCATCTCAAAAAGAAAAAGGAAAAGCCAAGCGGCTAGCCGATACGGCGCATAAAATCTCATATATGAATTAAATACGTACCTTTTTGTCGGGCATTCTATCTATATACCTTCTAACACTTTATTCCAAACCTGTCTCCTATATATTTATACCTGTCCAATCTATTTTAACTATACCAATCGTTTTAACTCAATTTGTTAATTAAATCTTTGGTCTATTCCACTTCTATTTATCCAAATCTATTTATTTTAAATCCCATTTGAATTTCTATATTCAAATTCCATTTGAAATACTATATTCAAATTCTATAGTTAAACTCCATTTGAATTCTATTATTCAAATTCTATTTCAATTTCTTATATTCAAAGTCCATTTGAATTCTCTGCATTATTTATAAACAACGTTTATAACTTCAATTCAAATCCCACCTTTCCATTTATAAACAACGTTTATAAATTCAATTCAAATCCCATATTTTCATTTATAAACAAAGTTTATAAATTTGATTCAAAACCCACCTTTCATTTATAAACAAAGTTTATAAATTTGATTCAAAACCCACCTTTCATTTATAAACAAAGTTTATAAATTTGATTCAAATCCCATATTTTCATTTATAAACAAAGTTTATAAATTCAATTCAAATCCCATCTTCCATTTATAAACAAAGTTTATAAATCCCATACTTGTTTTATATACCTTCAAAACAAGTTAATATTTTCTATAGTTTTATTTAAAATTCAAATTCTATTTATAAAAATAGAATTTCCTTTTTAAAATCTCAAATACCCTTTACAATATTTTTATAGATCAATATTCAAACCCCAGTGATATTTTAAACAATCAAATCAACCAATTTTCAATCATTTGATTTTTAACACATCATATATGAATATATATGAAATCAAACATACAACAACAGATAATATATTTTTGAGGAATCCAGTTGGATTCCTCTAACCTGTTTTCCTGCATCCACAGATGTTAGTCAACATAGTAATACCCATCCTGCTTCGAGGCAGGATATCGCGGTATGAAGGTCGTCCACTAATCATGTGTGGGGCGTATAGGGTAATCAACCGCTAGTGAAACTGCGGGCATCCGCTAATGAAACTGTGGGAATCCAACCAATCATCAACCAAATATATATATATATATATATTTTTTAAAACAATCAGACTAAACAACATTCAAACAAGCAACAACAATTATTTTTAACGATGTAAAAATAATTATAAACAAACAGGTGAGTGAGATTTACCCACTGGAATTTTAGCTGTCGAATATCCTGTTTATTTCTCAATCAACGACTATGAACCTTCTTGAATGAATTCGCACCTACGATAATTTAATTTAAATTTACTGATTAAACATATATTTATTTAAATAACTATTTAAACGAATAAATAACTCAACTCGATCACGCTTCATAAAACTTGCATCGAAACAGAGATCTCAGGCCATGAATTCAATATACAAGCTTCGATTTTTGTGAGTGAGGAAGGAGTTGGTTTCACTGATTGATATCGGCCATTTTTGATTTTTGATTGTGAACGCAGAAAGTAGAAGTGAGATTTAGGGGGCTCGTCGTGATTTTAAATAGAAGGGCGCGGGTTTTGAATTTGAACAACAAGGCTCTGGGATTTTCTCCTTGTTGTTTTTGGTAGTGGCCATGTAATTAAAAATAGAAGAGGCTGCGGCTGTGGGATCGAACAGCAAGGCCCTCCTTGGTGTTCTGTTTATATCCAACAGAGATTTTTAATTATTTTATTTTTATTTTATTTAAATTAAATTGATATCCTTTAATTAAAATACACCCTGATTCTGAACTCCTTTCTGAACCCAACGGCTGACAATTCTAGGGTAAAACCCCTATTCTGAACCCACTGGGATAAGTACCGAGGTCCAGTTCGATCATCTGAAGGAGATATTAATTTAAATCAATATAAATTAATTTCAGATTATTAATTTCCTCGAAAATAAATAAATGTTATTATCGCAATAAATTCAAAATAAAATTTCCTGTTAATTTATTTGAACTGTATTTAATTCAAATTCAAATTTGAATTCAATCTAAATCCATTTTCGTATTCTGTTATTTAATATATTCGATTTTAAATCGAAATTGATTATTAAACTAATAACATAATATAAAATTCCATTTATATTATCCCTTCCCAATATTTAAATTAAATAATAAATATTCAAAAATTAACCCCTAAGGATCCGGGTCATTACATGGGGGGTCGAGGCCTGGTCGGATGTGAAGAGGGGAGGGAGGCGAGTCGGCTCCGGGTGGTGGCGGTCGCTGGCGTGGGCTGTGGCGGCGGCGGGGGAGGAGAGAAGGTGGAGTATCGGGGTTCGTCGGTCGCTGAGAGGGAACGAGGGGTTTTTTTATTTTTTTTATATTTTTAAATTAATGAAATAAAAAATCCTATTGGCCGATGCTATATTAAATTCAAAAACTGGGGTTTTCTTGGACGAACTCGAAATCAAACCTAACAACTGTCGTCCCTAGCGTTTTACCCCCATTCCAAACACAATGGGATATGTTTCGTAAGCCCATTCGACTGTTTCAGTCAGTTTCCATTCAAATCAAAATATAAAACATTCAATATTTATTTTGAACGTACATTTCAATTTGCCAGGGACACAAACTGATTCAAAAAATTCCAGAAAAATAAATCTAGCTATGTTTTGACGATACGGTCCCAACAAAACTAGTTTCGTCTAATTCTGAGACCGTTTGCAAAAAGGCCCATTTTTGGTCGATCCAATTTAACTGTAATTGACCAAAACACATTTTCTTTTGCCACACTCACATACTAGCTTCAAAAATTATGAAATTTGAAACCTAGCAATAACTTCTCATCCCGGATCCAACAAAGGTGGTTTCGTCGAATTCCGAGGTCGTATGCAAAATGGCCATTTTCACGGGCTATATAAATTCCATAGCGACCGTTCTGAAAATTCATTCGGCCATAACTTTTGCTTTCCGCTATGAAAATTCGATTTTTCAGTTTCGTTAGAAAGGTATTCACTAACAGATTTAAATATTTTTGGTTTCACTAAAATCCGTTTTGTTTTGCACCCGGTACAGTCCGACAAAGTTTGAATTCAAATTTTGAAACTACAGCGCCATTTCAGGCCTTGTTTATAATTAATTATATTCGTTTTCAATTGTCGATTCAAACTCAGTTTTCATTGCCATTATTTAAAATACTTATTTTAAATATTTAAATTCCATTATTTTAGCCAATTTAAAATTTTTAAATTGGTTTAGATTTTCTGGGTCGTTACACTCGATCCAGATCCAAGTGAATATTGGTATGATTTTTCAACTTCTAATTTTTCTTTGATTGCGTTGAAACTTGGATGATATTAAAACCGATGATGATTTGATGTATTTATCGGATTAAAACTCCTAAATATTTGCTCTGATTTCTACGTTGAGACTTGGCCATGGTATATACGAGAATTTTGGGGCTTTTGAATTGGCTTTCTTGCAAATAATCTGGTGATTTTTGACTGAGTCTTCCATCTAGAAAATCTCGATATAACAGATTTGTAAATCCAATTTTCTGGAAACGTTTTGCGTGATGAATCTTTCAATTTTGAAATGGTCCTTCTTGACTTTGAAATTTATTTCTTAGATTTTGGAACTCTTATTTTTTTATTTTTATTTTTTTTAAAAAAATACATACTTGAAACCTTGAACTTGATTAATTTGAACTGACAAGAACAAATCCTTCATTTGATCACACTACTCCTTATTCATAATAAATGTACTGCTTGTCTTAGTTGTTTGTGTGTGTATCCTTCGTAGCTGTGTGACATTGCTTGCCATTTGTGTTCCTTGCCAAGATAACTTTGCTCATAATTACTGGTACTTTGAGTTGCAAGAACAGATACACACTTGAACTTGCCATGATATTTTACTTGAAATTTTTGCCTTGCTTCATTAGTTACCAAGTTACATACATGTACATGGTTTTGTTCTTGTCGTTGTAATAATTGCATATGCTGAAAAAGAATCATGTTGCTTTGACATTCTCAACCATGCTACATGTGTACTCCCTTGTTTTGAGTTTTCACTTGCATATGCACCATATACCACTCATGCTTGCTAACCGATCATTGAACTGTTGCTGTATAGACCTGCACCTCAGTTTTTCTCCACCATGTTGCTGCTTTGATCATATATCTTGAGTACAACATGTACACTTGACCATGCTCTGTTCATATATGCTTTTGTGCACTGTTGTACCATTATGCTGTATCATATCTTGAAGTATGCTGTGTCTACCCAAGTAGTGTTCATATGATATTTACAAGTTTAATTTAAATTTCCCTGGTCTTGCTTCTTTAATGCTATTACTTTCTGGAAATACGCTTTGAGCCGTATTTTGCTCATAAGAATTTGGAGAATGACCACTAATTCTGTAGTGACCCGAAAATCCGGTCCAATTTGAGCTGACTAAATAACACAAGTCCAACCCCAAATTGCACTGGAAATTCAAGAAACTAATAGAAAGAAGATAGAGGGCGAGGATAGATAAGATAGAACTAGTAGAATAGAAGAAGAAGAAGAACATCATCAGAGTAAACACGAATCTCACAGCGGAACGAATAAAATATAACATAACTTTTGAAATACAAACAGTTATATTTAAAATAGCACTTATCAGAGTACAACACTTACAACAACAGCGGAAATAATAATAGCTATAGAATCCTGAAGCCTCCTGCTCCAGCTCTTCAATGTATCTGCAAATCCCGACTACTTGACTGCCCGTACAAATTTAGGCACCCAAGAGTTTAGGGAAAACAACAAAGTAAACTCCGGGTCAGTCATGGGACTGGTATGAGTAAAACAGTTTAAACAGGTATATGAACAAGTAAACGATATCTCATAAGACCACGCCGCAGAACGGAACGGGTTTTTTCCCTTATGAGAATCCAAAATATCTTTATATCAAAAACCTTTTGATATTATAATAATGTATATATACAAATAGATATCAACTAGCAGAAACGCTTTCATCTCACGTTCTACATATACAGTATACAATCAAAATCGCAAGCACGTATTGGATAATGGATTTCCAACTAAGACAAGGTATGGAACCACCTTCCGATCAGTGTACTCTAGGAACGATACACTGGAGTTCAACAAGAACATCTTGCAACTCAGCCACACATGACCGACCACTCATTTCGCTTGAGTGTATCGAATGTACATCACCAACGGTTGGGATCAGCAACCGTTTCCCGTATATATATGGGACAGCATTGATAGATTAAAGGAAGCAAATGAATATTCTCTAGATAGGTGATTATACACCCTACTTCGGTGCGACCGACTTAGCCATGCTGTCTGCCCGATTTTTGTCATTTACCGGATGTGAGGCTAGAAGCTACGTTTACTTTCCATTCATTTATAACACGATCACTTTGAATGCCACATTATCAGATCCGTAAATCATTAGTTGGTTTATACAAATATCCTGGATGTTATGCTAAGGGATAAATCCGTTGCAACCATATATATTTATACAGACCAACCCATTTGATCATTGGAAATACTTTGTCAGACATTTGTCCATTTACGTTCGTTCTGGGACTGAACGAAACCGAAGGCACTATTCAGTACATCCATCTTAGTCCATTGTTATCTAAGATTCATACAACAGACCTTGCACTTTACTCCGTCTTCAATATATTCAGCATATATGATTCGCAACGCTTATGCCAATACATAGTGGTTCTTTGGATAATAATCCAACCGGTCTCTCCATATTAACAACGTTAAAATGGTCAAAACATTGATAGTCTGTGATTTAACTATCAAAGAAAAACTCGTGTGCAAACAACGATATTATTTCCAGATGGAAATTATATCAACCAATCATCATTTAACATTTATCTCTTTAGTTCATTAATTTACTTATCTCCTGTTTCCCTATATTCTAAATTTCTTATTTTCAAATTTTAGAAAATATACTTTATTAACAATGGAAAACATTTCCATTTCCTTGTTTTCTATATTAGAAAACATTTCTGATTTCTTATGTGGAAAACATTTCCAAAGTTCCTTTATTGGATTTAAACTGATGTTTTAAATAAACATCGCTATGACAACTCAAACCATTTACTGACTTAACCATCATTCACTATCAAACCTTACTATTCCTTGGTTAAGAAGGAAGTCAATCAAGTTGGGGTATAATTACCTCTCAGACCTTAACTGAACAACGTTATAACTTCGAAATAGTAATAGTTTATCTTTTAAACCTTTAACAACTTCTTTACATAACTCTCGAATTCAATTTACGAATCCACTTCTTTATTGAAAACATTGGTTATAACGATAACGTTATAATCCCTACTTCCGCAATATCTAACTTTAATTATAACCTTTATTCTTTAATTCGAATAATTAAACCTAACCCTAATTTATTAGTGTATAATTTTGATTTAAAAACTGGAAAGTAAATATTACTTTCCCGAATTCGATATAGTTGAATTCGACTTGTAATTCTCTTCCGAGTAAATATCTATTTGATTAGCTCTTCTTCGAATAACCTATATTCGATTATCTCTCTTCGAATAACTTATATTCGAAATCTCTCTCTTTCGAATAAACTATATTCGATCCCTTTCTATCGAATACGATATATTTGATAATCTCCTTTCGATTAAACTAAAATCGATAACTCCCTTCGATTAAACTATAATCGAGAACTCCTTTCCTTTAACTCTATTCGAATAAACTATATTCGACTAACTATATTTTAACTCCGTTTATCTCTATTCGAATAACTAATATTCGATAACTCTATTTAACTCCGTTCGAATAACTAATATTCGATAACTCTATTTAACTCCGTTTGACTCTATTCGAATAACTAATGTTCGACAAACTCCTTTGGATTAACTCGTCTTGACTAACTTAACTTAATTAACTCAACTCGATAACTTAAGTCGATTATCTTAACTCCATTATCTTAACTCGATAACTTAACTCCTATCGAATGGCTAATATTCGATTAACTCCATTCACTTGACTCTAGATCGCAGCGATCACAATGGTTACTCCTGATTCCCTCAGGAAACATCCGACCGCCTTGGGCTATCTGCAGCCCTACGAATTACGCTAGCAGTCGTGCTAAATGGCATATTATTTGGATTAACTCTAACTGATTAACTCTATTGGTTTAACTCTAACTGATTTATTCTAATTGGTTAACCCTAACTGATTACTCTAACTAGTTAACTCAAATCGATTAACTCTATTTGACTAACTCGACTAACCCCTTTCGAATAACATATTCGATTAACTAATTTCGAATACCATATTTGATTTACTAACTTCAAATACCATATTCGATTTACTAACTTTGAATACCATATTCGATTAACTAACATCGAATACCATATTCGATTAACTCCTTCGAATACCATATTCGATTTACTAACATCGAATACCATATTCGATTAACTAATCTTCGACTAACTAATAGTCGATTAACTCTTATTTGCTTAACTAACATTCGACTAACTAATAGTCGATTAACTTACTTCGACTAATTCGATTAACTTTTATTTGATTATATTAAATCGATTAACTTTATTTGATTATCTCTAATTGAATAACTAATATTCAATTAACTCTTTTCAAATAACTAAATTCGATTAGCTCCTTCGAATACTATATTCGATTTAACTCTATTCGATTATCTCTTTTATATCTCGTCAAATTTCCTTTTTATAACGTTTATTTTTCGTTATAACTATTCTCTCTTTTTTTATAACTTCTAATTACCGTTACAAATATTTCCTATTTATAACTTCTATTTACCGTTACAAATATTTCCTATTTATAACTTCTATTTATCGTTACAAATATTTCCTACTTATAATGTTTGATTTCCGTTACAAATATTCTCTATTTATACGTTTTATTTATCTTCTAAATAAATATTTCTTTATTCTATTTATTTTCTGAATAAATATTTCCCTTTCCAATTCTATTTATTTTCTAAATAAATATCCCTTTTATAAAACTCTATTTGTTTCATAAATAATTTCCTTTTATAAAACCGTGTTCGTTTTATACATAATTTCCTTTTATAAAATCCTGTGATTTTATAAAATTCCTTTATTTCAATATATATTGAAATATTCCATTTTACAACTCAGGGTTTCTTATGATATTCAAAATATCAAACAACGATGATCAATATCATCCATAATCAATAACAGATTATAAATCACACATATATCACAATATATGAAAACAATAAAATAATTGTTGAGGAACCCAGTCGGATTCCTCCAACCTGTCTCCCTGCATCCACAGATGTTACACAGTATAATATACATCAATTTCGTTTCAATATGAAATATTCTACTGGACAAAATCAATATTTGATTAACGATATAATATATGACTATATCTACGTTTTCAATCAAATCTATTTAACAGTCCAGTTTAACAATCAATATACAGCAGTCAACGAAATAAAGTACAATTTATATTAAAATATAAATTGAAGAGAGTTAGTGAGTTTTACTCACATTGGACGATCATCGTTAATAACGATAACCATCGCTTGATTCAGACAGACAATTTATTTCACTATAAATTGTAACGGGCTTCAATCCACTCCCAGTCAGTTCCATTGGGTAGCCACCGTTCATATGATCCTAACGGATCCGACGGTTCGAAATTCTGATATCATATGATCAAGATACAATAATTATAAGTGTTACACATTTTTTAATTTTAAATAAACTTAAATATATTTTAAATTGGGCCTCACCAATGTTCCTAAGCCCAATACCCTATTTCACCGTTCGAAACAGTACTTCTTCCACTCCAGACATACGAACTTCAACTCATGAACCCGACCCTTTTCCTTTGGCCATTTCGATACTTCAAAAATTCTTAACCACACAGCTTCAACAAAAATACCAAGTGCCCTTCTCTTCACCAATCCGCATGAGGCCAACACGGCGTCTACAAACCAATACTTCAAAATACTGGACGGTACCCTCGACTCCTTCACCATCCCGAAAACACAAAGAACAAAACCCAGTCTCTCACCAAAGACCACCGGCCTTCACGTCCACCACAGACTTCCCCTTTCGAACAGTGTCACCCCAACATACCCAAGTCAAACTTGACATCACCATTTCCGATGTCCATTATCCTGCTATTTCTTCTACCCATACATGTAACACGTACACATCCACTTCACATGCCATTTCCATGTAAAGACTCCCCTCCACGTTTTTAAACACCGTCCCACTTCTGCTGTTAACACGTCGCACCCACAAAGAAGACCACAAACTCCATCAAACTTTCGAATACCATAGACCTGGAGCTACTTCGGTTTCTGTAGCTCGAGCTCGCATCATCCAACTCAAGGCCGTTGGCCACCAGATCCTCCTTTTCTCCCCTTGGTCCTAATCCCTCTCGACGCTGTGTAGAAAAACCAGCGAGCAAAGATGAAATCGAATCCATCAAAAGCTACCCCAAATCGAAGAGTACAAGATCAGAAATCGATATATATACATAGTATAATTTATGGGATTTTCTTTGAATTGTTTTGAATTTTTCCCTCATGGATTTCACTGTATATTTTCCTTCTGGTGGCGGCGCGATTTTAGCGAATGGAAATTAGGTTATAACGATGGGTTATTTATAGCCAAACCCCTTTTTAGATATTTTCTTTGATTGTGTTAGGGCCTTTGGATCCTTGAGTTTGCTGAAATATTTTAAAGGGAGGGGTTTTATTTGTGCGGTTGAAAAATGAGGGATACGTGGCCTTTAGTTTGACCAATGAATGGGATGAAAATATCAATTTGTATTGATATTTTTAATTCGAAGTTTTACATACTCAGTTACGTAAAATTCATCAATATATGAGCTGCCTTAGACAGAGATAAATATACCGTTGTGCTGAGCTCGGTGTCACGATCCCAGAAATATAATAATTCCGGTAGGTGAACTCATATTTTTGAAACCCCAAGATGTCGATACAGGGTGTCAAATATTCCAAATAAAAAGTTGCTTATTTAATTAATTAAAAATTACAGTAAAATTCTAAAATTTTAATTATCACTACTTCCCAATAGAACCTTGTCTAAATTCAAACCCGATCTCTAGTTATATCGAATAATCCGTTACGGTCGATAAACGATTCTATAGTGACTATTCTAAAATTTGATTTGGACATATCTCAAAATCTACACGACGAAATCCCGATTTTTCTCTTTCATTAGAAAGACATACTCCACCAGCTCCACACGTTTCTTGTTTCACAGAAATCCGATTTAAAACGAACTCTGTACATTCAATTGAAGTTCGAATCGCCAAATAACGAACTGCAGCGCCATTTCAAGCTCGATTTTTAATTATAATATAATTATACGTTCTAACGTCGACGATTAAATAATATATTCGTGATTTAAATAATTAAATAAGTTAATTATTACACTGTCAAATATCCGGGTCATTACAAATTCATTGCATTTCTCTGACCATGTTTGAGTTGAACCACGCTGTGTCACACAGTCGTGGCATAAGTTTGCATTGAACACTTGCTCTTTGCACTCGTACGCTTCAATTCCCATGTAATTTGCTGCTGCACCATATATGTATTTGTTGCATACCCTTTTGACTTATGTTGATCACTTGAATTAGCATTGATCCTCCATTTTCTTGTGACAACATGAACTGTTTTGATTATGCACCATGTTAACTTGTTTTGTCATTATGTCTGGTTTGAAACTTGCTCATCCATATTGTTCATGCTGCTTGTCATTTCTGCTACACCACTTGATCACTTTCCAATACTTTGTATGCATGTTGCTCTTCCTTGTTTACTTGTACCTGAAACACCATTGAGCTGCATCTCCAACCCTTGCCAATGTCCAATGTCACATGTTGTTTTCATGCACCTGTGTTGATCATATTTGTATCTCTATGATCCTGATTCATATTACTTTTACTTGTTATATCCTCTTACTTTAAAACATGTATATGCTGAAATGAACACTTGTATTTTGATTGTTTGAATATTTGTTTGACTTTTGATATTGGCTTGATTATGAACTGTGCACTGAGTTGAGACTGTCCTTGTGGATACGCCTCAAATGCACTCTGGTTTGGCGAGGCAGTGTACACGTGTATATACACGTGTGTATATGCAGCCATCTAGACGGGTTTTTTTGTCCCTGCATATCAGACAAAGTCTAGAAAAATGATGAGAAACACACCGCAAATCTGAGGCAAATAAAAAAATAAATTTTCATTTGCTTTTATTTAAATTTATTTTTGTTGCAGTCTACTGTGTGTGTTCTTCTGTATGAACAGGTATGAAGATGACTGGATTGACTGTGGAATGCTTTGAAGTCAAGAAGACTGAAGATGATGATATTCATATGTGTCGGTATATACGAGTGAACTGTACAGAAATGTAGTGTATATGAAAGTGTAAGTGTTGTAAAGAGGAGCTAAGTACGAAATTGAATATATTGAAATGTATATCAGTGATGTATGTACAAATAGTGGAGTTGTAAATCTGTACTTTTTAAATATCGAAATTAAATATTCTTATTCAAATAAAATACTGTGTGAATATTTAAATTTCTGTATAGTTGTATTTTATTTAAATAGAAATATTATATTCCTGTCTGATGTGTAGTATACCAGTACAGTTACAAACACATTCAATAATAAAATATATTTGGTTGTTATCATCAAACAAAAATCATATAATTGTGTATACAACACTGTTATATACAGCAATCTCCCCCTTTTGATGATGACAAACAAATAAAAGATTTTGAATGTGTTTGAACGTGAAATATATTACTCCCCCTATTTGTATGCTCCCCCTACAACTGAACTCCCCCTATATATGTGGAAAAAATATGAATGATGAAATCCAATTGACCATTCTCCCTCTAGATATTTAATTTCCAATCTTAAAATATTTTTGAATTAAATACTCATCAGTCAAAATCTTGACAATTCTCCCCCTTTTGTTATCATCAAAAGGATAATAGAAATTGAAACAGTGATGAATATTGACTATAAATATAAATTCAAATTAAGAGAGAGAATATATATCGCAAATCCCATTTAATCAAACAAAAATCATAATAATCTTTAAATCAGAAGCAAATTTCACTTTCAGAATGAATGGAATTACGATGGATTTTATAGAATGAGGAGAGTTCAAAAAATTGAATATTTTAATACGAATTTTGAAGATTTCAAATATGCTCAAAATGCGTTAAGCACTTGCTAACCACGCATAGCCCAAAGGTCTTTTAAATGGGGTTAGTAGTAACTTAACTTTATCCTCTCAATGAGTTCTATCCATGCACAGCCCATAGGTCTTTTAAGTGAGAATAGAAGCACATAGAGATTAAGGTAATTCACCCACGCATAACCGCGAGGACTTTTAAATGGGAGTGAATACCAAGGATAACTTATTTATTTATTTATATTTTTATATTTTTTTAATTCCAAGAATAATTAGAACTCCCCAAATTAAATAAAACCATGATGAATGACAGAAACATGGTAGATATAGAAGATGGTCGTGAAATAAGCTCTAATTCAAAGATATTATAAAATTTGTCCAATCATCATGTGATTTAGAATAATATCTCCTCTAGTTAAGAATTATACCATAGTCACAACTCATCACAATTTCATAAATCTATTAACGATTTTGATGAGTCACAAAATGGTTCAAATTAATCAATAATTTCAATTTTTGAATAAATAATCAAAAATAATTTTAAAATTGAAAATATTAATTTCAAGAGGAGTTTTTGAAAATGCAAGTTGAAAATCAGCTTAAGAAAATCAATCAGTTAAAAAATGTAATTTTCTAATATTTTTAACACTGATTGCTCCTAGACAATTTTTAAAACCATTTATATATTAATTTAATTCAAATTGCCTATGAATTTTAACTAAATCCAGTCACTGATTTTCCAACTTATCATTTAATCACCAATGAATCAAATCAATTTCCTTATCAGAGCAGCACAAGATGATTTTCAAGGCAAGAATCACAAGTGACATCCTCAGAGAATTTTTAGACAAACTCAAGAAACAGTCAACTTATCAAATCTTAAGATAATTGTTTGAAATCACCCAAAAAAAATCAATTTTTTTATAATCCAAGAATTTCAACAATCCATAACGAATGATTTCAAAAACAGCCAAGTAAAAATAAACTAAAAAGAATAAAAGTACGAGTTTAGAGATCATACCTGACCTACCATAATCAACGTGATGCAATGAATCTCCAACTCTGAATCTATGGCTGAGGAACTCCAGATAATTCGATATATGAATCAACTTGAATTTTATCTCACTTAAGCACAGTTGTTCCTTAGCCTCCTACGATACCTAAATGTTTTTATGATCGAGTGGTCTAACAAAAGTTGTTTTACCACTCTTATCTTCGTTTACACGTTTTGGTACCCAAACCCGTTTATATAACAATCCATTACTATTCACTAGCGTACCCTTTGGAACCAAAATTTGTTTAGATTTGCTTAAATTTATTTTGTTAATTTTTGGAATCCAAACAGATTTAAATGAATTGTTTTTAAACGAGTTATCAATTTGTTTATGATTTAAAAACCCTTTGAAATTATTAAATTTCAAAAATTCAATTTGATCGTTTTCAAAGCCAATTAAAGGATTTTTAAAATCATTAAAATTTTGTTTTTCAACTTGATTAGATTCAATTCCAAATCCCTTTTTATTCTGAACAAAAAATTGATTTTTTAACAACATATTCAACGATTTCTCTCCTTTAGAAAATTTAGTCAAAGTTGACTCAAGTCGTTGAATTTTAAATTTAAGATCGCTATTTTCTTTCATTAAATTTGAACAACGATTGATAGCGATTTTACTCTTTTCAGCATCAGTTTGTTTTAAAATCAAATTTTCGTTTTCAAATGCTTTGATTCTAGCATTGGACTTGGAAATTTCAATTTCAAATTGTTTTCGTTTTTCAAAATAAAGTTTTTCAGATTCTCTAAACTTTTTAATCGCCTTTTCAAAATCAAGATTTTCATTTTTCAAATTCATGTTTTCACTTTTAAGTAACTCAAGATCAGTTTTTAATTTCAGAAAATCGTTACTCAAAAATTGACATTTTTCACAATCTGAAAACAGTGAATTCTTACCTTTTCAAGTTTTCTTTCTAAACTGTTATTTTCTTGAACTAGTTTTGACCTATCAGATTTCAATTTCTTAACTTTTAGTTCAAGAGAATCAACAGTTTTCGTGAGATCGTGACACATTAAAATTAAATCTTTATAAGTAAAATTCGATACCTCAGCAGAATCCTCTTCACTACCTTCTGAATCAGATTGTGCCATAAGACACAAATTAGCTTCTTCTTCGTCACTTTCATAAGCTTCTTCTCCTTCCTCGTCATCCCATGTAGCAGCAAAAGCCTTCTTCTTCCTTCTGAACTTCTTCCTCTTTTCATTTTTAAGCTGTGGGCAATTTGGTTTGATATGACCGGGTTTCTTGCAATTGTAGCAAAACACTTCATCGTCTGAACTATCTGAACTTTCGGACTTGTCGGTTTTTGAATTCTTCTTTCGTGGTTTGTATTTTCCTTTGGCCTACTTTTTCAAAACCATGGCTAGCTCTTCAGCAGGATCATCATCATTACTTTCAACAGAATTATTTAGAGCGATCGTCTTTTTCTTTGATTCAGAATCCTTTCGTTCTTCTCTTTCTTTGAACTCCATCTCGTAAGTAATCAGATTTCCGATCAACTCTTCCATGCTTACTTTATTCAAATCTTTTGATTCTTGAATCGCCGTCACCTTTGCTTCAAAATTCATCGGTAGCACTCTCAGTATTTTTCTGATCAATTCCACTTCGGTATAAGTTTTGCCAAGAGCTTTTGCATTGTAGACTAGTGACGAGAAGCGTCCATACATCTCTTTTATATCTTCGTCTCTTTGCATAGAGAAATTTTCATATTCGTTGCTGAGTAGAGCGAGACGAGATTCCTTCACTTGAGATGTCCCTTCGTGTGTGACCTCCAACGTATGCCATATTTCCTGCGCAGTCTCACAATGAGAAATTCGATCAAATTCAGTTTTATCAAGAGCACAGATTAAAGCATTCATTGCTTTGGCATTAGTTGAAAATAATTATTTATCATTAACATCCCACCTATCTTTAGATTTAGGAATTTCAACACCACTAACTATAACAGTGGGTGATCTATAACCCGTTTCAATAATATCCCACACATCATAATCGACTGAACTCAAATAAATTTTCATCCTAACTTTCCAATATGCATAATCAGTTCCATTAAACATTGGTGGCCTAGCTATGGACTGACCCTCAGAAAAAGCGTTGTTTGACAAATTCATGACACTAGAGTTAAAAAAAAATACCTGCTCTGATACCACTTGTAGGATCTAAATTAACCCTAGAGGGGAGGGGGGTGAATAGGGTTTATCGCAGATTTTTGCAGAATAATTAAATAAAAACATCACAGATAATAATCAGAATAAATGCGGAAAATAAATAACACACAGATATACCCAGCTTCGGCAAAAACCTGCCGACTGCTGCATTCCCCAAGGTTTCTACTAGGAGTTAAAACAATCTCTACGCTTACAATCCCCTGTAAACTCGCGACACTCGCTCCCAACTGTTCTTAACCCTACGCTCAAAACCCAGCACTGGTTTTTATCCCCAAAACCGGATTTCCCTGAATTACAAACCCTGTAATTCGTCTCCCTAGTTTTAGAGACAAACTAGAAAACTCTAGACTGATTACAAAGTTGAAAACAATAAAAAATTTTAAAATGGAGACCCTAGTTTAAAACAAAACCCTAGTTTTGTTTTCTAAAATCCTTCTTAATAAAAAACCCTTAGTCTTTGATATAGACTTGGCTGACCCCTTTTATTTGCTTCACCACTTTATTTTGCTCGACCTCTTTCCTTAAAAATGGCGGTGGCTCTTGAGAAATTCCTAGGGTTTTCTTCTAGCTTCTGAAAACAACAAAGGCGATGGCGATCTAGGGTTCCCTTCTGGAATCCGATTCTCTGCAAAATGATTGATCGTACTCTTGCTCTGATGTTTGCCGATGTTGGTCTCGTGCTCTGATGGTTTTCTGATTCTTCGATTTGCCGATTCGCTCGATCCAGATCCAAGTGAATATTGGTATGATTTTTCCACTTCTAATTTTTCTTTGATTGCGTTGAAACTTGGATGATATTAAAACCGATGATGATTTGATGTATTTATTGGATTAAAACTCCTAAATATTTGCTCTGATTTCTACGTTGAGACTTGGCCATGGTATATACGAGAATTTTGGGGCTTTTGAATTGGCTTTCTTGCAAATAATCTGGTGATTTTTGACTGAGTCTTCCTTCTAGAAAATCTTGATATAACAGATTTGTAAATCCAATTTTCTGGAAACGTTTTGCGTGATGAATCATTCAATTTTGAAATGGTCCTTCTTGACTTTGAAATTTATTTCTTAGATTTTTGGAACTCTTATTTATTTATTTATTTATTTATTTTAAAAAATACATACTTGAAACCTTGAACTTGATTAATTTGAACTGACAAGAACAGATCTCTCATTTGATCACACTACTCCTTATTCATAATAAATGTACTGCTTGTCTTAGTTGTTTGTGTGTGTATCCTTCGTAGCTGTGTGACATTGCTTGCCATTTGTGTTCCTTGCCAAGATAACTTTGCTCATAATTACTGGTACTTTGAGTTGCAAGAACAGATACACACTTGAACTTGCCATGATATTTTACTTGAAATTTTTGCCTTGCTTCATTAGTTACCCAGTTACATACATGTACATGGTTTTGTTCTTGTCGTTGTAATAATTGTATATGCTGAAAAAGAATCATGTTGCTTTGACATTCTCAACCATGCTACATGTGTACTCCCTTGTTTTGAGTTTTCACTTGCATATGCACCATATACCACTCATGCTTGCTAACCGATTATTGAACTGTTGCTGTATAGACCTGCACCTCAGTTTTGCTCCACTATGTTGCTGCTTTGATCATATATCTTGAGTACAGCATGTACACTTGACCATGCTCTGTTCATATATGCTTTTGTGCACTGTTGTACCATTATGCTGTATCACATCTTGAAGTATGCCGTGTCTAGCCAAGTAGTGTTCATATGATATTTACAAGTTTAATTTAAATTTCCCTGGTCTTGCTTCTTGAATGCTATTACTTTCTGGAAATACGCTTTGAGCCGTATTTTGGTCATAAGAATTTGGAGAATGACCACTAATTCATTGCATTTCTCTGACCATGTTTGAGTTGAACCACGCTGTGTCACACAGTCTTGGCATAAGTTTGCATTGAACACTTGCTCTTTGCACTCGTACGCTTCAATTCCCATGTAATTTGCTGCTCCACCATATATGTATTTGTTGCATACCCCTTTTGACTTATGTTGATCACTTGAATTAGCATTGATCCTCTATTTTCTTGTGTCAACATGAACTGTTTTGATTATGCACCATGTTAACTTGTTTTGTCATTATGTCTGGTTTGAAACTTGCTCATCCATATTGTTCATGCTGCTTGTCATTTCTGCTACACCACTTGATCACTTTCCAATACTTTGTATGCATGTTGCTCTGCCTTGTTTACTTGTACCTGAAACACCATTGAGCTGCATCTCCAACCCTTGCCAATGTCCAATGTCACATGTTGTTTTCATGCACCTGTGTTGATAATATTTGTATCTCTATGATCCTGATTCATACTACTTTTACTTGTTATATCCTCTTCCTTTAAAACATGTATATGCTGAATTGAACACTTGTATTTGGATTGTTTGAATATTTGTTTGACTTTTGATTTTGGCTTGATTATGAACTGTGCACTGAGTTGAGACTGTCTTTGTGGATACTCTTCAATTGCACTCTGGTTTGGCGAGGCAGTGTACACGTGTATATACACGTGTGTATATGCAGCCGTCCAGACGGGTTTTTCTGTCCCTGCATATCAGACAAAGTCTAGAAAAATGATGAGAAACACACCGCAAATCTGAGGCAAATAAAAAATAAATTTTCATTTGCTTTTATTTAAATTTATTTTTGTTGCAGTCTACTGTGTGTGTTCTTCTGTATGAACAGGTATGAAGATGACTGGATTGACTGTGTAATGCTGTGAAGTCAAGAAGACTGAAGATGATGATATTCATACGTGTCCGTATATACGAGTGAACTGTACAGAAATGTAGGGTATATGAAAGTGTAAGTGTTGTAAAGAGGAGGTAAGTACAAAATTGAATATATTGAAATGTATATCAGTGATGTATGTACAAATAGTGGAGTTGTAAATCTATACTGTTTAAATATCGAAATAAAATATTCTTATTCAAATAAAATACTGTGTGAATATTTAAATTTCTGTATAGTTGTATTTTATTTAAATAGAAATATTATATTCCTGTCTAATGTGTAGTATACCAGTACAGTTACAAACACATTCAATAATAAAATATATTTGGTTGTTATCATCAAACAAAAATCATATAATTGTGTATACAACACTGTTATATACAACAATACACATGAGCGTTTAACCATAAATTCTTTTGTTGATATGGAATTAAGGTAATCTTCAAGGTTAACTACCAATTCGTCATTTAAAAATTTAATATAAAGTCCTAGATTTTTAGCTATTTTATGATAAACATTTAAATTTAATTTAAATGTTGAGTTGGATATATAAATGGATTTTATATTAAATTTATAGATTTAACATCGAATATATTCAATTCTCGTTAAGTAATAATTGAATTCAAAATCTAAATCTAAATCCAAACAATTCAATCAATTAATATAAACTTTATATTGAATTAGAACGGTTATACTTATTTATTTTTGATGAATTTAGTTGCTGAAATCAATTGAATTTAATTTAAATAATCAGTTTAAACTGGTATTTTTTCCATATGAATGAATGAGGCTTTGGAACTTATTCCAGTGTGTCCAGAATAGCGATATAACCCTAGAAAGGTTAGTCTCTACATTTAATTCGGAGTTCGGTAACACAAGATATTTTAACTAAATCGATCCGCTTCATTTCTAAAACAAAATAATATATAAATAAATAATATATAAATAAATAATTTTTTTTCTAAACCAAATCAGCTTCCCTAAGTCTTAAATAAAGTGGACCTACTGTGTGTAAGATGCTCAGCATTTTCTTCTTTGAGCAGTACAAAATGCTCTTTTCCTTCCTAACAAAGCCAAACAAGAATTTTAATGGCTCTACCCTAGACCATTACATCGCGCAGCCTATTTGTGTCCTCGAGCAGAAATAAAATTTCCTTCCCACAATAACACATAAACAGATTTTAATGGATCGTGTACGAGATGTCCCCTCTTCCTCTTCTATATAAACGTCGCGCCCTTATATTTTTCCTATCCATCTTCATTCCACATATAATAAATTGAAACCAATACAACATCTCCCTCTCTCTTCATTTTTCCAGCTAAAGCCAAAAACCCTTTTTTAAAGCTTTTTCTCCACATTTCTCCTAAACCAGATCGAAAAGCCCAATACAAATCAAAATGGCTCAGCTAAAGAGAAAAAAGAAGAAGGGGAAATCGCGATGGGAGTTCGCGATTGGGAATCTTGACGTCTTCGAAAAACTCGACTCGACAGCAGTGTGTGACGCAAGCTTGAAGGCATGGTTGGCAACAGAATAGGGTTCGAGTTTCACATGGTGAGCGAGGATTCGAATTTCACAAGGATTTCGGCATCGATAAATATTGGGCGTCAATGTCGACTTATGTTCTGAGTTTTGGTGAAGGGGTGCGATGCGAATTAGTCGCGATTTCTGGAGGTGACGTTGGTCATGTTTGGTTATCTGGAGGAGTGCGATTGGGATTTGAAGATGGTGCGATTTGCATTGATGATGAATAAAAATACAGTATGGTATTTGGGGAAGTAACGGGGTTGATTTTTGAGGGGCGACGGTGGTCAAATACTGATGGTTAAACTGGTTCAAAGGGAGATTCGATCTCAAAATATATGGAAATAATGGAAGTAGACATGATGCAATGGAGGAAAACAGTGAAGCCGGGAAGTGATTTCGTGAATTAAACCGAATAGTGGTGTTTGTTTTGACTGGAGGAGGAAGCAAAAGGTCTTGGTGCGTGAGTTAAACGGAGTTGACAATTTGGGGTTATTCTGTTAGAATGGCAGAAGTAACAGACTGTTGTTATAAGCGATAAAAAGGATAGAGCTTGACAATTAAGTGTTTGCTGAAATGTCCAAGAGAGAGATTAAAGTTTCTTGGGCTGTTTACATTATTCTGGAGCCATCGGAAAATTGGTCGAGTATTTGCAAAAGCGATAAGCTATATGCTTTACATAATTTAAATGACATAATATAAGTTATTCATGTCAAAAAATAATTTAAATATATGCATAGAAGAATTTGTTAGTTGTTATTTAATTAATAATCAATTTATTAACTTGTAAGTTAATTTAAAGTAATAACTGTAACACCCCACATCCATTAGTGTCACTCACAAAGGGAATGCACTAAGTTCTGTGGAGCATTTGGGGTAAAAGATGCAGATAATTTACAAGACAGACAGAAATTAAACAGCGGAAAATAAAACTTTGCTTTATTGATAAATAGTTTGTACAATGATTTCTTTACAATATCAGAGTATCATCTGTCTTACAAAATAAAGAAGCATAAAAATACATTTATATTCCCCAAATTTAGCAAGGGCCAGCCATAGCATCTGAAAGGAGAATCCAAGCAAACTTCGACAAATCTTCAAGCTGGGAAAGGGTGACATTCCAACTTAATCTGAGCTATACTATTCCCTCCTCTACTACCTGGGAGGGGGGGAAAACGGAAGAAAAGAAGACGAAAGAAAAACAGAGTCAGACATAAAGCCAGAGTAAGTTCAGTAACTTCTAGCATGTGAGCATGGAACAATAAAACGACATGAATTAACTGAATACAAGATTACACCATGACGATAGGGTCAACAAGATTAGACAAGGTAGTCACAAGATATGCTAAGATAAACTGGATATGCTCTAATACTTTCGCCGCTTCGCTATTTCCTTGTTATACTGGTTTCTATATCTCTGCACCACCTAGTAACGATAACGTGATCCCAACCCCTGTAGTTTCCATTGCCTTCAGGCATACATTTATTATTTATTACCTAGATTTAATCTAGGGTTTTCTTTCAAGTGCTTTCTAGATTTAACCAGAGTATTTACGCTATCTGCTGAACGCTTCTCGAGTTCAAGGTTTATGCCACCTAGTCCAACTAGGGATTACGCTACCTATCGAACGACGCCCCCAAGTCTAGGACACACTACCTAGAGTGGTATATGTTCCTATACTTCCCCACGCATGTATCGTGAATCGTTATCGCTTGTCTAGATGCACATGTCCTGTAATGTGCGGTCTGAGTCCTGTGATAGGGCAAATCAAGGAATACAGAACTCGGTCGGTAGATTTCAGATATCTGCCGATGCAGATGCTAAGGTCTGTTTTTATTCCAGTGGCTATGGTCCCACTTGACCCCTCCCGCAACTAATGAAAGGCACACCTTGTAAAATGAGAACTATACGCCGGCCCCCGGTGCCCCACTATCCTATGGCCATCCTCACCCATAACTAGATAGCAAGTATATGGTCTTTTGGAGTTCTCCGCCTTTCCGCTTCACGTATCTCGATTGAGTGAAGATGGATGGTAGACGACGAGTCGCTATCACAGGGCTACCGTTTGCTCGCCGAATCACGCCGGTCCATCCTAGTCTTTAGGTTGCCATGTATTGCAACCAAGGCATACCCCTGGTTCTTCTACGCAGACCTTAACATCCGTGGGCCCAGCCGGATCATCTGCAGCCTCACAGAGGGATACCAATAGTACCCTCATGTCTCCTCGAAGCCTCGGGCTTCGTAACCCAATTCGTTGGAGCCTTCTTTCTATTCAGACGGACATCCACTCCTTCCCGTGTTATACTAAGAATTACTACTTAGTTTTACTAACTAAGATTTACAACTTAGTTTCCAGAATCGTTGTTTTCTTAACTAAGGTTTTCTACTTAGTTTCCTTTCCCGTCAATTTGGATTGGTTAAGTGTCATTAGTCAATTCAAGCCAACTTAACCCTCTTCATTAACCCTGTTAAACTGGTTAAGTGTTGTCAGTAACTCATGTTGACTTAACCGTACCACAAACCAAGTTATATTGGTTAAGTATTTATTTCTTAACCCTACCCATTAACTCTGTGTTGGTTAAGTATTCCTTTTTAACTTAACCTGGCCCGTCTATTTTAACTATCATGTTATTATTAATGGTTAAGTGTCAGTCTGAACCTAACCCCACCGATCAGTCTAGTTATCATGTTGAACTGGTTAAATGTCTTAGATAACTTAACCCTACTATTCTAGCTTTAACTAAATAAATTAAAGCCACTACCACTCACATTAGACAGGTATTGTTGCGAATACTGGATGTGCCGGTTGGTTCCGGGCAGGTTTACATCGCAACTCAGTCTAACCTCGGGTTAGGCATATTCGTGTTTTCTAAGTTCAAAGGGTTTCAACTTATTTTCAAATCAAGTTTTGAAAGTAACCATCCCGTTCGTCGGATCAGTTAGGGATAGCCAGGGAGAGCAGGAAACTTGTATTTTCCAAACTCAAGCCTAGACACTATCCTCTCTGTCACCCTAGAACATTTTGGTGTGTCATTAAAAGAGATGCCGCTAATAAACCTTTAATTTTGTCTAAATTTACATTTCCTCTTTTAGGACAAATTCTATAAGTAAATTAATCCTAATTTACTTATTACCCAATTACTCTTTTAATGTAAATTGTCAACATTTATTCTTATGGCCCATTTCCCCTTCTAAATCATATTTATGCTTTTTGGTATGTGGATTTTACCAAATTAAGTGTCACTAACCATGATTTTTCTAATCCTGACAGTTATTCTCAATTATGGCCAATTTCACATTTATGCCAATATACTTATCGTGCCAAATTAGCTAATCTAATTCCGATTCAACATTCTAATTTACGTCAAACTAGACTTATTACTCTAGTTCACTATTCATGTAAATGCTAGATTTTCATGTCAATACTAGATTCAAATTACACATCTTATAATTCACGTCAAATTTATCCAATTTGCATTTCTATGAACATGCCATAATACATGTTCCCAATTTATGCCAATTTCCTAGTTTATGACTATGTTTCTAGTAAATTTCATATTTTGCCCAAACCGCATTCCCACCGTTCGTATAATCGTGATTCAGTCTAGATTATAAATAAAGCTAGGCTCGTAGAAAATAGGGAATGAACCAAAGATGCTATGCAAAAGATAGACATACTAACTGGCATAAAAAGGGTTGAATAACGACGTCGGTTCAAGAACATGTGTAGACCTAACTTAATAGGTAAATTTCCAAGGTCTAAAACCAAGAATAGACAGAGTAGGTTCAAGAACTTGGGTAGACCTAACTTAATAGGTAAATTCCCATAGTCTAAATCCAAAGAAAACCAAGGACAAGCAGAATAAATAATCGGGTTTAGCCCCAATCTCAAGATCACAGAACTTAAGCAACACTTTCCTAGTCATGAATCATGGAGGTTTAATCACAGATGTCCTTGTTATGTCATAGGCAATAGTTTATGTTAATCAAAGGCATAGGTTTTGTCAAGGATGTAATCCTCATAGTCATAGTCACAATCATAGGCAATGTTCATAGTCATAGGCAGTGTCCATAGTCATAGGCAATGTCCATAGTCATAGAGAAATGTTCATAGTCATAGGCATATGGTTTTTAGGTCCATAGTTTCATAGTCACGTTCTTATTTGTCTTTGAATCATGACAGTTCTTAATTAGGTCCAAAGAGATAGGCACAGATTCGAATAGAAAGAAAGAGAATTGGTATATTCTTTTATTCCCTTAATTTCAAGTCATGAACAAAGAAAAACGTTCAAATCTAGAAATAACTGACTTACAGAGATTTAGATTAGAAAAGAAAGATGGCGTTGCTATGATTCGTAGAAAATCATTCAATGAAGTCATTTGAACCTCCTTTTGAATCCTAGCTTGAATCTCTTCTTCTTGAAAGCCTTTTGAGCAGCATCTCCTCGTCTTGTTTTATTTTATATATACTATTTATTTATTTATATATTTTAGAGGAGGAGAAGAAGCCATGTTCACTCAGAATCTTTGCAGCATAAGGGTAGAGAAGAATTGTGAATAGAGGAGGAGACTAGGGCTGTTTATATAGTGGCTCAAGACCTTATCGTACACACAGTGCTGAGTCAGCATTGAACCTAGTTAAGAAAATAGTCCAGGTTCGAAGACGAATCTAGCCAAATCTTATCGTACATGCAGTGCTAAGTCAGCATTGGGTCCCACAAGCTGTTTTGGCTCAGAAATTTGAATTTTGAATGTTTGAATTTCTGGAATTTATTTAACTGTTTTATTCACATGAAATATTCTTATATGTATACAATTCCTTTAACGACCATTTTACGCGTATATATATATACACACAACTTTCATTTTATTTTCAAAATTCAAACGATGTTGCACCGTTATTTAATTCTTGCCATATTTCATTTACTATAGCCTTATCTTAAATTTTATCTTTCGTGTACATATATTTCTGCATATATATATATATTCTCATGTATATACATATATATTCGTTATTTCCTTATATGTACGTTCTTATCCTTTCAAATTTTGAATTTGTATATATACATATATTTGCATGTTCAGTTGGCCCTCTTTAAAACAGAGATAAAAATTATGCTGCCGCCGGGGTTCGAACCCCCGACCTCAATGTTACAAATCCAATGCCTTAACCAATTGAGCTACAAAGTCTTTTGTTAATAAGTCTTAGAACAATGATAATTATTGTTCTTTCCTTACTTCTCTTTTTCATGTTAGTTACAATACTTAAATTAAACCAATGCATGAATCTTTTTCTTTTAATGTTAATGCATTATGTTTGCAAATCAGTGCATGCAACATATTTACATCGCATGCAACCAATCCTTTCTTTCTTTCATATATTAATTAATTTTCATTATACATCACCATATTAATCTTATCTGTGGATATATATACATTTTTAATTACATTTAAAATACGGGGTGTTACATTCTCCCCCACTTAAAAGGATTTCGTCCCGAAGTCTTCAAGTTAGGAAGAATGTGTCCTACCATCCGATCACCCATCTACTCAACCATTCAATCACAGGCATTCATTGTCCTTAAAAGATTTCTAACGCTTTCATGTTCATATGCATAGTGTGTGTATATGTCTTTATCTACTGTAAAATCTGGCGGTCTACTGATTCTGTCGACCTCCTTAATGCGAGTCATGTCAGTGCCATGCGTCCAACCATGTATGCAAGCATCCCTAGTTATGTAAATACTATATGTGTGCACGGCCATTCATCCATATGCAACACCCATATGATAACATATCAAGTTCAATTTACAAACAGATACATATCTGTAAATGCAATATGAAAGCATCTGAACTGATCTAGTGCCTAATACGTATGCATATGCATTCACAAGCCACCATTAGCAACCACTTGCAACCATCAACCATAACATGTTTCAAATACATGTTTACATCCATTGGCTTCTACTTAAGGATCGAAGATACGACCAAGGTGATATACTTTGGAAAGGGAGAAACAATTATGCGTAAAGCTCCTAAAAAAAGAAATCAAGGATGCACCCTCAAGGAAAAGGGTATGATGCTAGTATCTAGCCTTCTTGAGCTTTATTCCACTGTATCTTAACTAATTTAACTTCACGATTGTGAAGTTTCGGATCTCCATTTCCAAAATAAACATATTTCAATCACGGTACCAGGTATACGTACTAAGATGATTAGAGGTTTCCCTCTTATCCGCCATGCCATAACTATAAGAGTCGAAAGGTCACTACGTGCTCTTAGAAGTGCCTGCCACAACTATTCATCTCTCACGCAAACCATCCAAACCGAACTCGACATTCCTCAAGTACAAGCCCCAAAGTCCTAAACCAATATCAGACAAGCACCCAAGGAATATCTCCTCCGAATTTAGACGATCTACGTGAGATGATATAAGCAAACTCAATAGCTATTCTCAAATCCCTACTAACCAAAAATAAATTGGTCGGACCACCAATTGGATTTGAGACTCTAGTGGGATTTTCTACTATACAGGTACTATGCTGCAGAGACCCAACTATGGAAGTAGACATGAACAAATGCGAAGCGCTAAAACCGAAAGAGTACGAACAGAAAAACTAGACTCTTCCAACAGAACTTCACTACCCTTCTCCTAGGTACGCTTGGTGGTGAAAGTATGTACTTTCCCTTCTGAAAATCTTGTTCCTCGTTCTCGCCCTTGTCCTTAAGTATATGCCCTATCATACCCTAGTAAGGATACTTCCTCTTGTCTTAGGTTTTATAATTTCTTCCTCCTTCATGTGCCAAGTCTACATCCATGAATTCCTCATCCTAGGGTTATGCTCCTTAGCCAAACTCCTCATCCCCTTCCGTGTGTAGTCATGTTGACAAATCTCTCGAAAACTGCCTCCATCGTCCGGAAAACCCTATAAGCTTTGAAAGCAAACTGCCCGTAGGTGAAACAACTACGGCTTTGGATGGAAGCCGGGCACTATTTTGCCCATCGATGAGGTTACCTCCCAGAACGCCAGGAGCCCCCAGAGACTCAAGACAGAAGGAGACAAGAATTCAAACAGAGAGTCAGAAGATAGTGCATATGGCTTTTGGGGAATATGCCTTTACAACAAAACTTTTCTTTTGAAAATGCTTCTTTTAAAACTGTTTGAAAATAATAATTTTTTTTTTCAAATCTTTTATCTGATCCGGTAACCTTCAGCTCTGGTACCACGTGTAACACCCCACATCCTTTAGTGTCACTCACAAAGGGAATGCACTAAGTTCTGTGGAGCATTTAGGGTAAAAGATGCAGATAAATTACAAGACAGACAGAAATTAAACAGTGGAAAATAAAACTTTGCTTTATTGATAAATAGTCTGTACAATGATTTCTTTACAATATCAAAGTATCATCTGTCTTACAAAATAAAGAAGCATAAAAATACATTTATATTCCCCAAATTTAGCAAGAGCCAGCCATAGCATTTGAAAGGAGAATCCAAGCAAACTTCGACAAATCTTCAAGCTGGGAAAGGGTGACATTCCAACTTAATCTGAGCTATACTATTCCCTCCTCTACTACCTAGGAGGGGGGGGGGGAACGGAAGAAAAGAAGACGAAAGAAAAACAGAGTCAGACATAAAGCCTGAGTAAGTTCAGTAACTTCTAGCATGTGAACATGGAACAATAAAACAACATGAATTAACTTAATACAAGATTACACCATGACGATAGGGTCAACAAGATTAGATAAGGTAGTCACAAGATATGCTAAGATAAACTGGATATGCTCTAATAATTTCGCCGCTTCACTATTTCCTTGTTATACTGGTTTCTATATCTCTGCACCACCTAGTAACGATAATGTGATCCCAACCCCTGTAGTTTCCATTGCCTTCAGGCATACATTTATTATTTATTACCTAGATCTAATCTAGGGTTTTCTTTTAAGTGCTTTCTAGATTTGACCAGAGTATTTACGCTATCTGCTGAACGCTTCTCGAGTTCAGGGTTTATGCCACCTAGTCCAACTAGGGATTACGCTACCTGTCGAACAACGCCCCCAAGTCTAGGACACACTACCTAGAGTGGTATATGTTCCTATACTTCCCCACGCATGTATCGCGAATCGTTATCGCTTGTCTAGATGCACATGTCCTGTAATGTGCGGTCCGAGTCCTGTGACAGGGCAAATCAAGGAATACAGAACTCGGTCGGGAGCTTTCAGATATCTGCCGATGCAGATGCTAAGGTCTGTTTTTATTCCAGTGGCTATGGTCCCACTTGACCCCTCCCTCAACTAATGAAAGGCACACCTTGTAAAATGAGAACTATACGCCGGCCCCCGGTGCCCCACTATCCTATGGCCATCCTCACCCATAACTAGATAGCAAGTATATGGTCTTTTAGAGTTCTCCGCCTTTCCGCTTCACGTATCTCGATTGACTGAAGATGGATGGTAGACGACGAGTCGCTATCACAGGGCTACTGTTTGCTCGCCGAATCACGCCGGTCCATCCAAGTCTTTAGGTTGCCATGTATTGCAACCAAGGTATACCCCTGGTTCTTCTACGCAGACCTTAACCTCCGTGGGACCAGGCGGATCATCTGCAGCCTCACAGAGGGATACCAAGAGTACCCTCACGTCCCCTCGAAGCCTTGGGCTTCGTAACCCAATACGTGGGAGCCTTCTTTCTATTCAGACGGACATTCACTCCTTCCCGTGTTATACTAAGAATTACTAATGAGTTTTACTAACTAAGATTTACCACTTAGTTTCCAGAATCGTTGTTTTCTTAACTAAGGTTTTCTACTTAGTTCCCTTTCCCGTCAATTTGGATTGGTTAAGTGTCATTAGTCAATTCAAGCCAACTTAACCCTCTTCATTTACCCTGTTAAACTGGTTAAGTGTTGTCAGTAACTCATGTTGACTTAACCCTACCACAAACCAAGTTATATTGGTTAAGTATTTATTTCTTAACCCTACCCCTTTACTCTGTGTTGGTTAAGTATTCCTTTTTAACTTAACCTGGCCCATCTGTTTTAACTATCATGTTATTATTAATGGTTAAGTGTCAGTCTGAACCTAACCCCACCCATCAGTCTAGTTATCATGTTGAACTGGTTAAGTGTCTTAGTTAACTTAACCCTACCATTCTAGCTTTAACTAAATAAATTAAAGCCACTACCACTCACATTAGACAGGTATTGTTGCGAATACTAGATGTGCCGGTTGGTTCCGGGTAGGTTTACATTGCAACTCAGTCTAACCTCGGGTTAGGCATATTCGTGTTTTCTAAGTTCAAAGGGTTTCAACTTATTTTCAAATCAAATTTGGAAAGTAACCATCCTGTTCGTCGGATCAGTTAGGGATATCCAGGGAGAGCAGGAAACTTGTATTTTCCAAACTCAAGCCTAGACACTATCCTCTCTGTCACCCTAGAACTTTTTGCTGTGTCATTAAAAGAGATGCCGCTAATAAACCTTTAATTTTGTCTAAATTTATATTTCCTCTTTTAGGACAAATTCTATAAGTAAATTAATCCTAATTTACTTATTTCCCAATTACTCTTTTAATGTAAATTGTCAACATTTGTTCTTATGGCCCATCTCCCCTTCTAAATCATATTTATGCTTTTTGGTATGTGGATTTTACCAAATTAAATGTCACTAACCATGATTTTTCTAATCCTGACAGTTATTCTCAATTATGGCCAATTTCACATTTATGCCAATATACTTATCGTGCCAAATTAGCTAATCTAATTCCGATTCAACATTCTAATTTATGTCAAACTAGACTTATTACTCTAGTTCACTATTCACGTAAATGCTAGATTTACATGTCAATACTAGATTCAAAATACACATCTTATAATTCATGTCAAATTTATCCAATTTGCATTTATATGAACATGCCATAATATATGTTCCCAATTTATGCCAATTTCCTAGTTTATAACTATGTTTCTAGTAAATTTCATATTTTGCCCAAACCGCATTCCCACCGTTCGTATAATCGTGATTCAGTCTAGATTATAAATAAAGCTAGGCTCGTAGAAAATAGGGAATGAACCAAAGATGCTATGCAAAAGATAGACATACTAACTGGCATAAAAAGGGTTGAATAACGACGTCGGTTCAAGAACATGGGTAGACTAACTTAATAGGTAAATTCCCAACGTCTAAAACCAAAAATAGACAGAGTAGGTTCAAGAACATGGGTAGTCCTAACTTAATAGGTAAATTCCCATAGTTTAAAACCAAAGAAAACCAAGGACAAGAAGAATAAATAATCGTGTTTAGCCCCAATCTCAAGATCACAGAACTTAAGCAACACTTTCCTAGTCATGAATCATGGAGGTTTAATCACAGATGTCCTTGTTATGTCATAGGCAATATTTTATGTTAATCAAAGGCATAGATTTTGTCAAGGAAGTAATCCTCATAGTCATAGTCACAATCATAGGCAATGTTCATAGTCATAGGCAGTGTCCATAGTCATAGGCAATGTCCATAGTCATAGGCAAATGTTCATAGTCATAGGCATATGGTTTTTAGGTCCATAGTTTCATAGTCACGGTCTTATTTGTCTTTGAATCATGACAGTTCTTAATTAGGTCCAAAGAGATAGGCACAGATTCGAATAGAAAGAAAGAGAATTGGCATATTCTTTTATTCCCTTAATTTCATGTCATGAACAAAGAAAAACGTTCAAATCTAGAAATAACTGACTTACAGAGATTTAGATTAGAAAAGAAAGATGGCGTTGCTATGATTCATAGAAAATCATTCGTTGAAGTCATTTGAACCTCCTTTTGAATCCTAGCTTGAATCTCTTCTTCTTGAAAGTTTTTTGAGCAGCAACTCCTCGTCTTGTTTTATTTTATATATATTATTTATTTATTTATATATTTTGGAGGAGGAGAAGAAGCCATGTTCACTCAGAATCTTTGCAGCATAAGGGTAGAGAAGAATTGTGAATAGAGGAGGAGACTAGGGCTGTTTATATAGTTGCTCAAGACCTTATCGTACACGCAGCGCTGAGTCAGCATTGAACCTAGTTAAGAAAATAGTCCAGGTTCGCAGATGAATCTAGCCAAATCTTATCGTACATGCAGTGCTAAGTCAGCATTGGTTCCCACAAGCTGTTTTGGCGCAGAAATTTGAATTTTGAATGTTTGAATTTCTGGAATTTATTTAACTGTTTTATTCACATGAAATATTCTTATATGTATACAATTCCTTTAACGACCATTTTACGTGTATATAAATATACGCACAACTTTCATTTTATTTTCAAAATTCAAATGATGTTGCACCGTTATTTAATTCTTGCCATATTTCATTTACTATAGCCTTATCTTAAATTTTATCTTTCGTATACATATATTTCTGCATATATATATATATATATATATATATGTATATATTCTCATGTATATACATCTATTTTCTTTATTTCCTTATATGTACGTTCTTATCCTTTCAAATTTTGAATTTGTATATGTACATATATTTGCATGTTCAGTTGGCCCTCTTTAAAACAGAGATAAAAATTATGCTGTCGCCGGGGTTTGAACCCCCGACCTCCATGTTACAAATCCAATGCCTTAACCAACTGAGCTACAAAGTCTTTTGTTAATAAGTCTTAGAACAATGATAATTATTGTTCTTTCCTTACTTCTCTTTTTCATGTTAGTTACAATACTTAAATTAAACCAATGCATGAATCTTTTTCTTTTAATGTTAATGCATTATGTTTGCAAATCAGTGCATGCAGCATATTTACATCGCATGCAACAAATCCTTTCTTTCTTTCATATATTAATTAATTTTCATTATACATCACCATATTAATCTTATCTGTGGATATATATACATTTTTAATTACATTAAAAATACGGGGTGTTACAATAACATAGTCGATTAAAATAAATAAATTGTTGTAGGTATAAACTAAAATATATTCTAGGCAATTGGAGAAAATTTGCAGCTACGATGATGTAGAAATTAACGGAGTATTCAACAAATCAGGTGAGTAAATCTCACTTAAAAAATTATTTTTATCATTAAAAATAAATTGTTGGCTGCTTGGTTGCATTTATAAATTGCTAACCTGTTATGGTTATTATATATTAGTTATATTAGGCTAGGTGATTGTGGGTATTATTATATACTGGATTTTTCCTGCAGTACCATTAGCGGATGCCCTCCGTATCATTAGCGGATGGCCCTATCGCACCACGATATATGAGTGGATGACCTTCTATACCGTGATATCCTGCCTTGAAGCAGGATTGGTATTATTACGTTGTCCAACATTTGTGAATGCATGGAAAATAGGTTGGAGGGATCCAACTGGATTCCTCAAAATTTATTTATCGTTGTTTATATATTTGTAAATGCATGAAATGTTGAATTGAATTGATGTTGTGTGTTGAATGCTTGAATATCACTGCCCGTAGAGGTCAATATTTTAAAATATCATAAAAAGAGATTTTTAGATTTGAAAGGGGAATTTTATTTTTCGAAATAAAATTTGAATTTCGAATAGGCTAAGAAAATATTAACTTGTTTGTGATAATACAACAAGTATTGAATTTATAAATGATAAATGTAAAGAAAAATTATGATTTTTTAATATTTAATTCTGAATTCAAGTTTGAATTTAAAAGGGAAAATTTTATTTTTCGAAATGGAAATTGGATTTCGAATGAAATTTGAAATCAAAACTAGTTTTAATATTTAAAACAAGAAATACAATTTATAAACGATATTTATAAATAAAGAAAGATAACTATTATTGAATAATTTGAAATTTTAATCCAAGTATGAATTTAAAAAGAGGAATTAAAAATCGTTTCGAAAAGGGAACGATAGATTTTATTCTGGAACCCGAAGTAGGTATATTGAATTAGTATAAATCCAAGGGATTTAAAGTTAGAATTTGATTTTGTCGAACTTTATATAATAACCTAGTTCCAAAGAAATTGCGAATTAATATAAAGAATCGGGTTTAAAATGAGTTTATAACTAAGTTATAAATTTTGAACGAAGTAACAAATGATGTTGAATAAATCTAAAATTTAAATATAGATTTATAAAATTAGTTAAATTTATATTAGTATAGAAATGGAATAAAAGGCGAGATTATATCTAGTTTTTATATTACAAGCTTTTATCTGTCTTATGATAAGAACGTTGTCAGTCAAGGTCTGAGAGGTAAATAAAATACCCCAACTTGAACGAATTCACTATTATCAAGGGATGATATTAGTTTGTAATGGTAAAGGATGTTGAATTTATTAATTATTCCCATAAAAGGAATTTATAATTGAATTCAATTATATCGAATTTTATAAATAGCTTAACTCCAGGGGTATTGTAGTTGAATAAAGAAATCAAGTTTTGAGTAAAATTCATAACTGAGTTATGAATATGGCTTAAAGAAATTGACGAGTTGAATAATCTGAATTATGAGGTTGATTTGGATAATGGAATTAATATATTTTTAAAATATTAGAAAATGGAGTTGTAATTTAATTATAAAAGAATTTTAAACATTTATATTTAAATTTAATTAAAACGAACTTGCCGCAGCATGATAGTTCATAAACTGGCATTTCGAACTTCAGTCGAGTACATAGAACTAGATATAAGTCGGAATTTGACGAAACCAAAAACGTTTGGACCCATTGAATAATAATTTTCTAGTGGATGAGAAAAATCAGGATTTCGTCTTAAAGATTTTAATTTACGTCAAAATCAAATTTTAGAAAATTCGCTGTAAAATCGTTTGAAAACCATAACGATTTAATTAATTAATTAAAGTGATATTTTTGTGAATAAAAATCTGAATTTCCACTAGAAAACCCAGATTTTAGTTATAAATTAAATATGAAGTCAAATGGAATAGACAAAATGATTTTTGGGGCAAAATCATATTTCGGTTATTTAATGAAGTTGACTGATTAAAACAAATTAGTTAAAGAATTAGTGGGTGGGACTGAATGCGCTGAAATCAAAATAGTTGCATGGATTTGAAATGAAATGGGAATGCAAGTGTATATATATTAGACATGTATGGGGCAAAGTAAATGAAGAGTATGAAGATTATAATTTAAGTGCCCGGCAAAAAGGTACACGTTTAAATTTCCATATGATATTTTATGAGCCTACTGGTTAAGCCGTTTGGCTTTATAATTTTCTATTTGAATTGAAAAGGCCTAGAGAGGCGAGTGGAGGTTTGAACTATTGACCGGTACAAAGGAGGTGCTGGCGAAATTTTCCGAAAACTTAAGGATTTAGAATATTTTTAAGAAAATCTGATAATAGAAATCAATATATCGATATATAGATTTCGATAAGAAATTTGGAAAGTAGAATATTAATAAAAAGGGCCAGTGAGTGTTTGATGGATGTTTTATTTTTCTTTTATAGTTAAATCACCGACTATCAAGGATTTTTGGACCCTCATTGTCAATACAGAGAGACCCGTTGGATTTAATATCCGAAAACCACTCCGTATTGACATAGACATTGTGAATTAGATTATGCTGAAGAAATTGAAGACGGAGTGGGCTGAACTGTTTGTCCAGACCCAGGGCAACTTGTATGGATGAATGTCTAACATAGTATTCCTAACGGATCACATAAGACAATCTTCTGAAGGTATTATGTCTGGTGGCGGAGAAATTTGTTTCTCCTAGCTTTTATACTCATAATATTTTTGGGAAGATCAACTAGTGATTTGATGAGTTTGACGATGTGGCATTCAAAGTGTATGGTGGCCAGATGTTCTAAAAGATAGACGTAGCCTCAAGCCTCACAACCGAGAAATGACAAAAATCGGACAGGCAACATGTAACGAGCCAGAAAATCTGAACCAATTTAAATTTTTTAAATTGGCTCAAATAATGGATTTTAAATATTTAAAATAAATATTTTAAATAATGGCAATGAAAAGTGAGTATGAATCGACAATTTAAAACGAATATAATTAATTATAATTATAAACAAGGCTTGAAAAGGCGCTGCAGTTTCAAAAATTGAATTCAAACTTTGTTGGACTGTACCGGGTGCAAAACAAAACGGATTTTAGCAAAACCAAAAATATTTAAATCTGTTAGTGAATACTGTAACAACCCGTATTTTCAATAACCTGTTATAACATAAATGGAGGCAGAATTAAACTATAAAATCTGAATCAAGGGAAACGGGCTATGCCATTAAGTTCGTCTCGGAAAAATACGCGAAATAGAGTCTGAGTTTTCGAAAATCGGAGTCCGTACGACCAAGATATGGCCTCGCGAAGTTTCACGAAAAATTCCCAAATTAAAGTATACTTAATTAAGTGAAATGGGTTGTGCAGAGAAATATATATATATTGATATATATATATATATATAATTGAGAATTTAATAAATAAATATGCAAAAATGTTCAAAACAGCGAATTGGGAGAGGGGAATAACCGAACCGGCCGATTTTTGAGGTCGACCCGAGCCTGCTGGTTCGACTAGGGGTTAATCCAGGGTGTTTGGCTGTCAACCCGTGGGCCGATTCGCTCAAATGCAGATTTTGCATTTGGATGGTTCTCATGGTTCATCTTTAATCTAAAGGCCCTAGATGGTTCCTACACTTGACTTCTTCCCCAAGACATGCTTTGATGGCTTGGATTGAATCTAGGTTTAATCCTATGGCCTAAAACACTTGCCTAATCTATAAATAAGACCCTAACCTATCCTAAACCCTCATTATTCATTCATGCAACTACACTATGGCAAAATTGCTACTCTCATGGCCTCCACTCAACTATCCTAGCCTCCACTTCATTTCTATGAGAGGTTTCATGATCATGAGAGTATTAGAGAGTCCCTATGTTAGTATGAGAGCTTCTCAAGTTGATCTCAAGGCTAAAGCTTTGATCTTTGTTCATAAAGATGGGGTTTTTATTGATTTGGAGTGTTCATCTTTGGGTTTTTGGGTGATGGCATGCATAGGCTTCATCACAATCTTTGTTTTGCATTTTGATTTGTGCCTTCATAACAATGTAAGCCCTTTCCCTACTCTTAGATATTAACTATGAAGTTAAATGTTCATGTTGCAAGTTTGGGTTTGATCATTGAGAATGATACATGCTATCATGTCATGCAAGCTTATGAAGTCATTATCTTGATCTTATGAGCTAAAAGCTACAACCTTTATGTTGAAATGTTGCATTATGCAACATGAGAACCTTCATAATCTTTATGTCAACTTGCATATGAAGTCATAACCCTTATATGATGATACATGCAAGTTTCTAGTCATCATTCCATGTCTTTTGTCACCATGATTTGTTTATGTGCCAAGTTTGGGTTTATGCATGATTTTGAGGCTTAAGAATGTAACATGCAAGCTAATGAACACATTTGGGCCTCATTTGCCACCATGATTAACTTGTGGCTTAATATCCATTTTTGTCATGCCTTTGCCAAGTCTCTTCTTTTAATCCATTAAGTTGTTGCGAACGTATATGCGAGTTTAAAAGCGTTGGTTATGTTATGGGTAAATTCTAATGACATGAAAATACAACTTGAAAACATGACTTGAATCATAACATGGAAGTTGACATGTAAGTATGCATAAAAACATAAGCTTGGGAATTTACCTATTAAGTTAGGTCTACCCATTGGGAATTTACCTATTAAGTTAGGTCTACCCAATTGCTTGAAAACTTGACTATGAACATGACACTAGACTAAACATGAAAGTGGCCAACTCGAGGTTGGGTTGAGTTTGCAACGTAAAACTACCCGGAACTGATCGGCCTAACTAGTAGTTGCAAACAATAGGACCCAATGTGAGAAGTTGGTCATGTTGTGCTTGAACCCGAGGTTAGACCAAGTTGTGGTGTAAAGCTACCCGGAACCGACCGGCTTAACTAGTAACCACAACAAAGTCTAATGTGAGAGGTTGGGGTGCATTAAGTAATTAATGCCACATGATAGGCTTAAGTTAATTTGATTAATGACTCTTAACCAAATATGACATGGGTAAATGGGTTAAGTAAATTGGTTAGGCTAATGATACTTAACAAAACATGACAAGGTTGGGTAGGTTAAGTGATTTGATTTGCCTAATGACGCTTAACCATTTTTATACGACTAGTGGACGGGGATTAAGTTAACCAACACTTAATCAATCCAACATGATAATTTGGCAAGGTTAAGTAAGTTTTCTTAATGACACTTAACCATACAAGATGATTAGGGGATGGGGTTAAGTAATTTGCACCTAACTAATCCGACACGGTAATTAGATCGGGTTAAGTAATCCACACTTAACTAATCTAAACACGGTAATTCGATGGGGTTAAGTTAAACACTTAACCAATTTAAACTCGGTAATTCAATGAGGTTAAGTAACCAATACTTAACCAACTTAACGTGATAATTTAATGGGGTTAAGCAACTTATACTTAACCAATTATACATGATGATTTGATGGGGTTAAGTAACTTACACTTAACCAATCTAATACGCGGACCTGATAAGGTTAAGTCACAAGACCTTTTTAGAATATACTTAACCATTGTAGTACGATTAGAGGATGGGGTTAAGCCAACCTTTACTTAACCAATCCGACTCGATAATTTGATGAAGATAATCTATGCTTAATCGATCTAGCAAGATAATCCGATAGGATTAAGGTAAGCTAGTACTTGACCAATTTGACTTGATAGGGTTAAGTCATGAGCCTCTGGGTACACTTAACCAACTTGTGGGACTAAGTCTTGAACTTAAATACTTAGCCAATCTTTGACGTGATTCGTGGGCGGGTTAAGTCATGGACTTGAATGATAACACTTAACCCAATAGACAAGCCCTAGCTAGAAGAACTAGGTAGAAAACCATGGTTAATCAAGGATAACGGGAAAGGAAGCTAAGTGGTAAACCTTAGTTAAGGGTAACTAAGTAATAATTCTTAGCTAAGGACATAGGACTAATTCTCAAAACGATGAGTAACCTGATACGGTAGGTCATCGCTTAATATACGAGGGGGAGCAAGTTATCTGACTTGGATAAAAGCTCCAGCGCACTGGGTGCCGAAGTGGAAGCTTCGGGGGACGTGAGGATATTCTTGGGATCCCTCTGTGGGCTGCCAGGTAATTATACTAGGCCCATGAGAGGTTAAGGTTTGCGTTAGAAGGACCAAGAGTATGCCTTGGTTGCTATGCGAGCAACCTAAAGACTGGGATGGATTAGCGTGGAGTCGACGATTCTTGTTTTTGCCCTGGATAGCACATCGCCGACTACCTACCATCTTTAGTCAATCGTGTACGTGCGGAAAGGCAGGGAACCCCCAACAGACCATGTGCTTGCTATCGAGTCATGGGTGAGGTTGGCCCGTAGGAAAGTGGGCTATAGTGGGGCCGTGGAGTGGTTCTTATACATGATTTTTCTTGGATTGCCTTTCAGTAGTTGAGGGAGGGGTCACGTGGGACCATAGCCACGGGTACAAAAACAGACCTTGATATCTGCATCGGCAGACGATTTAAAGCTCCCGACCGAGTTCCGTATTTCTTGATTTGCCCTGGCACGGAACTCGGATGGCACATTGGGGAACATGTGCATCTAGACATGGAAAACGATTCACGATACATACGTGGGATCAAGGGCGCGGTTGACGGGTGGCGTAATCCCTAGTGGTCCTAGGTGGCCAAAACCCAAACCGAGACACGGAAACGTTCATTAGGTAGCATAATCCCTAGCGGTCCTAGGTAGCATAAATCCTAAGTGGACGCGCGATAGTTCATGGTAAGGAAACACAACTAGATCAAGGGTTGCAGTCCAAAACAACTTCAAGGATAAACCGTTTACATGGGAAAGCCCGTACAGCCTACGGCAAAGGACTGAACTTATACATGGAAAGAAACATATGAGTTGAGTGACCTATATATGCGGCATATTAGGTTGACATGGACCATTACACGACTTTTGAGTAAGGGTCATTCACGGATAACACGTAATACAGTTGGGATACTAGTACGGTAGGTGCAGAGCGGATATACAGGATAGATGCCATGGGACGTTATACGCGATAGATATCTTGGGATATTATACTTGATAGGAACCTGAGAATGTGATACCTTGTTTTATCTTGACATCGTAGTTTATCACGACACCCTAGTTTATCTGAGTTCAGTAGTTCATCCTGTTATTTTGATTTAATTGATCTATCTTGTATCATGCTTATGTTCATCTCATTTTCTCATGACAGTTAACTTTACTAGTTTTTATACTAATAGTAGATAGGGCTTACTCAGTCTTTTTGACTGACCCGTTTTGTTTCGCCTCTTTTCTTCCGTTTCCCCCCCAGGTCACAGGGAGGAAACACTGTTGTTTAGTTCGGACTTCTTCTGCTTGAAGGTCGTCATGGATGGCTTGGACTTTTCCTGGCTATGGCTACTTTACTGTTTTTATTTGGGGAATAATTTATGAAAAAGTCTTTATGCTTCTTTACTATTGCAAGACAGGTTTTGATGTACTCTGATGTAAAAGGCTTTAGACCTTATGTATTCATGTTTATGAAAGTTCGATTTTACTTCCGCTATTTTATATGTTCTGTCTTGTGACATTTCTGTGCATGTTTACCAATAATGCCCCTCTAAAGCTAGTGCATTCCTTTGCGAGTGACCCTAGCGGAGGCGGGGTGTTACATTTGGTATCAGAGCAGAAGGTTACCAGATTGGGCAAAAGTTTTTAAAGACCTTCTGAAAACTATTTGAAAATCTTTTTAAAGAAGCATTTTTCAAGAAAGTTTTCTTTTAAAAAGAAAAGGCTATTCCCCAAAGGCCATTAGCATTATCCTTGTTTCCTTAATTAAATCTCTTTTCCTTTCTTTCCTCCATCTGTAGTCACAGTGGTTTTAACTGCGACTAGTCTTTTCTATCTACGAAAGTGCTTTCCATGCGATGGAGGTGGTTTTCAAGAGACCAGTGGCCTCGTTATAAGAAAGGATAGTGAGAAAGAGGATAAAGGATACGAGCTTAAGGATGGGCAACTTGTTGGTATGGCTTAGTCCTCAAAGGAGGGAGAAAGATGAACAATGAAACCCATGACGAGAGAGTACCTTTGGCATGGTAAAACAGGGCGGATAGTTAAGTATTATGGGACAAGGACAAGATCATCGGGAGGGCAGTAGTATGCTCTCATTTCTAGAGTACCTCGGAAGGAGGGTAACGATCTTGTTAAAGGTTTAGCTTTTCTTCTCTATCATCCCGTTAGGACTTCGTTGTTCGTATCATTTAAGTCTGCTTCGATAGTTGAGTCTCTGCACCTTAAGTACTAGCGTAATAGAGAATCCCATTTTTGTCTCAAAGTCCTATTGGAAAATCAGTCCATTTATACATGACTTGTTTGGATTTGGGAATGTCTATGCCAAGTGTTGAGTTTGGAAATAATGCTTATGTTTATAAGCTATGGATGGATTCTAGGGATGAAGTGGTTATCCAGTAGGGGGTGCCACTCTCGGTTTTGATAGGAGGGTAGTTAGACCTTTTGACTAGCCTTGGTAATGCCCTCGAAGTACCGGGTAACCTTTTTGAGGTTCTGTCATGACTAGTTACTTAGAATCCCTTGATGCCTTTATTGGAAATTTGAAGCCCGATCGAGTGGTGTTCGCCGATAAGACGGATGGTTTACTTCACTTATGCGTGGGTTATAGAAATCACCCTAGTAAGTGCGCTTGATAACCTGGTTGGCATCTGTTTACTTTCAAGAGAAAGTTCTTCTACGTGGAATACCTTGTGGTACGAGGTCCGAGATTCACTAGTGAATTTTGGAAAGCTTGCATGAGATCATGAGTACGCAGTCATGTTTGCGCCAAGTGGAACGAGAGGCGACGAAGAAATGAGTTCCAGCTCATGTTATGGAAACAGGAAATAGGAAGCTACGAAATCGCGAAGTTAAAAGTCGGTCAAGGCACAATGGAATTAAGATCGAGGAAATACGACTCTGATGGTCAAAGACTATATACGCGCATGATATCTCTTTTGGGAGTATATCCTTGATCCCTGTTTTCTGTAGAGCTTACTTGTAGGCTATCTTTTGTGGACATCCTCTCGGTCCTATTTTCTGTTACAAACCCCGTAAGGAGTTTGTCTTGTTTTTCTTCTCGACCCTGTTCCAGGGAATTCTAGGTAGAACCCTATGGATGTAAACATGTATTTGAAACATGTTATGATTGATATGGTAGCAAGTGGTTGCAAGTGGTTGCTCGTGGATGCGCGAATACACATTAGATACTAGCTCGACTCGGTCACATTTCATATTGCATATGCACGAGTATTTATACTTGTTTATGAATGAAATCGAATGTATTATCATGCGGTTGTTGCATATGAATGAATGATTGTGCACGCATATAGTACCTATATGGCTAGGACTATTTGCATACATGTTGGATTCATGGCACTATACATATTTTGCATTAGAAAGATTATTCAGGCCTGATCATTAGCATTAGCTAAGGAACATGTACACACACGTTTTGCATATATTCATACAGCATTAGAAATCATCTAAGGACAATGGTTGCTTGTGGATGATGTTTTGAGTAGATGGATGATGGATGGTAGGATATGTTCTTCCTAACTTGGAGATTTCGGGGACGAAATCCTAAAAGGTGGGGAGAATATAACAACCCGTATTTTCAATAACCTGTTATAACATAAATGGAGGCAGAATTAAACTGTAAAATCTGATTCAAGGGAAACGGGCTATGCCATTGCGTTCGTCTCGGAAAAATACGCGAAATAGAGTCTGAGTTTTCGAAAATCGGAGTCCGTATGACCAAGATATGGCCTCGCGAAGTTTCACGAAAAATTCCCAAATTAAAGTATACTTAATTAAGTGAAATGGGTTGCGCAGAGAAATATATATATATTGATATATATATATATATATATATATATATATATATATATATATATATAATTGAAAATTTAATAAATAAATATGCAAAAATATTCAAAACAGCGAATTGGGAGAGGGGAATAACCGAACCGGCCGATTTTTGAGGTCGACCCGAGCCTGCTGGGTCGACTAGGGGTTAATCCAGGGTGTTTGGCTGTCAACCCGTGGGCCGATTCGCTCAAATGCAGATTTTGCATTTGGATGGTTCTCATGGTTCATCTTTAATCTAAAGGCCCTAGATGGTTCCTACACTTGACTTCTTCCCCAAGACATGCTTTGATGGCTTGGATTGAATCTAGGTTTAATCCTATGGCCTAAAACACTTGCCTAATCTATAAATAAGACCCTAACCTATCCTAAACCCTCATTATTCATTCATGCAACTAAACTATGGCAAAATTGCTACTCTCATGGCCTCCACTCAACTATCCTAGCCTCCACTTCATTTCTATGAGAGGTTTCATGATCATGAGAGTATTAGAGAGTCCCTATTTTAGTATGAGAGCTTCTCAAGTTGATCTCAAGGCTAAAGCTTTGATCTTTGTTCATAAAGATGGGTTTTTATTGATTTGGAGTGTTCATCTTTGGGTTTTTGGGTGATGGCATGCATAGGCTTCATCACAATCTTTGTTTTGCATTTCGATTTGTGCCTTCATAACAATGTAAGCCCTTTCCCTACTCTTAGATATTAACTATGAAGTTAAATGTTCATGTTGCAAGTTTGGGTTTGATCATTGAGAATGATACATGCTATCATGTCATGCAAGCTTATGAAGTCATTATCTTGATCTTATGAGCTAAAAGCTACAACCTTTATGTTGAAATGTTGCATTATGCAACATGAGAACCTTCATAATCTTTATGTCAACTTGCATATGAAGTCATAACCCTTATATGATGATACATGCGAGTTTCTAGTCATCATTCCATGTCTTTTGTCACCATGATTCGTTTATGTGCCAAGTTTGGGTTTATGCATGATTTTGAGGCTTAAGAATGTAACATGCAAGCTAATGAACACATTTGGGCCTCATTTGCCACCATGATTAACTTGTGGCTTAATATCCATTTTTGTCATGCCTTTGCCAAGTCTCTTCTTTTAATCCATTAAGTTGTTGCGAACGTATATGCGAGTTTAAAAGCGTTGGGTTATGTTACGGGTAATTTCTAATGACATGAAAATACAACTTGAAAACATGACTTGAATCATAACATGGAAGTTGACATGTAAGTATGCATAAAAACATAAGCTTGGGAATTTACCTATTAATTTAGGTCTACCCATTGGGAATTTACCTATTAAGTTAGGTCTACCCAATTGCTTGAAAACTTGACTATGAACATGACACTAGACTAAACATGAAAGTGGCCAACTCGAGGTTGGGTTGAGTTTGCAACGTAAAACTACCCGGAACCGACCGGCCTATCTAGTAGTTGCAAACAATAGGACCCAATGTGAGAAGTTGGTCATGTTGTGCTTGAACCCGAGGTTAGACCAAGTTGTGGTGTAAAGCTACCCGGAACCGACCGGCTTAACTAGTAACCACAACAAAGTCTAATGTGAGAGGTTGGGGTGCATTAAGTAATTAATGCCACATGATAGGGTTAAGTTAATTTGATTAATGACTCTTAACCAAATATGACATGGGTAAATGGGTTAAGTAAATTGGTTAGGCTAATGATACTTAACAAAACATGACAAGGTTGGGTAGGTTAAGTGATTTGATTTGCCTAATGACGCTTAACCATTTTTATACGACTAGTGGACGGGGATTAAGTTAACCAACACTTAATCAATCCAACATGATAATTTGGCAAGGTTAAGTAAGTTTTCTTAATGACACTTAACCATACAAGATGATTAGGGGATGGGGTTAAGTAATTTGCACCTAACTAATCCGACACGGTAATTAGATGGGGTTAAGTAATCCACACTTAACTAATCTAAACACGGTAATTCGATGGGGTTAAGTTAAACACTTAACCAATTTAAACTCGGTAATTCAATGAGGTTAAGTAACCAATACTTAACCAACTTAACGTGATAATTTAATGGGGTTAAGCAACTTATACTTAACCAATTATACATGATGATTTGATGGGGTTAAGTAACTTACACTTAACCAATCTAATACGCAGACCTAATAAGGTTAAGTCACAAGACCTTTTTAGAATATACTTAACCATTGTAGTACGATTAGAGGATGGGGTTAATCCAACCTATACTTAACCAATCCGACTCGATAATTTGATGAAGATAATCTATGCTTAATCGATCTAGCAAGATAATCCGATAGGATTAAGGTAAGCTAGTACTTGACCAATTTGACTTGATAGGGTTAAGTCATGAGCCTCTGGGTACACTTAACCAACTTGTGGGACTAAGTCTTGAACATAAATACTTAGCCAATCTTTGACGTGTTTCGTGGGCGGGTTAAGTCATGGACTTGAATGATAACACTTAACCCAATAGACAAACCCTAGCTAGAAGAACTAGGTAGAAAACCGTGGTTAATCAAGGATAACGGGAAAGGAAGCTAAGTGGTAAACCTTAGTTAAGGGTAACTAAGTAATAATTCTTAGCTAAGGACATAGGACTAATTCTCAAAACGATGAGTAACCTGATACGGTAGGTCATCGCTTAATATACGAGGGGGAGCAAGTTATCTGACTTGGATAAAAGCTCCAGCGCACTGGGTGCCGAAGTGGAAGCTTCGGGGGACGTGAGGATATTCTTGGGATCCCTCTGTGGGCTGCCAGGTAATTATACTAGGCCCATGAGAGGTTAAGGTCTGCGTTAGAAGGACCAAGAGTATGCCTTGGTTGCTATGCGAGCAACCTAAAGACTGGGATGGATTAGCGTGGAGTCGACGATTCTTGTTTTTGCCCTGGATAGCACATTGCCGACTACCTACCATCTTTAGTCAATCGTGTACATGCGGAAAGGCAGGGAACCCCCAACAGACCATGTGCTTGCTATCGAGTCATGGGTGAGGTTGGCCCGTAGGAAAGTGGGCTATAGTGGGGCCGTGGAGTGGTTCTTATACATGATTTTTCTTGGATTGCCTTTCAGTAGTTGAGGGAGGGGTCACGTGGGACCATAGCCACGGGTACCAAAACAGACCTTGATATCTGCATCGGCAGACGATTTAAAGCTCCCGACCGAGTTCCTTATTTCTTGATTTGCCCTGGCACGGAACTCGGATGGCACATTGGGGAACATGTGCATCTAGACATGGAAAACGATTCACGATACATACGTGGGATCAAGGGCGCGGTTGACGGGTGGCGTAATCCCTAGTGGTCCTAGGTGGCCAAAACCCAAACCGAGACACGGAAACGTTCATTAGGTAGCATAATCCCTAGCGGTCCTAGGTGGCATAAATCCTAAGTGGACGCGCGATAGTTCATGGTAAGGAAACACAACTAGATCAAGGGTTGCAGTCCAAAACAACTTCAAGGATAAACCGTTTACATGGGAAAGCCCGTACAGCCTACGGCAAAGGACTGAACTTATACATGGAAAGAAACATATGAGTTGAGTGACCTATATATGCGGCATATTAGGTTGACATGGACCATTACACGACTTTTGAGTAAGGGTCATTCACGGATAACACGTAATACAGTTGGGATACTAGTACGGTAGGTGCAGAGCGGATATACAGGATAGATGCCATGGGACGTTATACGCGATAGATATCTTGGGATATTATACTTGATAGGAACCTGACAATGTGATACCTTGTTTTATCTTGACATCGTAGTTTATCACGACACCCTAGTTTATCTGAGTTCAGTAGTTCATCCTGTTATTTTGATTTAATTGACCTATCTTGTATCATGCTTATGTTCATCTCAGTTTCTCATGACAGTTAACTTTACTAGTTTTTATACTAATTGTAGATAGGGCTTACTCAGTCTTTTTGACTGACCCATTTTGTTTCGCCTCTTTTCTTCCGTTTCCCCCCCCCCCCAGGTCACAGGGAGGAAACACTGCTGTTTAGTTCGGACTTCTTCTGCTTGAAGGTCGTCATGGATGGCTTGGACTTTTCCTGGCTATGGCTGCTTTACTGTTTTTATTTGGGGAATAATTTATGAAAAAGTCTTTATGCTTCTTTACTATTGCAAGACAGGTTTTGATGTACTCTGATGTAAAAGGCTTTAGACCTTATGTATTCATGTTTATGAAAGTTCGATTTTACTTCCGCTATTTTATATGTTCTGTCTTGTGATATTTCTGTGCATGTTTACCAATAATGCCCCTCTAAAGATAGTGCATTCCTTTGCGAGTGACCCTACCGGAGGCGGGGTGTTATAAATACCTTTTTAACGAATCTGAAAAATCGAATTTTCATAGCGGAAAGTAAAAGTTGTGGCCGAATGAATTTTCAGAACGGTCGCTATGGAATTTATATAGCCCGTGAAATTGGCCATTTTGCATACGACCTCGGAATTCGACGAAACCACTTTTGTTGGATCCGGGATGGGAAATTATTGCCAGGTTTCAAATTTCATAATTTTTGAAGCTAGTATGTGAGCGTGGAAAAGGAAAATGTGTTTTGGTCAATTACAGTTAAATTGGATCGACCAAAAATGGGCCTTTTTGCAAACGGTCTCAGAATTCGACGAAACTAGTTTTGTTGGGACCGTATCGTCAAAACATAGCTAGATTTATTTTTTTGGAATTTTTCAAATCAGTTTGTGACCCTGGCAAATTGAAATGTTCGTTCATATTAAATATTGAATGTTATATATTTTAATTTGAAGGAAAACTGACTGAAACAGTCGAATGGGCCTTCGAAACATATCCCATTGTGTTCGGAATGGGGGTAAAACGCTAGGGACGACAGTCGTTGGGTTTGAATTGGTGTTCGTCTGTATAAGGGGTATTTTAGAGATTTTAGAAATTATAAAATAAAATAAAAAATTCCTATTGGCCCATAAAAATTTCTCTCTCCCCGTTTTCTCTTTCTCCCTCAGCCGATATAAGGCGGTGGCTCTTCCCTCCTTCTCTCCTCATTTTCTCCCTCCACAAGCCATAAAACCCATCGACCCTTTGGAGACTTTTGAAGGGCTCTCCATCCTCTTCAAATCCATACGAATCTCAGTATTTATCGAGCTGTATTTCGCTCGTTTCACCCTCCTGAAGTCACGCCGCATTGCCGTCGATTACTCCTCCACCTTGCAACCGAGTTCGCCGTCGTCCTAGGGGTAGGTGCGGCCTTCGTAGTGCTTCGCCGTGGCAAGGTCCGATCGGCACCTTGTCTCTTTGTTTTGACGAAAGGAGGAACCCTAGTTTCGAACCAAAATGGTGAACGTCGGCTGTTGATTTCAAACGAGATAAGGTAGCGTTTTTTAACGCTATAAATTCACTTAATTACGTTTTTAAATTGTATGATGTTAGAAAAATCATATCTTTTTCGTTCGTTAACGAAATTGGATGAAACAGGAAACATCGTGACCGTGTGGACGCCTTCTACAATTTAGAAGAGACCGCGTATTTTTCTGAGCCTTCTGCTATTTTTGGTGAAGTGGAACCCAATGTGAGATTTCTGATTTAAAAACAATATGGAAAACGATGATGTATAAATTATATAGTCGATGTATGAGCTATATAAGCGTTGTACGCCTCATGTATAAGCGTTGTATAAGTTGTACGTTCGATGTATAAGTTATATATGCGTTGTAAAAATTGTATATGTGTTGATATAAAAGTGAATTGCTATATATATATATATATATATACACGCCCCTCGTCCACAAACCATGGACGATATTTATTGATTGTGATTGGTGTGAAAATTGATTGATAGCGAATGGTTGCTTGGGATTGTTTGTGATTGATACTGATTGATTGTGTTTGAAAAATACCCATTTGTGGTTGAGAAATATTTGGTTGAAACCACATAGGATTAGTTTGTGGAAATGAAATAAATATATACATGCTGCCTGCGTGCGAACTAGATGCATGATCCCCATTGTCAAAAACCGCGAGGTTTTATGGTAGAGCGAGGAGCCGTACTAGGGACGGTCCCGGTTTTAACTACCTTACCGTTATGCTGCCGAAATTTTGAATAATATTCGTGTGTTTGAATTATTTTCATTTGCTTAAACTATATTTATTCATTGAATAGAAAACCTTCATGTGTTGAATTGATATTCATTCGTTGATTAGAAATTCATGTGTTGAATGGTATTCGCGTTTTAAATATAAAAATCACATTTCTAACTATATATAGAAACTATAGAAAACCTTCATGTGTTGAATTGATATTCATTCGTTGATTAGAAATTCATGTGCTGAATGGTATTCGCGTTTTAAATATAAAAATCACATTTTTATCTATATATAGAAACTATAGAAAACCTTCATGCGTTGAATGGTATTCGCGTTTTAAATATAAAAATCACATTTTTATCTATATATAGAAACTATAGAAAACCTTCATGTGTTGAATCGATATTCATTCGTTGATTAGAAATTCATGTGTTGAATGGTATTCGCGTTTTAAATATAAAAATCACCTTTTATCGACTATACGAACTGTGTAAAATAATCTTGTTTTGAAAGAAATTGTTTTATAAGGAAAATCCTATTTTTATCACCTATATAAACTATATAAAATAACAGTGTTTTGAAATGAATTGTTTTACAATAAAAATAACATTTTTATTATATGCATGAATCGTTAAAATGTGAAGTGTTAAAAATAGCCACTCGTTCAAATAAATATATATGAATTGAAATACTCATTAATTAGCTAATGATATGATTTGTGCCTATACATGCAACATTAGAATGAATGGTGTTTTTTTTAAACCAAATGGAATCAAATATGAAGTTGAATAGAAAATGTTAAGTGATAAGAACTATATATATGTACATGTATATTTATTGAACAGGTTACAGCAAAGTGGCTAGAGAAGAGGAATAAAATTTTGTGCCCGACAAATAGGTACACATTTACTGCTTTGTTTGGGTGATGATTTTATGAGCCTGTTGGCTAGCCGCTTGGCTTTTTCTTTTTCTTTTCGACATGAGACGCCCGTGTGGCTATTTGGGAATTTTCCCAGCCCTCCCGTACAAAGGAGGATATGGCGAAATTTTCCAAAATTTTAAGGCGCTAGTGAAATATTTGAAGTGAAAACGATATTGAAATTGTTGAATGAACTATATTTATATAAATATATAAATATAAATATAATTAAAACGAAACATGGTCGTGCAGTTCGCGTTTTGAAACCGCGATTTCAAACAACTAGTACGGGAAATCCGACCATTGGATTTTCCCGAAACCGCAACCGTCGGGTTCGCCTTGGAAATATCTTTCCAACGGCACCAACCTTGTAAAAATCCAACGGTTGGATTGTCTGGAATGTTTAATTTAAATCTGAAGAAAAACCGCGCCAGAATCGATTATATTTATATATATATATATATATATAAATATAATTATATTTAATCGAATAACGACGCTGCAGTTCGTATTTTGAAATCGAAACTTCAAACGATTGTACCGGGAGATCCGACCGTCGGATTTTCCCGAAACTGGAACCGTTGGATTCGTTTTGAAAAGACCTTTCTAATGATGTAAATTGTGTGAAGATCCAACGGTTTGATTTCCATATATGTGTAAATCAAATCTGAAGAAAAACAGCGCCACGGTCGCGTTATGGCCCGAAGCGTCGTTTTGAATAAATAGGCTATTTTAAAATAAATAAAAATAGCGATAAATCGTTATAAAATATCATAAACAATATGGAATGAAAATAAACTGAATTTGCTCGATTTATGTTGTATTTGATGGTTGAATGTGTTTGGTGTGAAAATTACATTAAAGAACAAAATTGGTGTCGTCGAATGATTTAACCATTGAAATAAATTGATTTGAAATTCTAAATATACGTGAATTATTTGAAAAGGCCGAGTTAATTCTCATTTCGAATAATTGACCGACGATTGAAATTCAAAGATGAAGACGATGGTCGAAGACCGGAGATCTTCACCTCGTTTGGATGGTAACCGAGGTCCTGATTGGGAGCCATCCCGAAATATGGATAATGAGTGGTGATCGTCCAGACGTATGTGGTGATCGATGGGTTTGCGAGGTATTTAGTGCCTCCGGTTTCGTTCAGACCCAGAACGGACTTGCATATGGACTGTGTGTCTGACATTGGATTTTATTCTGTGTTGATTGATCTCTATTAAATATACATCTGTTTGGCGGCGGAGAATTTATTCTTTTGCTTAACGCCCTTCTCTGAGACGCACGAGCTCAGAGGTTGTATATCGATGGACATCAGTCGCATGGCATGAATTGCCTATGTGGCATGCTAAGATGCAGAGATCAGGGCTTCTGTTGAAAAGCAAAGTCTTGTGGTGATGATCAAAGCACCGCCGATGTGGCGTAGCTTTGTGTATAACGTAAAATCGCGAGCCTCACACCCCGGTATGAACCAGAAATGGGAGGAAGGACCTCAGGGAGGGCATGCGTTTCTTTCTAGCTAGGGTGGTGTCAGTGAGCTACCAGCCCTGACATTTATATACTTTTCACCTATGTGGTTGTTGCTGTTGCGAGGCGCCTCGGTTTGATCGGACGATCCGGGTCCGATGGAGTCATTCGTTGGCTCGTTTGCGCCCTAAAGGGCGGGGAAACGTATTGCTCAGGCATTTTAATCCACATCAGTGGACCGACCCTGTCGCTCCTAGGGTCACTCGAGCTCTGATCCTGAGACATGGTAGGCCAGATTGTCTCGAATTCGGTAAGGACTATCTTTTGCCTTGGTTCATGACGGAAATCCAATTTCCAAATACGACATCATGCGGATTTGATTGTATATATATATATATGGCGACATGATATATGGTACCCATGCCGTCTATGATTGATAGTTATGATTCGAATTGTTTTTGAAACATATGAACACTAGCAATAATATCAGATGCCTTTGTTTTATTCGTATCAAGCATATTTTGGCCGTTATAAGGTAAAAACTCTATCCTTCGGTTTGCGTTGCATTGTGTGATGGGAACTGAGTCTTATAATGGCTTCATTTTTATAAAAAGCGTAGCGACGTTTAAAAGAAAGATTTGTTTTAAAGCACTGGCAATCAAATGGTGTAATCTCGTTCCACGAAAGTGGCGTGGTCCTGTGATTGGCCATATTATATATGTGTTGAGTAGATTTCTTATACCAGTCCCATGACTGACTCGTATTTTGTTTCACTTTCAAACTCGGGTGCCCCTTTTCTACACGGGCAGCCTTGTATTCAGGTTTAGCTGGTTCTCTCTGGATAGCTGGAGCTGAAGATGGATTCTATCATTTATCTCTTTTTTATGTTGTTCAGCTCCTATTGTACATATTTTGTTTGTTTTCCGCTGTAGACATTTATGTATAGCTGAACTGTACTTTTACTAAGTATGATCCTGTATACTGTGTAACTCTGATGATTACTTTTATCCAGTATATTCTATTGTTCATTATCTGGTGTATTTATTTAATTTTGTTCTGCAATTACCTGTTTCTAAGTTATATTCCAAAGATAACCCTTGTTTCCGTCTGAACGGGATTTTGGGTCGTCTCAACGTGGTATTAGAGCTTTGGTTAAGCTTAGTGCTGGAATATAACATATTAACGAACTCGTCATAAATAGAACCAGTAGTGTTCTAGGACGGGTAACTCTATACAGATAGGATCAGCAATATCCTAGTATGAGTAAAGCAGAATGAAATAACACCCCAGTAGGCACATTTACATTGAAGTATTTGTCTCTATATTTTGAAATATCTTTCCTGTTGACCTGACACTTGATCTGCTATGTGCAGAAGAACTAGAAAATGAGTGCCAGAAACAGAAGAAGTGATACAGACCCGGATATAGAAGCTCTATTCATGAAGTATAGAAATCTGGGTGGAAAACCCTTTACGGGTGAAGAAGCAATTATGAAAACACAAGCTTGGATTCGTTCGGCTGAGAAAATCTTCGAAGCATTAAAGTTGAGGGATGACCAGAAAAGATTACTGGCCTCCTGGGAACTCAAAGAAGAAGCTTTGTTCTGGTGGGATTCAATTATTAAGGATAATCCAGAAGGTGATATCACCTGGGATAGATTCAAAGTGATTTTCTTGGAAAGATTTACTCCTCCTGAAGCGACGGAGCGATTATGTGATGAATTTTCTTATTTGATACAAGGTGATATGAACATCCCAGAATATCATAAGAAATTCAACGAACTTTCTCACTTTGCTCCTCATCTGATTAAAGACCCAAAAATGAAGAATCTGAGATTTATTCATGGCCTGCAAAGAAAATATCAGAATAGTGTGGTGAGGAATGTGAAGCTTCCTTTCTCAGAAATGATTTATATGGCTTATCAGTATGAAGACCTCCATATGAAAGACATGTTGCGAGACGAAGCAGAAATCAGTTCTAGCAGCAAAAGAAAATTTGAAGCTGATAGCCCAGAGGCAAGTATGCAGCCTGAGGCCAGTACGAAGGTTGAAGTCATGAAGAGGCCAAAGATCAATCAGAAAAAGGTAAAGCCAATTGTATGCCTTAAGTGTGATCAGCAAGGGCATTCGATGAGAAACTGCAGATCTTCGAACAGACGAAAGGATGGCGGGTCTAAATCCGGGATGAATTTTCTAGAGTATAGGAAGTGCAGTCAATGCCATCAGTCCGGTCATCTTTCAAAGGCCTGCCCGCTATTCCGAAAACTTGAAGCAGTACATGTAAATGAAGTGGCAGAAGTGCCTACATATTCGTCTGATTAGGAAAGGTGTGATGTTTTGGAAGGCACGCTCAATGTCAAAAACATTCCAGTTAAAGTACTGTTTGACACAGGCGCATCACGAAGCTTTATTGCAAAGAGTGCAGTCAAGAAGTTGGATTTGAGATTGAAGAAGCTCAAAGAACCAATGACAGACCAAAATCCAGTTGGGGGTTCCATTGATCTTAGTTGGATTTGTGCAGTACCTGTCTCTTTTTCTTGCTATAAATTCCCTATTATCTCTATCGTCGTGAATTTTAATGAATTCGATCTTATTCTGGGATTAGATTGGCTAACTAGATATGGAGCAGAGGTTAGATGCGCCGAGAGAGTGGTTAAAGCAAAGGCCCAATCGGGGAATTATATAGCCATACCATGTGAAGGCCTGACTTCAAATAGAAAAGATTTCTGGGCAGCTTTGAATGTTTCTCCAGCCCAAATGGAAAATGTCCCTGAAGTTGCAGAGAATATTCGCGACCTAGTAAAAGACATTCCTGTCGTCAAAAACTATGCGGATGTGTTTGAAGAAGTTGTTCGCTTACCTCCGCAAAGAGAAATTGATTTCAAAATTGCTTTAGTTCCTAATTCAAGGCCGGTAGTTCACGCTATTCGAAGAATGTCCTTGAAAGAGAAAGAGGAATTAGACAATCAAACACGACAGCTCGTATGGAAGGGTCTGATCAGGCCTAGTTTCTCTGATTGGGGTGCAGCAGTGGTATTTGTCCCAAAATCTGACGGTACTCTACGGCTATGTGTGGATTATCGTGATTTGAATAAGCAGACCATAAAGAACAAATATCCATTGCCGTGGATAGATGATTTGTTGGATCGATTAAATGGAGCACAAGTATTTTCACGAATGGACCTAGCTACAGGCTTCCATCAACTTCGAATTGCCGAAGAGTGTGTTCCAATGACAGCGTTCAGAGGCCCCGACTTATTCTACGAGTGGTTAGTAATGCCGTTCGGTTTATGTAACGCTCCATCATATTTCGTCGATCTAATGAACAGTGTGTTCAGAGGAGTTTTGAATAAATTTGTTCTGGTTTTCATTGACGATATTCCAATCTTCTCTAAATCAAAAGCCGAACATGAAAAGCATCTGGAACAGGTTCTAGAAATTCTGAGACGGAATGTATTAAAAGCCAAATTTTCCAAATGTATATTCTGGCAAGATGAAGTAAAATTTCTGGGCCATGTCGTATCGAAAGAAGGAATTGCTGTGGATCCAAGCAAAATCACAGCTATTCAGATTTGGAAACAGCCCAGTACCCCCACTGAAGAAAACGCGAATACCATTATCAGAAGTTCATTAAAAACTTTTCGAAGATATCTGGTCATTTAACAAAGCTTACTAAGAAGCACTCTAAGTTCAAATGGACTCCAGAAAGTGAGGAGGCTTTCGAAGAGCTAAAGTTAAGATTAACGACAGCTCCAGTGTTAACCATCATCGATGGCAACCAGGATTTAAAGGTCTGGACTGATGCTTCTAGAGAGGGCCTTGGCGCAGTGTTAATGCAGAGGGGCCAAGTGATTGCTTATGCTAGCCGTCAACTGAAGCCGCACGAAAAGAACTACGTAACTCATGATCTTGAGTTATTGGCTATTGTGTTTGCTTTGAAAATCTGGAGGCACTATCTTCTGGGTGAGAGATTTGAACTGTTTACAGATCACCAGTCGTTAAAGTATCTGTTCACTCAGAAGGACCTGAATCTGAGGCAGCAACGTTGGCTGGAGTTTCTAGCAGCATATGACTTTGAAATTATATACACTCCAGGTAAAGCCAATGTCGTGGCCGATGCGTTAAGCCGAAAGAATGAAACGATCGCCAGTTTTATTATCACGACTTCATTGCTAGATAAAATATCTGCTCTTTAAGAGGATGATCACTTCATTCAGAAGATCAGAGGGATAATTCAACAAGGCGAACCCTCAAGTTTTCAAGTTGATAATGATGGGATTCTAAGGCTCAAAGGTCGAATATGTGCTCCTAACATTCCTGAGCTTCGGAAGGAAGTACTGGACGAATGCCACAAGTCGAAACTTAGTATCCATCCGGGAGTAAGCAAGATGTATAATGACATCAAACACACTTTCTGGTGGAAGTCGATGAAAAGGGACATTTCCTTATATGTTAGCCGATGCCCTACTTGCCAGCTAGTCAAAAGCGACCAACAGAAACTAGCAGGATTATTACAACCACTAGACGTTCCAGGCTGGAAGTGGGAACATATTTCTATGGATTTCATTGATGGTTTGCCCGGAACCAGAAAAGGAAATGACAGTATTTGGGTGATCGTAGATCGCTTCACGAAGACCGCCCATTTCATACCTGTCAGATCAAACAGAACCGCTCAGAGTCTGGCGCAGATATACTTCAGGGAAATAGTTAGACTACATGGAGTGCCGCTCAGTATAGTCAGTGATAAAGATACAATATTTACTAGCAAATTCTGGGAAGCATTTCAAGTCGAACTGGGAACGAAGTTGAACTTGAGCACCGCCTATCATCCTCAGACAGACGGTCAGACTGAGAGGGTGAATCGTATTTTAGAAGACCTATTGCGGGCTTGTGTTATAGATTTCGGTGGATCATGGGAAGACCATCTGCATTTGGCTGAATTCTCGTATAACAACAGCTACCAGGCGAGCTTGACAATGTCGCCATTCGAAGCATTGTATAGTAGACCGTGCCGATCCCCTGCTTGTTGGGTCGAACCAGGAAATAGACTTGTGTTGGGTCCTGATATGATTCGAGAAGCTACCGACAAGGTCGATTTTATTAAGAAGCGATTACTCGCTGCTCAAAGCCGACAAAAGAGCTATGCCGATAGGAGAAGGAGAGATATATCCTTTGTTGTTGGCGACTATGTATATTTGAAAGTATCGCCGATGAGAGGAGTTATCTGGTTCGGTAAAACTGGAAAGTTGGCACCCAAATTCATTGGTCCGTTTCCTATTCTGGAACGGATCGGGTCTCTCGCTTATAGGGTCAAATTGCCTGACTGGTTGCCTGGAGTTCATGATGTATTTCATATATCTCAACTTCGAAAACATGTTCATGATCCAGACTTGATCGTGGAAGAAGCAGCTCAACAGGACATTGAAATTACCCCAGAATTAGCTGTGAGAAGAGAGCCGCTAAAGATTATCGGCAAAGAAACCAAAGAGATGAGGAACAAGAAGGTTCACTTAGTCAAAGTGCAATGGAGTGGGGATGCACGAGATTGTACTTGGGAAACTGAGGAGAGCATTCAGAAAGCTTATCCTAAATGCCGAGTAGATATCTCTGATTGACTCCGGTGCAAGGTACATTTACCCTACTTTGCATTACCATTTAATTCTCTACTCTGCTGTTATTTTCTTTCCATGGATGTGAACTTTTAAATTCTATGGTCTGAGTGATTTTAAAAAGAGAATAGAAGCTGATCAGTATATTTTTGAAAGGTTAAAACGATTTGATTGTTGGTTGTGTTGTGTGATTGTAGATTTATCAAACCACTTTCGACTTTGTTCCTTTTCGGGGACGAAAAGTTTTAAGTGGGGGAGATTGTAACGACCCAGAAAATCTGAACCAATTTAAAATTTTTAAATTGGCTAAAATAATGGATTTTAAATATTTAAAATAAATATTTTAAATAATGGCAATGAAAAGTGAGTATGAATCGACAATTGAAAACGAATATAATTAATTATAATTATAAACAAGGCTTGAAAAGGCGCTGCAGTTTCAAAAATTGAATTCAAACTTTGTCGGACTGTACCGAGTGCAAAACAAAACGGATTTTAGCAAAACCAAAAATATTTAAATCTGTTAGTGAATACCTTGCTAACGAATCTGAAAAATCGAATTTTCATAGGGGAAAGCAAAAGTTGTGGCCGAATGAATTTTCAGAACGATCGCTATGGAATTTATATAGCCCGTGAAATTGGCCATTTTGCATACGACCTCGGAATTCGACGAAACCACTTTTGTTGGATCCGGGATGGGAAGTTATTGCTAGGTTTCAAATTTTATAATTTTTGAAGCTAGTATGTGAGCGTGGCAAAGGAAAATGTGTTTTGGTCAATTACAGTTAAATTGGATCGACCAAAAATGGACCTTTTTGCAAACGGTCTCAGAATTCGACGAAACTAGTTTTGTTGGGACCGTATCGTCAAAACATAGCTAGATTTATTTTTCTAGAATTTTTCAAATCAGTTTGTGACCCTGGCAATTTGAAATGTTCGTTCAAATTAAATATTGAATGTTATATATTTTAATTTGAAGGAAAACTGATTGAAACAGTCGAATGGGCCTTCGAAACATATCCCATTGTGTTCGGAATGGGGGTAAAACGCTAGGGACGACAGTCGTTGGGTTTGAATTGGTGTTCGTCTGTATAAGGGGTATTTTAGATATTTTAGAAATTATAAAATAAAATAAAAAATTCCTATTGGCCCATAAAATTTTATCTCTCCCCGTTTTCTCTTTCTCCCTCAGCCGATATACGGCGGTGGCTCTTCCCTCCTTCTCTCCTAATTTTCTCCCTCCACAAGCCATAAAACGCATCGACCCTTTGGAGACTTTTGAAGGGCTCTCCATCCTCTTCAAATCCACACGAATCTCAGTATTTATCGAGGTGTATTTCGCTCGTTTCACCCTCCTGAATTCACGCCGCATTGCCGTCGATTACTCCTCCACCTTGCAAACGAGTTCGCCGTCGTCCTAGGGGTAGGTGCGGCCTTCGTAGTGCTTCGCCGTGGCAAGGTCCGATCGGCACCTTGTCTCTTTGTTTTGACGAAAGGAGGAACCCTAGTTTCGAACCAAAATGGTGAACGTCGGCTGTTGATTTCAAACGAGATAAGGTAGCGTTTTTTAACGCTATAAATTCACTTAATTACGTTTTTAAATTGTATGATGTTTGAAAAATCATATCTTTTTCGTTCGTTAACGAAATTGGATGAAACAGGAAACATCGTGACCGTGTGGACGCCTTCTACAATTTAGAAGAGACCGCGTATTTTTCTGAGCCTTCTGCTATTTTTGGTGGAGTGGAACCCAATGTGAGATTTCTGATTTAAAAACAATATGGAAAACGATGATGTATAAATTATATAGTCGATGTATGAGCTATATAAGCGTTGTACACCTCATGTATAAGCGTTTTATAAGTTGTACGTTCGATGTATAAGTTATATATGCGTTGTAAAAATTGTATATGTGTTGAAATAAAAGTGATTTGCTATATATATATATATATATATATATATATACACCCCTCGTCCACAAACCATGGACGATATTTATTGATTGTGATTGGTGTGAAAATTGATTGATAGCGAATGGTTGCTTGGGATTGTTTGTGATTGATACTGATTGATTGTGGTTGAAAAATACCCATTTGTGGTTGAGAAATATTTGGTTGAAACCACATAGGATTAGTTTGTGGAAATGAAATAAATATGTACATGCCGCCTGCGTGCGAACTAGATGCATGATCCCCATTGTCAAAAACCGCGAGGTTTTATGGTAGAGCGAGGAGCCGTACTAGGGACGGTCCCGGTTTTAACTACCTTGCCGTTATGCTGCCGAAATTTTGAATAATATTCGTGTGTTTGAATTATTTTCATTTGCTTAAACTATATTTATTCATTGAATAGAAAACCTTCATGTGTTGAATTGATATTCATTCGTTGATTAGAAATTCATGTGTTGAATGGTATTCGCGTTTTAAATATAAAAATCACATTTCTAACTATATATAGAAACTATAGAAAACCTTCATGTGTTGAATTGATATTCATTCGTTGATTAGAAATTCATGTGTTGAATGGTATTCGCGTTTTAAATATAAAAATCACATTTTTATCTATATATAGAAACTATAGAAAACCTTCATGCGTTGAATGGTATTCACGTTTTAAATATAAAAATCACATTTTTATCTATATATAGAAACTATAGAAAACCTTCATGTGTTGAATCGATATTCATTCGTTGATTAGAAAATGTGTTGAATGGTATTCGCGTTTTAAATATAAAAATCACCTTTTATCGACTATACGAACTGTGTAAAATAATCATGTTTTGAAAGAAATTGTTTTATAAGGAAAATCCTATTTTTATCACCTATATAAACTATATAAAATAACAGTGTTTTGAAATGAACTGTTTTACAATAAAAATAACATTTTTATTATATGCATGAATCGTTAAAATGTGAGGTGTTAAAAATAGCCACTCGTTCAAATAAATATATATGAATTGAAATACTCATTAATTAGCTAATGATATGATTTGTGCCTATACATGCAACATTAGAATGAATGGTGTTTTTTTAAAACCAAATGGAATCAAATATGAAGTTGAATAGAAAATGTTAAGTGATAAGAACTATATATATGTACATGCATATTTATTGAACAGGTTATAGCAAGTGGCTAGAGAAGAGGAATAAAATTTTGTGCCCGACAAATAGGTACACATTTACTGCTTTGTTTGGGTGACGATTTTATGAGCCTGTTGGCTAGCCGCTTGGCTTTTTCTTTTTCTTTTCGACATGAGACGCCCGTGTGGCTATTTGGGAATTTTCCCAGCCCTCCCGTACAAAGGAGGTTATGGCGAAATTTTCCAAAATTTTAAGGCGTTAGTGAAATATTTGAAGTGAAAACGATATTGAAATTGTTGAATAAACTATATTTATATAAATATATAAATATAAATATAATTAAAACGAAACGTGGCCGTGCAGTTCGCATTTTGAAACCGCGATTCCAAACAACTAGTACGGGAAATCCGACCATTGGATTTTCCCGAAACCGCAACCGTCGGGTTCGCCTTGGAAATATCTTTCCAACGGCACCAACCTTGTAAAAATCCAACGGTTGGATTGTCTGGAATGTTTAATTCAAATCTGAAGAAAAATAGCTCTAGAATCGATTATATATATATATATATATATATATATATATATATATATAATTATATTTAATCGAATAACGACGCTGCAGTTCGTATTTTGAAATCGAAACTTCAAACGATTGTACCGGGAGATCCGACCGTCGGATTTTCCCGAAATTGGAATCGTTGGATTCGTTTTGAAAAGACCTTTCTAATGATGTAAATTGTGTGAAGATCCAACGGTTTGATTTCCATATATGTGTAAATCAAATCTGAAGAAAAACAGCGCCACAGCCGAGTTATGGCCCGAAGCGTTGTTTTGAATAAATAGGCTATTTTAAAATAAATAAAAATAGCGATGAATCATTATAATATGTCATAAACAATATGGAATGAAAATAAACTGAATTTGCTCGATTTATGTTGTATTTGATGGTTGAATGTGTTTGGTGTGAAAATTACATTAAAGAACAAAATTGGTGTCGTCGAATGATTTAACCATTGAAATAAATTGATTTGAGATTCTAAATATACGTGAATTATTTGAAAAGGCCGAGTTAATTCTGATTTCGAATAATTGACCGATGATTGAAATTCGAAGATGAAGACGATGGTCGAAGACTGGAGATCTTCACCTCGTTTGGATGGTAACCGAGGTCCTGATTGAGAGGCATCCCGAAATATGGATAATGAGTGGTGATCGTCCAGACGTACGTGGTGATCGATGGGTTTGCGAGGTATTAAGTGCCTCTGGTTTCGTTCAGACCCAGAACGGACTTGCAAATGGACTGTGTGTCTGACATTGGATTTTATTCTGTGTTGATTGATCTCTATTAAATATACATCTGTTTGGCGGTGGAGAATTTATTCTTTTGCTTAACGCCCTTCTCTGAGACGCACGAGCTCAGAGGTTGTATATCGATGGACATCAGTCGCATGGCATGAATTGCCTGTGTGGCATGCTAAGATGTAGAGATCAGGGCTTCTGTTGAAAAGAAAAGTCTTGTGGTGATGATCAAAGCACCGCTGGTGTGGCGTAGCTTTGTGTATAACGTAAAATCGCGAGCCTCACACCCCGATATGAACCAGAAACGGGAGGAAGGACCTCAGGGAGGGCATGCGTTACTTTCGAGCTAGGGTGGTGTCAGTGACCTACCAGCCCTGACATTTATATACTTTACACCTATGTGGTTGTTGCTGTTGCGAGGCGCCTCGGTTTGATCGGACGATCCGGGTCCGATGGAGTCATTCGTTGGCTCATTTGCGCCCCAAAGGGCGGGGAAACGTATTGCTCAGGCATTTTAATCCACATCGGTGGACCGGCCCTATCGCTCCTAGGGTCACTCGAGCTCTGATCCTGAGACATGGTAGGCTAGATTGTCTCGAATTCGGTAAGGACTATCTTTTTCCTTGGTTCATGATGGAAATCCAATTTCCAAATACGACATCATGCGGATTTGATTGTATATATATATGGCGACATGATATATGGTACCCATGCCATCTATGATTGATAGTTATGATTCAAATTGTTTTTGAAACATATGAACACTAGCAATAATATCAGATGCCTTTGTTTTATTCGTATTAAGCATATTTTGGTCGTTATAAGGTAAAAACTCTATCCTTCGATTTGCGTTGCATTGTGTGATGGGAACTGAGTCTTATAATGGCTTCATTTTTATAAAAAAGCATAGTGACATTTAAAAGAAAGATTTGTTTTAAAGCACTGGCAATCAAATGGAGTAAACCCGTTCCACGAAAGTGGCGTGGTCCTGTGATTGGCCATATTATATATGTGTTGAGTAGATTTCTCATACCAGTCCCATGACTGACTCGTAGTTTGTTTCACTTTCAAACTCGGGTGCCCCTTTTCTATACGGGCAGCCTTGTATTCAGATTTAGCTGGTTCTCTCTGGATAGCTAGAGCGGAAGATGGATTCTATCATTTATATCTTTTTTTATGCTGTTCAGCTCCTATTGTACATATTTTGTTTGTTTTCCGCTGTAGACATTTATGTATAGCTGAACTGTATTTGTACTAAGTATGATCCTGTATACTGTGTAACTCTGATGATTACTTTTATCCAGTATATTCTACTGTTCATTATCTGGTGTATTTATTTAATTTTGTTCTGCAATTACCTGTTTCTATGTTATATTCCAAAGATAACCCTTGTTTCCGTCTGAACGAGATTTTGGGTCATCTCAACGATGGCTAGTTGGATCATACCCAAGAAGAGTATATTTCTCACCGATCTAGAGAAAATTCATTATTTGTTCTTCTTTCGGTTCTGCATCTTACGGATTACAGTTGAATGGCCAAAAACTGTGGGTGACAATATATTTTCTACCCTTAAGCTAATTGAGTGGGCGATCATGTGTGGACGGGTTGCAAGACGTTCTTGCTGAACCCCAGTGTATCCCTGCTAGAGTACACTGATCGGAAGGTGGTCTAATACCTTGTCATAGTTGGAATCCAATCTCCAATAAGCGCCCTGCGGTTTTTGATTTTATACTATGTATATAGAGCGTGAGATGCAAGTGTTCTTCTATTTGACTATTTACTTAATTAAAAATTATTATAATATCACCAGATTTCATATCAAAAATGTTTTGGATTACGGTAAGGTAAAAACCACTCTTGTTTGTGTGTGGGCTGGTCATACTATTATCCTTTTCTTTCAAAGGATTTTCAAAGTTAAACAATATGGTTGGAGTTTACTCACACCAGTCCCATGACTGACCCAGAGTTTATTTTGTTTGTCTTTGCTAAACTCTTGGGGGCCCAAATTTGTACGGATAGTCAAGTGTTTTTGGATTTTATAGATACACTTGGAGGAGCTTGAAGCAGGAAGCTTCATTATTAGTTATTTAGAGTTATTTCCGCTGTTAAATATATATGTTGACATCTGATAATGGTATGTATATATGATACAAAATTTGTATTTCAAAAGTTATGTTATATAATATATTTTATTCGTTCTGCTGTGAGATTCTATTTTGTTACTTATGTTCTATCTTCTATTTATTTCTTTTTCTTTAACCCTAATGACTCGTATTTTTGTATTATTTGAGTTGGATTAGTCAGCTCAGATACTACGGATTTTTGGGCCATCACAATTAGTATCAGAGCTTAGGTTAAGCAAACACCTAGGCTTTGGTGGGGGTTTACTCATTAGAGATAGGGTCAGTAGTACCTTAGAATGAGTTGAGTGTATATATATGAGAGAGTGTATTTGTAAGTTAATATAAAAATTGTTTTATATTTTGTTGATTGGTTTGTTGAGTTGTTTATGAATTCTAGTCAGTACAGAATGTACAACTGTAACGATAGGTGTTTCTAAACACTTTAGCAAAGTAATTCGACACAGTGTGTTTTAAAAAGCTGGGTAAATGTTTTTTTACCCAAACTATATGTTTATATAAAAGAATAATTTTTCGAAATTATCATAATATATGGATGTGTTGGTTAAGATTATAATCAAATAAATTAAAATGGTTATATATAACCAAATAGATCTTATATCTACAAATGAGATGAATTAAAATTGGATTGAAACCAAAATTGGAATTTAAATCCCGGAAAGTTGGAAAATATTTTTCCAAATTATAATAAAATAATATAGCTTTTTTTGGAAGGATTTTGAACAAAAGTCATTTTGAATGGATTTTTAAAAGTAATAAAGCACTGAACACACTTCATTAATTGGAAAATGATTCTGATGATGACTGCAGCATCATCAATGTTCATTTTCGAGTTTCTAATTGGCGGATTGCTACCTTAGAAAAGTTTCTGATGGAAATTGGTTAAAAGAAAACAAGTTGTTTTAGGAATTTCAAATGTTTTAAATGGGAATAATATATGTACATATACTATATGATTTCAAAAAGAAATTTGAAATTAAAACTGGGTATTTGAATTTTGATATCAAAGTTTAACTTAAGCAAGTTAAATGGAATGAAGTAAATAAATTGATTGAATTCAACTTGAATGAATATGAAAAGCTAAGTTATAACAAAGTGGGTTACAACCCGTAATTTTAAAAACATGACATAAGGGATAATTAAAGAATACTTAATTTTTATAAGAAGAATTAAGGGAAATGGGTTGCGCCATTGTGTTCGTCTCGAAATTCTTCTTGGAATAGAGGACGAGTTCACGTTAATCGGATATCATATGAAGAAGTTATGAAGCTTGGAAGATTTCAGTTTAAGCAGAATCTAAATTAAAATAATAATTAAAAATAAAAAACGAATTCAAAAATCAAAATCAGTCAAATCTGGGTGAGCGGGAAATCTCCCGTTATAAGGTGTCGACCCCCCTAGGGGAGTCGACATAGGTGTCGACTCCCCTATAGGGGTATCTACCCCCCTATAGGGGTATCGACCCCCATCTTCCCAGATCGAGCAGACGAGTTTTGGTGGTCTAGGGTTGATGTGTCCTTCTGGGATTGGTTGGTTGACGTATTTTTCTGGTTTGGATGGTTCAGATGGATCCTAATCTAATCTAAGGGTCCTAATTCACCTAGAGCATCTATAAAGTACCCCTAAACCTAACCCTAATCTCATTGTTATTCATCCATGGCGCCTCCATGCTGCTTTAGTCTAAATTAACCTAGCTTTTCTTCTCCAGCCAAAATCAAAATAGAGATTTATAGATAGTTCTTCTTCAACAATCGAATTAGAAGATCAGATCGACATCAATCAAGTAGAGATTATTCAAGATCCGAATTGCTACAACAACGACTCATTTTCTAAGAATCCTATCGCTGTGAGTCAATGTCATTTTCACATGTAATTAAATTGAAAAGTAATTGTGATAGGATTGTAAATTGGATCTAATATATATGCCTATGTGTGAGATGAATCTTATCAAGTGGGTAAATCATTATCTTTTAGATTCATACTCATAAATCTGCCATATGCCTTTCTGATCCAGTTTATCGTTATATGTCTGTTTATGTTTCATATGCTTGTTCTTATGTTTACGCCAATTTTGATGTTGATTCTCTTCTCCTCTTCTTTTCCTTTTTTATGAGATTAGGCTAACTTCGAGCCTAACATATTGCGTTGAGATTTGCATACAAATAACGTTTGAACGATTGGGAAAAATTAAGGGAAATATGTAACAAAATGTGATTTTTGGCATAAATCAATTTTTGCATAATTGTGTATAAATTATATACATGAGATTTGGCATAAGTTGGATTGAGCATAATAGGATATAGTTTGTATACAGGAGGTTTGACATAAATTGAATGCAAATTAATTTGGGCATAATTTGGCATAACGTGTATACATAAGATTATAGGCCTTATTTGGGTTAAAATTATAAACATAATTTAGACTGGAAATTATGGGTAATTGGAATATATTTTAATCAAAGATTTTAAAACTGGGACTTGAATCATGAAAGTGATAATGAGTGCCTAAGACACGAGGTTAAACTTGGTTTGCAGTAGAAATCTGCCCGGAACCGCCCGGCATATCCAGCAACCGCAAATGGAAGTCTAATGTGAGAGGTCAAAGGCAGAAATTAGATGCGTAATAATGTAAAGACACGAGGTTAGATTCGGTTTGCGGTATAAGCCTGGCCGAAACCGCCCGGCATATCCAGCAACTGCAAAAAGGCAATCTAATGTGAGGGGTTTTGCAAGATCACATTTATAATGAATTAATAAACGCTTAACTAAGATAAGACATGTGATTAGACATGGGGATGATAAAGGTTAAGTGGGTGACATGAGTAGCATGTGAAACATAATTGAAGCACTTAACCAAGATGAGACATGTGATTAGACATGGGGATAAAGAGGGGTTAAGTGGGAATTCCTAGTGGGAACCAAGCTTAGGATGGAAGCTTATGTCAAGTGTGGGGACCCTTTTCAACCAGTAACCCATTTAGTATATGTGTGAGCTCGAACTTGGTCGAGGATGGGACACGCTTACTGGGTTTAATTGTAAGAGGTCAATAAAGAGTTAGCGATGGCAGTGCAAGTCCAACGGAGTCATGTGCGTGCGTGGGTCCGGGCTGGTAGGTAAGATGCTATTGCATCGTGTAGGTATAAGTTGTGCATCTTAGTAGTATCAGGGAGCCACTTTAGGGAGTGATACACGCTACTGTGGGACCAGCACGGGTATCTACGAGTTAGGGAGCCGATCAAATGGGGAGGGTTGTGGGTACAACTAGTGGAGATAGGAGCATGCGGCACCTATGATAGCAGCTAGGAGTACACGAAACTACCATCATCATCATCATCATTATTATTATTACTATTATTATGTTTGGTAAGAGAGATCAACTTTTCAGTATGGGACTAGTATTGGTGCGGTGTAGGAATTATCTTATAGTGACTAAAAGCGCAATCAATGTTATATCTTGTTCATCTTGTTTACCTTGTCATATTTGCTTATGTTACAGTCATCTCTTATATATAGTTTATGTTCTTATCCTGTTACTTTACTGATTATATTGTTAAAGTCACTAGACTCGCCAGACTTATGTCTGATCCCTTTTTGTTTCGCCTCTTTTCTTCCCCCCCCCCCCCCAAGGTCCTCAGGGTGGGAAAGGTGAAGCTTGACTTGAATTCCTTTCTTCTTGAAGTGCTTGGAAGTGTTGAAAGTAATGCTCAACTTTATCTCTTTATCATTATGGCTATTTGGTGTGGGATTATGGTTTTACTTTTATGTACTCTTATAATAATTTTGTACACGATGGATATTTGTGTACTTGGCTTTAGCATGTGGTTTTGATGTTGTAACCAAACATGTATTGCTTTTCCGCTGCAATGAATAAATTTTGAATTTTCCTAAGTACCATTTTATAAATTTGTCTTGTGATATTCCATTCTATACTCTTATAATACTCCATGAAAGTTAATGCATTCCCTTAGTGAGTGACATTAATGGGCGTGGGGTGTTACACGTGGTATCAAAGCCGAAGGTTACCAGAACAGATAAAAGAATTTGAAAACCGTTTTCAAAAGCTTTTTTTAAGTATTCTTCAAAAACATGTTTTAAAAAGGTATTTCCAAAAGAAAAGTTTATTATGAAAAACATAATCCCCAAACGCCATATATCTATCTTTCGGTTCTCTGTTTTGAATCTCTTCCATTTTCCTTTCAGCATGTCTGGGTAATTCGTTATACCCGAGGGCGTACATATACCAGGTTGGTTCAGAAGGTATCTAGAGGCTAGGGCTACTTCCGTAGGCCCAGTAGACGTTCCTCCTCCCCCAGCAGCAGTCGCTCCTCCTCCTCCTCCCATTGTAGACGCTTTTTCTAAGATATGCAAAGACTTCTGTGCGTTGGGCGGAAAACTGTTTCATGGGACTAAGACATTTGTTGAGGCTCGGAATTGGCTCAAGGAAGTGAAGGATTTGTTTGGTATCTTTGAGATAGACGATGGAAGGAAGGTTCAGCTAGATGCTTGGTTGATGAAGGACGAAGCCTCATTTTGGTAGGAGGTAACTAATGGAGGACGTGCAGTGGAGACGTGGATTGACTTTAGACGAAGGTTCGAGTTGAAATTTCTTTCACAAGTGGAAGAGAGTTTATACATGAAGAGGTTCTTGTCTTTGAAACAAGGGAATTTGTCTGTGAAGGAGTACGTTAACAAGTTTAATCAGTTAGCAAGATTTGGTTTGGAATTAGTTAATACACCACATAAGAAGGCTTTGAGATTTTCCAAGGGTTTGAATGAACCATTACACAGGTCAGCAATGTCCCACATTCCTATGGGAGCTACTTTCGAGAAACTTGTTGACATGACGTTGATGAATGAAGAGGAGAAAGGCGCTAATGTAGATAAGGCACAGGATAAGAAAGGGGATCCAAAGAAAGCACAACAACAACAAAAGAAAGGTGGTAAGGATAACCAGGGCCAAGGGAAGAAGACGTGTTTTAATTGTGGAACACCGGGCCACTTAAGAAAGGACTGTAGGAAGAAGAAGACGGGTTTCTTCCAATATGGTGAGGCAGGACATATGATTAAAGACTGCCTAAGGAGGCAAGGACAAGGGCAAGGACGGAGGACAGGATCTACTTCTAGAGGGCGGGTTCATGCTCTTATGGCGCCTAGATAAGAGGGAGGTAGAAACATTTCTGTTGATAGTTTGATTTTCCTTTTCGATCATCCTGTATGTACTTTGTTTGATTCTGGCACTTCGCATTCATTTATATCTGCTTCGTTAGTTGAAACACTGCACCTAAATGTTAGTCTAGTTATGGATCTCATAGTTATCTCAAATCCTACTGGGGGTATGGCTCATCTTTTTATGTTATATCGGGATTTGAAAATATATGTGTATGGCGTTAAGTTCGAATGCAACGCTTATGTGCTTGGCTTCACGGGATATGGGTTGATTCTAGGAATGAATTGGTTAGCCAGGTATGGCGCCATTCTTGACTGTGAAAAGAGAGTCGTTAGATTGTTGACTAGTTTAGGTAATACTCTCGATATCTCATGCGATCCTAAGGGTTCTGTTATGCTTAGCTACCTAGAATCTCTTGACACATCTATTGATGATTTGCAATCTGTTCGAGTAGTTCGTGAGTACGCAAATGTCTTTGAAGAGGTTAGGGGCTTACCTCCAAAACCCGAGACAGATTTTCAAATATATTTGGTGGACAATGCAAAGCCAGTTGCATTGCCTGTGCGCCACATGGCTCCAAGAGAAAGGAGGGAGCTTAGTAAACAAATGAAAGAGTTGCTTGAGAAAGGGTTCATAAGAAGAAGTATCTCGGAATGGGGTGATCCTATTGTTTTTGCCATGAAGGTTGATGGTTCGCTTAGATTGTGCGTGGACTATTGGGAGCTGAATAAGCTCACGAAGAAGAACATACACCCATTGCCGAGGATAGATGATTTGTTCGATCAGTTGGTAGGTGCTTTGGTTTTCTCGTAGTTGGACTTAGCTACAGGATTTCATTAGTTAGGGTAGCTGAGGATAGTATAGATAAGACTGCTTTTAGGACCCTCGGCCGTTTCTTTGAATGGCTCGTCATGCCTTTTGGTTTGACAAATGCACCCGAATATTTCGTTGACTTGATGAGTAGGGTGTTTTGGGAGTTTCTAAACAAGTTCGTGGTAGTCTTTGTGGATGATATCTTGATATTCTCTAGAAGCGAGGAAGAGCATGCCCTGCATCTTAGGGACGTCTTAGAGACCCTTCGAGCACATCAACTCAAACCTAAGTTCTCAAATGTCATTTTTTGAGAAAGGAAGTAAGGTTCTTAGGGCACGTGGTCTCCAAGGAAGGGATAGCTGTGGATCCCGCAAAGGTGGTAGAAATCCAAGATTGGAAGATTCCTAAGAATGCAACAGAAGTAAGAAGTTTTCTTGGTTTGGCGGGCTATTACAGAAAGTTCATCAAGGACTTTGCTAAGATATCAGCGCCACTTACACGGTTGACGAAAAAGAATTTGACCTTTTCTTGGGATGTTGACTGTGGCGATGCTTTCCAATGTTTAAAGAGGGCATTGACGACAGATCCAGTTTTAGTTTTGCCTGATGGGAGTAAGCAGTTCACAGTGTATACCGATGCTTGCAGAAAAGGGCTTGGCGTAGTTTTGATGCAAGAGGGAAGGGTGATATGCTATGGTGGATAGCAGCAAAAAGCCCATGAGAAGAATTAACCTACCCACGACTTAGAGTTAGCTGCCATAGTTTTTGCGCTTAAGTTTTGGCGTCACTATTTGCTTGGTGAGAGGTTTGATTTGTATACAGACCATAAGTCACTAAAGTACTTGTTCTCCAAAAAAGAATTAAACTTAAGGCAACAAAGGTGGATGGAGTTCTTAACATCCTACGATTTTGAAATTGCATATACCCCTGGCAAGGGTAACGTTGTAGCTGACGCCTTGAGTAGAAAGAAATTGACTTTGAGTCCTTTGTTTGTCGAGCGACAGAGTTTAGAGTATATCTCTACCTTTAACTTTAGACCCTCCATTGATTTTGTACCCGATTTGTTCGCATCGTTAGAGGTACAACCTACACTTTTGGGACAGATAGGTGCGGCACAGCAAGATGACCCACAGTTGATAGAGATAGTAAACAAGCTCATAAGAGGGGAGTCTTCGAGCCATCTTAGCAGGAATACTATCGATGACAAAAGTTGGTTGCGTAGGGATGGGAGACTTTGCGTAACTTGAGATGAGAGTTTGAGAAAGACAATCCTTAAAGAGGCACATCGTTCTAAGATGACCATACATCCCGGTGGTGACAAGATGTATAGGGACATGAAGCGAGTTTTCTTTTGGGTCGGAATGAAGAAGGATGCGGCTGAGTTCGTTTTTAGATGCTTAGTGTGCCAACAAGTCAAGGCTGAGCAAAAGAAGCCTGGTGGTTTGCTTCATCCTTTAGAGGTTCCATAGTGGAAATGGGAAAGTGTATCTATGGATTTTGCTGACGGGTTGCCGAGGTCAAGGAAAGGTAATACGGGGATTTGGGTAGTAGTGGATAGACTTAACAAGAGCGCCCATTTCATTCTCGTCAAGAGTAAAAGAACAGCGACATGGTTAGCATCTATTTATCTCCAAGAGATAGTTCGTCTAAACGGCATACATTCTAGTATCATAAGCGATCGAGATCCTATTTTCACTAGTGAGTTTTGGAAGAGCTTACAAGAGGCGGTAGGAACGTAATTGTGTTTGAGTACCACTTATCACCCTTAGACGGAAGGCCAAACAAAAAGAGTGAATCGGATTCTAGAAGATCTTTTGAGGTTATGCATCTTGGACTTTGGAGGGACATAGGAGGAACATCTTCCATTAGTAGAGTTCGCCTACAACAACAGCTATCAGACTAGTATTGTCATGGCACCTTTTGAGGCTCTATAAGGACGACCTTACCGATCACTGACTTGTTAGTGGGAATCGATGGATAAGATTTATCTTGGGCCCGAGATGATTAGGGAAACTTCAGAGAAGATAGACTTGATTCAAAGACGCATGAAGCTGGCACAGGACCGACAAGAGTCATATGCTGATAAGGGAAGGACCGATCTTGATTTCAGTCTTGGAGACATGGTCTTTATTAAAGTACCACCGTTGAGGAATGTAGTTCGTTTTGGGTCTGTAGGGAAATTGGCACCAAGGTTCGTAGGGTCATTCCCATTGTAGAGCGAATTGGACAGATGGCCTACAGAGTAAAGTTGCCTGAGAAGCTTAGTGGTCTCCATGATGTATTTCACGTGTCGCATTTGAGGAAGTGTTTACATGATACTGCGGAAGTAATAGAGCCGAGCATGCTTAGAGAAGTGGATGTACAGCGAGACGCCACGATTAAACGAGTTCCTACATGCATCCTTGGATCAGAGGTCAAGAAATTACGCAACCGAGAGGTTATGTTGGTTAAACTCCAATGGGGAGATGATCGAGGAGATGCGACTTGGGAGACTGAAGACAAGATACACGCGTCGTACCCTTTCCTTTTTGAGGGTATGTTCTTAACTTCTCCTTTATCTACTGCTTACTTGTTCTACCATTTAGTGTATCCTCTCGATTATATCTTCGACCCTTAGGTAGGAAATCCAATGGTTGTAAACATGTGTTTGAGAAATGTTATGTTTGGTGGATGCAAGTGGAAGTCAGTGTTTGCTAGTGGTTGCCCATGGATGCATTTATACACACATTAGGCACTAGATCGGCTCAATCACTTTCATATTACATATGGATGAGTGTGCATATTTAAGTTAATGGATGTATGTTGAATGTGTATCATATGGATGCTGCATTTGAACGAATGGTTATGCGATCATATAGAAATGATATGTATCATTAGGATTATTTCGCATACATATTGGACGCATGGCCCTATCACGATTTGCATTAAGGAGGTCAACTGAATCAGTAGACAACCTGATCTTTGCATTAGATAAGGGACATATACACACACTTTTGCATATGTTCATATAAGATTAGAAATCTTTTAAGGACAATGGATGCTTATGGATTATTGATGAGTAGATGTATGAATTGGATGGTAGGATACATTCTTCATAACTTGATGATTTCGGGGATGAAATCCTTTAAGGAGGGGAGAATGTAACACCCTGTAATTTTAAAAACATGACATAAGGGATAAGTAAAGAATACTTAATATTTATAAGAAGAATTAAGGGAAATGGGTTGCGCCATTGCGTTCGTCTCGGAATTCTGCTTGGAATAAAGTCCGAGTTTGCGTTAATCGGATATCATATGAAGAAGTTATGAAGTTTGGAAGATTTTAGTTTAAGGAGAATTTAAATTAAAATAATAATTAAAAATCAAAAACGAATTCAAAAATCAAAATCGGCCAAACTGGGTGAGCGGGAAATCTCTCGCTCTAGGGTTTCGACCCCCCTAGGGGATTCGACATAGGTGTCGACCCCCTATAGGGTTGTCGACACGGTTGTCGACCCCCCTATAGGGGTGTCGACCTCCATCTGCCCAGATCTGGCAGACGAGTTTTGGTGGTCTAGGGATGATGTGTCCTTCTGGGATTGGCTGGATGACGTATTTTTCTGTTTTGGATGGTTCAGATGATTCTAATCTAATCTAAGGGACCTAATTCACCTAGAGCTTCAATAAAATACCCCTTAACCTAACCCTAATCTCATTGTTATTCATCCATGGTGCCTCCATGCTGCTTTAGTCTAAATTACCCTGGCCTTTCTTCTCCAACCAAAATCAAAGTAGAGATTTAGAGATAGTTCTTCTTCAACAATCAAATTAGAAGATTAGATCTACATCAACAAAGTAGAGATTATTCAAGATCCGAATTGCTACAACAACGCCTAATTTTCTATGAATACTAGTGCTGTGAGTCTATGTCACTTTCACATATAGTTAAATTAAAAATGATAGGATTGTAAATTTGATCTAGTGTATATGCCTGTGATTGAGATGAATCTTATCAAGTTGGTAAATCATTATCTTTTAGATTCATACCCTTAAATCTGCCATATGCCTTTCTGATCCAGTTTATCGTTATATGCCTGTTCTTATGTTTACGCCAATTTTGATGTTGATTATCTTCTCCTCTTCTTTTCCTTTTTTTATGAGATTAGGATAACTTCAAGCTAACATATTGCATTGAGATTTGCGTACAATAACGTTTGAACAGTTGGGAAAAGTTTGGGGGAAAATGTAACAAATGAGATTTTTGGCATAAATCAATTTGGGCATAATTGTGTATAAATTATATATATGAGATTTGGCATAAGTTGGATTGGATATAATTTGTATTCAGGAGGTTTGACATAAATTGATTGCAAATTAATTTGGGCATAATTTGGCATAACATGTATACATAAGATCATAGGCTTAATGTAACAACCCTCCTCCGCTAGGGTCACTCACAAAGGGAATGCACTAGTTTTGGAGGAGCGATATCGAGGTAAACAAAGACAGAAATATTACAAGATAGAACATAAATAAAATAGCGGAAGAATCAAAAGATAAATTGTTCTACTTTCAAAATAGCCAAAGCCTTTTATAATCAAAGTAACAATAGCCAAAGTCATTATTTTCCATTACAACAAATTCTGTCTTGCATAAACAAAGAAGCATAAACTTAAAACAACGAAAGTAGCTTAATTCCCCAAAGGTAGCCGAAATGCAGCCATAGCATACCTCGAGATCAAACCGTACATGAGCTAAACCAAAAGCCAGTGAAATCTAAGCTAAGTGCTAGAGTTTCCTCCCTGAGAACCTGGGGGGGGGGGGGGGGATGGAAGAAAATGAGGCGAAAGAAAACGGGTCAGTCATAAAGACTGGTAAGTCCAAGTGACTTTCAGCATAAAAATAGGTTAAGGTAACACGACATGTATAAACTGAAGGTAAACATAAGGATGCTGTCACGATGGGCAAGATAGACTAAGATAACATGATAATTCAATTATAGGTCAAGCATCGCATGTTCAAGGTTCGCTCTACCAACTGTACTATTAACCCAAACCCATGTCTTATATTAATCGTGAAATGATCCCTTAGCCCAATATCATGAAATGACCCATTACTAGGTCCAACGGAACGATCTACTAATCGATCGGCTCCATACAAGTTCTAGCTCGTTGTATGTGTGTATCATATGGCCTTATCACGAATGTAGTCACCTGTGCTAGGTCCACCATAGGGTGTATCAAGCCCTAGGGTGCCAACCACCGACAGGAATCAAGAATGCACAGATAAACCTACTGATGCCCAATGCCTGCTTTTTCAAATCCGGACATCGTGCACGACCATAGCCCGCCTGAACCTACACTTGCGCACCAACACAACCGTCATTCCTGTCGCTTACAATCAGCCCAGTAATCGTGCCCCACCCTGCCTAGTTCTAGGGTATCGTGATACATCTAGTGGGTTACTGCTGAAATGGACCGCGCAACTAGAGTTTCCGTCCAGCAGGTTAAGTGTTGTCATTTAAATTCGAGACTTAACCCCTTATCAGTCTAGCATGTCAAATTGGCTAAGTGTTGTCATTTAAGTTCGTGACATAGCCCTACAATTCACGTGTCAAGTTTGTTAGGTGTTATCGTTCAACTTCATGACCTAACCCTACCAATCATGTTTCAAGTTGGTTAAGTGTTGTCTTTCATGTTCATGACTTAACCCTATCAAGTGGCATTAATTCATTATGCACCCCAACCTCTCACATCAGACCTGTTGTTGTGGTCACTGGATTTGCCGGGTGGTTCTGGGCAGATTTACACCATAACTCAGTCTGACCTGGGGTTTCAAGCGCGATATGACCAACTATCCACATTGGATACTATTGTTTGCAGTCACTGGACTTGCCGAGTGGTTCCGGGCAGAATTACACTGCAAACTCAACCCAACCTCGATTTGGCCATTTTCAAGTTCATTTAGTGTCATGTCCATGTTCTAATTTCATATCAAGTTCGTGTCAAGTTTTCAAGGCATGTTCCATGTCCACGTCCAGATTCAAGTTATAGCAATATACATGTTTCAAGCTTTTCCTATTATCAAGTTCATAATTCATGTTCATAACCAATTCATGTTTTGCCTAATCTACCCAAATCGTATTCCCATCGCACGTAAACATGAATTGATCTATACTACAAGTAAATCCAAATCCCGAAATAAAGGGAATAACATCAAAACTATGATTGGCAAAAGTGACGTGTATAAAGCGATAAAAGGGATTACAAGACTAGCATGATATAACTTGAGATAATTGGTTACAACATCACTGGCATATATAAATTAATAGGATTTCAAATCTAGCAAAATAAGGCGATAGTCATGATAGAAATTGACATAAAAGAATAGGCATGAAAAAGCAAGTCAAATACAAGGATAATGGATCCAATGGTTTTGGTGTACATATTAGCGAATAAACTAGGCAAGTCACACCCTAGGTATGAGATCCAACAAAATGCCAATTCGGTGTACAACATGGTTTTCAACTATAGTGTTATGGGCATGAACAATCAACTATAATAGTCAATTAACCACAATAGTCATAGTCATAGTGAATCATAAGCGATTAATCACAATAGTCATGGATAATTATCCAAAATAGTTCTAGGCAACTACCCTAAATAGTCATAGGCAATTAACTGTAATAGTTTCAAAGTCATGGTCATAGACAATAGTCTTATGTTCATAATCATAGCCAATGAGTCATAGGTGATTAGCCACAATTGTCCTTGTCATAGTCATAGGTAATAGTCTTATGTTCACAGTCATAGGCATAGCATAGTCATATGTTCACAGTCATCGTCCTTGGCCATTAACAATAGTTTCAATGTCATAGGCATGATAATGTTTGATTTACAATGTGAATAGGCCCAAACTGATTTCAAAGCAATATTCCCAAAAAGTCAAGATCCAAGATGAACAAGAATATATACGAATCATACATAGATCCAATTCCAATTTATAACATGTCCATATTAAGTTTATAGTTTTTATCTAAAAGTATCTTGAGCTTACAGATCGTGGTCTAAGAAATTGAGATGCAGAAGTTGAATCTATAAACTAGTCGTCGAATTGCTGAATTGTTGAATCTTGATTTGATTGTAGAAGAAAATCCCCAAATATGCAATTCCCAGCCGTAATCTTCAAGAAATAGTCTTCGCGTTTAATTTAATTTATCTTAATTTAATTTAGAGGAAGAGGAAGAAGACATGTCCATCAAGAATTTGTGCAGCATAAGGTTAGAGAAGAATGGTGTAAAGAGAATGAGGCTAGGAGGCTGTTTATATAGGACTAGGCAGACGAATGTAGGAAGAAAACGAGATCAGATACATCAGAATGCATCAAGTTCAGAAAATGGGTTCGGGAGGCAGGTCGACCCCCAGGTCGACACTATGGTCGACCTGGTCCTTGGGAGGTCGACACTATGGTCGACCCGAGGTCGACCTGGTCTATGGGCGGGAATTTTCCCGCCCAGCCTGTTCTGGGGTTTGAATTCGAATTTCGAGTTCGAATTTCGAGCTGTTTTTTATTCTAAAAATTCCTGAAACTTCGGAGCGTCATATCTCCCTCATACGGACTCCGATTCTCGCAAAATCGGACTCGTTTCCAAGCAAAATTTCGAGACGAACGCAATGGCCAACCCGTTTGCCCTGATTCTTAATTTAAAATTTAATTCGGCCTTGATTTATGGTTTTAACATGTTATTAAAATTCGGGCTGTTACATTCTCCCCTCCTTAAAGGATTTCGTCCCCGAAATCTTTAAGTTAAGAAGAATGCATCCTATCATCCAATCAACCATCTACTCAACCATCAATCACAAGCAACCATTGTCCTTAAAAGATTTCTAATGTTGTATGAACATATGCAGACAGTGTGTGTATATGTTCCTTATCTAATGCAATTGATCAGGCCTGATTGATCTTCTTAATGCAAAATATGTTTAGTTCCATGAATCCAACATGTATGCAAATAGTTCTAGTCACATAAACACTATATGTGTGCACAAACATCCATCCATATGCAACATACACATGATAACACATTCAATTTCATCCATAAACAAGTATAAACACTCATGTATATGCAATATGAAAATGTGTCTGAGCCGATCTAGTGCCTAATGTGTTTTATGCAACCACGAGCAACCACTTGCGACCACTTGCAACCATTAGCAAACATCAACCATAACATGTTTCAATCACATGTTTACATCCATAGGGTTCTACCTAAGGCTCTCCAGATAGGATTGAAAATAGGACCGGGAGGATATACTTAAAAGATAGCACGCAAGTAAGCTCTACAGGAAAAGAGGGATCAAGGATATACTCTAAAAAAAGAGATATGATGCGTGTATCTAGTCTTCAATCTTCTAAGTCATATTTCCTTGAGCTTAACTCCATTGTGCTTTGACCGTCTTTAACTTCACAATTTCGTAGCTCTTTAATTCCTATTCCCAAAATATGAGTTGGAACTCATTTCACTGTCGCCTCTCATTCCACTTTCACTTATTCTTTTTCTAGTATACTCGGCTCAAACATAATTGCGCACTCATGGTTTCATGCAAGATCTCCAGGATTCACTAGTGAATCCTGGATCTCGTTTATTTATTATAAGGTATTCCACGCAGAAGAACTATCTCTTGAAAACAAACAAATGCCAACCATGTTGCCAAATGTACTTACTAAGGTGATTTTCTATACTCAAGAATGGCACCATTACTGGATAACCACTCCATCCCTAGGATCAACCCATAGCCCAAAAAAAAAACATAAGCATTACTTCTAAACTCAACACTTAGCATAGACATTCTCAAATCCAAACAAGTCATGAATAAATGAGCCGATTCCCCAACAAGATTTGAGACAAAGATGGGATCCTCTACTATGCTAGTACTAGGTGCAGAGACTCAACTATCGAAGCAGAAAAAGGATGCAATGTACAAAAACAAAGTTCTAACGGGATGATAGAAAAGAAAAGATAAACCTTTAACACAAACGTTACCACCTCTCTTAGGTATGCTAGTAGTGAGAGCATACAATTTCCCTCTCGACGATCTTGTTCTTTTCCCTTGTCCTTGTCCTATAATACTTAAATACATGTCCCTTTTTACAATACTAATGATACTCTCTCTTGTCATGGGTTTTACTATTCTTTCACTTTGGCCTCTTCCCTTTCACCTTTTCCTCCTTCATGAATTAAGCAATATCAACAAGTTTCTCATCTTTAGGCTTGTGTTCTTTATCCTCGTTCTTACTATCCTTGTATAGCTTGTTGACAAGTTTCTTGAAAGCTACCTCCATCGCACGGAAACCCTAAAAAGCTTGAAATAAGATTAGTCGCAAGTAAAACTACTGCGGCTACAGATGGAAGTTGGGCACTCCTTTGCCCTCCGACAGGTGTCGTATGCCTACAAACTATGGTGAAAAAGAAAGAGAGAAGAGACTCAAGGAGAGAATCAAAAGATAGTGCATATGTCTTTGGGGATTGCCTTTAAATAAAACAAAACTTCTCTTGAAAAATGCTTCTTTGTTAATGGTTTTGAAAATAATTTAGAAGGTTTTTAAAAGCTTTTGCCTAGTCTGGTAACCTCCTGCTCTGATACCAAATGTAACACCCCCACCTCCGCTAGGGTCACTCACAAAGGGAATGCACTAGTTTTGGAGGAGCGTTATCGAGGTAAACAAACACAGAAATATTACAAGAAGGAACATAAATAAAACAGCGGAAGAATCAAAAGATAAATTTATCTACTTTCAAAAAAGCCAAAGCCTTTTATATTTAAAGTACCAATTAGCCAAAGTCGTTATTTTCCATTACAACAAATTCTGTCTTGCATAAACAAAGAAGCATAAACTTAAAACAACGAAAGTAGCTTAATTCCCCAAAGGTAGCAGAAATGCAGCCATAACATAGCTCAAGATCAAACCGTACATGAGCTGAACCGAAAGCAAGCGAAATCCAAGCTAAGTGCTAGAGTTTCCTCCTTGAGAACCCGGGGGGGAACGGAAGAAAAAGAGGCAAAAGAAAACGGGTCAGTCATAATGACTGGTAAGTCCAAGTGACTTTCAGCATAAAAACAGGTAAAGGTAACACAACATGTATAAACTGAAAGTAAACATAAGGATGTTGTCACGAGGGACAAGATAGACTAAGATAACATGATAATTCAAGTATAGGTCAAGCATCGCATGTTCAAGGTTCGTTGTACCAACTATACTATTATCCCAAACCCATGTCTTATATTAATCGTGAAATGATCCCTTAGCCCAATATCATGAAATGACCCATTATTAGGTCCAATGGAACGATCTACTAATCGATCGGCTCCCTACAAGTTCTAGCTCGTTGTATGTCTATGTCATATGGCCCTATCACAAATGTAGTCACCTGTGCTAGGTCCACCATAGGGTGTATCAAGCCTTAGGGTGCCAACCACCGACACGAATCAAGAATGCACAGATAAACCTACTGATGCCCAGTGCCTGCTTTTTCAACTCCGGACCACGTGCACAGCCATAGCCCGCCTGAACCTACACTGGCGCACCAACACAGCCGTCGTTCTGGTCGCTTACAATCAGCCCGGTAATCATGCCCCACCCTTCCTAGTTCCAGGGTACTGTGATACATCTAGTGGGTTACTGCTGAAATGGACCGCGTAACTAGGGTTTCTGTCTAGCAGGTTAAGTGTTGTCATTTAAATTCGAGACTTAACCCTTTATCTGTCTAGCATGTCAGATTGGAAAAGTGTTGTCATTTAAGTTCGTGACTTAGCCCTATAATTCACATGTCAAGTTGGTTAGGTGTTGTCTTTCAAGTTCATGACCTAACCCTACCAATTATGTTTCAAGTTGGTTAAGTGTTGTCTTTCATGTTCTTGACTTAACCCTATCATGTGGCATTAATTCATTAATGCACCCCAACCTCTCACATCAGACCTATTGTTGTGGTCATTGGATTTGCCGGGTGGTTCCGGGTATATTTACACCACAACACAGTCTGACCTCGGGTTTCAAGCGCGATATGACCTACTACCCACATTGGATCCTATTGTTTGCAGTCACTGGATTTGCCTGGCGTTTCCGGGCAAATTACACTGCAAACTCAACCCAACCTCGAGTTGGCCATTTTCAAGTTCATTCTAGTGTCATGTCCATGTTCTAATTTCATATCAAGTTTGTGTCAAGTTTTCAAGGCAAGTTCCATGTCCACATCCAGATTCAAGTTATAACAATGTTCATGTTTCAAGTTTTTCCTATTTTCAAGTTCATAATTCATGTTCATAACCAATTCACGTTTTGCCTAATCTACCCAAATCGTATTCCCATCGCACGTAAACGTGAATCGATCTATACTACAAGTTAATCCAAATCCTGAAATAAAGGGAATAACATCAAAACTATGATTGGCAAAAGGAACGAGCATAAACCGATAAATGGGATTACAAGACTAGCATGATATAACTTGAGATAATTGGTTACAACATCACTGGCTTATAGAAAATAATAGGATTTCAAATCTAGCAAAATAAGGCGATAGTCATGACAGAAATTGACATAAAAGAATAGGCATGCAAAAGCAAGCCAAATACAAGGATAATGGATCCAATGATTTTGGTGTACATAATAACGAATAAACTAGGCAAGTCACACCCTAGGTATGAGATCCAACAAAATGCCAATTTGGTGTACAACATGGTTTTCAACTGTAGTGTTATGGGCATGAACAATCAACTATAATAGTCAATTAACCACAATAGTCATAGTCATAGTGAATCATAAGCGATTAATCACAATAGTCATGGATAATTATCCAAAATAGTTCTAGGCAACTACCCTAAATAGTCATAGGCAATTAACTGTAATAGTTTCAAAGTCATGGTCATAGACAATAGTCTTATGTTCATAATCATAGGCAATGAGTCATAGGTGATTAGCCACAATTGTCCTTGTCATAGTCATAGGCAATAGTCTTATGTTCACAGTCGTAGGCATAGGCATAGTCTTATGTTCACAGTCATCGTCCTTGGCCATTAACAATAGTTTCATTGTCATAGGCATGATAATGTTTGATTTACAATGTGAATAGGCCCAAACTGATTTCAAAGCAATATTCCCAAAAAGTCAAGATCCAAGATGAACAAGAATAGATACGAATCATACATAGATCCAATTTCAATTTATAACATGTCCATATTAAGTTAATAGTTTTTATCTAAAAGTATCTTGAACTTACAGATCGTGGTCTAAGAAATTGAGATGCAGAAGTTGAATTTATAAACTAGTCGTCGAATTGCTGAATTGTTGAATCTTGATTTGATTGTAGAAGCAAATCCCCAAATATGCAATTCCTAGTCGTAGTCTTCAAGAAATAGTCTTCGCGTTTTAATTTAATTTGTCTTAATTTAATTTAGAGGAAGAGGAAGAAGCCATGTCCATCAAGAATTTGTGCAGCATAAGGTTAGAGAAGAATGGTGTAAAGAGAATGAGGCTAGGAGTCTGTTTATATAGGATTAGGCAGACGAATCTAGACAGAAAACGAGATCAGATACATCAGAATGCATCAGATTCAGAAAGTGGGTTCGGGAGGCAGCTCGACCCCCAGGTCGCACTATGTTCGACCTGGTCCCTGGGAGGTCGACACTTTGGTCGATCCCTAGGTCGCCTTGGTCTACGGGCGGGAATTTTCCTACCCAGCCTGTTCTGGGGTTTAAATTCGATTTCGAATTTCGAGCTGTTTTTTATTCTAAAAATTCCTGAAACTTCGGAGGGTCATATCTCCCTCATACGAACTCCGATTCTCGCAAAATCAGACTCGTTTCCAAGCAAAATTTCGATTTGAACGCAATGGCGCAACCCGTTTCCCCTGATTCTTAATTTCAAATTTAATTCGGCCTTGATTTATGGTTTTAACATGTTATTAAAATTCGGGTTGTTACATTCTCCCCTCCTTAAAGGATTCATCCCCGAAATCTTCAAGTTAAGAAGAATGCATCCTATCATCCAATCAACCATCTACTCAACCATCAATCACAAGCAACCATTGTCCTTAAAAGATTTCTAATGTTGTATGAACATATGCAGAAAGTGTGTGTATATGTTCCTTATCTAATGCAAATGATCAGGCCTGATTGATCTTCTTAATGCAAAATATGTTTAGTGCCATGAATCCAACATGTATGCAAATAGTCCTAGTCACATAAACACTATATGTGTGCACAAACATCCATCCATATGCAACATTCACATGATAACACATTCAATTTCATCCATAAACAAGTATAAACACTCATGTATATGCAATATGAAAATGTGTCTGAGCCGATCTAGTGCCTAATGTGTGTTATGCAACCACGAGCAACCACTTGCGACCACTTGCAACCATTAGCAAACATCAGCCATAACATGTTTCAATCACATTTTTACATCCATAGGGTTCTACCTAAGGCTCTCAAGATAGGATTGAAAATAGGACCGAGAGGATATACTTAAAAGATAGCATGCAAGTAAGCTCTACAGGAAAAGAGCGATAAATGATATACTCTTAAAAAAAGAGATATGATGCGCGTATCTAGTCTTCAATCTTCTAAGTCGCATTTCCTTGAGCTTAACTCCAGTGTGCTTTGACCGTCTTTAACTTCACAATTTCGTAGCTCTTTGATTCCTATTCCCAAAATATGAGTTGGAACTCATTTCACTGTCGCCTCTCGTTCCACTTTCACTTATTCTTTTTCTAGTATACTCGGCTCAAACATAACTACGCACTCATGGTTTCATGCAAGCTCTCCAGAATTCACTAGTAAATCCTGGATCTCGTTTATTTATTATAAGGTATTCCACGCAGAAGAACTATCTCTTGAAAACAAACAAATGCCAACCATGTTGCCAAATGTACTTACTAAGGTGATTTTCTATACTCAAGAATGGCACCATTACTGGATAACCACTCCATCCCTAGGATCAACCCATAGCCCAAAAAAAAACATAAGCATTACTTATAAACTCAACACTTAGCATAGACATTCTCAAATCCAAACAAGTCATGAATAAACGAGCCGATTCCCCAACAGGATTTGAGACAAAGATGGGATCCTCTACTATGCTAGTACTAAGGTGCAGAGACTCAACTATCGAAGCAGAAAAAGGATGTGATGTACAAAAACAAAGTTCTAACGGGATGATAGAAAAGAAAAGCTAAACCTTTAACAGAAACGTTACCACCTCTCTTAGGTACGCTAGTAGTGAGAGCATACAATTTCCCTCTCGACGATCTTGTTCTTTGCCCTTGTCCTTGTCCTATAATACTTAACTACATGTCCCTTTTTACCGTACTAAAGATACTCTCTCTTGTCATGGGTTTTACTATTCTTTCACTTTGGCCTTTTCCCTTTCACCTTTTCCTCCTTCATGAATTAAGCCATATCAACAAGTTTCTCATCTTTAGGCTTGTGTTCTTTATCCTTGTGCTTACTATCCTTGTATAGATTGTTGATAAGCTTCTTGAAAGCTACCTCCATCGCACGACAACCCTACAAAGCTTGAAATAAGATTAGTCGCAAGTAAAACTACTGCGGCTACAAATGGAAGTTGGGCACTCCTTTGCCCTCCGACAGTTGTCGTATGCCTACAAACTATGGTGAAAAAGAAAGAGAGAAGAGACTCAAGGAGAGAATCAAAAGATAGTGCTTATGGCTTTGGGAAATATCCTTTAAGTAAAACAAAACTTTTCTTGAAAAATGCTTCTTTGTAAACGGTTTTGGAAATAATTTCAGAAGGTTTTCAAAAGATTTTGCCCAGTCTGGTAACCTCCTGCTCTGATACCAAATGTGACACCCCACCTCCGCTAGGGTCACTCACAAAGGGAATGCACTAGTTTTGGAGGAGCGTTATCGTGGTAAACAAACACAGAAATATTACAAGACAGAACATAAATAAAACAGCGGAAGAATCAAAAGAAAAATTTAACTACTTTCAAAATAGCCAAAGCCTTTTATATTCAAAGTACCAAATAGCCAAAGTCATTATTTTCCATTACAACAAATTCTGTCTTGCATAAAAAAAGAAGCATAAACTTAAAACAACGAAAGTAGCTTAATTCCCCAAAGGTAGCAGAAATGCAGCCATAGCATGGCTCAAAATCAAACTGTACATGAGCTGAACCGAAAGCAAGCAAAATCCAAGCTAAGTGCTAGAGTTTCCTCCCTAGGAACCTGGGGGGAATGGAAGAAAAAGAGGCGAAAGAAAATGGGTCAGTCATAACGATTGGTAAGTCCAAGTGACTTTCAGCATAAAAACAGGTAAAGGTAACACGACATGTATAAACTGAAAGTAAACATAAGGATGCTGTCACGATGGGCAAGATAGACTAAGATAACATGATAATTCAAGTATAGGTCAAGCATCGCATGTTCAAGGTTCGTTGTACCAACTGTACTATTATCCCAAACCCATGTCTTATATTAATCGTGAAATGATCCCTTAGTCCAATATCATGAAATGACCCATTACTAGGTCCAATGGAATGATCTACTAACCGATCGACTCCCTACAAGTTCTAGCTCGTTGTATGTCAGTGTCATACGACCCTATCATGAATGTAGTCACCTTTGCTAGGTCCACCATAGGGTGTATCAATCCTTAGGGTGCCAACCACCAACACAAATCAAGAATGCACAGATAAACCTACTAATGCCCAATGCTGGCTTTTTCAACTCCGGACCACTTGCACGGCCATAGCCCGCCTGAACCTACACTAGCGCACCAACACAGCCGTCGTTCTGGTCGCTTACAATCAGCCCAGTAATCGTGTCCCACCCTGCCTAGTTCCAGGGTACCGTGATACATCTAGTGGGTTACTGTTGAAATGGACCGCATAACTAGGGTTTCCATCCAGCAGGTTAAGTGTTGTCATTTAAATTCGAGACATAACCCCTTATCAGTCTAGCATGTCAAATTGGCAAAGTTTTGTCATTTAAGTTCGTGACTTAGCCCTACAATTCACATGTCAAGTTGGTTAGGTGTTGTCGTTCAAGTTCATGACCTAACCCTACCAATCATGTTTCAAGTTGGTTAAGTGTTGTCTTTCATGTTCATGACTTAACCCTATCATGTGGCATTAATTCATTAATGCACCCCAACCTCTCACATCAGACCTATTATTGTGGTCACTGGATTTGCCGGGCGGTTCCGGGCAGATTTACACCACAACTCAGTCTGACCTCGGGTTTCAAGCGCGATATGACCAACTACCCACATTGGATCCTATTGTTTGCAGTCACTGGATTTGTCGGGCGGTTTCGGGAAAATTACACTGCAAACTCAACCCAACCTCGAGTTGACCATTTTCAAGTTCATTCTAGTGTCATGTCCATGTTCTAATTTCATATCAAGTTCGTGTCAAGTTTTCAAGGCAAGTTCCATGTCCACATCCAGATTCAAGTTATAGCAATGTTCATGTTTCAAGTTTTTCCAATTTTCAAGTTCATAATTCACGTTCATAACCAATTCATGTTTTGCCTAATCTACCCAAATCGTATTCCCATCGCACGTAAACGTGAATCGATCTATACTACAAGTAAATCCAAATCCCGAAATAAAGGGAATAACATTAAAACTATGATTGGCAAAAGGGACGAGCATAAAGCGATAAAAGGGATTACAAGACTAGCACGTTATAACTTGAGATAATTGGTTACAACATCATTGGCATATAGAAAATTATAGGATTTCAAATCTAGCAAAATAAGGCGATAGTCATGACATAAATTGACATAAAAGAATAGGCATGCAAAAGCAAGCCAAATACAAGGATAATGGATCCAATGGTTTTGGTGTACATATTAGCGAATAAACTAGGCAAGTCACACCCTAGGTATGAGATCCAACAAAATGCCAATTCGTTGTACAACATGGTTTTCAACTATAGTGTTTTAGGCATGAACAATCAACTATAATAGTCAATTAACCACAATAGTCATAGTCATAGTGAATCATAAACGATTAATCACAATAGTCATGGATAATTATCCAAAATAGTTCTTGGCAACTACCCTAAATAGTCATAGGCAATTAACTGTAATAGTTTCAAAGTCATGGTCATAGACAATAGTCTTATGTTCATAATCATAGGCAATGAGTCATAGGTGATTAGCCACAATTGTCCTTGTCATAGTCATAGGCAATAGTCTTACGTTCACAGACATAGGCATAGGCATAATCTTATGTTCACAGTCATCGTCCTTGGCCATTAACAATAGTTTCAATGTCATAGGCATGATAATGTTTGATTTACAATGTAAATAGGCCCAAACTAATTTCAAAGCAATATTCCCAAAAAGTCAAGATCCAAGATGAACAAGAATAGATACGAATCATACATAGATCCAATTCCAATTTATAACATGTCCATATTAAGTTTATAGTTTTTTTTATCTAAAAGTAACTTGAACTTACAGATCGTGGTCTAAGAAATTGAGATGTAGAAGTTGAATCTATAAACTAGTCGTCGAATTGCTGAATTGTTGAATCTTGATTCGATTGTAGAAGCAAATCCCCAAATATGCAATTCCTAGCCGTAGTCTTTAAGAAATAGTCTTCGCGTTTTAATTTAATTTATCTTATTTTAATTTAGAGGAAGAGGAAGAAGCCATGTCCATCAAGAATTTGTGCAGCATAAGGTTAGAGAAGAATGGTGTAAAGAGAATGAGGCTAGGAGGCTGTTTATATAGGATTAGGCAGACGAATGTAGGAAGAAAACGAGATCAGATACATCAGAATGCATCAAGTTCAGAAAATGGGTTCGGGAGGCTGGTCGACCCCCAGGTCGACACTATGGTCGACCTGGTCCTTGGGAGGTCGACACTATGGTCGACCCCAGGTCGACCTGGTCTATGGGTGGGAATTTTCCCGCCCAGCCTGTTCTGGGGTTTGAATTCAAATTTCGAGTTCGAATTTCGAGCTGTTTTTTATTCTAAAAATTCATGAAACTTCGGAGCATCATATCTCCCTCATACGGACTCCGATTCTCGCAAAAGCGGACTCGTTTCCAAGCAGAATTTTGAGACGAACGCAATGGTGCAACCCGTTTCCCCTGATTCTCATTCTAAAATTTAATTCGGCTTTGATTTATGGTTTTAACATGTTATTAAAATTCGGGTTGTTACACTTAATTTGGATTAACATTATAAACATAATTTAGACTGGAAATTATGGGTAATTGGAATATATTTTAATCCAAGATTCTAAAATTGGGACTTGAATCAAGAAAGAGATAATGAGTGCATAAGACACAAGGTTAGACTTGGTTTGCGGTAGAAGTCTGCCCGGAACCGCCCGGCATATCCAGCAACTGCAAATATCAGTCTAATGTGAGAGGTCAAAGTCAGAAATTAGATGCGTAATAATGTAAAGACAAGAGGTTAGATTCGGTTTGCGGTATGAGCCTGCCTAGAACCGCCCGGCATATCCAGCAACCGGAAAATGGCAATCTAATGTGAGGGGTCTTGCAAGATTACGGTTATAATGAATTAATGAACACTTAACCAAGATAAGACATGTGATTGGGCATGGGGATGATAAAGGTTTAAGTGGGTGACAGGTGTAGCATGTGAAACATAATTGAAGCACTTAACCAAGATGAGACATGTGATTAGACATGGGGATAAAGAGGGGTTAAGTTGGAATTCCTAGTGGGAACCAAGCTTAGGAGGGAAGCTTGTGTCAAGTGTGGGGACCCTTTTCAACTAGTATCCAATTTAGTATCTATGTGAGCTCGAACTAGGTCGAGGATGGGATACGCTTACTGGTTTTGATTGTAAGAGGTCAATAAAGAGTTAGCGATGGTAGTGCAAGTCCAACGGAGTCATGTGTGTGCGTGGGTCCAGGCTGGTAGGTAAGATGTTGTTGCATCGTGTAGGTATAAGCCGCGCATCTTAGTAGTATCAGGTTACCACTTTAGGGAGTGATACACCCTACTGTGGGACCATCACGGGTATCTACGAGTTATGGAGCCGAGCAAATGGGGAGGGTAGTGGGTATAACTCGTGGAGATAGGAGCAGGCGACACCTATGACAGCAGCTAGGACTACACGAAACCACCATTATTATTATTATTGTTGTTGTTATGTTTAGTAAGAGGGATCAACTTTCAGTATGGGACTATTATTGGTGCGGTGTAGGAATTATCTTATAGTGATTAGAAGCGCAGTCAACGTTATATCTTGTTCATCTTGTTTACTTTGTCATATTTGCTCATGTCACAGTCATCTCTTATAGCCAATTTATATTCTTGTCCTGTTACTTTACTGATTATATTGTTAAAGTCAATAGACTCACCAGACTTATGTCTGACCCCTTTTTGTTTCGCCTCTTTTCTTTCTTCCCCCCTCCTCCAGGTCCTCAGGGTGGGAATAGTGAAGCTTGACTTGGATTCCTTTCTTCTTGAAGTGCTTCGAAGTGTTGAAAGTAATGCTCAACTTTATCTCTTTTTCATTATGGCTATTTGGAGTGGGATTATGGTTTTACTTTTATGTACTCTGATAATAATTTTGTACAAGATGGATATTTGTGTACTTGGATTTAGCATGTGGTTTTGATGTTGTAACCAAACATGTTTTTCTTTTCTGCTGCAATGAATAAATTTTGAATTTTCTTAAGTACTATTTTATATATCTGTCTTGTGATATTCCGTTTTATACTCTTATAATACTCCATAAAAGTTAATGCATTCCCTTAGTGAGTGACATTAATGGACGTGGGGTGTTACAAAGTGAGCTTTTGAATAGTTAACGGGTATGTAGCATTTCTTCTGTCTTTAGTAATTTCGAGGACGAAATTCTTTCAAGGGGGAAGGAATATAACATCCCAGATTTTTAGCTATTTTATAATAAATATTTAAATTTATTTTAAATGTTGAATTGGATATATGAATGGATTTTATATTAAATTTATAGATTTAATATCCAATATATTTAATTATCGTAAAGTAATAATTGAATTCACAATTAAAATCTGAATCTAAACAATTCAGTCAATTAATATAAATTTTATATTGAATTAGAATGGTTATACTTATTTATTTTTGATGAATTTAGTTGCTAAAAAAATTGAATTTAATTTAAATAATCAGTTTAAACTGATATTTTTTTCCAGAAGATCGAATGAGACTTTGGAACTTATTCCAATGTGTCTAGAATAGCGATATAACCTAGAAAGGTTAGTCTCTACGTTTAAATCAGAGTTCGGTAACACAAGATATTTTAATTAAATAGATCCACATCATTTCTAAAACAAAACAAAATAAAGAAAATATAATAAATAATTTTCTTAAAACCAAATCAACCACCCTAAGACTTAAATAAAGCCGACATACTATGTGTACAATGCTCAGCATTTTCTTCTTCGAGCAGTACAAAATGCCATGTTCCTTCCCAACAAAGCCAACCAAGAATTTCAATGGCGCTACCCTAGATCATTACATCGCGCAGATTATTTGTGTCCTCGAGCAGAAATAAATTCTCCTTCCCACAATAACGAAGAAACATATTCTAATGGCTCTTATACGAGATGTCCCCTATTCCTCTTCTATATAAACATCGCGCCCTTATATTTTTCCTATCCATCTTCATCCCTCAGATAATAAATCGAAACCAATACAACATCTCCCTCTCTCTCTTCGTTTTTCCAACTAAACCCAAAACACTTTTTTAAAGCTTTCGCTCCACATTTCTCCTTAACTAGATCGAAAAGCCCAATAAAAATCAAAATCGCTCAGTTAAAGAGAAAAAAGAAGAAGGGGAAATCACAATGGGAGTTCGCGATTGGGAATCTCGACGTCTTCGAAAAACTCGACTCGACAGTAGGTTGCGACGCTTGCTAGAGGGCATGGTTGGCAACAGAATAGGGTTCGAGTTACATATGGTGAGCAAGGGTTCGAATTTCACAAGGATATAGGCATCGATAAATATTGGTGGGTCGATGTCGACATATGTTCTGAGTTTTGGCGAAGGGGTGCGATGCGAATTAGTCACAATTTCTGGAGGTGACGCTAGTCATGTTTGGTCATCTGGAGGAGTACGATTGAGATTCAGAGATCGTGCGATTGCATTGATGATGACTAAGAATGCAATATGGTATTTGGGGAAGTAACGAGGTTGATTTTCGAGGGGCGATAATGGTCAAATACTGAAGGTTAAACTAGTTCAAAGGGGGATTTGATCTTTGTATATTTGGGAATAATGGAAGAAAACATGGTGCAATGGAGGAAAACAATGAAGCAGGGAAGTGATTTCGTGAACGTGATGTTTGTAGTGACTGGAGGAGGAAGCAAAAGGACATGGTGCGTGAGTTAACCAGAGTTGGCAATTTGGGGTTATTCTTTTAGAATGGCAGTAGTAGCAAACTATTGTTGTAGGCGATAAAAAGGGATGGAGCTGGACAGTTAATTGTTTGCTGAAATGTCCAAGAGAGAGATTAAAGTTTTTGGGCTGTTTACATTATTCTGGAGCTGTCGGAAAATTGGTCGAGTATTTGCAAAGGCGATAAGGTATATGTTTTACATAATTTAAATGACATAATACAAGTTATTCATGTCAAAAATTAATTTAGATATATACATAGAAGAATTTGTTAGTTGTTATTTAATTAATAGTCAATTTATTAACTTGTTAAGTTAATTTAAAGTAATAGTATAGTCGACTAATAAAAATAAATTGTTGAAGGTATAAACTAAAATATATTTGAGGCAACTGGAGTAAATTCAGAGCTACGATGATACAGAAATTAACGGAATATCAGGTGAGTAAATCCCACTTAAAAAATTATTTTTATCATTAAAAATAAATTGTTGGCTGCTTGGTTGCATTTATAAATTGCTTACCTGTCTTGGTTATTATATATATTAGGTATATTAGGCAAGGTGACTGTGGCTATTATTATGTATATTGGACATTTCCCGTAGTACCATTAGAGGATGCCCGCAGTATCATTAACGGATGACCCTATCGCCCCACGATACATGAGTGGATGACTTCTATATCGCCATATCCTGCCTTGAAACGGGATTGGTATTATTATGTTGTCCAACATCTGTGAATGCAGGGAAAACTGGTTGGAGGGATCCAACTGGTTTCCTCAAAACTTATTTATCATTGTTTATATATTTAAAAATATGTGAAATGTTGAATTGAATTGATGTTATGTGTTGAATGCTTGAATATCACTGGCCCTAGAGGTTGATATTTTAAAATGTCATAAAAAGGGATTTTTAGATTTGAAAGAGGAATTTTATTTTTTGAAATAAAATTTGAATTTCGAATAGGGTAAGAAAATATTAACTTGTTTCTGATAATACAACAAGTATTGAATTTATAAATGATAAATGGAAAACATTATCATTTGGTAATATTTAATTTTAAATTCAAGTTTGGATTTAAAAGGGAAAAAATTATTTTTCGAAATGGAAATTGGATTTCAAATGAAATTTGAAATCGAAACTTGTTTTATTATTCAAAACAAGAAATACAATTTATAAGCGATATTTATAAATAAAGAAAGATAACTATTATCGGATGATTTGAAAGTTTAATCCAAGTATGAATTTAAAAAGAGGAAATAAAAATCGTTTCAAAAAGGGAACGTTAGATTTTATTCTGAGACCCGGAATAGATATATTGAATTAGTATAAATCCAAGGGATTTAAAATTAGAATTCGATTTTGTCGAATTTTAGGAAATAACCTAGTTCCAAAGAAATTGGGAATTAATATAAAAAATCGGGTTGAAAATGAATTTATAACTAAGTTATAAATTTTGAACGAAGTAATAAATGATGTTGGATAAATCTAAATTTAAAGCTAGATTTATAAAATTAGTTAAATTTATATTAGTATAGAAATGGAATAAAAGGCGAGATTATATCGAGTTTTTATATTACAAGCTTATATCTGTCTCAAGATAAGAACGTTGTCGGTCAAGTTCTGAGAGGTAAATAAAATACCCCAACTTGAACGACTTCACTATTATTAAGGAATGATATTAGCTTGTAATGTTAAAGGATGTTTAACTAATTAATTATTCCCATAAAAGGAATTTAAAATTGGAATTCGATTATATCGAATTTTATAAATAGTTTAACTCTAGGGGTTTGTAATTGAATACAGAAATCGAGTTTTGAATAAAACTCATAACTGAGTTATGAATATAGCATAAAGAAATCGACGAGTTGAATAATCTGGATTGTGAAGTCAGATTTGGATAATGGAATTAATTTATTATTAAAATATTAGAAAATGGAGTTGGAATTTAATTATAACAGAAGTTTTAAACATTTATATTTAAATTTAATTAAAACGAACTCGCCGCATCGTGGTAGTTCATAAATTGGCATTTCAAACTTCCATCGAATATATAGAACTCGATATAAGTCGGAATTTGATGAAAACAGAAACGTTTGGACCCATTGAATAATAATTTTCTAGTGAAGGAGAAAAATCTGCATTCTGTCTTAAAGATTTTAAGTTACGTCAATACCATTTTTTAGAAAAGTCGCTGTAAAATCGTTTAAAAACCATAACGATTTAATTAATTAATAAAAGGGATTTTTAGTGAATAAAACTCTGAATTTCCACTAAATATAGATTTGAGTTATAAATTAAATATGAAGTCAAATGGAATATACGAATTGATTTTTGGGACAAAATCAGATTTCAGTTATTTAATGAAGTTGACTGATTAAAACAAATTAGTTAAAGAATTAGTGGGTGGGATTAAACGTGGTGAAATCAAAATAGTTGCATGGATTTGAAATGAAATTGGAATGCAGGTGTACATATATTAGACAGGTATGGGATAAAGTGAATGAAGAGTATGAAGATTATAATTTAAGTGTCCGACAAAAAGGTACACGTTTAAATTTCCATATGAGATTTTATGAGCCTACTGAGTAAGCCGCTTGACTTTTTAATTTGCTTTTTGAATGGAAAGGGCCCAGAGAGGCGAGTGGAGGTTTGAACTATTGACCGGCTATCAAAGATTTTTGGATTATCATTACCAATACGAAGAGACCGTTTGGATTTAATATCCGAAAACCACTCTGTATTGGCATAGACGTTCTGAATTAGATTATGCTAAAGAAATTGAAGATGGGGTGGGCTGAACTGTTTGTCTAGACCCAGGACAATTTGTATGGATGAATGTCTGACAGAGTATTGCTAACAGATAACATAAAATGATCTTTTCAAGGTATTACGTCTGGTGGTGGAGAAATTCGTTTCTCTTAGCTTTTATACTCGTAATATTCTTGGGAAGATCAACTAGTGATTTGATGGGTTTGACGATGTGGCATTCAAATTGTATGGTGGCTAGATGTTCTAAAAGATAGACGTATCTTCAAGCCTCACAACTGGGAAATGACATAAATCGGGCAAGTAGCATGGCCAGTTGGGTCATACCCAAGCAGGGTATATTTGTCACCGACCTAGAGAAAATTCATTATTTGTTCTTCTTTTGATTCTGTATCTTACGGATTACGGTTGGATGGCCAACAACCGTGGGTGACAATATATTCGATACACTCAAGCTAAATGAGTGGGCAGTCATGTGTGGCCGGGTTGCAAGACGTTCTTGCTGAAGCCCAGTGTATCCCTTCTAGAGTACACTGATCGGGAGGTGGTGCCATACCTTTTCCTAGTTGGAATCCAATCTCCAATAAGCGCCCTGGGGTTTTTGATTGTATACTATGTATGTAGAGTGTGAGATGCAAGCGTTCTACTATTTGACTATTTACTTGATTAGACATTATTTTAATATCACTGGACTTCATATCAAAAATGTTTTGGGTTATAGTGAGGTACAAACCTCTCATGTTTACGTGTGGGCTGGTCTTATTATTATCCTTTTCTTTCAAAGGATTTTCAAAGTTAAACAATATGGTTGGAGTTTGCTGACACCAGTCCCATTACTGACCCAGAGTTTATTTTGTTTGTTTTTCCTAAACTCTTGGGTGCCCAAATTTGCATGGGTAGTCAAGTGTTTCAGGATTTTACAGATACACTTGGAGGAGCTTGAAGCAGGAGGCTTCGTCGTTAGTTATTTTCGTTGTGTTGTATATATGTTGATCTCTGATAATGCTATGTATATACGATACAAAATTTGTATTTCAAAAGTTATGTTATATAATATATTTTATTTGTTCCACTGTGAGAGTTTATTTTGTTATTTCTGTTTTATCTTCTATCTATTTCATTTTCTTTAACCCTAATGACTCGTATTTCTGTATTATTTGAGTTGGATTAGTCAGCTCGTATAGTATGGATTTCCGGGCCATCAAATTTAAGCTCGTCTGCAAATAGTTCTTCAAAAGACATAGAGGATACGTCTAGTGGCTTTCATTCATTTCGAAAAGAATATTTAGAAGTGGCTTCTATTTTAAAAATAGTATAAAATACTCAGTTGTGTTATATGAGTTGACAATCTCAATTAGAAGGGTGAAGAGGGTCTTATTGCTGTTCACGTATAGTATAAATACTAAGGGATACAGCAAATGTTTTATAGGTAGTATGCAATCTCTTTTGCTAATAGTTCAATAAATTGAACTACTATATATCCACAATCCAATTATAATAAACAGTAAAGTTCACAAAGCACGTCTTATAAATTATACCTATTTTTTGCTATGAGCTCGTATTTTGGCCCTAAAGCTAACATCCAATTGAATTCTAGATTTCAAATCCGATAAGAGATGATTTTAGTTATGGAAATTTATTCCTAACAAAAGAAAAAACTAAATTGGACTCAAAACAAAAAAATGCTAGAAAGAAAAACTAACTTAAACCCACTTAGTAAAACCAAGAAAAAATAAACTAAAAAAACTAAGTTGAAAAAAAAAATAAGAAACAAAACCACTAAACTTGAAGACAACAAACTAACTAACTAAAATTCAAAAATCAACAACTCAACAAAATCAAGATTGGACTCAAACCTATACTCACGCACTCACATAAGTTAAAAATCCGCACACATAGAATAAAATAAAAAAAATCAAGCCATACAACCTAAAAAAACTCAACCCATCCACTTAGACCTAATCAGAACCACCCACCCAATGAAATTAGAGGGCACGTACGTGCATAAGAAAATGCAAAGACTCAGTAACAACTAAAACATTTTCCACAAAATCTCATCCCAAATAAAATCAACCAATTTGTTTTAGGAAACAAATCAAATCTTGGATATATATATATATATATATATATATATATATATATTTCGATGCAGATCTAATCCAGTTCAAATCGACATTTGGTATTTAGAAATTGAATTTTGATTTTTAGGGATAGTGTTTCGAATCTGGGTCTGTTGAGGTGATCTCAAGGGTTCGATTTTGCGAATTCGATATTGAATTGAATTCGTGCTTGGTTTTCTATTTTATTGGATCGTGGTTTGGGTTCATGAATCACCGAATCCGAATTTTCGACTTCTAACCACAAAGCTCACACGAAACAACCAAATCGGGTTTGGTTTTTGGATCGACTTGTTATAGGGTTTGTGAAGCAGATGTAAATCGTTTGGTCAGTTCTTGTAAGACTTATTGTTTTGATGATTTCGCGTCTGATGATTGCTGAAGTTGTTAACCGAGGTAATGATGAAAACGTCGTTGGGTGGAGGAGTTTGTTTGTAGCAGGAAGAAGATGTTGATTTGGAGTTAGTGATGGTGAAAGTTTGGTTGAATAGGCTTCGTGAAAGGGGGGCTCAAAGCTGTTTTTTTATGCTGTAGTAGGTGAAAAAGAGTAGGATTTGTATAGTGAGGCGTGCTTATGAATTTTTGGTTGAAGGTGAATGTAGGTTGCGTGAAGAAGAGATGTCGTAGAAGAGATTATAGACGAGGGCAGTGATGGATGACTGTAAAATTGAAAGGGAGTTGTGTGTTGTTCGAACTGTGATGGATGGCTGTGAAGGTGATTTTGAAGGTGGAGCCGGGTTGTCTTGCGTGGATAAAGATTGATTGGTACATAAGTAATGGTTGTGGCAGAAGACGTACAGGAGGTTGATGGTGTTGAAGTGTTTGAAGTTGTAGGGATTGTTTGGACTGTTGATGGGAGACGGGGCTGTTCCGCCAGTCTATGTAGTATGGGGTTTTAAATCATGTGTGTGGTAGGGAAGATGGAGTTGGTGAATAAGGTGGAAGAAGTCTTTTTTTTGGAATTGTTGAAAAGAGAAATGGAAAGAAATGTATTGAAAATTGGAACGACAATTGAAAAAGGGAAAGAAATTGAGAAAAATGGAAAGTTTTATTTTCTATTTGGTTTTAGAGATTGCGATATCAACAAGTAATACCAAATCAACTAATCAAGAATTTTTTCTCAATAAGAAAAAAAACTAAGTGAAAAAAAGAACTAACATGAAACAAAAATTAAATAAATAATAAAATTTAATTGTTACCTCCCCGACAACGGTGCCAAAAACTTGTTTGGGACTTTCCTATGGAATAAAAAAGCACTAATTTATTATAAATTACTGCAAGCACACAGGTGCGTAGTATGCAAGTCAAACACAGGGAGGAAAATTAAATTTTATTATTTTTATAATTTCGTGGGAGAGTTATAGGAGTTTGGAGGATTTGATTGAAATAAAAATTGAAATTGCAATTTGATTCAGAACAAATCAAATTAAACCGACGACAAATCTATCAATTGAAACAAGTTAAAAGTGCAATTGAATTCACTATAGGTTCTAATCTTATCGGATCTATAATAAATTTAATGATAGAAAAATAAAACAGAAAGGTAAAAATAAAATTGCAAAATAGAAATAAAACAATAGGAAAGTAAAATTATGATTGCTATAGAATCTAATCAGACAGTTAATCACTAATGAGAAAAGTAAATTGCAATGGTAAATTGTGCTCTACCAAATCTAATTGAATAGACAACTCAAATTTACTGGACCCAAGAGGAGTATAGAAAAGAAAAGAAAACTTTCAATTCTTGGATAAAGTTTATAATGAGAATACATGTATATTTATAGGATATATTAGTCAACCTAAGACTCTAAAAGAATCACAAATGGGCCTTAATTAAATCTGGTAAGATTTGGTCTTTTGCAAGCTTTGGTCTCTCTTCTTTTTCTCTTGCTTCCTTGACAAGTCTTCATTGATTTGTGTTATGCATATTCTTTCTACCAATAATTTTCTTGTCCAAAAAACAACTTGATGCAAGATCTTCATATGCAAGTCTTCATTCGTGTATACACAACAATTCGATCTCTATTTTCTATTTTTCTGACTACATGTGGCTTATTTGGCATATCTATAAAAAGTGACAAAATAATACCAAAGTAATATTTGTTTATACACGAAATATAAAATATAAGAGCATAAATAAACACTTTTACATGTTAATCAGAGTCTTAGAAGATCTGAGTAACATGGAAGAAGGTGAGATAAGCAATACTGAGAGGGAAGCAATTTATGATGAACAATGTGAAGACATGATGAAAACTAAACCAGGAAGTGAGCATTTAATTAGAAAAACTTTCAAAAATTCTATTGAAACAAGGAATAATTTTGAGGTGCTAATGAAAAATGATAATGATGGCTTAGAGATAACAAGTGGTATCTGAAACACCTCACATCCGTTAATGTCACTCATTAAGGGAATACATTAAGTTTCATGAAGCATTTATAGGTAAATAGACACAGAATAATTACAAGATAGATATAAATAAGATAACAACGGAAATTTTAAACTTTTATTTCAAGCATAACACCGTGGTCCACAATTTCATAAGTCACAAAAACCATTACAATAAAATAACATATGTCTTGCACTATTAGAGTACATAAGAAAATAAAAGGCATCATTCCCCAATTAAAAGAGTTAAGCCATAGTAGAGACAAGAACTTGAGCCATACTTCAAAAGTAGCTCCTAGCAAGATGATATCTGATTCCTGATTAAGTCTGAGTGTTTCCTCCCTGAGAACCTGGAGGGGGGAACGGAAGAAAGAAGGAGAAACAACTGGGTCAGACATAAAGTTTGGCGAGCCTAGTTACTTCTAGCCACTAGATAATTAAAAGCAACATGATAGGCATGTAAAGTGGATAGAAAGAGATCACTACATAAATGGCAGGCGTGACAAGGTAAGCAAGTTAAGGTGTATGTGCCTCACTAATAATTACTCTTCATTATTTATAGTATAACCGAAATGAGATGATCCCTTCCACTATAAGTTGGTAGGATTAGGTCATACGTCCAAGTATACCCTAACCACTACCCTAATCGATCGGCTCCCTACCCTATAGATATTCTATGTTGGCCCCACAGTAGGAGGTATCACTTCCTAAAGTGGCAACCAATGGTGTGCACAACCATATCTACTGGTGTCACGGTCGTCTTAGCCCCCCTGCTCGGCCCATGCACGCACATGTCCCCGGTCAGTTTGCGCCGCCCACACCATCCGCCTCATTTGGATCTCTTACAATCAATCAGTAAGCGTGCCCCATCTCCGCTTAGTACAGAGGTCTTTACTTGATACCAACTCTGGGAAACTGACTGAAATGGGTCCCACACAATATGATACAAGCTCTCCCCATTGTCTTGTATCCCCACAAGGTTTTCCACTGACTATGTATACCCTTAGGTGTCTTTAATTACATAGCCATATACTAGTTATGCTTACCCTAAAGGGTGTCTTTAAATACATAACTTCATTACATTATCTACCGGTTATGCATACCACTAGGTGTCTTTAATTACATAACCTTATTGGGTTAAGTTCGTGGGTCTATATATATATATATATATATATATATATATATATATGTATGTATGTATGTATGTATGTATGTATGTATTACCCACCCCCTCTAATTTACTTAACCCACCACTACCCATCCAATTTTACTTAACCCTAACTTAAGTCCATAGTCATATTAAATTAGGTTAAGTAGTCCATTTCATTACCATGTCCAATTATGGTTAAAATGGGCTAGACCTCCCACACTAGGCCTACAACGTGTGGATGTTGGATATGCTGGTCGGGTCCAGGCAGTCTTATTCCACAGTTGGGTCAAACCTCGTCTCTTAGCCCAATTCTTATTTGCGTACTTAGACCTCCCACATTAGGTTCAGCATTAGTGGCTGCTGGATATGTCAGTCGGGTCTGAGCAGACTTCCACCATAAATGTAACCTAACCTCGTGTCATAAGTACAATTTACAATTCCTAATTTTAAATTACTAAAGGTTCCAAATTAATCCAAATCAACATATGTCATCATAGGTAATTATTTCTATGTTTTCCCCATTTGAATTACATGTCCCATTTCCTATTAAACATTACATAAATCATGCCAATTATAATTTATTTTTCCCTGTTTCCTCTCTAACGTATTCATACGTATTTTGGCGTCATCTAGGCTATAAAGTAGCCTAGCTATACAACAAAAAGGGAGCATGACAAGGGTGATAGTTTCAACATGTTTTGGCATAAAGATGAACATAAACTGGCATAATAACAAGGTGAATGGACATGTGATTAACATCATAATAAAGTGGACATCAAACTAGTAACTTTTGGCAATCAATATGATGTTCAAGTAAACATAATGAGATCTAGATTAAACATTAGGTGTCCAATTACCTAGATCTAGCATAGTGAGGGTGACATAATAACATGTTTAGATCAAAAGGTGGATTCTCATGTCAAGTTTACAATACATCTCACTGTATCACAATATAACAGGTGAAAGGTGATTAACATAAAGATCTAGATCCAAGTAATGTCTCAATTGTCCAAATTAATAGTCGTACATCCACCATAACATGGTTACAAGTCAAGATCCACATAAGCATCATAATCGAATCACCACAATTTTATTAGATCTAGTAAAATAGATATGTCATGACATAGTATAGAATTTCACATTAATACAGAATCATATATTACAACATATCCAATTCATAGTCTTTCAAAGTATACTTTAATTTATCTAAACCTAAAAGTAATCTAGAAACTCACAGTCTTAGGTTTAGAGAATTTAGGAAGAACAGATCTAGAATTTCTAAATTGGATTTGTAGAATATGTTGTTGTAGAAACGGTTCAGTTCGCACTCTAGCTGCATATGGCCTCCATGACTCCCAATGAAGAGAATATGAGAAATATGACACATATATATAGCTGCTAGATCCCCTGAAACAGAGTGCCACCTCATCCCTAGGGGTGTCGACACCATTGTCAGTGGGACGACCCCTAGGTCGACACCCCTTCAGGGGGGTCGACCCCCTAGAGCGGGAATTTTGCTGCTTATACGAATTTTTCGAATTTGAATCCTTTGGATAGGATTCTGACTCATCTCTAACTCACCTTTGACTCATGCGTATATATGAAATATTTCTGTGCGTAAACAAACTTAAAACTCTCATACCTTCTTCATACGGTGTCCGTTTTATGCAAACCAATTGTCTATCTTGACCAGAATATCGAGACGGACGCAATGGTGCAGTCCGTTTCCTCGAATTCTGAACATTAAATTAATTATTATTTAATTTATTCTCATTTATGTCGTTAAAAATTCGGGGTGTTACAGTATCTCTGCCAAAAATTAGAACGTGTGACTGAGGTGGAAAGCTCAGATAACAACATGAAAGTGACATGCGCGAAAGGTAGTACTGGTGAATTTGTAGGATCAAATAATGCAATCTTGCAAAATGATATTTACCAAAAAAATTAAAATTGTGGGTGGTAATAGTGGAGATTAATTAGGTTTGGTTTTGGAACATAAACAAAGTGGAATTTTCCATAATGTCAACCATTATTGTAATATGCATGTAGAGGATCAAACTACCATATGTGATGCAATCCAAATGTTTAAAGAGTTGGATGGTATGATTGAAAATTTTCAATCTAGTAAAGTGCATTATGGTAATTTACTAGACCATACTATAGTGATCAATGAAAATGATGTAAATAAGCAAACATTGCCCAATCAGGACACCTATGTTTCAAGTAATAATGCCTCATCTACACTCATAATTGATAATGTACAAACCGAAGTTTTCAGCCAAAATATTTCTGGTGTTCCCATTGAGCTAAATCCAAACAAGGCGATGCAACTAGAAAACCATGTTGAACCAACCTCACTTGTTGTGCATATTCACACCCAAACATGCACTCCTCCAACTTCCCCCTCCATAGACCATATTCATGTTCCAATTTCTTATCTACCTCCATCTCCTGCTCTGTTTGACCCCAAACCTAACATGATACCCACATTAGTCAACCCTGACATGTCGCCTTCCATCTACTCGGCTTCTTCTGTATGAATTGATAAGACCTCCCTCATTTTATCTTATATTTATAATCATATTGATCCTCGTGTAATTTCATCATTGTCAACTTTAATGACATTACCACCTCCTCTTGCTCCCTTACCTTCGCCTCCACAAAAAGCATCATATTTCCCCCACATAAACACTCCTATGACTATCTTTCAACTCTTACTTCATGGAAAGATATCCCCCAGGCACCTTTATTAACTTCTCTAATAAGTTTGAGCCACCATCCATTGCAATCAAACTAACCAAGTTTCTAAACATAATGTCAATACAAACCAAGATTTCTCAAACTCACCATTATCTACACCAGTTCCTATTTACATAAACATAAAGAATCCTGTTACCAGGCTTAGGAAAAAAGGAACACCCAACTCATGTGAGTTTGATAATTGATACAAAATTTTGGTACATGGAACAATAGGAGTACTCATTCTGACATTAAGCTAGATCAATTAAAAACCTTCTCAGTGAAAATAAGCTATCTCCCCTTATAATTGCGGAAACTAGGTTAGATTGTGATTTGATCAAAAGAGTTGATGAATACATCAGGCCATCTTGAGGCCTCATCAACAACCTTTTGGAAGCCCTTTATGCCAAATAATAATTATCTATGACCTAACTACCCTTACTATTTATCCTATTATCTCATCAAGACAACTCTCACTATCATGTCCTTCACAAACCTTCATCCATTTCTTTCTATCTTATTAATGTTTATGCTGAATATTCTGCTGAACCCGAAATCCCATTATTTCAAGCTCTTCCATCACTTAGACAAGAGACTAACCACTCGGTAGTCTCTGATGATTTAAATTGTTCAATGAAAATCCCTTATAGAGTTGGTTTAAATCCTCTCTTCCTTTATGAAATAAAGCCCCTTAATCTTTCATTAACCATGTCCAATCTTTTTGAAATCAAAACTTCAGGTTTTTTTTTTAAATATGGATACTTATATTACATAAAAGGAAGTACAGGAACAGCTCAAGCTGGTACAAAATTAAAAACCACCTACAAAAAATAAATGAACACTATATGTTAACTAGAAAACCAGCTCAAACCATAATTACACTGCGTGATAACAAATTAAAACAACAACGACAAAGTACATGCAAAAGCTCCATAAAATCTAGAAGAGACCAAGATTCAAGCAAAAGGACAGCACCCTCAAAGTTAAAATTAGCTCCAAACAACCAATGCTACAGCAAAAAATAATTTCCAAATGCCAACAAATTACTCCTCATAACCACCTAAAATAAAGACCAACCCAGAACAATGGAAATCAAACGAGAACACTATGAACCCCAAGAATACCACAGCAGCAACAGAATCTATGAAACCAAACCCGCAAGACAACATCTACAATATCCATCACTAGAAGCCCATCATACACAAAGAAGAAAGAACACCAGATAAACACCTGAAATGCCAGCACAATGATCTGAGAAGCAAACTGAATCCAAAAAAAGAATAACAACACCCAAAAATCCAAAGCAGGAAAAACCAAAACAATTCTTAAACAACAGAAAATCCCATGGCCAAGCAAATAATAGAACCATGAATCATCCAGCCAGCACAAACAAACGAAATAAGCTTACTTTTTAGATTTTCCACCACTAAAAACCACACCGGGAGTACTACTACCTTCTTTAGTCTTCTTCATTTTCTATTTACTTTGAAATTGAGAAACTAATTTGACCCAATCTGGATTGGTCTCAACCAATGGTTCTTCAGACATTATTTTGCATATTTTTTTTACTTTAGTGGACTTACGTTTGGATCTTCTGCTTTTAAAACTACTCCAAGAGCTATCAGATTCATCTATTAAAATACCTTTATCTCTTGCATCATTAGTACTCATCAACCCACTATAATCTTCATCATCTAGCATTCCATCATCTTCTTTACTGAAATCAAACTTACCAGTTTTAGTAGAACCAGACATACCAGTTTCAGTAGAGCCTACTAAATCTTGCTCTTTTGTTTCATGTATAGAAACTTTAACTTCTATAGGAGCATTCATAGGTTTGAAAGACTCAGGTTGTCCTGTAATACATCTTTATTAACATTAATAAAATTATTTACTTTAAACGATCCAGAACTCTTCAACTGTTTTTTGAAAGTCATTTCCTTATCATTAGACATGCTCTGAGGAATAATATGTGTATCAGTAGCTTCATTTGCAAACTTATCTTGACTAACCATTATAGTATCTATTTCCATTCCACTAACAATATTAGAGTTTTGTTTAGGGATCCAAACCTTTAAGGACTAACATAAAGAAGATGGATGACCAAAGACCCTACAATTTGAACTTGTAGAAGGAGTCCATTCGTATTGTAATTTTTGCCAAACTACTTCACCATTCTCATACTTAATGGGTATCATTTCAGGGAATCTAAAATCAATGCTTACCTCAACCAATACCCTAGCAAATGAAATACGGCATACATCCTCAGTAATATTATCCAAACTTACAGAATGAACCAACGTAGAAGCTATCTACTAATACCCTCAACCAACCAGAAATCCAAGTCAAGACTAGGAAACTTAATCCAGATTGGGATGGAAATAAGGAATTCACAATTTAATCTCATTCCGGGTTCCCACTTCTTCATAAATATTATTTTTTTGTTGTAAAAATAGGGTCCCTAGACTAAGATTTTTTCAACATCTTCAACTAATTCACATTTGATAATAAAAAATCCATTACTCTCAAAAACAAATGATACTTGCCTTTTAGACCCTAATTTCTACCAATGTAGTCTTTCATGAAATTATAATATGGCCTACTACCGTAAACATAGAATACTATGGAGTTCATCCATTATTCCCTAGCCTTATTGACGAGATTATCACTAATAACCGCAAATCTTAGATTATCCTGGAGTAATGGCTCGAAATAATTTAATTGAATAGCTTTAGGATGCAGATTATTCTCTTTAACAGTTTCAATCCAGGATTTCTATTGTAAAAAACTAACCTTGGAATCACTCACCTGATCCGTCGAAACCTGATCTAGAAAATGCTGCCTAGAATCTAGATCTAGATTTCTAAGATAAGCTTGAGATGAAGAAATTATATGATTTGCATGTTGCTGCGATGATCTCGAATCAGGGGGAAAAGCCTCTCTTTGATCTGAATCTGCATAAAAATTTGACTTTGGCAGAGATTTAGGAGGAACTTTTTTTGAGGTCACCATTTTCTTTTTCTTTGGGGTTGTTTTCTCATGGAACAATAAGAGAAGATATGGTTGTATAACCTTCTCTAAGATAGACTTTATTTTTTGTAACTAGAAACCCCCTACATCATGGGCCATGGCCTTCTATTTTCTACCACTTTCCAAACCCAATCTTATCTGACCACTTTCCAAAAATTATTAACATTGGTTTCTCTATCGTCGAGGAAGATTAAATTTTAAATTTTTTTAACATTTGGGCTAAAGAAGATGAATTTTGTACACTGTTCAAACATCCTGCACTAAAACATATTTTGGTAATCCCAGATTTTTTTTGAATAAACTTAAAGCTAATAAATGTGTGCTAAAATCATGGTAAGCTGGTAAATTTGGTAAAGGTAAGAAACAGTCTGAAATTTTAAGGAAAAAACATGAAGAGATACAAAAGATGATGCAAAAAATGTTAGTAATGCAGAACTCTCCCTTTTTGAATTCAACCTATCTTCTCTATAAATCGAGGCACTCTTTAAAGAAAGTGACATGATCAAGTAAAAATATAGGCTAAGATAGGATGAGTATGGTGATAGAAGCTTAGCCTTTTTCCATGCTTCTCTCAAGCTAAACAAACAACTGAAAATTTCTCTACTGTCTATGACCAGAATGCCTAACCAACTTCTGATGTTAATGGTGCTTTTCTTGACTACTTCACTTCCCTCTTTGGTAATGCCACTTACTTCTCCCAATCCCTTGAATCCATTAATCCTTTGATCCTTCCTAGACTAGCTCTGAGGCTTATGTCAACCTATGTGAAGTAAATGATAATGAAATCAAACTGGATATTTTTTCCTTGATCATAAACTCGTGTGGTGGCCCTAAAGGTCTAAATACTTTCTTTTGCACCTATTTCTTTTAACAACCCGAAAAATTAAGTAATAATAATAAATTAAAGAATTAATTAATAAAATGGTAAGTTTGTGAAATTATCAAAATTTAGCTATGGGAGTTACACCATTGGATAAGTGGAAATTTACATATGTAACTTGTGAAACCTGAGCTAGTATAAAAAAATTATTAAATAAAAAAGTTATAAGAATAAATCATAAATTAATAAAAAATAAAAAGGAGAAAAAATTAGGCCTATAAGGGTCGACCTAGGGAAAAGCCGGGTTGACCATAGGTCGACCAATAAGGCAGTTGGGTCAACCTACCTTGCAACTTAGGCGAATTTTCATCCTGGTACAAGCCGATGGCGCAGGTTTTAATTTTTGGAGTTTCATAACTTAATCTAGTTCATTTGTGCTAAAATAGGAAGGCTGTAATTAATTGAATAATGTCGTAGTGCCAGATTAAATCTTCAAATATGACATCCTAGGATCCCTAGACATTACTATAAATAAGAACATAAGTGAGCTCCTCATTCATGACACAAGTCTTTCCCTTTGGGTTTTTTCTTAACTGGGACAGAACAAAAACTTAATTTTTCTCTAAGAAAATATTTGTAAAAATAAAAATATTAATAATCAACCTAAGGACGAGATCTGAGAAGGCTGAGCGCACTTGAAAATCTAAGAACTACAGACGAGTGTTGTTATTATTTAGATTTTCGGACAATTTAAGAAAATAGAGTGTATAATAGTTGTAGTTTTTCTTGTAGTTTTATTATAATTTTTAGTAATTTTTCTGTAAGTTAGTGTACCTGTAAGTTATTTTATGTAAGTATTTCTCTATTCTTTCTTATAGTTTTCTTTTTAATTAAATTATGTAAGATAATTTTATTGTCCTTTTCCTTTTATTAGTATTTCATTCTTATTAGTTATATATAGTTTCTACAATTGTATAATTTGTATCTAAATATGCCTAGATCGGTAAATGTTAGTTAAATTATGTATGTTTTATTCCTACATCTGCACGTGGAAAATAGAATATAAAGTTATAACTTTGCAAACACGAACTGAAATAAAAGAATTATATTTACATAAATTTGTGCGTAAATTGTAGATCTATATTTAAAAAAGGAATTAGACTTAGTTTGTAAAATTAATGAGAATTTGCAATAAATTATAACATGGGTTCTAATTTAATGCAACAACCCATATGTTCTATACAAGAATATTTAATTTATTTAAATAATAAATGTAACAACCCAGTTTTTACTGCTTTTGTAATACAATTTTTTTGGGACTTATTTTGATAATTAATTTAAATAATAAATTGTGAATAATAAATATTGAGGAAAAATTCCAAATATGTATATATTTAAATGGTTTAAAATTTACGACCAGTGTATATACGAATATAAAAGCAGTAGATAGTGTTGTATGATTTTGTTTGTATTTTAATGTGTTTCAAACTCTAGTTAAAAATCAAGAGAATATTAATTGCAAATATTTTAAAGTTTGAATAACAATTATTTAAAAATCCATCGTGTATATTTTTATACATATGCAAGAAAATGATGTTTCATATTTAGTTGCATTTTACCTTGTTTTAATATATATATATAGATTGATAAATCAATAAATAAATTAAATAATTTGTCATTTGCTTCATCTTTAAGCTTCTAAGAGTACATGCCATGAAATTGATAAGAATGGGATAAAATCTAAAATCTAGGAAATTGCTTAAAGGCTAAGTTTAAAATCTTGCGAGATATTATTACATAAATGCACAAGGGTACAAAATCACTTCCTAGAACTAGCTAAAACAAATATATGTAGACAACCAAGGCCTATCTAACCTATAATCTATGTAAATATATCAATCTCAATAGCATGTATGGCCATTTTCATAGCTGAGAGAAGCATTTAAAATGCATCATCAACATTCCCATTCAATCAAATCTGCAAGCACTTTTAGTGAAGCCTAGGTATAACCTACATTTCTTAGGAACTAAGAAATTTCATATTTAAATCCTTTTATTACATTCACATATGGTAGTATAGCCTGGTAGTAGGAATCTATACAAGAGACCAAACATTACCCTCTTTCCAATCAAATAAGATAGTAGATGAAGCTAGATTAAGCCTAAACTTTCTAATCAAGTGAAGAAGTAGCTGTGTAAAAACATTCCATCCTTGTGTAAATGCTCAGCAAAGTTTAAATGATGCTAGTATATTATTGTAAAAATTTTACTATAAACACACATATACACTTCATGTTTTCCTATCCCAAAATCATTCGAACCAGTTCAAAATAAAGCTGCAGCAAAGTTGAAGAACATAGGACCAAACTGGTGAGTAAACTCATATATTTGGCTACTCTGTTAAACATTTGTTCATTTCTATATAATTGATGCAAGTTGTTTAACTAGACCAGTTTGTTGTGTATGTATTACTTACATATGATATTTTAATTAGATCTGTTTTTGGGATTAGAAAATATTGTGAATACTTGAATGAGCTCCTGTATGTATAAAAGGATCACTTTGGATACCCTTTTACAAAGGACGAGTGACATTTCATTTTCTGTTTTATATCGAAGAACTGAGAATGAATTAAGTTTTACTCATTCTTATGCATTGAATATAACAACATCACATGCAAAAAGTAAAATAGCAGCAAAAGACATTCAGCAACAGTTTTTTCTTCCGAAGTAATCACAATAGTAACTTAACTTTAATATTTATTATGCTGGTACAAATTATCTGTAGAGTGATGGTCTACTCCCATACCAAATCTGAGCAATAGAAGGTAAAATGAAACTGTTGCAAAGGCTGTGACATGCTCCTTCCCTAGTTAAGCTGAGATACATACATGAAATATATATATACACTGTCAAAACTTATTTGCGGTTGATTTTGCATGTACAATAGTATACATTAGTATTTCCAAAACACTCAGTAATTCCAATATAAGCCCCATATGTAAGCTATTTTTAACCAAGACCTTGACAATATCATATATTACAGTGAATTACTTATGAAAGATGTTAGTATTCAACCCAGTAGGTGTTAAAAATAGTTTATCTGGTATAATACTATGTAGACTCTGAGATATATGTATATCACTAAAAATGGTATTGCAACTTCAAAATTTAACCATCAAAAGATTTAGATTCAGTTATATGATTGCAATTGGAATCACAAATCAAGATTTTTAAAAGAAGAATTAGAATCTTTAACACCCTTTATGGTAGGTTGTCATGTATTTTAATTTTGGGATAAATCATTTAATTCATTGGTTTTGGGTTGATGAAACATGAACTGTTTTGGGGGGCTCCTCTGAGTGTATATGAGGGTACGGACCAAGGTTGGCAGTTTCTGGTGGTCGGGAAAGTCTAAAGGAAATTAAATTTGGCTTTGAACTATAGTTTAGGGTTTAGATTTTTAAGAGACTCGGGTGGAGAGAGGAAGTGATCGAGTGGGCCAATGTTGGTGGAGGAGCTGCGTTTGAGGTCAGAGTAGAGGTCGACGGTGGTACATGCATCTCTGGTGGAAGGAGGCGATTGGGAGAAAGTGATATTGTGACAACATGGGGCTTTGTTGTTTCGTTGTTAAGGATGATGAATGGTGGTTTTGCGAAGAAGATCTTCTGGAACATGGACGGTGGGTCAATGACGACCTGAGGAGGTGGTGCGACTTTTCTGGGGAGGCACAACGGCTTCTTGATGGCCTGAGTGTGCATGCACGTGAATGGTGAAGTATATACACAACTGTGTATATTTGTTTTAACTTGTAGATTTTTTTTGTTTCTTTTCATAAAGATAGGTTAGCTGACGTTCTTGTTAAAAGAAAAAAGGGTTAATGTCTTAACCTAGGGGTGTTTAAATGATCAAGCATGGATCTGATGGATGGATGGAGGCAAGGAGCAGGTGTAAAGAAAAGTAATAGAAAGAAAAAAATAAAAAGAAGCAGGAAGACAAGCCTTGCATTTGCCAGAGCAGGACAATAGGGTATAGTGACAGGTAATAAATAAAAACTAATTTATCATTAATTAACAAAATTTTATGGCTATCATTATATTAGCAACAAATTCACACTGGAATTCACATCTTCAAGAAATATTAACGTAACACCCCGCATTTTTAAGACAATTAAAAGTATGCAAATATGTATATATATTACGTACATAAATATATTTAAAGGAAGACTAAAATAATAATAATATATAAGTGCATTGAAATGGAGGAAAATGAATTGCATGCAATATATATATATATATATATATATATATCAGAAAGAAGGCAGAATTCAACCGTAGTAAATTACAATAAAAAGCATTAATGTAGTTTATGACATATGTGGCAAAGCAATTAATAAAGAAACGCCATGGAAAATGCATGAAAATAGAAAGAAGTGAATTGGCACATGTAGTTAATCATGTACATATAGACATATAAATTAATAAATTAATGCATGCAATAGCGTTTAAATAGGGATCATCGTGCAATGAATATAATAAAAGCATGTAAGAGACAGAGAGATTAATGTGCTAAAAAAATGCATGCAATTAATACAAAAATTCATGTAAATAAATTAATAAATGCATTAAAAGTAAATTGATTGATTACGTGCAATCAAAGCAAAGCAAATAAAGGATAGCTACGATGAAATAGTTAATGGAAGAAAGGAGGCCATATTATATATATATATATATATATATATATATATATATATATATATAAGGTAATGGTGATACATAATTTAAATAAAGTGGACACTTGTGGTAGAGAAAACATTAAAGCATTTAAAAAGAGAACATTAAAAATGTAAGCATTAGAAAAGTAAGAAATTAATGCAGCCAAAACAAAATATGTGAATAATAAGCGCGCTAAAAATAGTGCATTAAAGAGAAAGATAGTATTGCATTAAAGATAGTGCATGTATGCGATGCATTATGAAAAATATGTTATAGACATTAAAATGCAGCAATGAATTAATATCCAATATAAGGCATGTATGTATATATATACATGCAATTCAAAAAGTAAGAGTATAAATCAGCTAGCCACAATGGGAGGAAGGTTAATGGTATTAAATAACATTCAAATCAAACATGCATGCAAGAAAAAAAAAGAGCATAGAAACAATGCAATTCAAATAATCAGAAGTATATGTACTTATACATATAAAAAATTGAAATTCAAAATAAATGAATTAATTGCATTAAAAGGAATGCATATATGAGCATGCAATTCAAACCTGATTGAGATGTATAACACACACAATGCAACACCCCAGAATTTTGAATAATCGAATTAACTAAATTAAAGAATAATTAATCTCATATGTGAGAAATAAGGGAAATGGGTTGCGCCATTGTGTTCGTCTCGGAATTCTGGTCGAGATAGAGTCCGAGTTTGCGTAAAACTGATATCGGATGAAGGGGACATGGACGAACGAAGTCAGGCGGAAAAGATAGAAAAAAATAAAAAATATTGCACTGGCGCACTTGGGAAGTGTGCCAGTACAAATTTGCACTGGCGCACCTGCCATGTGCGCCCAGGCCTAGTAGCGGGCCTGCACAGCTTTTTGGTTATGTCTGATCCATGTTGTGACTCATTGCTGAGTCCTTTCTGGCTCCTTGCTGAGTCATTACTGCTGATGTGTCACCCAATCTCGACTGAATGGTTTTGATTAACGCTAAGATCATCCGATGGCTATAATTAAATTAAAATTCTATATAAACATGGGTAGACTCATACCCTAAATCAAAATAAAAACTGAAACTATGGCCGTCATGCTGTCATCTTGTAACCTAGAGTAGCCGCCACCAACTAAAGGGAAATCAAAGCTAATCAATTCAGTTCTATTCAACATTAATCTAAACAACAACGAATCTACTACAAAGGCGAGCTTAATCAATTTCAGAACTCAGATTTCAGAATGCAAGACCTTCTTCTGGTGAGTTCGATTTCTTTAATAAGATAATTAGTAATTTAATTGGATTAAGCTATGATGTGGATTATATGGTTATGTTGTGAATTATTGACCGCATGTTATTATCTATGTTATAAGTTCTATGATGTTATCATTTATGTTGTAAAGTTGTGATGTTATCATCTATGTTGTAATTCTATGATTGGCTTATGTATAATCAATTCATGATGTTGTTTCATATGCTAGTTTGGTTATGTTGTTGGAACAAATTCATATGATAAATCATATGTATGTATGCAAGTTTAGAGGTTAATTTAGATATGAATCATATGCAAGTTAATGAAATTATGTATAACCTTACATGTTTCATGACATCTATTTTATGTGTAAATTGGATCTAAAGTTAGGCTATGACATGTGTGAGTTATATGTTAAATTCTATATGCTAGTTTACATGTTTAGATGCAAGTTCACACCATCGTTACGTTGCATAAATCACATATCCAAGTATATGTATATATATGTCTGGAGTATGAATCATATAAGTTCTTAGTTATTACGTATGCAAGTTTACACCTTATGATTAGATCTATGACGTACATGGTTTATGCAAGTTCGTGACTATTACATAAACAAGTTCACACCTTTAAATTTAGATCTATGACATATGTAGTTTTATGCAAGTTTGTGACTTGGGCCTATGCGAGTTTTAGATGAAGAACCTTATTCACACATGCAAGTTCACCCCTTATGTTTAGATCTAGTTTTATCTATATGTGTGTTGTGATGTTTTCTCTTTATTCCATAAGTTAGACTATTCGTATCTAACGTATATTTTACGTTAAACGAACGAACGTACAACGTGGGGCCATGGGATAATATTAAAAGATTTAATATTGAGAATTGGCATAAATGCTTTGAATGGCATAAAATAAATTTGTGATGTTAATTGGTATGATTTTACATACCATAAATAGATGGACATAATTGAGTCAATTATGGCTATAGTTAATTTTGGAATTGATTGATAATTTGAATAGGGAAATTAATTCAAATTGGGGGAATAATTAATTTTGTTTAATTAATCGCTTATGACACGAGATTAGGCTCTTTTGTCTTGCAAGACTGCTCGAACCCGCCCGACAAATCTAGCTGCCACAAATGCTAGTCTAATGTGGGAGGTCTTAGGCATAAATTAAATGCATGACAGTTGTAAAGACACGAGGTTAGGCTCTTTTGTGGTGTAAGACTGCCCGGACCCGCCCGACAAATCCAGCTACCACAAATGCCAGTCTAATGTGGGAGGTCTTTAGAAAGTTACAGTGTTAATGAATTAAGGAACACTTAACCAGATAAACATGTAGTGGGACATGAGGGGGTTAAGTGAGTGCCTTGGGTGGCATGTGGAATCTAGTGGGTGCCTTGGGTGGTATTTGAAATATGATTAGAAACACTTAACCAAAAATTGGAAACATGTAAGTGAACATGAATAAGAAGAGGGTTAAGTGGGATGTACTAAAGGGGACCAAGCATAGGTGGATAGCTTGTGTCAAGTAATGGGGGCCCGTTTCAACCAGTAACCCATAAGTATCTTTGTGGGCTCAACCCAAGTCGAGGACGGGACACACGTATTGGGCTTGAATGTAAGAGGCCAAAACGGGTTAGCGGTGGCAACGCAAGTCCAACGGGTTCATGTGCGTGTGTGGGCCCGGGCTGGTAGGTAAAATGTTATTGCATCGTGTAGGTATAAGCCGTGCATTATTTGTGGTATCAGGTTGCCACTTTGGGGAGTGATACTCCCCACTGTGGGGCCAACACGGGTATCAACGAGTTACGGAGCCGATCTCATGGGGGTAGTGGGTACATCTAGTGGAGATAGGGGCAGGCGACACCTATGAAGGCAACTAGGGGTGCATGAAACTACCATTATCATTATTAAGTTCTGTAGGCGGGATCAACCTTAGGGTGACTAGTGGTGGTGCAGTATAGTAATTATCCTATAGTGGTTTCGGTGCGCCTTTAATATTATCTTTGTTCATCTTATTTCCTTGTTTACTCTGTTATAACTAATTGTTCACAGTCATTTCCTTATTTTCCAACTTATGCCTTAGCCTAGTTATTTTGGTAATTATATTGTTAAAGTTATCGCACTCGCCAGACTTTATGTCTGACCCCCTTTGTTTCCACCTCTTTTCTTCCTTTCCCCCCAGGTGCTCAGGGTGGAACTAGCACCAGTGGAGCTTGATTTTGGATTGCTGTATCTCTTGCTTTTAGAAGTTGCTTGGATCGCTAAAGTAAAAGTTCAGCCTATCTTATTTATGGCTATTTTGTGTTGGTGTTATGTCTCTCAATTTTTGTACTTTGATTTAGTTAAGATGGATATTATGTATTTTGACTCTGGTTTTTGATGATGTAATCAAACCTATGTGTTTACCGCTGCAATGAATAAAATCCTAAAGTTTAGTACTGTTTATATCTGTCTTGTTTTTAAGTTTCTGTTCTATACACACTTAAAATGCTCCATAGAAGTTAATTCATTCCCTTTGTGAGTGACATTAATGGACGTGGCTTGTTACACGTGGTATCAGAGCTGAAGGTTACCAGAACAGATATGAATTTTGAAAAACTGTTTTTTTTCAAAAGCACTTTTATAAAGAAGTACCTTCAAAAGTACGTTTTAAGGAATGTATTTTCAAGAGAAAAGCTTATTTTAGAAAGCATAACCCCAAGAGCCATATATCTTTCCTTTGGTTCTTTTGTATTGAATCTTTCCTTTTTCGTTTCAGCATGTTTAGAATTCCTGAGATACCCGAGGGGATAACGATACCAGGATGGTTTAGGAGGTATTTGGAGACTAGGGCCACCACCGCAGGTCCAACAAATGCTCCTCCTCCCCCCTCCTCCTCCTCCTCGTGTCGACACTTTTGCTAAGATATGTAAGGACTTTCGGGCAATGGGTGGAAAACCTTTTCACAGGACGGAAACATTTGTTGAAGCACGAAATTGGCTAAAGGAGGTGGAAGAATTGTTTAGGATCTTTGAAGTGGAAGATGGAAGAAAGGTCCAGTTAGCTGACTGGCTAATGAAGGATGAGGCCTCGTTTTGGTGGGAGGTCACTAATGGAGAACGTCCAGTTGATACATGGCCAGATTTTAGGTTGAGGTCTGAGGCAAAGTTTCTCTCACGGGCTGAAGAGAATCTATACATGGAAAGGTTTCTAGCATTGAAGCAGGGGAATCTATCAGTGAATGAATATGCCAACAAATTCAATCAGTTGGCGAGATTTGGCTTGGACTTGGTGAATACACTAGAAAAGAAGGCCTTGAGAATTTTTATTGGTTTGAACGAGTGGCTTCATGGGTTAGCTATGACCCACATACCCATGGGGGCTACCTTTGAGAGACTAGTTGACATGGCGCTTATGCATGAAGAGGAGAAGGGCGCCAATGCTAATAAGGCACCCGAGAAGAAAGGGGATCAAAAGAAACCGCAGCAGCAACAACAGAACAAGAAAGGTGGCAAAGGCAACAATGGTAAGAGAATGAAAAGATGCTTTAACTATGGGGCACCAGGCCATCTAAGAAAAGATTGTAGGAAGAAAAAGAAGACCGACTGTTTCCACTGTGGCGAAGCGGGACATCTGATTAAGGACTACCCAAGGAAAGGGCAGAGGGCAGTGTCTACCTCGGGAGGACATGTGCAGGCTCTCATGGCACCAGGACAGGCAAGGGGACAAGTTCAGGCTCTCGTGGTCCCACCGCTGCAAGAATGAGGTAGAGCAATTTCCGTTGAAAGTTTAGTTTTTCTGTTTGATCATCCTGTCCGTACTTTATTCAATTCTGGCGCATCACATTCGTTTATCTCTACATCATTAGTTGAAACATTGCACCTAAATACTCGTCTAGTTATAGATCCCTTTGTAGTCTCAAATCCTATTAGTGGTTTGGCTCATCTTTCTATGATTTGTCGGGATTTGAGGGTGTTTATCTTGGGTGTTGGGTTTGAATGCAACGCCTTTGTTCTTGGCTTCATGGGCTACGGCTTGATTCTAGGTATGGATTGGCTAACTAGATATGGGAACATCCTAGATTATGAAAGAAGGGTAGTTAGATTGTTGACTCGTTGTGGAAAGACCCTTGATATTTCTTGTGACCCTAGAGGTCCAGTAATGCATAGCTACCTAGAATCCCTTGACGCATGCAATGACGATTTACATCCTGTTCGTATAGTCCGTGAATATGTTGATGTCTTCGATGAGGTGAGGGGTCTACCCCCAAAACGTGAGATAGAATTTCGAATATATCTATTAGATAATGCAAAGCCAGTTGCATTGCAAATGCGCCACATGGCTCCAAGAGAGAGAAGAGAACTCAGTAAACAAGTGAAAGAATTGCTTGAGAAGGGGTTCATCAGACGTAGTATATCGGAGTGGGGTGCTCTAGTAGTATTTTCCACGAAGGCAGATGGGTCCCTTAGACTTTGTGCGGACTATAGAGAACTTAATAAGCTTACTAAGAAGAATAGGGACCCACTGCCGAGAATTGACGATCTCTTCGATCAGTTTGTTGGCGCCTTAGTGTTTTCGTAGTTGGACTTAGCCACGGGTTTCCATCAGTTGAGAGGGGCTGAGGATAGCATAGACAAGACAGCATTTAGGACTCCAGATGGCTTCTTCGAATGGCTTGTGATTCCCTTCGGTTTGGAAAATGCCTCAGCATTCTTTGTTGACTTGATGAGGAGGGTGTTTAGGGAGTACCTTAATAAATTTGTGGTAGTCTTTGTGGACGACATCTTGATCTTTTCTAAGAACGAGGAAGAGCATGCCCTACATCTTAGGGAAGTGTTGGAGACCCTTCGAGCGCATAGCCTAAAAGCTAAATTTTCTAAATGTCACTTTTGGAGGAAGGAAGTGCGATTCTTAGGGCACGTGGTTTCCAAAGAAGGGATAGTTGTGGATCCCGCAAAGGTAGTGGCCATCCAAGATAGGAAAGTCCCCAAAAATGCTACCGAGGTGAGGAGTTTCTTAGGGTTGGCTGGCTACTATAGGAAGTTTATCAAAGACTACACAAAAATATCAGCCCCATTAACACGCTTGACGAAGAAGAACTTAGTTTTCACGTGGGACGTAGATTGTGATGATGCGTTCCAAAGTTTAAAGAGAGCTTTGACCATAGCCCCAGTCTTAGTGTTGCCAGATGGGAGTAAGCCATTTACCGTTTATACCGATGCTTGTGGGACAGGACTAGGCGCAGTCTTAATGCAAGAGGGAAGGGTAATAGCCTATAGAGGAAGGCAGTTGAGAGTGCATGAGAGAAATTACCCTACACATGACCTAGAGTTGGCCGCTATTGTTTTCGCACTTAAGTCTTGGCGCCATTATCTTCTTGGCGAGAAATTCGAATTGTTCACTGACCACAAATTGCTAAAATACTTGTTCTCTCAAAAGGACTTGAACTTAAGGCAGCAAAGGTGGATGGAATTCTTAACGTCCTACGATTTCGAGATAGCATATACTCCTGGCAAGGGTAACGTGGTGGCAGACGCCTTAAGTAGGAAATGGTTGTCCTTGAGTCCGTTGTTTGTTGAGCGGCGAAGCTTAGAGTTCATCTCTACGTTTGAATTTAGTCCTTCCATTGACCTTCTACCCGGTTTGCTAGCATCCTTAGAGGTCAGACCTACGCTTTTGGGACGGATTGATGAGGCACAACGAGATGACCCACAGTTGGTTGAGTTGGTAGAGAAGCTCAAAAGGGGGGAGTCATCGAGACATCTCAGTAGGTATACCCTAGATTATAAGGGTTGGTTATGTAGAGACGATAGACTTTGTGTACCACGGACGAGAATTTGAGGAGGACCATTCTTGATGATGCACATCGTTCGAAGATGACCATTCATCCCGGCGGGGACAAGATATACATGGACATGAGACGAGTTTACTTTTGGGCCGGCATGAAGAGGGATGTGGCCGAGTTTGTCACTAGGTGCTTGGTGTGCCAACAAGCAAAAGCAGAGCAAAAGAAACCCGGTGGGTTACTTCACCCATTGGAGGTCCCACAATGGAAGTGGGAAAGTGTCTCGATGGATTTTATTGATGGGTTACCGAGATCAAGGAAGGGTAATATAGGGATTTGGGTCGTGGTAGACAGATTTACTAAGAGCGCCCATTTCATTCTCGTGAAGAGTAAGAGGACTGCTCCATGGTTAGCCTCCGTATACATTCGAGAGATAGTTCGTTTGCACGGTGTTCCTTCTAGCATAGTGAGTGACCGCGATCCTATCTTTACTAGCGGGTTTTGGAAGAGCTAGCAAGAGGTGGTAGGGACTCGGTTATGTTTGAGCACCGCATATCATCCTCAGACGGACGGCCAGACCCATAGGGTGAATCGTATTCTAGAGGACTTATTGAGATTGTGTGCCTTAGTCTTCGGAGGTACATTGGAGGAACATCTTCCGTTGGTGGAGTTTGCATATAATAATAACTTTCAGTCTAGCATTGGCATGGCACCGTTCGAGGCTCTTTATGGACGGCCGTGTCGTTCGCCTACATGTTGGTGGGAATCTACAGATAAGATCTTGCTTGGGGCCTACATGATTAGAGAGACTTCGGAAAAGATCGATTTGATTCGAAGGAGGACGAAGACGGCGCAAGATAGGAAGATATCTTATGCGGACAAGAGGAGGACAGATCTTGAGTTTGATATTGGGGACATGGTCTTTGTCAAGGTGTCTACATTACGGAATGTTGTTCGCTTTGGGTTCGGTGGGAAGTTAGCACCAAGGTTCGTAGGCCGTTCCCTATTAAGGAGAGAATTGGACAGATGGCATATAGAGTGGAGTTACCCGAGAGACTTAGTGGTGTACACGATGTATTCTATGTATCACATTTGAGAAAGTGCTTGCATGAGACCGCGGAAGTGGTAGAGCCGTGCTTGCTTATAGAGGTGGAGATAGAGCGTGATGCGACGATTCGACGAGCTCCTACGTGCATTCTTGGGTCTGAGATTAAGAAGTTGAGGAATCGAGAGGTCAAGCTAGTCAAAGTGCAATGGGGAGATGATGAGAGCAACGCTACTTGGGAGACGGAAGAGAAGATGCGTTCATTGTACCATTTTCTTTTTGAGGGTATGTCTTTTAGTTTCTCCTTTATCGCTTAGCTTGTACTCGTTTTATCTTTAGCATGTCCTCTTGCTAGTATCTTTGACCTTTAGATAGGGTAGTCCTTTGGTTGAAACATGTGTTTGAGACATGTTATGTATGATGGATGCATGTGGATGCAAGTGGTTGCTGGTGGTTGCTCGTGGATACATATACACACACTTTAGGCACTAGATCGGCTCAGTCACTTTCATACAGCATATTGCATATAAATGGATGTATTTAGTAGAATGAACGCACATTAAATGCGTGTATCATATGGATGTTTCATTAGAATGAATGGTTGTGCACACATGTAGTAATGATATGTATAGGGTTCCTTGCATACATGATGGATACATGGCACTATCAATATTTGCATTAAGGAGGTCGACTGAATCAGTAGACCGCCTGATTTAGCACTAGTATATGGACATATACACACACTGTGCATATATACATGAAAAGCATTAGAAATCTTTTAGGACCATGGTTGCTAGTGGTTGATGGTTGAGTAAATGGATGATTGGATGGTAGGATACGTTCTTCTTGACTTAGAGATTTCGAGGATGAAATCCTTTAACTAGGGGAGAATGTAACACCCTGGATTTTTGAACAATCGAGTTAACTAAATTAAAGAATAATTAATCTCAGACGTGAGAATTCAGGGAAATGGGTTGCGCCATTGTGTTCATCTCGGAATTCTGGTCGAGATAGAGTCCGAGTTTGCGTAAAAACGGATATCGAATGAAGGAGATATGGACAAACAAAGTCAGGCGGGAAAGATAGAAAAAAAATTGCACTGGCGCACTTGGGAAGTGCGCCAGTACAAATTTGCACTAGCGCACCTACCAAGTGCGCCCAGGCTGAGCAGCAGGCCTGCACAGCTTTTTGGTTCAGTCTAATCCATGTTGTGACTCATTGTTGAGTCCTTTCTGACTCCTTGCCGACTCATTAGGGCTGAGGTGTCACCCTATCCCGACTGAATGGTTTTGATTATCGCTAAGATCATCCGACGGCTATAATTAAATTAAAATTCTATATAAACATGGGTAGACTCAAACCCTAAATCAAAATAAAAATAGAAACTATGGCCGTCATGCTGCATCTTGTAACCTAGAGTAGCCGCCACCAACTAAAGGGAAATCAAAGCTAATTAATTCAGTTCTATTCAACATTAATCTAAACAACAACGAATCTACTACAAAGGCGAGCTTAATCAATTTCAGAACTCAGATTTCAGAACGCAAGACCTTCTTCTTGTGAGTTCGATTTCTTTAATAAGATAATTAGTAATTTAATTGGATTAAGCTATGATGTGGACTATATGGTTATGTTGTGAATTATTGACCGCATGTTATTATCTATGTTATAAGTTCTATGATGTTATCATCTATGTTGTAAAGTTGTGATGTTATCATCTATGTTGTAATTCTATGATTGGCTTATGTATAATCAATTCATGATGTTGTTTCATATCCTAGTTTGGTTATGTTGTTGGAACTAATTCATATGATAAATCATATGTATGTATGCAAGTTTAGAGGTTAATTTAGATATGAATCGTATGCAAGTTAATCCTTACATGTTTCATGACATCTATTTTATGTGTAAATTGAATCTAAAGTTAGGCTATGACATGTGTGAGTTATATGTTAAATTCTATATGCTAGTTTACATGTTTAGATGCAAGTTCACACCATCGTTATGTTGCATAAATCACATATGCAAGTATATGTATATATATGTCTGGAGTATGAATCATATAAGTTTGTGGTTATTACCTTTGCAAGTTTACACCTTATGATTAGATCTATGACATACATGGTTTATGCAAGTTCGTAACTATTACCTAAACAAGTTCACACCTTTAAATTTAGATCTATGACATATGTAGTTTTATGCAAGTTTGTGACTTGGGCCTATGCAAGTTTTAGATGAAGAACCTTATTCACACATGCAAGTTTACCCCTTATGTTTAGATCTAGTTTTATTTGTATGTGTGTTGTGATGTTTTCTCTTTATTCCATAAGTTAGATTATTCGAGTCTAACGTATATTTTACGTTAAACGAACGAACGTACAACGTGGGGCCATGGGATAATATTAAAAGATTTAATATTGAGAATTGGCATAAATTCCTTAAATGGCATAAAATAAATTTTTGATGTCAATTGGTATGATTTTACATACCTTAAATAGATGGACTTAATTGAGTCAATTATGGCCATAGTTAAATTTGGAATTGATTGATAATTTGAATAGGGAAATTAATTCAAATTGGGGGAATAATTAATTTTGTGTAATTAATCGCCTAAGACACGAGGTTAGGATCTTTCGTGGTGTAAGACTGCCCGGACCCGCCCGACAAATCCAGTTGCCACAAATGCCAGTCTAATGTGGGAGGTCTTAGGTATAAATTAAATGTGTGACAGTTGTAAAGACATGAGGTTAGGCTCTTTTGTGGTGTAAGACTACCCGGACCCGCCCGGCAAATCCAGCTACCACAAATGCCAGTCTAATGTGAGAGGTCTTTACAAAGTTACAGTGTTAATGAATTAAGAAACACTTAACCAGATAAACATGTAGTGGGACATGAGGGGGTTAAGTCAGTGCCTTGGGTGGCATGTGGAATCTAGTGGGTGCCTTGGGTGGTATTTGAAATATGATTAGAAACACTTAACCAAAAATTGGAAACATGTAAGTGAACATGAATAAGAAGAGGGTTAAGTGGGATGTACTAAAGGGGACCAAGCATAGGTGGATAGCTTGTGTCAAGTAATGGGTGCCCGTTTCAACCAGTAACCCATAAGTATCTTTGGGGGCTCAACCCAAGTCGAGGACGGGACACACGTATTGGGCTTGACTGTAAGAGGCCAAAACGGTTTAGCGGTGGCAACGCAAGTCCAACGGGTTCATGTGCGTGTGTGGGCCCGGGCTGGTAGGTAAGACGTTGTTGCATCGTGTAGGTATAAGCCATGCATTATTTGTGGTATCGGGTTGCCACTTTGGGGAGTGATACATCCCACTATGGGGCCAGCACGGGTATCTACGAGTTAGGGAGACGATCGCATTGGGGTAGTGGGTACACCTAGTGGAGATAAGGGTGGGCGGCACCTATGAAGGCAACTAGGGGTGCACGAAACTACCATTATCATTATTAAGTTCTGTAGGCGGGATCAACCTTAGGGTGACTAGTGGTGGTGCAGTATAGTAATTATCTTATAGTCGTTTAGGTGCGCCTTTAACGTCATCTTTGTTCATCTTATTTCCTTGTTTACTCTGTTATACCCAATTGTTCACAGTCATTTCCTTATTTTCCAACTAATGCCTTAGCCTAGTTATTTTGGTAATTATATTGTTAAAGTTATCGCACTCGCCAGACTTTATGTCTGACCCCCTTTGTTTCCACCTCTTTTCTTCCTTTTCTCCCCCAGGTGCTCAGGGTGGAACTAGCACCAGTGGAGCTTGATTTTGGACTGCTGTATCTCTTGCTTTTAGAAGTTGCTTGGATCGCTGAAGCAAAAGTTCAGCCTATCTTATTTATGGCTATTTTATGTTGGGGTTATGTCTCTCAATTTATTTACTTTGATTTAGTCAAGATGGATATTATGTACTTTGACTCTGGTTTTTGATGATGTAATCAAACCTATGTGTTTACCGCTGCAATGAATAAAATTTTAAAGTTTAGTACTGTTTATATCTGTCTTGTTGTTAAGTTTCTGTTCTATACACACTTAAAATGCTCCATAGAAGTTAATGCATTCCCTTTGTGAGTGACATTAATGGATGTGGGGTGTTACACACAATTAATTAAAGGAGGTATAACATGCAAGTAATAAACCTTTAATTAGTAAACATTAGCAAAACAATCAACGTAGTCAAAAATGTGGGCTTGGACCTAGCATGGTTCAGTGCGTGTGTGTGTGACATTTCTTTACTGATGTGTGTCATTTGAATTTGATTTAATTAAATATGATGGTTCAGACCCTTCTACTATACCTATAAATAAGACCCTATTATCATTCATTTCTTCACCTAAAACTATGGCGATGCCATGAAGCTACTCCAACCTATTCTTCTTCTTTTTCTTTCTCTTCTTCTTCAACTAAAATAAAAGGAGATTAAAGAACTACAATTCAACATCTGCAACTACTCTTCTCTTAGATCCAATCAAAGCGAGATTCTAAATCAATTAGAAGGGAATAATGGCATGTTAAACCAGATCCAGAATTTGGAAAGCAAATCATTTTGAGTGGAATTAAACTATGACTTTTTTTTATAATGTTATAGCTATCGTTTAGCATTCCCTTATATATATATATATATATATATATAAGTAAATTGTGAAATTGCAAGTTTAACTATAAATTGCGATTATAACAAGTTGAAACGTAAAAATGAATAGATCTGCGAATTCATGTTTTGAATATAGTAAATTATGGGAATGGTTAGCATGTCATGACACCAATAATTTGTTTATTTAACCAGTTGAACGTTTACATGATTTATAGAATAACATTGAACATGTAATCAGATTAGTCGGAGTATTATACAGTTCACATGAAAAACTGTCATATTTATGTACAAGGAATGGCTTCAGTAAGTATGACTATATTGACCAAATTATGTTCAAAGATCAGAAATTTGATAATTTGGGTATGAAATGGGACATGTCTAAATTGTGATTTGGGATATATATTAGAACGTACGTGAATATGAATTTTGGTCATAAATTGGAAAATATACGAGGATTTGGGTTCGTGCAGTATATATTTATACATATATATATATATATATATATATATATATACATATATATATATATATGCCTTAATTTATGATATGGGCATAATTAAAAGTGGATTAAAAAGAGGCATAAAAGTCTATAATTTGAATAGTGAATTAGGCACAATTCAAATGGGGAAAGGTTTGATTGATTAATTAATTAATTTATTAATAATGGAATGTTTAGTAATTACAATTAGGAATTGTAATTGTACTTATGACACGAGGTTAGGTTACATTAGTGGTGGAAGTCTGCCCGGACCCGACCGTCATGTCCAGCGGCCACTAACGTTGAACCTAATGTGGGAGGTCTGAGTACGAAAATACGAATCGAGCTAAGACACGAGGTTACACCCAACTGTGGAATAAGACTGCCCGGACCCGACCGGCTTATCCAGCATCCACACGTTGTAGGCCTAATGTGGAAGGTCAAGCCCATTATAACCATAATTGGACATGGTAAAGAATTAGAATACTTAACCCAATTAAATCTATAGTGGTGTTACGAACCAGTTGAATTGGACATGGGTTAAGTAAACATGTTAAATAAATGGGAAAGGTTAACTTAATCTTAATTAATGCCATAATGGGGAATGATAGCAACCTATTATGAACATATAGCGGAAATATGAAAGTCCAATATTAGGTAAACTTGTCCTAGGGACAAGGGAAGTTGATAATAAGACTAAAGAATGTGACAACTTGTATTATAAAATAAGTTGAATACAAACTAAGCGATAATGAGTAATCTACTGATAAACATAACATGAGATATGATTAGAAAACCTTAGTTAAGAGAACTTAGTAAATAACGATAAAGATAACTAAGTAGTAAACCTTAGTTAAGAGAACTAAGTAATAAACCTTAGTTAAGTGAAATAAGTAATAAGCCTTAATTAAGAAAACTAAGTAATAAGCCTTAGTTAAGAAAACTAAGCAAACAACGATGGATAGTGGCGACATCAATAGATGGAAGTATAACTGAATAGGAAGATAGATATGAGGAAAAGCTTATATAAGAAAAAAGTTAGGATAGATAATGGGGTACAAGGCTTAATAATGAAACTTACAAGCAATGAGTCATATATGAAACATTAGTAAGAAAGGGTAACTTGGTAAACTTGAAAAGGAAATCAATGAGAAGGAGAATAATCAAGTTAAATGTGACAACCCACGAGGTGGCGCAAGCACGTAATTAATGGTTAGACATAGGGTCTAATGACATATAAAACTGAGGCGCTTGGACCAGTCCATACGTTAAAGGATGAATAACCATGAGGGGTAGATCATCGGGATGTCAAAAGACACAAAGAGGAGCGCTTGACCATCTAGATATTCTTGTAGGCTCCAACGGACTGGGTTAAGAAGAACGCGGCTACCGGGGACGTAGGGTACTCTTGGTATTCCTCTGTAAGTGGCAGATGATCCGCCTGTGCTCACAGAGGTTAGGTCTGTGTGGGTGAACCAATGAGTATGCCTTGATTGCAATAATAAGAGGTAATCAAAAGACTCAGATGGACCAGCGTGATTCGGCGAGTCCAGTTAGTGCCCTGTGATAGCAACTCGTCATCTACCTACCATCTTCAGTCAGTACGTGAAGAGGAAAGGCGGAGAACTCCAAAAGACCATATACTGTGCTATCTAGTTATAGGTGAGGTTGGCCAATAGGATTGAAGGGCATAGGGGGTCGGGGTTATAGTTCTCATTCTTGATTTTCTTGGGTGCCTTTCATTTGTTAGTTGAGGGAGGGGTCTAGTGGGACCATAGCCATTGTAAAAGAAGACCTTAGCATCTGAAATCGGCAGATATCGGAAAGCTCTCGACCGAGTTCCGTGTTTCTAGATTAGTCCTGCCATGGGACTCGGGCGCACATATAGAGAACATGTGCAAATAGACATCGAGTATAATTGACGATACGTACGTGGGGAAAGTCTAGGTACACTCATGTCGCTCTGGGTGGTGTGCCATAGACTAGAGGGCATTATTCAATGACATAATCAAGTAGGATCTAGAATGGCAGTCCAAACGCTAATGTAACATAGTGATGATAGTTTCATGCAAACGTAGCGTTGATATACATACGACATGCGAAATTGGATAAGGGACTGCGTACATACGGTAGAGATCATGCGAGTAGAGTATAACTTAATTAGGGGTAGCTACATATACACTATATTAGGTCAATCTACTAGAGAGCAGATGGGTGCGACGTGTGTGTGTAAGCCTTGAGTTCTAATAACACAAATAACCTAATAAATAGGAAAATATAATTGAACGGTATATGTAGGATTATCCAAGAATTGTACTTTAAATTCATTCACATAGAACTTATGTTCTGACCCCCTCCTCATAACATTCGTAGGTTTGGTTCATGACAGAGACTGTATAGCTTTGGATACTGGTTTAGCAGTATTATTTTTAAGGTAAAGCTATGTTTCAACTACATTTTATTTTATTCCTTCCGGTGTGAGATGTTTTCTGAACTCTGACATGTTTTATGTCTATGTCTTTTCTATGGGATACCAGAGCAAACCAACTCAGGTTTCGATGGATTGGGTTTTTGGAAAAAAAATCGGTCCGTCAGAATTCGGGTTGTTACATCTGGTATCATAGCTTCGGTTTAAGATTCCCATACGGATAATGAGAGAGCGTTTTTGTATTTTTAAAAATATAATATATTTTTAAACCTAGATCCATAAGGGAACCCACTAGGTAAAAAGAGTGGAATGTGGAAAGAAATGGGATAACTGTTTTGTGCACTAAAAGAATGAACATGGAAAGTTGAGACCCTTAGGTATGTTGGGTGGAAAGTGTACAAAATGATTGGCATTAGAAAAAGATGTATCCTATACAATAGTAATTGAGATTAGTGGGTTTAGTAGGGAAACCTTAAAATTTTGAAAAAGTTTCAATTATGGAAATTGGATTAGGAATATATATAGTGGGGAGAAACGATTTCGTGGATGTATCTAGGAAGGCCTAGGTAATTTGGAAACCTAATTAAGAAAATAGTTGTCCTTGTCTACTCCAGTTGTGTGATTTGAAAAAAAAAAAATTGCATTTTTTTTAATGTTGTAAATGTTTTTATGGTTTGGCAAAAGTAAGTTTTGGCGAAGAAAGTAAAAGTTTTAGCATTTTTAATTTTTGGAAGAAAAATATAAAGAAAAAAAAAAGAAAAGCCAAACCATGTTCAAAAAATAATGGAGTAGGTAAGGATTAGTGCCTAGAAAGAACGAGAAGAAGTTTGAGGCTTAAAGTAAATAGCAAGGACCATCTTGGAATAATGCAAAATTCCTGTAGAATGCATAAGCATTGTGAGACCCGGAGTTGTTGCTTGAAAAAAAAAATGTAGGCTAATAATACACAGCAAAGACTAGTAGTGACTACTAGATAGTGGAAAGGTAAGTAAGTGTTGAGAGTTGTGTTTGGACTTTTCTTTAGTGAAATAGTCTTATGGTTCTTGGCCCTTGGTAGTAGTTGTGTAGGATGTTGAAAGATGGAAAGGCTTAATGGAAAGATAAGCTAAGAAAGAGAATAGCCTAATTAAGAAGAAAACAACGAATTCAGTAAAGCAACGAACATGATGGGAAAAGAAAATGAAAATCTTAAGAGAAGATGAATAAAAATGAAAATTTTCCAAGATAAGTTGAAAAAGAAAAGAAAAAATTCTTATGAAGTTGCGCTTGGATAGGAAGATAGGAAGCTTTTTATAAAATAATTACATAAAATCCAAGTACAACTAGAAAAGGTATATAAACGAAAAGCGGAAGACAATTTTTTTTTCGTTTTATACCTTTCGTAACATAAGAAATCAAATTTAGAAAATTATATTTTTCTAAATTTCGAAATTTAATGATGGTTGGTAGGATTTTGGATGCAACAATTGGATGAACTACGCTCTTATTCAATAAGAGTATGGGAAAATTTGGGTGAAAAGTGTTTTGATTTTCAAAAATATTGCATTCATATAGAACTGCAAGTATATTTAGGATGTGAGCATCATGATTTGGAAATGTTTTTGAGAAATTTGCATACACATAGGTGGTACCAAATTAGGCATACATGCATTACTATGATGTATTCCACTTTGCACATGTGCACAATGTTTGCAAAAATTGGATGCACACACGATGGATGTATATTATGCGAGGGATTATTTATTTTACCCTCATCAAATTTCGAGGACGAAATTCCTTAAGGGTAGGAGAATGTAACACCCCGCATTTTTAAGACAATTAAAAGTATGCCAATATGTTTATATATTATGTACATAGATATATTTAAAGGAAGACTAAAACAATAATAATATATAAGTGCATTGAAATGAAGGAAAATGAATTGCATGCAAAAAATATATATATACATATATATATACATATATATATATATATATGTATACATATATATATATATATATATATATATATATATATATTAGAAAGAATGTAGAATACAAACGTAGTAAATTGCAGTAAAAAGCATTAATGTTGTTTATGGCAAATGTGGCAAAGCAATTAATAAAGAAACACCATAGAAAATGCATGAAAAGAGAAAGAAGTGAATTGGCACATGTAATTAATTATGCACATATAGACATATGCAAGAATAAATTAATAAATTAATGCATCATGTAGCGTTTAAATGGGGATCATCGTGCAATGAAGATAATAAAAGCATGTAAGAGAAAGAGAGATTAATGTACTAAGAAAATGCACGCAATTAATACAAAAATGCATGAAAATAAATTAATAAACGAATTAAAAGTAAATTGATTGATTACGTGCAATCAAAGCAAAGCAATTAAAGGATTGCTACGATGAAATAGTTAAAGGAAGAAAGTAGGCCATATTATATACAGACACACACACACACACACACATATATATATATATATATATATATATATATATATATATATATATATATATATATATATATATAAGGTAATGGCGATACATAATTTAAATAAAGTGGACACATATGATAGAGAAAACATTTATGCATTTAAAAAGAGAACATTAAAAATGTATGCATTAGAGAAGTGAGCAATTAGTGCAGCCAAAAGAAAATATGTGAATAATAAGCGCGCTAAAAATAGTGCATTAAAGAGAAAGATAGTATTGCATTAAAGACAGCGCTTGTGTGCGATGCATTAAGAAAAAAATGGTATAGACATTAAAATGCAGCAATGAATTAATAACCAATATAAGACATGTATGTATATATATACATGCAATTCAAAAAGTAAGAGTATGAATCAGCTAGCCACAATTGGAGGAAGGTTAATCTATTAAATAACATTCAAATCAAATATGCATGCAAGAAAAAAATGAGCATAGAAAAAATGCAATTCAAATAATCAGAAGTGTATGTACTTATACATATGAAAAATTGAAATTCATAATAAATGAATTAATTGCATTAAAAGGCATGCATATATGAGCATGCAATTCAAACCTGATTGAGATGTACACAATTAATTAAAGGAGGTTTAATATGCCAGTAATAAACCATTAATTAGTAAACGTTAGCAAAACAATCAACGCAGTCAAAAATGTACGCTTGGACCTATCATGGTTCAGTGCGTGTGCGTGTGCGTGTGACGTTTCTTTACTGATGTGTGCCGTTTGGATTTGATTTAATTAAATCTGATGGTTCAGACCCTTCTACTACATCTATATATAAGACCCTATTCTCATTCATTTCTTCACCTAAAACTATGGCGATGCCATGAAGCTACTCCAACCTATTCTTCTTCTTCTTCCTCTTCTTCTTCAACTAAAATAAAAGGAGGTTAAAGATCTATAATTCAACATCTACAACTACTCTTCTCTTAGATCCAATCAAAGCGAGATTCTAAATCAATTAGAAGGGAATAATGGCATGTTAAACCCGATCCAGAATTCGGAAAGCAAATCATTTTGAGTGGAATTAAACTATGGCTTTTTTTGATAATGTTATAGCTATCGTTTAGCATTCCCATACATATATATATATATATTTATATATATATATATATATATATATATTGCGAAGTTGCAAGTTTAACTATAAATTGTGATTATAACAAGTTGAAACATAAAAATGAATAGATCTGCGAATTCATGTCTTGAATATAGTAAATTATGGGAATGGTTAGCTTGTCATGACACCAATAATTTGTTTATTTAACCAGTTGAACGTTTACATGATTTATAGAATAACATTGAACATGTAATCAGATTAGTCGGAGTATTATACAGTTCACATGAAAAACTGTCATATTTACGTACAAGGAATGGCATGAGTAAGCGTATGACTATATTGACCAAATTATGTTTAAAGATCAGAAATTTGATAATTTGGGTATGAAATGGGACATGTCTAAATAGTGATTTGTGATATAAATTAGAACGTATGTGAATATGAATTTTAGGCATAAATTGAAAAATATATGTGGGTTTGGGTTGATGCAATATATATTTATTCATATATATATATATATATATATATATATATGCCTTAATTTGTGATATAGGCATAATTAAAAGTGAATTAAAAAGAGGCATAAAAGTCTATAATTTGAATAGTGAATTAGGCATAATTCAAATGAGGAAAGGTTTAATTGATTAATTAATTAATTAATTCACTAATTAATTAATAATGGAATGTTTAGTAATTATAATTAGGAATTGTAATTGTACATATGACACGAGGTTAGGTTACATTAGTGGTGGAAGTCTGCCCGGACCCGACCGACATATCCAACGGCCACTAACGTTGAACCTAATGTGGGAGGTCTGAGTATGTAAATATGAATCGAGCTAAGACACGAGGTTAGACCCAACTGTGTAATAAGACTGCCCGGAACCGACCGACATATCTAGCATCCACACGTTGTAGGCCTAATGTGGGAGGTCTATCCCATTATAACCATAATTGGACATGGTAATGAGTTAGAATACTTAACCCAATTAAATCTGTAATGGTGTTACGAACCAGTTGAATTGGGTAGGGGTTAAGTAAACGTGTTAAAGAAATGGGAAAGGTTAAGTTAATCTTAATTAACACCATAATGGGGAATGATAACAACCTATTATGTACATATAGGGGAAATATGAAAGTCATATAATAGGTAGACTTGTCCTAGGGACGAGGGAAGATGATAATAAGACTAAAGAATGGGGACAACTTATATTGTAAAATAAGTTGAATACAAACTACAAAGCGATAATGAGTAATTTGCTGATAAACATAACATGAGTTATGATTAGAAAACCTTAGTTAAGAGAACTAAGTAAATAACGATAAAGATAACTAAGTAGTAAACCTCAGTTAAGAGAACTAAGTAATAAACCTTAGTTAAGAGAAATAAGTAACAAGCCTTAGTTAATAAAACTAAGTAATAAGCCTTAGTTAAGAAAACTAAGCAAACAACGATGGATTGTGGTGACATCAATAGATGGAAGTATAACTGAATAAGAAGATAGATATGAGGAAAAACTTATATAAGAAATAAGTTAGGATGGATAATAGGGTACAAAGCTTACTAATGAAACTTACAAGCAATGAGTCATATATGAAACATTAATAAGCGAGGGTGAATTGGTAAACTTGAAAAGGAAATCAGTGAGAAGGCGAATAACCAAGTTAAATGTGAAAACTCACTAGGTGGCGCAAGCGCGTAATTAGTGGTTAGACATAGGGTCTAATGACATATAAAACTGAAGCGCTTGGACCAGTCCATACATTAAAGAATGAATAACCATGAGGGGTAGATCATCGGGATGTCAAAAGACACAAAGAGGAGCCCATGACCATCTAGATATTCTTCAAGCTCCAACGGACTTGGTTAAGAAGCACGCGACTTCCGGGGACGTAGGGTACTCTTGGTATTCCTCTATGAGTGGCAGATGATCCGCCTGTGCTCACAGAGGTTAGGTCTGCGTGGGTGAACAAATGAGTATGACTTGATTGCAATAATAAGGGGTAATCAACAGACTAAGATGGACCAGCGTGATTCGGCGAATCCAGTTAGTGCCCTGTGATAGCAACTCGTCGTCTACCTACTATCTTCAGTCAGTACGTTAGGCGGAGAACTCCAAAAGACCATATACCTTGCTATCTAGTTATGGGTGAGGTTGGCCAATAGGATTGAAGGGCATAGGGGGCCGGGGTTACAGTTCTCATTCTTGATTTTCTTGGGTGCCTTTCATTTGTTAGTTGAGGGAGGGGTCTTGTGGGACCATAACCACTGTAAAAGCAGACCTTAGCATCTGAAATCGGCAGATATCGGAAAGCTCCCGACCGAGTTCCGTGTTTCTAGATTAGCCCTACCACGGGACTCGGGCGCACATATAGAGAACATGTTGAGACGATCCGAACTTCCCCGGTAAGGAAAGCCCGGATTGAATTGAGGACGAGATGAATTAGAACGCAAACAGAAGAACATTTCATTGTATATTACAACAATTCCATCAGATTGCAAGAATATAAAGAGTATTAACAGATAATATACATTATAAAATATCAGAGATTACAATACATTACATAGTAGCGGAAAATAATACAATACACAACTAGAAGTAATACACGGATAAAGAGCTTTCCGAGTATCGTTCCAGCTATAAATCAGGGTCCTGTGAATATAAATCTGCAAAACCAAAACTACTAGCTGCCCGTGTCAAAATAAGGGCACCCAGAGTTTAGGTTAAAACAATAAACTCTAGGTCAGTCATGTGACTGGTGTGAGAACTAAAACAGTTATTAATCTTTATTTTAAAATTCGGTAAATCAAGGGACCACGCCGTATAACACGAAATGGGTTTCCTCCCAAGAACACCAGTGCATAAAACAACAGCGCAATGCTAAATAAAGAAAGATGAAGCTATTATAGGATCCAGGTCCCATCACATAATGCAACACAAGCCGGAGGATAGGGTTTTACCTTATAATAGCCAAAGAATGCTTAACACATTTAAAAACTGATAATTTTGATATTATTATAAGTGTATAGTGTCAAAACAATATCAATCATAGACGGCATGGGTACCATATATCATGTCGCCATACTAGTTCTACAATTAAAACCGCAAAATCACGTATTTGGAAATTGGATTTCCATCTGTGAACCGAGGCAAAAGATAGTCCTCTACCGATTCGAGACGCTCTAGCCCGCCCCTCAGGTCAGAGCTCGAGTGACCTTTGGATCTTCAGGGTCGGTCCACCGATGTGGATTAAAATGCCTGAACACTGTGTTTCCCCACCCTTTGGGGTGTCCATGAGTCAACGAATGACTCCATCGGCTTCACATAGTCACCGACATATCCAAGGCACCTCGCACCGGCAACAACCACATAAGTCAAACTCGTCAGGGCGTGTAAAACCACAGACGCCACTTCTAGCTAGAAGGAAACGCATGCCCTCCCTGATGTCCTCTCCCGTTTCTGGTTCACAACCAGGGTGTGAGGCTCGCGAATCAACGTTACACAAAGCTATGCCACACAGGCCGTGCTTTGATCGTCAACCACAAGACTATTCTTTTCAACAGAAGCCTTGATCATTTGCATCTTAGCATGGCACACAGGCAAACCACTCCATGCAACCGATATCCATCTATCACACAGAATGATATCCAATGTCTGACACACAATCCATTTACAAGTCCGCTCTGGGTCTGAACGAAACCGGAGGCACCTTGTACCTCGCATATCCATCGATCTTCAAGTACGTCTGGATGATCACCAACTGATTCCCTCCTCTTGGGTGTACGGCCTAATCAAGATCATCAGTAATTATCCCAACGATGTTGAAGACCTCCGGTCTTCGACCACCGTCTTCATCCTCGACACCACGTCGAATCAGTTATTCAGAATGGGATAAACCCGGACTTTCTGAATAACTCGTGTATATAATAAACAAGTGTTACACAAACACAACATACGCCTCATTCCAATTCAGAATATTCTTTTATTCAAATATTCTTATACTTTGGGAGAGGTTCCCATTAATTTTATCAAAGATAAATTCTTTAAATTTATTCTTTAATCTCCTTTTGAATATCAATTCAAATTAGTCGGGATTAGCGAACCACACCGAGGTAATCATTTATTTTATTTCCCAATCCCAACCTATTCATCCCATGAAGTAAAACTGGTAATACTTCATATCTAACACCACGGTGTTATCGATAAATTCAATTACCATTTCACGTTCAAATCTAATTAAAGATTTAACTATCTCCTGGAGCAAAACTGATGATACTCCGTTCTCGACCATTTCTATCTTATAAAAGATTCATTAAAACTCCACTTGGTTTTAATCTTCCCAAAAATTAAATTCTATAATTATTTAACTTGGGAAATCACCTCCTGTCTTTAACTGGGTTAAAGAACCAATGCCCTTTGAAACACGGTTCACTATAAACCCAAAATCCCATTCCATTAATTGTCGGGTTAAAGAATAAGTGTTATTTAAAACACCGTTCGCGATAAACCCAAAAATCAATTCAAATTCAATTCCAATTAAATACCATTTAGTTGGTACACTTCATTAAGTCTAAATAAAAAGATTTAATCTTTTCTCATCTAGGTTTAAGAACAGTGTTAATGAAGTCACCATTCACGACAAACCCAAATCCTATTTGATATTAAATACAAGGCTCTGAATAGAAAATATATCGCCTTATATTCAATATCAAATTCTACGACCCACAAATATCGTATTGGAAATAATGATATCAATATATCTTTCAAATTTCCATAACAATATCTGTATAATCACGAAATCCAACATCGAAATATTCCACAGACAATTTCGATTCAAATCCAATTCCACTTTATATATTGGAAATCCTGGTTATTTACAAAACCATTTCAAATTCAATTTAATTATTTTAAAAATAAATAGAATTATAATTCTAGTTCAAAACTAGTTCATTTCGATAAAAATCAATTTTTATCTTTTCAAATTTGGAGTTTTTCATCCCAATTCTTCACAAATCATTTCTTCTGATTTTTTCACAAATTATTACTATTTTTAATAATTTTATCAAGGCTCGTACAGTCGATTTCCATCAACGGCCATCGAACTGCACTTACAGCGACCTTTTCCAAAATTGATTTGGACATAATTCCAAATCCAACCATTAGATTTCAAATTTCTAATATTCGTTAGAAAGCTCTTTTCGATACGAACCCAACGGTTTCGATTTTAGGAGAATCCGACGGTCGGATCTCCCGTAATATCTATTCGAAGCCTATGGTCGAAATTCGCGAACTACCGCGGCGCAATGCGTTCTATTCAAGCCATTCTATATATATATTATATATATTTCGTCGATTTCCTTTTAAAATGCAGTTTATAAATCGTTTTAAATTCGTTTTCAAAACGATTTCAACTTCATATTCAATTTCGAATCAAAATAGAATATTCCACATCATTGACATACAAATGATAATATTTTCAAAACGTTGTATTTTGAAATCACTTACTTTTCTATATTCATTTTAAAGATGTATAAAATCGATATAAATATCGTTCACGTCAAAATGGCGTCAATATAATCAACACGGCTTTATATATTTCAATAACTTCGTTATTCTATTCAACAAATGAATATTTTCTCTATTCAACACATGAATTTCCTTACTATTCAACAAATGAATTTTCATTACTATTCAACAAATAAATTTTCTTTACTATTCAACAAATGAATGTTCTTTCCAATTCAACAAATGATTTTTCTTTCCAATTCAACAAATGAATTTTCTTTCTATTTTCCAAATTGGAATGAGGCCCAATCAATTACCATATAACGTTAATTATATGGATTCCCTACAACACATGTATATAATAGCAATGATAAATCATCAACCATCATCCAGAGTGCATTCTACACTGTATAAGCATCAAATATAAATAGTCAACGCTTATAACAGCCTGTCAATCAATCGATCGACATACAACTAATTATTGGGATTAGTGTATGTCCAATTTCATCCCAACACCCATGTGGGGTTTCAAACAATCAAACACAGATTTTATTTGTGCAGTTGGGCGATGTGTAAAATTTATCATCCCAATCAATATCAGTCAAATCAGTGTATATAAACAAATCGTCTGATTTGTTTATAAATATTTATTTTATATACACGTTAAAAATTATATTTTTAACTATAAAATATTTTCCACTATAAAATATTTTATTTCATTCCACATCACACAATCAAATTTCACAACATAACAACCAAACAAACAAGTTATCCATGGTCTGTGGACGACGGGTGTCGGGTGCCGCTAAACACCATCTGCATCCTAGTATATATTTCAAACTAGAAATTAAAATAAAGGTGAGGAGTTCTCACCGAAGGTTCCACTACTCCATTCGTTATTTCTGAGCGTTTCAGATTTGCATTTGCTTTCCACCAGTTCCATCACATAATGCTTCACGCTGTTTATAATAAAAATTATATTTTTATTGGTTCATTCCAATAAATAAAAATCATATTTTTATTTCTACTTCATATATAAAGATCGAATTTTTATTCTTTTTATAATATAAAAATCAAAATTTTATTATCTACATTATATAAAAATCATATTTTTATTATTTCTATACTATAAAAATCAATTTTTTATCATCTACATTATATAAAAATCATATTTTTACACCGCCTTCATGATAATAAAAATTAAAACCTTGAACAATAAAAATCCTAGCTTTTCTAATATAAATTTTTTATTTTTCTACATTCACATAAAAATATGATCTTTCCTCTTTATAAAAATCCGACCTTTGTCAATTAAAAATTCGACCTTTTATCTATTAAAAATTCGACCTTTTATCTATTAAAAATCACGGCTTCATAAATTAAAAATCATATATATTTCCTAATGCATATATATAAAAAAATTGACTTTAAATTCAATGCTTTTTAATTAAATTCATTACTCTAATTATTTGAAATAAATAAACATAAAACAAAATAATAAAATAAAAAAGAAAGCTTACAGCGAAATTGGGAGCGGGGAGGGCGGATTGGCGGAGCAGCAGGAGGTGGATGAGGCGGTGGTCAGCGCCGGCGGAGGAAGGCGGTAGGCTAGGGTTGGGCGTGGTTTTGGGTTCCAGGGGGCAAGGTTTCCACAGTGGCTAGGGAAAGAAGGAGAGAGGCGATGGGGGAAGAGGAGGAGGGGGCGACGATGGATGGAGGTCGACGCGGCGGCGGTGGTGCGCGATTGAAGCTCCGCCGTATTTTTTTCTTTCTTTTTATAAATATCGGTCTGAAGTGAGAGAGAGGGAAGGGAGAGGGAATAATGGAGTGAGGGGGTTTATTTTATAATTTATTATTTTATTATTTTTTTCATTTAAGTTGACTTTTCATCCGAACTCTAAACGTGTAACACCCCACGCCCGCTATGGTCACTCTCTCAGGGAATGCCATAGCATCGGTGGAGTATTTTAGTGAATATTGAACAGAAAAATTACAACAAGACAGATATAAATAGTACTTGAAATTTAAAACATCATCTCATAACAGCGGAAGTAAACATGTCTGGTTACATCATAAAACCACAATAAAAGTCAAGTACAATATCCATCAAAATAAAGAAGTACATAATCCCACTCTCTCATACAATAGCCAAGACAAAAGAAAAGATAACTGGGTAACTGGAGCTTTACATCAATCCAAGCTCCTAAAGACTGGAACAGCAATCCGATCAAGCTCCACTACTGCTAGGATCCACCGTAGGACCTGAGGGTTGGGAAAAAGATAAAAACAACGGGGTCAGACATAAGTCTGAGCGAGTCCTATAACTTTAACAATACAATCATTAAAGTAACCAGAGAAGACATAAACTTGACCTACGGTAATGTCTGGGGATGAATGGCTACACTAAGCAGCTTGGTAGACTTAGGATAAACTAAGATAACTGTAAAGATGCATCTACCCACCCAAGGATAATTACTAACTGCACCACACCAGTCATCCCTACTTAAAGGTTGATCTCACCTAAGGACTTAAAAGAAAGATATAACTAGTAGTTTCATGTACCCCTAGCTGACCACATAGGTGCCGTCTGCCCCTATCTCCACTAGGTGTACCCCACTACTCCCCAAGCGATCGGCTCCCTACCGTAGATAGCCGTGCCGGCCCCACAGTGGGGTGTATCACTTCCCCAAAGTGGCAACCCGATACAACAAACAGTGCACGGCTTATATCTACACGATGCAACAACGTCTTACTTACCAGCCCGGGTCCACACACGCATATGAAACCCGTTGGACTTGCGTTGCCACCGCTACCCCGTTTTGGCCTCTTATAGTCAAGCCCAGTACACGTGTCCCGTCCTCGACATGGGTCGAGCCCAATAAGATACATATGGGTTACTGGTTGAAATGGGCCCCCACAAGCTACCCACCTAAGCTTGTCCCTTTATCTAGTGCATCCCACTTAACCCTTTAATCATGTTTAATTACATGTTTCCTCTTGGTTAAGTATTCTAATCGTATTTTCTATTGCCACCCATGGCAACCCACTAGATTTCCACATGCCACCCAAGGCACCCACTTAACCCCTCATGTCCCTCTACATGCTAATATGGTTAAGTGTTTCTTAATTAATTAATTAAGATCATGACCTCATAAAGACCTCTCACATTAGACCGTCTTTTATGACTGTTGGATATGCCGGTTGGTTCCGGGCAGACTTCTGTCATCAAAAGGGTCTAACCTCGTGTCTTTACTTTAATCACGTATTTAATTTATGACTAAGACCTCTCACATTGGGCCAATCATTTGTAGCCGCTGGATGGCCGGTCGGTTCCGGGCAGACTTCCGCTACAAAAGGGTCCAACCTCGTGTCTTAGTTGATTAATTACACCTAATTAATCACCCCCCCCCCAATAATTAATTATCCCTAATTAATTACACATTTTTCATAACATGGGTAGACCTAACTCAATAGGTAAATTCCCATGGGGTAGACCTAACTCAATAGGTAAATTCCCACTTATGTTAATTTATTTTTATGGTATGCTTAATCATACCCAATCATACTTTTATTAACATATTTATTAACCCCATCGTTACCCACGTAAATCGTTCTCATTTCATAATAAAGGGAAGATCCATCACAAATATCATGGGTTTAACCAAATCTTAACATATAACTTTGTCATGGGTTAAGAGGATGTCAACTTGCATATATGAGCATATATTAACCCAACTACATTTAAACAAAACTTGCATATTATCATACACATGATTTGCATAACATGTTACATATGAACTTGCATATAAGCATTCTCATAACTTGCATAACATGCATTTAAGCATACACATAACTTGCATAAGCATTCACAGTCTTGCATAAGCATCCACATACTTGCATAAGCATGCATATCATGTTAAACTTGCATTTTAGCATATACATAACTTGCATAAGCATTCACATACTTGCATAAGCATGCATAACTTGCATATCATGTTAAACTTGCATTTTAGCATATACATAACTTGCATAAACCAACTTATTAAACATGCATAAACCCACTTATTAAATATGCATAAACCCACTTGTTAAACATGCATAAACCAACTTATTAAACATGCATAAACCCACTTATTAAATATGCATAAACATAGGAAAACATAGAGTAGCATATCATTATAAATGATTCAAACTCACTAATCCGCATTTAAGACCATAAGTCTCATTACACCCAATCTACTTACTTTAGCAATTGATGTTAAAGTGATAGAAACTCAACAAACCCAAGATTAGCAAACTTATGAAGTGGAATTAGTTGCTAAATATGAAGATGGTGATGATTAGAGATTGATTAGAGAGTGATTAGCTTGCAACTTCCTTCATAAACTAGTGGAGGCTCTCTCAAGTTTGATTTTGGCGGCATGAGGCCATCATTTCTATTTTTAGTAAGGATTAGGGGGGTTTAGGGTGTATTTATAGATTAGGTGAGTGTTTTAGGCTCTTAGATTAACCCTAGATTAGATTAGGACCCTTAGATTTCGGAAATCTCTAGAACACAGGCCTCCAAGCCAGCCCAAAACCCAACCTGGTGCACCCAGGTTTACTGGACGCCACGCCCAAGTCGATAGGCAAGTCGACCCCCCTGTCGACAGGCCTGTCGATAGCCCTGTCGACATGGTTAGGGCGGGAACTTTCCCGCCTGACCCCGGTTGTTCCATTCCAAAATCTGAATTTTAAATAATTAAATCTGTTTTTAGCTTTGAATTTTCTGCAAACTTCTTTGGGCCATAACCGGGCCATTCGGACTCCGATTCTCGAAAACTCGGACTCTATTTCGCGTATTTTTCCGAGATGAACGCAATGACGCAGCCCGTTTCCCCTAATTCTCACGTCTGAGATTATTTATTCTGTAATTAGTGAATTTTAGCATTAACCAAAATACGGGGTGTTACATTCTCCCCTCCTTACAGGATTTCGTCCCCGAAATCTCTAAGCTAAGGAGAATGCATATCCTACCATCCAAACAACCATCTACTCAATCGATCAAACACGGGCATCCATTGTCCTTAAAACAATTTCTAATGATGTATGAGCATATGCAAAAAGTGTGTGTATATGTTCCCTATCTAATGTATGAACATATGCAAACCATGATAGTGCCATGCATCCATTATGTATGCGAGAGAACCCTATCGACACATACAATATCTACATGAGTGCACAATCATTCACCAAAATGCATCATCCATATGATAACACAATCATTATACATCCATAAATATAGCTTCCTACACACAATTTTATGCAATATGCAATATGAAGTGACTGAGCCGATCTAGTGCCTAGAGTGTGTATATATGCATCCACGAGCAACCACTAGCAAACACTTGCATCCACATGCATCCATCAATCATAACATATCTCAAACACATGTTTCAACCATAGGTTTACCCTATCTAAAGGTCAAACAGTACTAACGAGAGGATATACTAAAGATAAGATAAGCACTAGACAAACGATAAAGGAGACGTTCAAAGGACATACCCTCAAAAAGAAATGGGTACAAAGAACGCATCTTCGCTTCCGTCTCCCAAGTAGCATTGCTTTCGTCATCTTCCCATTGCACTTTAACTAGCTGAACTTCTCTGTTCCTCAACTTCCTAGTTTCTGACCCAAGGATGCGAGTAGGAGCTCGTCTAATAGTCGCATCACGCTCTACTTCCTCTTCTCTAAGCAAGCTCGGCTCTACCACCTCTGCGGTCTCATGTAAGCACTTCCTCAAATGTGATACATGGAATACATCATGAACACCACTAAGTCTGTCGGGCAACTCCACCCTATATGCCATCCGTCCAATCCTTTCCTTAATAGGAAACGGCCCTACGAACCTTGGTGCTAACTTCCCAACAGATCCAAAGCGAACCACATTTCGTAACGGAGACACTTTGACAAAGACCATGTCCCCTACTTCAAACTCAAGGTCCGTCCTCCTCTTGTCCGCATAAGATTTTTGCCTATCCTGCGCTGCTTTCATCCTTCTTCGAATCAAGTCAATCTTCTCAGAAGTCTCCCTAACCATATCAGGCCTAAGCAAGATCTTATCCGTAGATTCCCACCAACATGTAGGTGATCGACAAGGCCTTCCATAGAGAGCTTCGAAAGGAGCCATACCAATACTGGACTGAAAGCTATTATTATATGCGAACTCCACCAATGGAAGATGCTCTTCCCATGTACCTCCAAAATCTAAGATACAAAGTCTCAAAAGGTCTTCTAGAACACGATTCACCCTCTCAGTCTGGCCGTCCGTCTGAGGAAGATATGCGGTGCTCAGACACAATTGAGTCCCCACTGCTTCTTGCAAACTTCTCCAGAACTCACTAGTGAAAATAGGATCTCGATCACTCACTATGCTAGAGGGTACCCCATGCAATCGAACTATCTCTCGAAGATATACTGAAGCTAGCCATGGAGCAGTCCTCTTGCTCTTCACAGGTATGAAATGGGCGCTCTTAGTAAGTTTGTCTACCACCACCCAAATTCCTGTATTACCCTTTCTCGATCTGGGTAACCCGTCAATAAAATCCATCGAGACGCTATCCCACTTCCATTGCGGAACTTCCAATGGGTGAAGCAACCCACCAGGTTTCTTTTGCTCCGCTTTCACCTGTTGGCATACCAAGCATCGAGCGACATATTCGGCCACATTTTTCTTCATACCGGCCCAGAAGAAAACCCTCTTCATGTCTTGGTACATCTTGTCCCCACCGGGATGAATGGTCATCCTAGAACGGTGTGCATCATCAAGAATAGCCTTCCTCAAACCCTCGTCTTGCGGTACACAAAGTCTACTGTCTCTACGCAAGCACCCCCTATCGTCTAGGGTGTACCTACTCAAATGGCTGGACGACTCCCCCCTTATGAGCCTCTCTACCAACTCAACCAACTGCGGGTCGTCCCTCTGTGCATCTCCAATCCGCCCCAAAAGAGTAGGTCTGACCTCCAAGGATGCTAGCAAACCGGGTATATAGTCAATGGAAGGTCTGAAATCAAACATCGAGATAAATTCCAAGCTTCGTCGTTCCACGAACAATGGACTCAAGGACAATCTTTTTCTGCTCAAGGCGTCCGCCACCACGTTACCCTTGCCAGGGGTATAAGCTATCTCGAAATCATAGGATGCTAAGAATTCCATCCACCTTTGCTGTCTCAAATTCAAATCCTTCTGAGAAAACAAGTACTTCAATGATTTGTGGTCAGTGAACAATTCGAATCTCTCACCAAGAAGATAATGGCGCCAAATCTTAAGCGCAAAAACAATAGCGGCCAATTCTAAATCATGGGTAGGGTAATTTTTCTCATGCACTCTCAACTGCCTTCCACCATAGGCTATTACCCTTCCCTCTTGCATTAAGACTGCGCCAAGTCTTGTCCCACAAGCATCGGTATAGACAACAAATGGATTGCTCCCATCAGGAAACACTAAAACTGGAGCAGTGGTTAAAGCTCTCTTTAACCGTCGGAACGCATCATCACAATCTACGTCCCATGCGAAAACAAGATTCTTCTTCGTTAAGCGGGTTAATGGGGCTGATATCTTTGCGAAGTCCTTGATAAACTTCCTATAGTAACCCGCCAACCCCAGGAAACTTCTTACTTCGGTAGCATTCTTCGGAACCTTCCAATCCTGAATTGATACTACCTTTGCGGGATCCACAGCTATCCCCTCCTTGGAGACCACGTGCCCCAAGAACCGCACTTCCTTCCTCCAGAAGTGACATTTAGAGAATTTCGCCTTAAGGCTATGTGCTCGAAGAGTCTTCAACACCTCCCCAAGATGTAAGGCATGCTCTTCTTCACACTTAGAAAATACTAAGATATCATCCACAAAGACCACCACGAATTTATTAAGGAACTCCCTGAACACCCTACTCATCAAATCAACAAAGTATGCAGGGGCGTTCGTCAACCCAAATGGCATCACCAGCCACTCATAGAAACCATCCGGAGTTCTAAAGGCAGTCTTGTCTATGCTATCCTCAGCCACCCTCAACTGATGAAACCCCGTGGCTAAGTCCAATTGAGAAAATACTGAAGCGCCAACCAACTGATCGAAAAGATCATCAATCCTCAGCAATGGGTGTCTATTCTTCTTTGTGAGCTTGTTGAGTTCTCTATAGTCTACACAAAGTCTGAGGGACCCATCCGCCTTTGTAGCAAATACTACTGGAGCACCCCACTCCGATATACTTCGTCTTATGAACCCCTTCTCAAGCAACTCCCCTACTTGCTTATGGAGTTCCCTCCTCTCACGAGGAGCCATGTGGCGCACTGGTAAAGATACAGGTTTAGCATTATCCACCAGATATATTCGGAAGTTAATCTCCCGCTTCGGAGGTAAGCCCTTCACCTCCTCAAACACATCCGGATATTCCCGGACCACTTTAACAGATTGTAAACTCTCGACCGAAGCGTCAAGCGATTCAAGATAACTTAGCATAACAGAATCCATGGGATTACAAGAAATCTCGAGAGTGTTACCCAAGCGGGTCATGAGCCTAACAACTCTCCTTTCGCAATCAAGAACGGCACCATTACTGGATAACCAGTCCATGCCCAAAATCAACCCATAGCCTGTGAAGCCCAAAACAAAAGCATCACATCTAAACTCAATGCTAAGTATAGAAATCTTCAAACCCAAACATATCATGGACAAATAAGTGGAGCCCCCAATTTGGTTTGAAACAACCAAGGGATCATCTACCAGACTGGTGTCTAAGTGCAGTGACTCAACTAATGATGATAAGATAAACGAATGCGATGCACCTGAATCAAACAATGTACGGACAGGATGATCAAATAGAAAAACCAGACTTTCAACGGAGATAGTTCTACCTCTTTCCTGAATTGGTGGAACCGCGAGAGCCTGTACTTGCCCCCTAGCCTGACCTGGTGCCATAAGAGCTTGCACCTGTCCTCCTGAGGTAGACCCCGTCCTTTGCCCTTTCTTAGGACAGTCTTTCACAAGATGCCCTGCTTCGCCACAGTGGAAGCAGCCAGTCTTCTTCTTCTTGCGACAATCCTTGCTTAGGTGGCCAGGTGTCCCACAATTGAAACACTTCTTCTTTTTGCCCTTGCCACCGTTGCCTTTCCCACCTTTGTTTTGCTGTTGTTGCTGAGGTCTCTTTTGATCTCCCTTCTTCTCGGGCGCCTGACTAGCATTGGGACCCTTCCCTTCTTCATGCATGAGTGCCATGTCAACTAGCTTCTCAAAGGTGGCCCCCATTGGGATATGAGTCATAGCCAACCCATGCATCGGTTCATTCAAGCCTTTCACGAACCTCAAAGCCTTCTTCTCCGGTGTATTCACCATGTCTAGGCCAAACCTTGCCAATTGATTAAACTTGTTAACATATTCCTTCACTGAGAGATTTCCTTGCTTTAGAGTCAAGAATCTTTCCATATACAAGTTTTCCTCCGCCCTTGAGAGAAACTTTGCCACAAATCTTTGCCTAAAATCCGCCCAAGAGTCAACGGGGCGTTTTCCATTAGTGACCTCCCACCAGAATGAGGCCTCTCCTTTCATTAACCAAGCAGCGAACTTGACTTTCTTTCCTTCTTCCATCTCAAAGATATCTATCAACTCTTCCACCTCCTTAAGCCAATCTCTAGCCTCCACAAAAGTTTCAGATCCTTGAAAAGGTTTCCCTCCCATAGCTTTAAATTCCTTGCAAGTCTAAGCAAAAGTATCCGTGCGAGGAGGAGGGGGAGGAGGAAGATCGGGTGCTACGGTTGGTGGAGGAACATTTGCTGGACCCGCAGTGGTGGCCCTAGCCTCCATCAATCTCCTATACCATACTGGTACCGTCACACCCTCCGGAAAGTTAAGATCCTCAGCCATGCTGAAACGAAAAAGGAAAGATTCAAAACGGAGAATTCGAAGGATATAGATATGGCTATTGGGGATTATGCTTTTCTTTCAAAAACCTTTCTCTTAAAAGACATGTCTTTGAAAATATTTCTTCCAAAAATGTTTTAGAAAAATAGCTTTCTAAAAAATTTTATCTGTTCCGGTAACCTTTGCTCTGATACCACGTGTAACACCCCACGCCCGCTATGGTCACTCTCTCAGGGAATGCCATAGCATCGGTGGAGTATTTTAGTGAATATAGAACAGAAAAATTACAACAAGACAGATATAAATAGTACTTGAAATTTAAAACATCATCTCATAACAGCAGAAGTAAACATGTCTGGTTACATCATAAAACCACAATAAAAGTCAAGTACAATATCCATCAAAATAAAGAAGTACATAATCCCACTCTCTCATACAATAGCCAAGACAAAAGAAAAGATAACTGGGTAACTGGAGCTTTACATCAATCCAAGCTCCTAAAGACTGGAACAGCAATCCGATCAAGCTCCACTACTGCTAGGATCCACCGTAGGACCTAAGGGTTGGGAAAAAGATAAAAACAACGGGGTCAGACATAAGTCTGAGCGAGTCCTATAACTTTAACAATACAATCATTAAAGTAACCAGAGAAGACATAAACTTGACCTACGGTAATGTCTGGGGATGAATGGCTACACTAAGCAGCTTGGTAGACTTAGGATAAACTAAGATAACTGTAAAGACGCATCTACCCACCCAAGGATAATTACTAACTGCACCACACCAGTCATCCCTACTTAAAGGTTGATCTCACCTAAGGACTTAAAAGAAAGATATAACTAGTAGTTTCATGTACCCCTAGCTGACCACATAGGTGCCGTCTGCCCCTATCTCCACTAGGTGTACCCCACTACTCCCCAAGCGATCGGCTCCCTACCGTAGATACCCGTGCCGGCCCCACAGTGGGGTGTATCACTTCCCCAAAGTGGCAACCCGATACAACAAACAGTGCACAGCTTATATCTACACGATGCAACAACGTTTTACTTACCAGCCCGGGTCCACACACGCATATGAAACCCGTTGGACTAGCGTTGCCACCTCTACCCCGTTTTGGCCTCTTATAGTCAAGCCCAGTACGCGTGTCCCATCCTCGACATGGGTCGAGCCCAATAAGATACATATGGGTTACTGGTTGAAATGGGCCCCCACAAGCTACCCACCTAAGCTTGTCCCTTTATCTAGTGCATCCCACTTAACCCTTTAATCATGTTTAATTACATGTTTCCTCTTGGTTAAGTATTCTAATCGTATTTTCTATTGCCACCCAAGGCAACCCACTAGATTTCCACATGCCACCCAAGGCACCCACTTAACCCCTCATGTCCCTCTACATGCTAATATGGTTAAGTGTTTCTTAATTAATTAATTAAGATCATGACCTCATAAAGACCTCTCACATTAGACCGTCTTTTATGACTGCTGGATATGTCGGTTGGTTCCGGGCAGACTTATGTCATCAAAAGGGTCTAACCTCGTGTCTTTACTTTAATCACGTATTTAATTTATGACTAAGACCTCTCACATTGGGCCAATCATTTGTAGCCGCTGGATGGCCGGTCGGTTCCGGGCAGACTTCCGCTACAAAAGGGTCCAACCTCGTGTCTTAGTTGATTAATTACACCTAATTAATCACCCCCCCCATAATTAATTATCCCTAATTAATTACACATTTTTCATAACATGGGTAGACCTAACTCAATATGTAAATTCCCATGGGGTAGACCTAACTCAATAGGTAAATTCCCACTTATGTTAATTTATTTTTATGGTATGCTTAATCATACCCAATCATACTTTTATTAACATATTTATTAACCCCATCGTTACCCACGTAAATCGTTCTCATTTCATAATAAAGGGAAGATCCATCACAAATATCATGGGTTTAACCAAATCTTAACATATAACTTTGTCATGGGTTAAGAGGATGTCAACTTGCATATATGAGCATATATTAACCCAACTACATTTAAACAAAACTTGCATATTATCATACACATGATTTGCATAACATGTTACATATGAACTTGCATATAAGCATTCTCATAACTAGCATAACATGCATTTAAGCATACACATAACTTGCATAAGCATTCACATTCTTGCATAAGCATCCACATACTTGCATAAGCATGCATATCATGTTAAACTTGCATTTTAGCATATACATAACTTGCATAAGCATTCACATACTTGCATAAGCATGCATAACTTGCATATCATGTTAAACTTGCATTTTAGCATATACATTACTTGCATAAACCAACTTATTAAACATGCATAAACCCACTTATTAAATATGCATAAACCCACTTGTTAAACATGCATAAACCAACTTATTAAACATGCATAAACCCACTTATTAAATATGCATAAACATAGGAAAACATAGAGTAGCATATCATTATAAATGATTCAAACTCACTAATCCGCATTTAAGACCATAAGTCTCATTACACCCAATCTACTTACTTTAGCAATTGATGTTAAAGTGATAGAAACTCACCAAACCCAAGATTAGCAAACTTATGAAGTGGAATTAGTTGCTAAGTATGAAGATGGTGATGATTAGAGATTGATTAGAGAGTGATTAGCTTGCAACTTCCTTCATAAACTAGTGGAGGCTCTCTCAAGTTTGATTTTGGCGGCATGAGGCCATCATTTCTATTTTTAGTAAGGATTAGGGGGTTTAGGGTGTATTTATAGATTAGGTGAGTGTTTTAGGCCCTTAGATTAACCCTAGATTAGATTAGGACCCTTAGATTTCGGAAATCTCTAGAACACAGCCCTCCAAGCCAGCCCAAAACCCAACCTGGTGCACCCAGGTTTACTGGACGCCACGCCCAAGTCGACAGGCAAGTCGACCACCCTGTCGACAGGCCTGTCGACAGCCCTGTCGACATGGTTAGGGCGGGAACTTTCCCGCCTGACCCCGCTTGTTCCATTCCAAAATCTGAATTTTAAATAATTAAATCTGTTTTTAGCTTTGAATTTTCTGCAAACTTCTTTGGGCCATAACCGGGCCATACGGACTCCGATTCTCGAAAACTCGGACTCTATTTCGCGTATTTTTCCGAGACGAACGCAATGACGCAGCCATTTTCCCCTAATTCTCACGTCTGAGATTATTTATTATGTAATTAGTGAATTTTAGCATTAACCAAAATACGGGGTGTTACAAAACGACACCCAACGACAGTCGTCCCTAGCTAATTACCCCCATTCCGAACACAATGGGATATGTATCGTGAGCCAATTCTATCGTTTCGACTAGTTTTCATCAAAATCCGATTATAACTCTATATATTGAATTTGAAGGCGCATTTCAATTTACCGGGGCCAAATACGGACTCTAAAAATTCCCGAAAAATATTTTCTAGCTTCGTATTGACTATACGGTCCAAACAAAACTAATTTCGTCAAATTCTGATACCGTTTGAAAAATGGTCATTTTCCAGTCGATTAAAATCAACTTAAACTGCCAAAACACGTTTTCTTTCGCCATGCTCACATATTGATTCGAAAAATCACGAATTTTGGAATCTAGCAATAACTTGACATCACGGATCCAACAAAAGTGGTTTCATCGAAAACCGAAGTCATTAGCAAAAATCCCATTTTTAAGGGCCAGAATTCCATAGCGACTATTCTGAATTTTCAACTGGGCATAACTTTTTATCCCCGCTATGAAATTTCAATTTTTCGGATTCATTGGAAAGATATTCTCAATTAGATTCTAATATTTTTGGTTTCGCTAAAATCCGATTTATTTTGCACCCGGTACATTCATTTGAATTTTGAAATCGAATTATCGAATTACCGCGCCATTTTCAATTCCATTTATAATTATAAATAAATATTTATATTCTAACGTCGATCTATATAGATATATACGTTCGAATTATATTCAAAATAAATTTCTCGTCGTCATTTTTTAAAATGATTCATTTTGAAAATTCAAAATTCACTAAAATTGCCAAAATAAAAATTTTAAATTGGCTCGAATTTCCGGGTTATTACACATGTGCAAATAGACATCGAGTATGAGTGACGATACGTATGTGGGAAAGTCTAGGTACACTCATGTCACTTTGGGTGGTGTACCATAGACTAGAGGGCATTATTCGATGAAATAATCAAGTAGGATCTAGAATGGCAGTCCAAACGCTTACGTAAAACAGTGATGATAGTTTCATGAAAACATAGCATTGATATACATACGACATGCAACATTGGATAAGGGACTGCGTACATATGGTGGAGACTATGCGAGTAGAGTATACCTTAATTGGGGGTAGCTACATATACACTATATTAGGTCAATCTACTAGAGAGCAGATGGGTGCGACGTGTGTGTAAGCCTTGAGTGCTAATAAAACAAATAACCTATTAAATAAGAAAATATAATTGAATGGTATATGTCGGATTATCCAAGAAGTGTAGTTAAATTCATTCACACAGAACTTATGTTCTGATCCCCTCCTCATATCATTCGCAGGTTAGGATCATGACAGAGACCGTATAGCTTTGGATATTGGTTTAGCAGTATTATTATTAAGGTAAAACTATGTTTCAACTACATTTTATTTTATTCCTTCCGCTGTTAGATATTTTATGAACTTTGACATGTTTTTTGTCTCTGTCTTTTCTGCAGGATACCAGAGCAAACCAACGCGGGTTTCAATGGATTGAGTTTTTGGAAGAAAAAATTGGTCCATCGGAATTCGGATTGTTACAATTAACAACTTACAAATGCCTGTAACCAAGTCAGTCATTTTGTAAAGAATGATGTAATCAAAGAACATAATTGTAGAACTAGGCAAATAAATTAAGATGAGTAATAATGTAACTAAACTGTTAATTTGCTTCCCACAATAGAACATGAATAATAAACTATTAATGAAGTGGAGGAGTTAGTTTGGAGAATTTCAAGGACGTGATTGCGGTGACAAGGTATGTAATGTAGTTTTGGCAATAACTATACATGAGAAAAAGTGGGTACCAAGTTTCATGGTTAAAATTGTGCAAATACGTGAAGCAGATGATCATCATTGAACTATTTGAGTAAACATGCTAATGCAAACTGTTCATAGAAATTTGAAGTTTTAAAATGTAATTCAAATGCAAACATTATTAAAAACATATATGCATATAAATGGGTTGTTGCAATTGGGCTTGATCCATTCAAATAAAGAAAGAAAGGTGTTGTTTTATTGGGTGTAACGACCCACTTTTTCCGTGAAGTTTAAGCCAACATCTAACAACTCATGTCAACTCAAATTGCACAGGAAAAGAAATAGTTAGGAGAAAGAAGTTAGAGGGTGTGAGAAGAAATATTAGAATAGAAGAATAAGAAGATCAGAATCTCATAGCGGAATGAACAAAATATAATATCAAATACTTTATACAAAAAGAAAACTGTATTTATTACAACATCAGAGTACACAGTCATTTCAATACATCACACACAGAGGAATAAATAATACCAGTAAATATGGATATACATCTCGACTTCAGCTCCACTTCTGAAATCCTAGGCAAAACCTAACTTGGAAATATACTCGGTCTAACCTGAGAACATTCAAAGTAAAGCAAAATTCACTCTGATCAGTCTAGAATACTTCCAGTGATAAATTCATATGGCAAACAACTTGTTTAGCTTTAGAAAATCCTTTTGGAAGAAAAGGATAATCGTTAGACTGGTGCATACATAAACACGGACGGTTTTTACCTTACAATAACCCTAAAATATTTTCGTTATGTCAAAATCTGGTGATATTATAATATTGTCTATCACACCACAAATAAATAATCATCTAGTAGAATGCTTTTATCTCATGCTCTACATGCTTAGTTTATAGTCAAAAACCGCATAGTGCTTATTGGAGTTTGGATTCCAACTATGACAAGGCATGGAACCACCTTCCGATCAGTATACTCTAGAGATGTTGCAGTAGGGTTCAACAAGAACATCTTGCAACCCAACCACATATGACCGACCACTCTTTTAACTTGAGTGTATCGAATATATTGCCACCAACGCTTGGTACCAACATAACCGTTTCTTGGGAGATACAGAAGTGAAAGAAGAACAAATTAGAACTGTGACAACCCTAATTTCGAGGGACCGAATTTTTTTCAAAATTCCAATCTATCGAAACTTGGATTGGTTTGCTCTGGTATCTTGTAGAAAAGACAGATACATAAAACATGTCAGAGCTTAGAAAATATCTCACAGCGGAATGGATAAATTATAGTATAGTCAAAACATAGCCTTACCGTATTATTAATACTGCCTAGCCAGTATCCGAAGCTATCATGTCTCTGCCACAAATCTAACCTACGAGTATGTTATGAGGAGAGGTCAGAACACAAGTTCTGATGACTGGATTTAAACTATACACTTTGGATAATCCTACATATATCGTTCAATCATATTTTCTTGTTTATTAGGTTACTTGGGTTATCATCACTCAAGGCTTACACACGCGTTGTACCCATTTACTTTCCAGTGGATTAACCTAGTATAGTATATTTGTAGCTACCCCCAATATTAAGGTACACGCCATGGTACCCCACCCGCACGGTCTCCACTGTTACATTATTGAAATATACACAGTCCCTCATCCTACGCCGTAGTGACGTACAGATCTCTATATAACAATGTTACGTTTCGCATATATCTGTCATTATTATGCTACACGAACATACGAACTGCCACCTTTGTTTGAATCAGAATTCATACCGGAGTAATTCCCTCAAGTCTACGATACACCACCCAGAGCCGACACACATGTATCTAGACTGTCCACCATACGTATCTTCAGTTGTAGCTGGATGCCTCAATCGCACGTCCTCTAATGTGCACCAAGTTCCATGGCAGGGCAATACAAGAAACACGAAACTCAGTCGGGAGCTTTTCTATATCTGTACAGGCCCGTCTTTAAATAGCCTCAATATACTTATACACCTAGGGTCTGTTTTCGCGGTGGCTATGGCCCTACCTTGGCCCTCCCTCAACTATTAAAGACTACCAGAGCTAAGCGACTGCCTCTACGCAAACAATCTAAACATCCGTGTAGCGTCTCCCCTCAACAACTTACCCCGATGGTGAAGGGTGAAAGGGTATCTTGAGTTTAGCTCGAGTCTTTTCGCATCCCACTAGCTGCCGATGACGGGTATCTGATGGTGTACTATCCTTGTTGATCCTGACCCTCTACCTTCCCGTGAAGCAACCACCGAACCACCCTGGTGTCACCTCGTCACGGCATGCTGACTGCATAGCTACATCTGCAGTCAAGGTACGCGCAAGCCCAACCTCTGCTGACACAGCCTAAGACATCTTCTGCCGCACAGAGGACTACTAGGACCACCTTACGTACCTCAGGAAGCCTCGTGCTTCCCCTTCTAGTCCTTCGGATCCGTCAGAACAATCAGATGAATGTGCACTCCCCACGTGCCTTATAACACCTCGATGATCTACCTCGTTGGGTTATTCACCATCAAACATGCGGATTGGTTCAAGCGCCTCACTTTAATATGTTATTAGACCCTATGTCTAAACATTCTTTTACGTGCTTTCCTTACCTCATCAGGTTTCCTTTTAACTTGATTGTTCTAATTCACACTGAATTCTTATTCAAATTACCAAGTTTCTCTCGCTTATTAATTTCAGTTATATAACTTAAACCATTTAAGTTTATTAATAAGCCCACAACATTTATTTTCTAGATTGTGGCCCAAGGTCTGTAATCCACAACCCCTTTATATCTTCTTGTTAATTCCATCATTACAATAACATGTTTTACTTAATATGTAATTAAGTATATCCAATTCACATGTTTTCTTATTGAATTATAATTCCATTTTATTTTGTCAATATAACTTATTGTTGTTTACTTATTCACTTAATTTTATTAACTAAGTCACATTAATAAGTTTCTCTACCTATTTATAATAATCTATGTTATAATTTCCTCTTGTCCTTAGGACAAGCCTAACCATTCTTATCAACGGGTTTTAGACTTTCAAGCGTACATGTTACTTAATTTATAATTAAGCACAACTTCTTATATTTCATATATTTTCCCCATTTTCTTAACTGGTTTCCGGCTTTCCCCATTTACTACTTACTTAATTTATAGTTAAGTGTCCCTTAACGCATTTTGCCAGTTATCCCATTTTCTTATTAGTTTATTATAACCTAAGTTATAATATTCACTTATCCCTAGGACAAGTCTTCCTATTATACAACATTTCCATTAATGTTATTTATTTATAATAGGTGATTATCATTTCTACAAGTAATGCTTACCCTAAAAGGTGCCTTTAATTACATAACATTATTATTTCTACCAGTTATGTATACCACTAGGTGTCTTTAATTACATAACCTTATCGGGCTAAGTTTGCGGGCCTGTATATAAATAGTACCCACCCCCGTAGATTTGCCTTGCCCACCCACTGTCCAACCAATTTTTACTTAACCCTAACTTTAGTTCATATTCATACAATCCCTATGGATTATATTAGGTTAGGTAGTCCAATTCACTACCATGTCCATTATGGTTTATAATATGTCAGACCTCCCACATTAGGCCTAGAAATTGTAGATGTTGGAAATGCCGGTTGGGTCCGGGTAGACTTATTTCACAGTTGGGCCTAACCTCGTGTCATAGTCCGATTCGTATTTGCGCACTTAGACCTCTCACATTAGGTTCAGCATTAGTGGCTGTTGGATAGGAGGGTCGGGTCCGGGCAGACTTCCACCACTAATGCAACCTAACCTCGTGTCATAAGTGCAATTACAATTTTTAATTGTAATCCTAGGCATTCATTATTAATCAATTATATAAATCTATGCCTTTATAGGTGTTAATGCCCATTTACCCAACTATATTCATGATGGGTTATATGTCTAATTTTATATTATTCGAATTATGCCAATTCATATTTTACATATGATCCCATTTGCGCCCAAATCATTTTTCTATACTTATGATCCAATTTAAAATCTTTAAACATAATTTGGTCGATGCCCCAAACCCATATTTATTTGATTCCATGTTAACATGAATCCATAGAGTCATATACTTACTCCAATTATTCCCTGTATATAATTGGGACAAATTTACATATAAACTTTTAGCACTCCAACAAATCAAATATATGAATTTTTCCTACATGTTCAAATTAATATTATAACATGTAAACACTCCAACATTTCAACTGATTCATTATATGAATTATTCATATTAACAATTTGATGTTATATCATGCTAATCATTCCCCTAAATTAATAGATTCAACATATGAATTTGTTGATCTATTCATATTAACGTCTCAACTTGGTATAACAAAAATTTATAATTAAACTAGCAATTTTCACAATTTATTAAAATGGGAATGCTAAACGATAGTCATCACATTATCTAAAGACTATAGTTTAAACCCACCCACCATTCATGCTTTTCCCAAATTTTGGATCTGATCCGTTCTATCATCCATCATTTTCCTTTCCCCATTAATTTGATTTGAAACTTAATAACGTGGATCGACTATTTTCATTAAGGGAGAAGGGAAAGAAAATAGGAAGAATATGAATAGATTGGATCTGGGACGTAACCTTGCTTTTCACGTAATTCTGAACGCCTTTTTATAAAAACACCAATCTCTTCCCTCCAGATCTTAATTTAAGATTTTTAACTTACAATCTAAATTTATGAATATGTTTTAGGAGAGAGAGAGGGAGCAATGGCGGAGCTCCAGCGTAGCCGCCGAATTACGAGATTTCGGGTTAGGCCCAGGGTCTTATTTATAGGAGTAGCGGAGGAACAAGGACCCTCAGATCAAAATCTAAAACACCAGAATCGTCCACGTCAGAAAAGAAGGTTCCAGATTCGTGCGTGGGTCGACCCCCCTTTTGGTGGGTCGACCCCTTTGTCGACCCCCAATGGTCCATTTTCCCTCCGAACTTTCCCGCCCGCGATTTTGATTTTTGAACTAATTTTTGAATTTTCTAGATATATTTATTTAATATATATATACACACACACATATAAGCTCCTTATATGTTTAAAAACTTCTGATGCTCATAACTACTTCATGTAGTGTCCGTTTTACGCAAACCAGTTGTCTATCTTGGCCAGAATTTCGAGATGGTCGCAATGGTGCAGTCCGCTTTACTTAATTCTGAATATTTAATTAAGTTATTCTTATTTTATTGTCTTAAATATACAGGGTATAACATTCTCCCACTCTTAAGAAATTTTGTCCCCGAAATTTAATAAGGGTAAAATCAATTAACCCCTCGCATAAAATACGTCCACTATATGTGCATCCAATTCTTTCGCACATTGTGCACATGTGCAAAGTGAAGTATAACATAATAATGCATGTATGCCTAAGTGGTACCTCCTATGTGTATGCAAGTTTTTCAAAAATCTTTTTAAAATATGATGCTCAAATCTTAAATATACTAGCAGTTTTACATGAATGCAATATTTTGAAAATCAAAAAGTTTTTTCATCCAAATCTTCCCACACTCTTACTGAGTAAGAGCATAGTTCATCCAATTATTGCATCCATAATCCTACCAACCAACTTTATTTTTCGAATTTCAGAGAAATCTAATTTTCTAAATTCGATTTCTTATGTTATAAAAATGTGGAAAATGAAACCTCTACATCTCCCGCTTTTCATTTCAACCTTTTTCTAACCGTACTTGGATTTTTGTGTAACTATTTATAAAGATTCCCTATTTTCCTATCCAAGCACCGTCCACATAAGAAAATTTTCTTTGTTACTAATTTTCTTTATCATCTTATCTTGGAAATTTTTATCTTTATCTATTTTTCTCATAATTTTCCATTTTTGTTGCTTTACTGAATTTACTGTTTCCTTTTCAGTTGTACTATTTTTCTTTTCTTAGCTTATTTAATCATCTGATCTTAATTTAAATTTAAATAAGCCTCTAGTCATTCAACTAAAATAGGAGAACATACACTCTACACAACTACTACTAAGGGCCCAGAATCTTGGGACTATGTCCCCCTCAGACAGAAAAGTCCAGACCATGGGATCCATACCAAGTTTAGGTGTTACCCTAAATACCCCACAAAACAAAATAATGGAACGATCCCAACAGGAATATAGTATCGGGTTTTACCCCTAACAGGATCTAAACACTTACTTGTCCATTTTTACTATATAGTAGTCATCACTAGTCCCGGCTGTGTACCAATAATCATTTCAAGCAACACCCTAGGCTTTTCAATGCTTACGCATTCTACGGGAACTTACTATTATTCCAAGATAATTCTTGCTATTTACTTTATAGTCTCTATACTTTTCCCGTCTTTCCTAGGCACTAATCCTTACCTACTCCATACTTCTTCAAACACGGTTTAGCCCTTCTTTTTCATTTAAATTTTCTTCCAAAAATTCAAAAGTGTCAAAATTTCATTTTACTCATGAAAACTTTCTTTTGCCAAACCATAAAAAAACCATGTCATCTAAAAAAAATGTAAATCAGTTTTTTTTTTTCAAATCACAAAACTGGAGTAGGTACGGAAAACTATTTCTCAATCAGGTTTATGACTTGTTCTTACCTATAAGGTCGGTTTAGTCTCTTACTACAAGGTGCCAATATCCACTCTATTCTTATGTTCTACAACTTATTTTGTCCACCCACAAAATTATCTTAAAATAATTCATTTAAAAGGGTTGTCATAAGAATAGAGACATAAAATCTTTCTTTATTAAAAATTCTTGTATGAAATATAACGAGAAAACTAGCGAGCTATACATGCTCTATAACATGCACCTTTTACTGAGCGAATTTTTCTTTAGACAATTATTTTTGCAAGAAATCACTATTTGCAAAATATACCCTATTTTAATTCAAAACCCAATATGCAAAACTATAACTTTTAAGATTAAAACTTGAAAACACCATAAACCATTTTCCCAAAACTTTTATAATTCCAAGTTCTTAGAAGTTAATAATGGGGTTAGACTCAAAGCGGGTTTCCAATTTTTCTAGGCTTTCCTAGACACTCCACAAGGTCAATTCTCTCAACTATATATATTCTTAATCCATTTTTTTCTTTTTAACCTTTTCCAGTTTATAAGGTTTTCAAGCCCACTAACCCAAAATACTAATCATAGGATTCACTTTCCTTTCATACAAAATACATTGTACACTTTCCACCCAATTACCTAAGGGTCTCAAATTTCGTTATTCATTCCTTAAGTGTACAAAACAAATGTCCCATTTATACACTTTTTATTTAGTGGGTTCCTCCATGGATCTAGGTAAATATATAATATATATTTATATTTTTAAAAATACAAATACGTTCACTCACTATGTATATAGGAATCCTAAACCAAGCTCTAATACCATATGTGACAACCCTAATTTCGACAGACCGAATTTTTCTCAAAATTCCAATTTATCGAAACATAGATTGGTTTGCTCTGGTATCTCGTAGAAAAGACAGAGACATAAAACACGTCATAGCTCAGAAAATATCACACAGCGGAATGGATAAAATATAGTATAACCAAAACATAGCCTTACCAAATTATTAATAATGCCTAACCAGTATCTGAAGCTATCATGTCTCTGCCACAAATCTAACATGTGAGTATGTTATAAGGAGGGGGTCCGAACACAAGTTCTGGTGACTGGATTTAAGCTATACACTTTGGATAATCCTACATATATCGTTCAATCATATTTTCTTATTTATTAGGCTACTTGGGTTATCAGCACTCAAGGCTTGCACACAGGCCGTGCCCATTTACTTTCCTGTGTATTAACCTAATATAGTATATTTGTAGCTACCCCCAATATTAAGGTACACGCCGTGGCACCCCACTCGCACGGTCTCCACCGTAACATTATATAAATATACGCAGTCCCTCATCCTACACCGTAGTGATGTACGGATCTCTATATAACAATGTTACGTTTCGCATATATCTGTCATTACTATGTAACGCGAACGTATGGACGGCCACCTTTGTCTGAATCTGAATTCATACCGCAGTAATGCCCTCAATTCTATAATACACCACACCGAGCCGACATGATGTATCTAGACTGTCCACCATACGTACCTTCAATTGTAGTTCGATGCCTCAATCGCACGTCCTCTAATGTGCGCCGAGTTCCATGGCATGGCGATACAAGAAACATGGAACTTGGTCGCGAGCTTTTCCATATCTGTACAGGCCTGTCTTTAAAGAGCCTCCATATAAAAAATATACCTAGGGTTTGCTTTCATGGTGACTATGGCCCCACATCAGCCTCTCCCTCAACTATTAAAGACTACCAGAGCTAAGCAACTTCCCCAACTCAAACAATCTAAACATTCATGTGGCATCCCCCATAAACCCCTTACTTCGATAGTAAAGGGTGAAATGGTATCTTGGGTTTAGCTCGAGTCTTTTCGCATCCGACTGGTTGCCGATGACAGGTGTCTAACGGTTTACTATCCTTGTTGATACTAACCCTCTGCCTCCCCGTGAAGCAACCGCCGAACCACCCTGGTGTCACATCGTCATAGCATTCTGACTGCATAGCTACATCTGCAGTCAAGGCCCACCCACCTAGTAGTTACTCGTAGATCCAACCTCTGCGGACACAACCTAAGACATCTGCGGCCGCACAGAGGACTACTAGGAGCACCTAAGGTACCTCAGGAAGCCACATGCTTCCCCTTCCAGTCCTTTGGAGCCGTCAGAACAATCAGATGAATGTGCGCTCCCCATGTGCCTTATTACACCTCGATGATCTACCCCGTCGGGTTATTCACCCTCAAACGTGCGGACTGGTTCAAGCGCCTCACTTTAATATTTTATTAGACCCTATGTCAAAACATTCTTTTACGCGCTTGCCTTACCTCATCAGGTTTCCTATCAACTTAGTTATTCTTATTCACATTGAATTCGTATTCAAATTACCAAGTTTCTCTTGCTTATTAATTTCAGTTACATAACTTAACCCATTTAAGTTTATTAATAAGCCTACAACATGTTATTCTCTAGATTGTGGCCCAAGGTCTATAATCCATAACCCCTTTTTATCTTCTTGTTGATTCCATTATTACAATAACATATTTTACTTGATATGTAATTAAGTATATACAATTCACATGTTTTCTAATTAACATGTCACTTACCATTTATGATTAAATATAACTTATTTAATTTCATAAGTTTTCCTCGTTCTTTTTCATTTAATCATAATTCCATTTTATATTGTCAATACAACTTATCATTTTTTACTTATTAACTTAGTTTTATTAACTAAGGCCTATTAATAAGTTTCTCTACCTGTAACATCCCGGAAATTTGGGATCTTTGGTCATCGACATAAAACCCACGTCGATTATCTAAACATCAAAAATACCAGTAATTAATGAAAGAAATTAGAGGGTGAGAATAGATATGATAGAAACTAAGAATAGAAGAAGAAGAAGACCATACAACATCAGAGTAAACATGAATCTCAAAGCGGAAAGAATAAATATATTTCATAACATAACTTTGAAATAAAACAGTATCTGTATACAATACCTTTATTAGAGTATAACACTTACAACGCAACGGAAATAACAATAGTTATACAATCCTGAAGCCTCCTGCTCCAGCTCTTCAAGTATTTGTAAATCCCGACTATTTGACTGCCCGTACGAAATTGGGCACCCAAGAGTTTTGGGAAAACAAAACAAACTCTGGGTCAGTTATGTGACCGCTGTGAGTAAACTCAAATCATTTGATTTAACTTTCAAAATCCTTTTGAAACAAAGGATAATCATAAGACCGATCCACACATAAACACGGATGGCTTTTACCTTACGATAACACAAAATATTTCTAAAACGATACTTGTTTGATATTATAATAATGTCTAGATCAAGTAAATAGAAATCTAGCAGAAACGCTTGCATCTAACGTTCTACATATATAATATACAATCAAAACCGTCGGCTCTTATTTGGGGAACGGATTCCAACTATGACAAGGTATGGATCCACCTTCCGATCAGTGTACTCTAGAAACGATACACTGGAGTTCAACAAGAACATCTTGTAACTCGGCCACATATGACCGACCATTCATTTCTCTTGAATGTATTGTCACCTACGGTTGGTATACCAACATAACCGTTCATAGGAGATACAGAATTGAAAGAAGTAACAAAAGAATATTCTCTAGATGACAAAAATATAACCTAATTGTGTGCGGCCCACTTAGCCATGCTTCCTGCCCGATGTCTCTCATTTCCCAGTTGATGAGGCTGGAGGTTATTACATATCCCTATATAGATCACGTATTTATTTACTTTGAATGCCACGTCATCATATCCGTCAAATCACAAATTGATTTTCCTAAAAATACCACGGGTATAAGCTAAGTGAAACGAATTCCTCCGCCACCAACGTAAATACGTTTGAAACGATCAACTTACGCGATCTACCAGATATACTCTATCAGACATTCGTCCATTCAATTTGTCCTGAGATTGGACAAACCGAAGGCACTATTCAGTACATCCATCTTAGGCAATCTCTACCTAAGATTTATACAATAGCCCTTGCACTTTACTCCGTCTTCAATATATTCAGCATACTTGGTTTTCAACGCTTATGCTAATACGTAGTGGTTCTTCGGATAATAATCCAACCGGTCTCTCCATTTTAACTACGTAAAAATGGTCAGAAACTTTGATAGTCGGTGATTTAACTATCAAATGAAAACACATGTGCAAACAACAATCTTATTTCCAATTGGAATTTCTATTGATCAATCATCATATATATATATATATATATATATATATATATATATATATTCATATCTCCTTATTTTCTATATTAAGAAAATATATGTTACGAACATTGGAAAACATTCCCATTTCTTATTTACTTATCACTATTCTACCACATCTATCAGCCTCTGAATGAGAGCAATTCCCTAAGTATCAATCCCGAAGGTCGAAACCAACATCAGACAGACACTTAGAAAACCATTCAACTTAAGTAATCTCCAGTCAGTTTCTAATTTAGCTTAACTCCATTTCTTAATTCCTTATAAATAAAACATTCCGTTTACTATGTTTAGAAAATATCTCTAATTCTATATTTGGAAAACTTTTCCAAAACACATTTATAAGGATTTCAAACTAACGTTGTATAAAACATCGTTACGACCGCTCAATCCAATCGCTTATTAATTAACGGTATTTCTGACTAACTCTCGCAATCGAACCTCAACTATTTCTTAGTTAAGTAAGGAAGTCAATAAAGTTGGGGTATAATTACCTCTCAGAACTTAACTGAACAACGTTCTTAACCTTGCAATAGACAAAGCTCACCGATCCAATTTCTACAATCATTTGCTTACGCAAATTCTCGGATTCAGATTTTGATACCACTTCTTTTATGAAAAACATTTATTATAACGCTAACGTTATAAACCCTACTTCTGAAATATCTAACTTAGAAATCTAACTTAAATTCTTATTTTGAATAAGTAAACAAACCACTAATTTATTAACAAATAAACAAATCTTGATTAAAAACCAAAAAGTATATAATGCGTTCCCAAATTCGATATAATCGAATTTGACGTATAACTCTATTTCGAGTTATCTCTATTCGTTTAACTCCTTTGAATAACTAATATTCGATTTTATCTAATTTGAATAAACTATATTCGATTAAATTGTTTTCGAATAACTCTATTCGATTAACTCCTTTCGAATAAACTATATTCGATTAATTCCTTTTGAATGAACTAATATTCGATTAATTCCTTTCGAATAAACTAATATTCGATAACTACTTTCTTCGAATAACTAATATTCGATTATCTTTAATTCGATTAACTCTAACTCTAATCGAATAACTCTAACTCTAATCGATTAACTCTAACTCTAATCGATTAACTCTAACCCTAATCAATTAACTCTAACTGGTTTAACTCTAATCAATTAACTCCTTTTTGATTAACTCTAATTAATTAACTCTAACCAGTTAACTCCATTTTGATTAACTCTAATTAATTAACTCTAATCAATTAACACCTTTCAATTAACTCCTCGCCCATATTCAGTTTCAAATATCGATGTTGAAATCGATTCTTACTTCTCTATATAAGTCCTGACTTATATATTCCATTTATCACATGATAAATATTTTATTTTATTTATAAAACATTATTTATGAATTAATCTTCTTCATTTATCTATTAAAACATATTTCTATTAAATATTTACTTTAAATCCTTATCACGTTATAATCGTGTGCGAAGCACGGGTCTATACTTTCCTAATATAAAATTCTCTCTTTTATAAAATTCTATTCATTTTTCAATTGTTTCCTTTTATAATCTATTTATTTTAGAAATAAATATTTCCTTTATAATTCTATTTATTTTCTAAATAAATATTTCTTTTATTTCTATTTATTTTCTAAATAAATATTTCCATTTATAATCTATTTGTAAATGTTTTTACAAATATTTCCTTTTATAATTATCCCTTGATTTTATAATTATTCTCTTTTTGTAAAATCCTTTTCCTTTTATATATAAAATCCATTGATTTTATATAAATAATTCATTTTCAAAATACACTTTGAAAATCCCCTTTTCTACATTCCAATATTTCTTATGGTATTTAAAATACCCAAATAACAATGATTGATATTATTCAACACACGTAATCAACACAAATTATATATCACATCATATATTACAATATATGAAAAATAGTAAAATAAATGTTGAGGAATCCAGTTGGATTCCTCCGACCTGTTTCCCTGCATCCACAGATGTTACACAATATATATCACATCTATTTCATTTCAATATGAAATATTCTGATATACAGAATCCATTGATATATATATATATATATTTGTATGTATATATATATGTATATTTGTGTATATATATATATATATTTGTATATATATATAACTTGATCTATAATTTCAACCAATATATCAGCAGTTCATTCAAACAGTTAACACACAACAATCAGTCATCATTTAACAATTCTAAATATACGTTATAAAAATATGAACTTGTAGAGTTGGTGAGTTTTACTCACACTGGACGATCATCGTTAATAACGATAAATATCGCTCGATTCAAACGAACAATTTATTTTGCTATAAATTGTAACGAGCTTCGATTCTCTCCCGGTCAGTTCCAGTGTGTAGTGACCATTCATATGATCCCAACGGATTTGACCGTTCGTTAATCTGACATTTTATGACCAAGTTATAGTGTTTACAAGTTAATACACTATTTTATATTTAAAATAAACTTAATTTATTTTTACTGGGCTTAACCTTTGTTTCGTTCCGGCCCAATAGAACTCCACCGATCCACACTAACATCCCCTTCCTTCTCCAAATTTGTATACATTATTTTCTTTTTCTCTAAATTCTTTCTGGTCTTCACCATGTTTTCCTTAACGCGGCTCAAACCCTCACTTTAAAAATATCCAGACCGACCTATAACTGTACACTCATCTTCCTTGTTGAATAACACAACCGGCTCCTCTTCATTTTGCATCGCCGAAACCACCTCCTTCTTCCCAGTCACCTTCACACAAATGAACTCCCACTGTCCATTTTATATTAAATAAATCAGCCCATCACTCCTTTGAAAACCACACCCTTTCCAACTGATGTTTCAACTTTCCTTTTCACGCTTGCATTTGTTTTTGTGTCACCTACCTACATCTCCCTTACATTACATCACTCCACGTTACTCCATTCTGCACTTCCTCACAGGTAGTTCTCCCTCCTCTCTTCACTTGAGTCTATGAAACCACCACCAAACTCCACCTCTTCAAAACCTCCATCACCCTGTACCCTCCAATACAAACTCGCACTCAATCACTACACCGCAGTTTCAAACCACCTTCGACCTCCCCGCAAATTCATGTGATACTTTTCAACACCATAACTCCCAAAATTTTAGTGCACAAGTGCTAAATCGACTCATGAATCCAACTATAGAAACCCAATGATAAATCGATGCTCAAACCCTTCATGATTCCAAACCCTAGCTGTCAGTGCCTTACTTTCCAGCGAACGAAAGACTTTTGAACCCAATGGAAATTATACAGAAATGAAGAGGAAGTCTTTAGCAAACAAAAATTACTTGTTTGAGGAATTATGTATTTTTATCTGATTTTATATTAATTTTGAAACATTAGTTTTTGCTGCAGGAAGTATCGGCGGCTTTCATTTACTGTAGAAAATGAACTTAGGTTTAGTATTGAATGGTGAGGGTATTTATAGGATCTAATTTTAGTTTGTTTGAAATTTGGAGGAGGAGCTTTCTCCACGTTTTGATGAAGATAATGTAAGTGGCTGAGAACAAAAGGAAACGTGGCCTTGCTTTTGATCAGGGAAATGGTTTCATATTTTTAATTGTTTTTAAGCTATAAAAGTTCGTATACCCTGCTACCGACACTTATATCCATGTACAAGCGCTGCAGACTGAAATAAATATACCGTGGAGATGAGCGATGTGCCATGATTATAAAAATATAATAATATCGGTAGGTTAACTCATATTATGAAACCCCCAAAATTTTGATATAGGGTGCAAAATACTCCAAATAAAAAGTTGTGTATTTAATTAATTAAAAATTATAGTAAAATTCTAAAAATTAAATTATAATTACATCTTCAAGGATTTGTTCAAATTCAATACCAATATTTAAATATAATTAAACATATCGTTATGGCTCATAGCGATTTCACAGCGACTATTTGAAAAGTTGATTTGGCCATAACTTACAATCTATAATACGAAATCTCGATTTACCTCTTCCATTAGAAAAATATTATTCAACAGATCCGTACGTTTCTTGTTTCACAGAAACCTGACTTAAAACGAATCCTGTACATTCAGTTGAAGTTCAAATCGTCAAATGGCGAACTGCCACGTCATTTCGAGCTCGATTATAATTATAATATAATTATACGTTCAATTGTCGTTTATATAACATATTCGTTAATATAATTCAACTCCAAACTGAATTATACATTATAAATGATCCAATTCACACAATATTGTGAATTCCACTATTTCTGACTATTTTAGAAATTAAATATATATTATTCTATTATTTAATTTAATTAAATATTTCATATAATTTAATTAAACAACCATTTTCACTATTTGAATAATTAAATAAATTAATTATAATATCGCTAAAATACGGGACATTACATTCTTTCCCCCTTAAAATAATTTCGTCCTCAAAATTGCTAAGGTAGAAAACAAACCCTATTAACTGGCTAAAAATTATTTTTACTTCTTTAACTTCAGTTTCACTATACCAATTAATTTCAACTTAATTATTAATTTATTCCTACTAATGAAAATTTCCAAGAACTCTGGAAATTTTCTAACAGCCGAAATTTTCGAAAAATTTCGCCAGCACTTCCTTTGTACTGGTCAATCGGTACAACTCGCCTCTCTAGGCCTTCTCCAACCCAAAAGAAAACAAAACAGCCAAGAGGCTTACCAATTCGGCTCATCAAATTCTCAAACCCATATATAAATATAAACTGGTACCTTTTTGTCGGGCATATCAATATATCCTTTCCATTTGCTGCTAATTCAGCATATACCAGTGTCATCCTAATCAATCTCCAATCCATTTTTTTATCCTCAACACAACCATTCGTTTATCCAAGCCAAATTCCATTATCAATCTCAAGTACCATTCTTGATTTTCAATTTAGTTTCACAAATTTCCATCTAATTTGTTTTTAATTCAAACAATCCGTTTCTGGGAGTTTTTAAATAACTTTGCTTTCTCAAAATCAAAAATTCATTTTTGAATATCAAAACAACTTGTATTTCTCAAAACAGTTCAAAAGAAAAATCTTTGGTAGTAATCCGTCACTTGCAAACTCGAAAATGAACACCAATGATGTCCGGATCAACATCAGAATTTATTTTCCAGCGACCGAAGTGAGTTCAATACTATATCAATTTTCAAAACCATTTCTAAACATTTCCATTTTGAAATCAATTCAAAATACCATTCACAATTCTTATAAAACAATTTAAAATATCCAAGAATTTTAAAATTCTGATATATTTAGTCCAAATCCATCTACAAACACCTTTCCAATTTCCAGGGTTTTAATTTTAATTCTGATTTAAATTCAGATTTTATCCATCTAATTCAATATACTACACTTATATGAATTCTGATTGGTTATTTGCAAAACCATTTAATTTATAATCTTACTTGATTATAATTACAACCAATATATCCAATATATTATAATCATTCCAATATAAATCCTTTATACCAAAATATAATTTGGATAAAATTATTTCGTTTAACCTCTTTCAAAACATATCGTGTTGGTTCATCTTATTCAAGTGTTTAGAAATTCCTACCGATGCGGTGGATCAAACTAATCGATAAGAATCCATAAACAACTCAACCAATAAATATACACAATATAAAACAATTTTTATAAAATCTACAAATGCGTTCACTCGTATATATACACTCAACTCAATCTAGGGTATTGCGAACCCCAACTCTAATGAGTCCCGCCACAGAGCTAAGGTAATTACTTAACCTTAAGCTCTGATACCAATTGTAACGTCCAGGAAATTTGCGATCTTTGGTCATCGACATAAAACCTACGTCGATTATCCAAACATCGAAAATACAGGTAGTTAATGAAAGAAATTAGAGCGTGAGAATAGATAATATAGAAACTTAGAATAGAAGAAGAAGAAGAACATACAACATCAGAGTAAACACGAATCTCACACCGAAATGAATAAATATATTTCATAACATAACTTTGAAATAAAACAGTATCTGTATATAATACCATTATTAGAGTATAACACTTATGACACAGCGGAAATAACAATAGCTATACAATCCTGAAGGCTCCTGCTCTAGCTCTTCAAGTATTTGTAAATCCCGACTACTTGACTGCCCGTACAAAATTTGGCACCTAAGAGTTTAGTGAAAACAAAACAAAATAAACTCTGGGTCAGTCATGTGACTGGTGTGAGTAAACTCAAATCATTTGATTTAATGTTCAAAATCCTTTTGAAACAAAGGATAATCATAAGATCGATCCACACATAAACACGGATGGTTTTTACCTTACGATAACCCAAAATATTTCTAAAACGATACTTGTCTGATATTTTAATAATGTCTAGATCAAGTAAATAGAAATCTAGCTGAAACGCTTGCATCTAACGTTCTACATATACAATATACAATCAAAACCACGGGCTCTTATTTGGGGAATGGATTCCAACTATGACAAGGTATGGATCCACCTTCCGTTCAGCGTACTCTCGAAGCGATACACTGGAGCTCAACAAGAACATCTTGTAACTCGGCCACACATGATCGACCATTCATTTCTCTTGAATGTATCGAAAATATTGTCACCTACAGTTGGTAAACAAACATAACCGTTCCCAGGAGATACAGAATTGAAAGAAGTAATAAATGAATATTCTGTAGATGATGACAATATACCCTAATTGGGTGCGTCCCACTTAGCCATGCTGCCTGCCCGATTTTTGTCATTTCCTAATTGATGAGGGTTGAGGTTACAACGTATCTCTATACAGATCACGTCTTTATTTACTTTGAATGCCGCATCATCATACCCATCAAATCACAAATTGATTTCCCTAAAAATACCATGGGTATAAGCTAAGAGAAACGAATTCCTCCGCCACCAATGTAAATACGTTTGAAACGATCAACTTACGCGATCTACCAGATATACTCTGTCAGACATTCGTCCATTCAAGTTATCCTAGGACTGGACAAACCGAAGGCACTATTCAGTACATCCATCTTAGGTAATCTCTACTTAAGATTTATACAATAGCCCTTGCACTTTACTCCATTTTCAATATATTCAGCGTACTTGGTTTTCAATGCTTATGCCAATACGGATTGGTTCTTCGGATAATAATCCAACCGGTCTCTCCATATTAACAATGTAAAAATGGTCAGAAACGTTGATAGTCGGTGGTTTAACTATTAAATGAAAACACGTGTGTAAACAACAATCTTATTTCTAATTGGAATTTCTATTGATCAATCATCATCATATATATACATATATATATATATATATATATATATATTCATATTTCCTTATTTTCTATATTCCGAAAATATATGTTATGAACATTGGAAAACATTCCCATAGCTTATTTACTTATCACTATTCTGCAACATCTATCAGTATCTGACTGTATATTAGTATGAGAAATTCCCTAAGTATCAATCTCGAAGGTCGAAACCCACATCAGATTGACACTTAGAAAACCATTCAACTTAAGTAATCTCCAGTCAATTTCTAATTTAGCTTAACTCCATTTCTAAATTCCTTATAAATAAAACATTCCATTTTCTATGTTTAGAAAATACCTTTGATTCTATATTTGGAAAATATTTCCATAACTCATTTATAAGGATTTCAATCTAACGTTGTATAAAACATCGTTACGACCGCTCAATCCATTAATCACTTATTACTTAACTATATTTCTAAATAAGTCTCGCCATCGAACCTCAACTATTTCTTAGTTAAGTAAGGAAGTCAATCAAGTTGGGGTATAGTTACCTCACAGATCTTAACTAAACAACGTTCTTAACCTTGCAATAGACAGAGCTCATCGCTCCAATTTGTACAATCATTTGCTTACGCAAATTCTTTGGATTCAGATTTTGAATCCTCTTCTTTTGTGAAAAACATTTATTATAATGCTAACGTTATAAACCCTACTTTTGAAATATCAAACTTAGAAATCTAACTTAAATTCTTATTTTGAATAAATAAACAAACCACTAATTTATTAATAAATAAACAAATCTTGATTAAAAACCGAAAATTAAACAATACTTTCCAGAATTCGATATAATCGAATTCGACATATAACTCTCTTTCGAGAAATCTATATTCGATTAACTCCTTCGAATAAATAATATTCTATTTTTCTCTAATTCATATAAACTATATTCGATTAACTCATTTTCGAATAACTCTATTCGATTAACTCCTTTCGAATAAACTATATTGTAACAACCCGTAAAATGCGAGCCAGTTTGAAAATTTTATTTTGGCAATTTTAGCGAATTTTGATTATTTAAAAGGAATTATTTTAAAGAATATCGACGAGAAATTTATTTTGAATATAATTCGATCGTATATATTTTACGCGTCGTCGTTAGAATATATAATAATTATATATAATTATAAAAGGAATTGAAAATGGCGCGGTAGTTCGATAATTCGATTTCAAACTTCAATTGAATGTACCGGGTGCAAAACAATCCGGATTTTAGTGAAACCGAAAATAATGGAATCTAATAGTGAATATCTTTCCAACGAATCCGAAAAATCAAAAGTTCGTAGCGGGAATCAAAAGATATGTCCAGTTGAAAATTCTGAATAGTCGCTATGGAATTCAGGCCCTTAAAAATGGACATTTTGCAAATGACCTCGGATTTCGACGAAACCACTTTTGTTGGGTCCGCAGTGTCAAGTTATTGCTAGATTTCAAATTTCGTAATTTTTCGAATCAATATGTGAGCGTGGCAAAGGAAAACGCGTTTGACCAGTTTCAGTTGATTTTAATCGACTGGAAATTGGCCATTTTTCTAACGGTCTCAGAATTCGACGAAACTAGTTTTGTTAGGACCGTATCGTCAATACGAAGCTAGAAAATATTTTTCTGGGATTTTTCGTGTTCGTATGTGCCCCCGGTAATTTGAAATATACGTTTAAAATTCAATAAAGTGATTTAAATGTAAATTCAATGGAAACTGATTGTAACTATCGAATCAGCTTGCGATACATATCCTATTGTGTTCGGAATGGGGGTAGAACGCTGTGGACGACAGGCGGTGGGCCTCGTTTCGAGATCGTATGTGAAAGTTAACTTTTTTTGCAAAATAAAATAATAAAAAAAAAAAAAAAAATATTTAATTTCCCTTCTTAACCTGGCCCCCCCCTTTTTCAATCATTTTCATTTCCAGGTATAAAAAAAAAAAAAAAAAAAAAAAAAAGAATTTCGAACGAAGGGCGGAGCCTCGTCGCCGGCCCTCGACGATCCAGTCACCCTCACCCCCTCGTCGAACTCCAGCACCGCCGCCTCCCCCTGATGTTGTCGCGACCCCCTTCTTCCTCCATTCGAACGCCTAGAACCCGAACCCCCTCGCGTCCCGCTCCTTTTCCCCTCCCCGATGGACCGCCGCCACTTCCTCCAGTGGATGCTCCGACTCCGACGCAGCTCAGCAAGCTCCTCCACCTCGGCCATCTCTCCCCCTTCTTGAAAACGTGAGTTTTCTTGATCTGATTTACTTAATTTTTATTTAGTTTAAAACCAGATTTTTATTTAGTTTAAAACCAGATTTTTATTTAGTTTAAAACCAGATTTTTATTTAGTTTAAAACCAGATTTTTATTTAGTTTAAAACCAGATTTTTATTTAGTTTAAAACCAGATTTTTATTTAGTTTAAAACCAGATTTTTATTTAGTTTAAAACCAGATTTTTATTTAGTTTAAAACCAGATTTTTATTTAGTTTAAAACCAGATTTTTATTTAGTTTAAAACCAGATTTTTATTTAGTTTAAAACCAGATTTTTATTTAGTTTAAAACCAGATTTTTATTTAGTTTAAAACCAGTTTTTTTAATGATTAAAAAAAAAAAGGGGGGGGGGGGGAAGAGATTTTTAAAATGATTAAAAACAGACTTTTAAAAATGTTAAAGACGAGATTTTTAAAAATGATTAAAAACTGATTTTTTTTACATTGTTAAAAAGAAAAGAAACTGAAATTGTCATCGATTCAAAAATACAAGCAATCTTGATTTGAAAATGAAAAGACATCACTTTTGAAAATATAATGGAGAATATAAAAATTCGACTTTTATATATTGAATAGCGATATAAAAATTCGGTTTTTATATATGGAACTTCGAACTGAAAATTCGATTTTTATATATTGAATAGCGAAATAAAAATTCGATTTTTATATATTGAACTTTGAAATAAAAATTCGATTTTTATGTATTGAACTTTGAAATAAAAATTCGATTTTTATGTATTGAACTTTGAAAAAAAAATTCGATTTTTATGTATTGAACTTTGAAATAAAAATTCGATTTTTATATATTGAACTTTGAAATAAAAATTCGATTTTTATATATTGAACTTCGAAATAAAAATTCGATTTTTATATATTGAACTTTGAAATAAAAATTCGATTTTTATATATTGAACTTCGAACTAAAAATTCGATTTTTATATATTGAACTTTGAACTAAAAATTCGATTTTTATATATTGAACTTTGAACTGAAAATTCGATTTTTATATATTGAACTTTGAAATAAAAATTCGATTTTTATATATTGAACTTCGAAATAAAAATTCGATTTTTATATATTGAACTTTGAAATAAAAATTCGATTTTTATATATTGAACTTCGAACTAAAAATTCGATTTTTATATATTGAACTTTGAACTGAAAATTCGATTTTTATATATTGAACTTTGAAATAAAAATTCGATTTTTATATATTGAATAGCGAAGTAAAAATTCGATTTTTACATATGTAGTGGCTACAGGCGACGAAGCTGAAGAAGATGCGAAAACAATGAAGAATTCTATCAATGAAGTGCTGTGGAGCTAGGATAGCTATATGTGAGAATTTCTCACCTTTCAATTTATTTTTCTAGTTATATATATACTAGGATGCAGACGGTGCTTAGTAGCACCCGACACCCGTCCACAGACCATGGACTTGTTTGTTTGACTGTTTGGTGATTGATTGTGATATTGGTTTGAATGTGGTTTGTGGTGTGAAAAATCGAATCGATAAATTGGTTAGGATTAGACGTGCGCCGTTATAAGGCGAAGGAGTAAGGCTAGGTTAGACCCTTACTCCAAAGTTTGTGGTTTGCATAACGAATTGATTTGATTGATGTGTGAATGGCGTGGGCCTTCACTAGACCGGGGATAAGGCTAGGCCTTGTCCCGTTTCTAGTATCGTGCCGTTATGCCGCCGAAATTTTCTAAAATAAGTTAGAAAAATAAAATTAGCATTTTATTTAACGAATGAACTGAATATAAATTCATATGTTAAAATAAAATGTGTTATCGTTAAAAATATAATTTTTAACGTGAATGTGAATAAATAAATATTCATTTACAAACCAGACGGTTTGTTTATGTACACCTATTTGAATGACGTTGATTGGGTCGATAAATTTTACACATCGCCTAACTGCACAAATAAAATATGTGTTTGATTGTTTGAAACCCCACACGGGTGTTAGGATGAAATTTGAAGTTCACTCATCCTGATTTATTAAATATGTCGATCGATTGATTGACAAGCTGCTATAAGCGTTAAATGTCTATATTTGATGCTTATACAGTGTAGTGCACTTTGGTTGATGGTTGATTATTCATCGTTGTTGATATATACATGTGTTGTAGAAAATCCATATAATTAACATTATATGGTAATTGATTGGGCCTCATTCCAGTTTCGAGAAAAATAGAAATATTTGAAATAGAAATATTTGAAATAGAAATATTTGAAATAGAAATATTTGAAATAGAAATATTTGAAATAGAAATATTTGAAATAGAAATATTTGAAATAGAATATTTGAAAATAGAAATATGTGAAGCCGTGAGGATTAGATTGACGCCATTTTGACGTGAACGATATTTATATCGATTTTATTCATTTTAAAATGAATATTGAAACGTGATTTCGAAATCGAATATTTTGAAATGAATTGAATTGAAAACGATTTCGAAATGAATTGAATTGAAAACGATTTCGAAATGAATTGAATTGAAAACGATTTCGAAATGAATTGAATTGAAAACGATTTCGAAATGAATTGAATTGAAAACGATTTCGAAATGAATTGAATTGAAAACGATTTCGAAATGAATTGAATTGAAAACGATTTCGAAATGAATTGAATTGAAAACGATTTCGAAATGAATTGAATTGAAAACGATTTCGAAATGAATTGAATTGAAAACGATTTCGAAATAAATTGAATTGAAAACGATTTCGAAATGAATTGAATTGAAAACGATTTCGAAATAAATTGAATTGAAAACGATTTCGAAATGAATTGAATTGAAAACGATTTCGAAATAAATTGAATTGAAAACGATTTCGAAATGAATTGAAAACGAATTCAAATTGAATTGAAAGCGATTTCGAAATAAATTGAATTGAAAACGATTTCGAAATGAATTGAATTGAAAACGATTTCGAAATGAATTGAATTGAAAACGATTTCGAAATGAATTGAATTGAAAACGATTTCGAAATGAATTGAATTTTAAAACGATTTCGAAATGAATTGAATTGAAAACGAATTCAAATGGAATTGAAAGCGAATTGAAATGAATTCAAATTGAATTGAAATTTGAATTGAATAGAAATGAATTTTGAAACGAATTTATAAAGAAGAATTCAATTTTGATTTGAATTGAAAAGGAAGTTGAAATTGCTTTTGAAACGAATTTAAAACCATTTATATAATTCGTTTTAAATAGTAATCGACGAAATATATATTATATATATTATATATATAATATAATGGCCTGAATAGAACGCGCCGCGCTGCGGCAGTTCGCGAATTTCGATCATTTGTTTCAAACGGACATTACGGGAGATCCGACCGTCGGATTCTCCTAAAACCGGAACCGTTGGGTTCGTATCGAAAAGAGCTTTCTAATGAATGTTAGAAATTTGAAATCTAACGGTTGGATTTGGAGATACGTCCAAATCAAATTCGAAAAAGGTCGCTGTAAGTGCAGTTCGATGGCCGTTAATGGAAATCGACCGTACGGGCCTTGATAAAATTATTAAAAATAGTAATAATTTGTGTAAAATCATAAGAAATGATTTGTGAAAGTTTGGGATGAAAAACTCCATATTTGAAAAGATAAAAATAGATTTTTATCGAAATGAACTAGTTTTGAACTAGAATTATAATTCTATTTATTTTTAAATAAATAAATTGAATTTGAAATGGTTTTGAAAATAACCAAAATTTCCAATGATTGCATTGGAGTGGATTTGAATCGAAATTGTCTTCGGAATATTTCGATGTTGGAATTCGTGATATTACAGGTGTTGTTATGGAAATTTGAAAGATATATATGTATATCGTTATTTCCAATACGACATTTGTTAATCGTAGAATTTGATATTGAATATAGGCCGATATAGTTTCTATTCAGAGCCTTGTATTGAATATCGAATGTGATTTGGGTTTGTCGTGAATGGTGTCTTCACTAACACTGTTCTTGAACCCAGTTGAGAAAAGATTAAATCTTTTTATTTAGATTTAATGAAGTGTACCAATTAAATGATATTTAATTGGAATTGAATTGATATTGATTTTTGGGTTTATCGTGAACAGTGTTTTAAATAACACTTGTTCTTTAACCCGATAATTAATGGGATGTGACTTTGGGTTTATCGTGAACCGTGTTTTAAATGACACTGATTCTTTAACCCAGTCACAGATTAAAACTAAGTGGAGTTTTAATGAATCTTTAATTAGATTGAAAAGATCGAGAATGGAGTATCACCAGTTTTGCTCCAGGCGATAGTTAAATCTTTAATTAGATTTGAATGTGAAATTTAGAAACTAACTGGCGGTTAGCCAAGCAGAATGGTTTTCTGGATATTGATCTGATGTTGGTTTCGGCCTTCGGGGTTAATATTTGGGGAATTATTCTCTTGATTAATTTACGGTTAGTGACTAATGAATTGGAATGAGGCGTATGTTGTGTTTGTGTAACACTTTTATAATATATACGCGAGTTATTCGGAAAGACCGGGTTTATCCCATTCTGAATAACTGATACGACGATAAGTCGAAGATGAAGACGATGGTCGAAGACCGGAAGTCTTCACGTCGTTTGGGTGATAACTGATGATCTTGATTGGGCTGTACACCCAAGAAGATGGAAACAGTTAGTGATCGTCCAGACGTACTTGGAGATCGATGGATATGCGGGGTACTAGGTGCCTCCGGTTTCGTTCAGACCCAGAACGGACTTGTAAATGGACTGTGTGTCTGACATCGGATTTCATTCTGTGTGACTGATATCGGTTGCATAGGATGGCTTGCCTGTGTGGCATGCTAAGATGCAAATGATCGAGGCTTCTGTTGAAAAGCAAAGTCTTGTGGTGATGATCAAAGCACGGCCTTTGTGGCGTAGCTTTGTGTAACGTTTACCTCGCGTGTTTCACACCCGGTATGAACCAAAAACGGGAGACGGACCTCAGGGAGGGCATGCGTTTCTTTCTAGCTAGAAGTGGCGTCAGTGGTTTTACACGCCCTGACGAGTTTGACTTATGTGGTTGTGGTTGTTGCGAGGCGCCTCGGTTATATCGGTTTCGGCCGAATGCATTCTGGTCGGCTGACGGACCAGACTTACACCCCATAGGGTGGGGAGACGTATTGTTCAGGCATAATAATCCACTCCGTGTGGACCGGCCCTGACGATCCAAGGGGCAGTTGCGGCTGTTCCTGAGGCTCGGGCTAGACAGTCTCGAATCGGTTGAGGACTATCTTTTGCCTCGGTTCATAGAAGGAAATCCAATTTCCAAATACGTGACTTTGCGGTTTTATTTGTAAACCTATATATGGCGACATGATATATGGTACCCATGCCGCCTATGATTGATACTTATGATTTGAAGTTGTTTTATGCACTATGCACTTATTATAGTATCAAATGATTTGTTTTAAACGTATCAAGCATTCTTTGGCTGTTATAAGGGAAAACCCTATCCCCCGGCTTGCGTTGCATTGTGTGATAGGACCTGGGTCTTATAACAGCTTCATCTTTCTTTATTTAGCATTGCGCTGTTTGTTTTATGCACTGGTATTCTTGGGAGAAAACCCGTTCCGTGTTATACGGCGTGGTCCCTTGATTTACCTAACTTTTAAAATAAAGATTAATAACTGTTTTAGTTCTCACACCAGTCACATGACTGACCTGGAGTTTATTGTTTTAACCTAAACTCTGGGTGCCCTTATTTTGACACGGGCAGCTAGTAGTTTCGGTTTTGCAGATTTATATTCACAGGATCCTGGTTTACAGCTGGAACGATATCCGGAAAGCTTTGTATCCGTATATCTCTTCTAGTTGTGTATTGTATTATTTTCCGCTGCTATGTATTTAAATGTAATTTAAATCTCTGATATTTCTGTGTAATATTCATTTATACTCTGTATATTCTTGTAATCTGATGCATTGTTGTAATATACAATGAAACGTTCTTCTGTATGCGTTCTGTTTTGTCGTGTTCTCAAACGATAGGGCGTTTCGAACGGTCTGGGTCGGTTTAGCGACTGGTTCGGACCGAGCGAAGTACCTTGCCGTCACATTTGGTATCAGAGCTTTGGTTTACAAAGCTCAGAGAACAAGGCACATTAGAACCATACGAAAGAATTCATCAGATATTGGATTAGCAATATCCAATGGAATGACTCGTTAGAGATAGGATCAGTAGTATCCTAGAACGGGTGTGAAGAGTATATTTTTCAAATGAAAACATTTTGTTTTGAAAATTTAAATCAACTATTCGTATTTGATTATTTGTTTATATTGATTTTGGGCAATTCAGTATATAAAGAATTTGCATATACGCCTTGCAAACGTATATTCAAAGTTTTAATATACTGGATAGATATGGAATCACATTCTAGTCGCCCGGAGATGGTACTGATGATTGTCATGACATCATCCGTATTTATATTCGTGTTTCGAATGTGTGATTTTCTATATATTTCCATTAGGCTGGTGTGAGAACCCAAAACTTATATAGTTAGAATTCATTGTTGTGATTTGGCATCAAAACATGATTTTTTGTATATGTATCAAAATTATGAATTTGAAACTCTAATTCACTAATTGATTGATGTTTGTATTGTTTGATAATTTTGAATCATTATGCCTAATTGAATCAAATATTGAATTGTATTGAAATTTGGTCGCATTTGCTTGCATATACATATACTTACATTGAACAGGTCATAGCAAGGAGGCTAGAGACAGAGAATAAAATTTGTTTGCCCGACAAATAGGTACATGTTTATTACATAATTTACTGTTTTGTTTGGGTGATGATGATTTTATGAGCCTATTGGCTAGCCGCTTGGCTTTTTCTTTTTCTTTTTGAGATCTGAAGGACCGGGAACGCTATTTGCAATTTCCCGATGCTCCCATTGCAGGGGAGGTTATGGCGAAATTTTTCGAAAATTTAGGGTGTTAGCCAAATTTTTGAAATTTTGAAAATTCTCAGAAACTGAAAAGTTGGAGAATGGAAGCCAAATCGAATGTAGGGCTGAATAATCAAACCACTTTCGACTTTGTTCCTTTTCGGGGACGAAAAGTTTTAAGTGGGGGAGATTGTAACAACCCGTAAAATGCGAGCCAGTTTGAAAATTTTATTTTGGCAATTTTAGCGAATTTTGATTATTTAAAAGGAATTATTTTAAAGAATATCGACGAGAAATTTATTTTGAATATAATTCGATCGTATATATTTTACGCGTCGTCGTTAGAATATATAATAATTATATATAATTATAAAAGGAATTGAAAATGGCGCGGTAGTTCGATAATTCGATTTCAAACTTCAATTGAATGTACCGGGTGCAAAACAATCCGGATTTTAGTGAAACCGAAAATAATGGAATCTAATAGTGAATATCTTTCCAACGAATCCGAAAAATCAAAAGTTCGTAGCGGGAATCAAAAGATATGTCCAGTTGAAAATTCTGAATAGTCGCTATGGAATTCAGGCCCTTAAAAATGGACATTTTGCAAATGACCTCGGATTTCGACGAAACCACTTTTGTTGGGTCCGCAGTGTCAAGTTATTGCTAGATTTCAAATTTCGTAATTTTTCGAATCAATATGTGAGCGTGGCAAAGGAAAACGCGTTTGACCAGTTTCAGTTGATTTTAATCGACTGGAAATTGGCCATTTTTCTAACGGTCTCAGAATTCGACGAAACTAGTTTTGTTAGGACCGTATCGTCAATACGAAGCTAGAAAATATTTTTCTGGGATTTTTCGTGTTCGTATGTGCCCCCGGTAATTTGAAATATACGTTTAAAATTCAATAAAGTGATTTAAATGTAAATTCAATGGAAACTGATTGTAACTATCGAATCAGCTTGCGATACATATCCTATTGTGTTCGGAATGGGGGTAGAACGCTGTGGACGACAGGCGGTGGGCCTCGTTTCGAGATCGTATGTGAAAGTTAACTTTTTTTGCAAAATAAAATAATAAAAAAAAAAAAAAAAATATTTAATTTCCCTTCTTAACCTGGCCCCCCCCTTTTTCAATCATTTTCATTTCCAGGTATAAAAAAAAAAAAAAAAAAAAAAAAAAGAATTTCGAACGAAGGGCGGAGCCTCGTCGCCGGCCCTCGACGATCCAGTCACCCTCACCCCCTCGTCGAACTCCAGCACCGCCGCCTCCCCCTGATGTTGTCGCGACCCCCTTCTTCCTCCATTCGAACGCCTAGAACCCGAACCCCCTCGCGTCCCGCTCCTTTTCCCCTCCCCGATGGACCGCCGCCACTTCCTCCAGTGGATGCTCCGACTCCGACGCAGCTCAGCAAGCTCCTCCACCTCGGCCATCTCTCCCCCTTCTTGAAAACGTGAGTTTTCTTGATCTGATTTACTTAATTTTTATTTAGTTTAAAACCAGATTTTTATTTAGTTTAAAACCAGATTTTTATTTAGTTTAAAACCAGATTTTTATTTAGTTTAAAACCAGATTTTTATTTAGTTTAAAACCAGATTTTTATTTAGTTTAAAACCAGATTTTTATTTAGTTTAAAACCAGATTTTTATTTAGTTTAAAACCAGATTTTTATTTAGTTTAAAACCAGATTTTTATTTAGTTTAAAACCAGATTTTTATTTAGTTTAAAACCAGATTTTTATTTAGTTTAAAACCAGATTTTTATTTAGTTTAAAACCAGATTTTTATTTAGTTTAAAACCAGTTTTTTTAATGATTAAAAAAAAAAAGGGGGGGGGGGAAGAGATTTTTAAAATGATTAAAAACAGACTTTTAAAAATGTTAAAGACGAGATTTTTAAAAATGATTAAAAACTGATTTTTTTTACATTGTTAAAAAGAAAAGAAACTGAAATTGTCATCGATTCAAAAATACAAGCAATCTTGATTTGAAAATGAAAAGACATCACTTTTGAAAATATAATGGAGAATATAAAAATTCGACTTTTATATATTGAATAGCGATATAAAAATTCGGTTTTTATATATGGAACTTCGAACTGAAAATTCGATTTTTATATATTGAATAGCGAAATAAAAATTCGATTTTTATATATTGAACTTTGAAATAAAAATTCGATTTTTATGTATTGAACTTTGAAATAAAAATTCGATTTTTATGTATTGAACTTTGAAAAAAAAATTCGATTTTTATGTATTGAACTTTGAAATAAAAATTCGATTTTTATATATTGAACTTTGAAATAAAAATTCGATTTTTATATATTGAACTTCGAAATAAAAATTCGATTTTTATATATTGAACTTTGAAATAAAAATTCGATTTTTATATATTGAACTTCGAACTAAAAATTCGATTTTTATATATTGAACTTTGAACTAAAAATTCGATTTTTATATATTGAACTTTGAACTGAAAATTCGATTTTTATATATTGAACTTTGAAATAAAAATTCGATTTTTATATATTGAACTTCGAAATAAAAATTCGATTTTTATATATTGAACTTTGAAATAAAAATTCGATTTTTATATATTGAACTTCGAACTAAAAATTCGATTTTTATATATTGAACTTTGAACTGAAAATTCGATTTTTATATATTGAACTTTGAAATAAAAATTCGATTTTTATATATTGAATAGCGAAGTAAAAATTCGATTTTTACATATGTAGTGGCTACAGGCGACGAAGCTGAAGAAGATGCGAAAACAATGAAGATTTCTATCAATGAAGTGCTGTGGAGCTAGGATAGCTATATGTGAGAATTTCTCACCTTTCAATTTATTTTTCTAGTTATATATATACTAGGATGCAGACGGTGCTTAGTAGCACCCGACACCCGTCCACAGACCATGGACTTGTTTGTTTGACTGTTTGGTGATTGATTGTGATATTGGTTTGAATGTGGTTTGTGGTGTGAAAAATCGAATCGATAAATTGGTTAGGATTAGACGTGCGCCGTTATAAGGCGAAGGAGTAAGGCTAGGTTAGACCCTTACTCCAAAGTTTGTGGTTTGCATAACGAATTGATTTGATTGATGTGTGAATGGCGTGGGCCTTCACTAGACCGGGGATAAGGCTAGGCCTTGTCCCGTTTCTAGTATCGTGCCGTTATGCCGCCGAAATTTTCTAAAATAAGTTAGAAAAATAAAATTAGCATTTTATTTAACGAATGAACTGAATATAAATTCATATGTTAAAATAAAATGTGTTATCGTTAAAAATATAATTTTTAACGTGAATGTGAATAAATAAATATTCATTTACAAACCAGACGGTTTGTTTATGTACACCTATTTGAATGACGTTGATTGGGTCGATAAATTTTACACATCGCCTAACTGCACAAATAAAATATGTGTTTGATTGTTTGAAACCCCACACGGGTGTTAGGATGAAATTTGAAGTTCACTCATCCTGATTTATTAAATATGTCGATCGATTGATTGACAAGCTGCTATAAGCGTTAAATGTCTATATTTGATGCTTATACAGTGTAGTGCACTTTGGTTGATGGTTGATTATTCATCGTTGTTGATATATACATGTGTTGTAGAAAATCCATATAATTAACATTATATGGTAATTGATTGGGCCTCATTCCAGTTTCGAGAAAAATAGAAATATTTGAAATAGAAATATTTGAAATAGAAATATTTGAAATAGAAATATTTGAAATAGAAATATTTGAAATAGAAATATTTGAAATAGAAATATTTGAAATAGAATATTTGAAAATAGAAATATGTGAAGCCGTGAGGATTAGATTGACGCCATTTTGACGTGAACGATATTTATATCGATTTTATTCATTTTAAAATGAATATTGAAACGTGATTTCGAAATCGAATATTTTGAAATGAATTGAATTGAAAACGATTTCGAAATGAATTGAATTGAAAACGATTTCGAAATGAATTGAATTGAAAACGATTTCGAAATGAATTGAATTGAAAACGATTTCGAAATGAATTGAATTGAAAACGATTTCGAAATGAATTGAATTGAAAACGATTTCGAAATGAATTGAATTGAAAACGATTTCGAAATGAATTGAATTGAAAACGATTTCGAAATGAATTGAATTGAAAACGATTTCGAAATGAATTGAATTGAAAACGATTTCGAAATAAATTGAATTGAAAACGATTTCGAAATGAATTGAATTGAAAACGATTTCGAAATAAATTGAATTGAAAACGATTTCGAAATGAATTGAATTGAAAACGATTTCGAAATAAATTGAATTGAAAACGATTTCGAAATGAATTGAAAACGAATTCAAATTGAATTGAAAGCGATTTCGAAATAAATTGAATTGAAAACGATTTCGAAATGAATTGAATTGAAAACGATTTCGAAATGAATTGAATTGAAAACGATTTCGAAATGAATTGAATTGAAAACGATTTCGAAATGAATTGAATTTTAAAACGATTTCGAAATGAATTGAATTGAAAACGAATTCAAATGGAATTGAAAGCGAATTGAAATGAATTCAAATTGAATTGAAATTTGAATTGAATAGAAATGAATTTTGAAACGAATTTATAAAGAAGAATTCAATTTTGATTTGAATTGAAAAGGAAGTTGAAATTGCTTTTGAAACGAATTTAAAACCATTTATATAATTCGTTTTAAATAGTAATCGACGAAATATATATTATATATATTATATATATAATATAATGGCCTGAATAGAACGCGCCGCGCTGCGGCAGTTCGCGAATTTCGATCATTTGTTTCAAACGGACATTACGGGAGATCCGACCGTCGGATTCTCCTAAAACCGGAACCGTTGGGTTCGTATCGAAAAGAGCTTTCTAATGAATGTTAGAAATTTGAAATCTAACGGTTGGATTTGGAGATACGTCCAAATCAAATTCGAAAAAGGTCGCTGTAAGTGCAGTTCGATGGCCGTTAATGGAAATCGACCGTACGGGCCTTGATAAAATTATTAAAAATAGTAATAATTTGTGTAAAATCATAAGAAATGATTTGTGAAAGTTTGGGATGAAAAACTCCATATTTGAAAAGATAAAAATAGATTTTTATCGAAATGAACTAGTTTTGAACTAGAATTATAATTCTATTTATTTTTAAATAAATAAATTGAATTTGAAATGGTTTTGAAAATAACCAAAATTTCCAATGATTGCATTGGAGTGGATTTGAATCGAAATTGTCTTCGGAATATTTCGATGTTGGAATTCGTGATATTACAGGTGTTGTTATGGAAATTTGAAAGATATATATGTATATCGTTATTTCCAATACGACATTTGTTAATCGTAGAATTTGATATTGAATATAGGCCGATATAGTTTCTATTCAGAGCCTTGTATTGAATATCGAATGTGATTTGGGTTTGTCGTGAATGGTGTCTTCACTAACACTGTTCTTGAACCCAGTTGAGAAAAGATTAAATCTTTTTATTTAGATTTAATGAAGTGTACCAATTAAATGATATTTAATTGGAATTGAATTGATATTGATTTTTGGGTTTATCGTGAACAGTGTTTTAAATAACACTTGTTCTTTAACCCGATAATTAATGGGATGTGACTTTGGGTTTATCGTGAACCGTGTTTTAAATGACACTGATTCTTTAACCCAGTCACAGATTAAAACTAAGTGGAGTTTTAATGAATCTTTAATTAGATTGAAAAGATCGAGAATGGAGTATCACCAGTTTTGCTCCAGGCGATAGTTAAATCTTTAATTAGATTTGAATGTGAAATTTAGAAACTAACTGGCGGTTAGCCAAGCAGAATGGTTTTCTGGATATTGATCTGATGTTGGTTTCGGCCTTCGGGGTTAATATTTGGGGAATTATTCTCTTGATTAATTTACGGTTAGTGACTAATGAATTGGAATGAGGCGTATGTTGTGTTTGTGTAACACTTTTATAATATATACGCGAGTTATTCGGAAAGACCGGGTTTATCCCATTCTGAATAACTGATACGACGATAAGTCGAAGATGAAGACGATGGTCGAAGACCGGAAGTCTTCACGTCGTTTGGGTGATAACTGATGATCTTGATTGGGCTGTACACCCAAGAAGATGGAAACAGTTAGTGATCGTCCAGACGTACTTGGAGATCGATGGATATGCGGGGTACTAGGTGCCTCCGGTTTCGTTCAGACCCAGAACGGACTTGTAAATGGACTGTGTGTCTGACATCGGATTTCATTCTGTGTGACTGATATCGGTTGCATAGGATGGCTTGCCTGTGTGGCATGCTAAGATGCAAATGATCGAGGCTTCTGTTGAAAAGCAAAGTCTTGTGGTGATGATCAAAGCACGGCCTTTGTGGCGTAGCTTTGTGTAACGTTTACCTCGCGTGTTTCACACCCGGTATGAACCAAAAACGGGAGACGGACCTCAGGGAGGGCATGCGTTTCTTTCTAGCTAGAAGTGGCGTCAGTGGTTTTACACGCCCTGACGAGTTTGACTTATGTGGTTGTGGTTGTTGCGAGGCGCCTCGGTTATATCGGTTTCGGCCGAATGCATTCTGGTCGGCTGACGGACCAGACTTACACCCCATAGGGTGGGGAGACGTATTGTTCAGGCATAATAATCCACTCCGTGTGGACCGGCCCTGACGATCCAAGGGGCAGTTGCGGCTGTTCCTGAGGCTCGGGCTAGACAGTCTCGAATCGGTTGAGGACTATCTTTTGCCTCGGTTCATAGAAGGAAATCCAATTTCCAAATACGTGACTTTGCGGTTTTATTTGTAAACCTATATATGGCGACATGATATATGGTACCCATGCCGCCTATGATTGATACTTATGATTTGAAGTTGTTTTATGCACTATGCACTTATTATAGTATCAAATGATTTGTTTTAAACGTATCAAGCATTCTTTGGCTGTTATAAGGGAAAACCCTATCCCCCGGCTTGCGTTGCATTGTGTGATAGGACCTGGGTCTTATAACAGCTTCATCTTTCTTTATTTAGCATTGCGCTGTTTGTTTTATGCACTGGTATTCTTGGGAGAAAACCCGTTCCGTGTTATACGGCGTGGTCCCTTGATTTACCTAACTTTTAAAATAAAGATTAATAACTGTTTTAGTTCTCACACCAGTCACATGACTGACCTGGAGTTTATTGTTTTAACCTAAACTCTGGGTGCCCTTATTTTGACACGGGCAGCTAGTAGTTTCGGTTTTGCAGATTTATATTCACAGGATCCTGGTTTACAGCTGGAACGATATCCGGAAAGCTTTGTATCCGTATATCTCTTCTAGTTGTGTATTGTATTATTTTCCGCTGCTATGTATTTAAATGTAATTTAAATCTCTGATATTTCTGTGTAATATTCATTTATACTCTGTATATTCTTGTAATCTGATGCATTGTTGTAATATACAATGAAACGTTCTTCTGTATGCGTTCTGTTTTGTCGTGTTCTCAAACGATAGGGCGTTTCGAACGGTCTGGGTCGGTTTAGCGACTGGTTCGGACCGAGCGAAGTACCTTGCCGTCACATATATTCGATTAATTCCTTTCAAATAAACTAATATTCGATTAATTCCGTTCGAATAAACTAATATTCGATAACTCCTTTCTTCGAAAAACTAATATTCGATTATCTTTCTTCGAATAACTAATATTCGATTATCTTTAATTCGATTAACTCTAACTCTAATCAATTAACTCTAACTCTAATCGATTAACTCTAACTCTAATCGATTAACTCTAACTCTAATTGATTAACTCAAACTGGTTTAACTCTAATCAATTAACTCCTTTTTGATTAGCTATAATTAATTAACTCTAATCAATTAACTCCTTTTTGATTAACTCGAATTAATTAACTCTAATCAATTAACTCATTTTTGATTAACTCTAATTAATTAACTCTAATCAATTAACTCCTTTCAATTAACTCGTCGTCCATATTTTGTTCAAATATCGATGTTGAAATCGATTCTTAGTTCTCTATATAAGTCCTGACTTATATATTCCATTTATCACATGATAAATGTTTTATTTAATTTATAAAACATTAGTTATAAATTAATCTTTTTCTTTTATCTGTTAAAACAGATTTCTATTAAATATTTACTTTAAATTCTTATCACGTTATAACCGTGTGCGAAGCACGGGTCTAAACTTACCTAATGTAAAATTCTCTTTTTTATAAAATTCTATTCATTTTTCTAGTGTTTCCTTTTATAATCTATTTATTTTCAAAATAAATATTTCCTTTACAATTCAATTTATTTTCTAAATAAATATTAATTTTATCTCTATTTACTTTCTAAATAAATATTTCCATTTATAATCTATTTGTAAATGTTTTACAAATATTTCCTTTTATAATTATCCTTTGATTTTATCATTATTATCTTTTTATAAAATCCTTTTCCTTTACATATAAAATCCATTGATTTTATATAAATAATTTATTTTCAAAATACACTTTGAAAATCCCCTTTTCTACATTCCAGTATTTCTTATGGTATTTAAAATACCCAAATAACAATGATCGATATCATTCAACACACGTAATCAACACACATTATATATCACATCATATATTACAATATATGAAAAACAGTAAAATTAATGTTGAGGAATCTAGTTGGATTCCTCCGACCTGTTTCACTGCATTCATAGATGTTACACAATATAATTCACATCAATTTCATTTCAATATGAAATATTCTGATATACAAAATCAATTTAAATATATATATATTTGTATATATATATATATAACCAGATCTATGATTTCAACCAATATATCAGTAGTTCATTCAAACAGTCAACACACAGCAATCAGTCATCATTTAATAGTTCTAAGTATACGTTATAAAAATAGGAAATGGTAGATTTGGTGAGTTTTACTCACATTGGACGATCATCGTTAATAATGATAACAATCGCTTGATTAAAACGGACAATTTATTTCGCTATAAATTGTAACGAGCTTCAATTCTCTCCCAGTTAGTTTTAGTGTGTAGCCACCATCCATACGATCCCAACGGATCTGGCCGTTCGTTAATCTGACATTTTATGAAAAAGTTATAGTGTTTACAAATTAATACACTATTTTATATTTAAAATAAACTTAATTTATTTTACTGGGCTTAACCTTTGTTTCTTTCCGGCCCAATAGAACTCCACCGATCCACACTAACATCCCCTTCCTTCTCCAAATTTGTATACATTATTTTCTTTTTCTCTAAATTCTTTCTGGGCTTCACCATGTTTTCCTTAACGCAGCCCAAACCCTCACTTTAAAAATATCCAGACCGGCCTACAACTGTACACTCATCTTCCCTGTTGAATAACACAACCAGCTCCTCTTCATTTTGCATCGCCGAAACCACCTCCTTCTTCCTAGTCACCTTCACACAAATGAAATCCCACTGTCCATTTTCACAATAAATAAATCAGCCCATCACTCCTTTGAAAACCACACCCTTTCCAACTGATGTTTCAACTTACCTTTTCACGCATGTATTTGTTTTTCCGTCACCTACCTGCATCTCCCTTACATCGCATCACTCCATGTTGCTCCATTCCGCACTTCCTCACAACTAGTTCTCCCTCCTCTCTTCACTTGAGTCGATGAAACCACCACCAAACTCCACCTCTACCTCCATCACCTTGTACCCACCAATACAACCTCGCACTCAATCCATTCACCGCGGTTTCAGACAACCCTCGACCTCCCTGCACATTCATGCGATACTTTTCAACACTAGAATTCCCAAAATATTAGTGTACAAGTGCTAGATCGACTCATGATTCCAACTATAGCAACCCAATGATAAATCGATGCTCAAACCCTTCATGATTCCTAACCCTAACTGTCGGTGCCTTACTTTCCAGCGAACGAAAGACTTTCGAACCCAATGGAAATTACACAGAAATGAAGACGAAGTCTTTTGAAAACCAAAATTACTTGTTTGAGGAATTATGTATTTTTATCTGATTTTATATTAATTTTGAAACATTTGTTTTTGCTGGAGGAAGTATCGGTGGCTCAACATTTTTATTTACTGTAGAAAATGAAGTTTTGTTTAGAATTGAATGGTAAGGGTATTTATAGGATCTGATTTTAGTTTGTTTGAATTTTGGAGGAGGAGCTTTCTCCACGTTTTAATGAAGATAATGTAAGTGGCTGAGAACAAAAGGAAACATGACCTTGCTTTTGATCAGGGAAAGGTTTCATATTTTTAATTGTTTATTAAGCTATAAAAGTTCGTATACCCTGCTACCGACACTTATATCCATGTACGAGCGCTACAGACTGAAATAAATATACCGTGGAGATGAGAAATGTGCCACAATTCTAAACAATAATAATATTGGTAAGTTAACTCATATTGTGAAACCCCCAAAATTTTGATATAGGGTGCAAAATACTCCAAAAAAAACTTGTGTATTAAATAATTAAAAATTACAGTAAAATTAAAAAAATTAAATTATAACTACATCTCAAAGGATTTGTTCAAATTCGATACCAATATTTAAATATAATTAAATATATCGTTATGGCTCATAGCGATTTCATAGCGACTATTTGAAAAGTTGATTTGGCCATAACTTACAATCTATAATACGAAATCTCGATTTTCCTCTTCCATTAGAAAAATATTATTCAACAGATCCGTATGTTTCAAGTTTCACAAAAATCCGACTTAAAACGAATCCAGTACATTCAGTTGAAGTTCAAATCACCAAATGGAGAACTGCTGCGATAATTCAAGCTCGATTATAATTATAATATAATTATACGTTCAAATGTCATTTATATAATATATTCGTTAATATAATTCAACTCCAAACTGAATTATATATTATATATGATTCAATTCACACAATATTGTGAATTCCACTATTTTTGACTATTTCAAAAATTAAATATATATTATTATATTATTTAATTAAATTAAATATTCCATATAATTTAATTAAACAACTATTTTCACTATTTAAATAATTAAATAAATTAATTATAATATCGCTAAAATATGGGACATTACACTACTTGTTTATTATAATCTATATTATAATTTCCTCTTATCCCTAGGACAAGCCTAACCATTCTTATCAACGGGTTTTGGACTTCCAAGCTTACAGGTTACTTAATTTATAATTAAGTACAACTTCTTACATTCATATATTTTCCCCATTTTCTTAACTGGTTTCCGGCTTTCCCCAGTTACTACTTACTTAATTTTTAAGTGTCCCTTAACTTATTTCTCCAGTTATCCCATTTCCTTATTAGTTTATTATAACCTAAGTTATAATCTTCACTTGTCCCTAGGACAAGTCTTCCTTTTATACAACATTTTCATTAATGTTATTTATTTGTAATAGGTGATTATCATTTCTGCAAGTTATGCTTACCCTAAAAGGTGTCTTTAAATACATAACTTTATTATTTCTACCGGTTATGTATACCACTAGGTGTCTTTAATTACATGACCTTATCAAGCTAAGTTTGCGGGCGTGTATGTAAATATGACCCACCCCACTTAGATTTGCCTAGCCTACCCACTGTACAACAAATTTTTACTTAACCCTAACTTTAGTTCATATTCATACAATCCCTATGGATTAGATTAGGTTATGTAGTCCAATTCATTACCATGTCAACTTATGGTTTATAATGGGCTAGGTGTCTATTACTTGTGGATGCTGGATATGTCGGTCGCGTCCGAGCAGACTTCCACCACTAATGCAACCTAACCTCATGTCATAAGTGCAATTACAATTTCTAATTGTAATCCTAGGCATTCATTATTAATCAATTATTTAGACCTATGCCTTTATAGGTGTTAATGCCCATTTATCCAATTATATTCATGATGGGTTATATGTCTAAATTCATATTATTCTAATTATGCCAATTCATATTTTACATATGATCCCATTTGCACCCAATCATTTTTCAATACTTATGATCCAATTTAAAATCTTTAAACATAATTTGGTCGACGCCCCAAACCCATATTTATTCGATTCCATGTTAACATGAATCCATATAGTCATATACTTACTCCAATTATTCCCTGTATATAATTGGGACAAATTTACATGTAACCTTTTTAGCACTCCAACAAATCCAATATATGATTTTTTTTTTCCCCACTTTTCAAATTAATATTATAACATGTAAACACTCCAACATTTCAACTAATTCAATATATGAAATATTCATATTAACAATATGACATTATATCATGCTTATCATTCCCCAATTTAATAGATTCAACATATGAATTTCCTGATCTATTCATATTAACGTCTCAACTTGGTATAACAACAATTTATAATTAAACTGGAAATTTTCACAATTTATTAAAAGGGGAATGTTAAACGATAGTCATAACATTATCTAAAGACTATAGTTTAAACCCACTCACCTTTCTTGCTTTTCCCAAATTTTGGATCTGATCCGTTCTATCATTCATCTATTTCCTTTTCCCTTTAATTTGATTTGAAACCTACTAACGTGGATCGACTATTTTCATTAAGAGAGAAGGGAAAGAAAATAGGAAGAATATGAATAGATTGGATCTAGGACGTTACCTTGCTTTTCACGTAATTCTGAACGACTTTTTATAAAAACACCAATCTATTCCCTCCAGATCATAATTTAATATTTTCTAATTTACAAATCTAAATTTATGAATATGTTTGAGGGGAGAGAGAGAAATGGCGGAGCTCCAGCGTAGCCGCCGAATTATGAGATTTAGGATTAGGCCTAGAGTCTTATTTACAGGAGTAGCTGAGGAACCAGGACCCTTAGATCAAAATCTAAAACACAAGAATCGTCCATGTCAAAAAGAAGGTTCTAGATTCGCAAGCGGGTCGACCCCCCTTTGGGTGGGTCGACCCAAGATCGACCCCCCTTTGGGTGGATCGACCCCCAACGGTCCATTTTCCCTCTGAACTTTCCCACCCGCGATTTTGATTTTTGAACCAATTTTTGAATTTTCTAGATATATTTATTTAATATATATATATATATATATATATATAAGCTCCTTATATGTATACAAACTACTTATGCTCATAACTTCTTCATACGGTGTCCGCTCTACGCAAACCAGGTATCTATTTTGACCAGAATTTCGAGATAGACGCAATGGAACAGTCTATTTCACTTAATTCTGAATATTTAATTAAGTAATTCGTATTTTATTGTCTTAAAAATATGGTGTGTTATGAGAACTTTCTCTAGATCTGTGACAAATATACCCTATTGGGAATGGCCGACATAGCCATGTTGCATGCCTGATTTCTGTCATTTTCAGGTTGTGAGGCTTGAGGAATCACCCTATAGATCAGTAGCGAGTAGTCATCGCAATCCCTATATTTCAACCGCGACCGAACAATAGTGTATCTCTGGGAGCTAATCAGATATTATAAGTAGTCCATCCGTCTCATGAATATCTATAGTCTTTGAAGCGACCCGAACTTCCCCGGTCTCCGAAGAGATGAGAAAGAACGAATTACTATGAGCACAAGATAAATCAGAACGCAGACAGAAGAACATTTCATTGCTATTACAACAATTCCATCAGATACAAGAATATACAGAGTATAAATGAATAAATTACATTCGATAAATATCAGAGATTTAAATACAGTACTACAGCGGAAAAATAATAGAAAGCACAACTGAAAGTAATACACGGATACAGAGCTTTCCGAGCATCGTTCCAGCTGCAAATTAGGATCCTGTGAATATAAATCTGCAAAACCAAAACTACTAGCTGCCCGTGTCGAAAATAAGGGCACCCAGAGTTTAGGTTAAAACAATAAACTCCAGGTCAGTCATGTGACTGGTGTAAGAACTAAAACAGTTATTTAAACTTTACTTTAAAAGAGAGTAACTCAAGGGACCACGCCGTATAACACGGAACGAGTTTCCTCCCAAGAATACCAGTGCATAGAATAAACAACGCAATGCTTTTTCGAAAAATGAAGCTATTATAAGACCCAGGTCCCATCACACAATGCAACGCAAGCCGTAGGATAGGGTTTTACCTTATAACAGCCAAACATGCTTGGTACATTTAAAACAAATCATTTGATACTATAAAAAGTGTATAGTGTCAAAACAATTTCAACCATAAATATCAATCATAGACGGCATAGCATCGCATGCTACTATGTCGCCATACTAGGCTCTACAAATAAAGCCGAAATATCTCGTATTGGAAATTGGATTTCCATCATGAGTCGAGGCAAGGGGCAAGCTCCTCTCCGCTTCGAGACACTCTAGCAAATGCCTCAGGACTACACACTCTGGGTAACCCCTGGATGCTTTAAGGTCGGTCCTCTCTTACGTCTGAGGATTAGTATTCCTGAACACACGTTTCCCGGTCCTTACAGACCTAAAATCGAGGCGCCTCATCCAACAACCACATAGGTGAAAAGTATATAAATGTCAGGGTTGGTAAGTCACTGACACCACCAAAGCTAGAAAGAAACGTCGTGCTCTCCCTACAGTCCTTATCCCGTTTTTAACTCATACCGAGGTGCGAGGCTCGCGAATCCACGCTATACACAAAGATGCCACGTAGGCCGTGCTTTGATCATCAACCACAAGACTTTGCTTTTCAACAGAATCCTTGATCCATGCAACTCAGCATGCCACACAGGAAATTCATGCCATGAGACTGATGTCCATCGATATACAACCTCTGAGCTCGTACGTCTCAGAGAAGGGCGTTAAGCAAGAGAATAAATTCTCCGCCGCCAAACAGATGTATATTTAATAGAGATCAATCAACACAGAATAAAGTCCAATGTCAGACACACAATCCATTTACAAGTTCGTTCAGGGTCTGAACGAAACCGGAGGCACTTTCCTCGCATATCCATCGATCTCCAAGTACGTCGGGACGACCACCAACTATTTCCATCCTCTTGGGTGTACAGCCCAATCAGGACCTTCAGTAATTATCCAAACGATGTGAAGACTTCCGGTCTTCGACCACCGTCATCATCTTCGACTTATCGTCGAATCGATCATTCAGAATGGGTATAAACCCGGCCTTTCCGAACAACCCACGTATATTAAAAACAAATGTTACATAAACACAACATACGCTTCATTCCAATTCAGCAGCCACTAACCGCAAATTAGCAAGAGAACAATTTCCCAAATATTAACCCCGAAGGCCGAAACCAACATCAGATCAATACCCAGGAAACCATTCTTCTTAACTAACCTACATCTAGTTTCTAAATTCCACATTCTTAGGGAAAGGTTCCCATTAATTTTATCCATGATAAATTCTTTAAAATTTATCCTTTAATCTTCCTTTGGATGTCGTATTAAACCAAATTATGGTTTTCCAAACTAGTCGAGATTAGCGAACCACACCGAAGTAATTATTTATTTTATTTCCCAATCCCAACCTATTCATCCCATGAAGCAAAACTGGTAATACTCCACATCTAATACCACGGTGTTAACGGTAGAATTAATTACCATTTCACGTTCAAATCTAATTAAAGATTTAATTATCGCTTGGAGCAAAACTGGTGATACTCCATTCTAGCTCATTTTCCAAATTTGATAATTTAAATTATCAGTTCACATTTCAATCTAGTTGCAGATTCATTAAAACTCCTTTTACAGGGTTAAAGAACTAATGTCATTTAAAACACAGTTCACGACAAACCCAAATCACATTCTATTTATTATCGGGTTAAAGAACAAGTGTCATTTAAAACACTGTTCATGAAAAACCCACAAATCAATTCTATTTATTATCGGGTTAAAGAACAAGTGTCATTTAAAACACTGTTCACGATAAACCCATAAATCAATTCAATTTACAACCCATTTCAAATCCAATTTATTTATTTAAAAATAAATGGGTTTTAATTTTAGTTCAAAACTAGTTCATTTCGATAAAAATCTATTTTTATCTTTTCAAATATGGAGTTTTTCATCCTAATTTTTTCCAAATCATTACTTACGATTTTACACAAATTATTACTATTTATGATAATTTTATCAAGGCCCGTACAGTCGATTTCCATCAACGGCCATCGAACTGCACTTACAGCGACCTTTTCCAAATTTGATTTGGACGTATCTACAAATCCAACCGTTAGATTTCAAATTTCTAATATTCGTTAGAAAGCTCTTTTCGATATGAACCCAACGGTTTTGGTTTTAGGAGAATCCGACAGTCGGATCTCCCGTAATGTCCGTTTGAAATAAATGGTCGAAATTCACGAACTGCCGTGGCGCAGCGCGTTCTATTCAGGCCATTATATTATATATATAATATATATAATATATATTTCGTCGATTTCTATTTAAAACAAATTTTATAAATAGTTTTGGATTCGTTTCAAAAATAATTTCAACCTTTATTTCAAATTCAAATCAAAATTGAATTTTCTATTATAAATCCTTTTTACTTTCATTTCTATTTGATTTCAATACAAATCAATTTTAATTCGATTCGAATTCATTTTCTTTTCAATTCAATTCGATTCGAATTCGCTTTCTTTTCAATTCAATTCAAATTCGTTTTCTATTCAATTCAAATCAAATTCGTTTTCTATTCAAATCAAATTCAAATCGTTTTCTAATCAATTCAAATCAAATTCGTTTTCTATTCGATTCAATTCAAATTCGTCTTTTATTCAATTCAAATCAAATTCATTTTCTATTCGATTCAAATCAAATTCGTTTTCTATTCGATTCAATTCAAATTGGTTTTCTATTCAATTCAATTCGAATATAAAAACGAATATAATCGATATAAATATCGTTCGCGTCAAAATAGCGCATCTCTAATCAACACGGCTTTATATATTTCAATAATTCCATTAATCTATTCAACAAATGAATCTATATTTTTGTCAACACATGACTAATCTCAACGGATGAGTACCGTCAACACATGAACCGTTATTTTATAATGATAAAGATATAAATTTTATTGTTAAAATATTTCGTTCAACACATGACTAATCTCAACGGATGAAACTGTCAACACATGAACCTTTATTTTATAATATTCTTTATCTTCTAAATTGGAATGAGGCCCAATCAATTACCATATAAAGTTAATTATATGGATTCCATACAACACATGCATATAATAGCAACGATAAATAATTAACCATCGTCCAAAGTGCACTACACTGTATAAGCATCAAATATAGATATCTAACGCTTATAATAGCCTGTCGATCCATCAATCGACATATAACTAATTATTGGGATTGGTGTATGCCGTATTTTATCCCAATACCCGTGTGGGGTTTCAAACAATCAAACACAGATTTTATTTGTGCAGTTGGGTGATGTGTAAAATTTATCATCCCAATCAGTGTCCTTCAAATAGGTGTACATAAACAAACCGTCCGGTTTGTAAATGAATATTTATTTATTCTCGTTCACGTTAAAAATTATATTTTCAACGATTAAATTATTTTATTCAACTTATGAATATTCTATTCGGTTCATTTATTAAATAAAACGATATTTTTATTTTTCTGATTTATTTTAGAAAATTTTGGCGGCATAACGGCACGATACTAGAAACGGGACGAGGCCTAGTCTTATCCCCGGTCTAATGATGGCCCACGCCATACACATATCAATCAAATCAATTTCAATTCACCAAACAACCAACTTCGAATCAAATAATCTAATTAATCTATGCAACCAAACAAACAAGTCCATGGTCTGTGGACAGTGGTGTCGGGTGCTACTAAGCACCGTCTGCATCCTAGTATATTTATATATAACTAGAAAAAGAGATTGAAGAGTGAGAAGTTCTCACCAAAGCTATCCAAACTCCACGACACTTCTATTGTAGAAAATCTTGTCGTTCTCGCCTTTTGTCACTTTCGTTGCCCGTAGCCACTACATATATAAAAATCACATTTTTACATTGCTATTCAATATATAAAAATCGAATTTTTACTTCGCTATTCAATATATAAAAATCGAATTTTTACTTTGCTATTCAATATATAAAAATCGAATTTTTACTTTGCTATTCAATATATAAAAATCGAATTTTCATAATCACGCTATATGGATAAAAATTCTATTTTTACATCGCTACTATATAGATAAAAAATTATATTTTTATCACGCTATTCTTCATATAAAGATTTCGCCTTTTCAAATATAAAGATTTCGCCTTTTCAAATATAAATATTTCGCCTTTTCAATTTCAAAAATCTAATCTTTTCTATTTTAAAAATCTAATCTTTTCTATTTTAAAAATCTAATCTTTTATATTTTAAAAATCTAATCTTTTCTATTATAAAATTCCTAAATTATACAGTTCGAAAATCCTATATTTTTTTATATAAGTTAAAAACCCTATTTTTATTTATAATTAAATAAAAACTGAAAGAAAAAACTCACCGTTGGTCTGGATGTCGACTGGAAGGAGGGGAGTGCTCGCGGGTAGGTGCTTCACGGCTGAGACTGGCCGGTGGTGGCGGTGGTGGGCCACAGCGGCACTTGGGGAGGCGTTGTGGGGTAGAGGCGCGCTCTACGGAAGGGGGGTCAACCTGGAGGAGCGATGCGCCATAGAGGCGGCGACATCATCGTGTTGGGGGGGGCTGATTCGCGATTGGTCAGAGGAGGGAAGAGAAGCTGGGGCGGCGCCACCTTTGCTGGGGAGGCGATCTATCGCCAGTGGAAGGGTGGCGCCTGCTCCTCCGATTTTCGTTCTTCTTTTTTTTCTGTTATGAATGAATCGAGAAAGGGGGGCCAGAGGAGATAAGGGGAAGAGGGTATTAATTTTTTTTATTTAATTATTATTTTTCACTAAAAAGCAACTTTTATTTTCGACCTCTAAACGAGGCCCACCGCTTGTCGTCCATAATGTTTTACCCACATTCCGAACACAATGGGATATTCATCGTAAGCCGATTCGATCGTTTCGATCAGTTTCCGTTAAAATCAACATATAACTCTATATATTGAATTTGAATGCGCATTTCAATTTACTGGGGTCACATACTAACTCTATAAATCCCAGAAAAATATTTTCTAGCTTTGTATCGACGATACGGTCCTAACAAAATTAGTTTCGTCGAATTCTGAGACCGTTGGAAAAATGGCCATTTTCCAGTGGATTAAAATCAACTGAAACTGGTCAAACGCGTTTTCCATCGCCACGCTCACATATTGATTCGAAAAATTATGAAATTTGGAATCTAACAATAATTCGACATCACGGATCCAACAAAAGTGGTTTCGTCGAAATCCGAGGTCGTTTGCAAAATTTCCATTTTTAAGGGCCTGAATTCCATAGCGACTATTCAGAATTTTCAACTGGACATATCTTTTGATCCCCGCTATGAAATTTTGATTTTTCGGATTCGTTGGAAAGATATCACCAATTAGATCCTATTATTTTTGGTTTCACAAAAATCCGGATTGTTTTGCACCCGGTATGTTCAATTGAAGTTTGAAATCGAATTATCGAACTACCGCGCCATTTTCAATTCCTTTTTATATTTATATATAATTATTTATATTCTAACGATGACGTATATAATATATACATTTGAATTCTATTCAAAATAAATTTCTCGTCGATTTTATTTAAAATAATCTATTTTAAATGTTCAAAATTCGCTAAAATTGCCAAAACAAAAATTTTAAACTGGCTCGCATTTCCGGGTTATTACAATCTCCCCCACTTAAAACTTTTCGTCCCCGAAAAGGAACAATGTCGAAAGTGGTTTGATCAATCAGTCTACGTTTGATCTAGCTTTCATTCTCCAACTTTTCAGTTTCTGAGAATTTTCAAATTTTCAAAAATTTGGCTAACACCTAGAATTTTGGAAAAATTTCGCCATAACCTCCCCTGCACCGGGAGCCACGAGAAAATCCCGAAATTGCCATATAGGCCTTCTTATCTCAAAAAGAAAAAGAACAAGCCAAGCGGCTAGCCAATAGGCTCATAAAATCATCATCACCCAAACAAAACTGTAAATTATAGTAAATATGTACCTATTTTTCGAGCAAACAAATTTTATTCTCTGCTCTAGCCTCCTTGCTATGACCTGTTCAATGTAATTATATGTATATGCAAGCAAATGCGACCAATTTTCAATACAATTCAATATTTGATTCAATTAGGCTAATGGTTCAAAATTATTAAACAAATAAACAAACAACACAAACATCAATCAATTAGTGAATTTAACGTTTCAAATTCATAATTTTGATATATATACTGAAAATCATGTTTTTGATGCCAATTTACAACAAATAAATCTATCTATATAAGTTTTGGTTCTCACACCAGTCTAATGGAAATATATAGATATCACACCTTCGAAACACGAAAATAAATGTTGATGATGTTTCGAACCACCATCAGAACATCTCCGGGATACAAGAGTGCGGTTCTATATCTATCCGGTATATTAAAACTTCGAATATACGTTCATGACGCGTATATGCAATATCTTTATATATCGGATTGTCCAAATTCAAAATAAATAAATATTCAAATACGTAGAATTGATTTAAATTTTCAAAACAAAATTGTTTTCATTTGAAAAATATACTCTTCACACTCGTTCTAGGATACTACTGATCCTATCACTAACGAGTCATTCTAATTGGATATTTCTAATCCAATATCTGATGAATTCTTTCGTATGGTTCTAATGTGTCTTGTTCTCGAGCTCTGTAAACCAAAGCTCTGATACCAAATGAAGGTAGCCGACGAAATCCGGTAGGCTTTGCAACCATCCCTTCATCCCCGAAGCAGCAGGTAATACCCACCGTGGCTCCTACATGGTCCCCCAGTCCCTTGTTTTACGGCGACCCTCTCGAGTATCGCGCCTATTGGCGAACCAACGCTCTAAACTGCGACATGTAGGGGTAAGAGTCTCCCGTTCGCCACCAAACCGCGAAGCGAGAACCCCATATCATGCGTACTCGGCCTACTCAGGGCCAGCAACAAGAACTGGTGATACTCCATTCTCGCTCATTTTCCAAATTTGATAATTTAAATTATCAATTCACATTTCAATCTAGTTGCAGATTCATTAAAACTCCCTTTACAGGGTTAAAGAACTAATGTCATTTAAAACACAGTTCACGACAAACCCAAATCACATTCTATTTATTATCGGGCTAAAGAACAAGTGTCATTTAAAACATTGTTCACGATAAACCCACAAATCAATTCTATTTATTATCGGGTTAAAGAACAAGTGTCATTTAAAACACTGTTCACGATAAACCCACAAATCAATTCTATTTAAACCCCATTTCAAATCCAATTTATTTATTTAAAAATAAATGGGTTTTAATTTTTGTTCAAAACTAGTTCATTTCGATAAAAATCTATTTTTATCTTTTCAAATATGGAGTTTTTCATCCCAATATTTCCCAAATCATTACTTACGATTTTACACAAATTATTACTATTTTTGATAATTTTATCAAGGCTCGTACAGTCGATTTCCATCAACGGCCATCGAACTGCACTTAAACGACCTTTTCCAAATTTGATTTGGACGTATCTCCAAATCCAACCATTAGATTTCAAATTTCTAATATTCGTTAAAAAGCTCTTTTCGATACGAATACAACGGTTCCAGTTTTAGGAGAATCCGACGGTCGGATCTCCCGTAATGTCCGTTTGAAATAAATGGTCGAAATTCACGAACTGCCGCGGCGCGGCGCGTTCTATTCAGGCCATTATATTATATATATATATATATATATATAATACAATATATATTTCGTCGATTTCTATTTAAAACGAATTTTATAAAAAGTTTTGGATTCGTTTCAAAAACAATTTCAACCTTTATTTCAAATTCAAATCAAAATTGAATTTTCTATTATAAATCCTTTTTACTTTCATTTCTATTTGATTTCAATTCAAATCGATTTTAATTCGATTCGAATTCATTTTCTTTTCAATTCAATTCGATTTGAATTCGTTTTCTTTTCAATTCAATTCAAATTCGTTTTCTATTCAATTCAAATCAAATTCGTTTTCTATTCAAATAAAATTCAATTCGTTTTCTATTCAATTCAAATCAAATTCGTTTTCTATTCGATTCAATTCAAATTTGTCTTCTATTCAATTCAAATCAAATTCGATTTCTATTCGATTCAAATCAAATTCGTTTTCTATTCGATTCAATTCAAATTGGTTTTCTATTCAATTCAATTCGAATATAAAAATGAATATAATCGATATAAATATCGTTCGCGTCAAAATAGCGCATCTCTAATCAACACGGCTTTATATATTTCTATAATTCCATTAATCTATTCAACAAATGAATCTATATTTTTGTCAACACATGACTAATCTCAACGGATGAGTACTGTCAACACATGAACCTTTATTTTATAATGATAAAGATATAAATTTTATTGTTAAAATATTTCGTTCAACACATGACTAATCTCAACGGATGAGTACTTTCAACACATGAACCTTTATTTTATAATATTCTTTATCTTCTAAATTGGAATGAGGCCCAATCAATTACCATATAAAGTTAATTATATGGATTCCATAAAACACATGCATATAATAGCAACGATAAATAATCAACCATCGTCCAAAGTGCACTACACTGTATAAGCATCAAATATAGATATCTAACGCTTATAACAGCCTGTCGATCCATCGATCGACATACAACTAATTATTGGGATTGGTGTATGCCGTATTTTATCCCAATACCCGTGTGGGGTTTCAAACAATCAAACACAGATTTTATTTGTGCAGTTGGGCGATGTGCAAAATTTATCGTCCCAATCAATGTCCTTCAAATAGGTGTACATAAACAAACCGTCCGGTTTGTAAATGAATATTTTTTTATTCTCGTTCACGTTAAAAATTATATTTTCAACGATCAAATTATTTTATTCAACTTATGAATATTCTGTTCAGTTCATTTATTAAATAAAATGATATCTTAATTTTTCTAATTTATTTTAGAAAATTTTGGCGGCATAACGACACGATACTAGAAACGGGACGAGGCCTAGCCTTATCCCCGGTCTAGTGATGGCCCACGCCATACACATATCAATCAAATCAATTTCAATTCACCAAACAACCAACTTCGAATCAAATAATCTAATTAATCTATGCAACCAAACAAACAAGTCCATGGTCTGTGGACAGTGGTGTCGGGTGCTACTAAGCACCGTCTGCATCCTAGTATATTTATATATAACTAGAAAAAGAGATTGAAGAGTGAGAAGTTCTCACCAAAGCTATCCAAACTCCACGACACTTCTATTGTAGAAAATCTTGTCGTTCTCGCCTTTTGTCACTTTCGTTGCCCATAGCCACTACATATATAAAAATCACATTTTTCATTGCTATTCAATATATAAAAATCGAATTTTTACTTCGCTATTAAATATATAAACATCGAATTTTTACTTTGCTATTCAATATATAAAAATCGAATTTTTACTTTGCTATTCAATATATAAAAATCGAATTTTCATAATCACGCTATATGGATAAAAATTCTATTTTTACATCGCTACTATATAGATAAAAAATTATATTTTTATCACGCTATTCTTCATATAAAGATTTCGCCTTTTCAAATATAAAGATTTCGCCTTTTCAAATATAAAGATTTCGCCTTTTCAATTTCAAAAATCTAATCTTTTCTATTTTAAAAATCTAATCTTTTCTATTTTAAAAATCTAATCTTTTCTATTATAAAATTCCTAACTTATACAGTTCGAAAATCCTATAATTTTTTTATATAAGTTAAAAACCCTATTTTTATTTATAAATAAATAAAAACTGAAAGAAAAAACTCACCGTTGGTCTGGATGTCGACTGGAAGGAGGGGAGTGCTCGCGGGTAGGTGCTTCATGGCTGAGACTGGCCGGCGGTGGCGGTGGTGGGCCATAGCGGCACCGGGGGAGGCGTTGTGGGGTAGAGGCGCGCTCGACGGAAAGGGGGTCAACCTAGAGGAGCGATGCGCCATAGAGGCGGCGACATCATCATGGTGGGGGGGCTGATTCGCGATTGGTCAGAGGAGCGGAGAGAAGCTGGGGCGGCGCTGCCTTTGCTGGGGAGGCGATCGATCACCAGTGGAAGGGGGGCGCCAGCTCCTCCGATCTTCGGTTTTTTTTCTGTTATGAATGAATCGAGAAAGGGGGGCAGAGGAGATAAGGGGAAGAGGGTTTTATTTTTTTTAATTTAATTATTATTTTTCACTAAAAAGCAACTTTTATTTTCGACCTCTAAACGAGGCCCACCGCTTGTCGTCCATAGCGTTTTACCCCCATTCCGAACACAATGGGATATGTATCGTAAGCTGATTCGATCGTTTCGATCAGTTTCCGTTAAAATCAACATATAACTCTATATATTGAATTTGAATGCGCATTTCAATTTACTAGGGTCACATACTAACTCTATAAATCCCAGAAAAATATTTTCTAGCTTTGTATCGACGATATGGTCCTAACAAAACTAGTTTCGTCGAATTCTGAGAACGTTGGAAAAATGGCCATTTTCCAGTCGATTAAAATCAACTTAAACTGGTCAAATGCGTTTTCCTTCGCCACGCTGACATATTGATTCGAAAATTTATGAAATTAGGAATCTAACAATAATTCGACATCACGGATCCAACAAAAGTGGTTTCGTCGAAATCCGAGGTCATTTGCAAAATTTCCATTTTTAAGGGCCTGAATTCCATAGCGACTATTCAGAATTTTCAACTGGACATATCTTTTGATCCCCGCTATGAAATTTTGATTTTTCAGATTCTTTGGAAAGATATCCCCAATTAGATCCTATTATTTTTGGTTTCACTAAAATCCGGATTGTTTTGCACCCGGTATGTTCAATTGAATTTTGAAATCGAATTATCGAACTACCGCGCCATTTTCAATTCCTTTTTATATTTATATATAATTATTTATATTCTAACGACGACGTATATAACATATATGTTCGAATTCTATTCAAAATAAATTTCTCGTCGATTTTATTTAAAATAATCTATTTTAAATGTTCAAAATTCGCTAAAATTGCCAAAACAAAAATTTTAAACTGGCCCGCATTTCCGGGTTATTACAGTCTTCAATGCTTCATCTCTATTTGCTATAAATTAGTTTCATTCAAAACGTTGATTCGAAGTGGTTTTGTGTCTAGTTCCCATCTCGGTCTCTTCAAAAACAACACGTCAAAAGGTCCAATAAGATATTTCATTGATAGTCGGGTTTTTACCATCATTCAAACAGTACGATCAAGTATATTGGCAGCTCAAGTCTTTATATTTAGAATCATTCATTTGAAACCATTCATCGATTAAAATCGATTTCATGTTTTTATCTCAATTCCTATTGTTTTCATTACTTTGAAAACAATAATCACATTTCTAAATATATATAGAATAACCATATTTACCAACTCTCTCTTTATTTGCTTTACTTTGAAAATGCTACTATATATTTTCAAATCCCATTCATTTCTTTATTTTGGAAATATCGTTACATTTCCATTAAAAGCCTTTCTATTTCCTTTACTTGGCCATATTATCTTATTCACCAAATCTTATTTGTATTCCCTTTATTTTGGGAAATAATAAACTAATTTCAACTTGCTTTACCGATACAAACTAATACCATACCTCGATAATAGTGAAGTCGTTCAAGTTGGGGTATTTTAATTACCTCTTACACCTTGATCGACACGTTCTTATCTTGAAATAGATAAAAATCTATAATTCAAAAAACCATATTTACTTATAGTATCAACCAAGTTCTTATTTCTGTTTTTTTAAAGTTTGGTTTGTAAACCATATTCCTATTTTGGGAAATCTCGACTGATTATAACTATTTCTATTCCATCCATATATTAAATCATTCTTGCCAACTTTACCCTTAACTTTAATTTCTTTTAGTCCAATTCCATTCATCACTTAGATTATCCATTTATTTAGTACCTCAAACAAAATTATTAAACACCATATTATAAACTAAAATTTGGAGTTTTACAACTGAATCCATTTATTTACTTTATTTATCAAAAACCATTTGACTTCTTCGTCTTTGTCTTTTCGACATTTTATTTCTATTCAAATCACTTTACTTAATTCAGTAAACTTTTTTTTTCAATGCTTTAGTTTAATTTCACTTTATAAACCCTTTCCAAACATTTGGATTTGAATATCCAATTTAATCCCATTTCAACTCAATTATTATCTTAAATGAATTTCATTTAAGAAATAATCACGTTATGTATCATTAATTAAATAATAATTTATTCTATCATTACAGAAGTAAAAACAGTTTACCCCTTCATTAACTAAAATAGATTAGTTATGCAATTAATTAAATAATAATTAATCACAATGATTTAATAATCATTTAAAAACATCGTCAGATAAAAAGGTAACTAATATATAAGAAATCTTGTTAATTATTTACTCAAATTGCTTTCATTAGATTAATTAAAAACCAATTAATCTAATGATCAATTTCAAACATAACAGTTGATTTGGTCAATTTCAATCCATCAGTTAATCTGTTAACTGATTTTAATTACTTCTTCCTATTAGATTAATATCATTAATCTAATAATATCATTTAATTATTTTCTTTAAAGCAATTGCCTTAAATAATTAACTTGTAGGTTAATTATCTTATTATTCGCTTATAAAGACTTCTTTAACGTAATTTCTTTTTAAACATTTAATAATGTTAAAACCAATTTTTTAATATCGATTTATTTCTAAACTCCATTTATACAAATATAATAAATGTAATTGGAAAACTCGCTTAAGTTATAAAAATAAATTTTTAACTGCATCAATTCGCCTAATGGAAAATCAACGACAAAATAGAAAAGTGGATTTTAGGCCATTCGTTGCCAATCCCTCGATCAATACCATCAATTTATTAAAAATACAATAATGTTGAATTTCAATTCAACGTTAACATCCAAACAGGTTTTCACTATTATTTGGGTTAAATCAATACATATATAGATAATATAGAAACAAGCAGTACATATATTTGAGGAATCCGGTTTGATCCCTCCAACCAGTTCTTCCCTTCATAGCATTATTTATTAATAATAATATCTGAAATAATTATTTAAATCAAAATCATTCAAATTGACATAAATAATGTCGACAACCAATAAACAACCAATAATCGACTAAGCAGCCAATCATCCAAATTTATACTAATAATGATAAGTTATAATTATATGAATTGAATCACATCACAATATTCAGAAAGCATGAGAGCTAACTCATAATTGCTTTTTATTGACGATTCTGCATTATTTCGTTTAATTTTTAAACAGGTGTTTAAAATTAAACGAAGATTTCAACTGTTTTTGATCTCTTCCGGTTAAGCTTAGTAATGTAGTGTTCTCCATTGCGATTCCAACTCCCTTGATTTTATCCAGTTCTGATAATACAGGCCCGAGTTATGCCTATTATGAGTTTAACCAATTTAATTAAATATTTCCTTAATTAAATTTCTTTATTACTAATTACATTTTAACCGTCGGTCGAAATACTTCGTTCACTGCTTCACGAAATAAGCAGGCCCGTTCGTGTTGCTTTTCGTTAAAGTGGTTTGTCGTTTATTCCTGCTTCACGAAACACCCATTATAAGTTTAATTAATTTATATAAATACTTAATTCTTTAATTAGTTAATTATTAAATTAATTATACTTCAATTTTTTCCTTACCCTGCCATTTAACTTCTAATCCATGCTGTTGCTTTACAGTTTCCTTCATTCGCGATACCAGACTCAACATCACCCCTTGCGCAAATTATAGTCATTAGATTAAAATAAATTCACTTAACTAAGATTAATATAGGTTAGTTACTTGATTTATAATAAATAGGCCATTAGAGATTAGCTTCTCCCCGTTCGTTCTCTTCACACCCACAATAACCAATATCACGCGCGCAATCCTTGATCACCACTGAAACACCCCACCTCCGTTAAGGTCACTCACAAAGGGAATGCCTTTACTTTGGTGGAGGGTTAAGGGTACAAGACACAGAAAAATTTAGAAGACAAATGAATTTAAGCAGCGGAAATTCAAACATTTATTGCATACGTAGTATAATATAAAAGCATTACACCATAATTTCTGTCTTGATTATTCAATAAAGAAGCACAAACCAAAAAGTAAAATAAATGCATAAATCCCCAAGGATCATATCCAAAAGCCATAGCCAATGCAAGAATGTCCAAGTCATACATCTACTTTCTTGAAGCTTGTAAAGAGTTTGATTAAGCTCGAGTATTTCCTCCCTGTGGACCTGGGGTGGGGGGGGGGGACTAAAGAAAAAAAGATGAAAGAAAACGGGTTAGACAATAAGTCTGGTAAGTTCGGTGGTTACTATTATTTAAACAAGGAAAGGGATCATGACAGTGATAACAGAACATAGGACAATACCCTAATATAAGATAAGAGGGACATGTGATCGCACCCATTACTATAGCCTCTGCACCTACTTAACCATTGGTTGAACCAGCCCACGTGTTTATAACAAACGATCCCCTTAATGATCGGCTCCTACTCGAATGCATTCATGTTCTGTGTCATTCGGCCCCGGTTGATTGTAGTCACCTGTGCTAGTCGCACCATGGGGTGTATCAGTCCCTATGGTGGCAACCCAACACAATTTAAGATGCACAGTGTACACTACTGATGCACAGTGCCTGATTTTTCCACTCTGGAGTACGTGCACGCCCATATTCCGCCGGAACCTACACTGGCCCACCAACCGCCGACGTTTTGACCGCTTATAGTTCATCCCAGTAATCGTGCCCCACCCTGCCTAGTTCAGGGTACCATGATACATCTATGTAGGTTACTGCTGAAATAGGTCTCCGTTACTAGAGTTTTCTAGTCAACATGTTTATTTGGTTAAGTGTCCAAGTTTACCTAAACCAGCCCATTAGTTTTAGTTAACATGTTGAATTGGTTAAGTATTTTCCTAATTTACTTAACCCTACCAATCCTGACTTTGCTTTAATTTATTAAAGCACCAACCACTCACATTAGACAGGTCTTGTTGTGATCATTGGATATGCCGGTCGGTTCCGGGCAGATTTACACCACAACTCAGTCTAACCTTGGGTTATTTTTGGGCTTGATGCACTAACCACCCACATTAGATAGGTCTGGTTGTGGTCACTAGATATGCCAGTCGGTTCCGGGCAGATTTACACCACAACTCTGTCTAACCTCGGGTTAGGCATATTCGTCTTTTCTAAATTCATATTTTTCTATATATGTCAAATTTATTTATGTAAAATTAATTTAATTTTTAATCACGGCATAATTATCCTGTGATTATGCTCAACATAAATGGTATATCAAATATACCATTTAATGAACAAATATATGCCATGAATTTTCATATTTCCCGTCGCTACCCCCGTGGAACGTATGCGTAAATCACATAAAATGTTGGGCTAACAAATTAGCCAAACCCATAAACAAAAAGGGTAATAAACAAAGATCATGACATAAACATAAAATAGCATATATTAAACTTATCACATGTAACTTGGCATATATGTATATCATTAACTTTGATCAATTAAGCAAAAGTTAACTTGTGACTAAGTTGAATCTAATGTCATGTAAACTTGACAAAGGTCTAGCATGAAAGTTTAACATATAATCACAGTTTCAACCTACAAATTGGCATATAATCTTATGTATGTTGAAACATAAGAAAGCTATCATAATCATTTTCTTATCAAAATTTAGCATGATGTTAACCACATAAGAGGACTACAATTCCACTTTTACAACATAAATAGATTCAACTTGGCACAGTTCTAAATATTTATGAATGTAAATCTAACATGTAAACATGTGATTTAGATCCTAAACTTGCAAATAACCACCAAATTACAACATGACATGTTTTACCATTTTGTTGGCATAGTAAGTTCTTTACTCAATCGTAATAACATACGATTTTGTACATCACCCAAGCATATAGATATTAAATATACAACATGTTCATCGCCACAAACATATAGATAAGATTAATTACAACTATATTTTAAGATAAACGAGAATCAAATCTCATACATAAGCATCGTATTATATTCCAATTACAACATGTCATGATTCAATCGAAAGGAATGTTTAAATCTGTGTAACAACTAACTTACAAACTAAAAGAAATTCTTGCGTTCTGAAATCTGAATTCTAAAATTGGAGATGCGCGCCTTTGATGAAGATCGTTGAATTAAACTAGTTGTAGTTTGATTTTAGATGTAGCTTTTTAACTTGTCTTTTGAATTGAAAGGGGTGACGGCTACTCCAAATCCTCCATTGACGGCATTTCAGTTCTAGGTTTATTTTTCTATGCGTTTTTAGGTTAGGCATTGAGTTGTTTATACAAAATTTCAGTTTGATTATAGCTGTCAAATGAACCTAGGGTCAATCACAGCCACTCAGACCTGATCAGGATCATCCAGAAACCCTAGTGACTCAGCAGTGAGTCAGAAATTGTTCAAATTTCAGATCTGGTCGGGGGCCAGCTCGACCCCCAGGCCGACCCTACGGTCAACCTCAAGGGGGGAGGTCGACACTAGGGTCGACCTGCCTGGGCGGGAATTTTCCCGCCCAGCCCGCTTCTGGCTTCTGTTTGAATTTTGAACTCGTTTTCGATCTGTTTGAATTTATTCGAATTTCTAAAACTTCTAACAGCCATAACTCCTTCATACGAAGTCCAATTCATGCAAACTCGGACTCTATCTCAACCAGAATTCTGAGACGAACATAATGGCGTAGCCCGTTTCCCTTAACTGTTAAAATTTATATTAAGTATTCTAATATTTATAATTATAACGTTAATAGAAAGTACGGGGTGTTACTACTGCACCTCTGTCTAGATCGCCAGACCCAGATCAACTAATGTCGGTTCGAGCGCTGAACCATTCTCCTTCCTCGACATGAACGCCATTGACCGCGGTGTATTCTATTTCTCCTAGGTCCTCCACGAACAGTGCCACTTCGACCTTGAATTCTGGCAATCCTAGTACGAATCACTCCATCATAACTGTTGGATTAGTGCATCTCGTCGAGCTCTAGAGATTTGCAGCAGGAAGATTTTGATTTTGATCAGTGGAATTTGAGGAAATTGAAGGAGGAGCAGGATGAAATACTGACTGCGAACAAAATATGTGGCGGTATGGACAAGGTTTAACCACGGGTATATAGTTTGATGCGAAGATAAAGGGTTAGAGAGTTATTTAAATACGGTTAAAAATATTATATTTTAATATTAATGAAACCTACGCGCAAGCTTCTCGCAAAAACCACATACAATATATAATTGAGACAAAACTCCTAATTCAAGCATAAAAAATATTCTGGACCAGATGGGACAAGTTTTGTTAAATTCTGGTGTCGTTTGTGAAAAGTCCTTTATAAATCATAGGCTAAAAATCACACGTTTAAATTTCTCACGATCACAAAATAAATCCAATCAACTTGAAACTTTGAAATTCTACTATACCTTTTCCTTATGGATCCAATAATTTTTTTTTTTGTTAAAACCAGAGTTCGTTTGGCTAGTCGTTTATTCCTTTAAAGTTACCCAAGTCAAATAATATGACTGACTAAATAAAAATAAGGGCGTTTGACACTGCCACAATCAAACGGTAAGTCTGATTGACACAAAAATCGAAATATTATAATAATTAGTTTATACGAATCCAATGGCATAAGTTCCGTCACATTCTGAGACTATTTTCTAATACGCTATTTTATAAGCCAAACAACGTTATTTTGGACACCAAAATATCCGATTCCAAAAAATAACAAACTACCTACCTATCCTAACTTTAAACGTCAATACGAATCCAATGGAATTAGTTTCATAGCTTAATTCGATCGTCTTGTCAAGTTATACACAAATACCACTCTATTAAATTAAATTAATGATGTGTTATATAAAATGACTGGTCATTTACGGCTGGCGTGGTCACATATGACATTGGTTTGCCACGAATTCAATACTGTACAATAATTTAACGTTATGATTCCAATGAAATTAATTTTATTGAAAACGTACTCTGTTTGCAAAATGGCTATTTTTAAAGCTATAAAATATCGATAAAATATTATTTAAATTCAAAAAAAAAAATCAAATAAAAATAATATTAAATTATTATCATCATATTTATCCAAATAAAATTATTATATAGTTGTACAACTCAATATCATCTATTTTGAGTTAAACGATGTCCAAATTATGTTAAAACACTTTTTAAATATATTAAATAAGCGATATAATTTAATAACGATTTCCATAGAGACTGGTTTAAAATTTGAATTGGACATAACTATATCTGAATTTTTTCTCTTCCATCTGAAAATTATAATCAGCAAGATTCTAATGTTTCTTGTTTGACGGAAATCTAACTTAATTCGGATCATGCATAATCAACTGAAGTTGAAAACTCAATATTATGAACTACCGCGCCATTTCGAGCTCATTTATAATTATATATAAAATTAATGTTCAAACTTCATTTTTATAAACGAATTAAATATTAAAATCCAATAATATTCCAAATATAATATTTAAAATAATACTACCAAAAATACAGGACATTACATTCTTCCCCCCTTAAAAGGTTTTCGTCCCCGAAATTTCTAAGGTAAGAAAAATATCACAAACCTGTTATTTTTAAAATCCAATTTATTTTAAATCGAAAACCAATTCATTATTTGCAAATAAAATTTTCAAAAATATCGAAAATTTTCTAACACTTTAAATTCCCGGAAAAATTCGGTAGATACTCCCCTGTACAGAGGGACATCTGTGATATCGCAGGAACAGATAATATATATACATTGACCCACACGGTCGGAAAACAAAAACCAAAATTTATACTTTTGCGCAGGCATACCTTTTCAAGTGCTATTGAGCGTACTTGCTCAAATTATATGCAATCTACGCAACCAAACTAGATTCAATCAATTCCTAAACTCAATCGATATAGGCTTAAAAACTGATTATCTCTTTTGCACATGTTCTTAACTCAGATAAAATTTATTAACTTCTAATCAGACAAATTGGTTCAAACATTAACTTCAACTATTCCATTCAAATTTAATATACTGGAATTCAATTCTTTTCTTCAATTCATTCAACTTTTTTTAATCAAACTATCGATGAATTCTATTCAACCATCAAACATATATCAAACGAACAAAGCACAACCAATTTAATTTATCCATCTAATTATTAATCAATTCCAATTTGTTTGGTTAAACCTAATTAATATTAAATATTAATATTTACTTATTTGCCTCCATTTTTTTAAATTTGCGTCAGTTTTAATTTGAATTATATTTAAAACAAACAACAGACTAATACAACTATATTTTGAGAAAAATAGATTGGAATAGAAATTTTACATGGGCAAAAGTATTTCATTTACCCTCTTCAAAAATAATTTGAAATTAGTTTTATATTCAATTACAAATATGCGCTCTCATATATATACACTCAAACTCAATCTAGGTTATTACTAACCTAATCTCTATTGAGTTACACCATGGAGCCAAGGTTATTACTAAACCATTAGCTCTGATACCAAATGTAATGACCCACTTTTTCCGTATAGTTTAAGCCAACATCTAACAACTCATGTCAAATCAAATTGCACAGAAATGCAGATAGTTAGAAGAAAGAAGTTATAGGTTGAGAGAAGAAAGAAAGAAATATTAGAATAGAAGAATAAGAAGATCGGAATCTCACATTGGAATAAACAAAATATAATACCAAATACTTTATACAAAAAGAAAACTGTATTTATTACAACATCAGAGTAAACAGTCATTTCAATACATCACACACAGCGGAATAAATAATACCAGTAAATATGGATATACGTCTCGACTTCAACTACTTTTCTAAAATCCCAAGCGAAACCTAACCTGAAAATATACTCGATCTGACCTGAGCACATTTGAAGAAAAGCAAAATTCACTTGAATCAGTCTGGAATACTTTCAGTGATAAATTCATATGGCAAACAACTTGTTTAACTTTAGAAAATCCTTTTGAAAGAAAAGGATAATCGTAAGACCAGTCCATAGATAAACATGAATGGTTTTTACCTTACGATAACCCAAAAATATTATTGATATATCAAAATTCGATGATATTATAATAATGTCTATCAAACCATAAATAAGTAATCATCTAGTAGGACGCTTGCATCTCACTCTCTACATGCTTAGCTTATAATAAAAAACCGCATGGTGCTTATTGGAGTTTGGATTCCAGCTATGACAAGGTATGGAACCACCTTCCGATCAGTGTACTCTAGAGATGATACACTAGGGTTCAACAAGAACATCTTGCAACCCAACCACACATGACGGACCACTCATTTTGCTTGAGTGTATTGAATATATTGCCACCAACGGTTGGTACCAACATAACCGTTTCTCAGGAGATATAGAAGCGAAAGAAGAAAAAATAAGAAGTTTCCCTAGTTCAGTGACAAATATACCCTATTGGGAATTACCGACATAACCATGTTGCCTACTCGATTTCTGTCATTTTTAGGTTATGAGGCTTGAGGTCATGATTTACCTTCAGAGAACATCTCATTATCTTTAAATGTCATATCGTCAGATCCGTCAAATCACTTATTGGCGTCAACAAATTCAGTTTGGGTGTAAAGCAAGAAAACTTCTCCACCACCAAACTTGTATATTTGAAAAAATCAACGTACGTGATTCTTAAGGAAATACTTTGTTAGACATTCGTCCCTACAAGTCATCCAGGAACAGGATGAACCAAAGACACCCTTCGACCGCATCCTAGGAATCACATTATAGATCATAGCGACTAGTCGTTGAAATCCTTAGATTTCAACCACGACCGAGCCATAGTGTATCTCTAGAAGCTAATTAGAGATTATAAGTAGTCCTTTCATTTCATGAAATTCTATGGTCTTCAAAGCTTCATCTTTATTTTTTGCAAGTTAGTTTTGTTTGCAACGTTGATTCAAAGTGGTTTTGGGTCTAGTTACATCCTGGTTTCTTAGAAACAACACGTTAAAAGGTCCAATAAGATATTTCATTGATAGTCGAGTTTTAATTATCATTCAAACAATACGATCAAGTATATTGGCAGCTCAGGTATTTATATTCAGAATCATTCATTTAAAACCATTCATCGATTAAAATCGATTTCATGTTTTTATCCCAATTCCCATTGTTTCTATTACTTTGAAAACAATAATCACATTTATATATATATATATAGAATAACAGTATTTACCCACTCTCTCTTTATTTTCTTTACTTTGAAAATACTACTACAAAAGTGGGCAGATTCGACACTAATTAGTGTGCGTTGCATGAAAAGTGTGGCGAAAGTTATGATTTCTTTGATCTTCTGCAACAACATTCTTATGTTGTTGCATTATAAGTGAATGCACTATTGCGGTGGGAATTCTAGTGTTTTGACGTACAACACCAGTTAAAAGCGTAGCATTATGTATATACAATCCAGCTCAGCGATCCCCGTTATCAACATATAAAAACCCCAACCGTAAATGCAAGGTTAATCCAACGGTTCAAACCATCTATGGTTCTAATGATTCTAAACGTTAGCCATCATCCAATCATTGATAGCCACGTCACGGCATTCTTTTGACGAAATTTTGGCGTGATCTTCTCCCTTCACGAAATAATGTAAAAACTATCTGGTCACAAATTATTCTTCTTCTCTATTATCTAATCGTTTTTTCCCCTTTTACTATTGACAAAAAATTAAACCTAAATTCACATCAGTATCGCTCCTCTCCTCGACAGCAAATTTTATTCTGAAAAGGCTGAAGCTTTGAAACGCTTTCTAGCTTTGATTACTTAGGGTGTTGACATCGCCAATTTTTTCCCTCAGGTTCACTTGTATAGCACTGTGAATTAGTTGCGCTTATTATAGATTGGATTATGAGTAATTAGTAATTAGTTTATTTGTTACATTTTGGAAAACCTATTCGCTTATGAGTAATTAGTTGCTTGGACATCCCAAACTTAGGAAAACCTGTTCGCTTATGAGTGATTAGTCGGTGAAAGATTAGATTATGAGTAATTAGTTGCGCTTTGACCATTGATTTGGGATTATGTTGAGTTTTATTCGAAAATTATATCCAGCAATAAACCAAAAAAAGGAGATGGTGCCGGTGGGTTTGCCACCAGGAATTAGGTTTCACCTAACTGAGTGGTACCTTTTTGGGCCATAAGCTATTTCCTTGAAAAAGACATTGGTTTATTAAAGAGGTCGAGTGAGTTAAGGAATGGGGACTTTACCATCAAAATTGATTTGCACTTTGTGTTCATTTACATTAACGTATAATTATATGCTTGAGGTTTTGTGATACAGATACATGTGTAGCACTGCGGTGTGCTTGAGGCTACCAGTTTCCCGATCCGGATGAGTCGTTCACCCGTATCTAACATGCATAGGAATTTTCCATTCGATTTTGGAAACTACCAATTTCAATGTTTCGATTTTGGAAACGTATGCTTAGTTTTGCATCCATATTATGCCTTACTACGTATCATAAAGCAGTCATACAAAAGTTATCGTAAGGCAGCAAAAGTATCATAAGGCAGCATCAGTTCATACCATACACATCTAAAAAATGACATACAATTGTATGCTTGAGGTTTTGTGATACAAATACATGTGTAGCACTGTGGTGTGTTTGCACTGCGGTGTGTTTGTCCATAGAGTTCATACAAATACATGTGTAGCACTGCGGTGTGTTTGCACTGCAGTGTGTATGCACTGCGGTGTGTTTGTACTGCGGTGCGTTTGCACTGAGGTTTTATGTTACAAATACCCATATCTAACACGCACGCATAAGTATCATAAGGCAGCATCAGTTCATACCATACACGCACAAGTATCATACGGCAGCATCAGTGAATACAATACACATCAGTTCATACTATACACACACAAGTATCATAAGGCAGCATCGATCAGTTCATACCATACACATCCAAAAAATGACATATACATCCACGTCCAAAAGTATCATAAAGTTAACTTAATACATACACATCCAAAAAATGACATTATAGTAGCATCAGTTCATGCCAGATCAGGGCTTTGCGGGGTTGTGGAACTTTCAACTTATTCATTAGGGCTTTATGGCTATGAGAGAGCCAGTCCAAAGCAAGCAACCACATGTGATGAACCCGCAACATGTGATGGACCTGCAGCATCAAGACAAGGGGTGAGGTAGTTTGGCCTCTAAAATTTCTGATTAACTTCTACATCTACCCACTGATCATTCCTATGGTTCATTGGGGCTTGGTTATCAATATGTAGGTCATGAGTGGCTTCAGGAAATAAGCTTGGCAAGGGGGTAGCACAGCAGATTCTTGTATCATTGCGTTAAATCTTTCATCTGAATCCATTTCCCACTCCCATCCGTAATGATGCAAACATGGAACCATCTATTCCTCCCTATTGCTCACAAAAAGAAGTTCAAGCCTTGTTCCAGGATGAGCATGGGTACATTTCTGAACCTTAATGAGGTAAACCTTGCTATTGAATTGAGCAACAAAAGTATTGATATTGCCAATGCTTTCATAAAATGCATTTTCAGGTAGAAAGATGTATGGTCATACTAAGACCAGTTGCAGTCGTCAATTGCAGGCACACATCCCATTAGCTTCATTATTTCTTTAACAACAAAAACATTACTCTTTAGGAACTCGGGAAAGCCATCAACTTTAGCCGATGATTACACTTGTAATGATGGTTCATGCTCCAATTCTTCATCAGACCATGCTTGCAGGTAAATAGCACCACCAGGTTTTGTAAAAACTTTCAACATTAGCGCCTGATCACGCTTACTGTACGTTGGGCATGATACTAGAAAAGAGTTATTGGGTATTACCCGTATAGGCCACGGAATATGATTGGGAGTCACCTTAAGAAGCTATGCATAGCTTCTAAATTTCAATGTCCTGTAACAACCCGCCTTTTTTGCCCAGTTCTTGCCGATAATTAAACCGACTAAAACCGTTCATAAAGACGAATTGTTATGGGTACATACATATATTGAACAAAATAACAGAACTTTTTCTTTGTAAAATACAATGTTACATCAGAGTTACATAGAATATCAGAGTTATACATATACAGTGGAAGAAAAGAAAATATACTCTCAGCGGAAGAAACCGTGTGATACAGCAGAAGCTCCAAACTCTAGCATGGAATCCAACTCTAAAAGCGCATCGAATCCTGTTCCAACGATCTATATCTGCAAAACTAACCTACTAGCTACCCGTGTGGAAATTAATGGGCACCCAGAGTTTAGAAAGGAACAATAAACTCCAGGTCAGTCGTGGGACTGGTGTGAGAACTCGAAACAGTTATTTCTAGGATTTATTTTAAAGTTGGTAAAATCACTGGACCACGCCGCTAACGCGGAACCGGTTTACTCCATGTGAATACCCATGCATATGAATTCGCAATGACTTTGGGAAAATGAAGCTATCATAAGCTCATCCCATATCACACAATGCAAGCGCACACCAGATGGGCGAGTTTTACCTTATGATAACCAACATGCTTTCATACGTGTAATATTATCATATAGTGTGGAAAACAATTTCTCAAATAAACGTATTAATCCTAGACGGCATAATACCCATAATATTATCTCGCCATATATATATATACAATCAAAATTGTACGGCTCATATTGGAGATTTGGGTTTCCAACTTGATGATTCCTAACACGAAAGATCAATTAGGGATACAAAACGAAGTGCCTCAACGGCTTTTTCGTCCATTCACGGACACCAACTACACATCTCACGGCAGATCAACGGTTTTCGACCTGACGCGGCCCCCCGAACATAACCAACTTCCCCAGGTTCATAAGTGGTTTTCCACTGCTGCACAACTTCATCATCAATTCACATATAAGTATAAAACCTATCCGCCAGTTTCTCATCAATCCAGGGTGTGAGGTTTGTTGATGTCACGTCATACACAAAGCGATGCTTCAATAAGACATTCTTTGATCATCACTAGCTCGTTTCATAACTCGGGTATGCCACATTGACAATTCATGACATATCACTGATTTAAATCAATGCATACCCTCTAAGTTCATATGACTTAGAGATGAGGATAATATATTGCCACAAATCCGATACACATTAACGGAAATCAGTGCTAGGCGATCAATTTCCACGTCAGACACACCATCCATACAAGTCCGTTCTGGGTCTGAACGGAACAACAACCCGAAAATACTTAAAAAATTTCAGACTCATGTAACTCATATCTCGTATCGGTGGCCTACCTAACCGAGACATCAATCAACAATCAATCTAAACAAATCAAATATTCCCGATCTTCATTCGTCGTTTACCGAGTCTTGAATTGCTTCATAACGTCGTACTATTACTTGGAATGGTTTTCGAACAGATACTCGATCCCGGTCTTTCCAAGTATAACAGTAGTTATGGTTTACACCAGCTTTTCAATTCAAATCTCCTTCCAAGTATTTATCAATTCATTTACGACTCAAGATTTGAATTACTTTAATTTCATACATCTCGTTATCATCTTAAATTCTTCTCTGAAATCAAAGATTATACCTTCGATTCAATTCCTTACTTTTAATTTACTCGAATCAAAGATTTGATTAGATCCCAACTACGATATGAATTTCCACTATTCAATCTCATCGGGTTTCAAAAATGATATTATTGAAGATATGATTCACGACAAAAACCCGAATCGATATTGAATCACAAATTACACAGAATTTTTTGTCCACTTATATTCGATATAAATTCTCATAACGAATGCTATAAAGTGGAATAACGATATGAAACGACCCGCAAATCCGTGCTATCAGAGTTGACTAAATACAAAACACGTCCAACCCAAATAACACAGAAATACGAACCATTAATAGAAAGAAGATAGAGGATGAGAAATAGAAAGAAAGAAATATTTGAATAGAAGAAAAACGAAGATCACAACTCACAGCGGAACGAATAAAATATATTATATAACATAAGCTTCGAAATACAAATCTGTTTTGTACATATATACATACCATCATCAGAGTACACATAACATTTGATCCAGCGGAAGTAACTCTAAATAACTAACGTTGAAGCCTCCTGCTTCAAGCTCCTCCAAGTGTATCTGTAAAAGCCTGAAACACTTGACTGCCCGTACAAATTTGGGCACCCAAGAGTTTAGGGAAAACAAAACAAAATAAACTCTGGGTCAGTCATGGGACTGGTGTGAGTAAACTCCAACCATTTGTTTAACTTTCAAAACTCTTTTCGAAAGAAAAGGTAATAGTAAGACCAGCCCACACATAAACACAGACGGTTTTTACCTTACTATAACCCAAACACTTTGATATCAAATTCAATGATATTATATTAATGTAACGACCCGTGTTTTTCGACCATTTGAATATGAATATTTAAAATTAGTTTTAAATATTTTATTGGAATATTAATGGAATTAAATATTGAATTCGTTATTAAAACGAAGTTGAACGTTATAATTTATATATAATATAAATCGAGCTTTAAAATGACGTGTAGTTCGTAATATTTGGTTTTGAACTTCAACTGAGGATACAGGATTCGATATAAGTCGGATTTCTATGAAACCAGACACGTTGGGACAGTATTGACGATAATTTTCATATGGAAGAGAAAAATCCAGATTTCGTGTTATAGTTTGATAGTTATGGCCAAATCAAATTTTGAAATAGTCGCTATGGAAAACCGTTATTTAATTATAGGCCCTTAAATTAGCCGTTTTGCAAACGGACTCAGATTTCGACGAAATCAGTTTCATTAGAACAGTATCGCTAAATTATTGTACGATGGTGAATTGCGTGGAAAACCGATATCGTATGTGACCATGGTAGCCGTAAACGCCCGTTCAAATTCTATAGCACGCATTAAAATAAATAAAAGGATATTTGGCATTACTTGAGCAGACAATCGAATTAGGTCGCGAAACTAGTTCCGTTGAGTTTGTATCGTCGATTAGAGTCAGAATAAGTATATAGTTTGTTATTTTTAGAGATCGAGAAATTTGGCGTTAAAAAGGGTATTGCGGTTCGGGGTAAAAACAGCCTACCGGGGCAACAGTCTCAGAATGCGACGAAACTAGTGCCGTTGGGTTCGTATCGAAAAGTTATTGTCGATGTTCGCAGTTTCAAGTGGATTTGATTTATCTGGTGACCGTGAAAAAATTAAACGCGTGTTCATTTCTGGTTTCATAAAGGAAAATTTTTCATACGACCTCGGATTGCGACGAAACTTATCCCATTGGGTCTGGAATATCTTTTTACATTAAGAACAGCTTTTTTATCAGTAAACAGAAGTCATCTGTAGGGGTTTCTGCGTGTTATTTCGCGGTGAAGTTTCATTGACATTAAAATAATATTAAATCATGACAACCCTCTTTAATATGAAATGAAAACACATAGTAGCAGTATGAAAGGAAATACACGTAGACGCCTAGAACTATTCATGCAGAGCCTAAGGTTTTGAATTGATAATAATTGCAGACACCTAAGATTTTGAATTGATACCTCATACAGCAAGAAAGGACAAGCCACCGTATATATATAGGAAACACAATGCAAACATTTCAGCCGACCAATACAGACAAGTTTTATCAAATTTAATACATCTGCTGTCTTGTATTTTCAACCTTCAACAGCAACACTATGGAGAGACGATACAGCCTAAAACTAGACACTAGCCTACCCTGAAATGAACAACACACGCACAAGCCTACTGAAATGAAAACTCACGACCCTACCCTACTCTGTATACTGCTTCAAAGACGAGACAACACAAGGCCCTGCTTCTTCTAGCCATGGTATCACTAGACCTACGTTGTACTTAGTGACATGGGACGTTGTTCCTATCCTTCATTTCCTCTCGCATATATATATATACCTCTTATGTTCTCTCGTTCTTCCAGCAACTAAGAAACCGAAATCCCCTAGAAAACAAAGAAAAAAAAAAGGGGGTCGAACGCAAGAAAGGAAAACCGCAGTAGGAAGGGACCAAAAGAAAAGAAGGGATGGACAGGCGTGCGTTCGTTCATACAACAGGATAGAAGAAATACATAGCGTGAAGGTGGAAGCTGGGTCCTGGAACCAGAATGGAGACACAAGTTTGCAAATCTAAAACATGAAAGGAGTCCGCCAAGTATATCTTAATAACGTAAATATATTTAGGTTAATGTATGTATTAAATAGTTAATTATCTATTAAATCCTATTGTCTAGGAATTTGGAATCGGCTGAAAAGAACGAGGAGTGAGCAACTTTTGAACGCAAGCAAGCAGTTTGTATTGGAAAGGGAATCAGTCCAATTTGGTTTAAAACGAGGGAACATAAGCAGTGACGAAGAGGTGTCGGTATACTTGAATAACGTGGAACAAAGAAAGGGCGGACCACTAAATCTCCTCATAATGTAATTACTTAAATTAAGAATAGAATTAAGAGATTAATAATTATTATATTTAATTATATTAACTTTAAATATTAACAACGAGGTCATATATTATCAGAATACAACCAAACAAGAGACACGGAAACTGTATGGACAAGCACTACAGACTGGAACTGATTTGGTCGGAGTTCGACTCAACCGGGAACTTAGTTAAATTAAACGACTGTTTAATTTAGCTGAAATGAGCCGTTTTGACAGCGAATCAACTCAAGGTGAGTTAAACTCACTCAGTTACCCTTTTTATATTTTATATAAATTGGGTGTTTTTATTTTATGCGCTCTGCTTGCTGATGGTTGCATGTTTGCTAGTTATACACTTGTTTGTTGATTTAACCGATGAAATTAAACTGTGTTTACTTTCAGTAAAATTCCAAATCGTTATTTTTAACGATTGGTTCCAATAAAGGTAACTCACCTTGGTTGATCACGTTTATTTTATAAACGTGTTTTAAATGATTGAATTGTTTGAATGCTTGTGGTTGATGTTGAATGGTTGCTATTTAGTGTTATCAGTTAAACAAAACTGAACCGTCTGATTTGAGAAAAACATTTGAATACAGGGAAGAACAGGTTGGAGGGATCCAACCGGATTCCTCAAATGTATTATTTATTTTCATATTATCATATATGAACTGATCTGTTTGTGTGATTAATTTGATGGTTGATTATTGACTGGATATTCAACATCTGTTTGGTTTAAACCAATGGGCGATATTGGTTAAGTGTTTGGCAGAGTATGGCCTTTAAAAATCAATCGGGTTACAGATATTGATTCACCGTCAGGTGAATCGATAGAGATGCAGTTATAAAATTTATTTTATAACTAGAAATAGATTTTTGAATACCATTTTGAATAAAAGTTATATAAAGAGAAATAAATGAATAGTTTACCTATTTAAGACTTTGATTTATTATTAAGTGATTTTAGAAAGTTAATCAGATTGATAAGTACGGAAATAAGAAATAAGCCGAATGGTTTAGCTTGGGTAATTATTTGATCAAGCGAAATGAGGAGTTCATGAATAGGTTTTATTTTAAACCTAAGTTTTATAACGAAGTTATAAAAGGAATTTTTAGCGAGAATGAGAGCTTGAAGTAAATATTACTTAATCATTTGAATTAAGTCGAAGGAGATTTCGAAAAAGGGTTTAAGATAAACCAGAGTATTTAAATGAGATTCAAAGTGTTAAACTGTTAATATTGAATTAACATTTTTTTTTGAAAATGAGATCGAGTAGGGAAGGGTAAATGTGGAATGAGATTCCCAAAGTGGGAAATGGTTAATTAGATTGGTTTAAGAGAATTTGGATAAAGAAGTGGATCATAGAGTTGTCTAACCAAATCTAAGTTACGATGGGAATATTGATTTTTGTGATTACAACTGATATTCATCTGAGGGTAAGAACGTTGTTTGATCAAGGTCTGAGAGGTAATTAAAATACCCCAACTTGAACAACATCGGGATTATCTGAAGATGATATTAGTTGGCGATCGTAAAAGAGGTTCATGGTAATACAACGAATGTTTTGAAAGGGGAATTGAGTGAAAATCATATATGGTTATAAGTTATTTTACTAAGTATCATAACGTAATGATTCTGAGGACATTAGTATATAAGAATATAGTTATTCGAGATAGAGTTAGACAAACATAATTATTCGGCTGAGTTGCTATTTCGTATGACTGCTAGCGTAATTCGCAGGGCTGCAGATAGCCTACGGCGGTCGGATGTTTCCTGAGGGAATCAGGCGTAACCATTGTGATCGCTGTGATCTAGAGTCAAGCGAATGGAGTTAAGACGAATGTTAATTAATCAATTAGAGTTATTCAAATATCGTATTTTTGAATATTTAAAGAATTGAAAGTTTCAATTTAACAAAAGTAAATTAGTTTGTTAAAGGCCAAGGGATGCTGAATACTGAACTAGTGAACTCATTGGAGTGTCATGTTTGAAACACTGAATATTTTGATAGTAAAACACCGACTATCAAATCTGGCCAATACGATTGTTGGTATGGAAAGACCGGAATCGAATTCATATTCGAAAACCATTCCGACCAACAAATACGTGAAGATCTCAGAAGATGATCGAGATGGTGCTGTGAAGACCGGGGGTTTCCATGAACGGAAGGACCACTAATATTCTCTGCCTGGCAAGCAGAGATAAGCTGTGATTCTGTCGTGGCTGGAACCTACGGGTTGCAAGGACTTCTCGCTACTGATCCATGGGGTGATTCCTATATGGATGCAGTAGGATAGTGCCTTCGGTTCATCCTGTTCCTGGATGACGTATATGGACGAATGTCTGACAGAGTATTTCCAAAGGATCACGTACGTTGATTTCTTCAAACGTACGATAGTTGTTGGCAGGGAATTGCCATTCTCTAGCTTTCAGTTAGAGTATTTTTGTGGACGTCAATTAGTGATATCTGACGGATCTGACGATGTGGCATTCAAAGTGAATGACGACCAGATGTTCAAGAGTTAATTCTGGCCTCAAGCCTCATCAACCGGGAAATGACAAAAATCGGGCAGGCAGCATGGCTATGTGGGTCGCTCCCATTAGGGTGTATGATCACCTATCTAGAGGAAATCCTATTTGTTTCTTTAATCTATGTTCGATGCTGTCCCTTGTCGGGAGACGGTTGCTGATCCCAACCGTCGGTGATATACATTCGATACACTCAAGCGAAATGAGTGGTCGGTCATGTGAGGGCCGGGTTGCAAGAAGTTCTTGTTGAACCCAGTGTATTCGTCTCTAGAGATACACTATCGGCAGGTGGTCCCATACCTTGTCAAGGTCGGAATCCAATCTCCAATAAGCGCCTGCGGATTTTGATTGTATACTATATATGTGGAGCGTGAGATGCAAGCGTTCCACTAGATTTCTATTTACTTGTATTTAGACATTATTATAATATCAGACAAGATATTGGTTTCAAAACTGTTTTGGGTTATCGTAAGGTAAAAACCGTCCGTGTTTATGTGTGGATTTGGTCTTACGATCATCCTTTTCTTTTGAAAAGATTTTGAACTTTAAAATCATGATTGGATGATTCACCCTTATTACTGTGCGAGTTTATCTCACTCTGGTTCACCAGACTGACCCGGTGTTTTGTAAATGCTCGGGTTAGGCCGGGTTGTACAGGTTCAGGTTATCGACTGCTATGAAGAGACGAGCTGGAAGAGTCCAGACGTATGATATTACTAGTATTCCGCTGTGTGTTGTATGAGGACAAATTATCACTGTCCAGATGTTGATGTACTCTGATATTGTAAGTATTTCAAAAGCTTTCAATAAAGGTTATTTCTGTATTATATTTTGTTCCGCTGCGATGTGAGACTCTGTGTGGTGTTTCTTCTTCTTCTTCTATTCTAATATTTCTTTCTTTCTTATCTCACCCTCTAACTTCTTTCTATTAATGATCTGGAATGTTCGATGTCTGAATGGTCAACATGGTAGTTTGATGTTGATTTTCGGAGTCGAAAATCCCGGTTCGTTACAATTAATGTCTACATCAAATAAATAACCAAATAGCAGAACGCTTGCATCTCACGCTCCACATATATAGTAAAAATCAAAAACCCGCATGGCGCTTATTGGAGATTGGATTTCCAACATGACAAGGTATGGAACCACCTTCCGATGATGTATCTCTAGAGGCGAATACACCTGGGTTCAACAAGAACATCTTGTAACCCGGCCCACACATGACCGACCACTCATTTCGCTTGAGTGTATCGAATGTATATCACCAACGGTTGGACTCAAACCACCGTTTCCCGAATGGGCAGAATCGATAGATTTAGAAACAAAAGGAATTTCTCTAGATAGGTGATTATACACCCTAATGGGTGCGACCCACATAGCCATGCTGCCTGCCCGATTTTTGTCCTTCCCGGTTGTTGAGGCCTGAGGCTACGCATACTTACCATTCATCGATAACACAATCACTTTGAATGCCACATCGTCAGATCCGTTAATCACTAGTTGAGTTTGCACAAATATTCTGGATATTATGCTAAGGGATAAATCCGTTGCAACCATATATATTCATACAGACCAACCCATTTGATCATTGGAAATACTCTGTCAGACATTCGTCCATTTACGTTCGTTCTGGGATTGAACGAAACCGAAGGCACTATTTCTATTAATAGAAAAGCCCTTGCACTTCACTCCGTCTTCACTATATTCAGCAGACGTGGTTCGCAACGCTTATGCCGATACGGAGTGGTTCTTCGGATAATAATCCAACCGGTCTCTCCATATTGACAACGATGGTCAAAACTTCGATAGTCTGTGATTTAACTATCGAATAAAAACAAGTGTTCATCCAAACATATCAAACAAATCACTGGGCTCTTTAATTAATATTCCATTAATTAAATCTCTTCTTCATTTCCTCTATCAATATTTGTTAACCAAATATTTCAATAATCTTCTCGGCCTCTTATGCCATTTGGAAAACGTTCCCAAATATCAACTCCTTTTATTTTCTATATATTAGAAAAATCTCTATTTGCAATTGGAAACAATTCCAATCACTTATCTCTATCCCTTTTACAACATTCGATTTTTATATTCACTTTACTATCGAATTCAATACGTCGATACAATGATTTCAGATTATCAAAATCTCTTAAAAATATTCTAACTCCTTAAATTTCCGGAAAATTTCGCCATAACCTCCCCTGTATCGGGAGCATCGGGAAATTTCAAATAGCTTCCCGGTATCTTCTAATCTCAAAAAGAAAAAGGAAAAGCCAAGCGGCTTACCGATACGGCGCATAAAACCCATATATGAATTAAACATGTACCTTTTGTCGAGCATATAAATTATATACTTTATATACTTCATTCCATACCTGTCCAACACCTGTCACCTGTTTCCAATTCAATTCAACTCAATCTATTCATTTGAATTCAATTTTGAATCGTTTGAATTCAGTTTCGCTCAATTATTCTTTAATTAGCCTTTTTGCCTATTTCACTTCTTTGTTGAACATAACATGTTTAAACAAAATGTTTAACTCGTTCATAACCAAATTGAATTTCGATTTCAATTTTAGTCTCCTTTTCTATTTCGAATATAAGTTTTCAAATCGAATTCGCTTATTCGAAGTCCAATACCGTTCAAAAGCTCCTTAACTAATTTCTATTCAATTTAGTTAATTCCATTCAATAAATCAAAATCTGGTTTCTGTTTCAAAAATCATATTCATTTACACAACTTGAATTCGCATATATTTTGCAACTCAACTCTGGAATTTTCTAAATAGAAACTTCGGATTTTATCGCTTAAAAACCTTTTATAATATTAAATAAACCATTATGGTTTTAAAACGATTCTGGCGCTGTTTTTCTGAAAATTTGATTTTGACATAACTCAAAATCTATACGACGAATTCCAGATTTTTCTCTTTCATTTGAAAACTATTATCAAACCGGTCCTGACGTTTCTTGTTTCAAAGAATTTCGACTTCAATTGAGTCCTGTATACTCAATTGAAGTTCGGATTGCAAATTTACGAACTGCAGCGCTGCGGCGAGTTCGTTTTAATTATATTTATATATATAAACTTTTAAACTTCGTTAAAATGAATTCAACTCTATTTAGCTCTATTTGAATTCCTTGATTCAAATTCCAATCTCACTTTGAATTCCATATTCAAATTCCAATCCCTTTTCTATTTGATATTCAAATTCAATACTTAAATTTCTATTTGAATTCCCTACATTCAAATTCAATACTTGAATTCATTTGAATTCTTTTATTCAAACTTTATACTTAAATTCCATTTGAACTTCTACATTTCCATTTCTATATTTGAATTCTATTGAAGTTCAAATATTCAAACTCCTTTTTAAATTCTATATTCAAAATTCCATAGTTTAAAACTCATTTGAATTTCATGTTCAATTCCATAGATCAAATCCGATTTGAATTCAATTTGAATTTCTTATATTCAAATTCCATTTTCCTTTGAATTCTAATATTCAAATTCATTTTCAATACCATTTGAATTTCTAATATTCAAATTCATTTGAATTCCCTTGAATTCAAATTCCATTTCAAAATCCTTTTGGATTTCCTATTTTGAAATCCTATTTGAAATTCCATTTCCCATTCTACTTTGAAATCCTATTTTTCAAAGTTTATTTCAAATTCTATTTTGAAATCTCATATTCAAATTTCTATTTGAATTTCTGTATTCAATTCCACGTTCAAATTCAATACTTGAATTTCTATTTCAAATTTCTATTCAAATTTCATTTTTCAATTCTTCTTTGAAATACTATATTTCAAATTCTATTCAAATTTTCTTTGAAATTCTATATTTCAAATTCTATTTTGAAATTCTACATTCAAATCTCTATTTGAATTTCTTATTCCCATTTCCTTTGAATTCAAATTTTATTTTAATTTCTTGAATTCAAATTCTATTTTTCCATTTTAATTTCGTCTATTCAAATTCTATTTGAACTTCTTATTTGAATTTCTAATATTCAATCCCCTTTTAAAATTCAAATATTTAAACTCCTTTAAAAATTCAAATGTTATACTCAAATTTCATTTGAGTTATATATTTAAAAATCCCATTTCACATCCTATTTGAAATTTCATTTCAAATTCCAATTTCGCACTTGTATTTCTATTTCTGAATTATCAAATGATAATCCTTTTTTACTTCATTTATAACTTCGTTATAAAAGAACTGTTTATAAACTTCGTTAAAAAAAAGAAACTACTTGTTTTATTTTTTCAAAACAAGTTTATATTTCATTTCCATTTAAGATTCAAATTCTATTTAAAAATAGAATTTTTCCTTTTTATATCTCAAATATTCTTTTAACGATATTTTAAATATCATTACTTCAGCCCAGTGATAAAACACACAAAGCAACCAATTATTTATTTTTCTAACACATCATATATAACAATATATATGCAAACAAATAAACAAACAGATAATATATTTCTGAGGAATCCAGTTGGATTCCTCCAACCTGTTTTCCTGCATCCACAGATGTTAGCACATAAATAATACCCATTCTGCTTCGTGGCAGAATATCGCGGTATAGAAGGTCATCCACTAATCATAGCGTGGGGCGTATAGGGTAATCATCCGCTATGAAACTGCGGGCATCCGCTAATGAGACTGCGGGAATCCAACCAACCAATCAACCCAATATATATATATAATAGCCTAAATAACTAATATATATAAAACAACCAGAAAATATTCACACAAGCAACAGACAATTATTTTTAATGAAATAAAAATAATTCTAAAGGTGAGTGAGATTTATTCACCTGTGATTTTCTTCCATTTCTGCCTATCCATCTAATTTCTGAATCGTCGCGTCTAAAATCGTTTTGACTTATCTCGGATAGGTTTATTCCTAGATTATAAATTTTTAATTAACGGTTAACGATCATTTAATTTAAAATTACTTAACGAGTAAATAAACTTGATCTATGTATTTTGAAAAACAAAAAGTACCTTGTTTTACTCGACTAAATTTTGTAACGAATTATCGAGCGGTTTGAAAGAAATCAGCTCCAAATAAATGCTCCTTTTCCTTGTGACATTTCCTCGAACACTTCATGGTCACTTCATCATCAACACCGAACCAATGTCCGACAGCCTCAACCTCCGCTGCAATGCCACCATTTCAGCTCCAGATCCCTCGTCCAGACTGTCGAACTCCTCAATATCATCAGCGCACCTGGTCGGAACCCCCAACGCCATCATCACTGTCCAATTTACAAACACTAGAACACCTAGCCTCCTTGTTGACGTTGATCGGTCCTAACTGTCATCGCACCTTTTCTAAGACCCATCGCAACTTCAGAGAACCCCACCACTCCATCGCGTACCTGGAATTTAGCTTCAGAACGTCACTTTTAAGTGGAAGAGTCCCAACTCGAAGCCCTATCCCAAACCTTGACTTTCCCCAGATCGCGATGGCCCCAATAACGATGTCGGCTTCAGGTTTTTACCCTAGTGGTCATTGCGATCCCAACACTCCAACCGCGATGCTTGAAATCGAGTTAGTCGTGAGCTATTTGTTCTGATTTCGGAGAATCGGTTTCCATATCTATTGAAGAGAAAAATGGTTTGGGTTGTTTCATCGATGGGAAAAACGAAGGCTGAGGCTTCTTTATATAAGGGTGAACGAGCGACAATAGGTACAAGCCATTAAAATTCTGTTTGCCTGATATCGAAGACATACAGCAGTTTTTACAGCTCGAGGAAGGGATTGTCTGCGTTGATGTAAAATTTTAGGGTAGTGCTATTTGTTTTTAGGTCGGCTGAAAACATATTGATTTGATTTTTACTTTAATTAAAAACTAAACTATATCGTGGTCCTTTAATTTAAAACCCCGAACCACAATTTCAGCAAAACAACTGATGTTTCCAGCATTATTCACTATTCTGAATTCAACGGAATAGATTATATAATTTAATTTGAACGTATACTTACAATAGCCATATGAAATCAATTTAAATTTAAAACAAATAAATTCTACAATAAATTTTAATTACCATTGTTCATATTTAAATCGTATATATATTGATCATCTGAACTGTTTCGATTCAATATTTCTTTTGAATTAAATTGTTTAGTCCTCGTATTTCGATAATTATCAAATTAAATCGTATTTCGATTATTTAATCGATAATCGAAAAAAAATACCATTTATATTATAAATTCAATATTTAAAACCATACTAAATATTTAAAATAAACTGTTCAAAAATCTGGGTCGTTACATTCTTCCCCCCTTAAAATAATTTCGTCCTCGAAATTGCTAAGGTAGGAAAAATGGTACAAATCTATTACTTTTCAAAAATTCACTTATGTTGAAATTCAATTCCTCATATTTCAATAAATTTAATTCCATCAAAACTTTTGGTCTTCCTTCATTTATTCGAATGATCTATGATCAATCCACTTATATCCAACCTATATTCCATTAAACCTATTCAAATTGATTCTAATCAATTCACTCACTTCGACCCATTTAACTTGTTTAAGTTAAATTTCAATTCCAGAATTCAAATCCCTGGGTTTTCTTTTCAAATTCTTTTGAAATCCCATAAATATATACATATATTTATTTTTATTTCAAATTCAAACATTTGAATTTTCAAACCACTTGCTTTCTTTCAAACAAATTTCCATCAAATCTTTCTAAGGTAGTAATCCATCACTTAGAAACTCGGAAATGAACACTGATGACGTTGCAATCATTATCAGAATTATTTCCCAGCCACTGAAGTGAGTTCAGTGCTTTAAAAATTTTAAAATCCATTAAAAATGATTTTCTTTCAAATCCTCCCAAAACAAATCCACATTATTTTATTATACTTTGAAAAATATTTTTCAACTTCCCAGGATTTCCGAATTCTTAATTCTGGTTTGAATTTAATTCTAATTCATCCCATTTGTATATTTAATTCCTATACAAATTCTATTTGGTTATAAATAACCATTCTAAATTTATAATCTCATCTGATTATAAAATCCACATCCAACACATCCATATAATAATTCTAGAAAATTATCCTTTCTATATCAAAATAGAAATTTTGGGTAAAATTATTTCATCTACCCACTTAAAAACAATATCATGTCGTATTTTCTGTTCAACGTTTAGAAATTCCTATCGACTTCGTGGCGTCCCACGATTCGACCAGAATTCATAAACCACTCAACAGACTAGCCAACACAATATAAAACAACTTTTTATATCAATTTACAAATACGTTCTCTCGTATATATATACTCAACTCATTCTAGGGTACTACTGACCCTATCTCTAATGAGCACATGCCACACAAGCCTAGGTGTTCGCTCAACCTAAGCTCTGATACCAACTGAAACGACCCGCAAATCCGTGCTATCAGAGTTGACTAAATACAAAACACGTCCAACCCAAATAACACAGAAATACGAACCATTAATAGAAAGAAGATAGAGGATGAGAAATAGAAAGAAAGAAATATTTGAATAGAAGAAAAACGAAGATCACAACTCACAGCGGAACGAATAAAATATATTATATAACATAAGCTTCGAAATACAAATCTGTTTTGTACATATATACATACCATCATCAGAGTACACATAACATTTGATCCAGCGGAAGTAACTCTAAATAACTAACGTTGAAGCCTCCTGCTTCAAGCTCCTCCAAGTGTATCTGTAAAAGCCTGAAACACTTGACTGCCCGTACAAATTTGGGCACCCAAGAGTTTACGGAAAACAAAACAAAATAAACTCTGGGTCAGTCATGGGACTGGTGTGAGTAAACTCCAACCATTTGTTTAACTTTCAAAACTCTTTTCGAAAGAAAAGGTAATAGTAAGACCAGCCCACACATAAACACAGACGGTTTTTACCTTACTATAACCCAAACACTTTGATATCAAATCCAATGATATTATATTAATGTCTACATCAAATAAATAACCAAATAGCAGAACGCTTGCATCTCACGCTCCACATATATAGTAAAAATCAAAAACCCGCATGGCGCTTATTGGAGATTGGATTTCCAACATGACAAGGTATGGAACCACCTTCCGATGATGTATCTCTAGAGGCGAATACACCTGGGTTCAACAAGAACATCTTGTAACCCGGCCCACACATGACCGACCACTCATTTCGCTTGAGTGTATCGAATGTATATCACCAACGGTTGGACTCAAACCACCGTTTCCCGAATGGGCAGAATCGATAGATTTAGAAACAAAAGGAATTTCTCTAGATAGGTGATTATACACCCTAATGGGTGCGACCCACATAGCCATGCTGCCTGCCCGATTTTTGTCCTTCCCGGTTGTTGAGGCCTGAGGCTACGCATACTTACCATTCATCGATAACACAATCACTTTGAATGCCACATCGTCAGATCCGTTAATCACTAGTTGAGTTTGCACAAATATTCTGGATATTATGCTAAGGGATAAATCCGTTGCAACCATATATATTCATACAGACCAACCCATTTGATCATTGGAAATACTCTGTCAGACATTCGTCCATTTACGTTCGTTCTGGGATTGAACGAAACCGAAGGCACTATTTCTATTAATAGAAAAGCCCTTGCACTTCACTCCATCTTCACTATATTCAGCATACGTGGTTCGCAACGCTTATGCCGATACGGAGTGGTTCTTCGGATAATAATCCAACCGGTCTCTCCATATTGACAACGATGGTCAAAACTTCGATAGTCTGTGATTTAACTATCGAATAAAAACAAGTGTTCATCCAAACATATCAAACAAATCACTGGGCTCTTTAATTAATATTCCATTAATTAAATCTCTTCTTCATTTCCTCTATCAAAATTTGTTAACCAAATATTTCAATAATCTTCTCGGCCTCTTATGCCATTTGGAAAACGTTCCCAAATATCAACTCCTTTTATTTTCTATATATTAGAAAAATCTCTATTTGCAATTGGAAACAATTCCAATCACTTATCTCTATCCCTTTTACAACATTCGATTTTTATATTCACTTTACTATCGAATTCAATACGTCGATACAATGATTTCAGATTATCAAAATCTCTTAAAAATATTCTAACTCCTTAAATTTCCGGAAAATTTCGCCATAACCTCCCCTGTATCGGGAGCATCGGTAAATTTCAAATAGCTTCCCGGTATCTTCTAATCTCAAAAAGAAAAAGGAAAAGCCAAGCGGCTTGCCGATACGGCGCATAAAACCCATATATGAATTAAACATGTACCTTTTGTCGAGCATATAAATTATATACTTTATATACTTCATTCCATACCTGTCCAACACCTGTCACCTGTTTCCAATTCAATTCAACTCAATCTATTCATTTGAATTCAATTTTGAATCGTTTGAATTCAGTTTCGCTCAATTATTCTTTAATTAGCCTTTTTGCCTATTTCACTTCTTTGTTGAACATAACATGTTTAAACAAAATGTTTAACTCGTTCATAACCAAATTGAATTTCGATTTCAATTTTAGTCTCCTTTTCTATTTCGAATATAAGTTTTCAAATCGAATTCACTTATTCGAAGTCCAATACCGTTCAAAAGATCCTTAACTAATTTCTATTCAATTTAGTTAATTCCATTCAATAAATCAAAATCTGGTTTCTGTTTCAAAAATCATATTCATTTACACAACTTGAATTCGCATATATTTTGCAACTCAACTCTGGAATTTTCTAAATAGAAACTTCGGATTTTATCGCTTAAAAACCTTTTATAATATTAAATAAACCATTATGGTTTTAAAACGATTCTGGCGCTGTTTTTCTGAAAATTTGATTTTGACATAACTCAAAATCTATACGACGAATTCCAGATTTTTCTCTTTCATTTGAAAACTATTATCAAACCGGTCCTGACGTTTCTTGTTTCAAAGAATTTCGACTTCAATTGAGTCCTGTATACTCAATTGAAGTTCGGATTGCAAATTTACGAACTGCAGCGCTGCGGCGAGTTCGTTTTAATTATATTTATATATATAAACTTTTAAACTTCGTTAAAATGAATTCAACTCTATTTAGCTCTATTTGAATTCCTTGATTCAAATTCCAATCTCACTTTGAATTCCATATTCAAATTCCAATCCCTTTTCTATTTGATATTCAAATTCAATACTTAAATTTCTATTTGAATTCCCTACATTCAAATTCAATACTTGAATTCATTTGAATTCTTTTATTCAAACTTTATACTTAAATTCCATTTGAACTTCTACATTTCCATTTCTATATTTGAATTCTATTGAAGTTCAAATATTCAAACTCCTTTTTAAATTCTATATTCAAAATTCCATAGTTTAAAACTCATTTGAATTTCATGTTCAATTCCATAGATCAAATCCGATTTGAATTCAATTTGAATTTCTTATATTCAAATTCCATTTTCCTTTGAATTCTAATATTCAAATTCATTTTCAATACCATTTGAATTTCTAATATTCAAATTCATTTGAATTCCCTTGAATTCAAATTCCATTTCAAAATCCTTTTGGATTTCCTATTTTGAAATCCTATTTGAAATTCCATTTCCCATTCTACTTTGAAATCCTATTTTTCAAAGTTTATTTCAAATTCTATTTTGAAATCTCATATTCAAATTTCTATTTGAATTTCTGTATTCAATTCCACGTTCAAATTCAATACTTGAATTTCTATTTCAAATTTCTATTCAAATTTCATTTTTCAATTCTTCTTTGAAATACTATATTTCAAATTCTATTCAAATTTTCTTTGAAATTCTATATTTCAAATTCTATTTTGAAATTCTACATTCAAATCTCTATTTGAATTTCTTATTCCCATTTCCTTTGAATTCAAATTTTATTTTAATTTCTTGAATTCAAATTCTATTTTTCCATTTTAATTTCGTCTATTCAAATTCTATTTGAACTTCTTATTTGAATTTCTAATATTCAATCCCCTTTTAAAATTCAAATATTTAAACTCCTTTAAAAATTCAAATGTTATACTCAAATTTCATTTGAGTTATATATTTAAAAATCCCATTTCACATCCTATTTGAAATTTCATTTCAAATTCCAATTTCGCACTTGTATTTCTATTTCTGAATTATCAAATGATAATCCTTTTTTACTTCATTTATAACTTCGTTATAAAAGAACTGTTTATAAACTTCGTTAAAAAAAAGAAACTACTTGTTTTATTTTTTCAAAACAAGTTTATATTTCATTTCCATTTAAGATTCAAATTCTATTTAAAAATAGAATTTTTCCTTTTTATATCTCAAATATTCTTTTAACGATATTTTAAATATCATTACTTCAGCCCAGTGATAAAACACACAAAGCAACCAATTATTTATTTTTCTAACACATCATATATAACAATATATATGCAAACAAATAAACAAACAGATAATATATTTCTGAGGAATCCAGTTGGATTCCTCCAACCTGTTTTCCTGCATCCACAGATGTTAGCACATAAATAATACCCATTCTGCTTCGTGGCAGAATATCGCGGTATAGAAGGTCATCCACTAATCATAGCGTGGGGCGTATAGGGTAATCATCCGCTATGAAACTGCGGGCATCCACTAATGAGACTGCGGGAATCCAACCAACCAATCAACCCAATATATATATATATAATAGCCTAAATAACTAATATATATAAAACAACCAGAAAATATTCACACAAGCAACAGACAATTATTTTTAATGAAATAAAAATAATTCTAAAGGTGAGTGAGATTTATTCACCTGTGATTTTCTTCCATTTCTGCCTATCCATCTAATTTCTGAATCGTCGCGTCTAAAATCGTTTTGACTTATCTCGGATAGGTTTATTCCTAGATTATAAATTTTTAATTAACGGTTAACGATCATTTAATTTAAAATTACTTAACGAGTAAATAAACTTGATCTATGTATTTTGAAAAACAAAAAGTACCTTGTTTTACTCGACTAAATTTTGTAACGAATTATCGAGCGGTTTGAAAGAAATCAGCTCCAAATAAATGCTCCTTTTCCTTGTGACATTTCCTCGAACACTTCATGGTCACTTCATCATCAACACCGAACCAATGTCCGACAGCCTCAACCTCCGCTGCAATGCCACCATTTCAGCTCCAGATCCCTCGTCCAGACTGTCGAACTCCTCAATATCATCAGCGCACCTGGTCGGAACCCCCAACGCCATCATCACTGTCCAATTTACAAACACTAGAACACCTAGCCTCCTTGTTGACGTTGATCGGTCCTAACTGTCATCGCACCTTTTGTAAGACCCATCGCAACTTCAGAGAACCCCACCACTCCATCGCGTACCTGGAATTTAGCTTCAGAACGTCACTTTTAAGTGGAAGAGTCCCAACTCGAAGCCCTATCCCAAATCTTGACTTTCCCCAGATCGCGATGGCCCCAATAACGATGTCGGCTTCAGGTTTTTACCCTAGTGGTCATCGCGATCCCAACACTCCAACCGCGATGCTTGAAATCGAGTTAGTCGTGAGCTATTTGTTCTGATTTCGGAGAATCGGTTTCCATATCTATTGAAGAGAAAAATGGTTTGGGTTGTTTCATCGATGGGAAAAACGAAGGCTGAGGCTTCTTTATATAAGGGTGAACGAGCGACAATAGGTACAAGCCATTAAAATTCTGTTTGCCTGATATCGAAGACATACAGCAGTTTTTACAGCTCGAGGAAGGGATTGTCTGCGTTGATGTAAAATTTTAGGGTAGTGCTATTTGTTTTTAGGTCGGCTAAAAACATATTGATTTGATTTTTACTTTAATTAAAAACTAAACTATATCGTGGTCCTTTAATTTAAAACCCCGAACCACAATTTCAGCAAAACAACTGATGTTTCCAGCATTATTCACTATTCTGAATTCAACGGAATAGATTATATAATTTAATTTGAACGTATACTTACAATAGCCATATGAAATCAATTTAAATTTAAAACAAATAAATTCTACAATAAATTTTAATTACCATTGTTCATATTTAAATCGTATATATATTGATCATCTGAACTGTTTTGATTCAATATTTCTTTTGAATTAAATTGTTTAGTCCTCGTATTTCGATAATTATCAAATTAAATCGTATTTCGATTATTTAATCGATAATCGAAAAAAAATACCATTTATATTATAAATTCAATATTTAAAACCATACTAAATATTTAAAATAAACTGTTCAAAAATCTGGGTCGTTACACGATATAATAATATCTTCCAAATTCCCCTGATTGTATTCATTTACACCATGAAATTTTATACCAAATATCGAAGATTATTTCTATCTAACTTATTTAAATCAGGTAGAGAACCCATATCTTAATCGAAAGATTTATTCAATTCTTCGACATTAGATCTAGATAGAAATGCCATCAACTTATCTTCAATATTAATTACCGTACCCAACTCATATCATAAGCGGAATAACGGTGAATTACCTTTTAAATTCCTCAGATAATAAGAGTTTTCATTTACCAAATTAATATCAAACATCCGAAGATTTATCTCCAACCATATCCAAATTTTAATTTGGAAAAGCCATTTCAATTTCATATAAATATTTCCAATACGTTAATAACCTTCGAACTATTTTGTAATCATCCTTATAGTCAAATAATAGTTCCTGCTTTAAATTTCAAACCAATAATAGCATTTGGAAATGTTACCAAAGTACTACTATTAAAAATAGCCCTTTAAATCAAATAGATTTAAAATTATTCGAAATTCAAGTATTCCAATTCTAATCATAAATTTCTCCAACTTAATAAACTTGTTTTATTCGATTTCCGTTATGGTCGGCAACTACACAAATTTCAAATTTGTTTTGAATATAACTCGAAAATCATATGTTAAAAGTCGAAATTGTTCTTTCTATTCAAATACTATTATTATTTGAAATCCAACGCGCCTTATTTCAAGTCATGTCAATTTAAAATAATCAAGTCATAGACATTCAAAGTTTGAAATTGATATTTACGAATTGTCGCATCATATTGCGTTCTATTCAAACTATATAATGATTATAAATTTTTACGTCCTTTTAAATTTTAATTATATTTCCAGATCATTTGAAAAGCAGCTTCAAATTATATTTCAAACTAGATTTCGAATTTGCCATCCCGTTGTCGAACCAGTTAGGGATAGCCGGGGAGAGTAGGAAATTGGATTTCCAAACCCAGGCCTAGACACCATCCTCTCTGTCATCCTAGAACGTTCTGGTGTCTATATATATTATCATATTATGTTTTCAAAACACATAAAACCATATTCAAATTTTCAAAAATCTTATTTTGAAATAAACTGAACATGATAATATTTAATAATAGAAAATCAAACTTCATTTATATGGAAGGGGAATAATTTGATCACCTGTATAATCCCATAACCATGATATTGTGTGTGCATCATACAAACATAATAAATCAACCATATACATCAGATGATAATGAATTATCGTTATCATCAGCAACAAACAGTTCAGTTGTGCACAAGCGTTACTGTCGATAAAGATTTCCAGCGTTCAGTGTGTTATATCTAACTACATGCATATCCATTCACATAATAACATCCAACACACAATCATCATCAACAAATTATAATTATCTCAGGTAATTATAATTAACTAATTTAAATAAATAATTTAAATTAGAAGTTCTCACCAGTTGAGCTTCAAAATCTTCATTACCATAGCGAACCGATCAACGAATACTGCCACCTCTACTCGTTCTACTCTCAGTCTATTCTTATCAGCAACTGGTAAATTTTCTGCTGATTTATATATTGAAAATTCTATTAATACCGATCTTCATTATATTAATATATAACGACTTTTATTTTATTTTTATTATAAATTTATACTTAATAAAATTTTGAGTACTATATTCCACTGCGTTCATCTTTCAGTTACGATTCTAACGCTTCTGACGGTGAGCGAATTCGATTTAAAACGAACGTTCTATGAGTGTTTAAAGTTTTGAACTAAATTAAACTTTAAAAATACATAACAACATACCCAAATCAAAAAGGCCCGGCCCATTTTCCACGTTCAAAAACCAGCCCAAGCTCCTCTTCTTCTTCCTCCTTCACGCATGTCTACTTTTTGCCATTTCCTGTACCTATTTTCTGCCGCGCACCGTGCATGGTGCACACCAAAATACTCTACCGTTCTTCGATTCGAAACCACCGATGAACTTCACTTCAACTCCTCTCCTCAATGCCCCGCCCCTTCGCAACTTCGGTCCTCGATAGCAAAACCCGATCAGAAACCTGGAACCTAAAATATGCGTTCCCTAATATGTCGCACCCTCCATATAACAACCGATCTTCACCAAAATTCATCACATCGAAGCCCACTCCATTCTCATCGCAACGCCGCTCCCCCATTCCTCTATCGTTGCCTGATTCTCTATAAAACATTAACCCTAGTTTCGAATAATCTAAATCATCGACACTGAATCGAACCAATTTCACACCAAAAATACTACCTTCCTTGCTGATCGCAATGGTGGTGACAGCATCGATTAATTCAAAGTGGATTGAGAGATTATATTTTTCGAAGTTTCTACACAATTTTTCCATTTTACAGTAAATCTGAGATTTCTCCTTCATTGGTTGATGAAATTTCGATCCGTCAGTTTCTAAAAATCGGCAACAACGATTTGAATAATATCCACGTAGATCATTACAGCTAAAAGTGAATTGATTAAGTGGCACAGATTTTTTGTTTGAGAGGAAAAGTGATTTTTCCATTGAATGAAATACAACAGAGACGATCTTAAGAAGAAGAAGCAGGTTTGAAAAGTGAGATCAGATTTTGAGCTATGGTATGATTTTTTATGAAGGAAGATGGGTGTTTATATAGGCTCTTGGAGGGGAAATTTAGTCAATAGATCAAGGGACACATGGAATTTCAATAGAAATCATCTTCATGCATGATGACAACTAAGAAGACACATGGATCATCTCATGGTGCTAATGACATATGCATGAAGACAACCCATCATTGATCCTTATCTTAAGGGATTATTAAAATAGTTTAAGTTGGCAACACTTTTGTAACACCTATAAATGTGGCCAAAACGTAACCATCATATTACATAACATAAATCAAAATATAACTCTTAAATAAAATATTTATCTATATTATTCATCAAATATATTTATATATATATACACACTTTACCAAAACATTATACCAAAAATGGTTTGAAATAAATTATCTTTTACCAAATTCATATTTTATAAATCAATATTATTGTAACACCCCGTGTATTCTATAACAGTGAAATTCACAAATTAAAGTATAATTAATTTCAAATCAAAGAATTAAGGGAAACGGGATATGCCATTGCGTTCGTCTCGGAATTCTGCTTGAGATAGAGTCCGAGTTTGCGTAAAACGGACTCCGTATGTGGGAGATATGACCGCCGAAAGTTACAGAATTCAGTTTAAAATTCAAACAGATAGAAACAGTTCAGAACGAGTTCAAAATTCAAAAAATCGGACCCAGATTGGGTGGGAATTTTCCAGCCCAAGGCACCCAGGTCGACTGGCTAGTCGACCTGGGGCACACATGTCGACTGGGTAGTCGACCTGGGGCACCCATGTCGACTATGTAGTCGACCTGAGGGTCGACTGGGTAGTCGACCTGGCCCATGAGCCAAGTCGAACCCAGCCCCTCCTGGCTGGCCTGGTCTGTGCTTGGCCGAATTTCTGAGCTTTGTCTTGTCACTAGGGCTAGGTGTCAGCAACTGATTGGTTTCACTTTCAAACGAACGGCTAATATTAATCTAAGCTCCATCGACGGCTCTAATCAATTCAAAAACTCTATAAAAAGGACCTAAGACTCCACCTAATTCACACGAATAAAAATGAGAATGAAACCGTCATGCTGCTGAAGAAAGACTAGGAGTAGTCGTCAAAATTGAGAGACAATTAGGAGTCGATTCAAAAGCTTAAAGCCACGACAATTCAATCAAAACAACGCCTACAACAAAGGATAGCATCTCCAAATTCAGAATTCAGAATCCTGAATTGAAGATTCGTCATACGTTGTAAGTAGAGTGCTATTCCGATGTGAATGAATAATTGTGTTTTGATTTGTGTAAAATGAGAAATGGAATTGTAATTAATTTGTGGTGATGATAATTCATAATTGTATGTTGCTATGATTCTAATTATGAATAGATTTGGGATGTTGTGGTATAATGACGTTAGACCTATTGGATATTTGCAAGTATATGATTCATGTTGAAAGTTAACGACTATATGTTTGTGGTAGTTTATTACAACAAAGTTGAGATTCATGCAAGTATATGATTCACTATTATGCCAACATGACTTTAGATCCTTCTATGTATATTTTTATGATCATGTTTAGTGTAGTTGGATCCATTTGGGTATTATGATTCATATGAATTTATGTTGAAATAGGAATTATGATTCTATTGAAAAAAAAGACATACTTTTGTATAAGTGACAAAAGTAAGCATCTTTGTGAACTTGTGTTGACTCGATGAACATGACTAGATTGCGTTTGGTGTTATGCGTAATTGTAAATATGTTTTAGGCCTATGTTGTTATCAAAATCATATGATAATATATGCGACACATAATTAAGTTAGATTCACATTTTAAATGCAAGTTTACATGACTAGATTTAAAACCATGATTCATGTTTAGGTATGTTTTATGTTAAGATTATATGCTATTACAATGCAAGTTCACAAGTGCCAAATTTATGTTAATTAGATCGTTATGTTGCAAGTTCATGCGCTCACACACCCCTTTTGATGTTACTTAGGATATATAAACACCATGTTCTAAGCCTCCCCTTTTTCATATGGCTAAGTTGGGCTTAAATGTTAAACCCAACATATGTTATATTATAGCGAACGTATAAAACGGGGGTAATGACATTGGGTTAAAAATATAAAACATATGTGTTGGCATGTTTGACGCATGCCAACGACCTTGAGAACATTTAAGTGGTATAAATTAATTTTACCCAATAAGGATGAATTTGAATAATGGGCTGCAAATATTTACATATAAAAAGAAAAGAGACAAAATATGTAACTTAGAAAATACGATGTGTTGAACCCGAGGTTGGATTGAGTTGTGACATAAACCTGCCCGCAACCGCCCGACTGTCTAGTAGTCACAACAATACCTATCCAATGTGGGTGGTTAAACATTGAGCCCAATAAAGACCCGAGGTTAGACTGAGTTGTGACGTAAGACTTCCCGGACCCAACCGTCAACAGGCAGTCACAAAAATACCTGTCTAATGTCAGTGGTTGAGGCTTTAATAAGACAATTAAGGCTGAGTCAGGATTGATAGGATTAAGTAAATTAAATTAATACTTAATCAAATTGAACATGCTAAACTATACAGACTGGTTGGGGGTTAGGTTTACAAAACACTTAACCAACTTAGCATGTTGGCTGGAAATAGAAAACCTAGTAGCGGGGGACCCTTTTCAGCAGTAACCCTACAAGGTGTATCAGGATACCCTAAACTAGGTAGGGTGGGGCACGATTACTGGGCTGACTGTAAGAGGTCAAATCGACGGCGGTGGTGCAGCATTGTAGGTTCTAACCGGGTGGGGGCGTGCACATACTCCGGCGTAGAAAAATTAGGTACTGGGCACCAGTAGTATACCTGTGCATTCTAGAATTGTGTCGGGCCACCACCATGGGACTTGATACACCCCATGGTGGGACCAGCATAGGTAGCTACAGCATCGGGGGCTGTAAGACACATGTAACTATGCGAGTAGGAGCCGATCATTAGAAATGGATCACTTCACCCTGATTATGGGGTGCCTGTTGGGAACTAGTTTATAGGGGTGTAGAGATTAATATGGGGTACAATAGTATATTCGACTCTAGACAACTTAACTTAGCTTATAGTGCTTTCCCATTTTCCAGTTTGTAATTATCATGCTCATTTCCTTATTCATAGACTGAATAGTCCTAGACTTACTCAGGCTTTATGTCTGACTCTACTTTTCTTTCATCTTCTTTTCTTTTGTTTTGGACTATGGCTTTGGATAGCAATTATGGGGACTTATGCAGTTTACTTATGTTTTTATGCTTCTTTAAGTTATGAAATCAAGACAGTTATGAAAATGTAATGTTTTTGGGAAGTATTGTAAGACAATTATGATATGGTTTGTGTAACACGTATTTTGATGAAATAAAAGTTGCTGTTGTTTTCCGCTGTTCAAAAATATGTGTATTTATATCTGTCTTGTGTATCTGTGACTTATACTTATAAACCTCCACCAAAATTAGGTCATTCGCTTTGAGAGTGACCCAAACGGAGGTGGGGTGTTTCACTTGGTATCAGAGCATGGTTTACCAGATAAGATAAAAAAATTTGAAAATTTATTTTCAAAAGAAAATTTAAAGAAGCATTTTTAAAGGTAAAATGTTATTTTATTTTAAAAGGCATAGTCCCCCAAAGCCATAGGTACTATCTTTTATCCTTCGTTTTGAATCTATCCTTTTTGGTTTCAGCATGTCCGAAGAACTTAACTTGCCATAGGGTGTACCAAAACCTAGTTGGTTCAGACGATTCTTAGAAGCAAGGGCCAATCAGCCAGGTCCTACTGTTCCTCCTCCCCCAGCTGCAGGAATTCATCCAGCTGCAGCAGCACCTCCTCCTCCACCTCCTCCGCGTGGTAATGCTTTTGCTAAGATATGTAAAGATTTCAAAGCTATGGGAGGGAAGGACTTTTATGGAACCGAGTCCTTCGTGGCAGCCAGGAATTGGCTGAAGGAAACCGAGGAATTATTCGTCATCTTTGAAGTAGAAGACAGGCAGAAGGTACAACTGGCAGTATGGATACTTAAAGGTGAGGCTTCCTACTGGTGGGAAGTTACCAATGCAGAAAGACCAGTGGAAACATGGGAGGACTTTAGGGCAAGGTTTGAGGCTAAATTTCTCTTAGAAGCTGAAAGGAGCCTTCAATTGGAAAAATTCTTATTTCTTAAGTAAGGGAATATGACAGTCAAAGAGTATGTTAATCAGTTCGATCAGCTGGCTAGGTTCGTACTGGACCTAGTCAACACTCCGCACAAGAAGGCTCTCCGTTTTGTCAAAGAATTGAATGAGCCATTACACAGCTTGGCCATGACTCATATACCTTTGGGGGCTACGTATGAGAGGTTGGTGCAGATGGCATTGCTGAACGAAGAGGACAAGGGCAAGAAGGAGACAAAGGCAGAAAGCTCTCAAGGGAAGAAAGAGGGTTTACAGCCTAAGAAGACAGACTTTAAGAAGGGCGGGAAAGACAACAAGTTCCAAGAGAAGAGGAAGTGTAATTTTGTGGCAAAGTGGGGCACTTAGTGAAAGATTGCCGGAAAAAGAAGGCCAAGTTGAATGGTGGGTGCTTTTCTTGAGGTGAGACAGGCCACATGGCTGAGGATTGCCCTAAGAAGCGAGGGCAGGGGCAGAGGGTTGGATCCACCTTAGGGGCACAGGTTCATGTGCTAGAAGCGCCACCTCTGCAACAGCGAGGTATAAATACTTCTGTAGAAAGTGTAGTTTATCTTTATGATCACCCAGTTCGCACTTTATTTGATTATGGCGCATCACACTCCTTTATTTCATCTGCTTTAGTAGAATCTCTGCACCTAGAAACTAGTATGGTAGAGGACCCCTTAATTGTTTCAAATCCAATGGGGGGCCCGGCTCATTTGTCTATGATCTGTGTGGGATTGAAAATTTCTATTCTAAGCGTAGAATTTAGATGTAGTGCCTTTGTTTTGGGCTTCTCAGGATATGGTTTGATTTTGGGCATGGATTGGCTATCCAGTAATGGTGCCGTCCTTGATTGTGAGAAAAGGGTGGTTAGGCTTCTGATCCAACTCGGTAATACTCCGGAAATTACTTGTAATCCCTCGTACGTGGTTATGCTTAGTTATCTTGAATCGCTAGATGCTTCTGTTGAGAGTTTGTAATCGGTTAGGGTGGTCCGTGAATATCTGGATGTCTTCGAAGAGGTGAAGGGCTTACCTCCGAAGCGGGAGATAGACTTCCGCATATATCTTGTAGATAATGCAAAGCCCGTTGCGTTGCCCGTTAGACACATGGCTCCAACGGAAAGGAAAGAGCTCAGTAAACAGGTTAAAGAGCTTCTAGAGAAGGGGTTTAATAGAAGGAGTATTTCAGAATGGGGCGCTCCAGTGGTGTTCGCCTTAAAGGCGGATGGTTCACTCCGTCTATGTGTTGACTATAGGGAGCTCAACAAGCTAACGAAAAAGAATAGGCACCCTCTCCCCAGAATTGACGATCTGTTTGATCAGCTTGTAGGAGCATCAGTTTTCTCCCAACTCGATTTAGCGACCGGATTTCATCAGCTAAGGGTGGCTGAAGATAGCATCGATAAGACAACATTTAGAACCCCAGACGGCTTCTTTGAATGGCTTCTCATGCCTTTCGTCTTGACAAACGCACCCGCTTACTTCGTGGACCTGATGAGTAGGGTGTTCAGAGAATTCCTCAACAAGTTCGTAGTTGTCTTCGTAGACGATATCTTGATCTTCTCAAAGAGTGAAGAAGAACATGCTCAACACCTAAGGGCAATCATGGAAACTCTGTGAGTCCATCAGCTAAAAGCCAAATTCTCCAAATGCCACTTTTGGAGAGAGGAAGTGAGGTTCCTTGGGCACATAGTATCCAAATAAGGGTTAGCCGTGGACCCTGCTAAGGTAGTAGCGGTACAGGATTGGAAGACACCAAGGAATGCAACTGAGGTCCGAAGTTTTCTAGGACTAGCAGGTTTCTACCGAAAATTTATAAGGGATTTTGCGAGAATCTCAGCTCCACTCACAAGGATGACAAAGAAGAATCTAGTGTTCAATTGGGACTTGGATTGCGAGTTTGCTTTCCAACGACTAAAAAGGGCTCTTACAATAGCCCCAGTTCTGACGTTGCCGGATGGAAGCAAAATGTTTACGGTTTACACGGATGCATGCGGGACAGGACTAGGCGCTGTCTTAATGCATGAAGGAAGGGTAGTAGCTTATGGCGGGAGACAGTTGAAAGTGCACGAGAAGAATTACCCAACCCATGATCTCGAGTTGGCCGCCATCGTCTTTGCGCTTAAGTCTTGGCGTCACTATCTCTTAGGTGAGAAATTCGAACTGTATACTGACCATAAATCTTTGAAGTATCTCTTCTCGCAGAAGGACCTTAACTTGAGGCAACAAAGGTGGATGGAGTTTCCTGCCTCGTACGATTTCGAGATCTCCTACACTCCAGGCAAAGGCAACGTAGTGGCAGACACGTTGAGCCGAAAGAAACTGACCTTAAGCCCGCTGTGTGTTGAATGGCAAAGCCTAGAGTTTATAGCCAGCTTTGACTTTAGGCCCTCCTCTGATTTTGTAACCGGTTTGCTAGCATCTCTCGAAGTGCGCCCGACTTTAGTGGACTCAATAGGGACAGCACAACGCGAAGACCCACAGCTTGTGGAGACGATTGATAGGCTAATTAGGGGTGAGACTTCCAGTCACCTCAACAGATACTCCTTCGACGATAAGGGTTGGTTAAAGCGAGACGGAAGACTATGCATCCCACAGACACAGGATTTAGTAAAGACGGTTCTCGAGGAAGCACATCACTCCAAGATGACGATACATCCAGGCGGAGATAAAATGTACAAGGACATAAAGAGAACTTTCTTTTGGAGCGGCATGAAGAAGGACGTGGAAGATTTCGTTTCTAAGTGTATGATTTGCCAATAGGTTAAGGCGGAATAGAAGAAACCTGACGGTCTGCTCCATCCTCTAGAGGTCCCGCAGTGGAAGTGGGATAGCATCTCAATGGACTTCATTGATGGGCTGCCTAGGTCTAGAAAAGTGTAATGACCCGGATTTTTGACAGAGTAATAATTAACTTATTTAATTATTTAAATAACGAATATATTAATTAATCGACGACGTTAGAACGTATAATTATATTATAATTAAAACCGAGCTCGAAATGGCGCTGTAGTTCGCTATTTGGCGATTCGAACTTCAACTGAATGTACAGGGTTCGTTTTTAATCGGATTTCTGTGAAACAAGAAACGTGTGGAGCTGGTGGAGTATATCTTTCTAGTGGAGGAGAGAAATCAGGATTTCGTCGTGTAGATTTTGAGATATGTCCAAATCAAATTTTAAAATAGTCGCTATAGAATCGTTTATGGACCGTAACGGTTTATTCGATATAACTAGAGATCGGGTTTGAATGTAGACAAGGTTCATTTGGGAAGCAGTGATAATTTAATTTTTAGAATTTTACTATAATTTTTAATTAATTAAATAATCAACTTTTTATTTGGAGTATTTGGCACCCTGTATCGATATTTCAGGGGTTTCACAATATGAGCCAACCTACCGGTATTATTATATTTTTGGGATCATGGCACCGATCTGATTACAACGGTATGTTTATTTTTGTCTACAACGGTGTGTAAAACAAATGAACCCTACATAATGAAGTCCGTACAAATTCACTTCAAAAACAAAGGGAGAAACCGTGCCAACCAAACATCAAAGATACGTATAACACCACGTTCATGTGTTTGGCACCACAAGACACCACGTTCATGTGTTTGGCACCACACAGTCACCGAAGAAAAATATCTAGATATTTAGAGCTTCTATAAATACCCCACCCCTCGCTTATAACTTAATTCCCCTTTGGTCATCTGTGTATCAAAAGGAGCCGCCACTCTTTCTTCTTTTCCTCTAAACCTAATTCTACAATCCGCCGTCATTTTGTTGTTCTCAGCAAAACAAAAGAATGGATCTTCAAAATCAAAACAAAAATCAAATTGATTCCCACAAATCTCGAAATATACTTTTTCCAACTCGGCATCAGAAGAGCTTCAAGCTCCTACCAAATTCGTGCAACTCGGTGTCCACCGATTCTCTAGGATTTCGGATCTGGAGTTTTGCAGCTGCGTAGGGTTTTCTTTGGGTTAGTACCGTGCAAATAAGGTCCGGTCCATCTTGTGTTGTAGCAGGAATAAGCTCGACGCGAGCTGCTTTGAGGGGATGATTCCGAGCTGAAAAAGAGTTCGGTGACCCCCCTATTCGACGCAGTTTCTGGTGTGAATTTGGAAGTGGAATCAAGGGTGCGAGTGAAACATGGAAGTGCTAGAGTGGTGCGGATTCGGAAGGGGAGAATGATGGAGGGAGTCTTGCGATTCTTGGCTGAGAGAAGGGAGGATTCGAAGCAGGAAATCATGGTGGGATTTGTTGAGCAATGATGGAGAACGGGATGGGTTGAAGGAGCAGTTTGAATGGGAAGTGTGGGAGGTGGCTGTGTGTATTCGGTGGTGTGGAGTTTGGGTACAGGAATTGTAACGACCCGGATTTCGAGCGACTTTGGTTATCGACATAAGCACGATGTCGATAACCAAAACATCGAAAAATCCTGGTAATTTGTGAAAGAAATTAGAGGGTGAGGAAAGATAAGATAGAAACTTAGAATAGAAGAAGAAGAAGAACACAACATCAGAGTAACACGAACCTCACAACGGAATGAATAACCTATAATATATATAACATAACTTGAAATATGCATCTGTACTTGCTTATACATATCATTATCAAAGTACAGCACTTACAACACAGCGGAATAATAATAGCTATATGATCCTGAAGCCTCCTGCTCCAGCTCTTCAATGTATCTGTAAATCCCGACTACTTGACTGCCCATACAAATTTAGGCACCCAAGAGTTTAGGGAAAACAACAAAGTAAACTCCGGGTCAGTCATGGGACTGGTGTGAGTAAAACAGTTTAAAAACAGTTCGAACAAGTAACGATATCTCATAAGACCACGCCGCATAACGGAACGGGTTTTTCCCTTATGAGAATCCAAAACAACTTTATATCAAAAACCTTTTGATATTATAATAATGTCTATCAACCACAGTATATATATAATCATCTAGCAGAAACGCTTTCATCTCACGTTCTACATATATAGTATACAATCAAAACTGCAAGCACGTATTGGGTAATGGATTTCCAACTATGACAAGGTATGGAACCACCTTTCGCTAGTGTACCTCTAGAGAGGAATACACTGGATTCAAAAAGAACATCTTGCAACCCGGCCACACATGACCGACCACTCATTTCGCTTGAGCGTATCGAATGTATATCACCAACGGCTGAGATCAGCAACCGTTTCCCGAATGGGACAGCATCAACAATAGATTTTTAGAAGTAAATGAAACTCTAGATCAGGTGATTATACACCCTACTTCGGTGCGACCGACTTAGCCATGCTGCCTGCCCGATTTCTGTCATTTACCGGATGATGAGGCTAGAAGCTACGCTTTATCATCACATCAGATTCACTTTGAATGCCACATCGTCAAATCCATCAAATCACCGATTGACGTCCTCAACAATACATTATGTGTTAGCTAAAGAAGTTTCCTTCTCCGCTTCCACTCTTGGTACGGTTGGAGAAATCAATATACGTGATCGTCTGGAAATACTCTATCAGACATCCATCCATACAAGTCATCCAGGAACAGGATGAACCGAAGGCACTATTCTGCAAACAGGATAGCCCTTGCATAACTCCGTCTTCAATTTCCTTTGGCATATATGATTCGCAACGCTTATGCCAATACAGAGTGGTTCTTTGGATAATAATCCAACCGGTCTCTCCATATTAACAACGTTAAAATGGTCAAACTTCGATAGTCTGTGATTTAACTATCGAATAAAACAAGTGTGCAAACAACGATATTATTTCCAAATGGAAATTATATCGATCAAACATCATTTAACATTCATCTCCTTAGTTCATTAATTTACTTATCTCTTGTTTCCCTATATTCCTTATTTCTTGTTTTCTAAATTTGGAAAATATACGTTATTAACAATGGAAAACATTTCCATTTCTTGTTTTCTTTATTAGAAAACATTTCTGGTCTCTTATTTGGAAAACATTTCCAAAGCTTCTTCATTGGACTTAGACAGATGTTTAAACAAACCATCGCGATGCCAACTCAAACAATTTCCTTTACTGCCGAACCTTAACTATTCCTTAGTTAAAAACGAAGCCAATCAAGTTGGGGTAGAACTACCTCTCAGACCTTAACTGAACAACATTTCTAACTTTGGAATTGGCAAAGTTCACTTTATATCCCTTTACTAACTTCCTTACTTAACCTACTTTGAATAGCTACATTCGATTGACTCTTTTCACTTAACTCTATTCGATTAACCCTTATCAATTAACTCTATTGGACTAACACTATTGGATTAACTCTATTTGACTAACGCTATTGATTTACTCCTTTTCGCTTAACTCCTTTCGAATAAACTATATTCGATAACTCCTTTTTCTTCCTTCGAATAAACTATATTCGATTAACTCGTTTGCTTCTATTCGAATAACTATATTCGATTAACTCATTTGCTTTCTATTCGAATAACCTATATTCGATTAACTCATTTGCTTCTATTCGAATAACTATATTCGATTAACTCATTTGCTTCTATTCGAATAACTATATTCGATTAACTCATTTGCTTCTATTCGAATAACTATATTCGATTAACTCATTTTCTTCTATTCGAATAACTATATTCGATTAACTCATTTGCTTCTATTCGAATAACTATGTTCGATTAACTCATTTGCTTCTATTCGAATAACTATGTTCGATTAACTCATTTGCTTCTATTCGAATAACTATATTCGATTAATTCATTTGCTTCTATTCGAATAACTATATTTGATTAACTCATTTGCTTCTATTCGAATAACTTTATTCGATTAACTCATTTGCTTCTATTCGAATAACTATATTCGATTAACTCATTTGCTTTAACTCTAATCGATTAACTAACATCGATTAACTCCTTTTAACTTTAACTCTAATCGATTAACTAACATCGATGAACTCCTTTTAACTTTAACTCTAATCGATTAACTAACATCGATTAACTCCTTTTAACTTTATTCTCTAATCGATTAAACTAACATCAATTAGCTCCTTTATTCTATTCGAATAAACTATTAATTTATAAAGATTTACTTTTAGTAACAGTTCTTCACTTTACAAATGATTTCCCTTTTATAAAACTCTATTCGTTTTAAAAACATTTTTCCCTTTTATTTACTTTCGAAATATTTCCTTTTATAAAATCTGTTGATTTTATAAAATCCCTTTATTTCAATATACATTGAAATAATTCTTTTTACATCCCAGGGTCTTTTATGATATTTAAAATATCGAATAAAAATGATCAACATCATTCCAACACCCATAATCCATAACAGATTATATACACATCATATATCACAATATATGAAAACAGTAAAATAAATGTTGAGGAATCCAGTTGGATTCCTCCAACCTGTTTCCCTGCATCACAGATGTTAAACAATATAGATAACATCACTTTCAGTTCTATATGGTACATTCTGTTAAACAGAATCAATATAGAAATTTAACTAACTGACTAGCAGTTCAATCAAACAGTCAACACACAGTCAATCAGCCAATATCTAAAAGTTCTAAAAATACAACATGAAATTATAAACTGTTCAGAATTAGTGAGATTTACTCACTTTGGCGCGTTAGCCGTTAAATAACGGTTTGCGTCATTTGATTCTGATTAGACAATTTATTTCGCCATAAATTGTGACGGACTACCATTTACTCGCGGTCAGTTCCATTGCGTAGCCATCGTCCATACGATCCTAACGCAACTTACGGTTCTTGATTCTGACCTCGTATGGATGAGATATCGCATATATAATTTAGTACATATTTGAATTAGAAATAATTAAACTTAGCTAATAAAATTCATTGGGCCTTAACTCAATTTCCCAGCCCACTTTATTTCCAAAACCCGGCCCCCGTCGTTTTGCCTCTTCCCCGAATCAACACCTGAACCCGTCGCTCATGATACACGCCATTGACAATTCCTTCAAGCCCTCTCAACTCCATCAATACTCCATGACTCAACCCAAAACCACAATGAAAGTTCTCCTTGTTCGGATCTCTACACCACCATACCACTCAAAAGAAGCTCGACGTCTCCTTCCTCTGTTTCATCCTCAGGACCCGCGAATGCCAACAGTAATGGGATCGAACAAAAAAACAACCGAAAACCCCAGAATTTAGTGTACAGACTCCCTTCGATCTGCCGAACCTAAAAACGATTTTGAATTCAAGCTTTAAGGTCCTACATCCTCAAAAACACGAACCCTAACGTCGACAGTAAAAAGGTGGATCCCCAAAACCGAAATCGCAAGCCACAAAATGAGCGTTGAACTGAAGAGAAACCACCCAACAAACCAAATATATACATACAATGATTTATAGAAATATTTGTGAATTGTTTTGATTTTTACTTTTGATTTCCTTTCTGCGGTTTGCTTTTTGGTGAAAGAGAATTTGTTGTTGTGTTATAACCATTGAGGGAGTGGATGAAAAATGGTGAGACGTGGCCTGTGTTGGTCCTTAGAAGACTTAGGATATTTTTATTCTCATTATTATATTGATTTTATATTGTTATGCTCGTTGTATTTGTTTTTAAAAATTCCTACGATCACACATAATATCTAAAAATCATGAAACTGGACATGTAGCTTCAGCTCGACATTACGGTTCCAATGAAACTGGTTTCGTCGAATTCCGACTCCGTATGCTTACATAGCGTATTTTTAACTGTCGAAATACTGACTATTTTACACTCTAAAAATCCGTACGGCCACACAGTGACTCTAAAAATCACGAAACTGAAAATCTAACAACTATTTGATATTGCGGATCCAACAAAACTGGTTTCGTCGAATTCCGACTTCGTTTGCAAAAGCGGTTATTTTTAACGCTCTAAATAGCCTATTTAAATATATAAATATATTTAAATATAGTTAAATTAAATATTTAAAATTAAATATTATCGTCTGTATTCACAGTGGCATACCATACAGCTCTACTGGCATTTATAACTTGATATTTCAAATCCTAATTAAATCAATATTCGATTTATATTGAAATTCCCCTTTTAAAATATAAATAATTCCTTTATAAATTATAAAGGAATTCCACAGCGACTTTTCTAAATTTTGATTTGCACATAAATCAAAATCTACAGGAAGAAATCCCGATTTTTCTCTTCCACTAGAAAGATATACTCCACCAGCTCCACACGTTTCTTTTTTCACAGAAATTCGGCTTAAAATGAATCCTGTACATTCAGTTGAAGTTCAAATCGCCAAATAACGAACTACAGCGCTATTTCAAGCTCTATTTTAATTATATTATAATTATAAGTTCAAACTGACGTCGACTGAATATATTCGTTATTCAAATTAAATTCTAAACTGAATTATATATCACAGATGATCCGATTCACACCATATCGCCATTTCAGCCAATTCTGATTATTTCAGAATATAATATATATTTTTAATTTATTATTTTAATTAAATATTTACCATTTTTTTAATTCCACGATCATTTAATTCACTAAACCACCATTTATATAATTAAATAAATTAATCATAATACCTCTGCCAATGCGGGTCATTACAGGAATGCTGTTAAGCAATTTTAAACTGGACGAGGAGGAGGAAAATGGATGGTACCCGATGGTGGTTATGGCCATGTTTTCTGGCGTATACTGGAGTGGTGTTTTAGAACGTGGGATGATATCGAGCATGTCATGGAGGGGGTGGTTGTGATGAGCATCGGATGAGAGGAATGATTGATTTCTTTTCATTGAATAAGTAAGGTGCGATGGAAGTTGGAAGTTACGGTGATGGTGGTTGAAGTGTCTGGAGTTGGGGACGGGTATTGTGAGTTCCTGGATGGATAAGGACGATGGGAAAATTGTGGCGTATGGATCTAAAGTGTTCGGGCTTGAAAAGGGTGGGCTGAGGCACGAATTTGGGCCTAGTGACTTATGAATGGGCTGGGCCAATATAATGAAGGGTGAGGCCTGATTTGATTATCTATTTAAGTTAATTTTAATGTATAATGTATATAAACTTGTTAACATGATCATTATCTCAAACGAACTCAGAATTTGCATGAAAACAAGATCCGATAGGATCCTATGAACGAGTACAACATTCTGGAACTAGATGGAAATGGTTTGGGGCTCGTCTCAAAATTGGATGAAATTAACATCTATCTGAACAACCGACCGTTATCGTTATTTAACGGTTACGGACAATGTGAGTAAAACTCACCAACTCTGAACAATTTATATTTTCATGTTGAATTTTTAGAACTGTTAAAAATTGTCTGATTGATTGTGTTTTGACTGTTGATTGAACTGCTAGTCAGTTAGTTGAATTTCTATATTGATTTTGTTTATCAGAATAATTCATATTGTCTTGAAAGTGATGTTATCTATATTGTTTAACATCTGTGATGCAGGGATACAGGTTGGAGGAATCCGACTGGATTCCTCAACATTTATTTTATTGTTTATCATATATCGTGATATATGCTGTGATATAAAATCGGTTATTGATTTTATATGTTTGGATGAGATTGATAATGTTATTGGGTATTTTAAATACCATAATGAATACTGGAAAGGAAAAAAAAGGGATTTTCAATATTATATTGAAATAGAAATATTTATTTAATCAAAGGATTAATAAAAGGAAATATTTATTCAATCAAAGGATTTTATAAAAGGAATTATTTATTTGTTAAATAGAATAAAAGGAATTATTTATTTGTTAAATAGAATTGAAGGGAGTTAATCGATTTGAGTTAATCAAATTGAGTTGTAGTGTTAAGTTAATCAAATTGAGATGTCGAGTTAAGTTAATCAAATTGAGTTGTTGTGTTAAGTTAATCAAATTGAGTTTATAAAACAGAGTTTATCAAAAAGGAGTTATTCGAATTAGAGATATTCGAAATAGAGTTAATCAAGAAGGAGTTATTCGAATAGGAGAAATCGATTTGAATTAATCAGATTAGAGTTAATCGAATTTGAAATCGATAAGAGTTAATCGGAATAGAGTTAATCGAATAGGGTTAAAGAAATAGAGTTAAGCAAAATTAGAAACTGACTAAAGATTAGTAAGTTGAATGGTTTCCTGAGTATCGATCTGATGTTAGTTTCGGCCTTCGGGGTTTATACTTAGGGAATCGTTCTCGTACTAGTTTACAGTTAGGGACTGATAGTTGTGGAAGGATAGTGATGAGTACACAAGCTATGGAAATGTTTTCCAGTGTTAATAACGTATACTTTCTAAACATAGAAAATAAGGAAATGTGAATATATATACATATACATATATATATATATATATGTTTGATGATTGGATCGATAATTCCATTTGGAATTTAGATCGTTGTTTGTACACCGACATGTTTTCATTGATAGTTAAATCACAGACTATAAAAATTTGACCATTTTAAAGTTGTTAATATGGAGAGACCGGTTGGATTCTTGTCCAAAGAACCACTCTGTATTGGCATAAGCGTTGCGAATATGCCAAAGAAAATTGAAGATGGAGTAAAGTGCAAGGGCTGTTGTATAAGTCCTAGGTAGAGATTACCTAGGATGGATGTACTGAATAGTGTCTTCGGTTTCGTTCAGTCCTAGAACGAACGTAAATGGACGAATGTCTGACAAAGTATTTCCAATGATCGAATGGATTGGTCTGTATAAATATATATGGTTGCAACGGATTTATTCCCTTCGCATAACATCCAGAATATTTGTGTAAACCAATTAACGATTAACGGATTTGATAATGTGGCATTCAAAGTGATCGTGTTATAAATGAATGGAATGTAATCGTAACTTCTAGCCTCACATCCGGTAAATGACAAAAATCTGGCAGGCAGCATGGCCAAGTCGGTCGCACCGAAGTAGGGTGTATAATCACCTATCTAGAGAATATTCATTTGCTTCTTTAATATATCATTGCTGTCCCCTATATATACGGGAAACGGTTGTTGATCCCAACCGTTGGTGATGTACATTCGATACACTCAAGCGAAATGAGTGGTCGGTCATGTGTGGCTGAGTTGCAGGATGTTCTTGTTGAACTCCAGTGTATCGTTCCTAGAGTACACTGATCGGAAGGTGGTTCCATACCTTGTCATAGTTGGAAATCCATTACCCAATACATGCTTGCGGTTTTGATTGTATATTATATATGTAGAACGTGAGATGAAAGCGTTTCTGCTAGATGATTATTATAATTGTGGTTGATAGACATTATTATAATATCAAAAGGGTTTTGATATAAAGATATTTTGGATTTTCATAAGGGAAAAACCCGTTCCGTTGTACAGCGTGGTCTTATGAGATATCGTTTACTTGTTCGAACTGTTTTAAAACTGTTTTACTCATACCAGTCCCATGACTGACCCGGAGTTACTTTGTTTTGTTCTACCTAAACTCTTGGGTGCCTAAATTTATACGGGCAGTCAAGTAGTTCAGGATTTTACAGATACACTTGGAGAGCTTGGTGCAGGAGGCTTCAATATTCTATAGCTATTATTATTTCCGCTGTTGTTGTAAGTGTTGTACTCTGAAATGTTATTGTATACATATACTGTTTGTATTTCAAAAGTTATTTTATATTTTATTCATTCCGCTGTGAGATTCGTGGTTACTCTGATGATGATGTTCTTCTTCTTCTATTCTAATAGTTCTATCTTATCTATCCTCATCCTCTATCTTCTTTCTATTAATTTCTTGAATTTTCAGTGCAATTTGGGTTTGGACTTGTGTTATTTAGTCAGCTCAAATTGTACCGGATTTTCGGGTCATTACAATTGGTATCAGAGCTTAAGTTTAAGTATTACCTTGGCTCTGTGGCGTAACTCAGTAGAGACGGGATTAGTAATATCCTAGATTGAGTTTGAGTGTATATATATATATATATACGAGTGAACGTATTTGTTATTTGATACATAAAAATTTGTTTTATATTGTGGAGCTTTATTGGTTGAGTGGCTTATGAATTCTGGTGGATAGTGGGGCACCACAATATCGATAGGGGTTTCTAAACATTCGAATACGATGAACCAACATGATATGTTTCGAAATTAACATAGTATAATTGGTTGTATTGGTTGTTAGTATAATTGAATAAGATTATAAAGGTGAAATGGTTATAAATAACTGATCAAAATTCATATAAGTAAAGTATATGAAATAAGATGAATTAAATCTGAATTTAAATCAGAAGCAGGAATTAAAATAAGTAAATTTTAAGTTCCTGGGAGATTTTGAAAATGTTTTCAAATTCGAAAGTGTTATAGTATTGAACTCACTTCGATAAACTGGGAAATAACCCTGATGAGTGTGGCCACATCATCAGTGTTCATTTTCGAGTTGCTAAGTGACGGATTACTACCAAATAGTCTGTTTTTGAATTGTTTTGAGAAAACAAGTGGTTTAGAAATTTAAATGTTTTGAATTGGTATTATGATTTCAAATTGATTTGAAATGAGCCTAGGAATTTAAATTTTGGAATTTAAATTTAACTTAGGATTAAAATAGTAAAAGTGAATAAATAAATTTGAATCAAACTTAGGCAAGGTTAAAAATAATATGGAACTATATTGGAATGATATCGAGTAAGTTGACTTATGATATAAGAATTAAGAATCAAGAATGGAACTTGATGTGGAATTTGGCTTGGATATAACCAAATGATTTAGTTGAGAGTAAACTGATTGGAGTTGATTTGGATGGCATGGTATATGCAGAATTGGTAACAGATGATAGGGATATAGTGATATACCCGACAAAAAGGTACAAGTTTATATTTCACATGAGTTTGAGATTTATGAGCCGAATTGGCAAGCCGCTTGGCTGTTTGATTTTCTTTTGGGTTGGAGAAGGCCTAGAGAGGCGAGTTGTGGTTTTACCGATAGGGCTGTACAAAGGAGGTTATGGCGAAATTTTCCGAAAAATTTAGGCATTAGAAAATTTTCAGAATTTTTGAAAATTTTAGTTAGTCGGAAGGAATTAATATTTTAGTCAATATTAATTGGTTCAGTTGAAACTGAAATTAAGGGGTAAACTGATAAATATTTACCCAGTAGATAGGGTCGTCTTCTAGCTTAGCAATTTCGAGGACGAAATTATTTTAAGGGGGAAAGAATGTAATGACCCGGATTTTTGACAGAGTAATAATTAACTTATTTAATTATATAAATAACGAATATATTAATTAATCGACGAAGTTAGAACGTATAATTATATTATAATTAAAACCGAGCTCGAAATGGCGCTGCAGTTCGCTATTTGGCGATTCGAACTTCAACTGAATGTACAGGGTTCGTTTTTAATCGGATTTCTGTGAAACAAGAAACATGTGGAGCTGGTGGAGTATATCTTTCTAGTGGAGGAGAGAAATCAGGATTTCGTCGTGTAGATTTTGAGATATGTCCAAATCAAATTTTAAAATAGTCGCTATAGAATCGTTTATCGACCGTAACGGTTTATTCGATATAACTAGAGATCGGGTTTGAATGTAGACAAGGTTCTTTTGGGAAGCAGTGATAATTTAATTTTTAGAATTTTACTATAATTTTTAATTAATTAAATAATCAACTTTTTATTTGGAGTATTTGGCACCCTGTATCGATATTTCAGGGGTTTCACAATATGAGCCAACCTACCGGTATTATTATATTTTTGGGATCATGGCACCGAGCTGATTACAACGGTATGTTTATTTTCGTCTACAACGGTGTGTAAAACAAATGAACCCTACATAATGAAATCCGTACAAATTCACTTCAAAAACAAAGGGAGAAACCGTGCCAACCAAACATCAAAGATACGTATAACACCACGTTCATGTGTTTGGCACCACAAGACACCACGTTCATGTGTTTGGCGCCACACAGTCACTAAAGAAAAATATCTAGATATTTAGAGCTTCTATAAATACCCCACCCCTCGCTTATAACCTAAATTCCCCTTTGGTCATCTGTGTATCAAAAGGAGCCGCCACTCTTTCTTCTTTACCTCTAAACCTAATTCTACAATCCGCCGTCATTTTGTTGTTTTCAGCAAAACAAAAGAATGGATCTTCAAAATCAAAACAAAAATCAAATTGATTCCCACAAATCTCGAAATATACTTCTTCCAACTCGGCATCAGAAGAGCTTCAAGCTCCTACCAAATTCGTGCAACTCGGTGTCCACCGATTCTCTAGGATTTCGGATCTGGAGTTTTGCAGCTGCGTAGGGTTTTATTTGGGTTAGTACCGTGCAAATAAGGTCCGGTCCATCTTGTGTTGTAGCAGGAATAAGCTCGACGCGAGCTGCTTTGAGGGGATGATTCCGAGATGAAAAAGAGTTCGGTGACCCCCTTATTCGACGCAGTTTCTGGTGTGAATTTGGAAGTGGAATCAAGGGTGCGAGTGAAACATGGAAGTGATAGAGTGGTGCGGATTCGGAAGGGGAGAATGATGGAGGGAGTCTTGCGATTCTTGGCTGAGAGAAGGGAGGATTCGAAGCAGGAAATCATGGTGGGATTTGTTGAGAAATGATGGAGAACGGGATGGGTTGAAGGAGCAGTTTGAATGGGAAGTGTGGGAGGTGACTGTGTGTATTCGGTGGTGTGGAGTTTGGGTACAGGAATGCTGTTAAGCAATTTTAAACTGGACGAGGAGGAGGAAAATGGATGGTACCCGATGGTGGTTATGGCCATGTTTTCTGGCGTATACTGGAGTGGTGTTTTTGAACGTGGGATGATATCGAGCATGTCATGGAGGGGGTTGGTTGTGAGGAGCATCGGATTAGAGGAATGATTGATTTCTTTTCATTAAATAAGTAAGGTGCGATGGAAGTTGGAAGTTACGGTGATGGTGGTTGAAGTGTCTGGAGTTGGAGACGGGTATTGTGAGTTCCTGGATGGATAAGGACGATGGGAAAATTGTGGCGTATGGATCTAAAGTGTTCGGGCTTGAAAAGGGTGGGCTGAGGCACGAATTTGGGCCTAGTGACTTATGAATGGGCTGGGCCAATATAATGAAGGGTGAGGCCTGATTTGATTATCTATTTAAGTTAATTTTAACGTATAATGTATATAAACTTGTTAACATGATCATTATCTCAAACGAACTCAGAATTTGCATGAAAACAAGATCCGATAGGATCCTATGAACGAGTACAACATTCTGGAACTAGTTGGAAATGGTTTGGGGCTCGTCTCAAAATTGGATGAAATTAACATCTATCTGAACATCCGACCGTTATCGTTATTTAATGGTTACGGACAATGTGAGTAAAACTCACCAACTCTGAACAGTTTATATTTTCATGTTGTATTTTTAGAACTGTTAAAAATTGTCTGATTGATTGTGTTTTGACTGTTAATTGAACTGCTAGTCAGTTAGTTGAATTTCTATATTGATTCTGTTTATCAGAATAATTCATATTGTCCTGAAAGTGATGTTATCTATATTGTTTAACATATGTGATGCAGGGATACAGGTTGGAGGAATCCGACTGGATTCCTCAACATTTATTTTACTGTTTATCATATATCGTGATATATGCTGTGATATAAAATCGGTTATTGATTTTATATGTTTGGATGAGATTGATCATATTATTGGGTATTTTAAATACCATAATGAATACTGGAAAGGAAAAAAAGGGATTTTCAATATTATATTGAAATAGAAATATTTATTTAATCAAAGGATTAATAAAAGGAAATATTTATTCAATCAAAGGATTTTATAAAAGGAATTATTTATTTGTTAAATAGAATAAAAGGAATTATTTATTTGTTAAATAGAATTGAAGGGAGTTAATCGATTTGAGTTAATCAAATTGAGTTGTAGTGTTAAGTTAATGAAATTGAGATGTCGAGTTAAGTTAATCAAATTGAGTTGTTGTGTTAAGTTAATCAAATTGAGTTTATAAAACAGAGTTTATCAAAAAGGAGTTATTCGAATTAGAGATATTCGAAATAGAGTTAATCAAGAAGGAGTTATTCGAATAGGAGAAATCGATTTGAATTAATCAGATTAGAGTTAATCGAATTTGAAATCGATAAGAGTTAATCGGAATAGAGTTAATCGAATAGGGTTAAAGAAATAGAGTTAAGCAAAATTAGAAACTGACTAAAGATTAGTAAGTTGAATGGTTTCCTGAGTATCGATCTGATGTTGGTTTCGGCCTTCGGGGTTTATACTTAGGGAATCGTTCTCATACTAGTTTACAGGTAGGGACTGATAATTGTGGAAGGATAGTGATACGTACACAAGCTATGGAAATGTTTTCCAGTGTTAATAACGTATATTTTCTAAACATAGAAAATAAGGAAATGTGAATATATATACATACATATATATATATATGTTTGATGATTGGATCGATAATTCCATTTGGAATTTAGATCGTTGTTTGTACACCGACATGTTTTCATTGATAGTTAAATCACAGACTATAAAAATTTGACCATTTTAAAGTTGTTAATATGGAGAGACCGGTTGGATTCTTGTCCAAAGAACCACTCTGTATTGGCATAAGCGTTGCGAATATGCCAAAGAAAATTGAAGATGGAGTAAAGTGCAAGGGCTGTTGTATAAGTCCTAGGTAGAGATTACCTAGGATGGATGTACTGAATAGTGTCTTCGGTTTCGTTCAGTCCTAGAACGAACGTAAATGGACGAATGTCTGACAAAGTATTTCCAATGATCGAATGGATTGGTCTGTATAAATATATATGGTTGCAACGGATTTATTCCCTTCGCATAACATCCAGAATATTTGTGTAAACCAATTAACGATTAACGGATTTGATAATGTGGCATTCAAAGTGATCGTGTTATAAATGAATGGAATGTAATCGTAACTTCTAGCCTCACATCCGGTAAATGACAAAAATCGGTAGGCAGCATGGCCAAGTCGGTCGCACCGAAGTAGGGTGTATAATCACCTATCTAGAGAATATTCATTTGCTTCTTTAATATATCATTGCTGTCCCCTATATATACGGGAAACGGTTGCTGATCCCAACCGTTGGTGATGTACATTCGATACACTCAAGCGAAATGATTGGTCGGTCATGTGTGGCTGAGTTGCAGGATGTTCTTGTTGAACTCCAGTGTATCGTTCCTAGAGTACACTGATCAGAAGGTGGTTCCATACCTTGTCATAGTTGGAAATCCATTACCCAATACGTGCTTGCGTTTTTGATTGTATATTATATATGTAGAACGTGAGATGAAAGCGTTTCTGCTAGATGATTATTATAGTTGTGGTTGATATTCATTATTATAATATCAAAAGGGTTTTGATATAAAGATATTTTGGATTTTCATAAGGGAAAAACCCGTTCCGTTGTACGGCGTGGTCTTATGAGATATCGTTTACTTGTTCGAACTGTTTTAAAACTGTTTTACTCATACCAGTCCCATGACTGACCCGGAGTTACTTTGTTTGTTCTACCTAAACTCTTGGGTGCCTAAATTTATACGGGCAGTCAAGTAGTTCAGGATTTTACAGATACACTTGGAGAGCTTGGTGCAGGAGGCTTCAAGATTCTATAGCTATTATTATTTCCGCTGTTGTTGTAAGTGTTGTACTCTGAAATGTTATTGTATACATATACTGTTTGTATTTCAAAAGTTATGTTATATTTTATTCATTCCGCTGTGAGATTCGTGGTTACTCTGATGATGATGTTCTTCTTCTTCTATTCTAATAGTTCTATCTTATCTATCCTCACCCTCTATCTTCTTTCTATTAATTTCTTGAATTTTCATTGCAATTTGGGGTTGGACTTGTGTTATTTAGTCAGCTCAAATTGGACCAGATTTTCGGGTCATTACAAAAAGGCGACACTGGCATTTGGGTAATAGTGGATAGGCTTACTAAAAGCGCCCATTTTTTACCTGTCAAGAGTAAAAGGACTGCCTCATCCCTAGCATCTCTGTATCTCAAGGAAATAGTTCGACTCCTTGGAATACCCTCCAGCATTGTTAGTGTCCGAGACCTTATCTTCACAAGTGAGTTTTGGCGGAGTCTGCAAGAAGCGGTAGGCACACAGTTATGCTTGAGTACAACCTATCACCCCCAAACCGACGGCCAGACAGAAAGAGTGAACAGAGTTTTGGAGGACCTTTTAAGACTGCGCGTCCTTGACTTCGGAGGGACATGGGAAGACCATCTTCCTTTGGTGGAATTTGCCTACAACAACAACTACCAAGCCACCATCGGAATGGCGCCCTTCAAAGCTTTATATGGAAGACCGTTCCGATCGCCCACTTGTTGGTGGGAGTCTACTAATAAGCTCATACTTGGACCAGATATGATCTGAGAGACTTCAGAGAAAGTAGACTTGATACGAAGAAGGATGAAGACGGCCCAAGATAGACAGAAATCCTGCGCCGACAAGAGAAGGACCAACCTTGAATTTGAGGTTGGGGACAGAGTTTTTCTTAAGGTATCTCCTCTAAGGAACGTTGTTCGTTTTGGAACCACAGGGAAGCTAGCACCAAGGTTCATAGGGCCATTTCCTATTATCGAGAAAATTGTGAAAATGCCCTATAGATTAGAGCTACCTGATAAACTAGCTGGAGTTCACAACGTCTTTCATGTTTCACACCTCCGAAAATGTCTACATGAATCTGCTGAAGTGGTAGAGCCAAATATCCTTGAGGAAGCTGAAGTGGAACGCGAAGCAACCGTGAGGAAAGTACCAACATGCATCTTAGGAACTGAAGTGAAAAAGCTACGCAACCGTGAAGTCAAGCTCGTCAAAGTTCAGTGGAGCGACGCCGAGGAAGACGCAACTTGGGAAACTGAGGCTAGAATACGCGCAGCCTACCCTTTTCTTTTTGAGGGTACATCTTTGATCTTTCTTTTTCCTTAAGTTGCGCTTTTATCTATCTTTTTATGTATATCTCCTCGACCTTATCTTTTAGGTAGAAACCCTTTGGATGAAAACATGTATCTGAAACATGTTAAGGATGATGGTTGCAAGTGGTTGCAAGTGATTGCTAGTGGTTGCTCGTGGTTGCATATACACACACAATCTAGGTTTTAGATCGGCTCAGTCACCTCATATTGCATATGCATATATGTGTTTGCATTCGTATATGGTTGAAGTTTAATGTGTTGTCATATGGATTTTGCATTTATATGAATGATTGTGCACTCATGTAGAATCATGAATAGGAAAATTTGCATACATAATGGATTCATGACACTTACATAATTTGCATTAAGGAGGTCAACCGAATCAGTAGACTGCCTGATTTTGCATTAGATAAGTACATGTATACACACTTTGTTGTATATAACGTTGTTGTATAAACAATTATATGATTTTTGTTTGATGATAACAACCAAATAAATATTATTGTAAATGTGTTTGAAATCATACTGTTAAATATATACATCACTGACTAAATTATAATATTTATATTTAAATGGAATACGACCATACAGACATTGATATATTCATACTGTATTCTATTTAAATTGAATATTCTATTTCAATAACACAACAGTACAAATCTTATAAACTCCACTATTTAAACACTCACAGAATATTTGTACTAATAAATAACAGAATAAAATAAACAAGTTTGTTTGACAACAATAAAATATTATTTTATTTCAATCAAACTTGTTTATTACAAACATCAGTACAATTCATATATATATATATATATATATATATACACACAGCTCCTCACTCATACATTCAGTATACATTTTTTTGATACAGACACTTTCACTGTTACACACACTGTATATTTTTCACTGTCAATTTCTGTTTTCTTGTCTTCTGTCTTCACAGCTTACAAGTCAGTCCAGTCTTTACAGTCAGTCCAGTCTTCGTACCTGTCATACAAATGAACACACACAGTGCACTGCAATAGAAATAATACTGAATACATGCGAATATAAATTTTATTTTTAAAATTTTATTTGCCTCAGTTTTCTGGTGTGTTTCTCATCATTTTTCATGACTTGATCTGATTTATATAAACCATCAATCTGTGTCTAGACAGCTTGTGATATTCATAGTGATACACTGTAAATACCACAAGGCAGACAGTATGTATATACAATGCAGGGACAGGAAAATCTGTCTGATGGCTGCATATACACACATGTATAAATATACATATGTGCACTGCCTCGCCAATCAGAATATAGTGTATGCAACTAAGGAAGAGCCACGTGGACCATCTCGACTCAGTGCTACAACAAACATTCAAGTGAAAGTTCAACACAGCTCAAACATGGTTCAAATCAAAACGGCAATGAAAAGGGGTCGAACCATAGTCAAGAAAAGTCATGGCACATATACAGGAAAGCTAAAAATCAATGTCAACATGAAACAAAGACATGGCAGCAATGATCAAGTGGTGCATGAATCAAGTGTAACATCTTGTATGGTCAGGGAAGCTGTGAACATGATGTCTCAGCAAAATGGAGCATGATGCATACATTAAGGAGAAACACAACAAGAATGTATAGTGGTCAATGTAAATGTACAAAGAGTTGAATGCATGGAGTAGCACACACAAGGTGAAGTCAGCATGAACTGCTCAGGTGGAACAATAATAGTTACATGCATGATACAACAAGTTTAAAACATGAAGAATTGGCCGAGTCATGGATCAAACTTCAAAGTATACACTTATACAAACAACAAGTGTATGCTAAAGAAGAGTCGTCAGTGCACATATAATTAATCAAAGCTTCAGAAAATCATATAGTGCTATGTTTAGTGCAAGCAGCAGCTCAAAGTCATGATTCATGTACATGCAAGTGTACAGCATGGTGGAATGAACTACATGATCAAAGCAAAGGCCATAACATAAGTGCAACAAGCAAAAGTGGAATAGATGAGAATCTTGGTCGAGCATTTTAGTTCAGGTTATAATGGTGCCAGCAAGTTCATAGCAGCCCAAGTAAAGCAAGTCACAAGTGCAGACAAGATCACAATACATAATAGTAAGTCAAAATGTTCATGGTTTCAACATACAAGTGTACAACATGGGTGATGAACTAGAGTGGCAAACATGGTGTAGCAGACTATAGCATATGTTCATTCATGAAGTACATTGATGAATTCAAAACAAAACATATGCAGCAAGACAACACACAATAAGATTCACACTGTCAACATATACTTAGCAATTCAGGAAGCAAACAAATTATGGGCAAGCAATAATGATGGGAATCATATGTTTGCCAAAGGATTATTTCCAGAATATCATCAACTTATTGCTTTCCAATTTTGACAAGGGCCACAAAGCTATCTCAAATTAATTTCAGAATTCCATTTTTGGCAAAGAAACTCTTGGGAACAATTACTTTATTTCTAAGTTTTTTTTTTTCCAGAAATTCAATTTGATTGTTTTATGGGAAGTATTCAATCAGTGAAAATCTCGGTATCATTTCTGGCAAGAAATCGGTTTTCAAATCATCCAGATATCACGCAAGGATCTAAAGGGGTTTAAATCATTTCAGGAAAGTCAATTCAACATTTTTTCTTTCAGATTACAGTATATATGTTTTTGGAAATGAATCAGAGAATTATTTGGAGAATAACACAAGGGTTCTGTTTCTACACATGATTTATGGGATCATTCAATCAAGCATGAATTTATACAAGGGTGATTCATCAAGGAAATCGAATTGATAAAAGAGGAAAATTTATTTTCCAATTTTATCAATTAAATCGATCAAGCCAAAAGAGGAAATCTTGTATTCAATAAAATCCGCAAATCAAAAGGGGAAAGATACATCTCAATCAAGCCGAGCAAATCAATTTCAATAAAAGATTTCAAAAGGGGATTTCACGCAAAAATTCAGTGCAAAAAATATTAGCCAAGTCATTATAATGAAATCAGAGTTTTAGGGTTTCGATTCTACCCTATATTAGACACCAATTCTTCATCGGCACAAAAAGTATCGAGACCACAAACAATTCAATCGAAACCAAGCATAACAATTTCAAGCAACAAAAGAGAAAAATTCCAATTACTCACGGTTTCGATCAAGAGCAGAGAACAACCCCAAATCGAAGCATCAAAAAGCCGAGAGCAAGACGAATTCGAACACCAGAGATTTAGTTCATCAAGCTTCGAATCGATTTGGGAGGATTTCAAGAAACCCTAGCAATTTTCCAATCACCTGCCGCCATTTCTAATTCCATAAGAAAAGGGATCGGACCAAAGAAAATAACAAAGAAGGGTGGAACCTATTTGTGATATGGCCGGCCAAGTTTTGAAAAGGGGATGACCCCTTTAAATTCAATCTCCTTTATTCATTTTTAAATTAGGGTTTCTCCTTGTTTTAATTTTCTATTGGTTGTATTGTCTTTTAATTTGAGTTGTAAAACCGTCGAACCAGTTTTCTAGAGTCTGTAAAATCTGGGTTACGGATTACGGAGTTGTAATTCGGGGAAATCTGATTGAAGAGATATCAATCAGTCTAGGGATTTGAGCGTAGGGTTAGAATATGTGACGGCCCGCCCCGCACCAGCCTGCATTTCCTCCAAAAGTGCGTTGTACACATGCCCGACTAGCACGGGACGGTCGTCAGGAGAAAGGAAAGAAGAGAATGAACTAATCAAGGAACCTGTAGAATGTCTCACAGCGCATGGGATAAAATATAATAATAATAATGTACTTGACATAAAACAGGCGAGACAGTGCATAAGCTGATAACTAAAACCAACATCAATATCAAAGCAGCGGAAATCCAAATACAGCTTATTACAACTTTTCAAAATCTACTGTCTCTAAACAAAAGAAAGCCAAAATAGAAGATACACCACCAATGCCCAAGTAGTGATCTTCAACAACACAGGGAGAATATATATATATATATATATATATATATATATATATATATATATAGGTTACGTGGAAGCCTCCTGCTCGTCTCCGGATCATCTACCCGTGCATCACCAGCTAACCTGTCTCTAGTCTGCTCGTGTGAGCACCCAGAGTAATAACAGGAGACATAAAACTCTGGGTCAGATATAAAGCCTGGTATGAGCGATAAGCATCTAAATAGAATAATAACAGGTATACTAAACCATGCCTGAACCTACAACCAAAGAGTTAGTACCACATACCGTACAATACCCTAAGGTGCCATAATAAATAGTGTAAGAATACGGGGGTGGGGTGTGTATGTCATAATGGTAGCAACCAAACCATCCATAGTAACCATCCTCACATCCCTCACTGAGTGCACAAAGCATACGACATCTACCACCTTGGAACACTAGACAAATCGAGTTAAGGCTGAGGTGTCACCCTATCCTGACTGAGTGGTTTTGATTAACCCTAAGATTATCTGACGGCTATAATTAAATTTAAATTCTATATAAACATGTGTAGACTCAAACCCTAGAATCAAATAAAAATTGGAATCATGGTCGTCATGCTGTCATCTTATAACCTAGAGTAGCCGCCACCAACTAGAGGGAAAACGAAGCTAATCAACTCAATTTTATTCAACTCTAATCTAAACAATAACGAATCTACTACAAAGGCGAGCTAAATCAATTTCAGAACTCAGATTCCAGAACTCAAGACCTTCTTTGAGTTGTGAGTTCGATTTCTTTAATAAGATAATTAACAATTTAATTGGGTTGAGATATGATTTGGATTATATGGTTATGTTGTGAATCATTGACCGTTATGTTATTATCTATGTTATTATCTATGTTGTAAATCTATGATGTTATTGTGTTGCAAATTTATGTTAATTGTTGGTTTATGTACAATTAATTCATAATGATGCATCAAATGATATGTTTGATTATGTTTGTGGAACTAATTCATGTGTTAAGTCATATGTACGTATGCAAGTTTTGATGTTAATTTAGATATGAATCATATGCAAGTTAGTGAGAATCATATACAACCTTACATGTTTCAGGACATCTATTTTATGTGTAAATTGGATCTAAAGTTAAGCTATGACATGTGTGAGTTAGATGCAAGTTTACATCATAGTTTATGTTGTATAAATCACATATGCAAGTATATATATTTTGGAGTATGAATCATGTAATGTAAGTTTGTTACTATTGCCTATGCAAGTTTACACCTTATGATTAGATCTATGACATCCATAGTTTATGCAAGTTTGTAACTTTGGCCTATGCAAGTTTTAGATGAAAAACCTTATTAACACATGCAAGTCCACCCCTTATGTTTAGATCTAGTTTTTATCCTATGCATGTTGTGATGTTTTCTCTTATTTTCCATAAGTTAAACTATTCAAGTCTAACATATATTTCACGTTAAACGAACGAACGTACAACGTGGGGCAATGGGATAATATTAAAAGTTTTAACGTTGAGAATTGGCATAAATGCCTTAAATGTGATGTTAATTGGTATAATTTTATATACCATATATAGATGGACATAATTGAGTCAATTATGGACATAGTTAAATTTGTAATTGATTGACAATTTGAATAGGGAAATTAGCTCAAATTGGGGATAATTAACTGTGTGTAATTAATCGCCTAAGACACGAGGTTAGACTCGTTTGTGGTGTAAGACTGCCCAGACCCGCCCGGCAAATCCAGCTGCCACAAATGCCAGTCTAATGTGAGAGGTCAAGGGCATGAATTAAATGCGTAACAGTTGTAAAGACATGAGGTTAGGCTCGTTTGTGGTGTAAGACTGCCCGGACCCGCCTGGCAAATCCAGCTGCCACAAATGCCAGTCTAATGTGGGAGGTCTTTACAAGGTTACGGTCTTAATGAATTAAGAAACACTTAACCAGATAAACATGTAGTGGGACATGAGGGGGTTAAGTGGGTGCCTGGGTGGAATGTGGAATTTAGTGGGTGCCTTGGGTGGCATTTGAAATACGATTAGATGCACTTAACCAAGATTGAAACATGTAAGAAGACATGAATAAGAAGAGGGTTAAGTGGGATGTACTAGAGGGGACCAACCTTAGGTGGATAGCTTGTGTCAAGTAATGGGGGCCCGTTTCAACCAGTAACCCATAAGTATCTTTGTGGGCTCGACCCAAGTCGAGGACGGTACACGCATACTGGGCTTGACTGTAAGAGGCCAAAATGGGTTAACGGTGGCAACGCAAGTCCAATGGGGTCATGTGCGAGTGTGGGCCCGAGATGGTAGGTAAGACGTTGTTGCATCGTGTAGATATAAGTCGTGCGCTCTTGGTTGTATCGGGTTGCCACTTTAGGGAGTGATACACCCCACTGTGGGGCCAGCACGGGTATTTACGGGTTAGGGAGCCGATCGCATGGGGGTAGTGGGTACACCTAGTGGAGATAGGGGCAGACGGCACTATGGAGGTAGCTAGGGGTACACGAAACTACCATTAGAAGTATTAAGTTCTATAGGCGGGATCAACCTTTAGGGTGACTAGTAGTGGTGCATTATAGTAATTATCTTATAGTGATTAGGGGCGCCTTTGACGTTATCTTTATTTGTCTTATTTCCTTGTTTTTTCTGTCATACCCAATTGTTCACAATCATTTCCTAATTTTCCAGTTTATGCCTTATCCTAGTTATTTTGATAATCATATTGTTAAAGTTATCACACTCGCCAGATTATGTCTGACCCCTTTTTCTTTCCACCTCTTTTCTTCCCCCCCTCCCCGCCCCCCCCCCCCCTCCAGGTTTGCAAGGAGGAAATACTACAGCTTAGAGCCGATTTCTTTCAGTTGCTTGAAGAGAGTAGATATATCACTTGGACTCTCTCATCTTTATGGCTTTGCTTATGCTCAGTGGGGATTTATGCAATTATGTTATTTAAGTATCTGCTTCTTTATGTACTTTGAAGTTTTTGGAAAAGACTATTGATCCTATTGTAATGATTTAGGAGACTACATATGTAAATTCGTTTTGAGTTATGATGCTATGAAATATGTTTTAACTTCCGCTGTGTTGTTTTATTTAATTTATTCTTGTAATTTATCTGTTCAATACAACAATAACGATTCATGGACATTGATGCATTCCCTTTGTGAGTGACATTAATGGACGTGGGGCGTTACACGTGGTATCACAGCTATGGTTACAAGAACAGATAAAAAGTTTTGAAAAGTGTTTTCAAAAGTATTATTTTCCTAGAAATTATTTTCAAAAACTTGTTTTAACGAAGCTATTTTCAAGGAAAGTTTACTTTAAAGAGCATAATCCCTGCAATCCATACATCTCTCTTTCGCTTCCCTTATTTTAAAACTCTTTCTTTTTCTTTTCAGCGTGTCTGGAGCATCTGAGATACCAAAGGATGTTCATGTACCCGGTTGGTTTCGTCAATATCTCGAGGCTAGGGCCGCTGCCGCGGGTCCGGCCAACGTTCCTCCTCCTCCTCCCCCAGCTCCCGTCATTCCTCCGCATGGAGATACTTTCTCCAAGATATGTAAAGACTTTCGTTCGATGGGTAGAAAATTTTTTAGTGGGTCTAAAACGTTCATTGAAGCTAGAAATTGGTTGAAAGAAGTGGAGGATCTGTTTGGCATTTTCGATTTGGACGATTGTAAGAAGGTCCAATTGGCTGCTTGGTTGATGAAGGACGAAGCTTCGTTTTGGTGGGAGGTCACTAATGGAGAGCATCTAGTTGCTACATGGCTGGATTTCAGGTGTAGGTTTGAGGCAAAGTTTCTCTCACGGGCTGAAGAGAATTTATATATGGAAAGATTTTTGGCGTTGAAGCAAGGGAATCTATCAGTGAAAGAATACGTCAACAAGTACAATCAGTTGGCGAGATTTGGCTTGGACTTTGTGAATACACCCGAAAAGAAGGCCCTGAGATTTGTTAATGGTTTGAACAAGCCACTACATGGGTTAGCTATGACCCACATCCCTATGGGGGCCACCTTTGAAAGTCTAGTTGATATGGCGCTTATGCATGAAGAGGAGAAAGCCTCCAATGCTAATAAGGCACCCGAGAAGAAAGGGGATCAAAAGAAACCGCAGCAACAACAACAAAACAAGAAAGGCAGAAAGAACAATAATGGAAAAGGAAAGAAGAAGTGCTTTAATTGTGGGACACCAGGCCATCTGAGTAAAGACTGTAGGAAAAAGAAGAATACCATTCTTGATGATGCACATCGTTCGAAGATGACCATTCATCCCGGTGGGGACAAGATGTACATGGACATGAGACGAGTTTACTTTTGGGTCGGTATGAAGAAGGATGTGGCCGAGTTCGTCGCTAGATGCTTGGTGTGCCAAAAAGTTAAAGAAGAGCAAAAGAAGCCCGGTGGTTTGCTTCACCCATTGGAGGTACCACAATGGAAGTGGGAGAGTGTCTCGATGGACTTTGTTGATGGGTTACCGAGATCGAGGAAGGGTAATACAGGGATTTGGGTCGTGGTAGACGGACTTATTAAGAGCGCCCATTTCATTCCCGTGAAGAGTAAGAGGACTTCTCTATGGTTAGCCTCCGTATACATTTGAGAGATAGTTTGTTTGCATGGTGTTCCTTCTAGCATAGTGAGCGATCGCGATCCTATCTTTACTAGCGAGTTTTGGAAGAGCTTGCAAGAGGCGGTAGGGACTCAGTTATGTTTGAGCACCGCATATCATCCTCAGACGGACGGCCAGACCGAGAGGGTGAATCGTATTCTAGAGGACCTTTTGAGGCTATGTTTTAGACTTCGAAGGTACATGGGAGGAGCATCTTCCTTTGGTGGAGTTCGCATACAATAATAGCTTTACGTCTAGCATTGGCATGGCACCTTTCGAGGCTCTTTATGGACGGCCATGTCGTTCGCCTACATGTTGGTGGGAATCTACGGATAAGATCTTTCTTGGGCCCGATATGATTAGAGAGACTTCATAAAAGATCGATTTGATTCGAAGGAGGATGAAGGCGGCGCAAGATAGGCAAAAATCTTATGCGGACAAGAGGAGGACATATCTTGAATTTGATATTGGGGACATGGTCTTTATCAAACTGTCTCCATTGCGGAATGTTGTTCGCTTTGGGTCCATTGGGAAGTTAGCACCAAGGTTCGTAGGGCTGTTTCCTATTAAAGAGAGGATTGGACAGATGGCGTATAGAGTGGAGTTTCCCGAGAGACTTAGTGGTGTACACGACGTATTCCATGTATCACATTTGAGGAAATGTTTGCACGAGACCGCGGAAGTGGTAGAGCCGAGCTTGCTTAAAGAGGTGGAGATAGAGCATGATGCGACGATTCGATGAGCTCCTACATGCATTCTTGGGTCGGAGATTAAGAAGTTGAGGAATCGAGAGGTCATGCTAGTCAAAGTGCAATGGGGAGATGATGAGAGCAATGCTACTTGAGAGACGGAAGAGAAGATGCGTTCATTGTACCCTTTTCTTTTCGAGGGTATATCTTTTAATTTCTCCTTTATCACTTAGCTTGTACTCGTTTTATCTTTAGTATGTCCTCTCACTAGTACCTTTGACCTTTAAATAGGGAAGTTCTATGGTTGAAACATGTGTTTGAGACATGTTATGTATGATGGATGCATGTGGATGCAAGTGTTTGCTAGTGGTTGCTCGTGGATGCATATACACACACTTTAGGCACTAGATCGGCTCAGTCACTTTCATATTTCATATTGCATATAAATGGATGTATTTAGTAAAATGAATGTACATTGAATATGTGTATCATATGGATGTTGCATTTAAATGGATGGTTGTGCACACATATAGTAATGATATGTATAGGATTCTTTGCATACATGATGGATACATGGCACTATCATTATTTGCATGGAGAAGGTCGACTGAATTAGTGGACCGCCTGATTTAGCATTAGTATACGGACATATACACACACTATGCATATGTACATGAAAAGCATTAGAAATCTTTTAAGGACCATGGTTGCTAGTGGTTGATGGTTGAGTAGATCGATGATTGGTTGGTAGGATACGTTCTTCTTGACTTAGAGATTTCGAGGACGAAATCCATTAAGTAGGGGAGAATGTAACACCCCGAATTTTTGAATAATCGAATTAACTAAAATTAAGATGTGAGAATTAAGGGAAATGGGTTGCTCCATTGTGTTCGTCTCGGAATTCTGGTTGAGATAGAGTCCGAGTTTGCGTAAAACGGATACCGGATGAAGAAGATATGACGAACGAAGTTGGGCAGGAAAAACCAGAAAATAAAATGTACTGGCGCACTTGGGAAGTGAGCCAGTACAAAAATTACACTGGCGCACCTACCAAGTGCGCCCAGGCCGAGCAAAAGGCCTGCACAACTTTATGGTGTAATCTAGTCCATATTGTGACTCATTGCTGAGTCCTTTCTGACTCCTTGCTGAGTCATTAGGGCTGAGGTGTCACCCTATCCTGACTGAGTGGTTTTGATTAACCCTAAGATTATCCGACGCTATAATTACATTGAAATTCTATATAAACATGTGTAGACTCAAACCCTAGAATCAAATAAAAATTAGAATCATGGCCGTAATGTTGTCATCTTATAACCTAGAGTAGCCGCCACCAACTAGAGGGAAAACGAAGCTAATCAACTCAATTCTATTCAACTCTAATCTAAACAATAACGAATCTACTACAAAGGCAAGCTAAATCAATTTCAGAACTCAGATTCCAGAACTCGAGACCTTCTTTGAGTTGTGAGTTCGATTTCTTTAATAAGATAATTAACAATTTAATTGGGTTGAGATATGATTTGGATTATATGGTTATGTTGTGAATCATTGACCGTTATGTTATTATCTATGTTATAAATCTATGATGTTATTATGTTCTAATTCTATGTTAATTGTTGGCTTATGTACAATTAATTCATAATGATGCTTCATATGCTAAGTTTGGTTATGTTTGTGGAACTAATTCATATGTTAAGTCATATGTATGTATGCAAGTTTCGATGTTAATTTAGATATGAATCATATGCAAGTTAGTGAGAATCATATACAACCTTACATGTTTCATGACATCAATTTTATGTGTAAATTGGATCTAAAGTTAGGCTATGACATGTGTGAGTTAGATGCAAGTTTGCATCATAGTTTATGTTGTATAAATCACATATGCAAGTATATATATGTTGGAGTATGAATCATGTAATGTAAGTTTGTGACTATTGCCTATGCAAGTTTACACCTTATGATTAGATCTACGACATCCATAGTTTATGCAAGTTTGTAACTTTGGCCTATGCAAGTTTTAGATGAAAAACCTTATTCACACATGCAAGTCCACCCCTTATGTTTAGATCTAGTTTTTATTCTATGCATTTTGTGATGTTTTCTCTTATTTTCCATAAGTTAGACTATTCGAGTCTAACGTATATTTCACGTTAAACGAACGAACGTACAACGTGGGGCAATGGGATAATATTAAAAGATTTAATATTGAGAATTTGCATAAATGCCTTAAATGTGATGTTAATTGGTATAATTTTATATACCATAAATAGATGGACATAATTGAGTCAATTATGGATATAGTTAAATTTGTAATTGATTGACAATTTGAATAGGGAAATTAATTCAAATTGAGGATAAATAATTGTGTGTAATTAATCGCCTAAGACACGAGATTAGACTCGTTTGTGGTGTAAGACTGCTCGAACCCGCCTGGCAAATCCAGCTGCCACAAATGCCAATCTAATGTGAGAGGTCAAGGGCATGAATTAAACGCGTAACAGTTGTAAAGACACGAGGTTACGCTCGTTTGTAGTGTAAGACTGCCCGGACCCGCCCGGCAAATCCAGCTGCCACAAATGCCAGTCTAATGTGGGAGGTCTTTACAAGGTTACGGTCTTAATGAATTAAGAAACCCTTAACCAGATAAACATGTAGTAGGACATGAGGGGGTTAAGTGGGTGCCTGGGTGGCATGTGGAATTTAGTGGGTGCCTTGGGTGGCATTTGAAATACGATTAGATGCACTTAACCAAGATTGAAACATGTAAGAAGACATGAATAAGAAGAGGGTTAAGTGGGATGTACTAGAGGGGACCAAGCTTAGGTGGATAGCTTATGTCAAGTAATGGGGGCCCGTTTCAACCAGTAACCCATCAGTATCTTTGTTGGCTCGACCAGAGTCGAGGACGGGACACGCATACTGGGCTTGACTGTAAGAGGCCAAAACGGGTTTGTGGTGGCAACGCAAGTCCAACGGGGTCATGTGCGTGTGTGGGCCCGGGCTGGTAGGTAAGACGTTGTTGCATCATGTAGATATAAGTTGTGCACTCTTGGTTGTATCGGGTTACCACTTTGGGGAGTGATACACCCCACTGTGGGGCCAGCACGGGAATCTACTAGTTAGGGAGCTGATCGCATGGGGGTAGTGGGTACACCTAGTGGAGATAGGGGCAGACGGCACCTATGGAGGTAGCTAGGGGTACACGAAACAACCATTAGCAGTATTAAGTTCTATAGGCGGGATCAACCTTTAGGGTGACTAGTAGTGGTGCAGTATAGTAATTATCTTATAGTGATTAGGGGCGCCTTTAATGTTATCTTTGTTCGTCTTATTTCCTTGTTTGTTCTGTCATACCCAATTGTTCACAGTCATTTCCTTATTTTCCAGTTTATGCCTTATCCTAGTTATTTTGATAATTATATTGTTAAAGTTATCGCAATCGCCAAACTTTATGTCCGACCCCCTTTTCTTTCCACCTCTTTTCTTCCTCCCCCCCCCCCCCCCCCCTCAGGTTTGCAAGGAGGAAATACTACAGCTTAGTGCCAATTTATTTCAGTTGCTTGAAGAGAGTAGATGTATCGCTTGGGACTCTATCATCTTTATGGCTTTGCTTATGCTCAGTGGGGATTTATGCATTTATGTTATTTAAGCATCTGCCTCTTTATGTACTTTGAAGTTTTTGGAAAAGACTATTGATCCTATTGTAATGATTTTGGAGACTACTTATGTAAACTCGTTTTGAGTTATGATGCTATGAAATAAGTTTTAACTTCCGCTGTGTTGTTTTATTTAATTTATTCTTGTAATATATCCGTTCTATACAACAATAACGCTTCATAAAATATATATTATCATATGGTAAAAACCTTTGATCTTGTTAATGGCGTCTACCCCGATCCCTAATCCGTCCTCTTCCTCTTTCACCTTCGACCAAGCCTTCCCACCGCTCCCTCCCCGACCACCTGATCCACCTCCCCCTGTCAATTCGTCCTCCGTCAATCCATCATCGAGAACTCTCGCTACCAATCCCGATCTTTCCTTATCTGTTACTCCTAAATCTCCTTTGGAACCAAATCCGTCATCCATTCCTTCTGTTTCCAATTTTCATCCCTCTGGATCTATGATCCATTCTGATAATCAAGCTCTGAAAGATGATATTCGCCTTAATAATCAATCGGATCCTAATTCTCAAATAGACATTTCCGCAAATACCTCTACTCAATCAGTTATGCCGAACACCTCTTTTTCTAATCCCAGAGCAGTCAAACGTGATTATGCATCAATGTTCAAATCGTTACCTCGAAATGCTGGCACCTTCAAGCCGATCCAATATGATATTCCTCGTGATGGTAAGAAAAGGCTGATTCCTGAACAAGTTAAGACTACAGGTCTGAATTTTTGGAATGAATACTTAGTGGGTTTCTTTTTGGATGGTACTTCATCTTACAGTTTTATGGTTAACTTCTTGCGCAAATACTGGAAATTACATGGTGAAGTCGATATTAAATTTGATGGGTTCAATTTCTTTTTCAAATTCTCGAATGTATTAAATAGGGAGAAAATCATTCACTCTGACCCCATCTTTATTAAAGGAAGGATGTTTATAATAACCAATTGGGATCCTGCTTTTGGTAGCTCACAATCACTGATAAGAAAAGTTCCAATCTGGATTCATCTTCACAGGATACCTCTCATACTCTGGACATTAATGGGCATCAATTAGCTGGCCTGTCACATAGGACGTCTCATATGTTTTGATGAAAGCACTGAAAAACTGCAATGCTTCAAATACGCCAAAGCTCTAGTTGAGATTAATCCAGACTTTGAACTACCTGACACCATAGTTATTGATGAGTTAGGTTTAAACTGTCCTTCAGTGAAGGTGTCTTACGATTGGAGGCCATCGATATGCACAATATGTAAAGTGTTTGGGCATAACACCTTTGAGTGTGAACATAATGAATGCAATGATAAAGTCGAGGAAGGTTAGAAATTTAATACAAAAGACCACTTACATGAGACTGCTATTTATGCTACAAAGCATAATATGTCCAAGGAAAGTATTGAGAAGAAACGCTCTGAATGGAATGATGTTATCTCGATAAAGAAGAAGGTTTGGGTTAGAAAAGCAACACTTGAACAGGAATCAAATGTGGAAAACTGCAGTGATCCCAAGGTCAATTCAAACAAGGAAGTGCCTAATGTGGAAAATTTGGAAAGAAACATGGATGATGTGATGATTGTGGATATCGTTGGTACAGTGCATATGAACAGTGAAACTGTTGAAGAGGTTAATATTGCACAGGATAATTCTGAGCTATCAGCAAAAAATTCGAATAAAGGCAAACAAATCATTGAAGTTAATGATTCCATAATAGGTGAAATCAACCTGCATAATCCCTTCTCTGCTTTAGATGACATGTCAGCCAATGAAATCCCTCCAGACTCTAACAAAGACGCATCCTTTGAGGGAGCTTCTACGTCAACCTCTCAGCCTTCAACTTCTGATTCTTTTGCTTTCAATGTCCATCCAAATTCTACTTGCAGTATTAAACTTATTTCACCTCACTCCTCACCATATGCCCACCTCTCAATACCTCCACATATCACTCTTCCTCCTCCTCTGAAAACCATCGATAGCAAATCCCCTTCTAAATCAGAAGAGATTGTTTCTCATGGTAGCAAGAAGAAAAGGAGGGGTAGAAAGAAGAAATTTCAAGTCTTTGAGTACACTACTTTTGATGATCTCGATGATGGAATTGATTTTTCAAGCACTGACATTCAACCCTCAGGTAGTAATAAGATACCATCCAAGCACCACACTAGGAAGCATCCTACCCCTCTAACCTCCCCACTTCATGAATAATGATGCATAATATCGCTTTTTGGAATATTCGTGGACTGCATTTGGAAACCAAACAAAGTGACATTAGTGCTTTCATTAGGAATAATGGTGTACATCTTATCTGTCTCTCTGAGACTAAACTGGATGTGAAATCGTCCCAGTCAGTAGCTTCTTTTATTTCATTTGGTTGGATCTATGAGCATAATCTTGACGTTGCCAACTATGGAAGACTTTTAACGATTTGGAATCCTGCAATTTTCATTTAATGAAACTTGCCTCCTCTGATCAATTCCTACACTTCAAATGTATTCACTTTCCATGAAATTCTTGCTTTCATCTTACATCTGTTTATGCACGGAATTGTGTAACTCTTCGTCAAGTTTTTCTTGATAATCTTCCATCCTTGAATTCAAATGAACCTTGGATTGTCGAGGATGAATTCAATTGTATGTACTCATCTTCCCAAAATATCGGTGGCAGTCCTCTTTCTGTCAAGGAAATTGCACCTCTTAATCAAGCTCTTATTAACTCTTGTCTCATTCCCCTTTGCAGCACTGGTTTTGAATTTACTTGGACTAATAAAAGCAAATCATCTCCTCCAACACGCTATAAACTCGACCACAACTTCGCGAACATTCATTTCATTAACATTTGGCAAAATTCCCACTATCAAATTCTTCCACCTTCCTTATCTGATCATTGTCCCCTTCTTCTCCATTGGGGAAGTGTAAATGCTATTAACAAGAGTTTTTCCTCTTTTAATTTTTTTAACTTTTGGACAAAGCATGCAGATTTTACTCAGATTTTATTGCAGGTATGGATGCAACACTCTTTTGGAAACCCATTGCAACGGGTTCTGCATAAGCTCAGATCTTTGAAGATCAATCTTAAAGCCTGGTCTGCTCATACTTTTGGTTCAGGAGCTAAGCAGTCTTCTTCTATCAGACAAGAATTGCACAGAGTTCAAGAAGAAATTAATAAATTTCCTAATAATATCAACCTTCTAAAGTCTGTGCGTGAGCTGCAATGTCATTTGAAGACTGCTCTAAATATGGAAATCCAGGGTTTGAAGCAGAATGCAATGCTTAGAAGGGAATGTGAAGCTGACAGAAATACTCGCTACTTTCACAACTCAATTAGGATAAAGAGATCTAGAGATTCAATCCACTCCGTTAATGACATGAATGGTGTCTCTCAATCGAATGAAGATGCAATTAAAAAAGCTTTTGTGGATTATTTCTTCTCGATCCTTGTTGCGCCATCTACTTCTACTAATATATAACCTCTCTTCAATGTCATAATTCCCTCCCTCACTGATGAGCAATCTCATGCCATGGTCAGATTCATAGAAGGTGATGAAATTAAAGTTGCTGCCTTTAGCTTGGATGCTAATAGCTATGGAGGTCCTGATGGGTTTAACGCCTACTTCATTCAGCATTCTTGGTCTATTATTGGTGACAACTTTATTTCTGCAATTCAATAATTTTTCTTGAATAATGTGTTACCAAAGAGTATTAATGCTACAGCTATTGCCCTCATACCTAAGATTGATAACCCTGGATCGGTCGCTGATTTTCGCCCTATTTCTTGCTGCAATATTCTCTACAAAATAATTTCCAAAATTATGGCTAATAGACTACATGTTGTACTTCCGTCAATTATTTCTCTGAATCAATCGGCATACATTAAGGGTAGATCAATATGTGATAATATTCTGTTAGCTCAGGAGTTGTTATATGGTTATAAAAGGAAAAATATTTCTCCGAGGTGCATGATCAAATTAGATATCAGGAAGGCTTTTGATTCTGTATCATGGCACTCCATTCTTGCAGTCTTAGCACGTATGAACTTTCCTCTGTCGTTCATTGCGTGGATATATACATCCATATCAACTCCCACCTACTCTATCGTTCGTAATGGCGGGCTACATGGTTACTTTGAGGGAACTACAGGTGTGAGACAAGGTGATCTGATATCTGCGTATTTATTCATTATTGTCATGGAGTTACTCAACTCTTTAATTAAGGAGCAGATTTAGAATGGCAATTTGGAGTTACATCCCAAATATATGAATCCCATAATCTCACATTTACTCTTTGCTGATGATTTGATTATCTTTACTAAACCAACCATTAGGAATATTCAACGCATTTTTTATATTCTTGCTCGCTTCCATAGCATCACTGGTCTTAAGATCAACTTTAAAAAATCTCATATCTTGATTGCTGGTGTGTCTACTGAAATGAAAGTTGAAATAATCAATTTTTCTGGTCTTGCTGAATTGCCATCAAATTCTTTCTATCTCGGTATGCCTCTAATTTGCTCGAGATTGACCTAGGAACATTGTATGCATTTGTATGAAAAAATCATTAATAAATTTCTGTAGTGGCCTTCTTGTAAACTTTCTCAAGCTGGTAGGCTTACAATTGTTCAATCCATAGCCAATGCAATGACCACATATTGGTCTAGACATTATATGTTGCCTACAAAGCTCAATGATATGATCACCTCTGCTCTAAACAAGTTTTTGTGGCACGGAGACCCATTTTCGAAAAAGCTTATTCCTTTTGCATTTCATAAATTATACGATGACAAGAAAATGGGAGGTCTTGGCATAACAAATATATATGTGGAATAAAGCTGCTATCTCTATCTACTATGAGAAACTGTTTTCTACTGAGAAGAGTTTATGGGCACCATGGATTCATAGTAATCTGATTGGTAGTAAGAATTTTTGGACCATGTCAATCCCTCAAAGTTGTAGCTGGAGTTGGAGGAACATTCTAAAGCATCGAGACACCTTTAAGAAATACATTCAGTGTAATTGGAGAACTACCTCTAACCTTTCTTTCTGGCACAGCCCTTGGGCTAAAGCAGGTTTAATTCTATGTGAAGTTGTCGAGTATAATGTCATGATGAATTCAGGTATCCCTCAATCTGCGCTTGTTGATGACTATATTCATGATGATGTCCTTGTACTTCCATATACTAGCTCATCCCTTCTCAGAGAGTTTTGGCGTGAAATCACTGACTGTTTCAGTTTCTCTGGAGACAAGGGACTATAATTGATGGGTAAAGATCACTCGATCAAATTTGTGTATAACCTCCTGATTTCTCCTAGGCAAACCTTCCCTTAGCACTCAAGAATATGGAATTGTGGCGCTCTGCCAAGGAAAATCTCCTACTCTGGAAGATCATGGCTAATGCAATCAATACTAAAAGTAAACTTTTTTCTTATGGTGTTATTTCAGACAATGTTTGTGTTTTGTGCAACTTGCATGCTGAAACAAATGTTCATCTATTTTTTGAGTACACTTTTGTGAACAACATTTGGTCCAGGTTGCTCGCCACTGGAGGTTTTCATAGGCCTTCCTTAATTAGCCAAACTGAATGGTATAATATATTTAAAGCCACAAGATGGAAAAATACAAAGACATGCGTTCTACTTAAGCTTCTAAAGAGGTTTATCTATGAGATTTGGCTTGAAAAAAATAATCGGATCTTTGGTATTGAGAGAAGGAGCACTGATCAGTTATATATGATGATAATGCGCAAGATGACAAGATTAGCTCAGCTTACTTCCACTACTTGATTCTTATCAACACTGCTTTTGCTATACATTTATTTTTGCGTCCATGTAATCTTTTTGAATGAGTTGTCAATTTTACTTGTACAGTGCTATTAGATACTTTGTATTCACGTTGTTAATAATATAATCTTATTTTTGCCTTTCAGAAAAAAACAATAACGCTTCATGGACATTGATGCATTCCCTTTGTGAGTGACATTAATGGACGTGGGGCGTTACACATGAAAGGGCCCAGAGAGATGCATTCTTCAACCCAATTCAGATGATAGCCGGAATTGTGGCTCCTGTGTGGACCACAGCGCTTGGGTGAGGTGTTTGTGAGCCAACGGGGACGTTGGGCTCTGTAGGAGAGGAAAATGTAACACCCCTAAGTCCTACATCGTAAAAGCCTGTGTGAAGTGGGTACTTATATAGTAAATCCCATCTCTTACTAACGCCGAGGCCTAGTGATGGAAAACCCTACACTTGAGAGGTGGTAAAGTAGGGACAATATCGGTGTTAGTAAGGAGGTTGGCTCAGCCTATGTGGCAACGCCATGTGTTGGCGGATCTCGAAACTTAGCTGAGACCTTTTGAGGAACAAAACCCCATACCTATACGGTGGCTAAGTTGGGGACAATATCTTACGTGAACGGAGGTGCGGGCTGTTACAGATCTGACCAGAAGAGGAGTACGACGAACCAGATAGTACTCGATCCCTGTAGTAGTCACGAGATGCCTTCATGAACCGACCCGATTCCAGGTTGATGAAGGAGCTCACGAACCGACCCGAAGGGTCACCAGCGATCCGGACTGAACGACCTTGGGAGTACAATCCAAAGTGAAGAAAAGTGGGAAAGCCGAACCGATCCGGAGGAGAAGACCAAAGCCCGAGATGCAAAGGTAGACCAAATAGGAAGCTTGTACTCAGGATCCAGATGGGTATCAACGAGTTGACTTCAAGAGTTGGGCTTTGTTGCAGGACGTGTGCTAAGGGGTTGTCGATGTCTATAATTTTGGATCACTATGTGTAGGGGGTATATGAACGGATTCAAGACCACAGTGGTCTAGGTACGACTAATGGGCTATAGACCAATGAAGTGGGGTCATTTGTAAAGATTTAGTCATGACTCCGTAGGGTAAGCTTGGTGGTAGCAGTAGTCGTACAAGTCGAACTCCGTCACTACTTCGATGGGTCTAGTGGTTGAGAGTGGTGGACATCGTATGCTTTACGCACTGAGTGAGAGACGTGAGTATTGTTGCCATGCTTGATTTCTTTTCCATTACTATGACATGCACACCCCCACCCTCGTATTCTTTAAACCATATGTTAGTGGCACCTTAGAGTATTGTACATTTTGTAGTGCTAACTCTTTGGTTGCAGGTCCAGGTTCAAGTACGGTTTAGTATACCTGTTATTGTTCTGTTTTGCTGCTTATCGCTCATACCAGACTTTTGTCTGACCCAGAGTTTTATGTCCCTTCTTATTACTATGGGTGCTCTCACGAGCAGACTAGAGATAGGTTAGCTGGTGAAGCACGAGTAGCTGTACCAGAGATGAGCAGGAGGCTTCCACATATGATATATTTAGATATTCTCCCTATGTCGCTGTAGGGTCACTACTTTGGGCATTAGTAGTGTACCTTTTTCCTTTGCTTTGCTTTAGAGATAGTTTGAAAAGTTGAAATAATGGTGATGTGGAACATAAGCTGTATTTGGATTTCCGCTGCTATGATGTGTAGTTCTAGTTTTCAGCTTATGCACTGTCTCGCTTGTATTATGTTAAGTATGTTATTATTATATTTTATCCCATGCGCTGTGAGACATTCTACAGGTTCTTGATTAGTTTATTCTCTTCTTTCATTTCTTCTGACGACCGTTCCATGCTGGTCGGGCATGTGTACAGCGTACTTTCGGAAGAAATGTCGGCTGGTGCGGGGTGGGCCATCACACTTGGTATTAGAACTCTAAGTTGCGTAGTTAACCTAGGAAAGTTATCAGGGAGAGATAGTATACGTATATGAGAGCGCGTATTTGTGATTATTTTGGCTTTAAAATCTATATATATACTATTAGTATAGCTAAGGATGAAGTCTCACTGCACTAACACCACAAAGAGGATAGTTAATCGTTTCTATTTACAGATTAAACGATGAGCCGATACGCAAGGGGTGCCGGTAGAGGAGCCAATAATGGGAATGCTACTGATATGAGGATGATGTTTACTAACCTCGTGAGGGAGATGCTTAGATTTGTTCAGAGGGAAGCTCCTAATGCTGTTAATGGTGGTGATCCTGCGGTGTAGGTGCCTAGGGCCGATTTCGCCAAGCTGAACAAGGATTATATGCTGGGAAGCCGTTCCACGGAACGGATTCGGCATCATGGCACTCCATTCTCGCAGTCTTACAACGTATGAACTTTCCTCTGCCATTCATTGCGTGGATATATACATGCATATCAACTCCCACCTACTCTATCGTTCGTAATGGCGGGCTACATGGTTACTTTGAGGGAACTACAGGTGTGAGACAAGGTGATCTGATATCTGCGTATTTATTCATTATTGTCATGGAGTTACTCAACTCTTTAATTAAGGAGCAGATTCAGAATGGCAATTTGTAGTTACATCCCAAATATAAGAATCCCATAATCTCACATTTACTCTTTGCTGATGATTTGATTATCTTTACTAAACCAACCATTAGGAATATTCAACGCATTTTTTATATTCTTGCTCGCTTCCATAGCATCACTAGTCTTAAGATCAACTTTAAAAAATCTCATATCTTGATTGCTGGTGTGTCTACTGAAATGAAAGTTGAGATAATCATTTTTTCTGGTCTTGCTGAATTGCCATCAAATTCTTTCTATCTCGGTATGCCTCTAATTTGCTCGAGATTGACCAAGGAACATTGTATGCATTTGTATGAAAAAATCATTAATAAATTGTTGCAGTGGCCTTCTTGTAAACTTTCTCAAGCTGGTAGGCTAACAATTGTTCAATCCATAGCCAATGCAATGACCACATATTGGTCTAGACATTATATGTTGCCTACAAAGCTCAATGATATGATCACCTCTGCTCTAAACAAGTTTTTGTGGCACGGAGACCCATTTTCGAAAAAGCTTATTCCTTTTGCATTTCATAAATTATACGATGACAAGAAAATGGGAGGTCTTGACATAACAAATATATATGTGGAATAAAGCTGCTATCTCTATCTATTATGAGAAACTGTTTTCTACTGAGAAGAGTTTATGGGCACTATGGATTCATAGTAATCTGATTGGTAGTAAGAATTTTTGGACCATATCAATCCCTCAAAGTTGTAGCTGGAGTTGGAGGAACATTCTAAAGCATCGAGACACCTTTAAGAAATACATTCAGTGTAATTGGAGAACTACCTCTAACCTTTCTTTTTGGCACAGCCCTTGGGCTAAACCAGGTTTAATTCTATGTGAAGTTGTCGAGTATAATGTCATGATGAATTCAGGTATCCCTCAATCTGTGCTTGTTGACGACTATATTCATGATGATGTCCTTGTACTTCCATATACTAACTCATCCCTTCTCAGAGAGTTTTGGTGTGAAATCACTGACTGTTTCAGTTTCTCTGGAGACAAGGGACTACAATGGATGGGTAAAGATCACTCGATCAAAGCTGTGTATAACCTCCTGATTTCTCCTAGGCAAACCTTCCCTTAGCACTCAAGAATATGGAATTGTGGCACTCTGCCAAGGAAAATCTCCTACTCTGGAAGATCATGGCTAATGCAATCAATACTAAAAGTAAACTTTTTTCTTATGGTTTTATTTCAGACGATGTTTGTGTTTTGTGCAACTTGCATGCTGAAACAAATGTTCATCTATTTTTTGAGTGCACTTTTGTGAACAACATTTGGTCCAGGTTGCTCGCCACTGGAGGTTTTCATAGGCCTTCCTTAATTAGCCAAACTGAATGGTATAATATATTTAAAGCCACAAGATGGAAAAATACAAAGACATGCGTTCTACTTAAGCTTCTAAAGAGGTTTATCTATGAGATTTGGCTTGAAAAAAATAATCGGATCTTTGGTATTGAGAGAAGGAGCACTGATCAGTTATATATGATGATAATGCGCAAGACGACAAGATTAGCTCAGCTTACTTCCACTACTTGATTCTTATCAGCACTGCTTTTGCTATACATTTATTTTTGCATCCGTGTAATCTTTTTGAATGAGTTGTCAGTTTTGCTTGTACAGTGCTATTAGATACTTTGTATTCACGTTGTTAATAATATAATCTTCTTTTTGCCTTTCAAAAAAAAAATAATAACGCTTCATGGACATTGATGCATTCCCTTTGTGAGTGACATTAATGGATGTGGGGCGTTACACATGAAAGGGCTCAGAGAGATGCATTCTTCAACCCAATTCAAATGATAGCCGGAATTGTGGCTCCTGTGTGGACCACAGCGCCTGGGTGAGGTGTTTGTGAGCCAACGGGGACGTTGGGCTCTGTAGGAGAGGAAAATGTAACACCCCTAAGTCCTACATCGTAAAAGCCTATGTGAAGTGGGTACTTATATAGTAAATCCCATCTCTTACTAACGCCGAGGCCTAGTGATGGAAAACCCTACACTTGAGAGGTGGCAAAGTAGGGACAATATCGGTGTTAGTAAGGAGGTTGGCTCAGCCTGTGTGGCTACGCCATGTGTTGGCGGATCTCGAAACTTAGCTGAGACCTTTTGAGGAACAAAACCCCATACCTATACGGTGGCTAAGTTGGGGATAATATCTTACGTGAACGGAGGTGAGGGCTGTTACAGATCTGACCAGAAGAGGAGTACGATGAACCAGATAGTACTCGATCCCTATAGTAGCCACGAGATTCCTTCACGAACCGAACCGATTCCAGGTTGATGAAGGAGCTCACGAACCGACCCGAAGGGTCACTAGCGATCCGGACTGAATGACCTTGGGAGTACAATCCGAAGTGAAGAAAAAGGGAAAGCCGAAACGATCCGGAGGAGAAGACCAAAGCCTGAGATGTAAAGGTAGACCAAATAGGAAGCTTGTACTCAAGATCCAGATGGGTATCAACGAGTCGACTTCATGAGTTGGGATTTGCTGCGGGACGTGTGCTAAGGGGTTGTCGATGTCTATAATTTTGGATCACTATGTGTAGGGGGTATATGAATGGATTCAAGACCACAGTGGTCTAGGTGCGACTAATGGGCTATAGACCAATGAAGTGGGGTCATTTGTAAAGATTTAGTCATGACTCCGTAGGGTAAGCTTGGTGGTAGCTGTAGTCGTACAAGTCGAACTCCGTCACTACTTCGATGGGTCTAGTGGTTGAGAGTGGTGGACATCGTATGCTTTACGCACTGAGTGAGAGACGTGAGTATTGTTGCCATGCTTGATTTGTTTTCCATCACTATGACATGCACACCCCCACCCTTGTATTCTTTACACCATATGTTAGTGGCACCTTAGAGTATTGTACATTTTGTAGTGCTAACTCTTTGGTTGCAGGTCTAGGTTCAGGTACGGTTTAGTATACCTGTTATTGTTCCGTTTTGCTTCTTATCACTCATACCAAACTTTTGTCTGACCCAGAGTTTTATGTCCCTTCTTATTACTATAGGTTCTCTCATGAGCAGACTAGAGATAGGTTAGCTGGTGAAGCACGAGTAGTTGTACCAGAGACGAGCAGGAGGCTTCCACATATGATATATATAGATATTCTCCCTATGTCGCTGTAGGGTCACTACTTTGGGCATTAGTAGTGTACCTTTTTCCTTTGCTTTGCTTTAGAGACAGTTTGAAAAGTTGAAATAATGGTGATGTGGAACATAAGCTGTATTTGGATTTCCGCTGCTATGATGTGTAGTTCTAGTTTTCAGCTTATGCACTGTCTCGCTTGTATTATGTTAAGTATGTTGTTATTATATTTTATCCCATGCGCTGTGAGACATTCTACAGGTTCTTGATTAGTTTATTCTCTTCTTTCATTTCTTCTGACGACCGTTCCATGCTGGTCGGGCATGTGTACAGCGTACTTTCGGAAGAAATGTCGGATGGTGCGGGGTGGGCCGTCACACTTGGTATCAGAGCTCTAGGTTGTGTAGTTAACCTATGAAAGTTATCAGGGAGAGATAGTATACGTATATGAGAGCGCGTATTTGTGATTATTTTGGTTTTTAAAATATATATATACTATTAGTATAGCTAAGGATGAAGTCTCACTGCACTAACACCGCAAAGAGGATAGTTAATCGTTTCTCTTTACAGATTAAACGATGAGCCGATACGCAAGGGGTGCCGGTAGAGGAGCCAATAATGGGAATGCTACTGATATGAGGATGATGTTTACTAACCTCGTGAGGGAGATGCTTAGATTTGTTCAGAGGGAAGATCCTAATGCTGTTAATGGTGGTGATCCAGCGGTGCAGGTGCCTAGGGCCGATTTCGCCAAGCTGAACAAGGATTATACTAGTCTTGGTGGGAAGCCGTTCCACGGAACGGATTCGGCTACGGATGTTCAGGATTGGTTGGATAGCTGTGAACGTATCTTCGAAGACTTGGGTATCGAGGATGCGTTGAAGAGAAGGCTAGCATCCCGTCAGCTGCAAGGACGGGCAATGAATTGGTGGAATGCTATAAAGGTAGCTACTTTCGAGGATCAGATTACTTGGGATCAATTTAAGGCTCGCTTTAGCTATAAGTTCATTCCAGCTGCTCGGAAGTCAGTGTTGTTTAAGCAATTCTTGGAACTCAACCAGAATGGCAGAGCTGTCTCGTAGTATATTGCTGAATTCGACACTTTGTCGAAATATGGTTTATCCCTAATAGATACTGCCGAGAAGAAGAATGAGAAGTTCATAACTGGCTTGGATGGATACTTGGGGGAAAGGCTTATTAACCACATCGATGAGACGTTTGAATCGATTATGGGGAAAGCTTTAAAATCGGAAAGTCTTTACCCTAAGTCGAAGACTGAGGTCGCATCTGCAGAGGAGCCAAAACCGCAAGCAAGCGATGGAGGCAAGAGTGGTTATCAGAATAATAGGAAACAAAACCAAAATAAGGATGGCCAGAAGAAGAAGAAGAAAGGTGTTGAGTGCTTTAGTTGTGGCAAGAAGGGCCACTATGCTAGTAATTGTCGAGCAAAGCCAGCAGACAGGAAGTGCTTCAACTGTGGCCAAGTGGGACATCACAAGGACAAGTGTCCGCAACCACCTAAAGAAAAGTAGATGGTGGAAGCATATGCCCTTAATGTTATTCCTTCTTCGTCGAATACCCCAACTGCGGCGGAGAAGGGAAAGAATGTCGTTATTCAAGGTATGCTTTCTATTTATGATGTTCCTGTTAGAGTTTTGTTTGATACCGGAGCTTCCAGTTCTTTCATATCTAGTGACCTGGTAGATAGGTTGGGATTGGAGCCCGAGATTGTCGATAGACCTTTAGTAGTGACGAACCCGATTGGTGGTTCGACTAGCCTTAGCATGATTTGTCGTAATGTGGTCTTATCGAGTCATGGATGCATGTTTGTTTGTAATTGTTTTTTTTTTGGACTTTATTGGGTTTGGCATTATTTTGGGAGTCGATTGGCTCCAAAGATACGGGGTGGTGGTAGACTGTGAGGGCTTTTTGGTGACAGCTAGAGCGAATGATGGGCAGAGGGTGGTGTTTGGTGGTCTACCTAGTGATGGTGTAATGGCTAGTTTTCTAAATTCCCTCGACATCCCGCATGATGAGTTGTCAGGTTTGCACGTGGTTAGCCAGTATCCGGACGTCTTCGAGGAAGTGACCGGGCTTCCACCACATCGAGAGATTGAGTTCCGTATTGATTTAGTGAAAGATGCCAGACCTATAGTGATGCCACTTCGTCGTACGGCACCAAGGGAGCAGCGAGAGCTCGGGGTGCAAGTAAGCGATCTTTTGAAGAAGGGATTTATCCGAAGAAGTGTTTCTTAGTGGGGAGTACCAGTTGTGTTTTCTACCAAGGCTGATGGTTCCCTTCGATTATGTGTAGACTACCGCGAGTTGAATAAGGTAACGAGGAAGAATAAGTATCCTCTACCGCGGATAGATGATTTGTTTGATCATTTGAGTGGTGCGAGAGTGTTCTCCCAGTTGGATCTTGCGACAGGTTTTCATCAGTTAGAGTGGAAGCTGAGAGTATAGCTAAAACGACATTTCGGACGCCGTCTGGATTTTATGAGTAGTTAGTTATGCCATTCGGGCCGACCAGTGCACCAGCATATTTTGTGGATCTTATGAATAGGGTATTCAGAGATCAGTTGAATAAATTTTGTAACAACCCACCTCCTCCAATGCCACTGTTGCAAGGACATTAGCTTCGAAGGGGCGTTTAAACAAGGTAAACATGCATGCAGATATCTCAAGACAGAATATACAAGTAAAACAGAGTAGTAAAGCAGCGGATAAAACTAGCATTTCAAAACCATAGTTAAGCTACAACAAAGTACTTGATCATTATTTTCCAACAAACAAAGTCTAGCATAAACTTAAAAACTGAAATACATAAAGTACTATCCCCAAAATGAAGTGATAAACCATAGCTAGCTCAATGTCCAAAACCGTACATGAGCAAATCCAGTAAGCAAGCTGTAAAGATCCAAGCTAAGCTCCAATGTTCCCACCCTGAGGACCTGAGGAGGGGGAAACGGAAGAAAAGAGGCGAAAGAAAACGAGTCAGTCAAAAAGACTGGTAAGCCCTACTACTATCTGTCTATGAACTAGTAAAGTTAACTGGCACGAGAAACTGAGATGAACATAAGGATAACAACATACTGGCATGATGATTAACTAACAAGATAGATAAAGGTGTCATCACATAATTAAGGTTAAGTTTTGCACCACGGGTGTACTAGCATTCTAACATTTCAAGTAAAAACAAGAATTGATCCCTTGGCCCAAGCTTGGCCCAATATAATGAGGTGACCTAAATCAAGGTCCAACTACACAGTCTAGTCGATCGGCTCCCTATAAGCCTAACTCGTCAAGTGTCGGTGTCATACGGCCTAATCATGTAATGTAGTTGACTGTGCAGGGTCCACCCTAGGGTGTATCAGGCCCTATGGTGTAACCCTCTGACACCATTATAGGATGCACAGTCCAAACCTACCGGTGCCCGTGTTCAACTCCGGACTTGGTGTGCACGACCATGGTCCGCCTGAAAAACCGGGGCATCATTCAGCCGTCTCTTTTGGTCTCTTACAATCAGTCCAGTAATCGTGTCCTACCCTAGCCTAGTCCTAGGGTCTTATGATACTACCTAGAAGGTTACTGCTGAGAAGGACCACGCAACTAGGGTTTCTTAACGGGTTAAATGTGGTTAACCCGATCCACACGTGGATTAAATTGGTTAAGAGTACCCAAGGCTCCTGACTTAACCTCGATTAATCCATCAAGCCCAAATTGGTTAAGTATTAAGTGGACCATGACTTAACCCTAATCATGAGGCATTAATTAACTTAATGCGCTTTAATCTCTCACATTAGACTTTGTTGTGGTTACTAGTTAAGCCGGACGGGTCCGGGTAGCTTTACACCACAACTAGGTCTAACCTCGGGTTTGAGCACAACATGACCAACTTCTCACATTGGGTCCTATTGTTTGTAGCCACTAGTTAAGCCGGGCGGGTCCGGGTAGATTTATGCTACAAACTCAACACAACCTCGAGTTGGCCACACTCATATTTGCTAAGTGTCATGTCCATTATGTTTCCAAAACATAATTACAAGTTAACATATCACGTTATGTTATAAAAACCATGTTTATGTCATAATGTTACCCAACCCCAACGTAATCCCATCGTTTACATAATCGCAACAACGCATAAAGGATAAGATGGGGAACTTAGCATAATCATGACATAAAGGTATTGAAGCCACAAGTTTATCATGGTGGCATATGAAATGTACATATGTTCATATACTTGCATATTGCATTATTAGGCTTCAAAAGCATGCATAAAACCAAACTTAGCATATGAGTGATACATGGTGATAAATAACATGTAGAAGTTGCTAGAAGTTCGCATTTAGGCTCACATGCAAGTTATCATAAGGGATATGATAACTTTCATGTTGCCAAAATGCAACCTTTAACATAAAGCTTGAAGCTTTAAGGCCATAAACTCAAGTTTAAATTGCATAACATGATAACATGTGTATAATGATCAACCCAAACTTGCATAACATGATAACATGTGTCATACATAACTTGCATAATGATCAACCAAACTTGCATATAATGATCAACCAAACTTGCAAATAATGATCCACCAAACTTGCATATAATGATCAACCAAACTTGCATATAATGATCAACCAAACTTGCATATAATGATCAACCAAACTTGCATCGTTCATTTAACTTTAGAGTTCAATAAAAAGAAAGTAGAAAAGGGTTTACTATGCTATGAAGACACAAATTAATATTTATTATAAAGATTGAGACGAAGCCCTTATGCAAGCACCAAAAACCCAAATATGCAAGCGCCAAAAACCCAAATATGCAAGCTCCAAATGAAAAACCCTTGCTTTGAAATAGAAATGTTGCAACTTTACTTGAATGCAAACTAAGAACACTCATACAAGCTTGAAAACACTTGTATGAACTCACAATCTCTCATAGAAATAGACTTAGGAATTTTTTAGCATGAGAGTGGAGGCCTTGAGAGGAACAAATTTGGCATAGTTTAGTTGTAGGAATGAATAATGATGATTTAGGCTAGGTTTAGGGTCCTTTTTATAGAAGATTAGGATAGTATTAGCCATAGGATTAACCCTAGATTCAATCCAAGCAATCAAAGCATGTCTTGGGGAAGAAGTTAAGTGTAGGAACCATCTAGGGCCTTTAGATTAAAGCTGAACCATGAGAACCATTCAAATGCAAAATCTGCATTTGAGCGAATCGTCCCACGGGTTGACAGCTAAACACCCTGGATTAACCCCTAGTCGACCCAGCGGGCTCGGGTCGACCTCAAAAATCGGCCGGTTCGGTTATTCCCCTCTCCCAATTCGCTGTTTTGAACATTTTTGCATATTTATTTATTTAATTTTCAATTATATATATATATATATCAATATATATATATTTCTCTGCGCAACCCATTTCACTTAATTAAGTATACTTTAATTTGTGAATTTTTCGTGAAACTTCGCGAGGCCATATCTTGGTCATACGGACTCCAATTTTCGAAAACTCGGACTCTATTTCGCGTATTTTTCCGAGACGAACGCAATGGCACAGCCAGTTTCCCTTGATTCAGATTTTACAGTTTAATTCTACCTCCATTTATGTTATAACATGTTATTCAAAAATACGGGTTGTTACATTCTCCCCTCCTTAAAGGATTTCGTCCCCGAAATCTCCAAGTTAGGAAGAACGTATCCTACCATCCATCATCCATCTACTCAAAACATCATCCACGAGCAATCATTGTCCTTAAAAGGTTCTAAATGCTGTATGATCATATGCAAAGGTGTGTGTATATGTACTTATCTAATGCGAAAATCAGGAGGTTACTGATTCAGTAAACCCCCTTAATGCGAAATATGTTAGTGAAATGAGTCCATATGTATGCAAATTCCTAACATAATTTATAATCTCTACATGAGTGCACATAACATTCATCCATATGCAACATCCACGTGATAGCACAACAAGTTTTCATCCATGAATAAGCATAAACACTCATGCATATGCGGTATGAAAGTGTGTGAGCCGATCTTAGTGCCTGACGTGTATTATGCATCCACGAGTATCCACTTGCAAACACTTGCAACCACTTGCAAACATCAAACATAACATGTTTCAAATACATGTTTCAACCAAGGGTTTCTACCTAAGGTTCTCATGACAAGATTTACGAAACAAGATAAACTAGATAAGCATGGATAGCAAAGGGAAGATAGACCAATCTAGGAAAAGAGATTGAAAATGTATCCTCCAAGAGAAATGGATAAAGCACGCGCCTCTTCTCCTTGGTTTCCCAAGTTGCGTCTCCCTCTGTTTCACTCCATTGCGCCTTAACAAACTTAACTTCTTTGCTTCTTAGCTTTTTTGTCTTCATTTCCATGATACGAATCGGAGCTCGTCTCAGGGTTGCTTCATCCTCTACCTCCATGTCTTCAAGAATACTTGGTTCAACCACTTTGGCGGGTCTGTGCAAACACTTCCGGAGATGCGAGACATGAAAGACATTATCCACTCCGGCCAGCTTCTCGGCAATTCCACCTTATAAGTCGTCTTCCCGACTCTTTCTATAGTAGGGAAGGGTCCTACGATCCTTGGTGTCAGCGAACCATATTTCGCAAAGGAGAAATCTTCACAAAGACCATATCTCCAAATTTTAAATTCCAAGTCTGTCCTTCGCTTGTCTGCATAGGATTTCTGTCTGTCTTGGGCCGTTCTTATCCGTCTTCGAATCAATTCAACCCTCTCGGTTGTGTCCCTTATCATGTCGGGCTCAATTATAAGCTTATCCGTCGTCTTCCCACCAACATGTTGGTGGCTTGCACGGCCTCCCATACGAAGCTTCAAATGGTGCCATCCCTATGCTGGCTTGATAGTTATTATTATAAGCAAACTGTACAAGAGGAAGGTGGTCTTCCCAAGTACCACCGAAGTCGAGAACACAAAACCTCAAAAGATCTTCTAGCACTCTATTCACCCTTTCGGTTTAGCCATCCGTCCGGGGGTGATAGGCTGTACTCAGATTCAATCGCGTACCCATTGCTTCTTGCAAACTGTTCCAGAACTGGCTAGTGAAAATTGGGTCACGATCGCTAACTATGCTAGAAGGAACTCCATGCAGCCGCACTATCTTTTGAAGATAAACAGATGCTAGCCACGATACGGTCCTCTTGCTTTTCACCGGAATAAAATGGGCTCTCTTTGTAAATCTATCAATTATTACCCATATCCCATAAAGCCCAAATAGTTTGGTGGCGAACTTCTTCACCCCAACCATATATCACAAATAGGCTAGCCATACTCCTTAGGGGGTTTGTAACAGAACTAAGATTGAGGATAGGACTGAGAGGATATACTTGAAAGGTAGCATGCGCGTAAGCTCTACGGAACAATAGGGATCAAGGATATACTCTTAGAAAGAGATTAAATGCGCGTATCTAGACTTCAATCTTCTAAGCCGCATTTTTCTTGTGCTTATTCCCATCGTGCCTTGACCGTCTTTTAACTTCACAATTCCGTAGTTCTTAATTCTTATTTCCAAAATATGAGTTAGAACTCATTTCATCGTTGCCTCTCGTTCCACTTCCACTTATTCTTTGCCTAAAATACTTGGCTTAAACATAACTGCGTGCTCATGGTTTCGTGCAAGCTTTCCAAGATTCGTTAGTGAATCTAGGATCTCGTTTACATATTATACGGTATCCCACGCAGAAAACTATCTCTTGAAAACAAGTGCCAATCCATGTTGCCAAAACTGGAGCTGAGGTAAGGGCTCTCTTGAGCCTTTGAAAAGCAAGCTCACACTCCAAGTCCCATGCAAAGACTAAGTCCTTCTTTGTTAACTTAGTAAGAGGGGACGAAATCTTAGCTAAGTCCCTGATGAACTTCCTATAGTAGCCTGCCAGACCGAGAAAGCTTCTTACTTCGGTTGCATTCCTTGGAGTCTTCCAGTCTTGAACCACAACCACTTTCGTGGGATCCACCGCTATGCCTTGCTTAGAAACTATATGTCCAAGAAACCGAACTTCCCTTCTCCAGAAATGACATTTGGCGAACTTGGCTTTCAACTGATGCGCTCTAAGCGTATCCATCACTTCCTTGAGATGTCTGGCATGTTCTTCCTCATCCTTTGAGAAGATCGGAATATCATCCACGAAGACAACAACAAACTTGTTGAGGAACTCCCTGAACACCCTACTCATCAAGTCTACGAAGTATGCGGGTGCATTAGTCAAACCGAATGGCATGACAAGCCATTCAAAGAATCCATCTGGAGTCCTAAACGCAGTTTTATCAATACTATCCTCAGCTACTCTAAGCTGATGGAATCCGGTAGCTAGATCTAGCTGAGAGAAAACAGAAGCACCAACAAACTGGTCAAAGAGATCATCAATCCTCGGTAACTGGTGCCTATTCTTCTTTGTCAGCTTGTTCAATTCTCGATAATCAACACATAGACGAAGCGAACCATCCGCCTTAGTAGCGAATACCACCGGAGCACCCCATTCAGAAATGCTTCGTCTAATAAAATTCTTCTCAAGCAACTCCTTGATTTGCTTACTGAGCTCCCTTCTTTCACGAGGGGCCATGTGCCTAACAGGCAATGATACTGGCTTGGCATTATCGACTAGATAAAAGCGGAAATCTATCTCTCGTTTAGGGGGTAACCCCTTAACTTCTTCAAAGACATCGGGATAGTCTCGGACCACCCTTACAGATTGCAGATCATCGATGGACGAGTCGAGAGATTCAAGATAACATAACATGACGGGACCTCTAGGGTTACAAGAAATTTCTAGGGTATTACCGAGGCGAGTCATGAGCCTCTCCACCCTATGCTCACAATCGAGGATGGCTCCATAACTGGACAACCAATCCATGCCCAAGACCAACCCATATCCCATGACCCCGAGAACATAAGCACTACACGTGAATTCTAGGCCAAAATAGAAATTTTCAAATCCACCCAAATCATAGACAGATGGGCGGAACCCCCCAATTGGATTTGAAACACAAACGGGATCCTCAACTAGGCTAGTACTTAGGTGCAAACCTTCAACAAAATCAGAAATAAAACTATGCGATGCGCCAGAATCAAACAAGGTATGAACAGGGAAATCAGAAATGTAAACAAGGTTTTTTACAGAAATACTACCTCGATCAAGAACTGGAGCGATGTTGAGAGTATGCACTAGCCCTCCAGAAGGTCCTGCACGCTGATTCTGCCCTTGCACTTGTCCTTGCTTCTTGGGGCAATCCTTGCTAAGATGTCCAGGCTCTCCACAGTGAAAGCATTCGCCCAACTTCCTCTTCTTCTTCCTACAGTCTTTGGCTATGTGCCCAGTAATCCCACAGAAGTTGCACTTCCTCCTTTCTCTTGACTTGTTGTTCTTGTTATGGTTGTTCTTATCTCTTTCCTCGGTATCTTCCTTCTTGCCTTGGGACTCATTTTCCTTGACCTCCTTCTTGCCACTCTTATCTTCCTCTTGAAGTAAGGCCATATTCACCAAATTTTCGAAGGTCGCCCCCAGGGGTATATGAGATATGGCGAAACCACGCAATGGCTCATTCAATCCTAGAGCAAAGCATAGGGCCTTCTTCCGAGCGGTGTTAACCCATTCTAGACCGAACTGAGCAAGTTGATTAAACTTATCCACGTATTCTCTAATGGTCATGTCCCCTTGCTTTAGTGATAGGAACCTCTCTAGCTGAAGGTTCTCTTCTGTTGATGATAGAAACTTTAGTCCAAACCTTCTCCTAACGTCATCCCAAGTCTCAATGGGTCTAGTAGGGGTGGTGACTACCCACCAATAAGCAGCTTCCCCTTTCAATAGCCATACCGCCAACAGAACTTTCCTACGATCTTCCACATCAAAGATAGCAAAGAGGTCTTCAGTTTCCTTTAACCAGTTTCTTGCCTCCACAGGAGTCTCCGTTCCGTCAAAATTCTTGCAACCCATCGCTTTAAAATCTTTGCAAAGCTTTGCGAAATCCTCTTGCGGATGCTGAGGGGGAGAAGGAAACTCAGCTACGGGAGGAGGAGAGATGTTAGCGACGGGGGAAGGAGGAGGAATGTTCGCGGGGCCGGCTTCATTCGCCCTTGCCTCCATAAATCTCCAGAACCAGACGGGTACTTGTACGCCTTCCGGGATGTTAAAGCGATCGGCCATACTAAAACGAAGAAAAAGATAGATTCAGAATGAAGAAACGAAGGATAGTGCTATGGATTTTGGGGAATAGCCTTTTTAAAATAACTAGACTTTTCTTGGAAAATACTTAATTGGTTTTGAAAATAGTTTTTCAAAAGGTAAGTTTCAAAAACACTTTTGCTCAAATCATGTAAACCTTATGCTCCGATACCAAATGTAACACCCCACCTCCGCCAATGCCACTCTTGCAAGGACATTAGCTTCGGAGGGGCATTTAAACAAGGTAAACATGCATGCAGATATCACAAGACAGAATATATAAGTAAAACAGAGTAGTAAAGCAGCGGATAAAACTAGCATTTCAAAACCATAGTTAAGCTACAACAAAGTACTTGATCATTATTTTCCAACAAACAAAGTCTAGCATAAACTTAAAAACTGAAATACATAAAGTACTATCCCCAAAATGAAGTGATAAACCATAGCTAGCTCAATGTCCAAAACCGTACATGAGCAAATCCAGTAAGCAAGCTGTAAAGATCCAAGCTAAGCTCCAATGTTCCCACCCTGAGGACCTGAGGGGGGAAAACGGAAGAAAAGAGGCAAAAGAAAACGGGTCAGTCAAAAAGACTGGTAAGCCCTACTACTATCTGTCTATGAACTAGTAAAGTTAACTGGCATGAGAAGCTGAGATGAACATAAGGATAACAACATACTGGCATGATGATAAACTAACAAGATAGATAAAGGTGTCATCGCATAATTAAGGTTAAGTTTTGCACCACGGGTGTACTAGCATTCTAACATGTCAAGTAAAAACAAGAATTGATCCCTTGGCCCAAGCTTAGCCCAATATAATGAGGTGACCTAAATCAAGGTCCAACTACACAGTCTAGTCGATCGGCTCCCTATAAGCCTAACTCGTCAAGTGTCGGTGTCATACGGCCTAATCATGTAATGTAGTTGACTGTGCAGGGTCCACCCTAGGGTGTATCAAGCCCTATGGTGTAACCCTCTGACACCATTACAGGATGCACAGTCCAAACCTACCGGTGCCCGTGTTCAACTCCGGACTTGGTGTGCACGACCATGGTCCGCCTGAACAACCGGGGCATCATTCAGCCGTCTCTTTTGGTTTCTTACAATCAGCCCAGTAATCGTGCCCCACCCTAGCCTAGTCCTAGGGTCTTATGATACTACCTAGAAGGTTACTGCTGAAAAGGACCACGCAACTAGGGTTTCTTAACGGGTTAAATGTGGTTAACCCGATCCACACGTGGATTAAATTGGTTAAGAGAACCCAAGGCTCCTGACTTAACCTCGATTAATCCATCAAGCCCAAATTGGTTAAGTATTAAGTGGACCATGACTTAACCCTAATCAGGAGGCATTAATTAACTTAATGCGCTTTAACCTCTCACATTAGACTTTGTTGTGGTTACTAGTTAAGCCGGGCGGGTCCGGGTAGTTTTACACCACAACTAGGTCTAACCTCGGATTCGAGCACAACATGACCAACTTCTCACATTGGGTCCTATTGTTTGTAGCCACTAGTTAAGCCGGGCGGGTCCGGGTAGATTTATGCTACAAACTCAACCCAACCTCGAGTTGGCCACACTCATATTTGCTAAGTGTCATGTCCATTATGTTTCCAAAACATAATTACAAGTTAACATATCACGTTATGTTATAAAAACCATGTTTATGTCATAATGTTACCCAACCCCAACGTAATCCCATCGTTTACATAATCGCAACAACGCATAAAGGATAAGATGGGGAACTTAGCATAATCATAACATAAAGGTATTGAAGCCACAAGTTCATCATGGTGGCGTATGAAATGTACATATGTTCATATACTTGCATATTGCATTATTAGGCTTCAAAAGCATGCATAAAACCAAACTTAGCATATGAGTGATACATGGTGATAAATAACATGTAGAAGTTGCTAGAAGTTCGCATTTAGGCTCACATGCAAGTTATCCTAAGGGATATGATAACTTTCATGTTGCCAAATGCAACCTTTAACATAAAGCTTGAAGCTTTAAGGCCATAAACTCAAGTTTAACTTGCATAACATGATAACATGTGTATAATGATCAACCCAAACTTGCATAACATGATAACATGTGTCATACATAACTTGCATAATGATGAACCAAACTTGCATATAATGATCAACCAAACTTGCATATAATGATCAACCAAACTTGCATATAATGATCCACCAAACTTGCATATAATGATCAACCAAACTTGCATATAATGATCAACCAAACTTGCATATAATGATCAACCAAACTTGCATCATTCATTTAACTTTAGAGTTCAATAAAAAGAAAGTAGAAAAGGGCTTACTATGCTATGAAGACACAAATTAATATTTATTATAAAGATTGAGACGAAGCCCTTATGCAAGCACCAAAAACCCAAATATGCAAGCTCCAAATGAAAAACCCTTGCTTTGAAATAGAAATGTTGCAACTTGACTTGAATGCAAACTAAGAACACTCATACAAGCTTGAAAACACTTGTATGAACTCACAATCTCTCATAGAAATAGACTTCGGAATTTTTTAGCATGAGAGTGGAGGCCATGAGAGGAACAAATTTGGCATAGTTTAGTTGTAGGAATGAATAATGATGATTTAGGCTAGGTTTAGGGTCCTTTTTATAGAAGATTAGGATAGTATTAGCCATAGGATTAACCCTAGATTCAATCCAAGCCATCAAAGCATGTCTTGGGGAAGAAGTCAGGTGTAGGAACCATCTAGGGCCTTTAGACTAAAGCTGAACCATGAGAACCATTCAAATGCAAAATCTGCATTTGAGCGAATCGGCCCACGGGTTGACAGCCAAACACCCTGGATTAACCCCTAGTCGACCCAGCGAGCTCGGGTCGACCTCAAAAATCGGCCGGTTCGGTTATTCCCCTCTCCCAATTCGCTGTTTTGAACATTTTTGCATATTTATTTATTTAATTTTCAATTATATATATATATATATATATATATCAATATATATATTTTTCTCTGCGCAACCCATTTCACTTAATTAAGTATACTTTAATTTGTGAATTTTTCGTGAAACTTCGCGAGGCCATATCTTGGTCATACGGAGTCCGATTTTCGAAAACTCGAACTCTATTTCGCGTATTTTTCCGCGACGAACGCAATGGCATAACCCGTTTCCCTTGATTCAGATTTTACAGTTTAATTCTGCCTCCATTTGTGTTATAACATGTTATTCAAAAATATGGGTTGTTGCAAATTTGTTCTTGTGTTCATGGACGATATACTTGTTTATTCGAGGATAGAGGAAGAACACAAGGAACACTTGAGGATAGTGATGGAGGTGTTGAGAAAACACCAATAGAAAGAATAATTTTCTAAGTGTCACTTCTGGAGAAGGGAAGTGATATTCTTAGGCCATGTTGTTTCAGAAAATGGTATTGCCGTAGAACCTGCAAAGGTGGCTACGGTACAAGATCGGTCTACGCCCAAGAATGCAACGGACATAAGAAGTTTCTTGGGATTAGCTGGATATTATCGTAAGTTTATCCAAAACTTCTCCAAGACAGCAGCACCGTTGACTCAGTTGACTAAGAAAAAACAACCTTTCTTCTGGGATGAAGAGTGCGAGAATTCATTCAAGAGTCGAAAGGAAAAGTTAACGTGCGCACCAGTGTTAGTCATTCCTGAGGGGAATGAAGAGATGACGGTATACACGGATGCCTGTGGTACCGGACTAGCTGTTGTATTGATGCAAGGAGGTAAGGTTGTAGCTTACGCAAGTCGGCAATTGAAACCGCACGAGGGAAGATACCCTACCCATGATTTGGAATTAGCAGCGATCGTATTCGCGTTGAAGATGTGGAGACATTATCTCTTGGGAGAAAGATTCGAGTTGTTTACCGATCATAAATCGTTAAAGTATCTTTTCTCTCAAAAGGATCTAAATCTCCGACAACAAAGATGGTTAGAATTCTTGGCTTCCTATGATTTCGATATCGCATACACACCAAGAAAGGAAAATGCGGTAGCTTATGCATTGAGTAGAATACATGCCATTTTATGGGCTATGTTTCTAGAATGGAAGCAACTGGAGTACATCGCTGGGTATGATTTCAGACCAAAGTGCGAATTGGATCCAGAAATGTTAGCAAGTTTGACGATCAGACACACTTTGACTGAGCGGATTGGTTCTAGTCTGAGGGACGATCCTAACCTATTGGAAATATCTCAAAGTTAGAGATGGGAATCGACGGAGAGATGAACAAGTATGGGCTTGATCAAGATGGATGGCTTAGAAAGAATGGAAGACTTGTTGTGCCCAATGTCGATGGATTGAGAGATGAATTGCTTAGAGAATGTCATCACTCAAAACTGACTATACATCCCGGTGGTAACAAGATGTACCGAGACATGAAGCAGACCTACTACTGGGAAGGGATGAAAAGAGGCGTTGGGAAGTTTATATTCAAATGCATGAATTGCCAGCTGCTTAAAGCTAAGCAAAAGAAGCCTACTGGTTTGTTACAACCATTAGAAATTCCAGAATGGAAATGGGAACAAGTCTCAATGGATTTCATTGATGGGTTACCAAGGACTAGATCGGGCCATGATAGCATTTGGGTGATTGTGGACTGATTGAAAAGAGTGCAAGGTTTATACCCGTCAAGTTAAACAGGACGGCAGCTAAGTTAGCCGAACTATATGCAAAGTGGGTAGTGAGATTTCATGGAATACCCAAAGGCATTGTGAGTGACCGAGATCCGTTGTTCACTAGTGGATTTGGGAAGAGCTTACAAGAGGCGTTAGGATCAGAATTACATCTCAGTACCGCGTTTCATCCTCAAACCGACGGACAGACAGAGAGGGTGAATCGAGTATTAGAGGATCTCTTGAGAGCTTGCATATTAGACTTTGGTGGATCATGGGATGACCATTTGCATCTAGTAGAGTTTGCATATGATAATAGTTATCAATCCAGTATTGTTATGGCCCCATTTGAAGCTTTGTACGGAAGACCGTGCAACTCACCGTCATGTTGGTTAGAAACTGGTGAGAAGTTTGTGCTTGGACCGGATGTGATAAGAGAAACTTCAGCTAAGATTAAGGTTGTCCAACAGCGAATGAAGGCTGCCCAAGATAGGCAGAAAAGTTATGCTGATAAGAGGAGAAGAGAATTAAAGTTCTCCATTGGCGACTTGGTGTTTGTCAAGATTTCTCTGTTGAACAGCGTGATACGATTTGGCAAGAGAGGCAAGTTAGCACCAAGATTTGTTGGTCCATTCCCAGTTCTTGAGCAAATTGGGAATTTGGCATATAAAGTTGAATTACCAGAGATGATGGCAGGAGTTCATAACGTATCTCATGTTTCCCTGCTAAGGAAATTCGTGCACGACCCCGATGTGACTATTTCACCTGATCAGTTGGATGATATCGAGGTTAAACCCGAGGCGGTTGGGAATCGCAGACCTATGCGTATTGTTGGGAACGATACGAAGCAACTTCGAAGGAAAGCGGTGAATCTAGTCAAGGTTCAATGGGGCGAGAATGGGAATGACTGTACTTGGGAGACAGAGGAGAGCATTAGGAAAACGTATCCAGAACTCTTCGCCTGATAAGATTATAGTTTCGATTTAGTCTTTCTGCATGATAGGATAGGTTTGTTTTGTTTGTTTTGCATGTTTGTTTATTGTATATGGATGGTAGGCATGCGGGATCCTTTGTATGTTTTGGGTTAAGGAATTTCGGGGATGAAATTTCTTAAGGGGGGAGAGTGTAACGACCCGCATTCTACACATCAAAGGATCGTAAAATATTTATTTCATCGTCAAAGAGGGTAGTATGGTCATGTAACTTTGGGAGACGACTATTAGGGTCATTTTCCATGTTCATGATTTTTACCAGATTTTAAATGACCGTTTTGCCCCTAGTTGATCTTGTTTTGGCCATAACTTTTGATTGGAAAGGAGTTTTGTCCTAAAAGCACTTCCATTAGATTCGGATGGTGGTTTACCTTTTTATAGAGTGGTCACATTAGCCAAACGGACTCACCATTTGGGAGATATGGCTGAAAAAAGTTTCAGATGGTGAAAAACTGCTTAACCGGACCTAATTTGGGTGATTAGTGAGTGGGCCCATAACCCATTTCGGGATTAGGGTTATGGGGAGGCTGATAGGGTTAGGAAATTCAATTCCTATCATTTTCCAGTCGCCACTTTTTGTTTCTTCAAGTTTAGCCATGGCCTCCACTTTCTAAAACACCCCCAAATCACCTTCTAATCGCTAATTAAGCCAAATCTACATCAAATCAAGGAAGATCTTCACCAAATCCGTATTAGGATTGCTGTATTGCCTTGGTATTCGCGCCTTAATAGAGAATCATTTCAGATCTAGAGTTTATTTGTGGCAAAGGTGAGTGATTTGCATAGTTCCTCACTAATTATGGTTAATTAAGGCTAATTAGTGTTAATTAGCAAATTTAAGCATGATTAAATTCTGAAGAAAAAAATATAATTCGAAATGATGTTTTGGACCTCTGTTAGAAACTTGGGTTAATTTGGTTAAGTTTTGCTAATCCTATCATTAATTATACTTGAACATGATTAAGGGGAAATATGGGGTTTTGGCTATGTTTGATCCATTTTAACCTATCAAGTTGTTGTTTTGGTGTTTGTGGTCACTAATATTTGTTGCCATGACTGTGTGGTATGCTTTGTGATTGTCTAAAATAGTTAGAGTGGTCGAAAACGTCGTCGAGTGGCGTATAAACAATCGCTGGAAGCTACAGGAATTTTACAGGGACCAGATCGGATCCCCCTACTCCCCACCGAACCGACCAGCTCGCAGATGATACCCACAATCCGAACCGCCTAGAAGCTCGTGAACTGATGGCCAAGGAGGATCACAAATTGGAGCACCCTATCCGAACCGAACCGCTCACACGAGAAGCCTCCGACCCGATCCGCCTCTCGTGAGCATGTGCCACCCCGACCCGATTCGAGTGGTCACTTCCGAACCAATCTGACCAGAAGAGGAGTACGATGAACCAGACAGGACTCGATCCCTATAGTAGCCACGAGATGCCCTCACGAACCGAACCGATTCCAGGTTGATGAAGGAGCTCACGAACCGACCCGAAGGGTCACTCGCGATCCGTACTGAACGACCTTGGGGAGTACAATCCGAAGTGAAAAAAAAGGGAAAGCCGAATCGATCCGGGGGAGAAGACCAAAGCCCGAGACGCAAAGGTAGTCCAAATGGGAAGCTTGTACTCAGGATCCAGATGGGAACCAACGAGTCGACTTCATGAGTTGGGCTTTGTTGTGGGACGTGTGCTAAGGGGTTGTCAATGTCTATAATTTTGGATCACTATGTGTAGGGGGTACGTGAATGGATTCATGACCACAGTAGTCTAGGTATGAGTAATGGGCTATAGACCAATAAAGCGGGGTCATTTGTAAAGATTTAGTCATGACTCCGTAGGGTAAGCTTGGTGGTAGCAGTAGTCGTACAAGTCGAACTCCGTCACTACTTCGATGGGTCTAGTGGTTGAGAGTGGTGGACATCGTATGCTTTACGCACTGAGTGAGAGACGTAAGGATGGTTGCCATGCTTGATTTGTTTGCCATCATTATGACATGCCCACCCCCGTATTCTTTACACCATATGTTAGAGGCACCTTAGAGTATTGTACAGTATGTAGTGCTAACTCTTTGGTTGCAGGTCCAGGTTCAGGTATGGTTTAGTATACCTGTTATTGTTCTGTTTTGCTGCTTATCGCTCATACCATACTTTTGTCTGACCCAGAGTTTTATGCCCCTTCTTATTACTCTGGGTGCTCTCACGAGCAGACTAGAGACAGGTTAGCTGGTGAGGCACGAGTAGTTGTACCAGAGACGAGCAGGAGGCTTCCACGTATGATATATATAGATATTCTCCCTGTGTCGCTGCAGGGTCACTACTTTGGACATTAGTAGTGCACCTTTTTCCTTTGCTTTGCTTTAGAGACAATTTTAAAAGTTGTAATAATGGTGATGTGGAACATAAGCTGTATTTGGATTTCCGCTGCTATGATGTGTAGTTCTAGTTTTCAGCTTATGCACTGTCTCGCTTGTTTTATGTTAAGTATGTTGTTATTATATTTTATCCCATGCGTTGGGAGACATTCTACAGGTTCTTGATTAGTTCATTTTCTTCTTTCATTTCTTCTGACGACCGTCCCATGCTGGTCGGGCATGTGTACAACGCACTTTCGGAAGAATGCGGGGCGGGCCGTCACAACCCTTCTCTGAGACATACGAGCTTAGAGGTTATATATTGGCAGAAATCAATGGTATGGTATGGATTGACAATGTGGCATGATAAGATGTAATTGATCAAGGTTTTTGTTGAAAAGCAGAGCCTTGTGGTTGATGATCAAAGCACAGCCCATTTTAGGCATAGTTTTGTGTAGCGTAACTTCGCGAGCCTCGCACCCCGGTATGAACCAGAAACGGGAGAAGGACCTCAGGGAGGACATGTGTTACTTTCTAGCCAGAAGTGATGTCAGGGTTTTTACAAGACACGACATTTTTACTTATGTGGATGATGGATTGCGAGGCGCTTCGGTTATTGAGTCTCTAGTGGCTCTCTTTTACGCCCCATAGGGCGGGGAAACGTATTGTTCAGGCATTACCAATCCACTAACATATTTATGGACTGTCCCTGGTGCTCCGGGTGCAGTTGCGACTGAGTCCTGAGGCACGGGCTATAGTGTCTCGAATTCGGTAAGGACTATCTTTTGCCTTGGTTCATGATGGAAATCCAACTTCCAATACGACATCATACGGTTTTGATGGTATAACTAGTATGGCGACATAGTATATGGTAGTTATGCCGTCTATGATTGCTACATTATGATTGAAATAGTTTTTTAAACATATATACACTATAATAATATCAAATCTGTTTTATCGTATCAAGCATTTTTGACCATTATAAGGTAAAACTCTATCCTCCAGTTTGCGTTGCAATGTGTGATGGGACTTGAGTCTTATAATGGTTTCATTTTTCTAAAAAGCATTGCGTTGTTTAACAATTTACTTTATTTCATGCACTGGCAATCCAATGGAGTAAACCCGTTCCGCGTTAGCGGCGTGGTCCTTTGATTAGCCTCGTTGTTAGATAAGTTAAGTAGATTTCTCATACCAGTCTCATGACTGACCTGTAGATTGCTTCACTTGCAAACTCGGGTGTCCTTATTTTCCACACGGGCAGTCGAGTAGCTTATTTTGCAGATATATTGAGCAGGATTCTGGATCAAAGCTTAAAGTTGTGTCCAGATATTAAATTATTGTAAATTATCTTCTGTTGTAGTTTATCGATGTACTATGATATTCTGTACTGTGATGTAACATTATTATAATGTTTATAAAGTCCTCTGTTATTTGTTCTGATGTGTTGTATGCCCAAAGTTAATGTATCCGGGTTTTGAACGGTCTTAGTCGATCTTGCGATCGATCAGGTCTGGCGAAATCCTTGGTCGTTACAGTGGTATCAGAGCTAATACCCAGCCGGAATTGTGGCTCCTGTGTAGACCACAGCGCCTGGGTGAGGTGTTTGTGAGCCAACAGGGACGTTGGGCTCTGTAGGAGAGGAGAATGTAACACCCCTAAGTCACACATCGTGGAAGCCTGTATGAAGTGGGTAATTATGTAGTTGAGCCCATCTCTTACTAACGTCGAGGCCTTTTGAGGAACAAAACCCCACACCTATATGGTGGCTAAGTTGGGGACAATATCTTGTGTGAACGGAGGTGCGGGCTGTTACAGGTGTCAACCTTGTAGCCGTGATATCAAGGGGAATATACTTGATCAAGTGTGTGGAATCGGTGTTAACCTTGTACCATTAAATCAAGGTGGTTGTACTTGGATATTGATATAGTAATAAAACTCTGCGCAATCCGGCGTTGCATGGGACTGGACGTAGGAGTAATCCGAGCCAGTATATAACCCGGTGTGTTCTTTCCTTTACTGAATTTTATTTTTTGTTTATCTTTGTGTTTGTGTTTGATTATGTGTCTGTGATTGCTTCTATGGTGTGTGATTCGTATAGTAAATCATATAAGTCTTAGATTTTGTTTAACTTCTCAAAAACACTATTCACATCCCCTTTAGTGTTAGTTTTGCTTTAACGATCCATTACGCATTCCCTTTAGTTTTGCCTTAACGGTCCATTCTGCAATCCCTAACTGAAACCCCTGTTATGGAAATATTTGTCACAAAATGCCTAGAAGAATATAGAATGAATTACAAAGGGTATGACGTATATCACCCGAAATCTTCTATGATCAGAAGTTACAGAAAATAATGACAAAAGAAATATAAAAAACAAATTGATGAAGAAAGAGATGAAGTGGAGTCTAACATCATGTCTACAGATGGATGAATACATGACATAGTGAATTGATAGATTTGACATAAATGTCTTCTTTACACAGTGGAAATCTAATTACAAAAGAAACGACAGACGAAAGAATGGGAAGATATTGTTAGTGCTACCTTTATTATTTGCTTTCAAATGAAGGAATGGGATAGTGCTACCTTTATTATTTCTTAGTGCTTTCTTTATAAAGGAGATGGCAGACAAATGAAAAATGACAAACAAAGGAATGGAATAATATTAGTGCTACATACCTTTATTATTGCGTAGTGCTTACTTTATAAAGGAAATGGCAAAATGACAAACAAAGGAATGGTATAATATTAGTGATACCTTTATTATTTGCCTTTTCGCAGTGCTTACTTCATTTTTTTACTTTTCTTGGGCGGAGGAATATGTAACCTTCAGATGTAAGTTATTGACGGACAGTTGTATTATGCTTTGCTCCATTATATAAGGAGCTTATTAGTATTGTAAAAAAAATAGAACTATCAATATTGTAATATCTCTGTAAGAAATAAACTTGCATTCTCCTTTAATGGCTATCCTTTTCATACTTTCTTTTTCTTCAAATCTCATGAGTAACTTAATATTAAGTCAGAGCCAAGGAAAGAAAGGAAACAAAAAACTGCTTAAGCTATGTAAGTTCTCTTACTTCTTTATTTTAATTCCTGCAAATATTATACTTAATCTATGTTTAGATAACCGTATTTGTTTAGTTAACACCAGTTGCTGCATGCTTAATGAGTGAATCCAACAGACGTAAATCCACTAAGTCAAAAGGAAGTACCGTATAAGGGAAAAAGTAAATGATTAGGATGACAAGGTGAGGAATAACGATTTAAGAAGTAGGGTTCTGGTAAAATTATTAAGAACAAGGTTATTTTAAACATGTTTTATGAATAATAATAAAGGATTATTGTGTAAGCAAAATTGTATCTTAGTATTCCCAAAAACTTTGACTACGTTCTCAAACAGATTAACCAACCTTATCTAAAATCATAAAGAAAAAAATTTCTATGGAAAAACTACAACAATATTTAGAAAATGAATTCATCATAGATATTATAAGAATCTTAGATAATGATAAAAATATTACAAAAAACCAAAAATAAGAAATTATAAACGTTTTTAAAAAAAAATATGCAATAGAGTTGATAAATATCTTTGACTGTGAAACAAATTTGATAGAATATACAATAACTTTAATATATGTAGAGAACCTAGTAATATTATATTAACACCCAAATTTGTTAAAGAATTCCATAGAGAATGGAATAATTATCTAAAAATAAAAAATGAAATAGATTATAAGATAACACAAACTAATGATTGGGAAAATTAAAATGAGTAAATTTCTAAAAGTTGAAAATATAGAATCTTTACAAAATTACCTAGAAACTTAGTTTATGACAAAAAATCTTTTTGTTCTAAAACATACAAAATTAAACACCAACCAATATTATAATATAGCAAAAAAATTCAAAGAAAATTACACAAAAAATATTGTAGAACTAACATACTATCCAAAAATAAATATTAACAAGATAGTTAATGTTATAAAATAAAACAGAACATATGTTGAACAAGAAGCCATTAGAGAGAACAAAAAAGATAGGGGAGAGACTTTTATTTCTATTACTTCAAGTGTGTACAATTTCTATTACATTGGCTCCTTTATATATAGGCTTTGGAGTTGATGTTAGACTTATTCCAATGATGTGGGACTAAATAGAATATGACAAGAGCATATTCACTCATATATATTACAACACTCCCCCTTGAATATGCGTCTTCAAAATCTTGAATGCTTTGCTAATTTGAAGTTTTCCCTTTTAAAACATATATGATGATTGCTCCCCCTTATAATTATCTTGCTTGCATATATCCATTCAGTCGATACAACTATTTTCTATTGCCTTCAAAACTCTATCAGAAAAACCTTGAACGAGAAAAATAGTACGTAACGTTTAACGTTATGAATACCATATTAAAATGTTATTCCTTAAAATAGTTTGATGCTTCAAAATCAAAACAATGTCTCATAAAAACCTTTTTATGAAAAATCCTATGAGAAAAATCATAAACAAGGAAAAGGGTGCAAATATATTTCATCTTTAGGTAACATGTTTTACAATGTTACCGTAAGGGTTGATACTTCAGGATCAAGATAATGCCTCATTAAAAACCTTACTAACAAAAATCCAATGGGAAAAATATTAGTGAAGAAAAAGAGTACATTATAGCATATTTTTATATGCTCCGCCTTATTTATAACTCATTATTCAATTAGTCTATTGATGTAGTCGACGCATGCCAATTTTGTACATCATCTTCTGAAATGTTGATTTGGAAATTGCCTTTGAGAATAGATCTACCCACTTTTCTTGAACTGAATTTGTTTCCCCTCTTTCTTGTTATCCTTTCATTCATGTGTGAAGAGAAATTTAGAAGAAATGTGCTCCATCCTATCACCCTTGATATAATTCACTTGAATTTGAGCCATGCAATTTGCCTTGCTTCTTCATAAATAATAGTTTACTGCATCAGAAGATGTTTGATACTTCTGGATCAAAATGTTGCCTCGTCAAAACCTTACTAAGAAAAACCTGATGGGAAAAATCTTAGTGAAGGAAAAAGAGTACGATATAAAATGTCATATTTACTACGTCAAAAGTAGTATGATACTTCTAGATCAATGTAATGCCTCGTTAAAACCTTAATAAGAACAAACCAGTGGGAAAAAGCTTAAATAAGGAAAAAGAGTACATTATAACTTATTTTTGTATGTTACTTTTGGGTTGATAATTCTGGATCATAACCCATGCCTCATTAAAACCTTACTAAGAAAACCCAGTGGGAAAAACTTAGTTAAGGAAAAAGAGTGCATTATATCATACTTATTGATGCTTCCGCTGATTTAATAATTTCCACTGAATTCGTATTCTTCCTTCATTAACTCAAATTGCTTACAAATACTTCTTAATAAAGTTTTTCTTATAGAAATTCATGTGTATTTCCATGCTTCAGGCATGTTTTCTTAATTAAAACGCTTTCCTTTTGTGAATTGTATGTTACTAATATTCATTTATAAATACACTTCATGTGCTTTTAGTTTTCTATTTCAATCGGACTTGCATGTTGCAATACATATTTTATGAATAAGACAACTTTCATTACTAAGCAGGAAGTAATCTACTCATCTTGAAGTATATCAAGATTTTCATTGCAACAATACTTAAAAAATGAAGTATATCAAGATTTTTATTACAACAACACTAAGCAGGAAGTAATCTACTCACCTTGAAGTATATCAAGGTTTTCATTACAACAATACTTAAAAGAATTTTGTAATTTATCATCCATGTTCTTGGTATTCTTTATAATAACAAATGTTATTTATGTTCTTCCGGAACTTATATATTATAATAAGTTTTGCATATCGCAACTACCACTTCAATGGATATTAAGATTTTCGTTGCAACAATTCTTAAAAGCAGGAAGTGATCTACTCATTATGAATTATATCAAGATTTTCATCACAGCATTACTTAAAAGAATGTTGTAATCTACGTTTCTTTCTCTTTGCATTATTTATCACTAACAACGTAATTTAAATTCTTCCGGAATTTGTATACTTTCATTGTTTATACCTTCAGGGTATTGTAAGCGTTTTAAATACTTTCACCACTTTAATCAATTCAATAACCTGTGAAAATACAATGCTCATAGCACTTAACATGTTGTTGACACTCTATGGTGCTTCAGTAACTTACGTGTGCTTTTGTCATTATATATATTTCTATTTTTATCTTATGAACTATAGGTTCATATCTTATGGACTGCAGGTCCATATATCTTATTTAGGTGAATTTCATGATGGCCAATCATGTTTCTCTTTAATATGGGATTTTTAATCCATTTATAAATATAAGTGCTTTATTATTTATTAATTTATCATCGATGATTATTTATTGTCAGTTTTATACATAATTTATTGAGATCTCAAAACTTATCATGCTTTAGGTACCTAAACCACTTCTGGGGTTATTTTGACAATTATGTCATGGAGTTCTTTCAAAGCACCTTTATGTGTTTCTTCAGGAACACTCACCTCCTTTATTTTGCATCTTTATGACTTACTCCAAAGATATTTTGAACTGACTTTTATACCACATTTTCAGCTGTGATTTACATCTTTTGATCCTTCAGGGATTCAAATGTATATTGGAGAAAGTCTATTAGAGACATAATTGATAATTTATGCAAGTTACATAATACTTTGCATAATTCTGTATGTTAGCAAATATTTAGCATCGATGATTCCTTTATCCTCCCCCTCAATGTTGACAAACATTGTCACTATAAATAATAAACCTACTTTGGATTATGTTGACCCGCTTTTTAGTCAACGCAGTCAGACATGGAATCTCTGATCAACAACACGCTCGAGTATTGGAAGCATCGTCAGAAGACAGGCAACGATTTGGTCAAAATCGCATTGCAAACAAAAAATGGCCCGAAACTCCTATCAGACGATCTCTTTTGGGCCTGAAAATAGCAATTACGGAGCTCAGCTCCGTAACTCTTGTAGACCTCTGAATTAGCTTCAGTTTGAGCTTTCATTTGGCTAAAACGGACTTACAGTTTGAAAGTTACGCCCGTTTCCGTGAATGCATGCAGAACCGGAGACATGGATTTTGGAGTTACCATCACCACGCATCGGTTCGGATCAGATCACCTCTGTCGGGTCAGTTCGGATGATACAAAAGCAAATAACGAAGTGGCTTGGCATTGTAAACTTAGCTCACTTCAGTTCGGATCGGGATACGAAGACCCGACCCTCTTTGGACATCTGTGCAGAAGTGCACACATGCACTCGGCTCAAAGGACCGGTTCGGTTCAGATCCAATCCAAACCGACTAGACCTGCTTCTGCACGCGACTTTTGACTGATTCTTAAGGAGTAACTACCTCCTACAATTGCGGATCGGACTCCAATTGGCAAAGCACGACCTGGTAACCACTTATCCACGTTCTCCGCTACTTCTGAGATCTCCTCCGGCCACGCCACGTGGCCTATCCGAACCGGAACCACCCAGAGCTTCTCTACAGCTATAAATACACCACTCCTTGGCAATTTGAGGGATCTTTCGCCTCTAACTTCTCACGGCTTCCACCATTGCTCTCTGCAAAACATTTTCATCAGCAAAGAAGCCAAATTCCACATTATAACACGAGGATTTCGTGTATAATCACCACTTTTCTCACTTCTTTTCATTGTAAACACGAGGATTTCGGGTATAAACCATAAGCAAACTGCATTGTAATAGCTTCTTAGGATTTAAGAAACTATAAAGTGGACGTAGGCTTGGTTTGAGCCGAACCACTATAAAAATCTCGCGTGCCTCCTCTTATTTTATGGTTTTTTTTTTTTTGCATTAATCTGTGATTGTGAGGTTTTCACATAGCAGTCGGGTGTTAGGCCCCAATTTTCGGTCTAACATTTTTGGCGCGCCAGGAAGGGGTCCGCAACTACTTCAATTTCTTGCTTTAAAGGAAGCGGATTATTTGGCTATTGGATCGATGGCTAAGCGAAAGGTTTCCCGTGTTGAAGGCGAAGGCACGAGAAACGAGGCGAGCCATGAAGCTTCCTCACATGATGTAACGTCATGTATTTCTGGTAGCCAAATATTTATTTAATTTATTATTTTTAATATTATATTTGGAATGCTAACGGATTTTAATATTTAATTCGTTATTAAAACGAAGTTAGAACATTAAATTTATATATAATTATAAAACGAGCTCGAAATGGCGCTGTAGTACGTAATATTGAATTTTGAACTTCAACTGGATATACATGATTCGATATAAGTCGGATTTCTGTGAAACGAGAAACGTTGAAAACGGATTGATTATAATTTTCATATGAAAGAGAAAAATACAGATTTAAGTTAGGACCATATCAAATTTTAAAATAATCGCTATGGAAATCGTTATTAAATTATAGGCCTTTAAAATAGCCATTTTGCAAACGGTCTCGGATTTCGACGAAATCAGTTTCATTGGGACCATAATGTTAAATTATTGCACGGTGTTAAATGGCGTGGCAAACCAATGTCGTATGTGGCCACCGTAGCCGTAACCGCCAAGTTATTTCTATAGCGCGTAATTAAATTAATTCAATTCAATAAAGGGATATTTGAGTGTAACATGAGTAGACGATCGAATTAGGCTGCGAAACCAATTCCGTTGAGTTCGTATCATCGATTATAGTCAGGATAGGTATATAGTTTGTTATTTTTGGAAACCGGGAACTTTGGTGTCCAAAATGGCATCGCGATGCGCGTAAAAATAGCCGACCGAGGAAACAGTCTCAGAATGCGACGAAACTGGTGCCGTTAGGTTCGTATTGAAGAATTATTTTAGGATTTCAAGGTTTCAAGTTAATTTGACTTATCTACTGACCGTGGAAAAATGAAACGCGTGTTTATTTCTGGTTTTATAAAGGAAATTTTTTCATACGACCTCGGATTTCGACGAAACTTGTCCCATTGGGTCCGGAATACCTTTTTACACAAAGATTAGCCTTTTTATTAGTAAACGAAAGTCGTTTGTGGTGGTTTTTATCAACTACTTCGCGGTGAAGTTTCGTAAACTAATATTTTATTAAGTCCACCACACTATATATATACCCCAACAGCAAAACATGGTTTTGATGGGCTAAAGGTTGAGTAAACTGGCACATACTCTCATTCATGGAAAGCTTTGTGGACTGTTTCTGCTATTTTATATAATAATTATTATATAAATATATATATATATATATATATGAATTCCTTGCGCTCCACACTATCGGTACCGTGCGCTCCACGTTCCTTCAGAATCACGTTTACTTGGCTATCACGGACCCCCTTTCTATTTATACCCAGCTTCTTTCATTTTATTTTTTGTATTTTCTTTCTCTCCTACTAGTGCCCTTATAAAATAACCTGAAACCATGAAAGTCATTATTGGAGCAAACAAAAACAAAATGGAAGCCTTCTTCCATTTAAAACGCGAAAGCTCAGAAGTGGAGAGCACAAGCCGTTCAAAAAAAAATCAAAGGCTACCCGGTCACGTTTGAGGAGTTTAGGATGGTGATGGTGCTCATGTTGTTCATAGGGCGAGAATAGAGAAGGGGGTGAAGGCCGCTTGCTGCAGTGGGATAGTTGGTCGGAGGCCCGGGTCTGGCGAAGTGGCACTATTCAAATGGTGTACGGTTTGCAACAAAACTGTGGGTTTGGGATGCACTGGAACGAGGCAATCGGGTCGAGGTGGCGTCGAAGGCCGAAAGGAGAGGGTCGGTGCGGCGGTCTGGTGGTAGGAAGGGGATGAATTTGAGGTGGCAGGAGTATGGGTGCAGGCGGTTGTTATGTGTGCGAATTGGGAACACGGCCTCTGGCAGACTGGCAATGGAAAAACAGTACGGGAAAAATGTAATGTGTGGGGTGTGGTTGCTTGAAAAGGGACTAGTTGTTTTAAAAAGAAGCAAGAGTGAGGAGGGATGCATCAGTAGAAGAAAGAGCTACTTGGAAAAAAAATGATGAGGGGATGGAAGCGAAGGTGGAGCGAAGGGAAGTCAGCACGCGGAAGGCTCAGGTGCCGGTCCAGTCCATGTTGGCGGTGGGGCGCATGTATGTGGGGGTGGCCATTTTGGTGCAGCAGGAAATGAAATGGTGAGTAAAAGAAGTACAGTAACATTATTAATATTCCTTAGCCTCATTAGTTTTGCCTAATCCTAGTTTCATAAATTGCTTAAGTTGTGGATTTAAACTAACAATATAAAACTGCCTGGTCCAAATATAATATACATTAAGTTCTAGCGTGCCCTGCAAAGTTTATAGGCTGTGACCACTCAAGTCGAACATGCCAATTTCTATTAAATATAGCATGACTGTGAATTCCTATTGTGCCAACCCATTTGTAAATTTCCTAATCCTATTTTACATACCCGATCTTTATAATAATTTACATATTTAATGGCCAGGTTTTGTTATTACACATATGACTAATCCAAGTTTAATTGTGTCCAATTTAGTGTTAACGTGGCATAGGTACATATACGTTTCCAACATACCTAATCATAATTAAGTTATAAAAAAATTGAAGAAAAGATGAGGTTAGGTATTAAATTATTTCTGCGTGAAACTAAAATAATAATTATAATAATAGATTATAATTAGAAGTTATAATAGTATTAATTTAAATATCGAATACCGTATTAAAATTATAATTGTGTTAAACAGCAATAGCATTTGATGTAATTAGAAATGTTGGCACCATATCAGAAAGCACCACATAATGGAATTGGAATGAACGGTTGAACGCGACTGGAACCTTGTGAAACAAACCGTTTTGATGACGACAAAGTGAGTTAGACTCACTCAGTTTTTCCCATTTATATTTTATATAAATTGGGTTTTTATTTTGTGTGCTATGCCTGCTGATGGTTGACTGTTTTCTAATTATATTTGTTGATTTGATTGATGAAATTAAACCGTCGTTTAATTTCAGTGAAATACCAAATCGTTATTTTAACGAATTGGTTCCAATAAGGGTAACTTATCTTGTTGGTTACGTTTATAAAATAAACGTGTTTAATTGGTTGAATTGCTTATGGTTGGATTAAATGGTTGCTCTTTAATATTATCAGTTAGATGGATGAATGAATTGTTTTGAGATAACCATTTGTATACAGGGAAGGACAGGTTGGAGGGATCCAACTGGATTCCTCAAATATATTATTTATTTTCATATTATCATATATGAACTATCATGATTGGGTAATTGTTTTTAGTAGTGTTCATTGACTAAAAGGTCAACCTGTGTTGCGTTTTAACCAATGGGCTATATTGGTTGAGTAATCGGCAGTAAATGGCCTAAAAGTAAATTGTTTTACTTATATCGATTTACCGTCAGGTGAATTGATAGAACTGAAGTTATGGAATTTATTTTCTGACTAATGATAGATTTTGAAATATATTATTAGAATAAAGGTAATCGAAGTTGAAAAGAAATCCATTTGAATGGTGAAAGAAGTTTATGAACAGGTTTTGTTTACACTTGAGTTTTTATAACAAAGTTATAAAAGGGATTTTTAAGCGAATATTATCGCTTAAATAAATTTCACTTAATTTTTTGAATTAAGAAAAGGGGGATTTAGATAAAAGGGTTTCATAATAAACCAGAGGTATATAAAAGAGGTTTGAGGTGTTATATCGTTAATTCTAAATTAACGTTATTTAAGAGTTTTAAATTTACACTTGTTTTAATTAAAAGGCCAAGTGGTGCTGAATGTTGAACCAGTGAACCCATTGGATTGTCATGATTGAAACACTATTTATTTTGATAGTTAAATCACCGACAATCAAATATGTCCAATACAATTGTTGGTACGGAAAGACCGGGATCGAACTTAGGTTCGAAAACCATTCTGACCAACAAATACGTGAAGATATCAGAAGACGGTCGAGATGGAGCATTGAAGACCGTGGATCTTCATAAGCGGAAGAATTACTTATAATCTCTGGCTTAGCGGCCTGAGATAAACTGTGATTCTGTCGTGGTTGGAATCTACGGGTTGCAAGGACTTCTCGCTACTGATCCATGGGGTGATTCCTATATTGTATGCAGTAGGAGAGTACCTTCGGTTCATCCTGTTCCTGGATGACTTGTATGGACGAGTGTCTGACAGAGAATTTCCAAAGGATCACGTACGTTGATTTCTTCAAACATACCATAGTTGGTTAGCTCCCAACTAGAGTATTTTTGTGGACGTCAATTAGTGATATCTGACGGATCTAACGGTGTGGCATTCAAAGTGAATAGTGACCAAGTGTTCCAAAAGAAAATTCAAACCTCAAGCCTCACAAATGGGGAGATGACAAAAATTGGGCAGGCAGCATGGCTATGTGGGTCGCTCCCATTAGGGTGTATAATCACCTATCTAGAGAAATTTCTATCGCCTCTTTAATCTAATTCTATGTAGGCCCTCTTCAGGAAACGGTGGTTTGAGCCCAACTGTTGGTGATATACATTCGATACACCGAAGCGAAATGAGTGGTCGGTCATGTGAGGGTCGGGTTGCAAGACGTTCTTGTTGAACCTAGTGTATTCGCCTCTAGAGATACACTATCAGCAGGAGATCCCATACTTGTCAAGGTCGGAATCCAATCTCCAATAAGCGCCCGCGGTTTTGATTCTATATATATATATATATATATATATATATATATATATATATATATGCGGAGCGTGAGATGCAAGCGTTCCACTAGATTGATATTTACTTGTATTTAGACATTACTATAATATCAGAAAAATATTGATTTCAAAAGTGTTTTGGGTTATCGTAAGGTAAAAACCGTCTGTGTTTATGTGTGGATTTGGTCTTACGATTATCCTTTTCTTTCAAAAGGATTGTGACTTTAAATCAAGTAGTGTGATACCTTAACACTGTGCGAGTTTTTCTCACTCTGGTTCACCAGACTGACCCGGTGTTTTGTAAATGCTTGGGTTAGCCCATACAGGTTCAGGTTATCAAATGTTGTGAAGTCCAGATACGAGCTGGAGATGTTCATACGAATGATATTATATAGCTACTATTTCACTGTGTGTTGTATATGAGGACAATTTATTATAACTGTCCAGATATGTGATGTACTCTGATGATTGTAAGTATTTTTAAAGCTCTCAATAAAGATTTATTTCTGTATTATATTTTGTTCCGATGCGATGTAAGACTTTGATTCTGTGTTGTGTTGGTTCTTCTTCTTCTATTCTAACATTTCCTTCTTTCTTATCTCACCCTCTAAATTCTTTCTAATAACGTTCTGGTGTTTTCGGTGTTTGGAAGGTCGGCATGAGGTACGGGAAATGTATTTATGTCGATTTCCAGGGCTGAAAATCCTGGGTCGTTACAGTGGTATCAGAGCTATCGGTTTAGTAATAACCTTGGCTCTGTGGTGTAACTCGATAGAGATGGGGTTTGTAATACCATAGATCGAGATTGAGTGTATATATATGAGAGCGCATTTGTAAATTTTATATACAAATGTTTTGTATTGTGTTGATTGATCGGTTCAAGTGTTGAGAAGCGTTGAACTAGCAATCGATACAGTAAGAGAGTAAATGAAATAATTTTACCCAAATTATATTTTTATATAGAAAAGAAATAATTTTATCAAATTATGGAGATGATAGTGTGTTTGATCGATTTGAATGGAATTCAAATCGAATTGAAAATTCGAATTGAAATTTAACTTGATCAAGTGAAATTAAATTAAGAATGATATCGAAAATAAATAAATTGGAAATTTGATGAATGAATAAGAATCAAATATGTGAAACCAAAATGAAATATTAATATTGAATGTATATTCAATTGATCCGGTTGATTTGATTGTGAATTGGTTGTTGGTTGTGAATTGTTTGTTATTGGATGATGATTTGTTTGAATGGTAATAATCAGCAATTTAATAGGGTTAAATGAATTCTAAAATAAAGAATAAATTCCAGTATAATTAAACTAGAATGAAACTGCATACGAACTGGAATTTATGATTTAACCCCGTATTTGATAATGAATTGATGTTGTGTGTTTAATTTTGGGAGTTGGTGTAGTTGTATTGTTGATTAGGAACAATATCATCTCAAAATTTCATATATATGTTACTTATATATGAATTGAGTTAAGTACAGGTGCCAGATGGCTAGGCAGATTGACATCGGTTGAGTAAATCGCGTATACGTTGAGCAAACACACTCAATAGCGCTCGCAAAAAGGTATGCCTACGCGAAAATATGAAATTTTGGGGTTTTGATTTTTATTTTCCGTGTAGGGGAGACTCTGCCGAATTTTCCTGGGAATTTAAGGTGTTAGAATTTTTTTGATATTTTGGAAAATTTATATTGATTATAATAAAATGGTTTTGATTTTAAATAAATTTGATTTGGAAATTAAAGGGTTTATTACGTTCTTTCTTACCTTAGCAATTTCGAGTATGAAATTATTTTAAGGGGGGAAGAATGTAACGTTCTGTATTTTTGGTAGCCAAATATTTATTTAATTTATTATTTTTAATAATATATTTGGAATATTAATGGATTTTAATATTGAATTCGTTATTAAAACGAAGTTAGAACATTAAATTTATATATAATTATAAAACGAGCTCGAAATGGCGCCGTAGTACGTAATATTGAATTTTGAACTTCAACTGGATATACAGGATTCGATATAAGTCGGATTTTTGTGAAACGAGAAACGTTGAAAACGGATTGATTATAATTTTCATATGAAAGAGAAAAATCCAGATTTCATATCGTAAATTGTAAGTTATGGCCATATCAAATTTTAAAATAATCGCTATGGAAATCGTTATTAAATTATAGGCCTTTAAAATAGCCATTTTGCAAACGGTCTCGGATTTCGACGAAATCAGTTTCATTGGGACCATAACGTTAAATTATTGCATGGTGTTAAATGGCGTGGCAAACTGATGTCGTATGTGGCCACGGTTGCCGTAACCGCCAAGTTATTTCTATAGCGCATAATTAAATTAATTCAATTCAATAAAGGGATATTTGAGTGTAACGTGAGCAGACGATCGAATTAGGCCGCGAAACCAATTCTGTTGAGTTCGTATCATCGATTATAGTCAGGATAGGTATATAGTTTGTTATTTTTGGAAACCGGGAAGTTTGGTGTCCAAAATGGCATCGCGATGCGCGTAAAAAAAGGCTACCGGGGAAACAGTCTCAGAATGCGACGAAAATGGTGTCGTTGGGTTCGTATTGAAGAATTATTTAAGGATTTCAAGGTTTCAAGTTAATTTGACTTATCTACTGACCGTGGAAAAATTAAACGCGTGTTTATTTCTGGTTTTATAAAGGAAATTTTTTCATACGACCTCGGATTTCGACGAAACTTGTCCCATTGGGTTCGGAATACCTTTTTACACAAAGTTTAGCCTTTGTATTAGTAAACGAAAGTCGTTTGTGGTGGTTTTTATCAACTACTTCACGGTGAAGTTTCGTAAACTAATATTTTATTAAGTCCACCACACTATATATATACCCCAACAGCAAAACATGGTTTTGATGGGCTAAAGGTAGAGTAAACCGGCACATACTCTCGTTCATGGAAAGTTTCGTGGACTGTTTTTGCTATTTTATATAATAATAATTATTATATAAATATATATATATATATATATATATATATATGAATTCCTTGCGCTCTACACTATCGGTACCGTGCGCTCCACGTTCCTTCAGAATCACGTTTACTTGGCTATCACGAACCCCCTTTCTATTTATACCCAGCTTCTTTCGTTTTATTTTTTGTATTTTCTTTCTCTCCCACTAGTGCCCTTATAAAATAACCTGAAACCATGAAAGTCGTTATTTGAGCAAACAAAAACAAAATGGAAGCCTTCTTCCATTTAAAACGCGAAAGCTCAGAAGTGGAGAGCACAAGCCATTCAAAAAAAAAAACCAAAGGCTACCCGGTCACGTTTGAGGAGTTTAGGATGGTGGTGGTGCTCATGTTGTTCACAGGGCGAGAATAGAGAAGGGGGTGAAGGCCGCTTGCTGCAATGGGATAGTTGGTCGGAGGCCCGGTTCTGGCGAAGTGGCACTATTCGAATGGTGTACGGTGTGCAACAAAACTGTGGGTTTGGGATGCACTGGAACGAGGCAATCGGGTCGAGGTGGCATCGGAGGCCGGTAGGAGAGGGTCGGCGCGGCGGTCTGGTGGTAGGACGGGGATGAATGTGAGGTGGCAGGAGTATGGGTGCAGGCGGTTGTTATGTGTGCGAATTAGGAACACGGCCTCTGGCAGACTAGCAATGGAAAAACAGTACGGAAAAAATGTAACGTGTTGGGTGCGGTTGCTTGAAAAGGGACTGGTTGTTTTAAAAAGAAGCAAGAGTGAGGAGGGATGCATCAGTAGAAGAAAGAGCTACTCGGAAAAAAAATGATGAGGGGTTGGAAGCCTGGTCGGAGGGAGAGGATCAGCAAGGTGGAGCGAAGGGAAGTCAGCACGCGGAAGGCTCAGGTGCCAATCCAGTCCATGTTGGCGGTGGGGCGCATGTATGTGGGGGTGGCCATTTTGGTGCAGCAAGAAATGAAATGGTGAGTAAAAGAAGTACAGTAACATTATTAATATGCCTTAGCCTCATTAGTGTTTCCTAATCCTAGTTTCATAAATTGCGTAAGTTGTGGATTTAAACTAACAATATAAAACTGCCTGGTCCAAATATAATATACATTAAGTTCTAGCGTGCCCTGCAAAGTTTATAGGCTGTGACCACTCAAGTCGAACATGCCAATTTCTATTAAATATAGCATGACCGTGAATTCCTATTGTGCCAACCCATTTGTAAATTTCCTAATCCTATTTTACATACCCGATCTTTATAATAATTTATATACTTAATGGCCAGGTTTTGTTACTACACATATAACTAATCCAAGTTCAATTGTGCCCAATTTAGTGTTAACGTGGCATAGGTACATATACGTTTCCAACATACCTAATCATAATTAAGTTATAAAAAAATGAAGAAAAGATGAGGTTAGGTATTAAATTATTTCAGCGTGAAACTAAAATAATAATTATAATAATAGATTATAATTAGAAGTTATAATAGTATTAATTTAAATATCGAATACCATATTAAAATTATAACTATGTTATATAGCAATAGCATTTGATGTAATCAGAAATGTTGGCACCATATCAGAAAGCACCGCATAATGGAATTGGAACGAACGGTTGAATGCGACTGGAACCTTGTGAAACAAACCGTTTTGACGACGACAAAGTGAGTTAAACTCACTCGGTTTTTCCCATTTATATTTTATATAAATTGGGTTTTTATTTTGTGTGCTCTGCCTGCTGATGGTTGACTGTTTGCTAATTATATTTGGTTATTTGATTGATGAAATTAAACCGTCGTTTAATTTCAATGAAATACCGAATCGTTATTTTAACGAATTGGTTCCAATAAAGGTAACTTATCTTGTTGGTCATGTTTATAAAATAAACGTGTTTAATTGGTTGAACTGTTTGAATTGCTTGAGGTTGGATTAAATGGTTGCTCTTTATTATTATCAGTTAGATGGTTGAATGAACTGTTTTAAGATAACCATTTGTATACCGGGAAGGACAGGTTGGAGGGATCCAACCGGATTCCTCAAATATATTATTTATTTTCATATTATCATATATGAACTGTCATGATTGGGTAATTGTTTTTAGTAGTGATCATTGACTGAAAGGTCAACCTGTGTTGCGTTTTAACCAATGGGCTATATTGGTTGAGTAATCGGCAGTAAATGGCCTAAAAGTAAATTGTTTTACTTATATCGATTTACCGTCAGGTGAATTGATAGAACTGAAGTTATGGAATTTATTTTCTGACTAAAGATAGATTTCGAAATATATTATTTGAATAAAGGTAATCGAAGTTGAAAAGAAAACCATTTGAATGGTGAAAGAAGTTTATGAACAGGTTTTGTTTAAACTTTTGTTTTTATAACAAAGTTATAAAAGGGATTTTTAAGCGAATATTATCGCTTAAATAAATGTCACTTAATTTTTTTGAATTAAGAAAAGGGGGATTTAGATAAAAGGGTTTCATAATAAACCAGAGGTATATAAAAGAGGTTTGAGGTGTTATATCGTTAATTCTAAATTAACGTTATTTAAGAGTTTTAAATTTACACTTGTTTTAATTAAAAGGCCAAGTGGTGCTGAATACTGAACCAGTGAACCCATTGGATTGTCATGATTGAAACACTGTTTATTTAGATAGTTAAATCACCGACTATCAAATCTGTCCAATACGATTGTTGGTACGGAAAGACCGGGATCGAACTTAGGTTCGAAAACCATTCTGACCAACAAATACGTGAAGATATCAGAAGATGGTTGAGATGGAGCATTGAAGACCGTGGATTTTCATGAGCGGAAGAATTACTTATAATCTCTGGCTTAGCGGCCTGAGATAAACTGTGATTCTGTCGTGGTTGGAATCTACGGGTTGCAAGGACTTCTCGCTACTGATCCATGGGGTGATTCCTATATTGTATGCAGTAGGAGAGTACCTTCGGTTCATCATGTTCCTGGATGACTTGTATGGACGAGTGTCTGACAGAGTATTTCCAAAGGATCACGTACGTTGATTTCTTCAAACGTACCATAGTTGGTTAGCTCCCAACTAGAGTATTTTTGTGGACGTCAATTAGTGATATCTGACGGATCTGACGATGTGGCATTCAAAGTGAATAGTGACCAAGTGTTCCAAAAGGAAATTCAAACCTCAAGCCTCACAAATTGGGAGATGACAAAAATCGGGCAGGCAGCATGGTTATGTGGGTCGCTCCCATTAGGGTGTATAATCAAATATCTAGAGAAATTTATATCGTCTCTTTAATCTATTTCTATGTTGTCCCTCTTCGGGAAACGGTGGTTTGAGCCCAACCGTTGGTGATATACATTCGATACACTCATGCGAAATGAGTGGTCGGTCATGTGAGGGCCGGGTTGCAAGACGTTCTTGTTGAACCTAGTGTATTCGCCTCTAGAAATACACTATCAGCAGGTGGTCCCATACCTTGTCAAGGTCGGAATCCAATCTCCAATAAGCGCCCGCGGTTTTGATTGTGTATATATATATATATATATATATATATATATATATATATATGCGGGGCGTGAGATGCAAGCGTTCCACTAGATTGATATTTACTTGTATTTAGACATTATTATAATATCAGAAAAAGATATTGATTTCAAAAGTGTTTTGGGTTATCATAAGGTAAAAACCGTCCGTGTTTATGTGTGGATTTGGTCTTACGATTATCCTTTTCTTTCGAAAGGATTTTGACTTTAAATCAAGTAGTGTGATACCTTAATACTGTGCGAGTTTTTCTCACTCTGGTTCACCAGACTGACCCAGTGTTTTGTAAATGCTTGGGTTAGCCCGTACAGGTTCAGGTTATCGAATGTTGTGAAGTCTAGAGACGAGCTGGAGATTTTCAGACGAATGATATTATATAGCTACTATTTCTCTGTGTGTTGTATATGAGGACAGGTTATTATAACTGTCCAGATATGTGATGTACTCTGATGATTGTAAGTATTTTTAAAGCTCTCAATAAAGATTTATTTCTGTATTATATTTTGTTCCGCTGCGATGTGAAACTCTGATTCTGTGTTGTGTTGGTTCTCCTTCTTCTTCTTCTATTCTAATATTTCCTTCTTTCTTATCTCACCCTCTAAATTCTTTCTAATAACGTTCCGGTGTTTTCGGTGTTTGGAAGGTCGGCATGAGTTACGGGAAATGTATTTATGTCGATTTTCGGGGCCGAAAATCCGGGATCGTTAAACATGAAAACCCGTCAGCATACTTGACGCGAGAAGAGATGGATGGCGTTCTCACCGATTTGAGAGCCCAGATGGCAAGGCAAGACGATCTCCTCCGCAAACAACAGGAGATAATAGATGGATTCTTCGCTCGGATGGAGGGCAAGCCGAGCGACAACATTCAAATTGCTGGAAACAACGCTGTACAAACAACAAATCAATCCCCAGCAGGAGCAGCGAACCGGATCGGTACGAATCCGATCCGAACCGGAGACACAAATGGACTCGAGGGAAATACCCCTCAACAACCAATAGCTCCGACGCTTAATATTTCTGATGGAAATGCAGAAGCTCAAGATTCAGGGCGAGCACGACCAATCTCCTCACCGGTTCGGATCGGCAATACCACACAGCTTCGGCATCAAGCTCCGCGGTTTGGAACAGGAGAACCTGGTCGGATCGGTACATCCGACCCGAACCGTGCACCTCGCCATGACCTCCCTCGCTTCTCCGAGCCGCAACATGGGGGCACCTTCGAACCGAACCGGATGGTCTTCCAAGCTCTCCATACTTTTCCGTACTCTTCTGAACTTAACGTTGGGGCACCAGCTCTGATCTTGGCAGGTTGCAACAACTCTTTGAAGGCGACAAACTCGCCAATCTCATTGAACGCCTCTCTAGAGGTCGCACTTATCAGAATGATATGGATGATGTCAATCACAACCCATTCACTCAGGAAATCAGGAATTCCCGCAATCCACCAGATTTCAAACTTCCACAACTGGAGCCCTACAACGGCAGGATGGATCCTACCGTGCATCTCATGCGTTACAAACGGAATATGGATGTTCAATCGGCATCGGAAAACGTCATGGCAAAGTGCTTCCCTCTCTTTTTGACTGATATAGCTGCTATGTGGATTCGGCAGCTGGAATCTGAATCGATCAACAGTTGGAACATGTTGGTTGCTCGCTTTATTGAACAATTTCAGGTCCACATCGTTCGACCCAAGAATGTAATGTCACTAACTACAATCAAGCAGAGGCCCAGAGAAACTCTGCGCTCATTTTTGGAACGGTTCAACGTTGCAGCAGCATCAGTTGATCGACCTGAGCCATCTGTGGTATTGATGGTGGCCGTATCCGGCGTTCTGGACAACTCGGAGTTCAAAAAACCCTTATACCGAGACCCACCAAGGAATCTCAGCGAACTCTACCTTGAATCAGATAGATTTCTGCGTGAAGAAGACGCAACGTCCGAAAAGAAAATTCTTGATGTCAACATGCTTAAAGACAGAGAACCATCTGATTCTGGAAAAGGAAAAGGGAAAGCTGCTATTAAGAATGACCGCAACGCTCAACCCCTGAGAGGGCCCAGATACGAAAAGTACACCGAGCTCAATTCGTCGCTAACAGACATCTACGTGAACACAAACGGTGATATCTCCAATCCAAAGCCTCCCAGGAGGGAGCCATCGCAAAGAGAACGTGATTCTGGAAGACACTGCATATTTCATGATATGGGCGGTCATAACATGGATGACTACAGGCATCTTAGAGATCTGATTGAGGAACGGGTTAGACGTGGAGAGCTACCCGAGTATGTGAAACAACCAACAGCGCCTGCATCTGCGCTACCTCTAACTGCTCCCCGGAGAGGGAATGACCCTGGATAGAGCTCTCGTGGGCTCATCATCAACTGATCTGGATTGGATCACTCTACATTTTCAGCATCTCTTAGGATTTAAGATATGTCCTTTTGCTTTCTTTAGGTTTTCCGATTGGCTAAATCGGAGTACACACGTTCGGGGTTAGGATTTAGCTCCAAAGCGTGCTCTGCACTCGATGACAAACCAATCAGGATTTGCTTTGGTTTTGTACTTTGAATTGAATAAGGAAGGACTTTCCGAGCATGGATTATGTTTGGCGAATTTAAGTGTCTTGTTAGGTTGTGGCAGGATTCTCAATCTCAATTAAAGTATGGCTTATACTTATCTCGCACCCCTAGGCATGGATTATGCCTAGGGACAGACTGTCTTGTCAGGTTTTGGCAAGTATAGTTCAATCCCGACATGAGTATGGATTGTACTCACTAGGATTCTTAAGTATGGATTATACTTTGGAACGGCTTATTTTATTGTCAGGATCTGGAAAAGGAATTCAATAAAACTCGAGTATGGCTTATGCTCAGTTTGAACTTCCTGGTATGGCTTATATGTGGAAGGTTAGGTCCCTCGTCAGGTTTTGGCAGGATGATTTGAACGTCTCTTGAGTGTGGTTTATGCTCAAACAAACACCCAAGCATGGTTTATGCCTGAAAGTATAATTAGTCTTGTCAGGTTTTGACATACCTATTTGCTTTCTCTTCTTCGCAGGTATGAATTATACTTGCAGCTGGCAGGCCCAGCGTGGCCTTGGATTTCTTGGATTATCCAGAACACATCTTCCTTCAACCAGCAAGATATGTTCTAGGGGGCAAAATGTTGACCCGCTTTTTAGTCAAAGCAGTCACACATGGAATCTCTGATCAACAACACGCTCGAGTATTGGAAACATCGTCAGAAGACAGGCAACGATTTGGTCGAAATCGCATTGCAAACAAAAAATGGCCCGAAACTCCTATCAGACGATCTCTTTTGGGCCCGAAAATAGCAATTACGGAGCTAGGCTCCATAACTCTTGTAACCCTCTGAATTAGCTTCAGTTTGTGCTTTAGTTTAGCTAAAATGGACTTACGGTTTGAAAGTTAACCCCGCTTCCGTGAACGCATGCAGAACCAGAGACATGGATTTTGGAGTTACCATCACCACGCATCAGTTCGGATCGGATCACCTCTGTCGGGTCGGTTCGGATGATACAAAAGCAAATAACGAAGTGGCTTGGCATTGGAAACTTACTCACTTCAGTTCGGATCGGGATAGGAAGACCCGACCCTCTTTGGACATCTGTGCAGAAGTGCACACATGCACTCGGCTCAAAGGACCGGTTCGGATCCAATCCGAACCAACTGGACCTGCTTCTGCACGTGACTTTTAACTGATTCTTAAGGAGTAACTACCTCCTACAATCGCGGATCGGACTCCACTTGGCAAAGCACGACCTGGTAACCACTTTTCCACGTTCTCCGCTACTTCTGAGATCTCCTCCGGCCACGCCACGTGGCCCATCCGAACCGGAACCGCCCAGAGCTTCTCTACAGTTATAAATACACCACTCCTTGGCAATTTGAGGGATCTTTTGGCTCTAACTTCTCACGGCTTCCACCATTGCTCTCTGCAAAACATTTTCAGTAGCAAATAAGCCAAATTCCACATTATAACACGAGGGTTTCGTGTATAATCTCCACTTTTCTTACTTCTTTTCATTGTAAACACGAGAATTTCGTGTATAAACCACAAGCAAACTGCATTGTAATAGCTTCTTAGGATTTAAGAAACTATAAAGTGGACGTAGGCTTGGTTTGAGCCGAACCACTATAAAAATCTCGTGTGTCTCCTCTTATTTTACGGTTTTTTCTGCATTAATATGTGATTGTGAGGTTTTCACATAGCTTTTGGGTGTTAGGCCCCAATTTTCGGTCTAACAGATTCATTTTTAATCCATCATAGCATCATAACTAGCAAATACATTAGATGTATTTCAATTGTATGAGGATAATGCTCTTATTAGTTGATAAGATGCATTCATATTGTATTGCTTATTCCCTTTCAATGATCTGATGACTTGGAGGAATTTTCTATCATTTGAATATGCACATGACTTCAGGTCATTCAATATTGATGTCAATCGACTTTCTGAAATATAAAATAATATATGCATAATTTATAATATGAGCTCATAACAACTTTAGGTTGTTAATTAAATATATGCATATATGTGTATATACATGCGTCCACGTATTACATATGTAATCAATTTGCACATTCTCTCTCATTCAAGTTATTGATTTTAGAACAAATTGTTTATAATGTTCTAATTATTAATTTTTGCTTGTCAAACAATGTCAACGTGAATCTTAAAGATCGTGTCATAATATCCAAAACATCTGATTTGGAACTGTATTGAACTTCTAGTTCAAATGAAACATATGAACAACTTCGAGTTGTTAATCCATATTGAACTTCTAGTTCAAATAATATATAAACAATTTCAAGTTTGTTAAACTGTATTGAACTTCTGGTTTAACTGTATTGAACTTCTGGTTCCACTGTATTGAACTTCTGGTTCAAATAAAATATATAAACAACTTCAAGTTGTTAAAATTTATTCTTCAACATAATATGTAAATATAAATATATAAGGAAGATACAACTCATTTTGAAAATTGTGAAATCTTTGGATATCAATTTTATTAATGTTATTATTTCACACAGTTTCAATAAAGCTTCAGGCTTTTAAATTATGAAGTATTTTAAGTTCATTGATTAAGGAACTTCAAGTTCTATATATATATATATATATATATATATATATATATATATATATATATATATATAAACAAACATATTATATCTAGTTTATTAATTTATGACGAACTTCTGGTTCTCAACCTTTTAACATACTTCTAATTTAGAAACTTTTACATTCTTGCTAATTCTCAAGATTTCAAACTTGTAAACTTCACCAAAAAAAGTTTCTTTTTTCATAATCCAAGACTTCAGGTCTCAGATCTGAGTTATACAACTTTTTCCATTACATTAGATATTAGTTGCCAAATACATTGACTAATAATACATATGTCTATTCTTATCAAAATACAAACATACATCATTTAACTTATAATAACTAATGATTTTAACACATTTGTAATAATATGGCAATACAATATATATTACCATAAGATACATTTAATGCATTTATTATAAAAATAACGGAAATAACCGTTATACGGTCTAAATATATGAATCAAATAAATAAATTTTACTTAAATCAACATAATAAATTTTGGATCTAGCTACAGTATTGATCAACGACAAAACTGAAATAAACAACTTATAGCTGTACTGCATTCTCAATAATCATATTTTCTAAAATACAATATATATATGCATAATGTCTAATCGAGAATTGAGTAAAAGTGCATAATTATAGAATCAATATTTTATATTTTTTTAATATGAATAATTCCATAAACTTGCAGATCTATACATAAAATTTACAACATAAATTTTTTTTTACATGTTTTAGGTTCAAATTATACAATCCATATAAAAATCTTTTAGATCTTTCTATTCATATCAAAATTATCTCTTACCATTATAGAAACTGCAGGTTTTAAATTTTCCATTTTTATAACAAAAATTGCTTCTGCATACACTTCAGGTATGCTAAGTTAAGATCAATATTTAAATCTTAGTTTATGATCTTCGAGATGCATATTATCTTTAGTCATTAAATTTGCATCATCATCTTTCTCATTTGCATATGAACTTCAAATTCCTCATTTGCATATGAACTTCAGGTTCCTTGTTTGCATATGAACTTCAGGTTCCTTATTTGAATAAAAAAATTGTATATGAACTTCATGTCATATGAACTTTTTCTATAAAAAATTCATCACTTTTGATTGTATAAGTCTCTTCTGCAGGTATTTTATTATTTTAAAATAAACAGATCTCTTCTAGAGGTATTTTACCATTTCCAAATATACATATATCTTTTAAAGATATTTTGTTATCACCGCTTCTGGAATGAGCTTATCTCCTCCAGAGATAAATATATACAAACTATTGAAATGTCATATCAGTATACAAAAATACATATCAAACCTTAAATGCATTAACCAAATTAGGTGTATTAAATAAAATAAGATTCAAGAGAGATAAGAAATCACTACTTCTGGAATGTATGATATTCCCTCAGGGAACATATCTTTTATTTATGTAATTGCAATGCAACAAAAAAAATTCTAACATCTCATCTAGGATGTTGGATTTGATATATTAAATTAAATCTCTAAAACATCTCTTCAAGAGATTAATATGCATACTATATCTTCAGGATATTCAGTTAATATAAACTGTACGTGAAAGATGTCAGTTAGATGAAACCCGTTTAGAGATTTTTTATTGAATCCAACGTTATTATCACATATTATGATGTGTATGTCTCTTTTAACTTCATCCGGAAGTATAATCTTTTCATGTCACAACATTTAAGAAAGTTTCGGGCTTTTTTTTTTTTTTTTTTCTTTCAATATATGAACTTCAGGTTTATATTATTTCAGAATCCAAAGAATTAATATAGTTTATGATTTTTCATTTGTTTATTTTTCATAATTCACTTTTGGTAATATATCAATATTAGATCTGAACTTAATACGATCTTCCAAATACATATTATATTTAAATTTGTTTCTCTAAGAAACAATACAACATTTCTTTCGAAAATATGAATTATGTAACAAAATCAAATTAAATTCAATGAATTTATTTGAATAGAGAAGAACAAAAATTTGTTGAATCCAAAAGGATAAATCACTACAATCAACATCTCATTTCTAAATCACGTAGGGATCACGAATGTATATAATTTGAGTATAATTTTCAGATCAACAGTATGATTACATCAAAAAAAATCAGATCTATAATAGAGTGAGATCTAAAATATGATTAACAAAATAAGAATCAGATCTCAAAGTGTAGATCTATATGAGTTCTAAAATTTTAAGACTAAACAAAAAAAATTAGAAGATGAGACAATAGATTTAAATCTAGAATGAGATGAGATCTAACAAAAATGAAGATTTGAAAAATCAAATCAATCAGATCAGAAAAATAACCTACCGTTTTGAGATCTATAATTGGATCGGTTAGAGTTTCGTGTTAATAACGTGTTATAAAATAAAACAGAACATATGTTAAACAAGAAGCATTAGAGAGAACAGAAAAGATAGGGGAGAGACTTTTATTTTTATTATTTTAAGTATGTACAATTTCTATTACATTGACTCATTTATATATAGGCTTTGGAGCTGATGTTAGACTTATTCCGCATGATGTGGGACTAAATAGAATATGACAAGAGCATATTCACTCATATATATTACAACAGTTAAAATTTTTAATCATACTTTCTATTGATAGAGAATAATACAAAAACACAAGTAACATATAGAATGATAGATATGGTATGTAATAAATATTACAAAATATTAAAAAGAGAATTAAAGAAGAAAATGATAATTACAAATATTATATTTACAACTCATTTAAAATATATTACGATGAAATAAACATCTATATGAGTATTATTAACAGGGAAAACTACAAGATCCTAATTCCTAATTTAACAAATTTACTTATTGCACCCTAGAGTACTACACTTACAAGTTGTCAGTCAACTAGTTAAAAATGAATAAACAACATGAAATCTTACAAATATTATACGAAATATTAAATTATACAATAAAATTCATAACAGGTTTTGTTTTTGCACTTTTTATAAACAGAATAATAGACATAATTATCTATTTTTTTGAATTAAAAAAAAGGCAAAATGATATCTATATATAGGCAGGTTCAATGGCACCTCAAATAGTGAACATCCTTTTAGCCTACCAATTTTCCACCACACATTTCCTCCTTCTCTCCTTCCACTCTCTCACCTCCCACTCACTTTTTTTAATATAAATTGGTGGCTGACATTCGAGTGCAAATGGGGGGCTGAAATTGAGGGAGGCTCCCTGATCACGCACGCGCGCGCGCGCACACACACAAGGAGCGTTCAATGGCACCCTAAAAGCCCCTTTACGAAAATCAAGCATTTATATTAGTTTAAGTTAGTGTGAGATGAAAGAATGAGTTAAGGGAGAAAAAAACGTGATATGTAGTGAAAATCAGAGGGCATTTTGGAATGTTGCACTGTTTCGGATGTCACTGAACATTCGTCTCTCTCTCTCTCTCTCTCTCTCTCTCTCTATATATATATATATATATATATATATATATATATATATATATATATATATATATATATATAGAAAGAGAGAGAGGTTCCTTGTCACCCCTATTTGAAAGCACATCAAATGCACTCCACTTATAACCACACATTTATATTAAAAAAAAGGTAGGAGAAAGAAAGTTAGTGAAAGGAGAAAAAAAAACGGAAATATGGTAAAACTTAGAAGGCTAAGGGAATGTTACACTATTTGGAATGCTCTTGATCTTATCTCACATACATACGTGTGTTTACCATGCATAAATATTTGAGGCGATGTTTAGTGAAATTGGTTTATTATCAAGGATACAAGGTGAAAAACACCAATCGAAAATAGCCCTCTTATACAAGAACCAAACTTACAATAACTGAACTTTTGCTATATGCTACATCTGTCAAACAAAAATATCGCTTATTCCAAAATCCATCCCTCGAAACTAAGGTGTGGTCGTGTACTAAAAATTTACTACGTTTGAATAAATATAAACCTCATAAACAACACCTCTCAGTAAAGTATTTTCATTTCCTCTTGCTCTTGTAATTAGCTCGGCCTTTCACTTGCTTCTCTAGATTCCTGATCCTCTGACTAACAACCGAAGATGATGATATTTTACGATCAGCAGTCATTTTGGTTGGTTCGGGCTCCTTCGCTTCATCTGAAGAGGTGGCCGTTATAGCCTTTGGACTGCCGAAGAAGGAGAAGCTCGGGCTAGGTGTCGGGTTGGGATTGGCTGGCTGTTGAACTATTTCTGGTATGTTAAAGAATTTTCTTACTGGTTTTTGCCTCAATACTGCAATATGAAGGCAAAAGTAAGCGCTGGGAGAGTAAACGAGTTTCTAAGCTTTGAAGAAAATAAATTACTAACCGTATCCGTTTACAAGGGAGAATAAGTTTGATGCAATCCAATAGCAGAATATTGCCTGAAAGCAATATTTTTGTTATGGCTTGACTGTGTTGAATAACTAATAAAGAAGAGAAAATAAAATGAATGCGCATAGCCTTATAAGACTTTTTATGCAAATAAAAATGGGCAAACATGTGTTATTATTATATTGTACAAGCAGCAAAACATGTATTATACCTAATAGTCGTAATGATACTCATTTTCTTCAGCATCAGCAAATGGTTTTTATTATACCATTTGCTCTGGTATTTTTAAACATGTGCTATTTGTTATCTTGGACACTAAGGACGTGCGTATGCAAGCATGCCCACCACACAAGCGCAGGTATAAACATGAGCGTTCAATGGCACTCCAAATACTGTGGCACTGAAGCCCCATATACACACACACACATACATACATGCATATTCTCTCACCTATATACACCATACAGTCTGTCATCAATTGCATAATTCTGCCATTTTTTATCAGTAATTTGTTAAATATTAGGCAACTGAACTTAATTGTGATTTATAGCTCTGCTGTTGGAGTAAAAACAGCTGCAAATCATGACTGAATCAGAAATATTTAATTCATTTCGGCTTTCAAAAAGGCAAAAAAAAAAGCTTATGTAAGTCCATCCATACGGGCCATAAGAACAATGACTAATGCTGTAGGGAGAAACAAGCATATCATAAAACCTTGCTATTAAATGGAACAGAGCATAGAAAGCAAGGGATGCACACACATGTGCGTGTGATGGTGTGTGCATTCGTTGAAAAGAACGGTTAGAAATTACCTTTGGAAAGCTAGCTGTAAAAGGGACAGTCAGAACAGCCATCCCTCTAGAAAACTTCTTCACAGTGCCAGCCATAGGGTTACCTTCCATACCCTCTTGCATATTCAACTGAGATCATTGAAGCCAAAACAAAAAAAAACAAAAAAAACTGAATTTAGCCGCAATTGTTTTCGTTTAATCACTACTAATCTTTTTCCTCTAATACAACAAATTTTAAAAATAGTATATCTTTCGTAGAAGTCAAATTTTACAATTAAATCTAATATTTTATGATCATAAAATAGGATACATGTCTTATTGCAAGATGTGACTTGTAAAATATGTGGTTAAAACTTAATTTTCAGGGCGAAATCTAGCATTCTGATCAAATTTTAAAGATGACTGAGCTTCTGTTTAATCTATTGAATGTGCACAATCAAAACTTTGTCAAGTCAATTGACAGGAAGTAATTTGCTATAGAGGAAATATTCAGAAATTTTGTTAGTTCAAAATTTTATCAACACATAATATGTTAACTTCTCACATCTTTCTTAATAGTCGTCTTAAAAACGCAAACCTTCGGTCCAGCTGCATACTTCCAAAAACACTCTTGCATGTTCTTTGTTTTATGTATCACTTTAAAATATGATATATCAAATTTCAACAATATTCCTATGTCATACAATTAGTTAAAAAAAATATTGGTGCAGAATCCAGATATTCTGCATTTGATGTAGAAATTGCAAATATTTCCAGCTACGTGTATCATATTTGCAATTCACAGCAGAAATTGCATAGATATTGCAACTTAAATATAAAACACAAAACTTCATCAAAATATATAACATCGCTGGAACTACTTAAAAAGAGCATAAAATTACGACTCCATGGTAAAACAAAATTTAAGTTCTACTTTTGTACAGTTTTTTTCTTCTCATTTGATTTGCATCAAGGTTCGAGAACTCGGTTTTGGTCATTTGAAATTTTTGCTAATTTTGGATGATTTCGGAAGTTTTGGTTTTGGTTTTGGTTTCGGTATGCTTTTGATTTTCAATGGTTTGTTAATGAAAATTTACCTAAAACTATGAACAATGTCATTAGAAACTATAAACTATTTAAAACTAGCCCCATTTATAAACCAGCCCAACTTAGTTAACTTTCACAGCCCATTTATAAACCAATAACCCAGACTTTTCCCCCATTCAAAAAGCAGCCTCCTTCAATTCACTAACTCAAAACCACGCCTATTTCAAAGCCGACCTTAGCAAAGCCTTGATGGAAGGCTTCACGAAATTGTAGAAGAGAATAAAAAACAGGAAGTAAAACGCTGCGCTAAGAGAATAAAAGAAAACGAAGAAATTCACAATCTTGATGGAACTAGGGTTTCGGCCAAGGTAAGTATAATCGATTTGAGAAATCATCTAGCTTTCAAATATATATATATATATATATATATATATATATATATATTGATTGTTTCTGACTGGTTGATCGTTCCTTGGTCGATCGATTTTGAACTAGAAATTTCTTTTTTCACCGTCCAGTCCAAAACCGAAATTTGGATCCAATTTCGTACCGGACAGCAGCGGTACCGTTCTGATTCCACCAGAATTTCAATGTATTGGCCGAAACCTCATACATTGATTTGTATGTTAATTGTTAAAATCAATGGTGGTGTTTACCACATGATGTATTGAAAATGGTGTCATAATTTGTAGGTTGTGGATATCAAGTACTTAAGCCTTAATTCGAAAGTTTATAGAGATTTTAAACGAGAGATCCCAAACTAGAATGTATATGTCAAACAACTTTTCAACCAAAACAGCTTCAATTGGACTTAATGTAAGATTAAAGCAGAATCGCAATGACTTGAAACTTGACAAGTACACAAAGAACAGATAGGAAGGGACTTTGGAAAATTTCACTTGGACTGGGTCAAGGCCCTAAACTCGAATCTGAGTTAAATGTATAGGTCAGGTCTGACCTAAGAACTCTTTTTATTTTATTTTATTTTTTTTTTTTTTTTTTTTTTTTTTTTTTTTTGATTGATTGATTGAAATTTGGTTAATACATCACCAGGTCTAAGGGGAGTCTCGAGCTCCCGACTTCTTATTCGGTAGTCACACATCATAACACCATGCCGCACTATCTTGGCAGGTCTGACCTATGAACTTCCACCATCTCACTTCCACAACATCACACCCCGTTTGTGCTACTCCGACGACTCATGATCAAGCGATTCTCCAAGGATTTGACGAGCTCAATTAACTAAGTTCGATATTAAGATTTATAACCAGGTAGGATTTAGGATGTTAAGGGAGCTGGAAGGATGTTGAAAGTAGGAACAATGGGATTGGGGCTTAGAAGAAATTAGGTTGATATAGAATAGTAGGCTTTAGGTTATATTTATATTCTAAGTACACTTCATTAGGGCAATAATTTGATATATTGAGCTTTAGGGATTCAGCATGGTAATCATACCTGCAGTTATACAACAAAAAATTTTAATTGTTAAATACTATATTTGCTAATTATACTAGTTAAATCTTTTTGTCCGCTAAAACAAAATAAAAAATAAAAAGAAGAAAAAAAACCACAAAACTGATAACCAAACGAAAACAAAACGCGATAATTATAAAATTTCAAGCGAATACAAGGGAACCGGAAACCAGAATTTTAAGCCTTGTCAAATCACTTAAAAAAAAAAAAAAAAAAAAAAAAAAAAAAAAAAAAAAAAAAACCAGAAAGTATAAAATGAAAAGTCACAAACAATGCATCAACATATCCAGGCACAACTGTGAAATCAGCATATCCCAAGCTACAGATTTGGTTCCAATCCAAAATGGATAATAACAATATAGTTCTTCAACAAAAACAAAAAGAAAATGACATATCAAGATATATTCTAGCATTTTAATACGAAAAGTATGTTTTAATTCAAAATAAATTTAACCTTCCCATAAATTTAATATCAAAATAATAAACAACGTACCGAGGAAGCAAAATTTCAGAAGGGAAAAAAAACCACCTTTCCAATACTAGTAAGTAACCAATCAAAATACGAAGCTTTCAGTTAATTTTATTTCAAAAAGTATATTTTATATTTGAACATAAATAAGAGAAACCACATGCACCATAGATGAAATTGATATAGTGTGAAAAGAACGCATAATCTTCACCACTTAGCTATAAAATAAAATTATTTGTTGAACTTAAAAATAGCATTTCATATCTGTACAGCTCTTCATATACGCATGCCTCCCTGTGCTTTGTGCGAACTTTCTATGTATCCAAGCATCACTAATAATCTGACAGTACAATCTAAGAATTATGCATACATAGCATGTGTCTCGGATGAATATACACAAGAGCAAAAGTTCTATGCCGAACCATGGAGAAAACATACGAATAGGTTGAAAGACTGCCAAATTTGTAAATGAATGCAAAACAAAAGCAAAAAAATTAGGTACTCAATCATGGATTAAACATACAGATACATCGAAAAGACTGTCAAATTTGGGTAGATAAAAGAGAAACAGGAGGAATTGGTGCTGATCATGGAGAGAACGTGTATCATACCTATAACAACCTGTATTTTACATATAGGAGGATCATTAAATAATTCTATTTAATTCATTTCTGGCCATATGACTCTAATATTTTGGAATATGGTTCTTATGAATATTTTACACATCCATTATTATTTTTCAAATTTCTATACGATCTCTTTGCCCTTGAGAATTGTATTTCGACTGTAATTTTAATAGGAGCCAAATTAGATGTTTTAATATTTTTCAATATTCGGGATAGTAGTTTACCTTTCCGTAAAGTGGTCACACAGAAAAATCGGATAATCGATTAAAAGGTTATGTTAGTTATAAGTTTTCAAAATTGTTGACCACAATTAGAGTACTGCTAATAAACTGAATTAGTAAGCTCATTATCGAATGACATTTGCCTATAAATATGATATGAGAGAAATTGCTTAAAAGTTTCCCTGTCATTTCATATCAGCCTCAAACCCTAGATCTACTATAATTCTCCAATTCTCATTTAATTTCATCTCAGTCTATCTACAGATTAGAGGTTAGATCTATATTGATTGGCTAGATCTCATCACTTTGGTTGCATTCCAATCCAATTCTTTGCTAACCGGATCAAATCTCATCCCAATTCTGATTTGTTGATATGATTTTATTGGTAGTGATCTTTCACTTGTCTATAATGGATTATATGTTGTACATTTGTAATAAAGTGATTTTATGTTAGAATTATCAAATTAACCCTAAATCGATCAAATCTAGATAATTTCACATCTAGACATATTAGGATAACGTAAGTATGCATGTGATTGTTAATTTATAAAATCTATTGTAATTAGTGTCTGATTAAGCATGTTTTATGCCAGATATATGTTTAGAAGTGACTAAACTTTTATGTTAATGATTGAACACTTGTAGTTGAATGAAACTGCATGTATGTTTGAATCGTTGTTATGATTGAACTAGATGTTATGTTCGATTATTATTTTTTGAAGGCCAAATCTATTCTCACCCCACATTTTGCTTTTCACACCCCGTTGTTTAAACAAAAAACATCTCACCCCACTTTTTGCTTTTCACACCCCAAAAGTTACCAGAACGTACCCTTTAATATTTATTTTCACAAATAAATACTGTACGTTAGCAATGAAAAGAAATAAAAAATAAATCTAGAAATAACAAACAACAAAGCAATAATCTATATTTATTTAATTTTTTCCATTTTGCAATCGGAAAAAGTTACATTTTAGTTTAATTTAAAAATATTTGAAATATATATTACACTGGAAATCATAAAATCAAATAACGTTAAGAAAAAAAATACAAAAGTTGAAGAATAGTAACTTTAAAATAAAACACCGTTTTTTTAGAAAAAATGTTATACGCTTTATCGAAATCATTCGTCTTTTTAAAGTATATTATTATCATTGTATTTATTTTATAATTAAAGTAACATAATGAAAAATGAAACAAGATAACTTGAATGATTTACAAGGGTATATTTGTCACTTTATTTATTTAGTTTTCAACGGGGTGGGAAAGGCAAATATAGGGGTGTTAATAGAGTTTGCCTTTTTTGAAAGTGTTGTGTTTGATTTAATATGTATATTGGTGTTCGGAGCATATCGAAAGCAAAGTTGATAGAAATCGCACGAAACTCAGAGAATAGGTTTGGACCAAAGCGAACAAGCACCATGTGTATCGCACATCATTTGGAGTTAAGGAATTGGATCGATGCTGACCATGGTACTTGGATTGGTGCCGAGTCCAATTTGAGGATCCAATAATGCGACAACTCATGATTTGCAAGAACATTCTTAGTAGAAGCAGTTCTGAAGTTTTGGATTGAATTAAATAGGCCAAGTGTTGACGACGAATGATTCATCTTCAATGAATTAAACCATGATGAATAGAAGAGAAGACCAGAAGACTAAGGGAGTTGAGTCGGGATCACTGGCATCAAGGAAGAGTACACCAGAGGTCAAGAGAAGAACGGAACTAAAAATGGCTTAGCAATAGGATCGAAGTCGATCCAAGGGGATGGATTGGTATCAATCCACATCGGCGACTCTGATGATGGTTGTTGAGAATTACTGAAACAAAAATGGAAGCTCAAAAATATATTACTATTATTGAAAACAAAAATGCCTTAGGCGTACAAACACAAGCAATACATAAAAAATAGGATGTAAATAACTAGATAAACTTAGACTATGTAAACCTACGCATGTCTCCACTTATTTAGCTATACTTATTCAAACACATATTTCTAACACCCTCCCTTAAACCGAATGTGCTAACATTTAGTTTAAAACTCACAAACGTGAATTGTGGTCACAACTTTCATTTCTACCTGATTGGACATACTCAATTGTTTCATGTTGAATTGTTATTCACTCTTCTTCTACCAATCGACAAGTACGTTTGGTTTTCTCTTAGGGATCCACAGACCTCTCCATTCAGGTCATCCCTGATACTGCTATATTTGTCATTCCCCCAACAAGTGAAAACCGCAACTCTTCTTTCTTTACTTGTTGGATGACACAAAACCAATATTGCTTAACTTGCAGTCCTACCTACTTCACTTGTAGGCATGTCTATCTTCATATAGACATATCATCAAACAGTTCATGAGTACCCCAAAAATGTCCAACCACACGACCGACGTTGACTTCTTCACTATCAACATCTACAACTAACGTTCTGCAGAACATCTTCTTCATGCTTAACATCAGCATCACTTACATTTCTTTACATAACTCCACTACCTTCTTCGCTGGTTCCAACTCTAACACACAACAAAGCAAACTTTAACATGCTTTTACAATTGCAACATGCAAACACGCACAGCAAACACTTCTTTCAAATACAAACTCTTCAACTTCAGAAACAACACCACGATACACGCACAGCAAACACTTCTTTCAAATACAAACTCTTCAACTTCAGAAACAACACCACGATACATCAATTACACTGCTGCATTCAATCATCAACTTCCTCAACATCAATCTTGAATGACCAGAATCAAACTCCTACAAACCAATTCAAATTTATCAATCTGCCACAATCATTCATCTATCACACAAACCAATTGCCTGCAACCAACTTGCTACTGCTTCCGACCCCCTCCCATGCTTGATATAGCAAGCATACTGTCACCTTGCTTCTATAATCCAATGCAACTAGAAACCATCAATACAACAAATATTCATCCAACACTGCAGCCCCTCAACAAACACTGCATTTTTTTTTTGGGGCAAAAATGCATCAGCAATTAGAAAAGGGACTTTCACAAAATGCGCCAACATTCTCGCACGCAATATTTTCCCTGATCACGTTGGGCCAATCAAGAGCATATTGCTTTTTTTTAGCTATAGCCCTCTTTGCAATCAACCATGGAGCCTCCTCATTGAATTGCAATCAAACATCATTCATGAGAAACAACTGTTTATATTGTTTGTCGAGTGCATTTTTGGCTCTGTAAGAACGCAATAAGGTCACCACTTTCAACTGACTCTAACAAGGATGAAGTAACAATTGCACTTGTTAGACAACTTCTCTTCATATTTACAATGCACAGGTGCTCTAAAACCAATTGAAGAATCTTGTCGCCTGAGTACTGTCATCACTTGGATGCTTATGAGCTCCTTTCACAGAGACAGTGTCAATTATTCTTTCCAACATTTTTAATAATGATTGTTCTACGCCTCCACCAGACACATCTCTACTGATTTTGAGACTCAGTATTTTTCGTAATGTTATCCACTTCATCCCCAACAACCAGGTCATCAGAACACCCTTCCTTCTTCACTGATACATTGACAAAGATCATCAGAACACCATTTCTCACCGCACCAGACAACATAACATCTCGACAATGCTCACAAAAGAACCATTCACTCTCAATCATCGCAACAACAATTAATAAACATCTCCAACATTTGATACACACACAATGCTCATACACATCGAGTTCATGTTACCACATGGGCCTGCATCATGCCTAATTAAGCATGCAATTCGCACTTGCTCTGTGCATTTTATCTTGCATCCATCATACCTGCACATTTCACCCACCTGAAAATAGCCATTGCTTCCACACATTGCCATAAATCAAAACTGCATATCATCTCCATCATCATTGCAAATATGCACCATCAAAACCAAGCACCGTCACTAAATTTTATCAAACAACCCAACAACTCATATATCACTGCAGCAGACATCGCGCAACTCTTCCGATTTCCATCTCCATAACAACAGACTTCAGGTCAGTAGCCACACATCTGCACTAGTAAAGTATCTGACAATTTTGACATAGGATGTAATAACTTACCATCATGTTCAATCATCTCAACGCCACGCTTCAATATGCTAATAACATGAGATCTAAGACTAAGCAGCATTTGTACAATCACGCAGCAACAAACGTTGGGGCACATGGTTTAACAATAGAAAACCAGCAGGCTTCAGATCTAGGTTGGTAGGACAGTCTCAAACAAGCAACATGAAGCCAATATTCCTAATCGAACAACATCTTCCTCTCATCGAAGATAGTGCACAACATCTCAGTCAAGGTAACTACACCTGGGCACATCAACAGCAACACAATCGAATATCAAAGTAACTCATATCATCAACACAGTGATCGAAAATCTTCCCACACGGCATCGTGAATCCAAGAATTTTCTTACCCCGCCTTTGGAAAAATTTCTGCTAAACATGTAAACGATGATGTGGGCTGCAAGTTGTCCAATCTCCAAACACCAACAACTTGGTAATAGATCCACTGCACAATTCAGATCTATATTTTCTATATCTTCTAAATTTGTCACTTCAACATGTATACTCATAATGTCTTCATAATCATCATCCATCAGAGAAAATTGCTATCCCATTAACCTCTAATACAAGACACGGCCAGATCTACAAAATGCAAGTACAGCTTCTTCAACTGCAGACCGTCGGCAACAACACTAGCTAGGTCAGGCTCAGTAAATCGGCATCTTCAGATCAATGACCATTGACTCTCAACTTTCGCCAACACAAGCCACATTTGATTCAATAATAATAATAATAATAATAATAATAATAAACCGTTGCACCAGCCATCTTTATCTATTACAACATACCAAACTGCACTTTCATTGAAAACTCAGATCCAAGCATACATCGGACTTCAGTCATTGCCTGCAAACTTCTTCACAGCCTGTATCAACTACACCAATAACACTAAGAGGACCCGGCGGACGGCAACCTTTTAAGGTGGCTACCGCCGCCGAAGTACAACATCCAAGATCGGAAAAACTCTTACGAGAATGCTAGGCTCTGATACCAAATGTTGAGAATTATTGAAATGAAAATGGAAGCTCGAAAATATATTACTATTACTGAAAATGAAAATGCCTTATTATAGGCGTACAACCACAAGCAATACATAAAAAATAGGATCTAAATAACTAGATAAACTTAGACTATGTAAACCTACGCACGTCTCCACTTATTTAGCTATACTTATTCAAACACATATTTCTAACAATGGTCTGATCCATATGGGAAAAAAGAGAGGCTGCATAGGATCACGCTAAAGATGGTAGCTTAATGATAGCTTCTACGATGAGGAAATTACATCATGGTGAAGTTTTGACTCTTCGATCGAGAATTTGGAAGTGTGAGTATAATCAAAGGAATTGTGAAAGGCAACTCCAGATGGAACGAGATTGTGGGATAATAGACTCGGTTGATTGGTAGCACTCATGCCCATTGTTTTATCTTTTAGGTGATAGTTAATCGAAGAAAGAGAAGTAGTAGCAACCATAACATCCACCAAACAAAATCTAAATATCATCTTCTGAAGCTTTGAATAAATGATAGCCCGTATGACTATCCTCAGGTTCTTATGAATATTTTACACATCCATTATTTTTTTAAGTGTTATTTTTTTTAAGCACCTTGATAACACTGGTTGGACATCAGGTTCTGAAGGCACATACTGAATATTAGATCCTAAAGATACCATTGTACTATCCTGACAGATATGATAGTCATACGGGCTATCATTTATTCAAAGCTTCAGAAGATGATATTTAGATTTTGTTTGGTGAATGTTATGTTTGTTATGGTTGCTCTTACTTCTCTTTCTTGGATTAACTATCACCTAAAGGACACTGAAGAAGAGATAAAGAATAGGACAGATGAAGTAGGGTGTTTAGGTTCTTCTATCCTGTTCTGTTACATTATCATCCACTGTTTTCTTAGAGTAACATGTTATATCTTATTATTATGTGTTGACTTTTTGGTTGTAGGGGCATGACATATATGGCTTATATATCTCTATCTAGTACCATAATTTCCAGTATAGCACTGGATGGTTATTTAGCATCCATACTAGGTTGTTGTCCGACCCAAAGTTTTATGTTTTGCTTCTTATTATCTTGAGTAGTCTTTAAATGAGCAAAACCAGATGACAAGACATGTGTGTTGTGGTTGTTGCTGTTTTGGAGACGAGCTAGGAGAACTTGGCGTACTACTACATACTTTGTGGTCCATTGTTATTTCACCGTGCTGTGATAGGATTATACGAGGACTTGATGTACTGGATATTGTTACATATTGATCATAACTCAGTGGTTCTACAAAGATGTTATTTTCACTTTGTTACGACTCGCTAATATTGTGTATGTTCTTATTATATTTTATTATATGCGTTGTGAGGTATACGACATGTAACTTGTGTTTCTTCTCCGATGATCGTCCCATATCAGCTTGGCACGTATGCAATGCTTCTTTTACGTTGTGCAGGTGGGATGGAGCGGTCATCACAATACCGAAAATGGAATTGAGTGGAAAAGATATGATTATCAAAATTCATTTTTATCAACAGCAGATTAAAGTATATTTTGGCCCACGTCACATTACTAGACAAAAAAGGACACGATATAACCTGCATCCATGTTTTATATTGGTAATTTTAAAAAAAAAATTGGTGTTAAATTTAATGCTGTAAAAGAAAAAAAATCAATCATTATCCAATTTAGCATGTTGCGAATGTTGAATCCAAGATACTCTAAATTGACAACCAACATTCTAAAGAATGTGCGGTCAACGCAAATATTTGTTACTGTATATTATCACCACAATTTTTTTCAGTGCAAATTATTTGGACTAAAAGTACTAATTTGTCTGTTGTTCAAAATCACAAACATAAAACGAATAAAAGAAACAAAACATTTTCAAAGATAATTGTGCAAATATTTAATATGCCGGTTTTTCTGTGCAAAAAAAGCAGTTAAACATCGTGGACAACAAAAATAGAAGCAAAAATGAAAGAACTCAGAAAATAATTCTGTAGATTAGGGAAGTAGACCAAATTTCCACATAAATATAACTGGAGTAATTTGCTTACCTCTACCGTTGCCAAGAATGTCAACCCAGTCAAAATAGGGAGAGCGTAAAAAGGATCTGGGGTGGTTAAATCGGTAAACCAAAATGCTCCCCCACCTTTGAACGATGGAACCTTCTCAACCATGTTTGAGATCTGCAAAAAAATGGATGATTTGAGATGGTAAAGAAGTCCAGCTACTGTTTAGTATATTGCTCAAGTTTTAGAAATAGACTATTTCTGACAAGGAGAGGTTCTTATAATTCTAGTTCTAATGAATTGACTGACATCAGAATACTAAGGCAAGATGACTTCTCCGGAATCATTATTATCTCCTTCAAATTCGATCTTCAAATGTAGAAAAAAAAAAAAAACAATGCTCCCACATGGGATGTGGCATCAGTAATTTGAAAAAAAATTCTTTCCTTTTTCTTAGATCCATTATGTTTGTGTACGAGGACAAATGCCCTTTTTTTTTTCTTAGATCCATTATGTTTTTGTGAGCCGTTGGAGAATGGCTGGATTCTCCCTTTTGTTATGATATATTTTTTTGTAAAAAAAAAAAAAAAAAAAAAAAAAAAAAAAAAGCCCTTTTTGTTTCATTAACTTGCAAGTTCAAATATGAATCAACGGTTTTTTCCTGGATTTAAAGTTTAATCGCCCAATACTTGACTCATTTTACCATTAGATTAACATAATAAATTCAACACCATTTGAATTCTGCCCTAGAGCATAAAATACCAATTGTAAAGCTTCTATGAAATCACCCCCCCCCCCCCCCCCCACCCAAAAAAAAAAAAAAAAAAACTTGAAAAGGAAGAAAGATCTGTGACTAAAACAAGATAACATACATAAGAGAAGAAACTTACAGCCATGAAAAAGCTGATGAAGACAGGACCTTGAATAAAGAGGCCCTTCATTGGAGACAATGGATTAACCCCATGCCTAAAAAACATTTTAGAACAGAGAAATAACAGTAATTAGGACAGAATTTACTACAGAAATATGCCCTCAAGAAATATTTTACGTAATATTACACTAAAAGATAATATCTAAAATCAATTCATAACCATAATACAACAGAAAAACATACTGGCTTGACTAAATATGTCAAATTTTAAAGCAGTATTTTGTCTATATATACAAAGTTCTAAGTTATTTATGAATGCCTTGGTTTATATGAGTCTGAGCTTTGTGTCATAATGTTCCAGAAAGGTTCCAGTGTAAACAGAAAATAATACGGAGATCCACTGTTGTATACAGTATACACTGCAAAGAATGTATATTTTCGGGACCATTTACTATTAAGATAAGAAATGGTGGAGCCAAAATGGAAGTTCCATCTCTAAGCAAGAATATGGGAGGAGCCACCGGTGACAAAGAGAAACAGCAAGAAATAAAACAGTAAAAAATATACATTATTTGATATGCCGAGGCTTATCAATCGGTGAAGAAATATTTGTCTTCCGTTGCTATAACGCCAAGGTAGGTTTTCATTATTCATCAACAAAATATTAAGCTGTAGTATTGTCAAAATGGAAATGCACTGTTCATCAATCCCCCCCCCCCCCCTCTCTCTTCCTCCCCCTCCCAGAAAACCCTCAAACCAAAACAAAATGAAGGAACATTTTATGTAAAGTTACATCAAAAGATAATATCTGAATGCATCTCGCTGGTATTGATCACTGGGTGTATCATGATTAATTACAATAGATGTACACGATGAATTAACTGAAGATGTTAAATGTCTGATATGTGATTTATCTACAGATATAAAGTTCTTAGTTATTCTGAATACCTTGGTTTATCTGTGCATGAGCATTAGCGTCATAATGGTTTTGTAGAAATTTACAAAGCAGATAGAAAATGATAAGGAATCTGCTATTGTACACACTGCTAACTTAGATAAAGTATGGAACAGCTTGTTATCAGACGGAAAATTGGTGCACTAAAACACAAGGCCAACTGCTAAACGAGGATTTGGAAAAAGTCACAAAAAAAAAATGATACGACTACAAATAACATGTGCAAGACAAAATAATTATTACAAATATCATTTTTTTTTAAACGTGCTAGGAAATGTAACTAGTACAAATCTCACTGCTACGCTACTGAAAGACACAACATTCAGTACAAACTGCACATGATAAATTTGTGAAATAAAACTAGAAGTATAAATGGTGTTTGCTCCATGCACAAATGTCAAACAATTAAATAAAAACAGAGAACAAACAACATGTGGTCTAAAAGATTCTTCATTATGCATGTATTTTTTGTACCGGTTATTGATAATGAACATTTTTCATGAACTCAAACGACTTACAATTTAAGCACTTTCTTAAAAAAATTATGTTAAAAAGTAATTGCTCTAAAAATTTACATGAGATAAACTAGATACAAAAATTGTATTCCTTAAAACCGCAAAGTATAAAAATATTGTAAAATGTTTATCAAGTTAGAATAACCAAAAAATATCGTTTACATCAGTTAATAACGTAATATCAATTATTTTTTATTCGATGTGACAATGATAAAAGAAATATATAGTTTGATGTAACTTCGGAATTATTCAAGTTCAATGTTTCAAATTTTGTACAATTAAAGCCTAAATGTTGAAATTTTCAAAATATGAAAAAAAATCGATTATAGCTATATTTTTTACTTGGAAAATTGAACGATGCATGATAATCAAATTAAGACCATTCAACCATAATTAGTTCGTAACAAGATGATACAGGTTGAAATAGGGAAGGGAATAAGTATATCCAATGTATATTTATAAATATCATAAAACCGTGAGGAATAAACATTTTAACAGAAATGTTTACAGATAAAATCGATTATAGCCTATAAGAAGATTCATAAACATCAAAAGGACGAACTTCTATCAGTTGTGAACTTGTGGTTTCAACACATGACCTAATAGAAAATGAAAAATATTTTAATCAAGACCATGACTTGATTCATGGTCTCGTAAAAAATAAATAGGTGCTTCTGTCAAAATCGACACTGAACTTGTGATCTCATATGCACACACAAATAAACAGGTTGAAAAGTTTACATGGAAAAAGTGTGATAGCAAAGATATTACAATTATTATTAAACTCGTATGTTTGAGATTTGTCAACCGGTGAAGACACGTTTGTATTTCACTACGAAACGACAAGTGAGGCTACTCACTACTGATTAACAAAATATCCAATTACAATGTATTGTGACAAACGTTATCAAAAGGAAACTTTTGATATTAAAATATATACTATAATCTTGCTCCATAATGTTTTATTAATACAAAATTTGATCTTCCGGGCATTGTTACTCATCCACTGTTCATAAACAATAAAACCTGTCCAGTTTGTACATGTGCACTCCACTCCTACATATTTCACTTTAGCAATTTGAAGTCAATCAAAAACAAGAGTTCTGGTTAGACTGCAGATGATTGCATCCCAAAAAAAAATCATACTAATGTAAAAACAAACACGTGGAGACTAGTATGACAACTTCAATCGTTTTCCCTTCATCAGATAAAATAGTTTGTGTAATAGGTCCTCAAAAAGAATCTAACTATTTAAAAACTATAGGAATTGAGCCTTTTTTTTCTGCACATAACGACCTGGGAGCAAACAATGGCACTAGGAAATAAGGACAGCAGTATTTTAGATGAAACCGCTCAGCTTGAAAAAGAAGAATAATAAATATCGTAAATTACTTACTTCTTGAATAAATCTTTCATCTTTTTTTGATTCTCCATCATTATTGTTGGATCCATGGTCTACAGGAGATGAACAAGTATCAGGAAATAAAAGTGTGTAGATTGCAGTTAAAGGGGTAACATGTACGATTCTGCATACTAATCACTTGATAAACTATGAGCTTATGGCATCTATAAGGAACTCGTTGTTGTATATTTAACAGAGAATTATGTCATACATACATTTCCCAATTTTTCTTTGAGTTCCTCCATCTCTGGTCGTAGATCCTGCAGATGGCAAAAATATTGCAAAAAATAAATTTTGAAAATAAATAAATTTATTTGTTTCATAAGTTGCTGAAACTATGATGATAACTATTGCATATATAAACAGTCAACAGAAAACATATAGCAATACAAGCCAACCAAGATTATATATCATGACGTGGCTATTGAACAGAATAGAGAAAGCGAAGGATAAGAAAACCTAGGTGAGATAAACTAAGGACTAACGTAATGAAGTGAACAGCATAAAGCACTTACAGAAAATAGCAATAACACTTGCAGGAAAATAACAGAAAACGGCATTAAGCACAAACATAACGAAGTGAATTTCTGACTAGGAAAGATAACTCAGATTCTTATTTTAAATAGCTCGAGCGATAATTCCATGGATGAAACTGTAATTAACAGTGTTGAAAAATGCACCTCACGATGCATGGCACGGCAGCACACATTTTTCTCTTGTGATGCATAACATATGAGATGACATTAAACGGTGTATACAATACATATGGCACATTGCGCAAAAAGGGCATGCATTTCGTCTTTGATTATTATTATTTTAAATATGAGTTTGTTTTCCATTAATTTTTTAAGATCCAAAAAGGTTTTGAAAAATGAAAAGAAAATTGTTATTATTTATAGCATAATTGTTACTTTTTTTATATTGGTTCTGATCATGTTTACAAGGTCTTAATGGATGACAAAAAAATATATCAAAATTTATGCTTATAATTGGTTTTGGCATGTGGAATTGACTTTGTATTCAAATGTTTTATGCTCACAAGTTATGCCAGAAGATATTTCTGTCAGATGATGTAGATGTCTTTGGTGAATATTTGTTATACGAAGTGTTTTATACTATTTCGTTATTATGTGATATTTGACCTCCCAAAAAATTAAAATCTCGTTGGAATAAATCATAACGTGTTGGAAATACATTCTCATGTGTTATGCACGTGTGCACGAAAGCCGCCAGGTGCGTCAAGTCTCCGGGGCCTTTGTGCACCGTAAATAAATAAGGTAATGAAAAGCTAACTGCAGCAAAATTAGATGATCAATCAAGCCTGGGTAGTAAGTCGTAACGCTTGCAATCAAACTGTTAAAAGAATTGGTGACAAAGACGATTTGAGATATAAGATGATATTAGCAAAATGAGTCATGTGAAGAGATTGAGGTTAGGTATGGAGAAAATTAAGATAACGATGATCATATCTTCGAATATGAAAATGAACACGAGACCACTATCGTTATATTTGCCAAGGCAGTTGCTTGAAATTCACAATTCCAATGTATAATACAGTGACCAATTCAAATTTATTTCCACTGTAAACCAAAATAACACGTTCAGATATTACAGCTTCATGTTTCGTTAAAAGAACACACGTTATACTTAACTACAGCTTTCATGAGTTTTGCTGCAATATATGCATTGCCTTGTGAAAATTCTCATGCTTTTAATGTGCAAAAACTACATAACATAATTTCAAACAAGTAATGGACTCACATTGAGCTTAATGCTGGCTTTCATCTGATTGACTATCAGAGGGATGGTTGCTCCACGTATCAGAAGTGTAGTTAAAGCAATTGAAGCCCACCTATGGCAAGAAACTCGTTTTATTAAAAATAATACGAAAAAAAACATCGAATATTGAGTAGTAGGAGCAAATAAAGCTCATCCTCACCAACTGAAACCAGTTGTAGAATGAACAAAATCAATCAAATGCTGCAACGCCGCCACAGGTGGAAACGATTCCGAAGCCGCTGCTGCCACTTCTCCTGGAAAAGGAAGCGGAACAGCATCAACAACAGAAGATGCGATCTCAGCCGTTGGATCTTTCAGAACTTCTGCCACGTCACTGATGAATCCTACCTCGTTCGATGAGTGCGGAGAAGAAGAGGAATAGAATCGAGCGAATGGGTTGAGATGGAGAAAGCCAGGGTTTGGTTTGAAATAAGAAGTAAACTGAGGTGGCGATCTGGAGTCCACATCGGTTTGTGTGGTGTGGTCTGGTAGCAGGATATGGGAGAAAGAAGGGTGGAAGCGGTGGGTGATCACGGTGGCGCCTGCTGTGATGCTCCGGCGAGCGGCGGCGGCGGCAGCAGCCATGGCGAAGACAGCAGGGTTGGAATTTATGGTTCCAGGGGCCTTGTAATTCTGACTTTAATGTATAAGACATCTAATTGGGTTCTTGAGCCACAAGCCACCCTAACTCTCCTAAGATGGTCCATACGAACTTTTGGTTCATAACTACAAAACCTACATCCATAAATCATATGTTTGGACGATTAACTTCTTCTTTTTTTTGTATTTTTTTTTTTTTTTTTTTTTAATGTAAACAGATATTTCTCTATCAAATATTTACATGAGAGAATTCAACCTGCCTCCCAACTCCTAAGCAAGCCTCCCAAGCAAAAATTTGTCTCTCAAACAAAAATTTACCCATTAAATATTAGCTTTGAGAAATTTAGATTCTTTCAAGTAAAAATTTGTTTAACAAATATTTGCGTGTACGAATTCAAGTTGCCTACTATTTGTCGGGATAAACTGCACATTCATATTTATGCAATACAAATTCAGATTTTCTTCATCATCTTGTAGCATTGGATCCGGTAATTTTGTACTGTTATGGGCTTGTTCAGGTTGCAAAATAAAGATAATGAGCCAAAACGCACAGCCTATTGAATTTATATCTAGGGTTACATGGTTAAATATGTAATTTATCTTGGCCGATTGTACATTAGTAGTTGTTACCAAATCATGTATAGATAAGTATTGTAAACACCTCTTTGGTTTGTAACTGTTTCATTATACAAATAATAAAGTTTACTTTTCCTATTTGCAGCTCTTGTTTCTTTACTTGGTATCGAGTGGTTTTGTCTAATAGCACAATCACGTCGTGCCATCATCTTCATCAGCATAAACTTCATCATCTGAAGACTGGTTGCGTGGTGTTCACCTCTCAGAACTTGTCATCATCTAGGTGATGCCCGTCTCTTCCTAACCAAAATCAATGTAGTATCCTTTTCTTTCAGTTCTCTCCTGACACTGACTTCGTGTATCGCCAAAGAAAAGTCAGACGTTCATCTTCACCCTTTTCTTCGCTGCATCAAAAATCATTAATAAACTATCCAAAAACCAGCCATGGCGAATATTGGTAATGATGTTGCCTCAATAGCAACATTACCAATAGTAAACAGAGTGAACGATCAAGTTCTTGAAACACGGCCAACATAGTAAACCCAAAAAGTCAGGTTATCACAACACAACTCGATGAAAGCAACTATCTGCTATGGAAATTCCAGATTACAATTGTTATAAAAGGATACAGACTCGAAGACTACATTTATAGAACCGTACCCACACCAGCAAAGATGATCACTAGCAATGAGGGCTATTTTGTCGGTAACCCTCAATATATCACATTCAGCAGACAAGACAGCCTAATATGTTCATGGCTAGTATCATCTATAAACCCAAGCTTATTACCACAATTTATTGGTTGCAAAACTAAATAAGAATTTTGGCAAGCAATTGAACAAACGTTCAACTCTCGGTCTTTGGAAAGAATATTGCACAATCGAAGACAACTCCAAAACTTAAAGAAAGATACTATGTCTACGCGAGAATATTTATAAAAAAAAAGCTGAGTGACTTAATTGAAGTTACTGGTCACAAGATCACTGATGTAGAGCAAATTCTGCACATTCTGAATTGGTTCGATGATGAGTATGAGGCAGTCATTGTTGTTCTTTCTTCAAAAGAAATAACTCCATCCATTCGGTACATGCACTCAATATTGCTCTCACATGAAGGTAGAATCGAGTCAAAGAAACCACGAATCCAGACCTCTTAGTGAACTATGCAGCGAACAACAAAAAACCGATATCAAGAAAGAGGCACAAACAACATAGAAATGAACAAAGAAACAATCAAGGAACAGAGGCAAAGAGAGATGGAGTAACACTAACAGAATAAGATGTCAAATTTGTGAGAATTTCGGTTACACTACAAACACAAGTTTTTTCAAATTCAACCAAAACTTCTCAACAAACCAACAAAACAGCAATAACCCAAGAAACTACAACCCTAATGCAAATGTAGCTATATCAACATTAGATTCAAGAAGTCAAGTAGAAAGTTCAAGAACACAAAATAGCATGGAGAATTCAGTTAAAAATGAAGACTTGCAATTTGAAGACTGGTACCCTGATTTTGGTGCAGCCAACCACATTACAAACAACCTAAACAATATGAACTTGGGGAACATAGAGTATAGAGGTACGCATTCTATTTCTATGGGAAACAGTAACTTAATAAAAGCAACTACACTGGTAATGTTAACATCATAGGCAAAAGAGAACTAAAACCCAATAATCTTTTAAAGGTACCACGAATTAAGAAGAATTCAATAAGTGTATCTCAATTTTCCAACGATAACAAAGTATATTTTGATTTTTTTTCCAAATTACTACCTAGTTAGGGACTTACTAAATAAAGAAATTTTACTACAGGGAAATCTGCACAAAGAGCTATATAAAATTAATACGAAAAACACTAAGCCTATCGTTGAAAGAAAATGGTGCAACTGCTCTAATACAGTCACTAAAACTGATATGTTTGATATGTGGCATTGTAATTGGGTCACCCAAGTGTTGAAACTGTAAAGCAAGTTTTAAGGATGAATAATATATATTATGATTTTAATAAAGTATGTTCACCATATGTATGTGTAGCGACCCAGCGATTTCCGACCCCAAAAATCGACATAAAATCACCATGTCGACTATTCAAGCATCGAAAACACTGGATTGTCAATATAAAGAATTTAGAGGGTGAGAATAGAAAGAAAGAAATATTATAATAGAAGAAAGAAGAAGAATACCACATCAGAATCTCACAGCGGAACAGATAAAATATAATATCAAATACCTTTATACAAAGGAACTGTATATACATACCCATCATCAGAGTACAACATACATCAGACACAGCAGAATAACTTTATATAACTAGCGGTGAAGCCGCCTGCTTCTAGCTCCTGAAACTCTAAGCGAATATAACCTGTAAATACACTCGGTCTGACCCGAGCACATTTGAAGCAAAGCGAAATACACCGGGTCAGTCTGGAATACTATCAGTGATAAATTCACAGAACATACACTTGTTTAACTTTGGAAAATTCTTTATGAAATCAAAGGATAATAGTAAGACCAGCCCACACATAAATACGGACGGTTTTTACCTTACTATAACCAAAAACATTTTTGAAATCATACTTTGATCTGATATTATCATAATGTCTAAATACAAATAATAACAATATAGAGGAACGCTTGCATCTCACGCTCACCATATATAGTATACAATCGAAAACCGCGGGAGCTTATTGGATATTGGATTCCAACCTTGACAAGGTATGGGACCACCTTCCGAACGTGTATCTCTAGAGGCGAATACACAGGGTTCAACAAGAATGTCTTGCAACCCGGCCCACACATGACCGACCACTCATTTCTCTTGAGTGTATCGAATGTATATCACCGACGGTTGGGATCAGCAACCGCCTCCCAAAAAGGGACAACATGGAGCATAGATTAAAGAAGCAAATAGATTTTCTCTTGATAGGTGATCATACATCCTAATGGGAGCGACCCACATAGCCATGCTACCTGCCCGATTTTTGTCATTTCCCGGTTGATGAGGCTTGAAGTCAGAACTTAACTTTAAAACATCTGGTCATCATTCACTTTGAATGCCACATCGTCAGATCCGCCAGATCACACTGATTAACGTCCACAAAAATACTCTAGTTTATTTGGCTAGAGAATAACCATTTCTCCGCCATCAACTATGGTACGTTTGGAGAAATCAACTCGTGTAATTCCTTTGGAAATACTCTGTCAGACATCCGTCCATACAAGTCATCCAGGAACAGGATGAACCGAAGGTACTCTCCTACTGCATCTCATATAGGAATCACCCCATGGCTCAGTAGCGAGAAGTCCTTGCAACCCGTAGATTCCAACCACGACAGAATCACAGCTTATCTCTAGTTGCAACATCAAAGATCATTAGTGATTCCTCCATTTATGAAAATCCACAGTCTTCAATGCTCCATCACGATCATCTTCCGATATCTTCACATATTTGTTGGTCGGAATGGTTTTCAAATATAAATTCAATCTCGGTCTTTCCATACCAACTAGTACGAACCCGTGCTACGCACACGGAGTTAACAACGTAATTTGTTTTATGTTTCTTTGTTTTTTTTAAGTTTCAATTATGAGTAAGTATGTTTATATATTTTATACTTTTGAAATAGATTACCATTTTTTAAACACCATTGATAAACATTTACTGAAAAATGTATTTAGGTAATCTCGAAGCATACAACATATAACAAAATTTTAAAGCATGATAGCTTCATACAACAAACAATAATATCAGACATTAATTATTCTTAACATGATAAGAAATGCATTACTACGTTATGTTTTGCAATGTAAGCAACATACATCAATATACGTTTATTCTTTAACTCATGAATCCGTGCTACGCACACGGTGTTTGCCTTAATGGTATAGCGAAAGACATGACTATTAAAAATGGAATCCCTTAGAATACATAACTAATAACTCCTTTGTTTTTAAATTATCAATACTAATTGATATTGGGATAATTTGTATAACAAATATGTTGATAACTATTGTACCACTCACCACTTTGGATGCAAACCCATACTCCATAGGATGGTAAAAGGATGGTCATGCACCGGTTAACATTTATTGAACATAATAAGCTACACGTTTGCATGATTTATATACCTATTAATTGGGATGCACAACTAAAGTAATTGATAAATATTTTATTTATATGACCGCTCTGTACTTTACGTGAAGAATTCTGGTTGACTACCTCTACAAACATCATTTTGATGTTATAATTAACGATCATAAATCTTTATTAGTGTTTCCGAAAGCATTTCCATACTATAGGAAAACCCGTAAGAACACATTTGATGGTTATGTGGTTATAAGTTTATCTTGTTTGAAATATCAGATATGTTTTTTGGCACATTTGCTAAGAAAGTAATCACAATGTCATTATTTTTGGGGATACTAAAATGAGAACTGAAATGCTAACAGCAAGAACACCAAATGATGCTTCAACGAACAACATTAAAAAAAAAAGTTGCTCCCAAAATCTTATTACTCTAATTTAGTTACATTTATTAACAAATCTGTATACAACTCATGCTTCATAATTCTATGTAAGAAATGGGTCATATGCAAATATACTTGAAAAATATTTTTACACAGCTGTAATTATGGAATATCACTGGAAAAACATCAACTTCACCGCCATTCCATTTTTTGCTCCATTCAATCAGGTTAAGAGAGTTGTGCCATTTGATTTCAGAGATAATTTGCATATAACATGTTTTTATGAATACCCTTGTAAATGTCAGTAAATAATTACTTGTTCAATGTTGCATTACCTTCAAACTTTTCTTGTTTGTCCGCATTAACAATATAGACCTGAAGCTTGTCACTGTTTTCTCGTTCAATGCTGAATGGCCTTCAAAATTTTCCCACCTTCAGCTATGGAGAAGAAATGGCAGTATAAACAAAATAATCACTTATTAAGTATTTGATAATGACCACATCAACTTTGTAAGGAAATATCCTTTTTACTTCAAGTTATTTTGCAGATAATGGATCCACTATGTTAACTGTAGTTTCCTTTGAAATGGTAATCATGTTCTTTAGAACCTTACACTTAATGAGGTTGGAAACATGACAGTACCGAAACAAATTGTTAAAAGTTTTTCCAACCATTTCTATAGTAGTATTTTTAACATTCTGTATCTCACAGACAAATTCACCACCTTATTATTTTTCAATCAAATTTGTTTGCCCACCCAATAATATAATTAATTTCATTTTGAAAAAATGTTAATTTCATTTTGAAATCATGTTACATACCTAATATCAAAATATGTTCCATTTTGAAAATATGTTGCATATGCTGCTCGACATTAAATGGGCATCAATGAGAAAAACAAACTGGTAGTTTCATAAATAATCAAGCATTCTAATTGCTTCAACACCACATTTCTATTTATGTATATATTACATGTGAACATTTAATGTATATGCATATGGATCTTTAAACTCAAATTTCATACCCAAACTAATAATTATTAGCACCCTCGAAATTTTATAGGGGAAAACATGGGAACCGTGGCGGACTCGTTATTTCACCTAAATCTTCAAATAATTTGAGTAAAAATTTGACCAACGAATTTTAATATTTTTGTCCATATATAGGAAAACACAGAAAAACATATGCATACAAAGAACAAAAATCAAGGGTATGGCATGCTTCCGAAGATTGTTATGTGATGCCATGATTTTTGATGAACCCAGAAAACTAATAGATGGATATTTTATTTTACATCACAACGATAGTTTTGGCAGTGCATTCACATTTAATTTCATATAACAACTCATTAGAGAAGATGTTTTTATGGAACAAAAACCTAAAGCAAGTAACATAAAACCATTGAATAGTAACCGACGAACAAAGTTTATAGAATAACTCAAGGAAAAATGATAGTCAAACCAGCATGTAATGTCGTTAGTGGACCCCCCACCCCCAATTCAAAATCTATCCGACTGCATTAATTATTTCTGCGTATCTGATATCCCAAAATCTCTTTTAAAGGCATACTCAGTTTCCATTAGGCAATTCAACTTTACTCCAAAACTAAGCTTATTGCAACATTCAGGGTTGTGGTCCTCAAGTTCATTTTGCAAATTAAGTTTGACTATTATTCAGAGATTGGCACTATATTAGTTATGGACACATTATGTTCCAAGTATTACTATATCTAATATGCATAAAATACAACTGTATTATTGCCGCGTAACAAAATATAAGATGGTTTAAACTTAGCTTATTGCTATCATGATTCTATTACTTCAATACATGATACATATAACACAATGAAGTTTATTAAAATTATTTCTTTGTATATACAATATTTCTCCATGGTTTATCAATAACATGGGTAGAATTATTTTCTAGTAGTTGAACAAATATAAATGTTCTACTGGGTGTACAATTATTTTTTTAACTGACATGTCAATGTCCCACTGCTTAAGAATTTTTTACATTTTAGATGAACTTTTACTTTAGATTTTGATATCCAATATTCCATATATTCAATTTTAGGGTTCAATGGTTACATACGATATATTGTAATGCTCAGTGTAGCATACTGATTAAAATAATATATAATGAAATAATATGTAAAAAAAAATAGTTAGAAAATAAAGAGTATGCATGTAAGTTTTCAACTATTGCATTTCCATCATTTTACATGTGTACTTAATTTTATTTTAATAAGTTGAATTTTCTCATAGATAAAATAACGTTGAAGGACTCACAATGTTGTTTTCCCTTTTCCGTAAGAAAAATAATAACGTAGACTCTCTCACATCCCACTCTTCTCTGTCAATTGCTGGGTGCACTTTGTTTCAGGAAATCATAGGTTCAAAACTTGCATATCATGATTGATTCATACAGTTGGACAGTAATTTACATGTAGCATGTCATATACTCTCTAAGACTTTAGTATTACTAAGTATTTCCACCTAAGTACCCTTTAAAAATATTTAAAAAAGGTTTATGCTTCATGCTTCTCAATTATAAAAAAACGCTTATAAATAAAGTAAATTTAGCTAAGATAAAATTGTGAATTATATTCATTGAGTTGAATGTTGGCATTCTAGGCCGCTAACTTCTACCACCACGGATATACTATAAATCGCAACCAACTAAAGTTGTAATAACATAAACTTCAATCAACTTGCAAATAATGTAAAGTACCATAATAATGTACCATTGCTCTATAACAATATCAATGAAAAAGAATGCTCCAAATAATTAATATAGCATGGATAAGCTATCAATAAATATAAATCAATTTACTTGATGATGACATATGGAAGCAGGTATAAATTCTAATTTTGAAAAATTCAGTATGTGGATTTTTATTTTGTTTACCATTAACTTGTTATATTCATTGGAACTGTAAGTTTGTAACTTTAAATCATTACAATGCTTTTTTAAAATGAAAACTTCTACAGTGCTTTGCTAGTAAACACAAAGTTTTTTTTTTTTTTTTTAGCAAAGGATAGGCAAGTCACTTCATCTCGTTTTGTTTTTGAAGAATAAAAACTGCAGCAGAAGTATATCTCAAAAGGAGATAATTATGACACACCATCGTAAGGGCTTCGAAATACAATGTGATCCACACACATTATTTAGTAGGAAGAAAAAAAAACATCAACTAATCTCATTTGGAAGCATAAGGCTTGTTCTTCAATTGGAAGGAAGAAAAACATCAACTAATCTCATATCGCAAGTATTGGTCCTCCAATATATGTATGAGCGGCACAATATGCCGAAATGAGTACTTAAAAAGTGTAACTGTAAATGATAACCAGTAAATGTTATAATTATATGAAATACATTTGCACCAAATGCTTACAGTGATGATATATTTTACATATGCAAGCAGTATTATTTGATGATTTAAAATTAACAAATAAAAGCCAACGCTTAGCCCTTTGTAAAAGGTTGGCTCCCTATAAATAAATTCCAAACTCAGCCCATTGCAACTGATACCTTCAAATATTTATTTAGGTGACAGAAGTTGATCATTGCTCTTTGAGAAATCATATGCAAACTCAAGCTAAGTATGATGACCGAGCGCGTTCATTTGTATTATTCATTCTAGTTAATATTTCATTATGAACAAAAAATACCTTAAGGTGAATTAAAGTGGATGACAAATGAATTAAGAGGAAAAAGTGACCTTAAAGCAGATACTCTTTGTTCTTTCTGTAGAGTTTTTGAAGACATCAATACCATGTCCTAGCAAACTCTAGACTGTTCATTCTAATATAGCATGTAGCAGAAGTCACAGGCATATTTTCCACAAGTATAGGTCCAGAACCAAACAAAGCTTATAGGTTATAATTCTTCAAGCTTGTGAAAAGACAAACTGAAAAGGATCATTCATTTCCAACCAATATTTTAAACCTAATAGATAAGATGAGCAGGCTGGAAAGTTTTGGTTTACCAAGACACCGCACGGATTAACTTTCAAGATAATATACTGATTATTGTGGTGTTATCATAATTGAGTACATAAAACATGTACATATGGCATATAATACAAAAAATAATGCAATTTTTTTATCACTCATGAAATAAGAACTTACAACATACTAGTTTTCTTACAGTCATTGTTTACTATACAATTGAACCAGCTGTGTGACTGTGTCTTATTAACATTCACGTGGTCCTTCCTACATTGGAATCAAAATTGCTATCTTAGTATTGACATAGGTATTGACATAGATATGCTAACCAACAATCAATTTATTAAAATAATATGGTGTATATGTAAACTAATTTTTCATCCTCTGATTATATTCTTGTTCAACCAAAGTGACCTGTTCAACCAAAGTGACGTGAAATCTGCCTTGCCAAAAAAAAGTGACATGAATTTTATTACTTTAATAATACCAAAATTTTAGATGCACTTTATCTTAGACTATCCAGACAAAAGCCCACATATTTCCCTGATCTTTTGCAGCATTACCATCAGTTAAATATAGAACAACATTGACTGACCATCATCTTATCACCTGGACTTCATTTTCCAAATACCTGTGCAATAACCATATCTTCTTTTTCATAAATATCTACAAAGCAGTATTCCAATTTTATGCCTAATCATATTACTTATGAAAACTAATTATCAAGCTGCAATTCTGTTCTTTGTGAAAGAACGTTCAATAAAAGTATAGTTTATAATATCTTTAAAAAATTCAAGATTTTTGAAAAACCAAAGTCCAAAATTAAAGAAACAGACATTTATGGAAGAAAATTCAGACTGATATAAGGAAAAAGAGAAGAAGTCAGATTGGAACCAGAAGCAGGCATTGGACAAATTAAAACCACAAAATCGTATAAAAATGGGGCAAACAACAAATCATATGTTGAAGTAAACCGGGAAAACCACGAAAGATTTGATGAACATGCCTGAAACTTATTTAATTGTCAAATGAAAAATAACCTTACATTTTCTTTTAGCTGTACGGCTTCGATTGGAGATTGCAACGGGAAAGAGAATGGAGTGTTTGAACAAAGAAAAAGTGCGAGCTACGGCGATCCGGAAGGCGTCGAAATAGAAGCGAGAAGAAAATTTGCATAGAAGGGAAGGCGATGGCGACTTGGTAGCTAAATATGTTGATATGTCGCACTGGATTGGAAAATGGAGATGAAAGGGCAGATCGTGGAGCTGAAATAACCGATGGAAAGCCAAACGAATGGTAGGAGAGAAGGGGAATGCTAGCCGATAGATTTAGTATCTGTACACATGTCAACATCATATTTTTTTGAGAAAAATTGAAACTAAAAGGTCTTTGTAGAATGATTGTGCTTTCATATAATATAATAGATAATCATATTGGACAGATTTGATAGTCGGTGATTTAACTATCAAAATATATAGTGTTTCAAACATGACACCCCAATGAGTTTACTGGTTCAATATTCAGCATTACTTGGCCCTTTTAAATTTTAAAACAAACTAATTCAATTCTTCTTACTTAAGACTTCTAACCATTTTAATATTTTAAAATACGATAATTGAATTCTTATTTAATATACTAATGATATAAACCAAATTTCCTGTGATTAACTCTGACAGATTTACTTTGATCAATTAACTCTAACTTGACTAACTCGACTTATTTAACTCAACTGGACTAACTTGACTTGATTACTCCTATCGACTAACTAATATTCGATTTACTCCATTCGCTTGACTCTAGATCGCAGCGATCACAATGGTTACGCCTGATTCCCTCAGGAAACATCTGACCGCCGTAGGCTATCTTCAGCCCTGCGAATTACGCTAGCAGTCGTACACAATGGCGACTCTTCCTGAATAACTATGTTTGGCTAACTCCACCTCCAATACTATATTTGATCAACTTTAATTGAATAACAAATATTTACTATAATTTGAAATCAATATTCTTATTTCTTTTGAAACTAATATTGCAATATTATATATTTTCCAAAACCTTGCATTAGAGTTCGATATTCCTCGTATAGAGTAAAACCAATTCTCAACACCTTTTCTCGCTCCAAAACTAATACCATTCCTCGATAATAGTGAAGCTAATCAAGTTGGAGTATTTTAGTTACCTCTCAGACCTTGACCGACAACGTTCTTATCTTAGAATGAATACCAGTTTGTAACTTAGACTCTCATAACAACTTGTTTACCATTTCGATTTCAAATCTGTATGAACCGTTTCTTCCATTTGAAATCTTCGTTCGATAATCTCCTTACTTAATTCCTTTGATTAAGTAAATGTCCACAAAACACACACTTTAACTTGTATTATCATTTTTGCTTACAACACTTTGATTTATCACTCATCGAATAATCTATTCCCATTTATACGAGCATTCCTATACTCAACCTTTATCTTGGATTTTATAATTAAAATCCACTTAACACCTTCTTCAAATAAAACTCGTTAATTTGGATTTTATTTCAAAAATCCATTACCAATATTTAACACAAACCACTACATGTATTCCCCTTTGCATTTGAAATCATTATTTCAACTACCTCATCTTGCTTATTGAAATTCTTTAACATTTAAGTTCTCGTTTGGTTTTAACCTCATTTTTAAAACCTAGCTTGGATTATTTATAAAAATCAACTCATCATCTTTTCGCAACTTGGCTTATAATTCGTATTAAAACCATTAACACTTTCTAGTTTCATTCAGTTGAATTCATTTTCCTTAAATAAGCGATTAAGTAAATTCTTACTTAAACCTTTATATTCACTACACGTCCCATTTTAAAATCTCCTCTTGGAACTTGGATTATTTCTTTATAAAACTCCTATTGCTCTTTTGGTCAAACTATATCGCCCTTTTATTACCCTTTAATTGAATTCAAATTAAAGTCATCACTTTAATTATTAAAATAGCCATTAACGTTAAGATTAACTATATTAACACTTAATAATTCAATGATTACTTCAATTTATAGTAAATCGAAGATTAACTAATATTTAACACTATTCGCTATGTTTAACAAATATCCAGACAATTTTAACCAAAGTAATTCAATTAACGTTTTCGATTAAAACAGTTGATTTTTGTCGACCGTACATCTCAGTTAACCATTAACTGATTTTCCATTTGTCATTTCCCTTTTTAAATTAATTAAATAACTTAATTAATTTAAAAACACCCTTTAATTGTTTTAAAAACAATTATCTCATTTTACCAACACGTAGGAAATTTCTATGTTTTCTACTTTCAGAACATGTAGATCATAAGATTTTGCTATTTAAACCATTTACATAATTCTTCTATAAACTTGATCAAAAATATATTTTTATAAATTTCTAATTTAATTATTTATATAAAAGAACTAAAAAGCTTTAATTCAGTTATAAAATAATTATAACTTTAAAACTACGTCAATTCACCGAACGGTAAACCGACGTCTGAAACAACACATTTTAGGCCATTCACTGCCAATTACCCAATCAACACTGTCGGTTGATTTTAAACACAACACAGGTGAAATATTTAATCCACCATCAACATACAGACAGTTTTTGGTGTTAGTCGGGTGAACAATTCAAATATATGCACAACAAACAAAAATATAGTTTATTTGAGGAATCCGGTCGGATCCCTCCGACCTGTCCTTCTCTGCATCATAGATATAAGTTAGTAATAATATACGAATTAAATAAATGACGGAATATAAATAACTGCAACCAATCAAACCATAACAACCAATTTGCATCCATCGCATCCAATCAACTAGTTTATACTGTTAATTGTAGATTATATTTTTCTATGGATTTACCACATCACAGGACTCCAGAAGGTGTGAGAATTAACTCACCAGATTTATACGGTTGGCGGTTGACGCGTTTGTTCCTTTAAATCTTGAACGGCCGTTCAAAATTTGTTGAAATTTCAACTGCGTCAGATCGACTCCTAGTCAGTGCCATCGGATAGGTCTCGTTCCTGCGATCCCAATGGATCCAGTTTCGTCAGATTTCGTTAGCGTATGAACCAGTTATGGTGTTTTAAAGTTTGAATATACGATTTTAAACTAACTAAATTATATTAATTAAATAAATATTTTAATTACCTTCACTTAACAACCTTGCCACGTCAGATTCATTACTGTGCCAAAATGCGGTTTCCATCTCGTTCCTGGAAAAAACCCGATCCTCCCTTCTCTGATCAAAGAACGAAACCCCCCAATCCACCTTCAAACGCCTATAGCCGCTAGTCTGAGCCACCAGAGCCTCCGCCCGCCATGCCATCCTCCTCGCACTACCGAGAAGCCTCGACGCCCTGAACCTTGGACTCCACCGTGCCTCAGCCTGCCGTGGATCCCTGGATGAACGGAAATCGTTCACCACTCGATTTCTCCGACTATGGTCCACCGGACCTTGCCGTACCACCCCAATTCGACGCCCCTTCCACCACCGCTTCATCGAACCCCAGCCTCGACCCCCCATACGCCACCAGTTCGCCGGAAAACCCACTTAACCGCCGCCAGCTTTTCAAAAACACCCAAAAATGACCACCCACGTTCATCTAACAACTGCGACCACCACAGACCATGAGACGACCTCGGACCAGTGCCAAAATGAAGCCTAATCTCCCCTCTACAAAACCCCCAAGGTCCCGTCTCCTCAAATCAGCCCAACCTCCTCAATTTTGGCCAAAATCGAAAACTGTTCTTCGCTGTTCATCGCGAATTCCGGCCACCACAGTCGCCCGATCATCCCCAACTTTTCTTAGTAGCTAGACAACACTCTGATCTATAACTTTCACTTTGGAACCCCCCTCGAATTCATTACGGATTGGAAGAAATAAATTAAAACGTAACCGGGGGCTTTATTGCAAATTTACAAGACAAGAATGAACTTTGGCTGGAATTTCTGGTTTGGGTGGGGGTATATATAGTGGGTTTATATTATATTAACTTGACCTGACGAATGATGTCGACTAACGATTTTTATTTCTTACCTATCGCTATTTCGAACATCGTTTATTTGTTGCTGCGCTCACATACAAATCCCGTTCGAGATGCGAATGGTCGGCATAGTATAATTTGACGATACGGTTCTAATGAAACTTGTTTCGTCGAATTCCGAGTTTGTTTGCTCGAATGGCCCTCGTTCACGTTCAAATGGTCGGTTTATTTTGCATTTAATTTTTTCACACTCACAGAATAACACTGATTGACGTGTAGTTTGAAAATTTAGCAATAATTTATTTTTGCGGTCCCAACAAAATTTGTTTCGTCGAAAACTGAGGTCTTTTGAAAAATGTCCCTTTTATAACTGGCCAATTCAAATAAAATAAACCAATTTTAAAATACCTCAATATAATATATATATATAATATTGAAATTGGCCATACACGACCAGAATATCGTATGCTACTCAAATAAAATAGCTCGGGTTGAATTTGAAGCCAAATCGATATTATAAAAATTTAAAAACCCTCTATTCTATATAAATAATTGATATAATATATAAATAAATTCCATAGCGACCTTTTCAAAATTTGATTTGGGCATAAAATAAAATCTACGCGATGAAAACTGGATTTTTCTCTGCCATTGGAAAGATATCGTCAAACCGGTCCCGACGTTTCTTGTTTTGAGGAAATTCGACTTATTTTGAACCCTGTACGATCAATTGAAGTTCAAATCGCCAAATCGCGAACTACTGCGTCGCTGCAGCTCGTTGTTTAATTAAATTATAAACCATATCGCTCAACCGTCGTTTTCGAATCGAAATCGTCACTATAACTTCAATATAACCGATATTTGACCAATTTAAACTGCCTGAACACAATATATGGCAATTTCTATATTTTCCCAAATATTCTGGAAATTAAAATATTATTTAATTATTTATTTAAATAATATATTCCAAATAAATCGTTAAATTCGATTATTTAAATTCAAACCAATATTTTAAATAATTAAAATATTCCAAATAAATAGGCAGAAAATATGGGTCGTTACATTCCTTCCACCTTAAAATAATTTCGTCCACGAAATTGCTAAGGTGGAAAGAACGTTAAATCCCTTTATCTTTTCAAAAATAATTAATTTTAAAATTCGAATTTATTTCCAAACTAACCCAGTTGGTTTTAAAACCAATTTATTTCAAATAAAAGAATTTCCCAAAAAAATTCAAAAATTTTCTATCACCATAAATTTTGGAAAAATTTCGGCAGAGTCTCCCATGTACGGAGGACCATCTGCAATATTGCAGGTTCAAGAAATATGTATACATCGACCATCATGGTCGGAAAAATCAAAATCAAATCCCAAAATCCAAAAAAACTAAAATTTCATATTCGCGTAGGCGTACCTTTTTGCGAGCGTTATTACGCGATAAGAGATATATTTTATTCGAGCTTGCTTAATTATACTGCAGCTTTATAGTCAACTGGATTCAATTAACTCTAGATTTTCTCTTGGATGGATTTTAAAGCTGAATTGGCACTTCTACACCTGTTACTCAACTCAAACCAATTCATTAGTCCTTAAAACAATAGTAATAAGGTTCAAACATCCATATCGTACATATCATCCATACCACACACAATTTAATCCACATGGGATTTATAATTGTTTATGGTTACTTGATTTATTTCTTTAATTATCCATTCGAATTTACTTATCTGGATTGATTTATTCGAATATTGATCTTAACCAAGTCGATTCATGTTCAGGTTCATATCCATGAGATCGAGCACACCATCCAAACATATCACACAATCAGCATCAACAAATCAAAATAATTTGCCCAGATTATAATAATTCGAAAAATAATTCCTTTCATTATTTATAAAATATATTGGGCAAAAATAGTTTCAGTAATAATTTTATATCAAATTAAAAATACGCACTCTCATATATATACTCAACTCAATCTAGGGTATTACTAACCCCATCTCTATTGAGTCACGCCACAGAGCCAAGGTTATCTCTAAACCAATAGCTCTGATACCATTGTAGCGATAAAGCGATTTCCGACCCCGAAAATCGACATAAAATCACCATGTCGACTATTCAAGCATCGAAAACACTGGATTGTCAATAGAAAGAATTTAGAGGGTGAGAATAGAAAGAAAGAAATATTAGAATAGAAGAAAGAAGAAGAACACCACATCAGAATCTCACAGCGGAACAGATAAAATATAATATCAAATACCTTTATATAAAGGAACTGTATATACATACCCATCATCAGAGTACAACATACATCAGACACAGCATAATAACTTTATATAACTAGCGGTGAAGCCGCCTGCTTCTAACTCCTGAAACTCCAAGCGAATATAACATGTAAATACACTCGGTCTGACCCCAGCACATTTGAAGCAAAGCAAAATACACCGGGTCAGTCTGGAATACTATCAGTGATAAATTCACAGAACACACACTTGTTTAACTTTGGAAAATCCTTTATGAAATCAAAGGATAATAGTAAGACCAGCCCACACATAAATACGGATGGTTTTTTACCTTACTATAACCCAAAACATTTTTGAAATCATACTTTGATCTGATATTATCATAATGTCTAAATACAAATAATAACAATCAAGAGGAATGCTTGCATCTCACGCTCCCCATATATAGTATACAATTGAAAACCGTGGGCGCTTATTGGATATTAGATTCCAACCTTGACAAGATATGGGACCACCTTTTGAACTTGTATCTCTAGAGGTGAATACACTGGGTTCAACAAGAACGTCTTGCAACCCGGCCCACACATGACCGACCACTCATTTCTCTTGAGTGTATCGAATGTATATCACCGACGGTTGGGATCGGCAAACGCCTCCCGAAAAGGGACAGCATCGAGCATAAATTAAAGAAGCAAATAGAGTTTCTCTAGATAGGTGATCATTCATCCTGATGGGAGCGACCCACATAGCCATGCTGCCTGCCCGATTTTTGTCATTTCCTGGTTGATGAGGCTCAAGGTCAGAACTTAACTTTAAAACATCTGGTCATCATTCACTTTGAATGCCACATCGTCAGATCCGCCAGATCACACTGATTGACGTCCACAAAAATACTCTAGTTTATTTGGCTAGAGAATAACCGTTTCTCTGCCATCAACTATGGTATGTTTGGTGAAATCAACTCGTGTAATTCCTTTGGAAATACTCTGTCGGACATCCGTCCATACAGGTCATCAAGGAACAGGATGAACCGAAGGTACTCTCTTATTGCATCTCATATAGGAATCACCCCATGGATCAGTAGCGAGAAGTCCTTGCAACCCGTAGATTCCAACCACGACAGAATCACAACTTATCTCTGGTTGCAACATCAGAGATCATTAGTGATTCCTCCATTTATGAAAATCCACAGTCTTCAATGCTCCATCACGATCATCTTCCGATATCTTCATGTATTTGTTGGTCGGAATGGTTTTCGAATATAAATTCGATCCTGGTCTTTCCATACCAACAAGCGTATTGGACAGATTTGATAGTCGGTGATTTAACTATCAAAATATATATTGTATCAAACATGACACCCCAATGAGTTTACTGGTTCAATATTCAGCATTACTTGGCCCTTTTAAATTTTAAAACAAACTAATTCAATTCTGCTTACTTAAGTCTTCTAACCCTTTTAATATTTTAAAATACGATAATTGAATTCTTATTTAATATACTAATGATATAAACCAAATTTCCTCTGATTAACTCTGACTGATTTACTTTGATCGATTAACTCTAACTTGACTAACTCGACTCATTTAACTCAACTGGACTAACTTGACTTGATTACTCCTATCGACTAACTAATATTCGATTTACTCCATTCGCTTGACTCTAGATCACAGCAATCACAATGGTTACACCTGATTCCCTTAGGAAACATCCGACCGCCGTAGGATATCTACAGCCCTGTGAATTACGCTAGCAGTCGTATGCAATGGCGACTCTTCCTGAATAACTATGTTTGGCTAACTCCACCTCAAATACTATATTTGATCAACTCTAACTGAATAACAAATATTTACTATAATTTGAAATCAATATTCTTGTTTCTTTTGAAACTAATGTTGCAATATTATATATTTTCCAAAACCTTGCCTTAGAGTTCGATATTCCTCATATAGAGTAAAACCAATTCTCAACACCTTTTCTCGCTCCAAAACTAATACCATTCCTCGATAATAGTGAAAACAATCAAGTTGGGGTATTCTAGTTACCTCTCAAACCTTGACCGACAATGTTCTTAACTCAGAATGAATACTAATTTGTAACTTAAACTCTCATAACAACTTGTTTACCATCTCGATTTCAAATCTGGTTTTATGAACCGTTTCTTCCATTTGAAATCTTCATTCGATAATCTCCTTACTTAATTCCTTTGATTAAGTAAATGTCCACAAAACACACCCTTTAACTTGTATTATCATTTTTGCTTACAACACTTTGATTTATCACTCGTCGAATAATCTATTCCCATTTATATGAGCATTCCTATACTCAACCTTTATATTGGATTTTATAATTAAAATCCACTTAACACCTTCTTTAAATAAAACTCGTTAATTTGGATTTTATTTCAAAAATCCATTACCAATATTTAACACAAACCACTACATGTATTCCCCTTTGCATTTGAAATCATTATTTCAACTACCTCATCTTGCTTATTGAAATTCTTTAACATTTAAGTTCTCGTTTGGTTTTAACCTCATTTTTAAAACCTAGCTTGGATTATTTATAAAAATCAACTCATCATCTTTTCGCAACTTGGCTTATAATTCGTATTAAAACCATTAACACTTTCTAGTTTCATTCAGTTGAATTCATTTTCCTTAAATAAGCGATTAAGTAAATTCTTACTTAAACCTTTATATTCACTACACGTCCCATTTTAAAATCTCCTCTTGGAACTTGGATTATTTCTTTAAAAAACTCCTATTGCTCTTTTGGTCAAACTATATCGCCCTTTTATTACCCTTTAATTGAATTCAAATTAAAGTCATCACTTTAATTATTAAAATTGCCATTAACGTTAAGATTAACTATATTAACACTGAATAATTCAACGATTACTTCAATTTATAGTAAATAAAAGATTAACTAATATTTAACACTATTCGCTATGTTTAACAAATATCCAGACAATTTTAACCAAAGTAATTCAATTTACATTTTCGATTAAAACAGTTGATTTTTGTCGACCGTACATCTCAGTTAACCATTAACTGATTTTCCATTTGTCATTTCCCTTTTTAAATTAATTAAATAACTTAATTAATTTAAAAACACCCTTTAATTATTTTAAAAACAATTATCTCATTTTACCAACACGTAGGAAATTTCTATGTTTTCTACTTTCAGAACATGTATATCATAAGATTTTGCTATTTAAACCATTTACATAATTCTTCTATAAACTTGATCAAAAATATATTTTTATAAATTTCTAATTTAATTATTTATATAAAAGAACTAAAAAGCTTTAATTCAGTTATAAAATAATTATAACTTTAAAACTGCGCCAATTCACCGAACGGTAAACCGACGTCTGAAACAACACATTTTAGGCCATTCACTGCCAATTACCCAATCAACACTGTCGGTTGATTTTAAACACAACACAGGTGAAATATTTATTCCACCATCAACATACAGACTGTTTTTGGTGTCAGTCGGGTGAACAATTCATATATATGCACAACAAACAAAAACACAGTTTATTTGAGGAATCCGGTCGGATCCCTCCAACCTGTCCTTCTCTGCATCATAGATATCAGTTGGTAAAAATATACGAATTAAATAAATGACGGAATATAAATAACTGCAACCAATCAAACCATAACATCCAATTTGCATCCATCGCATCCAATCAAGCAGTTTATACTGTAAATTGTTGATTATGTTTTTCTATGGATTTACCACATCACAGGACTCCAGATGGTGTGAGAATTAACTCACTAGATTTATACGGTTAGCGGTTGACGCGTTTGTTCCTTTAAATCTTGAACGGCCGTTCAAAATTTGTTGAAATTTCAACTGCGTCAGATCGACTCCTAGTAAGTGCCATCGGATAGGTCTCGTCCCTGCGATCCCAACGGATCCAGTTTCGTCAGATTTCGTTAGCGTATGAACGAGTTATGATGTTTTAAAGTTTGAATATACGATTTTAAACTAAATTATATTAATTTAATAAATATTTTAATTACCTTCACTTAACAACCTTGCCACGTCAGATTCATTACTGTGCCAAAACGCCGTTTCCATCTCGTTCCTGGAAAAAAAACCGATCCTCCCTTCTTTGATCAAAGAACGAAACCCCCCAATCCACCTTCAAACGCCTACAGCCGCCAGTCTGAGCCACCGAAGCCTCCGTCCGCCGTGCCATCCTCCTCGCAACACCGAGTAGCCTCGACGCCTTGAACCTTGGACTTCGTCGTGCCTTAGCCTACCGTGGATCCCTGGATGAACGAAAATCTTTCACCACTCGATTTCTCTGACTATGGTCCACCGGACCTTGCCGTACCACCCCAATTCGACGCCCCTTCCACCACCGCTTCATCGAACCCCAGCCTCGACCCCCCATACGCCACCAGTTCGCCGGAAAACCCACTTAACCGCCGCCAGCTTTTCAAAAACACCCAAAAATGACCACCCACGTTCATCTAACAACTGCGACCACCACAGACCACGAGACGACCTCAGACCAGTGCCAAAATGAAGCCTGATCTCCCCTCTACAAAACCCCCAAGGTCCCGTCTCCTCAAATCAGCCCAACCTCCTCAATTTTGGCCAAAATCGAAAACTGTTATTCACTGTTCATCGCGAATTCCGGCCACCACAGTCGCCCGATCACCCCCAACTTTTTTAAGTAGCTAGACAACACTCCGATCTACCACTTTCACTTTGGAACCCCCCTCGAATTCATTACGGATTGGAAGAAATAAATTAAAACGTAACCGGGGGCTTTATTGCAAATTTACAAGACAAGAATGAACTTTGGCTGGAATTTCTAGTTTGAGTGGGGGTATATATAGTGGGTTTATATTATTTTAACTTGACGTGACGAATGATGTCGACTAACGATTTTTATTTCGTACCTATCGCTATTTCGAACGTCGTTTATTTGCTACTGCACTCACATACAAACCCCGTTCGAGATGCGAATGGACGACATAGTATAATTTGACGATACGGTTCTAATGAAACTTGTTTCGTCGAATTCCGAGTTCGTTTGCTCGAATGGCCCTTGTTCACGATCAAATGGTCGGTTTATTTTGCATTTAATTTTGCCACGCTCACAGAATAACACTGATTGACGTGCAGTTCGAAAATCTAGCAATAATTTACTGTTGCTGTCCCAATAAAATTTGTTTCATCGAAAACTGAGGTCGTTTGAAAAATGTCCCTTTTATAACTAGCCAATTCAAATAAAATAAACCAATTTTAAAATACCTCAATATAATATATATAAAATATTGAAATTGGCCATACACGACCAGAATATCGTATACTACTCAAATAAAATAGCTCAAGTTGAATTTGAAGCCAAATCGATATTATAAAAATTTAAAAACCCTCTATTCTATATAAATAATCGATATAATATATAAATAAATTCCATAGCGACCTTTTCAAAATTTGATTTGGATATAAAATAAAATCTACACGATGAAAACTGGATTTTTCTCTGCCATTGGAAAGATATCGTCAAACCGGCCCCGACGTTTCTTGTTTCGAGGAAATCCGACTTATTTTGAACCCGGTACGATCAATTGAAGTTCAAAACGCCAAATCGCGAACTACCGCGCCGCTGCAGCTCGTTATTTAATTAAATTATAAACCATATCGCTCAACCGTCGTTTTCGAATCGAAATCGTCACTATATCTTCAATATAACTGATATTTGACCAGTTTAAACTGCCTGAACACAATATATGGCTATTTCTAAATTTTCCCAAATATTCTGGAAATTAAAATATTATTTTATTATTTATTTAAATAATATATTCCAAATAAATCGTTAAATTCGATTATTTAAATTCAAACCAATATTTAAAATAATTAAAATATTCCAAATAAATAGGTTGAAAATACGGGTCGTTACAGTATGTATGTCATATCAAATGGGAAAATGTCATAAACTATCATTTCCAACCTCAATAACTAAATATAATCACCCACTAAAAATGGCAGCAACTGACTTATGGGGACCAGCCCCAATAAATTCTGACTACGGCTATTACTACTATATATCATTTGTTGATTCATTTCTAGGTTCATGTGGATATATTTTCTTTAGTCTAAAGCAGAAACATGCAGAGCTATAGTTCAATTTATAACAGTAATGGAGAAACAAACAAATCATCAACTTAAAATCACACAAACTGATGGAGTTTTGAATTAATACCATTGAGAAAACATTTCTCAAAAGGGGTATAGTTCACAGAATTATACGTTCGCATACATCTGAACAGAATGGAATTGTTGAAAGGAAGCATCGACGCGTTGTTGAGACATGCCTCACACTTCTAGCATAGGCATCAATACCTCTGAAGTTTTGGCCAGATTCATTTGCCACTACTGTCTACCTCATCAATAGGCTACCCACCAAAACTCTCAATGGCAGAACACTAATGGAAATTCTACTTGACCAAAAACTAGACTATTCAAATATGAAGATGTTTGGGGGGCTATGCTTCCCATGGATGAGATCATACAACAACCATAAACTAAAAATCAGATCTCAACCTTGCACATTCTTAGGATACATAATCAATCAAAAGGGCTACAAATGCTTAAGCAATAATGGAAAAATTGTTATATCAAGACATGTAGCATTTAGTGAACATACCTTTCCATTTGCAAAAAAGGTGTAAAGATCACTGAAAAAGTACAAAATGCAAGGGTATCCATACCACCCATATGAGTGTTGTGACGACCCGCATACTCTCGCCCTTTGAACTGACTATGAACCACATAAGTCCAGTCCGAAAAGAAAGCATCCACGAAAAGTCCTATGATGAACCAAATTTTATATCTTTGATAGTCGATACTTAATACATCCTCGGTGTTCATCTACCGTAAAACAAAATCTCGCAAACTCAATTCATCGGGGTATATCAGAGCAAACTGTTAGAGTTTGTGCCCTAGAGGCAATTCATTTGATGAGATTGATAACACTGTTGATATTATTATTTTATTTGGAATAAAATAATAATCTATTGTATTGTATTTACTGCGCAATATAAATAATAATATAATAGAAGTCCTTAGAATAATAATACGGTATTATATAGTTCGAGTAAGACTGAACTTGAGATTATATAATTATTAAGTATTATAATTCTTAAATGTCCCTAGTCGAGTTTCATTGTTTATATAGGACAACAATGAGACATTGAGACTAGTATATTGATTGACTGATGATCACATCTCATTGATCATTGATATAGGTGATATTAAAGTCAAGATATAAATACGTATTGGAGAATATCGTATTGGGCTGACCCGCCGTGAGATAACTCCATGGAATATAATTAACAGTATCATAAGTTATTCTCATAGTGAAAGTGATGTAATGGTCCTCAGACCTGAAATCATTATAATTTTATTCGAGTATATTTGTGTTTTGATATCATCTAAAGTTATTTCGTAACAGAGTAACGATAACGGTGATTGTTGGATACATCTCGAATCGAATAGAAATTATGAATGATTTAGATGGAATTTAACCCTGCAATATATTTGTGGTGATATCCATGGGCCTCTTGATTGAGTGAGACTGTGAAATGCATGGCCGTGCTCAAATATTGATTTGTTTTAAACAGTCTGCTCATCGATCAAGAAAAACGGATTAAATTATAATGAGGATGATACGATCCATGTCTCTAGTTTAATTCAGGATATATATTGGTTAAAAGGATTATATTACATTGATACACTGGTCACAAAAAGGTTGTATCGAATCGTTGATCTTATTATAACTTGGGTAGCAGCGACGTATTGCTAGATGCCAATCACTGTTTATAATTTAAATACGATTTAAATTATTGCCAACGTTATAATAACCTATCGGGTCACACACTTAGAACGTTATGAAGAAGGAACATGTATTGGGTAAATAAAATATCAAATTCGTTGATATTTTGTATTGTGTTGAAACGGTGTATAAGTGGATTCCTTATTTGAAGGATCACCCTTTTGGTTTTAGGGGGTTTTTGACCATTCCTTTATAATGATATAGGAACCGTCATTTAAAAAAAAAAAAAAAAGGAGATGAAGATTTAAAAAACCCTAAAACCAACCTTTCCCAAAACCTAATCATGGTGGCTAGCACCTTATCTTCCTCATCCTTTCGATTTGATCGAGATGGAGAGTGTTCGTGTGGACATCCTATAGAGGGCTGGCGCTCTGTCAAGCCTTGCGATTCAATCAATCCAAACTTCTACGAGGTGGCGGTTTATCTGATTCGTCATCGGAAAGGTATGAATTCTAATCTAAATATGTTTTGATTTCAATTTTATTGCTAGATCCTAGATTTAAGTTGTTAAATCAACGAATTGGGTAATTTCGATTCGATCTATTAACCCTTCAATGGTATCAGAGCTCAGACTTGCAATAAATTGTGTCTCGAAATCTGATTTAGATTTGTATTTGTTCGAATTCCTAATTGTTCGATAGTATAGGATATAGATATTAGGGATTTGGATATAGAATTTTGGGGATTTGATTCTGGATTGATTAATTTGGAACATTATCCGTTTGTTTCAGAAACAGTATATTTCATTCATATAAGTATTAATATTTGATATTGATTCTTATTGAACTTTACTAGGGTTTTTATCTATTAAATCCTGAATACATTGATTTGTCTAATATAGTGTACTGATCTGTTTATACATATAAACAGTATTTATAATCAAAGTGTTTGATTAACAAGTTTAGATGTCCAGATTTTAATCATATTTTAGATTTGATCTTTATAACTGAAAAATATAAAGGGATGTTTAATTTGAATTGGAATTAATATGAGATATTAATTCTGTTTACTGCATATTAGAAAATCATACCATGATAACATTGATCTGATCAAAAAGCAAGCATATTGATCTGTTTACAGTAAACAGTTCTAATCTGATAATCAAAAGTTCGATTGAAAACATATACAGATTTGGATCTGAAACAATGTTTTATCTTTCTTACTTGTTTGTGTTTTATAAGAAATATGTGTTAAGAACACTGATACGGATGAACTGAAGAATTAAAATGTAATTTTTTTTTTCTGTTGAAAAATTGTTTGATCCAGAGTAAAATTTTATGTTTAGTTTAAATTTGAAAAACTATTCAAGAATTGATATTCGATATCTATTCTAATGCTAATTCCAAGTATGTTAATCCAAATATAATGGATCAATTATATTGATAAACTTAAATAGGTTAAAGCCATTTATATTCTGTAAAGGTTTTAATACTAATCCGTAAAAGTCCAGATTGATATGCAAAGTGTAACAGATTTCAGAAATCCTGTTATGTAACCATGAGTATCCTCTTGATATCATCTTGATGCTGATCAAATAATGTTCATATTGATGACATTGATACAAAACAGTTTGACTGTAACTCATTTTAAAATAGCCTTTTGGTTATGCTACAGATTGAATATTGTTTCGGTACTTATAGTAGTTGTACATTATGTTGAATTAGTCAATTACACTATTCACTGTATGTTTGGTTATAGCTAAATTATTTTGTTGTATGCCATATTATTGTAAACTGATAGATCAACTCTGTTTGTTATGCAGAGTTAATTATAAATGTGTCTATCATTTTACATCATTTTGAACCTGATTAGTGAATTTAATTTATTGTGCTGAGTTTAAAGATTATACATATGACTGTATAATCCCTAGCAATATTACCATATTCAATTATGTATATATATGCGTGTAATATGTGTGTATGTATATATATATATATATATTCGTTGAGTATCTGAGTTAGTTATATATATTGATATATAAACTAATCATATATATAATGATAAGTGAATCATGTAAATGTGATTTACAGAAGATATGATTTTCTGTTTTGGTTTCATGCTGTTTGTATATGTAGCAGTGAAACGACCCGCAAATCCGTACCCTTTGAGTCGACTAATAACATCACACGTCCAACTCAAATTGCACAGAAATACGAACCATTATTAGAAAGAAGTTAGAGGGTGAGAAATAGAAAGAAAGAAATATTAGAATAGGAGAAAACGAAGATCACAAACTCACAGCGGAACGAATAAAATATATTAGATAATATAACTTTGAAGCACAAATCAGTATTTGTATATATACATACCATTATCAGAGCACAACGATTATCCCTGGAACAGTTATAAACACCTGTTTCCAGATACAACATAGTACACAGCGGAAAATATGATAGTCTACAGCTAACTGGTGAAACCTCCTGCTTCAAGCTCCTCCAAGTGAAACTGAAAAATCCCGACTACTTGACTGCCCGTACAAATTTGGGCACCCAAGAGTTTAGGGAAATCAAACAAAATAAACTCTGGGTCAGTCATGGGACTGGTGTGAGTAAACTCCAACCATTTGTTTAACTTTCAAAATCCTTTCGAAAGAAAAGATAATCGTAAGACCGATCCACACATAAACACGGATGGTTTTTACCTTACGATAACCCAAAACACTTTTGAAATCATATATTATCTGATATTATAATAATGTCTAATCACAAGTAATTAAAATCTAGTAGAACGCTTGCATCTCACGCTCTACATATATAATATACAATCAAACTCGCAGGCACTTATTGGAGATTGGATTCCAAACTTGACAAGGTATGGGACCACCTTCCGAACGTGTATCTCTAGAGGCAAATACACTGGGTTCAACAAGAACATCTTGCAACCCGGCCCACACATGACCGACCACTCATTTCGCTTGAGAGTATCGAATGTATATCACCAACGGTTGGGATCAGCAACCGTCTCCCGATAAGGGACAGCATCGATAGATTTAAGAACAAAAGGAATTTCTCTAGATAGGTGATCACACATCCTAATGGGTGCGACCCACATAGCCATGCTGCCTGCCCGATTTTTGTCAAATTCCGGGTTGATGAGGCTTGAGGTTTGGATTATCTTCCAGAACATCTGGCCATCATTCACTTTGAATGCCACATCGTCAGATCCATCGGAAATCACTAATTGATTCCCACAAAAATACTCAGATTGTTAGGCTAAAGAAGTTTCCCTTCTATGCCACCAACTTCGTACGTTTGAAGGAATCAACGTACGTAACCCCCTTTGGAAATACTCTGTCAGACACTCGTCCATACAAGTTGTCCTGGGTCCGGACAAACCGAAGGCACTATTCAGTACATCCATCTTAGGCACTGTTATCTAAGACTTATACAATAGCCCTTGCACTTCACTCCATCTTCAAGATATTCAGCATACTTGATTCGCAACGCTTATGCCAATACGGAGTGGTTCTCTGGATAATAATCCAACCGGTCTCTCCATATTAACAACGTTAAAAGGGTCAAAACTTTGATAGTCAGTGATTTAACTATCAAATGAAAACATGTCGGTGTGCAAACAATGATATTATTTCCAGGAGGAAATTCTATCGACCAAACATCATTCAACACTGGGCCCTTTTTATATTAGTTCTTTATTACATTATCATTTCCCATTCCCATTTCCCATCTTTCGTGTTCTTTCAAAGCACTCTTTTCTCTCTCGATCATTGGAAAACATTTCCAATATTATAATTCCTTTCTTGAGAAAATATCTTTTTCTCCAGTTAGAAAACATTTCTAAATCCCTTGAATTAACTGATGTTATAAACATCGTTATTATAACTCAAATCATAAATCATTCATTAACTAACGATATCACTAACCAACCCTTGCTATCGAGCCTTAACTATTTCTCCATCAATAATGCAGTCAGTCAAGTTGGGGTATAATTACCTCTCAGACCTTAACTGAACGACATTCTTAACTTTGAAATAGTCAGAGCTCACAACTTTAAACCAACCATTGCTTACGAAACTCTCGGATTTGATCTACGAACACACCTTCTTTATAAAAATATTGATTATAACGATAACGTTATAATTGTTGTCTTCAAATGTTTGGTTTATAAAACATTGCTTTCAACAACAGCGTTAAAACCGCTGTCTAGCATTATAGAACACTTATCATAGCCATAGCATTAAGATTGCTATTAAAACAGTTATTATAACGGCAGCGTTAAAATTGCTATTTAGATTTACCAAGACATTTATTATAACAGCAGCGTCTAAAATCGCTGTTAAGAACTTTACAAAACCATTTATTACAAAACTTCTCCATCAAATGAAATTGGTTCTATGTTCTTATTTCAACATATCTCTTTTTGTTCTTATTACTTCGAAATATAACTATAACTTAATCAACATTCCACATAGCCAAATCTTAAATATAAACCCCTTGGGTTTTTTTTTCGATTTACTTTTATATTCCAACTTTGGAATTTAAAGCCCATTCATATCCCTTTTGAAACGAATCCCCTTTTCATTTAAATATCCATTTGAATTTATATTTTCAAATTCAAATCTCCTCTATGAATAATTTCACTTCAAAACATTTCTCACTTTAGTCGTGAATAATATTCCCATACCCATTTGGTTTCATAAAAAAAATGAAATCCCAAATCCAAATTCCTTTATTTAACTTCTATTAAAAGAGGATTACTCAGGTAGTTTCCTATTTTATTTCACCTTTTTCTAAGCTCTTTCATAATTTCCTTTATAATTTGCTAAGTTCAAATCTTATTTTAAATATTGGTTTCAAACCACTTTCCCCTCTTCCTTATAAATTCAATTTAATCCAATGACAATATTTTACTAAATTTTAACACATGTTTAAAATCAACTTCTTGTTTTATTTGGTAAAATAAGTTAGTATATTCAAGTCCATTCAAAGTTCAATTTCTACTTTGGAAATAAATTTCCCCTTTTTAAATTCAAATCCCTTTTATTATTCGAAAATATTTTACGGTATTAAAATACCAAATTTCTAGGGCCAGTGATGTTTAAACACAACAAGAACTATCATAGTAGATAAATCATAGCATATGTTGCAGTAAATGCAAACAAAATAATACAAATGTTGAGGAACCTAGTTGGGCCCCTCCAACCTGTTTCCCTGCATCTACAGATGTTAATCACATCAATAATATTATTTCATATCAATATGAAGTATCAACTAATAATCGATCAACGATGTAATCCTATCAACCAATTTTATCAACTATTCACCCATGCAACCATCACGCAGTATAAAATAAATATATAAAAAAACTCGTTTATAAAAATATAAGCGGAGCAGAGTTAGTGAGCTTACTCACCTTGTTTTGCAGTTGACGGTTCTGCTTTGGTTTCATTTAAAATCAAACAGACGTTTGATTTTATCACCAAATTCCAGTAGCTTTATTCTTAGCCGGCTAGTGCTACAACGTAAATTTCCTCGCTATGACTTCAATGGACCCAATCGCGTTCAATTCTGTTCACAAATGAACGATGTATAATATTTACATGTTACAATCAAATTTTAAAATAGTTACTTAATAATTCAATTCTTAATTACCAAGATTAAATTTAGTTAATCATTTCTTGTTATTCATAAACTCACGATCGTTCCTCTGCCATCAGTAACAACGGACCCGCTACTAAATCCTTCACTGCCCGTTTTCCTTATGCTTTTCCTCACCACCGTAATACGGTATGTCAGATCCTGGTGATGGAGGAATAAATGATACAAATTATAAACAAACTCAATTAAGTTTAATTGGGAGTTAATTAATTATTAATCTAAAACGGTTTACCGTTAATTCCTGTGCTTTCCAGTCATATTGAACAACACGTCTTCATCCCCCTTCAACAAACCATGTCCACACTTCTAATAAACATTGTTCCCTCAACGTGGACCTCTCTTGTAAACTTCTTCTTCCCTGTTTCTTAACTTCTCCTACACACAGCAACTACACCTCATGGCCGCACCAACCACACATCACCATCGCACCCTTTCCATGATTTTTCACTAAACCAAATTCCAGTACATCCAGCTCCTCCCTCCACTAAAATCAACGTGAACTTCACAACCCTATAGACAACGTCCGAAATCTTTTCAGTCCCCACAAAAGAAGTGATCACACGTACTACTCCTGCACAGAACAAACCCATCACGTATTATGCCTCAACACAGTCCCCTCAAAAATGTTGCTCAGTAACCATTAGCGGTTTCCAGGAAAAACCAATACCCTTCTTCATTTGAGCGAATGGAGAAAATCCACCCAGTTCAAGCTTTTAACCGTCCTCCCCAACTCCTCTACACCCAATGCAAAAACCGTCCGTACCATGTCATTACCTTTCACAAACTCCACCACTCACACCTACCGGAGCCACCAACTCTGACCCCTAGGACCCACCGCAAACTTCACCACCGTGACGCACTACTGAGGCACCCCAACGCCACTCCCATTCGACCCAAATCCTCCGCAATCGAGATTGACGCTCAGCCCAAGGACATCGTTGTTCCAACTAAACATCACACCAAACGAAATCTACACGAGAAGGAGCTCTCGTTTTAGAGATGAAAAGGGATCTGAGTTTTTATTTTTCCATTAGTTATTTGATTTTTAACAAATTTATGAGGTGGGATTTTATTTCGTGACTTCTGGAAGGAATAAAGAGAGAAAAGGCAGAAAGGAAATTGGGGCTTAGGGATTTTATATAGTGAGTTTTTACTTGGCCCTCACGGTAGTGAATTTTCTTGGCCCTCACGGTAGTAACTTGCTTGGAAGGCACGGGTATTTTATTTACTTATATATTATTTTATATTATATGAAACTTCGCGGTGAAGTATCAAGTACACTAACCACAGTCGACTTCTGTCTACTGATGTAAAAGCTGATCTTGGTGTAAAAAGTTATTCTGAACCCAATGGGACAAGTTTCGTCGAATTCTGACATCGTATGAAAAAATTTCCTTTATAAAACCGAAAATACATACGCATTTTAATTTTTCAAGGTCACCAGATAAATCGAATCAACTTGAAACTGCGAAGTCTGATAATAACTTTTCGATACGAACCCAACGACACTAATTTCGTCGCATTCTGAGACTGTTGCCCCGGTAGACTGTTTTTTTTTTTTGGCGCGTACCGCACTGCCCTTCTGAACACCAAATTTTCTTGTCTCTAAAAATAACAAACTATATACCTATCCTGACTATAATCGACGCTACGAACTCAACGGAATTGGTTTCGTGGCTTAATTCGATCGTCTGTTCAGGTTACACTCGAATATCGCTTTATTCAGTTGAATTAATTTAATTGCACTGAATGAGCGTTTACGGCTACCGTGGTTACATACGACATCGGCTTTCCATGCAACTCACCACCGTACAATAATTTAATGATACGGTCCCAATGAAACTGATTTCGTCGAAATCTGAGTCCGTTTGCAAAACGGCTATTTTAACGCGTATATTTTAAATAACGATTTTCCACAGCGACTATTTCAAAATTTGATTTGACCATAACTAACAAATTATAACACGAAATCTAGATTTTTCTCTTTCATATGAAAATTATAATCAATATGGTTCCAACGTGTCTTGTTTCACAGAAATCCGACTTATATCGGATCCTGTATCCTCAGTTGAAGTTCAAAACTCTATATTACGGACTACCGCGCGATTTCGAGCTCGTTTTATAATTATATTATAAATTAACGTTCAATCTTCGTTTTAAATTAATAAATTCCTATATATAATTCAATTAAAATATTTAAACCAATTAAATATTCAGAATTCAACGGCTGAAAAATCCGGGTCGTTACAAGCAGGATCAAGATCATAAACTGGTTTTAAGATCATTTAAAATATTCATGCATATGTAACATGAAGTATAACAGGTTTATATGTTTTGTCTTGGATTTTAAATATGATTTCAAAATCTGGGTTTTGACTTAGCACTCAACTTAAATGTGTAAATCTCCTGTATGCTTCTATTATAGATCCGGAATTGCTAATTTATGATTCAGATGTTTAAGATCCGAGTGCATGCATTAATTACTATTAAATCGATAATCAAAATGTGTAATAACCCTGAATTTTTGGGGTAAATTTAAAAATTTATTTTAAGTTATTTTAATGGGTTTTGATATTTAAAGTAATTTATTTTAAATCATAAAGACTAGAAATGTTAAAAATGTTCATTTTGTTAAGACATGTTATATTAGATTAAAAATATCATTTCATTTGAAATACCATGTTAATAGAAGTGTTATTTATTAGAAAATGTCATCTTTGTGAAAAGATATCATTTTATTAGGAATGCCATGATAATGTCATTATATAAGAAACGTCATTTATTTAATAATGTCATGTTGGAAATAATAGATATAGTAGCGCTGAAATGGTTTTGACATTAAAACTTAATCACCTCAATTTGTGGATCTCAACCAATTCATTCTCGGTTCAAATTATTTTGAAATTAAATACCTCATTAACACGTAACTTTTATTTATTTCTTTCCCATTAATTTCCCTTTCCTTCAATTAGAAAACCAACAATGGAATTGAGAAATATATATGTATATACTAATGAATTTGAAATTCACGTTTAATTTCAAAGAGTTAACAAATTTTATTACGTAAAGCATCCGTTAAGCTATTGGACAGTAACTGACATTTTGTTATTAACAAATTTTGTAAATTTTTACAAATATATTATGATTAAATGAGAAGCATAGTAATCAATGCATAGGATATATATATATATATATATATATATATATATGAATTAATGTGTATTTTACATTATGTTGTAATATATATATTTGGAAATTTTGTTTGTATAAATTGTAAGACAAATGATAACATTAATTAGGAATACATTGAATGTTAACTAATTTTAAAATAAGAATTGCAATAGATTAATTGACTAGTGTAGGAAATCAGTTGCTATTTAATTCATTGGTGATAAATTGGAAGTAAGTTGCAATTAATACACAAAATTTATTGTCATATTGCCATACACGTATGTAACATATTTTGTATATAGGTGTGAGACCAAACAAATGGATAAAAAGGCAACAGGTAAATAGAAATTTATGCATGCATGTATGTTCGTGTTAAAAGAAAATTTTGTTATAATATATTATTATTATTTTTCTTCCCTTAGTGCTGCTGAGCGTTTCATGATATATATATATATATATATATATATATATATATGTAAAATGAAAGATGGCAATGTTCAAAACCTGCGTATTAAAGATGGCAATGATATTAATGTTTCCTGTGCATAAATAAATAAATAAATAAATAATTGCTCAATCTAAATTGTGGAAAGTTGATATGCACTTTATTTCTATAATTTATATAAGTCATAATTTGAATTAGAATTAATCTATTTACGTTAATTAGTGATGAATACATAAAAAAAAAAGATGGAATGTTTTCTTCATTAATTAAACCATTGAAATTTCTTGTCTATAAATTACCATTAATTCTACCATAACTCTCCTTTGAAATTATAATTTTATGAACATTTATTTCATTTAAATCCGTTAACGTTTGAATTAAAATTTGATTGGTGGTAAATGGGGAGCATTAATAACGGTTAAAATTTGATTATATCATTCCTAATTTAACTTAACTTCATGAAAGAGCTTATGACACATCAGCTCATTAATTTGGGAATTGGGATAATTTATTAACGTTAAAAATATATAGCCGTGACTTGATTTTTTTTTTTTTTACGGTGATTCGTCTCTTTATATTGTCATTCCACGCAACTTTTTTTTTCTCTCTTCTTCCTCAAAAATCTTTTCTTCCCAAAGCTCCGAACTAAATCCACTAAAATCTCCTCAAACAAATTGAATTACAAAGCGAAATTGATAGTACTCTTCGAGCTCGACAACACCAAAGGCCATGATCGGAAACCATCGCCTGAGATGGTCGAAATTGCTGCTCAAACACGGTCGGTTGGGTGCGGATTTTGAGAAGGAGGAGGCGTGCGAGATGGACGACGATTCTAGATGGGGCTGATGGGTTTGAACGGTTCCAAACAAATATAGAAGAAAGAGGGATTATTAAGGTTAATTAAAAACCTTAATCAAATTTAGTTTATTTTACATAATTAATGTTTACACAACCATAACTTATTCGTATGGAATCAGAATTCAAGGATTTCAGATCCATTGGAATCATCACGACAGAATTGAACGATTCACGTTGCGTTGGATTCGCAGCGAAGAACACTACACAATGGAACCAATCAGAACCAAAATAGAGCAAATCAGAATTTAAAGGAGAATTTAAATTCAAAGCAGAACCGAAATTCAGAGTGGAAACCATCGGTGAGATTTCCATTTTCTTTTAAAATTAAAATTAATTATTTATATTATTATATTCATTCAGTATGAAATTTATGTTGTATGTACATATTTATTTAAACGATGATTGTGTTGTGATTGTGTATGCATGTTTGTTAGATTTTGGTGTATACGATAAAATCATATATTATCGTGTATATAGAATATGTTATATTCATGTGTGCCAAGGACTTGCGTATAAAATAAAAATTATATTTTTATTTTATGCATAAAAAGAAAACTTGTAAATCAGAATCAAACCAATGTGAGTATTCAAATTTAATAATTAATATCTAATTTAATTATTTCGCTTGCTCATAAATCATGTTGTATATTTGAATAGTTCTGATTTGCGATGTTGTGATTATTTGTTGACTTGCTGTTGTGGTGTGATTACATTTGCTGTATATTTGAATGGATCTGAAAATAAAAATGAGAATGTTAAAGGTATGAAAAGATCCAATCTTTTTATTGAAAATAAAAGGTGGAATATGTCGATGTGTAAAGATTCAATATTTTTATTTAGAATAATAATATTGACGATGTAAAAAGATGAACTTTTTATTGAAAATGAAAAAGAGAAATTTTGACAATGAAATTTACATGCCTGTTTGAATGAAATTAAAAGATAAGAATTGACGTTATATTTTACATGCATGTTCACTGAAAATAAAAAGATTAGGATTTTATTTTCATATTTTTTTATGTAAGTAAAAAATATTATATTTTGTCAATGCATCTTATATGTAAAGAAAAAGATTATATTTTGTCAATGCATCTTATATGTAAGTAAAAAGATTATATTTTGTCAATGCTTCTTATATCCAATAAAAAAAACTTTGATTTTGTTAATGTGTTTATATGCAATTTCATGTAAAACAAAAGATTGAAATTTAATGTTTCACTTTTAATGAATTAAACGGATTAGAACTTTATGTTTCATTTTAATGAATTAAAAAGAATGAAATTTAGTGTTGCATTTTTATTTACATGTTTAATGTAAATGAGAGATTAGAGTTTTGATGTAAATTTGTGGACATTAAAAAGATTGGAGTTTTAATGTAAATTTGTTGTCATTGAAAAGACTAGTATGTTAAGGTAAATTTGGTTGACATTAAAAGACTATAATTTAACGTAATATGCTTATTTACATTTTTTTTATATATAAAAGAATGAAACTTAGCGTGGTAATTATATTTACATTTTTAATATAATTTATAAAGATAGAATTTTATACCGTAATGTCGATTTCACTTTTGTATATAAAAAAAGAAGGAACCTTTGCATTGCAAAAATAGAATTTCACTTTTATATGAAAAAAAAAAATTCATCTTATGTTAAATTGACATTATTTTTAATGTTAATAAAAGAAAATGCATTGTATGTAAAATTGACATTTATTTTCAATGTTAATAAAAGAAAATGCATTGTATGAAAATTGACATTTATTTTCAATGTTAATAAAAGAAAATGCATTGTATGAAAATTGACATTATTTTCAATGTTAATAAAAGAAAATGCATTGTATGAAAATTGACATTATTTTTAATGTTAATAAAAGAAAATGCATTGTATGAAAATTGACAATATTTTTAATGTTAATAAAAGAAAATGCATTGTATGTAAAATTGACATTTATTTTCAATGTTAATAAAAGAAAATGCATTGTATGAAAATTGACATTATTTTTAATGTTAATAAAAGAAAATGCATTGTTTGTAAAATTGACATTTATTTTCAATGTTAATAAAAGAAAATGCATTGTATGTAAAATTGACATTTATTTTCAATGTTAATAAAAGAAAATGCATTGTATGAAAATTGACATTATTTTTAATGTTAATAAAAGAAAATGCATTGTATGTAAAATTGACATTTATTTTCAATGTTAATAAAAGAAAATGCATTGTATGTAAAATTGACATTTATTTTCAATGTTAATAAAAGAAAATGCATTGTATGTAAAATTGACATTTATTTTTAATGTTAATAAAAGAAAATGCATGGTATGAAAATTGACATTATTTTTAATGTTAATAAAAAAAATGCATTGTATGTAAAATTGACATTTATTTTTAATGTTAATAAAAGAAAATGCATTGTATGTAAAATTGACATTTATTTTTAATGTTAATAAAAGAAAATGCATTGTATGTAAAATTGACATTTATTTTCAATGTTAAAAAAAAAATGCATTTCCACCGTATGACATTATTTTATAATAATGTAATATAAAAGAAAAATCCACCGTATGCTATTCTACATTATTTAATGTAAATAAAAAGAGAAAATACATCGCATGATAAAAAAAAAAATTTACTTTTTTTTATTATGTAATTAAAATGTTAATTTATACTGTATGATAAAAAATTACATTGTCTACGTAATTAAAATAGAAGTTTGTATTGTATAATAAAAATTACATCTTTGTATGTAATCAAAGAAGGGGATTTGGCGATATAATTAAAATTTACATTCTTATATAATGTAAATAAAGGTAGGAATGTGACATGTATAAAAAAATTACTTTATTTAATGTGAATAGTATAGGAATATTCACCATAGAAAAACTTACATTTTATTTAATGTAAATATTATACTAATTTTGACCGTAAAAAGAAATTTACATCGTAGGATGAGTAACATCATTTTTAATGTTATAAAAAAAAAAGAAATTAACATCGTAGGATGAGTATACATTGTTTTCAATGTATATAAAAAGGTAATTTCACTGTAGGATTATTTAACATTTTTTTAATGTTAATATAAAAGTAATTTCACCGTAGGATGATTTTACATTATTTTATAATGTAAATAAAAAAGAGAATTAACTATAGGATGAGTTACATTATTTTATAATGTAAATTAAAAGAAGAATTGCACCGTAGGATGAGAATAACCTTATTTTTAATGTTAATATTAAAAAGAGTTTAACGATAGGATTAATATACATTATTTTTAATGTAGATAATAAAAGAAAGTTTAATCAAAGGATAAGTTACATTATTTATAATGTAAATTTAAGAGAATTGACCGTAGGATTAAATTATATTATTTTAATTAAAAAGTAACTTAACATAGGATGAGTTACATTATCTTAATGTAAATTAAATGTAATTTACATCGTAGGAAGTTAACATTTATTTTAAATGTTAATATTAAAAGAAGAATTACACTGGAGAATGAGTTAACATTATTTTTGATGATAATATATAAGAATGCGACATGTAAAGGCGAGTTTACATTTTATTAAATGTAAATAAGATAAGAATGCGACATGTAATGAAAAGTTACATTTTATTTAATGTAAATAAAAGTAAGATTCTGAGAATTCGTCGTTAAGTAAGAAGTTTAACTATTTAAAAAAAAAAAAAATTTAAGACAAGAATTAGCCGTTATAAAATAATATAACGACACAAAATAGTTTTTTTCAAAACTATAAGTATGCGAGATAATTTGGAAAGTCCGGGTTAATCCCATTCCAAATGATTGTACGATTTCAAGAATCCAAGTATGAAGGCGGCGCATGAAGACCGTAAATCTTCCCTCGAATGGACAGCGATCGAGACTCTGAATTGACTTGCTACCAATTCATGGGTCAAGGTCATTGCCCAGACGTACGTGTTGGTTTCACGGATTTGACTTTCGTTCAGACCCAGAGCATAAGTTTAAATGGATGGTGTGTCTGACATCGTACTTCGTTTTATATCATATTGTTGATTTTCTGTTAATATATAAATATTGGTGGTGGAGGATTTATTCTCTACTTAACACCTATTTATGTATTGATGGAGAAGCAATGGTATGGTATGGAGTGACAGTGTGGCATACTAAGATGCAATGATCAAGGTTTCTTGTTGAAAAGCAGGCCTTGTGGAATGATCAAAGCATAGCCTGTCTAGGCATAGCTTTGTGTATGACGTGACTTCACGAGCCTCACACACCGGCGGAGTCTAAAACGGGAGAAGGGAACGCAGGGAGTGCACACATTTCTTTCTAGCTAGAGTGGTGCCAGGGACCTACCAGCGCTGGCATTTATTCATTGTGGTTGTTGGATTTTTCGAGGCCTCGGATATATGCGGTCGCCTCTGGCCGTATTATAGGTCCAAAAGGACCGGGAAGCGTGTGTTCAGGAATTGCCAATCCATTAAGCGTTAACGTATGGACCGGCCCTGCAGGATCCAAGGGTTGGACAGAGTACCAATCCTGGGGCATTGCTAGAGTGTCTCGAATCGGTAAGGAGCTCCTCCCTAGCCTTGACTCAGATGGAAATCCAAATTCCAAATACGACCCTGCGGTTTTGATTGTATTACTAGTATGGAGATATAGTAGGATGGGGTACTATGTTTCCTAGGATTGATACATTTATTTTGAAATGTTTTTATTATACACTAATAATAATATTAAACTCGTATTTGCCGTATTTAGCATGTTTAATCACCATAAGGGAAAACTCTATCCTCTGGTGTGCGTTGCATTGTGTGATGGGACTTGAGTCTTATGGTGATTCCATTTTTCTAAAAAGCATTGCGATGTTGTACGTTCTGACACTTTAAATTATGCACGACAATCCATTGAGTAATCCCGTTCCGCATTAGCGGCGTGGTCTTTGGATGTGTCATATTATTATTACTAAACTAATTATGATTTCTCACACCAGTCCCACGACTGACCCATAGTTTGTTTCACCTTTTTGCAAACTTGGGTGCCCTCTCTTCAACACGGGCAGCCAAGTAGACAGGTTCATTCTTTGCTTTGGAGAAGAGGTGATGACTTGGAGCTTCGAGGACCTTTTTCTTTTGCTTTATCGCATTTTCCTTTTTGATTTCAGACATCAGACTTATTTCCATTTCATGTTATTTTGGAGTTGAAACTTATTCCTTTTTATAAACTTGTTGTAATAATCTTAGTTTCCTGTGACTGTGGTTTTTCTGTGGTTAATGACATTATATTTTCCGCTGCTATGATGTTGTTACTCTATGAATTTCCTATGCTATATTGTATCTGTGTTCCGTGTTATTATATTTATGTTGTATTCCAAAAATGATTTCTCCTTGCCTTCACCCGTGGAAGTTTGGGGTTATCACAAAATGTTTGATTAAAGTGGAGATAAAAGTTATGACTGTGTGATGCATGTATTTGAATTTGTTCAAAGATAATTGTATTCTCTGATCTTATGAAGTTAATTATTATTAAGACACATTTTCTGGTTTTATTTATAACTTCTAGAAAACCTGGTTTTATTAACTATCCTATCTTATTTGTTCAAGCATAGGCTTTGTGTTTGAAACTCATATATATATATATATATGTATATATATATATAGAGAGATATATATGAGTCCCCATGGCTTTATAGTTACATTATAGAGATAATGTACTGACCAGCTTAAAAATCATTACATCTGTATTATGATTTGTTAAATCTGTAATAAAATAAATAAAAATACATTTATGATATGTTTTATATATATATGTATATATAACATATGAATTGTCATCAATGTAACTGATCTATTGTATAAAATGCATCTGGAATTCAAAGTACTTATTATATATTTATTAAGATAAGTATATAATAAAACCTGATTACAAAATTAAAGGAAACAAGATTTCCTATTTATAATTTTGGCTTTATACTGTGAGTATAAATGATTCCAGATTCTTATAATGTTATGATGCTAGAATTTTGTACAAGTATATATATATGTATATATGTTATCCTGTAAATATTTTACAGGAACAACGAGCAAAGGTTGATGTATGTTTGACATACATATATATTTGCAATCTGTTTTGCCGTAAAGTATGTAATTGTTACTTGTATTTGTAAAAGCATGCTCTGTGATACATATATATATGTACGTATGCATGTTTAGTTCTGTGATTTAATCTGTTAGTACCACTGACAAATCATTTACATCTTTTGTATCTGACCCTACCTTGAAATATGTATATTTTTCTTATTACCTGTTAGGACAGATATCCCGTTCACCCTTTTATATATGTGTAGTTATACATATTAGATGGAAATCTACTGATGCATATAAGTTATTATATATGCTAAACATACATTTGATGTATGTATGAATCACTGTATATACAAATGTATATGATGCATATTTAGATATTAAATACATTTGATGTATTTAACTTCTTTTATAACCCTATGAATTAAAACTGTTTTAACAGGGTTATTGTGCAGATTGCTGAAATTGTTCAGTGGGAAGATAACTCCATAAAATCAAATCAGAGATTGGCAATTGCTAAAAGTTACAAATCCGCATTTGTATATTTAGTGATAACCCAGTATGTATTCGGTAGCTACTAAAATCACAAATCTGTATTTGTGTTCTCAGAGATGATTTAATGTGTGTAAATATTTAGACTATTAGCATATGATATGTGTTTGTTTATAACTATATGTTCAAGCATATTCTGTATGGTAAGAAGCATATAGTGTAAATTGTTATATTTATATGTGAGATCCATTGATGCATGTATTCATATTGTTTTAATTTTGTATACCTGGACTGTATAAAGTGTCTGAATAGTGCAGGTTAACTTTTGCATGTATGCCTTGAAGTGTATTGCCATTTTAAATATGTGATATATACATATGCAATATTGATGTAAGTGTTACAAACGTGTTATTCTGTATGATCACAGATTAATCTGAGCCTACTAATGGGCACACATATTTATACCTACATGTATGGTTTTGGATTATTATAATGGGCTCAGTCAACGTCTTTTGTTCATAACCGGGCCTTAAGTTGTTTTGGCCTATATGTAATATGTATATAGAAATGGCATTGACTACTTGAAATTTAATACTAGGATTATGTATATTAAATTTCTTATAGCCAAGTTACACGCTTTTATTAACCGAATTCCTTTTATTTGAAATGTTCGAATAAAATAAATTTTGGTTCTTATATATCATTGAATTTAAATATATATGTGTTTCACATATTTTATTTAAATCGAGCTTATATTAAGAATATAAAATACATATATTTGATATGTGTAAATAACTATAATATTGTTCGCCATTACGAATTATGTAACTCCCTTTTAAAGCAAATTATCATTTGTTACATTAAGTCATGGTGACGACTTCCAATAATACACTCATCAATGTCCAAAATCACTGGATGTAGGTAATGCCAAAGCATTGTGCATCCTTTTATTTTGGTTATATGCGACGGAGTAAAAGTGATACTTGAACTGTATTATTGGGTCTGACTTAACTAAGCTGCATAATAAGATTATGGCTTAGAGACAAAAGCATGAATTATTCTATATTTGAGCAAATGAATAATACTGAACAAAATGTTCATCATGCGATCCAGGAATTATATACACGATATAATTGACATAAGATGTCTACCTAAAAAGTTGTGTTTTGGGGCGTAGCCAAAGCTTGGTCAAGGCATGACTAGATATGGATCTTGGAACACCGTTATATGTATATACTGATATGTATATATATATAAACAGAGGGATGTTAATTTGAGTGGGAGCATATTTTAGTTTAAATTATACATTAATATAAATATAAATTTTGATTGTCAAATTTTGTATTTATATTAAATAAAATTTATAGAATCAATTATTATTTATTATCTACTGTAGATATTAAATAACAAATAACTCTGATAATTTAATTTAGTCCTTGAGAAGGATAAGTTGAATTAATCAATTTATTTTTGACTAACATTGAGATTTAAGGATTGTCCTCAAACAAATTAAATGTAATTGTTTTATAAATAAAGGGAGGATCTAAAATGAGTTAAAGTATGATTTCAACCGATTAAGATATAAATATTATAAAATCTACTTATACATCTCTAGTATTAGATACTAGATATGAATCACATGTATGTGAACTTACCGAAACTGCAATATAAGTAGTAATTTGATTAAAATTGACAAGTGGACTTACGATTGGAAATGAAGCAAATGTTGCTGGATTATCCATAGGAAGTTGACTCTTGTTAATAATACTGGCTTAATTAAATAAATAAAATAATTGTTATTATGAAATTCCATTTAAAATAAATGTTGTTATATATCTTGTTCAGACAAGTTTGATTTCATTTGTAATAAAAGAATAATTATTATTCATTTTATTTAAATGAAATATCGTATGGAATTTCACAAACAATTAATGATATTTGTAAATCCTTAACAATAATGTATTTGACATTAAGAATGAGTGGATTAAATTTAATCCAATATACCTTTAGTATTACCAGTTAGCCCAGTAAACAAGAAAGTATATCAAAACTCCATAATGATGGATTTTGAGATCATTTGATTTTGAATTATATGATGAATACAGATCTTGTTTCACTTAACACAATGTATGAGTAATAAGTATTGGGTCTCGTACATAATGATGTATATGCATCAATGAATACATAAACTAGAGGCAGGTTTTATAACTTCATTTACTGATGATATCAATAGATACAGATATGTTTATCTTATGAAACACATATCAAAATCCTTTGAAAAGTTCAAGGAATTCAAAGTGGAGATAGAGACCAATTTTGATAGAAAATAAATTCTCTTCGAACAGATCAAAGAGAATGTTTAAGTCAATTAATTAATGACTGAACATAAAAGTTTGAATTGTTTCATAACTTACTCCATCTAGAAGACCATATTGGAATGGTGTGTCTGAAGGAGTAATCACACCTTATAAGATATGGTACGACCAAAATAAATCATATTGATCTTCTAATTAATTAAATTTAGAACAATTGCGTTTGATCTTACTAAAATGATTTTAGAGATGCCATATAAGATATGGACTAGGAAATGTCCTAGTGTGTATAATGCGAAGATTTGGGATGCAAAGACGGTTATTAAACGTCCTTCTTCTGATAAGATTGGATCCAAATCAAATGATCATTTTGTGGAATATCCAAAAGAACCAAGTGGATATTATTTCTATATATCCTCTGAGAATAAAATGTTTATTGCTCGAATTGGTATCCTTGATAAAAGAGAGCCAGTCTCTAAGATACCATGGGAATGAAATAGAATTCAAAACGTTTCGAAACCACAAAATGCCAGTGAATCTTGTATAGACAAGTAATTGAGTGGGAGTGATACAATAATTCAAATGTTATTTGATAACACATTAATTATTGCAAATAATGTTAGTTTAAAAACAAGGATTAAATACTGATTCTAAGAAAGAAAACTGTTTGGATTAAGAAGTTCATGATTGAACTTAATTCATTGTTGATCGAATGATACACATTGCGATAACAATATGGCTGTTGCTCAGGCCTAAAACATTAAACTCATCAGTCCAAACATATATTATAAGAAATATAATTCTTATGTGAAGTTGTTCACAGAAGAAATAAACATATCTGCAAAGTTACAAAAGTTGTAATATTTCAGACCTACTGAATTAAACTCTGTCGCAGCAGAAGTTTAATAATCACACTAGTTTCATAAGTATAAGATACATAAACGATTGACTCTAGTGCAAGTGGGAGAATGTTAGAGTTTGTGCCCTAGAGGCAATTCATTTGATGAGATTGATAACACTGTTGATATTATTATTTTATTTGGAATAAAATAATAATCTATTGTATTGTATTTACTGCGCAATATAAATAATAATATAATAGAAGTCCTTAGAATAATAATACGGTATTATATAGTTCGAGTAAGACTGAACTTGAGATTATATAATTATTAAGTATTATAATTCTTAAATGTCCCTAGTCGAGTTTCATTGTTTATATAGGACAACAATGAGACATTGAGACTAGTATATTGATTGACTGATGATCACATCTCATTGATCATTGATATAGGTGATATTAAAGTCAAGATATAAATACGTATTGGAGAATATCGTATTGGGCTGACCTGCCGTGAGATAACTCCATGGAATATAATTAACAGTATCATAAGTTATTCTCATAGTGAAAGTGATGTAATGGTCCTCAGACCTGAAATCATTATAATTTTATTCGAGTATATTTGTGTTTTGATATCATCTAAAGTTATTTCGTAACAGAGTAACGATAACGGTGATTGTTGGATACATCTCGAATCGAATAGAAATTATGAATGATTTAGATGGAATTTAACCCTGCAATATATTTGTGGTGATATCCATGGGCCTCTTGATTGAGTGAGACTGTGAAATGCATGGCCGTGCTCAAATATTGATTTGTTTTAAACAGTCTGCTCATCGATCAAGAAAAACGGATTAAATTATAATGAGGATGATACGATCCATGTCTCTAGTTTAATTCAGGATATATATTGGTTAAAAGGATTATATTACATTGATACACTGGTCACAAAAAGGTTGTATCGAATCGTTGATCTTATTATAACTTGGGTAGCAGCGACGTATTGCTAGATGCCAATCACTGTTTATAATTTAAATACGATTTAAATTATTGCCAACGTTATAATAACCTATCGGGTCACACACTTAGAACGTTATGAAGAAGGAACATGTATTGGGTAAATAAAATATCAAATTCGTTGATATTTTGTATTGTGTTGAAACGGTGTATAAGTGGATTCCTTATTTGAAGGATCACCTTTTTGGTTTTAGGGGGTTTTTGACCATTCCTTTATAATGATATAGGAACCGTCATTTAAAAAAAAAAAGGAGATGAAGATTTAAAAAACCCTAAAACCAACCTTTCCCAAAACCTAATCATAGCGGCTAGCACCTTATCTTCCTCATCCTTTCGATTTGATCGAGATGGAGAGTGTTCGTGTGGACATCCTATAGAGGGCTGGCGCTCTGTCAAGCCTTGCGATTCAATCAATCCAAACTTCTACGAGGTGGCGGTTTATCTGATTCGTCATCGGAAAGGTATGAATTCTAATCTAAATATGTTTTGATTTCAATTTTATTGCTAGATCCTAGATTTAAGTTGTTAAATCAACGAATTGGGTAATTTCGATTCGATCTATTAACCCTTCACAAACATAGAGGAACAGAACAAAAGAGAACATAATCTCACAATAAAGAAAGCAAGTATAATATTCAATACAACTTTACAGTTTAAAAAAAAAAAAATTGGGATGGGCACTTCCATCGAAAACATTTTCAAATTTTTTTTAATATTTAAAAATTAATATTTTTAAATATTAAAAAAATATTTTCTTCGAAAAATCCACACAAAAAAAATTTGTTGATCAACCAACGTTTCAGCTTGCGTTTTGCCTGATCCGCTTTGGTCGATCCTTCCCTTTCCTCCTCGAGGAGGAGGAAGGGGAAGGATCGACCAAAGCGGATCAAGCAAAACGCAACTTGAAACGTTGGTCGATCAACAAAAAATTTTTGTGTGGATTTTTCGGAGATTTTTTTTTAATATTTAAAAGAGTGAACATACCATGGATAGTTATAAACACCATCCTCACATAATACAACCATGATATCTAAGTATAGATAGTAGAATATGCTCTTGACTTCTGATGAAGATCACCTGCTCTTATGGAATCATCTGGGCACTCTTCGAATCATGTTTAAACGTGAAATATACTCGGATCTGAACCGAGTGCCACTCGAGTCAAGCTTAGATTAACCAGCTTGGGAGCTAAATAACAAACCATACATATATCAAAAGATCATCAAAAGGGGTTTCAAAACTTCGTGCATGCTTTTTGGAAAATAAAGCTACCATAAGACTCACCTCCCATCACACAATGCAAACACACATCATTAGGAGCAAGTTTTACCTTATGATAACCAAATATGCTTGATACGCTAAAATCATTTGATATTATCATTAGTGTCTATCTTCGAAAACCATTTCAAAATAAATGTATCAATCCTAGCAAACGTCGGTACCCAAATATTACGTCTACATACGTAGAGTACAATTGAAACCGTAAGGGTGCGTATTGGAAGTTGGGTTCCAAAATGACCAAGGCAAAGAATCTTCCTTAACCTAGCGGGATGTCCCAGGATCAACAAATTCTCCTTCCCTGTAGCGGCAAAGTCGGTCCACCTATACCAGGTGTAGTTTGGGTTTCTCTTGAACATAAGTCTACCGACCATTACCGACCATTATCCGAGGTGCCTCGATCTATCATCCACTAAGTAAATTGCATGGGCTCCATACCATAGAATCACTTTCTCAACTGGAAGGAATCGTTTGTCCTTAAATCTATTGTACTTCATCATGTTTTGGCTCATTACCAGTTGTGAAGCCCTGAAGTCACGCTACCACATAGGGCTCTACTTTTCAAAAAAAAAAGCTTTGATCATCAATAGCTCAGCACTTAACATTCCACGTTGTCAATTCACAACATATAATCGGTGTCTATTAATATATAACCCTGTAAGTATATATGTTCCAAATGAGGGTGTTAAGCTAAGAGGATAGATCCTCCGCCACCTATTTGATATATCATCAATAGAAACCAATTTATTATGCCGTAAAATACAACATCATACATGCATCCATTTACAAGTTCGTTCTGAGTTTTGAACAAAACCGAAGGAACTTTACTCCATGAACCCGCTTGGGTGCGAAAGTCCTTGGAATCTGAACCATTTCAAGTATGATCAAATCATTGTCACGATATAACCCCATATTGGGTGGCCACCCGAGGCATCAACATGCAATCCTTTCGATGTGAAGGTCTCCGGTCTTCAATCATAGTCATCGTCATTTTCGATTGCTCTTATCACGTCGTATAGTTATTCCCAATGGTTTGAAACCCAGTCTCTTTGAATAACTAGTGCATCTTTAAAATCAATATAGATATACAAAAATATTATGAATCTCATTCCATTTTGGAATATTCTTTACATTGGGTATACTCGTTTACATCTTATCGAAGATTTTCATATTTTAAACTATTGTTTAAATCTTTCCTTGGAAATCATTTCAAATGATTATAGAATCACATTTCACAATTTAACTCAAAGCAAGGTTTTATACGCTTTATCGGGATTATTAAATCTCATGAAATGGTAATTTCTCAAATCATTATCTCATCCCTATCATATTCATCCCATGGAGCAAAATTGGCAATACTCCATATTTAATTGCCCTCGTATTTTGTTATGTTTAATTACCGTTATTAATCCCAAACTTTAATTCCAAATTTGATTTTATATTTCATTTATTTTTACGGGAAAACGTATTTACCCAAACCTAACCCATTCATTGATCATTGATTAGGGTTTACTTTATCTTTCTTTTATCGTATCTCTAACCCAAAAGCATACTTACGACTTCTTAATCTTATCATTAGGGAAAACCATTTATTAATAAGAATTAGTTCTCGATTGCATAATGCCAAGAGAATAATCTATCAAGTGTATGACCCTGAAGGCTTAAACTAACATCATATCAAACACCGAGCATATTTCCCAACTCAACGATAAAACAATCAAGTTCCAACATCTTTCTTTATCCTAAAATCTTATTTAAGATTCGATCTTATCTTTACACGAAAAACCGCTTATCTTCTTTTAAGTGATCCTTAAACTTTGTTCCCTTTATCGTTTGCTATGGGAAACTCTTTCATTAAATCTTCATATTCAAATTAAATAAAGATTCCTTTTTGACTTAACTTGGAAAATCATCCTTTCCTTTAAATGCGTTAAAGAACAAACTTTATTTAAAACATCATTCATGATAAACCCAAAATCATCCTTTCATTTTCAACAAAATCTTCACGGAAATCATATTTGCTCATAATTGACATAAATTCCCGTATCGGACTAATACTATAAGTGGAATAATGGAAAAGCCTTTTAATTTCCTTAAATAGTAAAGGTCTTCATACACCGAGATTCATCTCAATTATCACCAAATCGATTCCCATTCATTCTAAATTATTTCGTTAATTGGAAAACTTGACTTTGTTACGTACTTTTTAAATACCCAAAATATAAATCCTCATTTTAATCTTTTAGATATGTTTGCCAAACCTTTGGATAACATTGGTTATATCAAAACGTTTTATTTCAACTCGTTCCAAAAACCGTTGCGAATAACGTTGCTTAAACAACTCATTTTCATAAAATAGCTTTTTATCTTTTCAAAACTTGGTATATTCAATCCAAATAACTTTCAAACTATTTATTAAGATTTATCATAATTTTTCCCATTTTTAATCATTTAAAAATAGCTTATTTCATGAAAATTCAATTTCGGGTACCAAACTACATTACCGTTGGTTTTATTCAAATTTGATTTAGAATTGTTTTGAATTATAATCATTGGATTATAAAACTTTCCTTTGCATTTGAAAACATTTTCCGTTTCGAACCAGCTGTAACGACACGGATCTCGCTCGGACCTAATCGATCGCTAAATCGACCAAGACCGTTCGAATCCCGCATACGCTAACTTTGGGTATACAACACATCAGAACAAATAACAGAAGTCTTTTATAAACATCATAATAATGTTACATCAGAGTACAGAATATCAGAGTATATCGAAATATAATCAATGCAGCGGAAGATGATTTTACAATCAATGTAATACAATGCACAGCGAAAAATAAATAAAGTAACCCAGCGGAAGACTATCAACGCACTGGACACAACTTTAAGCTTCGATCCAGAATCCTGCTTATATATCTGCAAAATAGACTACTCGACTGCCCGTGTGGAAAATAATGGCACCCTAGTTTGCAAGGGAAAAGCAAACTATAGGTCAGTCATGGGACTGGTGTGAGAAACTCTAAACAGTTATTAATTTATATAAAATGATATGGCAAATCATGGGACCACGCCGCTAACGCGGAACGGGTTTACCCCTATGAATGCCAGTGTATAAACAACAATCAATATAGATATATGGATCTGCTATGCATCAATCAACATGCAATATCCCAATCTACCCATTTAGATTAATCACCACACTTAGATTTTCCAAATCCAATTCAATTTACAGAAATTATTCCTTTGGATTTTATTCCCGATTTCTTATTTCGAATCATTTGAAATACCTATCTAACTTTCTATATCAAAGTAGATTTCACTTCGGGATCTCAAATCAAATCGTTTGGAAATATGAATTCCAAAACATAACAATGCATACAAACAAGTATGCAACCAAATATCGTGCTCCCCATCGACAAGGCAAAGGGTACGCACCTAGCAACTCGATATATAAATGTGCACCTACCCCACATAGGAGCAGGCTACACCGACGATGCACCTCCCACACATGGAGAGCATACACCGCCCTCTCACCCATACTTTTAGTCTCTGGGTTACCCGAATCTTTAGCCACATACTAAATCATTTCATATCCCGAAGTAGGGAAAATCATTTCACAACATAATAATCACAAGTACTTTCAAAAATATAATACTTCACATCAGTAATTCACACATATGATCAGTCACTATTAATCACATAACCGTTGAGCTCGTACATCTCAAAGAAGGGTGTTAAGCAAGAGAATAAATTCTCCGCCACCAAACTGATACATCATTAATAGCAACTAATCAAATATGTGATGAACCACAATGTAACACATAATACATTTCAAAATCTCTTCGATAATATCGGGTTTAGGCCTCGAAATCCTTTCTGTTTTATAAAACATTTTTATAAAACATTCCCTGTCCAAAATCAGGAATACATTTCTTTTCACTTAAGAAAAATATATCATTTCAAAATCATTCATTAAATTTGAAATGAACACAACATCGCTAAACACCTTACCGTCAAATCGTGAAGTGTTTCACAAGTTGTTAGCCTACCAGTATTTTTACCGAACCCAATGCTAAACGTAAGAGCATATCTTGTTCATAAACTGGTCGAGCACAATCCAAACAATCAATCAGTCTAATTTGACATTAAATATAAGGTTTTGAACAGAGATAGTATCGACTTATATTCAACATCAAATCCTAAAACCAACAGATATCATATCAGGAATAACGATATCTTCCAAATTCCCATCACAATATCCGTATAATTATGGAATCCAATATCGAAATATTCCGATGATAATTTCGATTCAAATCCATTCCAATCCATATATTGGAAATTCTGGTTATTTTTATAAACCATTTCAAACCCCATTTATTTATTTAAATAAATAAATAAATTATTATTCTAGTTAATAACTATTCATTCCGATAAAAATATATTTTCACCTTTTCAAATGTGGAATTTTTCATACTAATTCTTTCCAAATCATTTCTTATGATTTTACACTAATTATTGATATTTTTAATAATTTTATCAAGGCCCGTACAGTCGATTTCCACAAACAGCCATCGAACTGCACTTACAACGACCTTTTCCTATTTTGATTTGGACATAATTCCAAATCCAACCGTTAGATTTCAAATTTCTAATATTCATTGGAAAGCTCTTTTCGATACGAACCCAACGGTTCCGGTTTCAGGAGAATCCGATGGTCAGATCTCCCGCAATGTCAATTCGAAGTCAATGGTCGAAATTCGCGAACTGCCGCAGCGCGGCGCGTTCTATTCAGGCCATTATATTATACCAAACATTTTTCATTTTGGGAAAATCTGACAGTCGGATCTCCCGGTACGTCATTTTGAAGTCAACGGTCGAAATTAGCTAACTGTCGTTGCGCGACTAGTCCTGTTCAGACTAAACTTCGACTTATATTTAAAATCGAATCAAATTGCTTTCAAAATAGTTTATTAATTATATAAAGCATATATAATAACTTTTGGAAATTATATTTCCAACATTTAACTTTTAATTCAAATATTTCATTATTTAAATATTATAATATTATTAAAATTATTAGAATAATATTATTTTCAAACTTTGTCTTTTGAAACTCAAACTTTCCTGAAACCAATAATAAAAATAAATAAGATAGTTTGGATAATATAATATAGTTAAAACATTTTCTAGATATCCCAACCGAACTTCACTTTTTAAAGTTACTATTCGTTTTCAAAATTAAAACATGCCTTAATTACTTGAAAAATTATTCAATTAAAGTTTCAACCTGTACGAAAATTATTCGTAATTACTTAGATTATCTTTCCAAATCATTTCGGATTAAAAATCCAAACTTTCATTTTTCACTTATTATTTAATTAATAAAATATTTAATTAAATTCTAATTTGGAATAAAACTCAATCAATCACCATATAATCCAATTTATACGGGTTTAACACATCGTTAACATCCATTAACGGTCATTAACAACCATTAACTTCGAATTATCACATAATGACATCATTAACATAAGCGTTAAGGTCATTAACACTTAATTACTATAACTAAATTATTAACCATCGTTAATAAATTGTTTGCTACTATTAGCAAATCCAATCCTATCAAATTAATATCAACACGCATCACATCAAGTTATCAATGAATGTCACATCAATATTGACCAATGTTACGTCAATATTAGCAGATGTCATTATTCATCCATTCCATAACAACCACGTTATCAACCAAACTAATCGATCAATTATTTATGGTTTAACTTCATAACCATTAGAGTATTCACTTTAATTACTAAACTACTAAGTACTTAATCGTCCCTTCGGGGACATTCGATAAAATTGGAACGATACAAAGAAGATTAGCATGGCCCCTGTATAAGGATGACACGCGCAAATCGAGAAATGGTCCAAATACTAAGTACTTAACTTTTCTAACTTCCATTAACATCATTAAACCCAAAATTACTCAACAAACTAGCAATTACCAAACATAACATAATTAGCTACACTAATTATACTAGTTAACCAAGCGTGAGAAAAATTAGCTCACCATTGCTTCTCCACTCCACCAAATTTTAGCGTAGGACTTCTGTAACACCCCGTATTTTCTGTAAACATAAGAGTTAAAAATCAAGGTATAATTAATTTTAAATCAAAGAATTAAGGGAAACGGGATACGCCATTGCGTTCGTCTCGGAATTCTGCTTGAGATAGAGTCTGAGTTTGCGTTAAACGTATATCGTATGAAGAAGTTATGGACGAACGAAGTTGGGCGAAAAACCGGAAAACGGGTCAGAATGCACTGGCGCACTTGGGAAGTGCGCCAGAACAAAAATGCACTGGCGCACTTGGGAAGTGCGCCAGTACATTTTTGACCTGGCACACCTGCCAAGTGCGCCCAGGTCAAAAATGACCTGCTGGCCAGGTCTGGTCTAGTCCTGGCTGGCCAGGTTTGTGTTTGGCCGATTTTCAGAAGCTTGCTTTGTCATTAGGGCTAGGTGGCAGACTCTAATTGGTCTCTCTTTCGAATGAATGGCTACGATCAATCCAAGCAACATCGATGGTCCTAATCAGTTCATAAACTCTATAAAAATGACCCTAGACTCTACCTAACCTAAGTCTCTAACATAATTCTCTAGCCTCCATTGCTCTCTTCTTCTAATTAAAAATAAAAATGGCGTCGCTACTCTGCTGGAATCAAAACTAGAAGCTAATCAACATCAACCTAAGCAACTCAATTCAAATTAGAGATTAAAGCTTCTGCAGCAATTCTGCAATAACTAAAGTTCTTTCTTTAATCCAACCAAGGCAAGTACAGTTATTCTCCGCTATAAACGTTAATTATAATTTTGATATGCATTTAAAACTGAGTTTGAGGTTGTATATATATTCTCTTCTGTTGGATCTGTTTTCTGTGACTGTTCTGTATTCCTTTCTTCTTTTCTGTTTCTATAGCCAGGCTACCACGAACCTGTGCCCAATCTCATAAAGAGATTAACGTATGAACGCAAAATTTGGGACAATTAATGAATGATGCGAAATTTGACAAGACTGAATTGAATGTATGACTTTAGGTCTGAGGCATAAAATATAATGGACATGTGACTTGGGATTGGATGCATAAATTTGACTATGAACATATAATTTATATATGTTGTATGCATAGTGTATGTTGTAATTTAGATCTGTAATTAATTAGAAAAAGATGAGCATATGTTGTAAACTAGATTTGGATCTATACATATTCTGTGATAGAAGAAAAGAGGGACCATTGTAAGATTACATATGATTTGAGACTTTGGACAAAATGCATATAAAAGTCAAGATCTGATTTTTAGAAGATATGATTTAAAGATTTAGATTGTTGGGTATAGTTTGCATAACGATTCATGACTTAAAAGGAAGAAGATATGGAAACTTAGGTGTAAAGATTTACATTAATTAGGATATCTATTATTGTGATTACACCTAAATAGGAATTTTTGGATATATGGCATGCATTGTAATTAATGATTATATTTGGTATAATTTACATGTAAAATGCTAGTTTAACAAAAATTGGAACATATGTTATATGGTAAATTGTGTCCATATTCTGCGCTATGTAAATTTATGCAAACATGGAATATATGAATCATGACAATTATGTAGGCATATGAATTTAGGCCAATTTATGATTAGGCAAGGCATGTAAATAGAACCTTTAGAAATATTAAATTTGCTAAATCTGCTAATTTGCTAAGTTGCCTAAAACTGCTAGTTCTGTTATATTGCATAGACTGCTAATTAGATTGAAATGCCAAATCTGTTAAATTTGTCTGTTGAGATGCCTAACCTGTTATATGCCAAAATCTGCTAAGTTGCTAAATCTATTAAATCCGTTAAGTCATATAATCTGGAAAAATCTGCTATCTGCTAAAATCTGTTATCTGCTGTGTTGATATAATCATCCTGTTATTGATATAATCTGAATTGGCATATATATATATATTGGGCGTGCGCATAAACGGTAAATTATTAATTAATTGGCCGCAAAGATAAACATGGCTAACTCGAGGTTAGAATGAGTTTGCGGCGTAATTCTGCCCGGAACCGCCCGGCACATCCAGTGGCTGCAAACAATAGGTTCTAATGTGAGAAGTTAGTCATAACCTACTTAAGACACGAGGTTAGGTCTGGCTTGTGGCAGAAGTCTGCCCGGAACCGCCCGGCCCATCCAGCGGCCACAAGCTAGCGACCTAATGTGAGAGGTCTGGGCATTAATAATTAATTAATGCAAATCTAAGATAAGAATGACGTCTAAAACGTATTGGGGGAAAATAGGGTTAAACCAACTGGATTAATAGGTGTAGTAAACCCGTCCATGAATCTGTAGGCCCAATACAAAGTTAGACAAATCTGAAAAATCTGTACATCTGATCTGTTAGTCTGAAAACTTGTTAACTTAATCTGTGAACTAGTAAATCTGAATTCTGTATGCCTGAACTTGTAAACAAGTTAATCTGAGATCTGTTAGTCTGGGGACACAAGGTTAGGAGGGGAATTACTTGTGTCATCTGTTGTTTGGGACCCATATTAGTCAGTAACCCTTTCTGGTATCAAAACTTTGACCCAACAGTAGGTAGGGTCCGGGCACGCTTACTGAACTAATTATAAGTGGTTCATTCTGATAATGGCGAGGGGTGTTGATGGTGCGTTCCAACCGGGTCATGTGCGTGCATGGATCCCGGTCTGCCTCTGAGGATGTAAGACGCCGTGACATCTGTAAATAGGTCTGTGCCAATTGGTTGTCACTTTAGGGAGTGATACACCCTACTGTGGGGCCGACACAGGATATTTATGTATTAGGGAGTCGATCGCTTGGGGTAGGGTTTTAGGGTACACTTAGTTCTGTCTGTTTCTGTTGGTACCGTCTGTTTCTGTTGGGTGATAACACCTGTCTGTTTCTGCGTGGTACCGTCTGTTCGGGTGGTAAAGGCCCATTACTAGTGTACACCTAATTCTACATTCTGTTTCCGTAGGGATAAATCTGTTTCTGCTTCTGTCTGTTTCTGATCGGGTAGTAAAGGCCCATTATTAGCATTCTGTTTCTGTTAAAGTATTCTATACCCGTTCCTGCTTCAATTTAGACATTACGGTGACACCTAATTCTGCTATACTAGTATTAGTGCAGAGAAGTGTAAAACAATAGTTTATATCATTCTGTTTTTCTGTTATATCTGCTACACCTGTTACAGTTATCTCACATCCAGTTTTATGTTCATATTATATTATTATTATCTGTTCATATGCTGAAAGTCACTGGACTTGCCAGACTTTATGTCTGACCCTTGTTGTTTCGCCTCCTTTCTTCCGTTTCCCCCCAGGTTATCCAAGGAGGGAAATACTTTAGCTTGATCCGGATTTCTCTTTGCTTGAAGTGCTTAAAGTATGGCTTGGCTCTGTATAGCTTCCGTTCCATGGGGATTATGATTTTAAACCATGCATTTTGAAGGCTTTTGTACAAGACTGATATTTTGTACTTGAATTCTGAAATTGAAAGGATGTAACCATATTAATTTCTGTTTCCGCTGTAATAAAGTTAAAATTTTTCAAGTACTGTTTTATCTGTCTTGTAAGTTTCTGTTCTGTCTACTAAAATGCTCCACCAAAGTTAAGGCATTCCCTTTGTGAGTGATCTTAACGGAGGTGGGGTGTTACACTTGGTATCAGAGCTGAAGGTTACCAGATTTGATAAAAAGTTTTGAAAACTATTTTCAAAAAGGATTTAAAAACGAAGTATTTTCAAAGGTAAAGCTTATTTTTGAAAAATAAAATAAATAATCCCTAAAAGCCATATATCTTTCTTTCGATTCTTTGTTTCGAGTTCCTTCCTCTTTCCCTTTTTTTTGAATCTCTTCCTCCGCGTATAGATGCTTTTTCTAAGATATGTAAGGACTTCCGTGCGATGGGAGGAAAACCGCTTTATGGGACTGAGACATTGTCGAGGCTAGAAGTTGGCTGAACGAGGTGGAGGACTTGTTGGTACCTTTAAGATAGATGATGGGAGGAAGGTTCAACCAGCTGCTTGGTTAATAAAGGATGAAGCTTCATTTTGGTGGAAGGTCACGAATGGAGAACGTACATGGGAGACATGGATAGGACACACGATAAGGAAGTGGATCCAAAGAAGGAAGAACCACAGAATAAGAAAGCGGGGCCCAAAAAGGAAACACAAAAGAAGGATGAGAAGTCTGAAGATAAGAAGGGGAAAAAGTGCTTTACTTGTGGAAGCTCGACTCATCTGAACAAGGATTGCAGAAAAAGGAAGGGCGCTTGCTTCAACTGTGGGGAGATGGGACACTTCACTAGGGACTGCCCGAAGAGACGAGAACAAGGAGGGCAGGCGAACACTCTTGAGGCTAGTGGCTAGGATAGAAATAGGAAAATTTCTATAGTAGGTTTAATTTCTTTATCTGATTATGGAGTTAAGACTTTTTCTGATTCTGGTATTTTGATTTTGTAATCGATACTCTGCACTTTAATACTAGTATTATTTCTGAATTCCGCTGTAGACTCAGACCTATAAGGGTTATGGATCATCTGTTTGAGATTGGGGTTTGAGGGATATCTGTGTTAGGCGTCAAGTATGACGCATACATTCTGAGTTTTCGTGGGGTATGATTTTATCATGCTTAGCTTCCTAAGAATCATTAGGGAACCTGATCTGTACCAGTAGTCTGTAAATATCTAAATACTTTTGATAGGATTTCCAGTTTTGACATTGTCTAAAGAAGGTAATCCTCTGGGTGTCAATTTGATGTTGGTTTCGGTCTTTGGGGCCGATACTTAGGACCCATGTCTAATGGGAACCAAATTTTCTTTCTATCTGTACTCGCTTCCATCATTCGACTGTATCCTATCGATCGGATATTCGAACTTTAGGTAGAAACTAATGGGTGTAAACATGTGCTTGAGACATGTTATGTTTGATGGTTGCAAGTGGATGCAAGTGGTTGCTAGTGGTTGCCCGTGGATGCATATACACACACTAGGCACTAGATCGGCTCGAAAACACTCTCATACTGCATATGGATGGGTGAGCATTTTTCAATTCTTGTGGATGCAAAATGGTTGATTCAGCACATGGATGTTGCATTTGAGTGAATGATTGTGCACTCATATAGAAATAATATATATCGTCAGAATTCTATTGCATACATGTGACGGCAGGGAATTTCGCTCGGTCCGAACCAGTCGCTAAACCGACCCAGACCGTTCGAAACGCCCTATCGTTTGAGAACACGACACAGCAGAACGCATATAAAAGAACATTTCATTGTATATAACAACAATGCATCAGATTACAAGAATATACAGAGTATAAATGAATATTACACAGAAATATCAGAGATTTAAATTACATTTAAATACATCGCAGCGGAAAATAATACAATACACAACTAGAAGTAGATATACGGATACAAAGCTTTCCGGATATCGTTCCAGCTGTAAACCAGGATCCTGTGAATATAAATCTGCAAAACCAAAACTACTAGCTGCCCGTGTCAAAAATAGGGGCACCCAGAGTTTAGGTTAAAACAATAAACTCCAGGTCAGTCATGGGACTGGTGTGAGAACTAAAACAGTTATTAATCTTTATTTTTAAAGATAGGTAAATCAAGGGACCACGCCGTATAACACGGAACGGGTTTCCTCCCAAGAATACCAGTGCATAAAACAACAGCGAAATGCTAAATAAAGAAAAATGAAGCTGTTATAAGACCCAGGTCCCATCACACAATGCAACGCAGTCGAGGATAGGGTTTTCCCTTATAACAACCAAAGAATGCTTGATACGTTTAAAACAAATCATTTGATACTAATATAAGTGCATAGTGTATAAAACACTTCAAATCATAAGTATCAATCATAGGCGGCATGGGTACCATATATCATGTCGCCATACTAGTTTTACAAGTAAAACCGCAAATGTCACGTATTTGGAAATTGGATTTCCGTCTATGAACCGAGGCAAAAGATAGTCCTCAACCGATTCGAGACGCTCTAGCCCGCCCCTCAGGAACAGCCGCAACTGCCCCTTGGATCCTCAGGGCCGGTCCACCGATGTGGATTATTATGCCTGAACACTACGTCTCCCCACCCTATGGGGTGTAAGTCTGGTCCGTCAGCCGACCAGAATGCATTCGGCCGAAACCGATATAACCGAGGCGCCTCGCAACAGCAACAACCACATAAGTCAAACTCGTCAGGGCGTGTAAAACCACTGACGCCACTTCTAGCTAGAAAGAAACGCATGCCCTCCCTGACGTCCTCTCCCGTTTTTGGTTCACAACCGGGGTGCGAGGCTCGCGAATTCACGTTACACAAAGCTGTGCCACACAGGCTGTGCTTTGATCATCACCACAAGACTTTGCTTTTCAACAGAAGCCTCGATCAATTGCCACTTAGGCATGCCACACAGGCAATTCACTCCATGCGTTTGATATCCATCAATATATAACCCCTGAGCTCGTACGTCTCAGAGAAGGGCGTTAAGCAGGAGAATAAATTCTCCGCCGCCAAACAGATATATATTTAATAGAGATCAATCACACAAACTAAAATCCAATGTCAGACACACAGTCCATTTACAAATCCGTTCTGGGTCTGAACGAAACCGGAGGCACCTAGTACCTCGCATATCCATCGATCTCCAAGTACGTCTGGACGATCACAAACTGTTTCCATCCTCTTGGGTGTACAGCCCAATCAAGATCATCAGTAATCACCCAAACGACGTGAAGACTTCCGGTCTTCGACCACCGTCTTCATCTTCAACACCTCGTCGAATCAGTTATTCAGAATGGGATAAACCCGGTCTTTCTGAATAACTCGCGTATATATTATAAAAGTGTTACACAAACACAACATACGCCTCATTCCACTTCAGAATATTCTTTTTATTCAAATATTCCCATTAATTTTATCCAAGATAAATTCTTTAAATTTATTCTTTAATCTCCTTTGAATATCAATTCAAACTAGTCGGGATTAGCGAACCACACCGAAGTAATCATTTATTTTATTTCCCAATCCCAACCTATTCATCCCATGAAGTAAAACTGGTAGTACTTCATATCTAACACCACAGTGTTATCGGTAATTCAATTCCCCTTTCACGTTCAAATCTAATTAAAGATTTAACTATCGCCTGGAGTAAAACTGGTGATACTCCATTCTCGATCTTTTCAATCTATTTAAAGATTCATTAAAACTCCACTTAGTTTTAATCTTTAACTGGGTTAAAGAATCAGTGTCATCTAAAACACGGTTCACGATAAACCCAAAATCACCTTCCATTAATTATCGGGTTAAAGAACAAGTGTTATTTAAAACACTGTTCACGATAAACCCAAAAATCAATACCAATTCAATTCCAATTAAATATCATTTAATTAGTACACTTCATTAAATCTAAATAAAAAGATTTAATCTTTTCTCAACTGGGTTCAAGAATCAGTGTTAGTGAAGACACCATTCACGACAAACCCAAATCACATTCGATATTCAATACAAGGCTCTGAATAGAAAATATATTGGCTTATATTCAATATCGAATTCTACGACTAACAAATGTCGTATTGGAAATAACGATATAAATATATATCTTTCAAATTTCCATAACAACCCCTGTATAATCACGAATTTCAACATCGAAATATTCCGAAGACAATTTCGATTCAAATCCACTCCAATGCAATCGTTGGAAATTCTGGTTATTTTCAAAACCCCTTTCAAATTCAATTTATTTATTTAAAAATAAATAGAATTATAATTCTAGTTCAAAACTAGTTCATTTCGATAAAAATCTATTTTTATCTTTTCAAATATGGAGTTTTTCATCCCAAATCTTCACAAATCATTTCTTATGATTTTACACAAATTATTACTATTTTTAATAATTTTATCAAGGCCCGTACAGTCGATTTCCATCAATGGCCATCGAACTGCACTTACAGCGACCTTTTTCAAATTTGATTTGGACATAATTCCAAATCCAACCGTTAGATTTCAAATTTCTAACATTCGCTAGAAAGCTCTTTTCGATACGAACCCAACGGTTCCGGTTTTAGGAGAATCCGACGGTCGGATCTTCCGCAACGTCCGTTTGAAATAAATGGTCGAAATTCACGAACTGCCGCGGCGCGGCGCGTTCTATTCAGGCCATTATATTATATATATAATATATATAATATATATATCGTCGATTTCTATTTAAAACGAATTATATAAATAGTTTTGAATTCGTTTCAAAAATCTATTTCAACTTCCATTTCAATTCAAAACAAAATTGAATTCTTCTTTATAGATTCGTTTCAAAATTCATTTCTATTCAATTCAAATTTCAATTCAATTCGAATTCATTTCAATTCACTTTCAATTCAATTCGAATTCGTTTTCAATTCAATTCATTTCGAAATCGTTTTCAATTCAATTCATTTCGAAATCGTTTTCAATTCAATTCATTTCGAAATCGTTTTCAATTCAATTCACTTCGAAATCACTTTCAATTCAATTCACTTCGAAATCACTTTCAATTCAATTCACTTTGAATTCGTTTTCAATTCAATTCATTTTGAATTCGTTTTCAATTCAATTCATTTCGAAATCACTTAAAATTGATATAAATATCGTTCACGTCAAAATGGCGTCAATCTAATCAACACTGCTTCATAAATTTCTATTTTCAAATATTCTATTTCAAATATTTCTTTTTCAAATATTTCTTTTTCAAAACTGGAATGAGGCCCAATCAATTACCATATAAAATTAATTATGTGGATTTGCATACAACACATGTATATAATAGCATTGAAAATAATCAACCATCAACCAAAGTGCACTACACCGTATAAGCATCAAATATAGATATTCAACGCTCATAACAGCCTGTCAATCAATTGATCGACATATTTAATCAATCAGGATGAGTGAACTTCAAATTTCATCCCAATACCCGTGTGGGGTTTCAAACAATCAAACACAGATTTTATTTGTGCAGTTGGGCGATGTATAAAATTTATCGACCCAATCAATGTCCTTCAAACAGGTGTACATAAACAAACCGTCTGGTTTGTAAATGAATATTTATTTATTCACATTCACGTTAAAAATTATATTTTTAACGATAAAACATTTTATTCCAACATATGAATTTCTATTCAGTTCATTCTTTAAATAAAATGATGTTTTTATTTTTCTAACATATTTTAGAAAATTTCGGCGGCATAACGGCACGATACTAGAAACGGGACGAGGCCTAGCCTTATCCCCGGTCTAGTGAAGGCCCACGCCATTCACACATCAATCAAATCAATTCATTTCACCACACAATTCAATTTCAATCAAATAATCTAACTAATCTATGCAACCAAACAAACAAGTCCATGGTCTGTGGACGATTGTGTCGGGTGCTACTAAGCACCGTCTGCAACCTAGTATATATATATATAACTAGAAATAAAATTGAAAGGTGAGAAATTCTCACATATAGCTATCCTAGATCCACGGCACTTCATTTGCAGAAGTCTTCGTCGTTTCGCCTTCTTGTCACCTTCGTTGCCCGCTTTCACTACATATGTAAAAATAGAATTTTTACTATGTTATTCAATATATAAAAATATGATTTTTACTTTGACTTTCAACATATAAAAATATGATTTTTTTACCTTTGCCTCCCACATATAAAAATATGATTTTTACCTTTGAAAGAAATCAGTTTTCAACCTTTCAAGAAAACCAGTTTTTATATTTTTATAAATCACAGTTTTTTATACTTTTTATAAATCAGTTTTATTCTTTCATAAAAATGCAGTTTTTAGTTTTTTTTTTCTTTCTGTATAGATCGAAATGAAAAAGGGGGGGGGGGGGGCAGAACGAGGATAAAGGGGGGGAGGGAAATGTTTTTTTTTTTTATTTAATTTAGCAAAAGGGTTGAGTTTTACATACGACCTCGAAACGAGGCCCACCGCCTGTCGTCCATAGCGTTTAACCCCCATTCCGAACACAATGGGATATGTATCGCAAGCTGGTTTGATCGTTACAATCGGTTTCCTTTTGAATTTTCATTTAAATCACTATATTAAATTTTAAACGTACATTTCAAATTACCGGGGTCACATACTGACTAGAAAAATTCCAGAAAAATATTTTCTAGCTTCGTATTGATGATACGGTCCTAACAAAACTAGTTTCGTCGAATTCTGAGACCGTTTGAAAAATGGCCAATTTCCAGTCGATTAAATTCAACAAAAACTGGTCAAACGCGTTTTCTTTTGCCACGCTCACATATTGATTCGAAAAATTATGAAATTTGAAACCTAGCAATAACTTTACATCCCGGACCCAACAAAACTGGTTTCGTCGAAATCCGAGGTCGTTTGCAAAATTGCTATTTTTAAGGGCCTTATATATATAAAAATATATATAAATTCCACAGCGACTATTTCTAATTTTAAACTGGACATATCTTATCATTTCTAAAATGAAATCTCAGTTTGTTAACTTCGTTACAAAGATATAGTTATACAGATTCAAATATTTCTTGTTTCGTTCAATTTTGACTTATATTGAATTCTGTATATTCATTTGAAATTAGAAATCGAATTTTCGAACTACCGCGCCATTTTCAATTCCTTTTATAATTATATATAAATATTTATATTCTAACGACGACGTATATAAATATATACGTCGAATTATATTCAAAATAAATTTCTCGTCGATATTATTTAAAATATTCCATTTTAAATATTCAAAATTCGCTAAAATTGCCAAAATAAAAATTTCAAACTGGCCCAGATTTTCCGGTTGTTACAATCTCCCCCACTTAAAACTTTTCGTCCCCAAAAAGGAACAAAGTCGAAAGTGGTTTGATTATTCAACTCTACGCTCGATCTGGCTTTCATTCTCCAATTCTTTAGTTTTTGAGAATTTTCAAAATTTCAAAAATTTGGCTAACTCCCTAAATTTTTGAAAAATTTCGCCATAACCTCCCCTGCACCGGGAGCATCGGGGAATTTCAAATAGCTTCCCCGGTCCTTCAGATCTCAAAAAGAAAAAGAAAAAGCCAAGCGGCTAGCCAATAGGCTCATAAAATCATCATCACCCAAACAAAACAGTAAATTATGTAGTAAACATGTACCTATTTGTCGGGCAAACAAATTTTATTTTCTGGCTCTAGCCTCCTTGCCATGACCTGTTCAATGATATATATGTATATGCAAGCAAACGCAACCAATTTTCGATATAATTCAATATTTAGTTTAATTAGGCTAAATGGCTAAAAATTATCAAACAAATAAACAAACAACACAAACATCAATCAATTAGTGAATTTAACGTTTCAAATTCATAATTTTGATACATATACAAAAATCAGATTTTTTGATGCCAAATCACAACAATAAATCTATCTATATTAGTTTTGGTTCTCACACCAGTCTAATGGAAATATATAGAAAACACACCTTCGTAACACGAATATAAATATTGATAATGCGGCCGCATTACCAAAATTATCTCCGGGCGACTAGAGTGTGATTTTATATCTATCCAGTATATTAAAACTTCGAATACACGCGGATCAGACGTATACGCAAAATCTATATATACTGGATTGTCCACATCAATATAAATAATCAAATACGAATAATTGATTTAAATTTTCAAAACAAAATTTGTTTTCATTTGAAAAATATACTCTTCACACTCGTTCTAGGATACTACTGATCCTATCTCTAACGAGTCATTCTAATTGGATATTTCTAATCCAATATCTGATGAATTCTTTCATATGGTTCTAATGTGCCTTGTTCTCTGCTTTGTAAACCAAAGCTCTGATACCAAATGTGACGGCAGGGAATTTCGCTCGGTCCGAACCAGTCGCTAAACCGACCCAGACCGTTCGAAACGCCCTATCGTTTGAGAACACGACACAGCAGAACGCATATAAAAGAACATTTCATTGTATATAACAACAATGCATCAGATTACAAGAATATACAGAGTATAAATGAATATTACACAGAAATATCAGAGATTTAAATTACATTTAAATACATCGCAGCGGAAAATAATACAATACACAACTAGAAGTAGATATACGGATACAAAGCTTTCCGGATATCGTTCCAGCTGTAAACCAGGATCCTGTGAATATAAATCTACAAAACCAAAACTACTAGCTGCCCGTGTCAAAAATAGGGGCACCCAGAGTTTAGGTTAAAACAATAAACTCCAGGTCAGTCATGGGACTGGTGTGAGAACTAAAACAGTTATTAATCTTTATTTTTAAAGATAGGTAAATCAAGGGACCACGCCGTATAACACGGAACGGGTTTCCTCCCAAGAATACCAGTGCATAAAACAACAGCGAAATGCTAAATAAAGAAAAATGAAGCTGTTATAAGACCCAGGTCCCATCACACAATGCAACACAGTCGAGGATAGGGTTTTCCCTTATAACAACCAAAGAATGCTTGATACGTTTAAAACAAATCATTTGATACTAATATAAGTGCATAGTGTATAAAACACTTCAAATCATAAGTATCAATCATAGGCGGCATGGGTACCATATATCATGTCGCCATACTAGTTTTACAAGTAAAACCGCAAATGTCACGTATTTGGAAATTGGATTTCCGTCTATGAACCGAGGCAAAAGATAGTCCTCAACCGATTCGAGACGCTCTAGCCCGCCCCTCAGGAACAGCCGCAACTGCCCCTTGGATCCTCAGGGCCGGTCCACCGATGTGGATTATTATGCCTGAACACTACGTCTCCCCACCCTATGGGGTGTAAGTCTGGTCCGTCAGCCGACCAGAATGCATTCGGCCGAAACCGATATAACCGAGGCGCCTCGCAACAGCAACAACCACATAAGTCAAACTCGTCAGGGCGTGTAAAACCACTGACGCCACTTCTAGCTAGAAAGAAACGCATGCCCTCCCTGACGTCCTCTCCCGTTTTTGGTTCACAACCGGGGTGCGAGGCTCGCGAATTCACGTTACACAAAGCTGTGCCACACAGGCTGTGCTTTGATCATCACCACAAGACTTTGCTTTTCAATAGAAGCCTCGATCAATTGCCACTTAGGCATGCCACACAGGCAATTCACTCCATGCGTTTGATATCCATCAATATATAACCCCTGAGCTCGTACGTCTCAGAGAAGGGCGTTAAGCAGGAGAATAAATTCTCCGCCGCCAAACAGATATATATTTAATAGAGATCAATCACACAAACTAAAATCCAATGTCAGACACACAGTCCATTTACAAATCCGTTCTGGGTCTGAACGAAACCGGAGGCACCTAGTACCTCGCATATCCATCGATCTCCAAGTACGTCTGGACGATCACAAACTGTTTCCATCCTCTTGGGTGTACAGCCCAATCAAGATCATCAGTAATCACCCAAACGACGTGAAGACTTCCGGTCTTCGACCACCGTCTTCATCTTCAACACCTCGTCGAATCAGTTATTCAGAATGGGATAAACCCGGTCTTTCTGAATAACTCGCGTATATATTATAAAAGTGTTACACAAACACAACATACGCCTCATTCCACTTCAGAATATTCTTTTTATTCAAATATTCCCATTAATTTTATCCAAGATAAATTCTTTAAATTTATTCTTTAATCTCCTTTGAATATCAATTCAAACTAGTCGGGATTAGCGAACCACACCGAAGTAATCATTTATTTTATTTCCCAATCCCAACCTATTCATCCCATGAAGTAAAACTGGTAGTACTTCATATCTAACACCACAGTGTTATCGGTAATTCAATTCCCCTTTCACGTTCAAATCTAATTAAAGATTTAACTATCGCCTGGAGTAAAACTGGTGATACTCCATTCTCGATCTTTTCAATCTATTTAAAGATTCATTAAAACTCCACTTAGTTTTAATCTTTAACTGGGTTAAAGAATCAGTGTCATCTAAAACACGGTTCACGATAAACCCAAAATCACCTTCCATTAATTATCGGGTTAAAGAACAAGTGTTATTTAAAACACTGTTCACGATAAACCCAAAAATCAATACCAATTCAATTCCAATTAAATATCATTTAATTAGTACACTTCATTAAATCTAAATAAAAAGATTTAATCTTTTCTCAACTGGGTTCAAGAATCAGTGTTAGTGAAGACACCATTCACGACAAACCCAAATCACATTCGATATTCAATACAAGGCTCTGAATAGAAAATATATCGGCTTATATTCAATATCGAATTCTACGACTAACAAATGTCGTATTGGAAATAACGATATAAATATATATCTTTCAAATTTCCATAACAACCCCTGTATAATCACGAATTTCAACATCGAAATATTCCGAAGACAATTTCGATTCAAATCCACTCCAATGCAATCGTTGGAAATTCTGGTTATTTTCAAAACCCCTTTCAAATTCAATTTATTTATTTAAAAATAAATAGAATTATAATTCTAGTTCAAAACTAGTTCATTTCGATAAAAATCTATTTTTATCTTTTCAAATATGGAGTTTTTCATCCCAAATCTTCACAAATCATTTCTTATGATTTTACACAAATTATTACTATTTTTAATAATTTTATCAAGGCCCGTACAGTCGATTTCCATCAATGGCCATCGAACTGCACTTACAGCGACCTTTTTCAAATTTGATTTGGACATAATTCCAAATCCAACCGTTAGATTTCAAATTTCTAACATTCGCTAGAAAGCTCTTTTCGATACGAACCCAATGGTTCCGGTTTTAGGAGAATCCGACGGTCGGATCTTCCGCAACGTCCGTTTGAAATAAATGGTCGAAATTCACGAACTGCCGCGGCGCGGCGCGTTCTATTCAGGCCATTATATTATATATATAATATATATAATATATATATCGTCGATTTCTATTTAAAACGAATTATATAAATAGTTTTGAATTCGTTTCAAAAATCTATTTCAACTTCCATTTCAATTCAAAACAAAATTGAATTCTTCTTTATAGATTCGTTTCAAAATTCATTTCTATTCAATTCAAATTTCAATTCAATTCGAATTCATTTCAATTCACTTTCAATTCAATTCGAATTCGTTTTCAATTCAATTCATTTCGAAATCGTTTTCAATTCAATTCATTTCGAAATCGTTTTCAATTCAATTCATTTCGAAATCGTTTTCAATTCAATTCACTTCGAAATCACTTTCAATTCAATTCACTTCGAAATCACTTTCAATTCAATTCACTTTGAATTCGTTTTCAATTCAATTCATTTTGAATTCGTTTTCAATTCAATTCATTTCGAAATCACTTAAAATTGATATAAATATCGTTCACGTCAAAATGGCGTCAATCTAATCAACACTGCTTCATAAATTTCTATTTTCAAATATTCTATTTCAAATATTTCTTTTTCAAATATTTCTTTTTCAAAACTGGAATGAGGCCCAATCAATTACCATATAAAATTAATTATGTGGATTTGCATACAACACATGTATATAATAGCATTGAAAATAATCAACCATCAACCAAAGTGCACTACACCGTATAAGCATCAAATATAGATATTCAACGCTCATAACAGCCTGTCAATCAATCGATCGACATATTTAATCAATCAGGATGAGTGAACTTCAAATTTCATCCCAATACCCGTGTGGGGTTTCAAACAATCAAACACAGATTTTATTTGTGCAGTTGGGCGATGTATAAAATTTATCGACCCAATCAATGTCCTTCAAACAGGTGTACATAAACAAACCGTCTGGTTTGTAAATGAATATTTATTTATTCACATTCACGTTAAAAATTATATTTTTAACGATAAAACATTTTATTCCAACATATGAATTTCTATTCAGTTCATTCTTTAAATAAAATGATGTTTTTATTTTTCTAACATATTTTAGAAAATTTCGGCGGCATAACGGCACGATACTAGAAACGGGACGAGGCCTAGCCTTATCCCCGGTCTAGTGAAGGCCCACGCCATTCACACATCAATCAAATCAATTCATTTCACCACACAATTCAATTTCAATCAAATAATCTAACTAATCTATGCAACCAAACAAACAAGTCCATGGTCTGTGGACGATTGTGTCGGGTGCTACTAAGCACCGTCTGCAACCTAGTATATATATATATAACTAGAAATAAAATTGAAAGGTGAGAAATTCTCACATATAGCTATCCTAGCTCCACGGCACTTCATTTGCAGAAGTCTTCGTCGTTTCGCCTTCTTGTCACCTTCGTTGCCCGCTTTCACTACATATGTAAAAATAGAATTTTTACTATGTTATTCAATATATAAAAATATGATTTTTACTTTGACTTTCAACATATAAAAATATGATTTTTTTACCTTTGCCTCCCACATATAAAAATATGATTTTTACCTTTGAAAGAAATCAGTTTTCAACCTTTCAAGAAAACCAGTTTTTATATTTTTATAAATCACAGTTTTTTATACTTTTTATAAATCAGTTTTATTCTTTCATAAAAATGCAGTTTTTAGTTTTTTTTTTCTTTCTGTATAGATCGAAATGAAAAAGGGGGGGGGGGTCCATAACGAGGATAAAGGGGGGGAGGGAAATGTTTTTTTTTTTTTATTTAATTTAGCAAAAGGGTTGACTTTTACATACGACCTCGAAACGAGGCCCACCGCCTGTCGTCCATAGCGTTTAACCCCCATTCCGAACACAATGTGATATGTATCGCAAGCTGGTTTGATCGTTACAATCGGTTTCCTTTTGAATTTTCATTTAAATCACTATATTAAATTTTAAACGTACATTTCAAATTACCGGGGTCACATACTGACTAGAAAAATTCCAGAAAAATATTTTCTAGCTTCGTATTGACGATACGGTCCTAACAAAACTAGTTTCATCGAATTCTGAGACCGTTTGAAAAATGGCCAATTTCCAGTCGATTAAATTCAACAGAAACTGGTCAAACGCGTTTTCTTTTGCCACGCTCACATATTGATTCGAAAAATTATGAAATTTGAAACCTAGCAATAACTTTACATCCCGGACCCAACAAAACTGGTTTCGTCGAAATCCGAGGTCGTTTGCAAAATTGCTATTTTTAAGGGCCTTATATATATAAAAATATATATAAATTCCACAGCGACTATTTCTAATTTTAAACTGGACATATCTTATCATTTCTAAAATGAAATCTCAGTTTGTTAACTTCGTTACAAAGATATAGTTATACAGATTCAAATATTTCTTGTTTCGTTCAATTTTGACTTATATTGAATTCTGTATATTCATTTGAAATTAGAAATCGAATTTTCGAACTACCGCGCCATTTTCAATTCCTTTTATAATTATATATAAATATTTATATTCTAACGACGACGTATATAAATATATACGTCGAATTATATTCAAAATAAATTTCTCGTCGATATTATTTAAAATATTCCATTTTAAATATTCAAAATTCGCTAAAATTGCCAAAATAAAAATTTCAAACTGGCCCAGATTTTCCGGTTGTTACAATACATGTTGGACTCATGGCACTGACATAATTCGCATTAAGGAGGTCAACTGAATCAGTAGACCGCCTGATCTTTGCATTAGATAAGGAACATATACACACACTTTTGCATATGTTCATACAACATTAGAAGTTTTCTAAGGACAATGGATGCTTGTGGATGATGGTTGAGTAGATGGGTGATTGGATAGTAGGACACATTCTTCTTAACTTGAAGATTTCGGGGACGAAATCCCATAAGGAGGGGAGAATGTAACACCCCGTATTTTCTGTAAACATAAGAGTTAAAAATCAAGGTATAATTAATTTTAAATCAAAGAATTAAGGGAAACGGGATACGCCATTGCGTTCGTCTCGGAATTCTTCTTGAGATAGAGTCTGAGTTTGCGTAAAACGGATATCGTATGAAGAAGTTATGGACGAACGAAGTCGGGCGAAAAACCGGAAAACGGGTCAGAATGCACTGGCGCACTTGGGAAGTGCGCCAGTACATTTTTGACCTGGCGCACCTGCCAAGTGTGCCCAGGTCAAAAATGACCTGCTGGCCAGGTCTGGTCTAGTCCTGGCTGGCCAGGTCTGTGTTTGGCCGATTTTCAGAAGCTTGCCTTGTCATTAGGGCTAGGTGGCAGACTCTAGTTGGTCTCTCTTTCGAATGAATGGCTACGATCAATCCAAGCAACATCGATGGTCCTAATCAGTTCATAAACTCTATAAAAATGACCCTAGACTCTACCTAACCTAAGTCTCTAACACAATTCTCTAGCCTCCATTGCTCTCTTCTTCTAATTAAAAATAAAAATGGCGTCGCTACTCTGCTGGAATCAAAACTACAAGCTAATCAACATCAACCTAAGCAACTCAATTCAAATTAGAGATCAAAGCTTCTGCAGCAATTCTGCAATAACTAAAGTTCTTACTTTAATCCAACCAAGGCAAGTACAGTTATTCTCCGCTATAAACGTTAATTATAATTTCATATGCATTTAAAACTGAGTTTGAGGTTGTATATATATTCTCTTCTGTTGGATCTGTTTTCTGTGACTGTTCTGTATTCCTTTCTTCTTTTCTGTTTCTATAGCCAGGCTACCACGAGCCTGTGCCCAATCTCATAAAGAGATTAACGTATGAACGCAAAATTTGGGACAATTAATGAATGATGCGAAATTTGACAAGACTGAATTGAATGTATGACTTTAGGTCTGAGGCATAAAATATAATGGACATGTGACTTGGGATTGGATGCATAAATTTGACTATGAACATATAATTTATATATGTTGTATGCATAGTGTATGTTGTAATTTAGATCTGTAATTAATTAGAAAAAGATGAGCATATGTTGTAAACTAGATTTGGATCTATACATATTCTGTGATAGAAGAAAAGAGGGACCATTGTAAGATTACATATGATTTGAGACTTTGGACAAAATGCATATAAAAGTCAAGATCTGATTTTTAGAAGATATGATTTAAAGATTTAGATTGTTGGGTATAGTTTGCATAATGATTCATGACTTAAAAGGAAGAAGATATGGAAACTTAGGTGTAAAGATTTACATTAATTAGGATATCTATTATTGTGATTACACCTAAATAGGAATTTTTGGATATATGGCATGCATTGTAATTAATGATTATATTTGGTATAATTTACATGTAAAATGCTAGTTTAACAAAAATTGGAACATATGTTATATGGTAAATTGTGTCCATATTCTGCGCTATGTAAATTTATGCAAACATGGAATATATGAATCATGACAATTATGTAGGCATATGAATTTAGGCCAATTTATGATTAGGCAAGGCATGTAAATAGAACCTTTAGAAATATTAAATTTGCTAAATCTGCTAATTTGCTAAGTTGCCTAAAACTGCTAGTTCTGTTATATTGCATAGACTGCTAATTAGATTGAAATGCCAAATCTGTTAAATTTGTCTGTTGAGATGCCTAACCTGTTATATGCCAAAATCTGCTAAGTTGCTAAATCTATTAAATCCGTTAAGTCATATAATCTGGAAAAATCTGCTATCTGCTAAAATCTGTTATCTGCTGTGTTGATATAATCATCCTGTTATTGATATAATCTGAATTGGCATATATATATATATATATATATATATATATTGGGCGTGCGCATAAACGGTAAATTATTAATTAATTGGTCGCAAAGATAAACATGGCTAACTCGAGGTTAGAATGAGTTTGCGGCGTAATTCTGCCCGGAACCGCCCGGCACATCCAGTGGCCGTAAACAATAGGTTCTAATGTGAGAAGTTAGTCATAACCTGCTTAAGACACGAGGTTAGGTCTGGCTTGTGGCAGAAGTCTGCCCGGAACCGCCCGACCGATCCAGCGGCCACAAGCTAGCGACCTAATGTGAGAGGTCTGGGCATTAATAATTAATTAATGCAAATCTAAGATAAGAATAACGTCTAAAACGTATTGGGGGAAAATAGGGTTAAACCAACTGGATTAATAGGTGTAGTAAACCCGTCCATGAATCTGTAGGCCCAATACAAAGTTAGACAAATCTGAAAAATCTGTACATCTGATCTGTTAGTCTGAAAACTTGTTAACTTAATCTGTGAACTAGTAAATCTGAATTCTGTATGCCTGAACTTGTAAACAAGTTAATCTGAGATCTGTTAGTCTGGGGACACAAGGTTAAGAGGGGAATTACTTGTGTCATCTGTTGTTTGGGACCCATATTAGTCAGTAACCCTTTCTGGTATCAAAACTTTGACCCAACAGTAGGTAGGGTCCGGGCACGCTTACTGAACTAATTATAAGTGGTTCATTCTGATAATGGCGAGGGGTGTTGATGGTGCGTTCCAACCGGGTCATGTGCGTGCATGGATCCCGGTCTGCCTCTGAGGATGTAAGACGCCGTGACATCTGTAAATAGGTCTGTGCCAATTGGTTGTCACTTTAGGGAGTGATACACCCTACTGTGGGGCCGACACAGGATATTTATGTATTAGGGAGCCGATCGCTTGGGGTAGGGTTTTAGGGTACACTTAGTTCTGTCTGTTTCTGTTGGTACCGTCTGTTTCTGTTGGGTGGTAACACCTGTCTGTTTCTGCGTGGTACCGTCTGTTCGGGTGGTAAAGGCCCATTACTAGTGTACACCTAATTCTACATTCTGTTTCCGTAGGGATAAATCTGTTTCTGCTTCTGTCTGTTTCTGATCGGGTAGTAAAGGCCCATAATTAGCATTCTGTTTCTGTTAAAGTATTCTGTACCCGTTCCTGCTTCAATTTAGACATTACGGTGACACCTAATTCTGCTATACTAGTATTAGTGCAGAGAAGTGTAAAACAATAGTTTATATCATTCTGTTTTTCTGTTATATATGCTACACCTGTTACAGTTATCTCACATCCAGTTTTATGTTCATATCATATTATTATTATCTGTTCATATGCTGAAAGTCACTGGACTTGCCAGACTTTATGTCTGACCCTTGTTGTTTCGCCTCCTTTCTTCCGTTTCCCCCCCAGGTTATCCAAGGAGGGAAATACTTTAGCTTGATCCGGATTTCTCTTTGCTTGAAGTGCTTAAAGTACGGCTTGGCTCTGTATAGCTTCCGTTCCATGGGGATTATGATTTTAAACCATGCATTTTGAAGGCTTTTGTACAAGACTGATATTTTGTACTTGAATTCTGAAATTGAAAGGATGTAACCATATTAATTTCTGTTTCCGCTGTAATAAAGTTAAAAATTTTCAAGTACTGTTTTATCTGTCTTGTAAGTTTCTATTCTGTCTACTAAAATGCTCCACCAAAGTTAAGGCATTCCCTTTGTGAGTGATCTTAACGGAGGTGGGGTGTTACACTCGGTATCAGAGCTGAAGGTTACCAGATTTGATAAAAAGTTTTGAAAACTATTTTCAAAAAGGATTTAAAAAGGAAGTATTTTCAAAGGTAAAGCTTATTTTTGAAAAATAAAATAAATAATCCCTAAAAGCCATATATCTTTCTTTCGATTCTTTGTTTCGAGTTCCTTCCTCTTTCCCTTTTTTTTGAATCTCTTACTCCGCGTATAGATGCTTTTTCTAAGATATGTAAGGACTTCCGTGCGATGGGAGGAAAATCGCTTTATGGGACTGAGACGTTGTCGAGGCTAGAAGTTGGCTGAACGAGGTGGAGGACTTGTTGGTACCTTTAAGATAGATGATGGGAGGAAGGTTCAACCAGCTGCTTGGTTAATAAAGGATGAAGCTTCATTTTGGTGGAAGGTCACGAATGGAGAACGTACATGGGAGACATGGATAGGACACACGATAAGGAAGTGGATCCAAAGAAGGAAGAACCACAGAATAAGAAAGCGGGGCCCAAAAAGGAAACACAAAAGAAGGATGAGAAGTCTGAAGATAAGAAGGGGAAAAAGTGCTTTACTTGTGGAAGCTCGACTCATCTGAACAAGGATTGCAGAAAAAGGAAGGGCGCTTGCTTCAACTGTGGGGAGATGGGACACTTCACTAGGGACTGCCCGAAGAGACGAGAACAAGGAGGGCAGGCGAACACTCTTGAGGCTAGTGGCTAGGATAGAAATAGGAAAATTTCTATAGTAGGTTTAATTTCTTTATCTGATTATGGAGTTAAGACTTTTTCTGATTCTGGTATTTTGATTTTGTAATCGATACTCTGCACTTTAATACTAGTATTATTTCTGAATTCCGCTGTAGACTCAGACCCATAAGGGTTATGGATCATCTGTTTGAGATTGGGGTTTGAGGGATATCTGTGTTAGGCGTCAAGTATGACGCATACATTCTGAGTTTTCGTGGGGTATGATTTTATCATGCTTAGCTTCCTAAGAATCATTAGGGAACCTGATCTGTACCAGTAGTCTGTAAATATCTAAATACTTTTGATAGGATTTCCAGTTTTGACATTGTCTAAAGAAGGTAATCCTCTGGGTGTCAATTTGATGTTGGTTTCGGTCTTTGGGGCCGATACTTAGGACCCATGTCTAATGGGAACCAAATTTTCTTTCTATCTGTACTTGCTTCCATCATTCGACTGTATCCTATCGATCGGATATTCGAACTTTAGGTAGAAACTAATGGGTGTAAACATGTGCTTGAGACATGTTATGTTTGATGGTTGCAAGTGGATGCAAGTGGTTGCTAGTGGTTGCCCGTGGATGCATATACACACACTAGGCACTAGATCGGCTCGAAAACACTCTCATACTGCATATGGATGGGTGAGCATTTTTCAATTCTTGTGGATGCAAAATGGTTGATTCAGCACATGGATGTTGCATTTGAGTGAATGATTGTGCACTCATATAGAAATAATATATATCGTCAGAATTCTATTGCATACATGTTGGACTCATGGCACTGACATAATTCGCATTAAGGAGGTCAACTGAATCAGTAGACCGCCTGATCTTTGCATTAGATAAGGAACATATACACACACTTTTGCATATGTTCATACAACATTAGAAGTTTTCTAAGGACAATGGATGCTTGTGGATGATGGTTGAGTAGATGGGTGATTGGATAGTAGGACACATTCTTCTTAACTTGAAGATTTCGGGGACGAAATCCTATAAGGAGGGGAGAATGTAACACCCCGTATTTTCTGTAAACATAAGAGTTAAAAATCAAGGTATAATTAATTTTAAATCAAAGAATTAAGGGAAACGGGATACTCCATTGCGTTCGTCTCGGAATTCTGCTTGAGATAGAGTCTGAGTTTGCGTAAAACGGATATCGTATGAAGAAGTTATGGACGAACGAAGTTGGGCGAAAAACCGGAAAACGGGTCAGAATGCACTGGCGCACTTGGGAAGTGCGCCAGTACATTTTTGACCTGGCGCACCTGCCAAGTGCGCCCAGGTCAAAAATGACCTGCTGGCCAGGTCTGGTCTAGTCCTGGCTGGCCAGGTCTGTGTTTGGCCGATTTTCAGAAGCTTGCCTTGTCATTAGGGCTAGGTGGCAGACTCTAGTTGGTCTCTCTTTCGAATGAATGGCTACGATCAATCCAAGCAACATCGATGGTCCTAATCAGTTCATAAACTCTATAAAAATGACCCTAGACTCTACCTAACCTAAGTCTCTAACACAATTCTCTAGCCTCCATTGCTCTCTTCTTCTAATTAAAAATAAAAATGGCGTCGCTACTCTGCTGGAATCAAAACTACAAGCTAATCAACATCAACCTAAGCAACTCAATTCAAATTAGAGATCAAAGCTTCTGCAGCAATTCTGCAATAACTAAAGTTCTTACTTTAATCCAACCAAGGCAAGTACAGTTATTCTCCGCTATAAACGTTAATTATAATTTTGATATGCATTTAAAACTGAGTTTGAGGTTGTATATATATTCTCTTCTGTTGGATCTGTTTTCTGTGACTGTTCTGTATTCCTTTCTTCTTTTCTATTTCTATAGCCAGGCTACCACGAGCTTGTGCCCAATCTCATAAAGAGATTAACGTATGAACGCAAAATTTGGGACAATTAATGAATGATGCGAAATTTGACAAGACTGAATTGAATGTATGACTTTAGGTCTGAGGCATAAAATATAATGGACATGTGACTTGGGATTGGATGCATAAATTTGACTATGAACATATAATTTATATATGTTGTATGGATAGTGTATGTTGTAATTTAGATCTGTAATTAATTAGAAAAAGATGAGCATATGTTGTAAACTAGATTTGGATCTATACATATTCTGTGATAGAAGAAAAGAGGGACCATTGTAAGATTACATATGATTTGAGACTTTGGACAAAATGCATATAAAAGTCAAGATCTGATTTTTAGAAGATATGATTTAAAGATTTAGATTGTTGGGTATAGTTTGCATAATGATTCATGACTTAAAAGGAAGAAGATATGGAAACTTAGGTGTAAAGATTTACATTAATTAGGATATCTATTATTGTGATTACACCTAAATAGGAATTTTTGGATATATGGCATGCATTGTAATTAATGATTATATTCAGTATAATTTACATGTAAAATGCTAGTTTAACAAAAATTGGAACATATGTTATATGGTAAATTGTGTCCATATTCTGCGCTATGTAAATTTATGCAAACATGGAATATATGAATCATGACAATTATGTAGGCATATGAATTTAGGCCAATTTATGATTAGGCAAGGCATGTAAATAGAACCTTTAGAAATATTAAATTTGCTAAATCTGCTAATTTGCTAAGTTGCCTAAAACTGCTAGTTCTGTTATATTGCATAGACTGCTAATTAGATTGAAATGCCAAATCTGTTAAATTTGTCTGTTGAGATGCCTAACCTGTTATATGCCAAAATCTGCTAAGTTGCTAAATCTATTAAATCCGTTAAGTCATATAATCTGGAAAAATCTGCTATCTGCTAAAATCTGTTATCTGCTGTGTTGATATAATCATCCTGTTATTGATATAATCTGAATTGGCATATATATATATATATATTGGGCGTGCGCATAAACGGTAAATTATTAATTAATTGACCTCTACACGTTTTCAACTCGCATGATCTGTAACACCCCGTGTATTCTCTAACTGTGAAATTAACAAATGAAAGTATAATTAATTTGAAATCAAAGAACTAAGGGAAACGGGATACGCCATTGCGTTCGTCTCGGAAAAATACGCGAAATAGAGTCCGAGTTTTCGAAAAACGGAGTCCGTATGAAGAAGATACGGCCTTCGGAAGTTTCTGAATTATGTTTAAAATTCGAACAGAATAAAACAGCTCAGAAAAATTCCAAAATCGGGCCCAATTGGCCAGGGCGGGAAAACTCCCGCCTAATGCGCCCAAGTCGACTGGGCTGTCGACCTGGTCTAGTCAGGTCGACAGGGCTGTCGACAGGGCTGTCGACCTGGTCCAGAGCCAGGTCGAACCCAGCCCAACCTGGCTGGCCTATTCTATGTTGGTCGATTTTCTGCAGTCTGCTTTGTCATTAGGGCTAGGTGGCAGGCTCTAATTGGTCTCTCCTTAGGATGAATGGCTACGATCAAACCAAGCAACATCAATGGTCCTAATCAGTTCATAAACCCTATAAAAATGACCCTAGACTCAACCTAATCTATTCATTCAAAAATAAGAACAAGGCCACCATGTTGCTGAGGAACGACTAAGAGTAGCCACCAATTGGAGAGAGGATTAGGAGGCAAATTCTAAAGCATAAAGCAACTTAATCAAATCAAATCGCATCTCCAAATTCCTAAATCGGAGAATTCGCCACACAATTGTAAGTAGAGTATTATTTTGGTAGGAACAAATAACTGTGTTGGTTTGTATACTTGATTGTGGTGATAAATAATTCACAGTTGGGCGTTACTATGATTCTTATCGATTTGGAATATTGTATACGTTTGGATATTCTCGAATTATGTTATTCATTATGAAAAACTACATGTTTGCGGTAGTTTTATGCAAGTATACGTTTGGAATATTCGCAAATTATGTAATCCTTGTTGAAGCTACATGTATGTAGTTGATTAATTGAAATTCATGCAAGTTTGGGGTTTTGCTACTATGCCATCATAATGTATATTTTTGTACAAAAATCATTTTGTACGTAATTGGAACAAATTTGGGTTATTATAGTTCATATGAAACTATGTTGAAATTTTGGCACCATGATCTATGTATTAAGCCATGCTTTTGTACTAGAAAACCTATTTGCAAACTTATGAATATGACTAGGCTATGATTGATATTTTGCATAACTGAAATCCATGTTAGGTCTATATTGTTAACAAGAATTATATGATGACATATGTGGTACATAGCAAGGTTAGATTCAAAAATCCCTTTTGCAAGTTTGCATGACCAAAGTAAAAATCATGATTTCATGTTAGAAATATTTATGCCATGGTTATGTGAATAGATTTAAAATCAGGATTAAGTTGAAGTATACTTTTGTATTAGTCACAAAAGTAAGCACCTTTGTAAACATGTAGTAATCTTATAAACATGATTTGCTTATGTTTGATATTATGCCTAAATAAAATATAGGTTTATGTTGTAGTTAAGCCTATGTGTCAATAGTGATATTCTTAACTTAACTACAAGTTTACATGGTTTGATTCATGTCACTTATGCTTTATGACCAAAGTATATGTTACTCCTATGCAAGTACACCAGTTTCTATTTTGTAGTTCCAACGTCACATTGCAAGTTCATGCGTTCACATTCCCCTTTTTGTGTATGTAATCACGCTTTAAGCCTCCCCTTTTCGCATGGCTAAGTTGGGCTTAAAAAAGGCTAAGCCCAACATATATATAATAAACGGACGTGTTAAACGGGGGAAAATAACGTTGGGTTAAAATTACTAATAAATGAAAATATAAAATAGAAGGGCCCAAATTCAAGTATGGGTTGGGCCCATGATTGGTGTAACCTTTACACCATTAGCTTAATAATGGGCCGCAAATATTTACATATAAGAAAATAAAGAAGAAAGACAAAATATGTAAATGTAGAACATACGATGTGTTTAACCCGAGGTTGGATTGAGTTGTGATGTAAACCTGCCCGGAACCGCCCGGCTGTCCAGTAGTCACAACAATACCTATCCAATGTGGGAGGTTAAACATGGAGCCCAATAAGGACCCGAGGTTAGACTGAGTTGTGGCGTAAGACTGCCCGGAACCAACCGGCAACAGGCAGCCACAACAATACCTGTCTAATGTGAGAGGTCAAGGCTTTAATAAGACAATTAAGGCTGAGTCAGGATTTTTAGGATTAAGTGAACTAAAGACTTAATCAAAATGGAACATGCTAAACTAAACGGACTGGTGGGGGTTAGGTTAGAAAACACTTAACCAACTTAGCATGTTGGCTAGAGATAGAAAACCTAGTAACGGGGGGACCCTTTTCAGCAGTAACCCTAGAAGGTGTATCCGGATACCCTGAAACTAGGCAGGGTGGGGCACGATTACTGGGCTGATTGTAAGAGGTCAAATCGACGGCGGTGGTGTAGCAGTGTAGGTTCTAACGGGGTGCGGGCGTGCACACACTCCGGCGCAGAAAAATAAGGCACTGGACACCAGTAGCATACCTGTGCATCCTAGGATTGTGTTGGGCCGCCACCATGGGACTTGATACACCCCATGGTGGGACCAGCATAGGTAACTACAACATCGGGGGCCGTAAGACACATGTAACTATGCGAGTAGGAGCCGATCATCATAGAATGGATCACATCACCCTGATTATGGGGTGCCAGTTGGAAACTAGTTTATATGGGTTCAGAGATTTACATGGGGTACGATAGTATATTCGACCCTAGACAACTTAACCAAGTTTATAGTGCTTTCCCACTTCTTGTTTATACTTATCATACCCAGTTCTTTATTCATAGACAGAATAGTACTAGACTTACTCAGGCTTTATGTCTGACTCTACTTTTCTTTCGTCTTCTTTTCTTCCGTTCCCCCCCCCCAGGTCCACAGGGAGGGAACACTGCAGCTTAACCAGCCTTAACATCCAGCTTGAAGAGGAGAAATGTATTGCTTGGACCTTTTCGTTTTGAACTATGGCTTTGGACAACCACTATGGGGCTTTTGCAGTTTATCTATGTTTTCTTTATGCTTCTTTAAATAATGTAATCAAGACAGATTATGAAAGTGTTATGTTATGTTTTTGGAAAGGATGTAAGACAATCATGGTGATGTTGTTGTAACACGTATTTGCTTTTATGAAATAAAAGTTGTTGTTTTTCCGCTGTTTACAAATATGTGTTCTTATATCTGTCTTGTATATCTGTGACTTATACTTATAAACCTCCACCAAAATTAGGGCATCCCCTTTGAGAGTGACCCTAACGGAGGTGGGGTGTTTCACGATCAAACCGCAAGTCCGATTGATACATAATTTGAAATACTACCATATTTCACAGATACAGATCCAATGAAACCTGCCTCGTCAAATTCTGAGACAGTTTGCAAAATGACTATTATTAGGCTATTAAAATAATATTAAATTATCGAATTTTAATATATTTACTTTAAATCAATTTTAAAGTTCACTAACCTTATTTTATCAATATTTTCAAACCATAATAAATCTAAATCAAATATGTTAATTATATTAATGTTTTAACAAAACTATTTGTCAAGTTTATCAATTTATTTATTGTTTTGTAAACAATTTCCAATATATTTTCTTGATATACTTAACCCTTATATTACTTATTTAAAATACTAATTGATTAAATATCAAAATCCAGTATTTAATAAATTTGAAATTCAACCACACTTATCCACCTAAAAATCCTTTTAAATATACTCAAATTCATAATTTAAATTGACTAAAAATACGAGTTGTTACAAATGTACATAGATCAACCAAATAAAATTGGTACAGATGAATAAGATATAGAGTCTCAACACACAATGTCCACCGGCATACCAGGTTATGTCTCAGAATCTCAACACACGATGTCTATAAACGGATCGGGTCAAATTTTAGAACCTCAACACACTAAGTCCATCAACAGACCAGGTCAAGACAATGCATCAAGCTAAAGACTAGAAAGTCAAAGTAACAGAAACAATAAACAATGGTGAATAATCATCAAGTTCACAGTAGAACAGAGAACATAACGACCGAAGATTCTCGACGTTTTAATGTATGAAATTAATTTAGATTTAGTATTGAAATTGATATTTATACTTGAAATTTATTTAGAATTTTAAATCTAGTTTACTTTAATTTGGTTTTGAATATGTTTTGTCTATAAATTTGTTTTCAATATTTGATTGTAATAATTTAGTTAAAATTAAACGTTATTAACCTTTTAGCTAATTGATAAATATATTTTTGAATATTTGTAAATATAAGATTTGGATATTTAACTTGAGAATTTATATTTTACTTAATTTGAACTTAATTTAATTTAATTTAAGGGATGTATTTGAAAATGTTTTTAATACACGGAGTATTATTTGTTTACATAGTATAGTAAAATAGTATATACTCTTTAGAAAACATTTTTCAATAAATCAACCCACCTGTAAATATTACTTTTTAGTAGTTGAAACTTGTTCAACTTTTGCTGCAAAACTCAACACTTTCCCACATTCTGAATATTTTACGCCCTCTACCATTTTTATTCCTACTTTCCCTTTCCGTTCACTTTTCATTTCTTCATTTTCTTTCTTTCAGCCGAGAAATCAAACTTCCCCAAATTCTTTTTAATGGCCTCTACCCTAAAATCTAAATCGCAGACACTTCGCCTAAATGAAATCAACCCCCATCGTAAATCACCACCAGCAACCATCACCATCGCTCATCCTTCACTATTGTACCTTCATTGCTTCTACTCCAAGTCGAAGTCGCTTTCTTCCCTTCATCCAAATCGTTTTTGCGTAGCTATTCGGGGTAAGTTTCATTTTACAATTAGCTAGCTTCAAGTATTTTAACTTTGTAGAAACTAGAATATAATAGTTATTGTTGTGTTGTTTTGTATATGTGATTGGCTGTTGGGGTTGCATTACTGCATACTGCCTTGCCTTAACCCATGTTAACTATTTTATGTCTCTTGCCTTGATTCTTGTATGTGTTGTTGTTGCAAACTTGACCTGTATACTTTGTACTTGAAATTTCTGGTATAGTTGCATTTCAACTATTGTATCTGGCCTTGATTTGTAACTTGGATCACATATAGTATTCGGATGCATTACTTGTCACCTTATTCGTAAAATTGGGGACATTGGTAGGTAATTTAAGTAGTCGTATGTCCCCATCCCATTTGTAAAGTTCTAAAGTCATTTTGTGAATAACCTATTTATTGTCAGTTTGCCACTTACTTTTACATGTTTTGTTTTGGATTGTCGCCTTTGGCCTTGACATTGGCTTCTGCTGTTCATGTGTGCACTTCGTTATTGTCAACCTGATTTTATCGTCTGTCATGTTTCGAACCCATAAATTTGGATGCATATCTTGAATATAAATACTTCATATAAGTTAGGATTAGCATGCCCTACTCACATATGTTGATTTTATACACTGACGTATATTGTTCATCAAAATCTGAACTACACATGCTGGTTCACCCATGTATTGGCTACTTTACCATAACATTATTTTACTTTGATGTATTTGGGCATTTGAACGTATTTTACTGGACTTTGCTCTCCTTTTATTTGCTAGTTTTTTTGTTTAGTCTATCTTACTACATGTGTTGTATATGTGTATATATATATACGTATTTCTACGTATGTGTATATATGCAAAGTGTTATGCATTTCAGACTTGCATATTTAACTTTATGATTTGCCATGACCATCCCTAGCTACCTTTGTTCATCAAGTACTTCTTTTGTTGTCCCTAATAAGTTACTGTCGGCCTGCCCTATGCACTGCCATGTCTCCATTTTCTTATTTCACTGGTGGACTGGAATATTTATGTCATCGAATTTTTTACATTGCCTGAGCATTTCATTTGTTGTTGCTGCAGGCTGTGGCGTGTCACATGATCCTGGGCTCATGTTGTTAATTTAATTTTACCTTACGTTATTCACAATTTGTTTCAGTATTTGGCATGAGCTAAAAATACTCATAAATTACACTTCTTTCCATTGGTGATGATCTGTATTACTGGTTTGTGCCATTCATTACTTGTAAACTTGGTGTTGTAGGCCATACACCTGCTGCCCACAAGCTTGTTGTCATGAATTTGAAATAGGCTTTGTGTGTGTGTATGTATGTATGTGTGTGTGTATACACACACATATACATGCTGAGATGTGCACCTGAACCCTTGTTGTCCTACTACATTGAGTTAGACCTGGGTTTCTTAGGTAGGAAGTTGTATGAGATAACCATATATATATATATATATATATGTTTGTGTGTGTGTGTGCGCGCATGTGCGTATGTGCGTGCATGCGTCAACATAGGGATATATATATGTATGTGTGTGTAGTTGTAATGACCCAATTTTTTTCCAGAAAAATCATTTAACATGAATCAAAATGTTTACTGAGTTTTTATTTGGAATTGATGGGTCGTGGATTGTGTGCATGTATGAGTGTGTGCTCACATGTGTACAACAAGGAAATATTGAGACGACCCCAAATCCCGTACTGACGGAGACAAGGGTTATCTTTGGAATATAACACAGAAACAGAAAATAGCAGAACAAAATTAAATAAATACACCAGATAATGAACAATAGAATATACTGGATAAAAGTAATCATCAGAGTTACACAATATACAGGATCTTACTTAGTACAAATACAGGTCAGCTATACATAAATGTCTACAGCGGAAAACAAACAAAATATGTACAATAGGAGCTGAACAGCATAAAAAGAGATAAATGATAGAATCCATCTTCAGCTCCAGCTATCCAGAAAGAACCAGCTAAACCTGAATACAAGGCTGCTGTAACGACCCGTGTTTTCCGACCATATGAATCTGAATATTTAAATTAGTTTTAAATATTATATTGGAAATATTAATGAAATTTAATATTTAATTCGTTATTAAAACGAAGTTCGAACATTATAATTTTTATATAATAAAAAAACGAGCTCGAAAATGGCGTGCAGTTCGTGAAATGAAGTTTTGAACTTCAACCGAGAATACAGGATTCGATATAAGTTGGATTTCTGTGAAACAAGACACGTTGGAGCCGTATTGACGATAATTTTCATATGAAAGAGAAAAATTCAGATTTCATGTTATAGTTTGATATTTATGGCCAAATCAAATTTTGAAATAGTCGCTATGGAAAATCGTTATTTAATTATAGGCCCTTAAATTAGCCGTTTTGCAAACGGACTCAGATTTCGACAAAATTAGTTTCATTGGGACCGTATCGCTAAATTATTGTCAGAAAGTCAAACGGCGTGGCAAACAGAAGTCGTATGTGACCACAGCAACTATAAACGCTCGTTCATTTTCTATAGCGTGTAGTTAAGTAAATAAAAGGATATTTGGCATAACTTGAGCAGATGATCGAATTAGGCCACGAAACCAGTTCCGTTGAGTTCGTATCGTCGATTAGAGTCAGAATAAGTATATAGTTTGTTATTTTTAGAGACCGGAAAATTTGGTGTTAAAAGGGGTATTGCGGTTCGAGGTAAAAACAGCCTACCGGGGCAACAGTCTCAGAATGCGACGAAACTAGTGCCATTGGGTTCGTATCAAAAAGTTATTGTCAATGTTCGTAGTTTCAAGTTGATTTGATTTATATGGTGACCGTGGAAAAATTAAACGCGTGTTCATTTCCGGTTTCATAAAGGAAAATTTTTCATACGACCTCGGATTGCGACAAAACCTGTCCCATTGGATCCGGAATATCGTTTTACATCAAAAACAGCCTTTTTATCAGAAGAACCATGCCAACAAAGGCAAAGCATCTGGATACTGATAATCACGTACACCATATTTTCTTGTTTGAAATTTCCTACGCTACTTCGTACCAGCTGAAGCCTACAACTACTGACATAATAGAAGCCTTGCCGACAAAGTAATGCAAATGAAAATGACATGCATGAAAATATGAAACCGTGCCGACAAAGGTATTCGAATGATGTGACACCTCAGAACCTTGCCCACCACGTCCTCCCCATTATATATATCAACATCTTCCTCGTCATTTTATTATCCTCCAGACACTGACGAAAGCTCCTAAAACTTCTCCTCTGAAGATTCAAATCAACACTTCAATTTACAAATCATTTAACCGCAAAAACGTTGAGCTTGAGGAGCTCTTCTAGTTGACCGGTCATGATCTTGTCTGAAGCTTTGTAGAGACCGGAATTTGGTCTGAAAGGGAGCGGGTTTGGCAACGTTTTTCTGGAAGGGTGGCCGCCTCGAGTTGCGGGCTGTTTCAGGCGGAAGTTAAGGGACGTAAGGCAAGCTTCAGGGTGGGAAAAACCATACTGGAGGTTGGGGAAAAGGGAGGGAGTGGCACGGGTCTGGGTACCAGTTGATGAAGTGGAAGCTGCGGTTTGTATGCATGAGGGGGAAGGGGCCACGTTAGTTAAATGGAAGGTTAGGGGGATGTACTGTGGGTTCGTGAGGGGTGTTTGGGTTTGGGACGTGGGAAGGCTGGAGCGGAGCCTGGCGGTGCAACGTGGGTTTAAGTGAAAATGGGCTTTACCCGTTTGTTTTATAAAAAAAAAAAAAAAAAAAGAAGAAAGAAACAAAGGAGCGGATGCTGCAAGTGGAGAAGAAAAGCTGCGTTTAGAGGAGGAGCCTGTAGCGGGCTCGTGAGCACTGTTTGGGCTTTTGGGCCTTATTATAAAAGAAGAAAAAAAAAAGAAAAAAAAAAAAAAGAAAAAAAAAATGGGAAGCGTGAGAACTGAAAGCCAGAACAAGGATTGGGAGAAATACGTTTTGGGTCTTGAAGCAAGAACGGGTTTGGTTTGTATTGATTTTTAAACTAGGTAATTAAGTTTACTAATTAGAATTTAAACCATTGGTTATAATTAATCAAACATTTATTAAAATAGTTTTAAACTTCCGCAGAACAAAAGCAGCGTGGAGCGGAGATCAAACTGTAGAGAATGAAGAAAAGGTCAGGCCATCCCTTTTTGAATAGTAGGACGTGATAATTGTTTTTTCCACTTCAAAGAAGCATGAGTACTGGAACAAGGTGGAATGTTAGAACGAAGTAGCGAAGAACGGTAATCTACGAAATTAGAATTTGATTAATTATTTCGATTAACGAATTAATAACTATAATTAAAACGTACACTTATATTAGTGTATAACTTTGTATTACGTGATCAGAATGGAACACAGCAAGGGGCGCCGGGGCTGTATGAATGAGATTTGCATCCTGGAGCAGAAACGGACGCAGTAGAGCGCATCTGGATATTTCAGTTAAATTAAACGCAAGTTTAATTTAATCAAATCAGTTGTTATTATAACAACGCAACTCAAGGTGAGTTAAACTCACTCAGTTACCCTTTTTATATTTTATATAAATTGGGTGTTTTTATTTTGTGTGCTCTGCTTGCCAATGGTTGACTGTTTTGCTAGTCATCTATTTATCTGTTGATTTAACAGATGAAATTAAACTGTGTTTAATTTCAGTGAAATACCAAATCGTTATTTTTAACGATTGGATCCAATAAAGGTAACTTACCTTATTGGTCACGTTTATTTATAAACGTGTTTTAAATTGTTGAACTGATCGAATTGCTTGTGATTGATGTTGAATGGTTGCTATTTAGTGTTGTCAGTTGAACAAAACTGAATGATCTTAATTGAGATAACCGTTGTGATTTCAGGGAAGAACAGGTTGGAGGGATCCAACCGGATTCCTCAAATGTATTATTTATTTTCATATGATCATATATGAACTGATCTGTTTGTGTGATTGATTTGATGGTTGATTATTGACTGGATATTCAACATCTGTTTAGTTGAAAACCAATGGGTGATATTGGTTAAGTGTTTGGCAGAGTATGGCCTTTAAAAAAATCAATCGGTTTATAGATATGGATTCACCGTTAGGTAAGTCGATAAAAGTGAAGTTATAAAGTTTATTTTATAACTGGACTCAGATCTTGAAATATATTATTTGAATAAAGTAAAAAGGGAATTCAATAAATGTTTTATTTATGTAAGACCTTGATTTATGGTTGGTTTATTTTATAAAGTATATGCTGATGTTAATCAGATTTTCAAGTTGAAGAATAAGAAATGAATTAAATGGTTAAACCTTGGAAAAGTGTTTTGTAGAGAAAACAAATAATTAGAATCTATTTAAATTAATTATATTTTTAATTAATTTAAAGCGAGGATTGTTGAAATCGGTTAATGAGGTAATCAAGTTGTTGAGTTAATTAAATCGACCGTTTGGAATTAGAATTTGTTTATCAAGTTAATGTGGTTTGACTAAAATAGTTAAATGAATATTGTTTAAATTTAAATAAGGATTTAAAAAGGGATTTAATATTTAATTTAGTTAATAAAGGGATTAACTACTAAAGTAGTTAATGTTTGATAAATTTAGGAATATATTTTTAAATGGGAATTCATTTAAAAAGTTACCGCATGTGAGATGCAAGCCAATTGAATGGTGAAAGGAAATAAACGTACTCAATTATATGAATTAAGTGAAAGGAGATTACGATAAAAAGGGTTTATTATAAACCAGAGGTTTTAAGTAAGTTTCAAAGTGTTAAAACGTTAATTTTACATTAACGTTATTTGAAAACGAGAGCTAGTAAAAAGGAGAATTTTAAATGAGATTTAAAAATGGGAAATTGAATATAGTTATTCGAGATAGAATTAGCCAAACATAGTTATTCAAGAAGAGTTGCCATTTCGTACGACTGCTAGCGTAATTCGTAGGGCTGCAGATAGCCTACGGCGGTCGGATGTTTCCTGAGGGAATCAGGCGTAACCATTGTGATCGCTGCGATCTAGAGTCGAGCGAATGGAGTTAAGTCTAATGATAGTTAATCGATTAAAGTTAAATCGAATTAGAGTTATTCAAATATCGTATTGTTGAATATTAAAAGAATTGGAAGTTTTAATTTAACAAAAGTAAATCAGTTTGTTAAAGGCCAAGTGATGCTGAACACTGAACCAGTGAACTCATTGGAGTGTCATGTTTGAAACACTGTATATTTTGATAGTTAAAACACCGACTATCAAATCTGGCCAATACGATTGTTGGTATGGAAAGACCGGGATCGAATTTATATTCGAAAACCATTCTGACCAACAAATACGTGAAGATCTCAGAAGATGATCGAGATGGTGCTGTGAAGACCGTGGGTTTTCATAAACGGAAGAACCACTAATATTCTCTGCCTGGCAAGCAGAGATAAGCTGTGATTCTGTCGTGTTTGGAATCAACGGGTTGCAAGGACTTCTCGCTACTGATCCATGGGGTGATTCCTAGATGGATGCGGTAGGAGAGTGCCTTCGGTGCATCCTGTTCCTGGATGACGTATATGGACGAATGTCTGACAGAGTATTTCCAAAGGATCACGTACGTTGATTTCTTCAAACGTACGATAGTTGTTGGCAGGGAATTGCCATTCTCTAGCTTTCAGCTAGAGTATTTTTGTGGACGTCAATTAGTGATATCTGATGGATTTGACGATGTGGCATTCAAAGTAAATGGCGACCAGATGTCAAGAGTTAATTCTGGCCTCAAGCCTCATCAACCGGGAAATGACAAAAATCGGGCAGGCAGCATGGCTATGTGGGTCGCTCCCATTAGGGTGTATGATCACCTATCTAGAGGAAATCCTATTTGTTTCTAAATCTATGTTTCGATGCTGTCCCTTATCGGGAGACGGTTGCTGATCCCAACCGTCGGTGATATACATTCGATACACTCAAGCGAAATGAGTGGTCGGTCATGTGAGGGCCGGGTTGCAAGAAGTTCTTGTTGAACCCAGTGTATTCGTCTCTAGAGATACACTATTGGAAGGTGGACCCATACCTTGTCAAGTTGGAATCCAACTCCAATAAGCACCTGCGGTTTTGATTTTATACTATACATGTGAAGCGTGAGATGCAAGCGTTCCACTAGATTGTTATTTACTTGTATATAGACATTATTATAATATCAGACAAGATATTGGTTTCAAAACTGTTTTGGGTTATCGTAAGGTAAAAACCGTCCGTATTTATGTGTGGATTTGGTCTTACGATTATCCTTTTCTTTTGAAAAGATTTTGAACTTTAAATCAAGTTGGATGCTCACCCTTATTACTGTGCGAGTTTACCTCACTCTGGTTCACCAGACTGACCCGGTGTTTTGTAAATGCTCGGGTTAGACCGGGTTGTACAGGTTCAGGTTATCGACTGCTGTGAAGAGACGAGCTGGAAGAGTCCAGACGTATGATATTATTATTCCACTGTGTGTTATATGAGGACAGATTAGTATCACTGTCCAGATGTGTACTCTGATATTGTAAGTATTTCAAAAGCTTTCAATAAAGATTTATTTATGTATTATATTTTGTTCCGCTGCGATGTGAGACTCTGTGTTGTGTAGTGTTTCTTCTTCTTCTTCTATTCTAATATTTCTTTCTTTCTTATCTCACCCTCTAACTTCTTTCTATTAATGATCCGGAATGTTCGATGTCTGAATGGTCAACATGGTAATTTGATGTTGATTTTCGGAGTCGAAAATCCCGGTTCGTTACAGTGGTATCAGAGCTATTGGTTAAGTAATTACCTTGGCTCTGTGGCGTGACTCAGTAGAGATGGGGTTAGCAATACCCTAGATTGAGTTTGAGTGTATATATATATATATGAGCGCGTATTTGTAAATTGCTATAAAAACTGTTTATATTGTGTTGATTGGTTTGTCGAGTAGTTTATGAATTCTGGTCGATACAGTAATGCAAATTGTGTCGATAAGTGTTTCTAAACTCTTGAACAGAATAATTCGACACAGTATGTTTTTGAAAGAGGGTAAATGAAATAATTTTACCCAAATTATATTTTGATATAAAAGAATGATTAATATTTAGAATATTATAGTATATTGGATGTGTTGGTTGATTATAAAATGTGAAATGGTTATATAACCAATCAGAATTCATATAAGTGGGATATATGAAATCAGAGGAGTTAAATCTGGAATTAAAATCAGAATTTAGATTGAAATTGTGGAAACTTAGAAAAGGGTGAAAAAGAATTTTGGATTAAATATATGAGGAATTTAAGATCCTGGGAGATTTTAATTTTGGTTTACAAGCATCTTGAATGATATTTTGAAATGGATTTCAAAATGAAAGTGTTTAGAACTGGTTTTGAAAGTGACATAGTATTGAACTCACTTCGATAGCTGGAAAATAGATTCCGATGATGATCCGGACATCACCGGTGTTCATTTTCGAGTGGTAAGTGACGGATTACTACCAAAATTTTGTTTTGAATTGCTTTGAGAAAGACAAGTTGTTTTAAATCCTGAAAAGGAATGTTTGTTTTTGTTAAAGGAGCTAGACTGTTTGAAAACTCCCAGGGAAATTGTTTGAACAAAAACAAAATTAAATAGAAATTGGGAAAGCAAATAATGAATTAAATATGAATCCAGTTAACTGGAAATTGAATCAGGATATAATATATTAAGTAGAATCAGATTTTGAATTATGAGGCAGGAATCTGAAATGGTGTTGGACTGGTAAGTTAAGAGTTGGAATTGATAATGGATGGAAACTGAGTTAAGAATGGGATTTGGCTTGGACGTATGAAGAATTTGGTCTTGAGGATTTAGTTGGAAATGCATTTGTATATGCTGACAGGGTAGTAGATGGAGAGGATATAATGATGTGCCCGACAAAAAGGTACACGGTTATTTTTATATGGATTTGGTGATTTGTGAGCCTATTTGGCAAGCCGCTTGGCTCTTTCATTTTCTTTTGGATTGGAGAAGGCCTAGAAAGGCGAGTTGTGGTTGTACCGATTAAGCCGTACAGAGGAGGTGCTGGCGAAATTTTTCGGAAATTTAAAGTGTTATAAAATTTTCGATATTTTTGAAAATATTTATTTATAGTATTGAATTGGTTTCTAATTCAGTATAAATTAGATTTGGAAATGAATCAGTTTATAACGTTCTTTCTTACCTTAGCAATTTCGAGGACGAAATTATTTTAAGGGGGGAAGAATGTAACGACCCGTGTTTTCCGACCATATGAATCTGAATATTTAAATTAGTTTTAAATATTATATTGGAAATATTAATGAAATTTAATATTTAATTCGTTATTAAAACGAAGTTCGAACATTATAATTTTTATATAATAAAAAAACGAGCTCGAAAATGGCGTGCAGTTCGTGAAATGAAGTTTTGAACTTCAACCGAGAATACAGGATTCGATATAAGTTGGATTTCTGTGAAACAAGACACGTTGGAGCCGTATTGACGATAATTTTCATATGAAAGAGAAAAATTCAGATTTCATGTTATAGTTTGATATTTATGGCCAAATCAAATTTTGAAATAGTCGCTATGGAAAATCGTTATTTAATTATAGGCCCTTAAATTAGCCGTTTTGCAAACGGACTCAGATTTCGACAAAATTAGTTTCATTGGGACCGTATCGCTAAATTATTGTCAGAAAGTCAAACGGCGTGGCAAACAGAAGTCGTATGTGACCACAGCAACTATAAACGCTCGTTCATTTTCTATAGCGTGTAGTTAAGTAAATAAAAGGATATTTGGCATAACTTGAGCAGATGATCGAATTAGGCCACGAAACCAGTTCCGTTGAGTTCGTATCGTCGATTAGAGTCAGAATAAGTATATAGTTTGTTATTTTTAGAGACCGGAAAATTTGGTGTTAAAAGGGGTATTGCGGTTCGAGGTAAAAACAGCCTACCGGGGCAACAGTCTCAGAATGCGACGAAACTAGTGCCATTGGGTTCGTATCAAAAAGTTATTGTCAATGTTCGCAGTTTCAAGTTGATTTGATTTATATGGTGACCGTGGAAAAATTAAACGCGTGTTCATTTCCGGTTTCATAAAGGAAAATTTTTCATACGACCTCGGATTGCGACAAAACCTGTCCCATTGGATCCGGAATATCGTTTTACATCAAAAACAGCCTTTTTATCAGAAGAACCATGCCAACAAAGGCAAAGCATCTGGATACTGATAATCACGTACACCATATTTTCTTGTTTGAAATTTCCTACGCTACTTCGTACCAGCTGAAGCCTACAACTACTGACATAATAGAAGCCTTGCCGACAAAGTAATGCAAATGAAAATGACATGCATGAAAATATGAAACCATGCCGACAAAGGTATTCGAATGATGTGACACCTCAGAACCTTGCCCACCACGTCCTCCCCATTATATATATCAACATCTTCCTCGTCATTTTATTATCCTCCAGACACTGACGAAAGCTCCTAAAACTTCTCCTCTGAAGATTCAAATCAACACTTCAATTTACAAATCATTTAACCGCAAAAACGTTGAGCTTGAGGAGCTCTTCTAGTTGACCGGTCATGATCTTGTCTGAAGCTTTGTAGAGACCGGAATTTGGTCTGAAAGGGAGCGGGTTTGGCAACGTTTTTCTGGAAGGGTGGCCGCCTCGAGTTGCGGGCTGTTTCAGGCGGAAGTTAAGGGACGTAAGGCAAGCTTCAGGGTGGGAAAAACCGTACTGGAGGTTGGGGAAAAGGGAGGGAGTGGCACGGGTCTGGGTACCAGTTGATGAAGTGGAAGCTGCGGTTTGTATGCATGAGGGGGAAGGGGCCACGTTAGTTAAATGGAAGGTTAGGGGTATGTACTGTGGGTTCGTGAGGGGTGTTTGGGTTTGGGACGTGGGAAGGCTGGAGCGGAGCCTGGCGGTGCAACGTGGGTTTAAGTGAAAATGGGCTTTACCCGTTTGTTTTATAAAAAAAAAAAAAAAAAAAAAAGAAGAAGAAAGAAACAAAGGAGCGGATGCTGCAAGTGGAGAAGAAAAGCTGCGTTTAGAGGAGGAGCCTGTAGCGGGCTCGTGAGCACTGTTTGGGCTTTTGGGCCTTATTATAAAAGAAGAAAAAAAAAAAGAAAAAAAAAAGAAAAAAAAAATGGGAAGCGTGAGAACTGAAAGCCAGAACAAGGATTGGGAGAAATACGTTTTGGGTCCTGAAGCAAGAACGGGTTTGGTTTGTATTGATTTTTAAACTAGGTAATTAAGTTTACTAATTAGAATTTAAACCATTGGTTATAATTAATCAAACATTTATTAAAATAGTTTTAAACTTCCGCAGAACAAAAGCAGCGTGGAGCGGAGATCAAACTGTAGAGAATGAAGAAAAGGTCAGGCCATCCCTTTTTGAATAGTAGGACGTGATAATTGTTTTTTCCACTTCAAAGAAGCATGAGTACTGGAACAAGGTGGAATGTTAGAACGAAGTAGCGAAGAACGGTAATCTACGAAATTAGAATTTGATTAATTATTTCGATTAACGAATTAATAAATATAATTAAAACGTACACTTATATTAGTGTATAACTTTGTATTACGTGATCAGAATGGAACACAGCAAGGGGCGCCGGGGCTGTATGAATGAGATTTGCATCCTGGAGCAGAAACGGACGCAGTAGAGCGCATCTGGATATTTCAGTTAAATTAAACGCAAGTTTAATTTAATCAAATCAGTTGTTATTATAACAACGCAACTCAAGGTGAGTTAAACTCACTCAGTTACCCTTTTTATATTTTATATAAATTGGGTGTTTTTATTTTGTGTGCTCTGCTTGCCAATGGTTGACTGTTTTGCTAGTCATCTATTTATCTGTTGATTTAACAGATGAAATTAAACTGTGTTTAATTTCAGTGAAATACCAAATCGTTATTTTTAACGATTGGATCCAATAAAGGTAACTTACCTTATTGGTCACGTTTATTTATAAACGTGTTTTAAATTGTTGAACTGATCGAATTGCTTGTGATTGATGTTGAATGGTTGCTATTTAGTGTTGTCAGTTGAACAAAACTAAATGATCTTAATTGAGATAACCGTTGTGATTTCAGGGAAGAACAGGTTGGAGGGATCCAACCGGATTCCTCAAATGTATTATTTATTTTCATATGATCATATATGAACTGATCTGTTTGTGTGATTGATTTGATGGTTGATTATTGACTGGATATTCAACATCTGTTTAGTTGAAAACCAATGGGTGATATTGGTTAAGTGTTTGGCAGAGTATGGCCTTTAAAAAAATCAATCGGTTTATAGATATGGATTCACCGTTAGGTAAGTCGATAAAAGTGAAGTTATAAAGTTTATTTTATAACTGGACTCAGATCTTGAAATATATTATTTGAATAAAGTAAAAAGGGAATTCAATAAATGTTTTATTTATGTAAGACCTTGATTTATGGTTGGTTTATTTTATAAAGTATATGCTGATGTTAATCAGATTTTCAAGTTGAAGAATAAGAAATGAATTAAATGGTTAAACCTTGGAAAAGTGTTTTGTAGAGAAAACAAATAATTAGAATCTATTTAAATTAATTATATTTTTAATTAATTTAAAGCGAGGATTGTTGAAATCGGTTAATGAGGTAATCAAGTTGTTGAGTTAATTAAATCGACCGTTTGGAATTAGAATTTGTTTATCAAGTTAATGTGGTTTGACTAAAATAGTTAAATGAATATTGTTTAAATTTAAATAAGGATTTAAAAAGGGATTTAATATTTAATTTAGTTAATAAAGGGATTAACTACTAAAGTAGTTAATGTTTGATAAATTTAGGAATATATTTTTAAATGGGAATTCATTTAAAAAGTTACCGCATGTGAGATGCAAGCCAATTGAATGGTGAAAGGAAATAAACGTACTCAATTATATGAATTAAGTGAAAGGAGATTACGATAAAAAGGGTTTATTATAAACCAGAGGTTTTAAGTAAGTTTCAAAGTGTTAAAACGTTAATTTTACATTAACGTTATTTGAAAACGAGAGCTAGTAAAAAGGAGAATTTTAAATGAGATTTAAAAATGGGAAATTGAATATAGTTATTCGAGATAGAATTAGCCAAACATAGTTATTCAAGAAGAGTTGCCATTTCGTACGACTGCTAGCGTAATTCGTAGGGCTGCAGATAGCCTACGGCGGTCGGATGTTTCCTGAGGGAATCAGGCGTAACCATTGTGATCGCTGCGATCTAGAGTCGAGCGAATGGAGTTAAGTCTAATGATAGTTAATCGATTAAAGTTAAATCGAATTAGAGTTATTCAAATATCGTATTGTTGAATATTAAAAGAATTGGAAGTTTTAATTTAACAAAAGTAAATCAGTTTGTTAAAGGCCAAGTGATGCTGAACACTGAACCAGTGAACTCATTGGAGTGTCATGTTTGAAACACTGTATATTTTGATAGTTAAAACACCGACTATCAAATCTGGCCAATACGATTGTTGGTATGGAAAGACCGGGATCGAATTTATATTCGAAAACCATTCTGACCAACAAATACGTGAAGATCTCAGAAGATGATCGAGATGGTGCTGTGAAGACCGTGGGTTTTCATAAACGGAAGAACCACTAATATTCTCTGCCTGGCAAGCAGAGATAAGCTGTGATTCTGTCGTGTTTGGAATCAACGGGTTGCAAGGACTTCTCGCTACTGATCCATGGGGTGATTCCTAGATGGATGCGGTAGGAGAGTGCCTTCGGTGCATCCTGTTCCTGGATGACGTATATGGACGAATGTCTGACAGAGTATTTCCAAAGGATCACGTACGTTGATTTCTTCAAACGTACGATAGTTGTTGGCAGGGAATTGCCATTCTCTAGCTTTCAGCTAGAGTATTTTTGTGGACGTCAATTAGTGATATCTGATGGATTTGACGATGTGGCATTCAAAGTAAATGGCGACCAGATGTCAAGAGTTAATTCTGGCCTCAAGCCTCATCAACCGGGAAATGACAAAAATCGGGCAGGCAGCATGGCTATGTGGGTCGCTCCCATTAGGGTGTATGATCACCTATCTAGAGGAAATCCTATTTGTTTCTAAATCTATGTTTCGATGCTGTCCCTTATCGGGAGACGGTTGCTGATCCCAACCGTCGGTGATATACATTCGATACACTCAAGCGAAATGAGTGGTCGGTCATGTGAGGGCCGGGTTGCAAGAAGTTCTTGTTGAACCCAGTGTATTCGTCTCTAGAGATACACTATTGGAAGGTGGACCCATACCTTGTCAAGTTGGAATCCAACTCCAATAAGCACCTGCGGTTTTGATTTTATACTATACATGTGAAGCGTGAGATGCAAGCGTTCCACTAGATTGTTATTTACTTGTATATAGACATTATTATAATATCAGACAAGATATTGGTTTCAAAACTGTTTTGGGTTATCGTAAGGTAAAAACCGTCCGTATTTATGTGTGGATTTGGTCTTACGATTATCCTTTTCTTTTGAAAAGATTTTGAACTTTAAAATCAAGTTGGATGCTCACCCTTATTACTGTGCGAGTTTACCTCACTCTGGTTCACCAGACTGACCCGGTGTTTTGTAAATGCTCGGGTTAGACCGGGTTGTACAGGTTCAGGTTATCGACTGCTGTGAAGAGACGAGCTGGAAGAGTCCAGACGTATGATATTATTATTCCACTGTGTGTTATATGAGGACAGATTAGTATCACTGTCCAGATGTGTACTCTGATATTGTAAGTATTTCAAAAGCTTTCAATAAAGATTTATTTATGTATTATATTTTGTTCCGCTGCGATGTGAGACTCTGTGTTGTGTAGTGTTTCTTCTTCTTCTTCTATTCTAATATTTCTTTCTTTCTTATCTCACCCTCTAACTTCTTTCTATTAATGATCCGGAATGTTCGATGTCTGAATGGTCAACATGGTAATTTGATGTTGATTTTCGGAGTCGAAAATCCCGGTTCGTTACAGCTGCCCGTGTAGAAAAAGGGGCACCCGAGTTTGAAAGTGAAACAAACTACGAGTCAGTCATGGGACTGGTATGAGAAATCTATTCAACACATATATAATATGGCTAATCACAGGACCACGCCACTTTCGTGGAACAGGTTTACTCCATTGGATTGCCAGTGCTTTAAAACAGATCTTTCTTTTAAACAGCGCTATGCTTTCTATAAAAATGAAGCCGTTATAAGACTCAGTTCCCATCACACAATGCAACGCAAACCGGAGGATAGAGTGTTTACCTTATAACGGCCAAAATATGCTTGATACGAATAAAACAAAAGCATTTGATATTATTGCTAGTGTTTATTTGTTTCTAAAACAATTTCAAATCATAACTATCAATCATAGACGGCATTAATGCCCCATACCACTATGTCGCCATATATATAGGTATACAATCAAAACCGCACAGTCACGTATTTGGAAATTGGATTTCCGTCATGAACCAAGGCAAAAGATAGTCCTTACCGAATTCGAGACTGCCTAGCCCGAGTCTCAGGATCAGAACGCATCGACCCTTGGATCGTCAGGGCCGGTCCACACGGAGTGGATTAAAATGCCTGAGCACTACATTTCGCTGCCCTTTGTGGCGTAAGTGAGCCAACAAGTGACACCATCGGACCCGGATCGTCCGATCTAACCGAGGCGCCTCGCAACAGCAACAACCACATAGGTGAAAAGTATATAAATGTCAGAGCTGGTAGGTCACTGACACCACCCTAGCTAGGAGGAAACGCAGGCCCTCCCTGATGTCCTCTCCCGTTTCTGGTTCATACCGGGGTGTGAGGCTCGCGATTTTACGTTATACACAAAGCTACGCCACACGCGCGGTGCTTTGATCATCACCACAAGACTTTGCTTTTCAACAGAAGCCCTGATCACTGCATCTTAGCATGCCACACAGGCAATTCATGCCGTGCGACTGATGTCCATCGATATACAACCTCTGAGCTCGTGCGTTTATGAGAAGGGCGTTTAGCAAAAGAATAAATTCTCCGCCACCAAACAGATGTATATTTAATTAGAGATCAATCAACACAGAACAAAATCCCATGTCAGACACACTGTCCATTTACAAGTCCGTTCTGGGTCTGAACGAAACCGGAGGCACTAAATACCTCGCAAACCCATCGATCACCATGTACGTCTGGACGATCACCACTCATTATCCATATTTCGGGATGCCTTCCAATCAGGACCTCGGTTACCATCCAAATGAGGTGAAGATCTCCGGTCTTCGACCACCGTCTTCATCTTCGAATTTCAATCGTCGGTCAATTATTCGAAATGAGAATTAACTCGGCCTTTACAAATAATTCACGTATATTTAGAATTTCAAATCAATTTATTTCAATGGTTAAATCATTCAACAACACCAATTTTGTTCTTTAATGTAATTTTCACACCAAACACATTCAACCATCAAATACCACATAAATCAAGCAAATTCAGTTTATTTCCATTCCATAACGTTTACAATATTTTATAACGATTTATCACTATTTTTATTTATTTTAAAATAGCCTATTTATTCAAAACGACGCTTCGGGCCATAGCACGGCCGTGGCGCTGTTTTTCTTTAGATTTAATTTACACATATCTGAAAATCTAACCGTTGGATCTTCACAAAATTTACATCGTTAGAAAGGTCTTTTCAAAACGAATCCAACGGTTCCAGTTTCAGGAAAATCCGACAGTCGGATCTCCCGGTACAATCGTTTGAAGTTTCGATTTCAAAATACGAACTGCAGCGTCGTTATTCGATTAAATATAATTATATTTATATTTATATATAAATATAATCGTTTCTAGCACTGTTTTTCTTCAGATTTGAATTAAACATTCCAGACAATCCAACCGTTGGATTTTTACAAAGTTGGTGCCGTTGGGAAGATATTTCCAAGGCGACCCCGACGGTTGCGTTTTCGGGAAAATCCAATGGTCGGATTTCTCGCACTAGTTATTTGAAATCACGGTTTCAAAATGCGAACTGCACGACCACGTTTCGTTTTAATTTTATTTATATTTATATATTTATATAAATATAGTTCATTCAAAAATTCCTATATCGTTTTCATTTCAATTATTTCACTAACGCCTTAAAATTTTGGAAAATTTCACCATAACCTCCTTTGTACGGGAGGGCTGGGAAAATTCCCGGATAGCCACACGGGCGTCTCATGTCGAAAAGAAAAAGAAAAAGCCAAGCGGCTAGCCAACAGGCTCATAAAATCATCACCCAAATAAAGCAGTAAATGTGTACCTATTTGTCGGGCCCAAAATTTTATTCCTCTTCTCTAGCCCCTTTGCTATAACCTGTTCAATAAATATGCATGTACATATATACAGCTCTTATTGTTTATCATTTTCCATTCAACTTCATATTTGATTTTCACTTGGTTTAAAAACACCATTCATTCTAATGTTGCATATATTGGCACAAATCATATCATTAGCTATTTAACGAATATTTCAACTCATATATATTTATTTGAACGAGTGGCTATTTTTTAACACTTCACATTTCAACAATTCGTGTATATAATAAAAATGTGATTTTTATTGTAAAACAATTCATTTCAAAACACTACTATTTTATATAGTTTATATCGGTGATAAAAATAGGATTTTTCTTATGAAACAATTCCTTTCGAAACGAGATTATTTTACACAGTTCATATAGTCGATAAAAGGTGATTTTTATTATCAAACAATATATTTCAAAATATGAATACCATTCAACACATGAATTTCAAATCAACGAATGAATATCGATTCAACACATGAAGGTTTTCTATAGTTTCTATATATAGATAAAAATGTGATTTTTATATTTAAAACACGAATACCTTTCAACACATGAATTTCTAATCAATGAATGAATATCGATTCAACACATGAAGGTTTTCTATTCAATGAATAAATATAGTTGCAGCAAATGAAAATAATTCAAACACACGAATATTATTCAAATTTTGGCAGCATAATGGCAGGGTAGTTAAAACCGGGACCGTCCCTAGTACGACTCCTCGCTCTACCTTAAAACCTCGCGGTTTTTGACAATGGGGATCATGCATCTAGTTCGCACGCAGGCGGCATGTATATATATTTATTTCATTTCCACAAACGAATCCTATGTGGTTTCAACCAAATATTTCTCAACCACAAACGGGTATTTTTCAACCACAATCAATAATATCAGCCACAAACAATCCCAAACAACCATTCACTATCAATCAATTTTCACACCAATCACAATCAATAAATATCGTCCATGGTTTGTGGACGAGGGGCGTATATATATATATATATATATATATATATATATATATATATATATATATATAGCAATTCACTTTTATTTCAACACATATATAATTTTTACAACGCATATACAACTTATACATCGAACATACAACTTATACAACGCTTATACATGAGGTGTACAACGCTTATATAACTCATACATCGCCTATATAATTTATACATCGTCGTTTTCCATATTGTTTTTAAATCAGAAATCTCACATTGGGTTCCACTCCACCAAAAATAGCAGAAGGCTCAGAAAAATACGCGGTCTCTTCTAAAATGTAGAAGGCGTCCACACGGTCACGGTGTTTCCTGTTTCACTGAATTCTGATTCAGTTCGACAAAGTTATTAGGGTATTGAATGTTAATTACATTAAATAGATATAATAATATAATTAAATATCTAATTACCTTGATTAATTTAAATCGTGGTCGGTTACTTTCTCTTCTTCCTTCAGTATACTCCAGTTCGTAAAAACCCAAAACCAACTTCCTAGGGCTCAAAATCGCAGCCCCACGAAGCACTTGAACTCGATCGGTGATGACCACCTCGACGACCGAGCCTTGTTCCTCCACCGCCCCAAAATCCACGCAGCTCGGTTGTGCCTGGCCACCCCAAATCGACTTCGAACTGTCCACCTTTGAATGCAGAAAACTCACGAATCACTCCACGATTTTCGATCACTCTTGTATGAGCTTGTAGCTCTCTAAAATCTCTTCAGTTTTTGCTCTAAAATCATATTCTAATTTGTTGTATTTCGTGAGAAATTAAGAGAGGAACGAGGGAGCGTTTTCCGCCTTCAATTCTGAACGACGGCGGCTGTATTAGGAGTTAGGGTTGTGGTCAAAATTTAGGGTATTTATAATTATATTTTAATCCATTTAATTCCATAAAAGGAGATTTTTCGTTCGAACACCAAATCAAACCCAGCGACTGTCACCCCTAGCTAATTACCCCTATTTCGAACATAATGGGATATGTTTCGTAGGCCCATTCGACTGTTTCAGTCATTTATTCTTCAAATTAAAATATAAAACATTCAATATTCAATTTGAACATACATTTCAATTTGCCAGGGCCACAGACTGATTCGATAAATTCCAGAAAAATAAATCTAGCTATGTTTTGACGATACGGTCCCAGCAAAACTAGTTTCACTGAATTCTGAGACCGTTTGCAAAAAGGCCCATTTTTGGTCGATCCAATTTAATTGTAATTGACCAAAACACATTTTCTTCTGCCACGCTCACATATTAGCTTCAAAAATTATGAAATTTGAAATCTAGCAATAACTTCACATCCCGGACCCAACAAAAGTGGTTTCGTCGAATTCCGAGCTCGTATGCAAAATGGCCAATTTCACGGGCTATATAAATTCCATAGCGACCGTTCTGAAAATTCATTCGGCCATAACTTTTTCTTTCCGCTAATTCGATTTTTCAGATTCGTTAGAAAGGTATTCACTAACATATTTAAATATTTTTGGTTTTGCTAAAATCCGTTTTATTTTGCACTCGGTACAGTCCGACAAAGTTTGAATTCAATTTTTGAAATTGCTGCGCCTTTTCAAGCCTTGTTTATAATTAGAATTAATTATATTCGTTTTCAATTGTCGATTCCAACTCACTTTCCATTTCCATTATTTAAAATATTTATTTTAAATATTTAAAATCCATTATTTTAGCCAATTAAAATTTTTTAAATTGGTTCAGATTTTCTGGGTCGTTACAATCTCCCCCACTTAAAACTTTTCGTCCCCGAAAAGGAACAAAGTCGAAAGTGGTTTGATAAATCTACACTCACACAATACAACAACCAATCAAATTGTTTTCGACCTTTCAAAAATATACTGATCAACCTCCATACTCTTTCAAAGATCATTCAGATTATAGAATTAAAAGTGCACATCCATGAAAAGAAAATAACAATAGAGTAGAGAATTGAATGGTAGTGCAAAGTAGTGTAAATGTACCTTGCACTAGAGTCAATCAGAGATATCCACTCGGCATCTAGGATAAGCTTTCTGAATGCTCTCCTCAGTTTCCCAAGTACAATCTCGTGGATCTCCACTCCATTGCACTTTGACTAAGTGAACCTTCTTGTTCCTCAGCTCTTTGGTTTCTTTGCCGATAATCTTTAGCGGCTCTCTTCTCACAGCTAATTCTAGGGTAATTTCAATGTCATGTTGAGTTGCTTCTTCCACGATCAAGTCTGGATCATGAACGTGCTTTCGAAGTTGAGATATGTGAAATACATCATGAACTCCAGGCAACCAGTCAGGCAGTTTGACCCTATAAGCGAGAGTTCCGATCCGTTCCAAAATAGGAAACAGACCTATGAATTTGGGTGCCAACTTTGCAGTTTTACCGAACCGGATAACTCCTCTCATCGGCGATACTTTCAGATATACATAGTCGCCAACAACAAAGGATATGTCTCTTCTTCTTCTATCGACATAGCTCTTTTGTCGGCTTTGAGCGGCGAGTAATCGCTTCTTAATAAAATCGACTTTGTCGGCAGCTTCTCAGATCATATCAGGCCCCAATACAAGTCTATTACCTGGTTCGACCCAACAAGCAGGAGATCGGCACGGTCTACCATACAATGCTTCGAATGGCGACATTGTCAGACTCGCCTGGTAGCTGTTGTTATAAGAGAATTTAGCCAAATGCAGATGGTCTTCCCATGATCCACCGAAATCTATAACACAAGCCCGCAATAGATCTTCTAAAATACGATTTACCCTCTCAGTCTGACCGTCTGGCTGAGGATGATAAGCGGTGCTCAAGTTCAACTTCGTTCCCAGCTCGACTTGAAATGCTTCCCAGAATTTGCTAGTGAATATTGTATCTCTATCACTGACTATACTGAACGGCACTCCATGTAATCTAACTATTTCCCTGAAGTATATCTGCGCTAGACTCTGAGCAGTTCTGTTTGATCTGTCAGGTATGAAATAGGCGGTCTTCGTGAAGCGATCTACGATCACCCAATTGCTGTCATTTCCTTTTATGGTTCTGGGCAGACCATCAATGAAATCCATAGAAATATGTTCTCACTTCTAACCAGGAACTTCTAGCGGTTGTAATAATCCAGCCAATTTCTGTTGGTCACTCTTGACTAGCTGGCAAGTAGGGCATCGGCTAACGTATATTGAAACATCTCTTTTCATAGCCCTCCACCAAAATGTTCTTTTGAGATCGTGATACATTTTGGCCACACCAGGATGGATACTCAGCTTGGACTTGTGACACTCGTCTAACACTTCCCTTTTTAACTCTGGGATGTCAGGAACACAAATCCTTCCTTTCAACCTCAAGGTCTCATCGCTATCTATTTGAAAACACGAGGGTTCGCCTTTCTGAATCCTTTTGATCATATCTTTAATAAAGTTTTCCTCCTTCTGAAGAATAGATATTTTGTCAATCAAGGAAGTCGTGATAATAAAGCTGGCGATCATTACATTCTTTCGACTCAGCGCATCGGCCACGACATTGGCTTTCCCTGAAGTGTATATAATTTCAAAGTCATATGCTGCAAGAAATTCCAGCCAACATTGTTGCCTCAGATTCAGGTCCTTCTGAGTGAACAGATACTTTAGCGACTGGTGATCTGTAAACAGTTCAAATCTCTCACCCAGAAGATAGTGTCTCCAGATTTTCAAAGCGAATACTATTGCCAATAACTCAAGATCATGAGTGACATAGTTTTTCTCGTGCGGCTTCAATTGACGGCTAGCATAAGCAATCACTTGACCCCTTTGCATTAACACTGCGCCAAGGCCTTCTCTAGAAGCATCAGTCCAGACCTTTAAATCCTGGTTGCCATCGATGATGGTTAACACTGGAGCTGTCGTTAGTCTCAACTTTAGCTCTTCAAAAGCCTCCTCACTTTCTGGAGTCCATTTGAATTTAGAATGCTTCTTTGTAAGCTTCGTTAAGTGACCAGATATCTTCGAAAAGTCTTTAACGAACTTTCGGTAATAGCTAGCCAATCCGAGAAAACTACGGACTTCAGTGGGAGTTCTGGGCTGTTTCCAATTCTGAATAGCTATGATTTTGCTTGGATCCACAACGATTCCGTCTTTCGATACGACGTGGCCCAAAAATTTCACTTCATCTTGCCAGAATATACATTTGGAAAACTTGGCTTTTAATACATTCCGTCTCAGAATTTCTAGAACCTGTTCCAGATGCTTTTCATGTTCGGCCTTTGATTTTGAGAAGATTAGAATATCGTCAATGAAAACCAGAACAAATTTATTCAAAACCCCTCTGAACACTCTATTTATCAGATCGACGAAGTAAGCTGGAGCGTTACATAAACCGAACGGCATTACTAACAACTCGTAGAATAAGTCGGGGCCTCTGAACGCTGTCATTGGAACACACTCTTCGACAATTTGAAGTTGATGGAAGCCTGTAGCTAGGTCCATTCGTGAAAATACTTGTGCTCCATTCAATCGATCCAACAAATCATCAATCCGCGGCAATGGATATTTGTTCTTTATGGTCTGCTTGTTCAAATCCTGATAATCCACACATAGACGTAGAGTACCGTCAGGTTTTGGGACAAATACCACTGCTGCACCCCAATCAGAGAAACTAGGCCTGATCAGACCCTTCCATACTAGCTGTCGTGTTTGATTGTCTAATTCCTCCTTCTCTTTCAAGGACATTCTTCGAATAGCGTGAACTACCGGCCTTGCATTGGGAATTAAAGCAATCTTGAAATCTATTTCTCTTTGCGGAGGTAAGCGAACAACTTCTTCGAACACATCCACATAGTTCTTGACGACAGGAATATCTTTAATGAGGTCGGGAATATTCTCTGAGATTTCAGGGATATCTTCTATTTGGGCTGGGGAGACATTCAAAGCTGCCCAGAAGTCCTTCCTATTAGCATTCTGACCTTCACAGGGAATGGTTATATAACTTCCTGATTTAATCTTAGCTCTAACTACTCTCTCGGCGCATCTAACCTCTGCTTCATATTTGGTTAGCCAGTCCAATCCCAGAATAATATCGAATTCATTAAAATTCATGACGACAGAGATAATAGGGAATTTATAGCAAGAAAAAGAGATGGGTACTGCACAAATCCAACTGAGATTGACGGAACCCCCAACTGGATTTTGGACAGTCATTGGTTCCTTCAGCTTTTTCAAATTCAAATCCAATTTCTTAGCTGCACCTTTGGCAATGAAACTTTGAGACGCGCCAGTGTCAAACGGTACTTTAACTGGGATGTCTTTGACAGTTAGCGTGCCTTCTAAAACATCTGGCCTTTCTTAAATAGCTGAGGGCCCAGACGCTTCTGCTACTTCATTTATATGTACTGTTTTGGACTTCTTAAATTGCCTGCAATTCTTTTCCAGATGGCCAATCCGATGACATTGACAACATTTTCTACTCTCTCGAAACTGGTTATCGGGTTTAGACCCCTTCTTTCGTTTCTTCGAGGTTTTACACTTCCTAGTCAGATGCCCCTGTTTATTGCAGTTAGAGCATGTGGCAGTCGTTGCTGGTTCCTTTTCAGATTCAGCCCCTTTTTTCTTGGCACTGGGCGTCTTACTGACATCAGACTTTGTACTGGCCTCTGGACGATCAGTTTCAGACCCTGCTTTGTCACTAGAACAGACTTCTTCTTCGTCGCGCAACATTCCTTTCTTATGGAGATCTTCATACTGATAAGCCATGTATATCATTTCAGAAAAAGGAAGCTTCACATTCCTCATTACACTATTCTGATATCTCCTTTGCAGGCCATGAATAAATCTCAGATTTTTCCTCTTTGGATCTTGAATCAGATGAGGAGCAAAGTGAGCAAGTTCGTTGAATTTCTTATGATATTTTGGGATGGTCATATCTCCTTGTATTAGATAAGAAAATTCATCACATAATCGCTCCGTTGCTTCGGGAGGAGTAAATCTTCCTAGGAAAATCTCTTTGAATCTGTCCCAGGTGATATCACCTTCCGGATTATCTTTGATGATCGTTTCCCACCAGATTAAAGCTTCTTCTTTGAGCGCCCAAGATGCTACTAGCCTTTTCTGGTCATCCCTCAACTGGATACGCTCAAAAATTCTTTCTGCAGAACTCACCCAAGCTTGAGTCTGAATTATAGATTCATTGCCCGAGAACTGTGCTCCGTTCAGATTTCGATATCTCTTTAATAGAGCCTCAAGATCGGGTTCTGCATTTCTCCTGTTTCTGACACTCATTTTCCTAGTACTTCTGCAAATAGCAGATCAAGTGTCAGGTCACAGAAAAGATATTTTTTTTCAAACATAGAAACATATACTTCAAGTGTAAATGTGTCCATCGAGGTGTAATTTCATTCTGCTTTACTCATACTAGGATATTGCTGATCCTATCTGTATAGAGTTACCCATCCCAGAACACTACTGGTTCTATTTCTGACGAGTTCGTTCAAATGTTATGTTCCAGAACTAAGCTTAACCAAGGTTCTGATACCACGTTGAGACGACCCCAAATCCCATACTAACGGAGACAAGGGTTATCTTTGGAATATAACACAGAAACAGAAAATAGCAGAACAAAATTAAATAAATACACCAGATAATGAACAATAGAATATACTGGATAAAAGTAATCATCAGAGTTACACAGTATACAGGATCTTACTTAGTACAAATATAGTTCAGCTATACATAAATGTCTACAGCGGAAAACAAACAAAATATGTACAATAGGAGCTGAACAACATAAAAAGAGATAAATTATAGAATCCATCTTCAGCTCCAGCTATCCAGAAAGAACCAGCTAAACCTGAATACAAGGCTGCCCGTGTAGAAAAAGGGGCACCCGAGTTTGAAAGTGAAACAAACTACGAGTCAGTCATGGGACTGGTATGAGAAATCTATTCAACACATATATAATATGGCTAATCACAGGACCACGCCACTTTCGTGGAACGGGTTTACTCCATTGGATTGTCAGTGCTTTAAAACAGATCTTTCTTTTAAACATCGCTATGCTTTCTATAAAAATGAAGCCGTTATAAGACTCAGTTCCCATCACACAATGCAACGCAAACCGGAGGATAGAGTTTTTACCTTATAACGGCCAAAATATGCTTGATATGAATAAAACAAAGGCATTTGATATTATTACTAGTGTTTATTTGTTTCTAAAACAATTTCAAATCATAACTATCAATCATAGACGACATTAATGCCCCATACCACCATGTCGCCATATATATAGGTATACAATCAAGCCATATATATAGATATTATTGCTAGTGTTTATTTGTTAAAACCCGTAACTTCCCCGTAAAGGAAAGCGGCGGATAGTTCGAGAACAAGCCACAACAGAACGCAGACGGAAGAACATTTCATTGTATATTACAACAATGCATCAGAATACAAGAATATACAGAGTATGAATGAATATTACACAGAAATATCAGAGATTTAAATTACATTTAGATACATCGCAGCGGAAAATAATACAATACACAACTATAAGGAGATATACGGATACAAAGCTTTCCGGATATCGTTCCAGCTGTAAACCAGGATCCTGTGAATATAAATCTGCAAAACCAAAACTACTAGCTGCCCGTGTCAAAATAGGGGCACCCAGAGTTTAGGTTAAAACAATAAACTCCAGGTCAGTCATGTGACTGGTGTGAGAACTAAAACAGTTATAAATCTTTATTTTTAAAGTTAGGTAAATCAAGGGACCACGCCGTATAACACGGAACGGGTTTCCTCCCAAGAACACCAGTGCATAAAACAACAGCGCAATGCTAAATAAAGAAAAATGAAGCTATTATAAGATCCAGTTCCCATCACACAATGCAATCACAAGCCGGAGGATAGGGTTTTTACCTTATAATAGCCAAGAATGCTTGATACGTTTAAAACAAATCTTTTGATACTATTATAAGTGCATAGTGTATAAAACAACTTCAAATCATAAGTATCAATCATAGGCGACATGAGCGTCCCATGCCACTATGTCGCCATATATAGGTTTACAAATAAAACCGCAAATGTCACGTATTTGGAAATTGGATTTCCATCTATGAACCGAGGCCAGGGAACGTCCTCTACCGATTCGAGACAATCTAGCCCATGTCTCCGGAACAGCCGCAAGTGCCCCTTGGAGCGACAGGGCCGGTCCACCGATGTGGATTATAGTTCCTGAACAATACGTTTCCCCGCCCTTTGGGGCGTAAATTAGCCAACGAATGGCTCCATCGGACCCGGATCGTCCGATCTAACCGAGGCGCCTCGCAACAGCAACAACCACACAGGTGAAAAGTATATAAATGTCAGGGCTGGTAGGTCACTGACACCACCCTAACTAGCAAGAAACGCATGCCCTCCCTGAGGTCCTCTCCCGTTTTTGGTTCACAACCGGGGTGCGAAACTCGCGAAGTAAACATTACACAAAGCTATGCCACAAAGGCCGTGCTTTGATCATCACCACAAGACTTTGCTTTTCAACAGAAGCCTCGATCAATTGCCACTTAGGCATGCCACATGGGCAATTCACTCCATGCGTTTGATATCCATCAATATATAACCCCTGAGCTCATATGTCTCAGAGAAGGGCGTTAAGCAAGAGAATAAATTCTCCGCCGCCAAACAGATATATATTTAATAGAGAACAATCACACGGACTAAAATCCAATGTCAGACACACAGTCCATTTACAAGTTCGCTCTGGGTCTGAACGAAACCGGAGGCACCTAGTACCCCGCATATCCATCGATCTCCAAGTATTTCTGGACGATCACCAACTGTTTCCATCTTCTTGGGTGTACAGCCCAATCAAGATCATCAGTAATTATCCAAACGACGTGAAGACTTCTGGTCTTCGACCACCGTCTTCATCTTCGACACCACGTCGAATCAGTTATTCAGAATGGGATAAACCCGGTCTTTCTGAATAACTCGCGTATATATTATAAAAGTGTTACACAAACACAACATATGCCTCATTCCAATTCAGAATATTCTTTTATTCAAATATTCCTATACTTTGGGAAAAGTTCCCATTAATTTTATCCAAGATAAATTCTTTAAATTTATTCTTTAATCTCCTTTGAATATCAATTCAAACTAGTCGGGATTAGCGAACCACACCGAAGTAATCATTTATTTTATTTCCCAATCCCAACCTATTCATCCCATGAAGTAAAATTGGTTATACTTCATATCTAACACCACGGTGTTATCGGTAAATTCAATTACCATTTCACGTTCAAATCTAATTAAAGATTTACTATCGCCTGGAGTAAAACTGGTGATACTCCATTCTCGATCTTTTCAATCTAATTAAAGATTCATTAAAACTCCACTTAGTTTTAATCATTAACTGGGTTAAAGAATCAGTGTCATTTAAAACACGGTTCACGATAAACCCAAAGTCACATTCCATTAATTATCGGGTTAAAGAACGAGTGTTATTGAAAACACTATTCATGATAAACCCAAAAATCAATATCACTTCAATTCCAATTAAATATTATTTAATTGGTACACTTCATTAAATCTAAATAAAAAGATTTAATCTTTTCTCAACTGGGTTCAAGAACAGTGTTAGTGAAGACACCATTCACGACAAACCCAAATCACATTTGATATTCAACACAAGGCTCTGAATAGAAAATATACCGGCTTATATTCAATATCAAATTCTACGACTAACAAATATCGTATTGGAAATAACGATATGTATATCTATATCTTTCGAATTTCCATAACAACATCTGTATAATCACGAAATCCAACATCGAAATATTCCGAAGACAATTTCGATTCAAATCCATTCCAATGCAATCATTGGAAATTCTGTTTATTTTCAAATTCAATTTATTTATTTTAAAAATAAATAAATTACTATTCTAGTTCAAAACTAGTTTATTTTGTTAAAAATCTATTTTTTTCTTTTCAAATATGGAGTTTTTCATCCCAATTCTTTCTAAATAATTTCTTATGATTTTACACTAATTATTACTATTTTTAATAATTTTATCAAGGCCTGTACAGTCGATTTCCCTCAACGGCCATCGAACTGCACTTACAGCGACCTTTTTCAAATTTGATTTGGACATAATTCCAAATCCAACCATTCGATTTCAAGTTTCTAATATTCGTTAGAAAGCTCTTTTCGATACGAACCCAATGGTTCCGGTTTCAGGAGAATCCGACGGTCGGATCTCCCGTAATGTCCGTTTGAAATAAATGGTCGAAATTCGCGAACTACCGCAGCGCGGCGCGTTCTATTCAGGCCATTATATTATATATATAATATATATATTTCGTTAATTGCTATTTAAAACGAATTTTATAGATAGTTTTGAATTCGTTTCAAAAAACATTTTCAACTTCCATTTCAATTCAAATCAAAATCGAATTCTTCCTTATAAATTCGTTTTAAAATTCATTTCTATTCAATTCAAATTTCAATTCAATTCGAATTCATTTCAATTCGGTTTCAATTCAATTCGAATTCGTTTTCAATTCAATTCAATTCAAATTGGTTTTCTATTCAATTCAATTCAATTCAAATTTGGTTTTCTATTCAATTTGAATTCAATTCGTTTTCCATTCAATTCAAATCAAATTTCATTTCAAAATATTCGATTTCGAAATCACTTTTCAATATTCGTTTTAAAATGAATAAAATCGATATAAATATCGTTCACGTCAAAATGGCGTCAATCTAATCAACACGGCTTCATATATTGATATTTTCAAATATTCCATTTCGAATATTTCTTTTTCAAATATTTCTATTTTAAAACTGGAATAAGGCCCAATCAATTACCATATAATGTTAACTATATGGATTTTCTACAACACATGTATATATCAACAACGATGAATAATCAACCATCATCCAAAGTGCATTCTACACTGTATAAGCATCAAATATAAATATTCAACGCTTATAACAGTCTGTCAATTAATCGATTGACATACAACTAAACAATCGGGATTAGTGTATTTCAAATATCATCCCAATACCCGTGTGGGGTTTCAAACAATCAAACATAGATTTTATTTGTGCAGTTGGGCGATGTGTAAAATTTATCGTCCCAATCAATGTCCTTCAAATAGGTGTACATAAACAAACTGTCCGGTTTGTAAATGAATATTTATTTATTCACATTCACGTTAAAAATTATATTTTTAACGACCAAAATATTTTATTCAAACTATGAATATTCTATTCGGTTCATTTATCCACTAAAATGATATTTTTATTTTTCTAACTTATTTTTAGAAAATTTCGGCGGCATAACGGCACGATACTAGAAACGGAACAAGGCCTAGCCTTATCCCCGGTCTAGTGAAGGCCCACGCCATTCACACATCAATCAAATCAATTTCATTTCACCAAACAATTCAATTGAAACCAAATAATCTAACCAACTACACAACCAAACAATTTAACAAACAAGCCATCCATGGTCTGTGGATGACGGGTGTCGGGTGCTACTAAACACCGTCTGCATCCTAGTATATATATATATATATATATATATATATATATATATGACTAGAAAATTAAATTAAAGAGTGAGAAGTTCTCACATATAGCTATCCTAACTCCACGGCTCTTCTTTTGCAGAAACCTTCTTCGTTCTCGCTTTTTTGTCATCTTCGTTGCCCGTATTCTCTACATATGTAAAAATCGAATTTTTACTTTGCTATTCAATATATAAAAATCGAATTTTTACTTCGCTATTCAATATATAAAAATTGAATTTTTACTTCGCTGTTCAATATATAAAAATTGAATTTTTACTTTGCTATTCAATATATAAAAATTGAATTTTTACTATGCTATTCAATATATAAAAATCATATTTTTACTATGCTATTCAATATATAAACATCGTATTTTTATCTTCACTTCATATATATAAAAATCGCTCCTTTATTTCAATGTATATCATATAAAAATTTGATCTTTTCATCTATAAAAATCTGACCTTTACTTTAAAAAAATCACAGCTTTTACCTTTGAAAAACCATAGCTTTTTACATGATACGTCATATATTTAAAACTGAAAATAATTTCCAATTGGAATACTTACTTTAAATCGAGCTAGGAAGCGTTGAGACGGGGCGGTGGAGCTGCTACAGTGGTCGAGCTGACGTCTGGTGGTGGCGCAAGAGGTTTCAGGCGTGGCTACGTCCGATTTGGGGAGGGAAAGGGGCGGCTCTTCAAATCGAATGGGGAGGAGGGTGGTCGGGGATTGAACTGGCAGTGGCGCCGGAGGTTGGTGGAGAGTCGGAGGGGGGTCTCGAGCTCGCGCCGGAGCTGCTGGTGGCGCGCAGAGGTGGTGGCGGTGCCATGGAGGGCTAGGGCGTGGGGGTTTGCTGTTAGAGACGGAGGGAGGGCAAGATTCGAGAAAGGAGGAAGGAGGAGAGGCGAAGGGTCGGAGGAGGCCATCGTCGTGGGGAGGACGACGGGGTTAGGCGCGGCGGTGCGCAGGTGGAGGAGGAAGGGAGGCGTCGATCGAGTGCGGTTATTTTTTTATTTCCTTTAAACCTAACTGAAGAAAGAAAAAGAAGGGGGGGGGGGGGGGGGGGCAGAACGGGCTAAGGGGATGAAGGGTTGACCCCTTTTTTTATTTTATTTAATTTTAATTTATATTCTCAAAAAGTAACCTTTTCTATCGACCTCTAAATCGAACCCACCGCCTGTCGTCCATAGCGTTTATCCTCCATTCCGAACACAATGGGATATGTATTGTAAGCTGATTTGATCGTTTCGATTAGTTTCCATTAAAATCAACATATAACTCTATATATTGAATTTGAACGCGCATTTCAATTTACTGGGGTCACATGCTAGCTCTATAAATCCCAGAAAAATATTTTCTAGCTTCGTATTGCCGATACGGTCCTAACAAAACTAGTTTCGTCGAATTCTGAGACCGTTTGAAAAATGGCCATTTTCCAGTCGATTAAAATCAACTGAAACTGGTCAAACGCGTTTTCCTTTGCCACACTCACATATTAACTCGAAAAATTACGAAATTTGAAACCTAGCAATAATTTTACATCACGGATCCAACAAAAGTGGTTTCGTCGAAATCCGAGGTCGTTTGCAAAATTTCCATTTTTAAGGGCCTGAATTCCATAGCGACTATTCAGAATTTTCAACTGGACATATCTTTTGATTCCCGCTATGAAATCTCGATTCTTCGGATTCGTTGGAAAGATACTATCAAATAGATCGGATTTTTGGTTTCACTAAAATCCGGATTGTTTTGCACCCGGTACATTCAATTGAAGTTTGAAATCGAATTATCGAACTACCACGCCATTTTCAATTCTATTTATAATTATATATAATTATATATATTCTAACGACGATGTATATAATATATACGTTTGAATTCTATTCAAAATAAATTTCTCGTTGATATTATTTAAAATAATTCATTTTAAATAATCAAAATTCGCTAAAATTGCCAAAATAAAAATTTTAAACTGGCCCAGATTTTCGGGTTATTACACCATATATATAGGTATACAATCAAAACCGCACAGTCACGTATTTGGAAATTGGATTTCCGTCATGAACCAAGGCAAAAGATAGTCCTTACCGAATTCGAGACTGCCTAGCCCGAGTCTCAGGATCAGAACGCATCGACCCTTGGATCGTCAGGGCCGGTCCACACGGAGTGGATTAAAATGCCTGAGCACTACGTTTCGCCGCCCTTTGGGGCGTAAGCGAGCCAACAAGTGACTCCATCGGACCCGGATCGTCCGATCTAACCGAGGCGCCTCGCAACAGCAACAACCACATAGGTGAAAAGTATATAAATGTCAGGGCTGGTAGGTCACTGACACCACCCTAGTTAGGAGGAAACGCAGGCCCTCCCTGATGTCCTCTCCCGTTTCTGGTTCATACCGGGGTGTGAGGCTCGCGATTTTACGTTATACACAAAGCTACGCCACACAGGCGGTGCTTTGATCATCACCACAAGACTTTGCTTTTCAACAGAAGCCCTGATCACTACTTCTTAGCATGCCACACAGGCAATTCATGCCGTGCAACTGATGTCCATCGATATACAACCTCTGAGCTCGTGCGTTTCAGAGAAGGGCGTTAAGCAAAAGAATAAATTCTCCACCGCCAAACAGATGTATATTTAATTAGAGATCAATCAACACAGAACAAAATCCCATGTCAGACACACTGTCCATTTACAAGTCCATTCTGGGTCTGAACGAAACCGGAGGCACTAAATACCTCGCAAACCCATCGATCACCACGTACGTCTGGACGATCACCACTCATTATCCATATTTCGGGATGCCTCCCAATCAGGACCTCAGTTACCATCCAAACGAGGTGAAGATCTCCGGTCTTCGACCACCGTCTTCATCTTCGAATTTCAATCGTCGGTCAATTATTCGAAATGAGAATTAACTCGGTCTTTTCAAATAATTCATGTATATTTAGAATTTCAAATCAATTTATTTCAATGGTTAAATCATTCAACAACACCAATTTTGTTCTTTAATGTAATTTTCACACCAAACACATTCAACCATCAAATAAAACATAAATCGAGCAAATTCAGTTTATTTCCATTCCATAACGTTTACAATATTTTATAAAAACGATGCTTCGGGCCATAGCACGGCCGTGGTGCTGTTTTTCTTTAGATTTGATTTACACATATCTGAAAATCTAACCGTTGGATCTTCACAAAATTTACATCATAAGAAAGGTCTTTTCAAAACGAATCCAACGGTTCCAGTTTCGGTAAAATCTGACGGTCGGATCTCCCGGTACAATCGTTTGAAGTTTCGATTTCAAAATACGAACTGCAACGTCGTTATTCGATTAAATATAATTATATTTATATTTATATATAAATATAATCGTTTCTGGCGCTGTTTTTCTTCAGATTTGAATTAAACATTCCAGACAATCCAACCGTTGGATTTTTACAAAGTTGGTGCCGTTGGGAAGATATTTCCAAGGCGACCCCGACGGTTGCGGTTTCGGGAAAATCCAATGGTCGGATTTCTCGCACTAGTTGTTTGAAATCACGGTTTCAAAATGCGAACTGCATGGCCACGTTTCGTTTTAATTTTATTTATATTAATATATTTATATAAATATAGTTCATTCAAAAATTCCTATATCGTTTTCATTTCAAATATTTCACTAACGCCTTAAAATTTTGGAAAATTTCGACATAACCTCCTTTGTACGGGAGGGCTGGGAAAATTCCCAAATAGCCACACGAGCGTCTCATGTCGAAAAGAAAAAGAAAAAGCCAAGCGGCTAGCCGACATGCTCATAAAATCATCACCCAAACAAAGCAGTAAATGTGTACCTATTTGTCGGGCACAAAATTTTATTCCTCTTCTCTAGCCCCTTTGCTATAACCTGTTCAATAAATATGCATGTACATATATACAGTTCTTATTGTTTATCATTTTCCATTCAACTTCATATTTGATTTCCATTTGGTTTAAAAACACCATTCATTCTAATGTTGCATATATAGGCACAAATCATATCATTAGCTATTTAATGAATATTTCAACTCATATACATTTATTTGAACGAGTGGCTATTTTTTAACACTTCACATTTCAACAATTCGTGTATATAATAATAATGTGATTTTTATTGTAAAACAATTCATTTCAAAACACTACTATTTTATATAGTTTGTATCGGTGATAAAAATAGGATTTTTCTTATGAAACAATTCCTTTCGAAACGAGATTATTTTACACAGTTCATATAGTCGATAAAAGGTGATTTTTATTATCAAACAATTTATTTCAAAATATGAATACCATTCAACACATGAATTTCAAATCAACGAATGAATATCGATTCAACACATGAAGGTTTTCTATAGTTTCTATATATAGATAAAAAAATGTGATTTTTATATTTAAAACACGAATACCTTTCAACACATGAATTTCTAATCAACGAATGAATATCGATTCAACACATGAAGGTTTTCTATTCAATGAATAAATATAGTTGCAGCAAATGAAAATAATTCAAACACACGAATATTATTCAAAATTTCGGCAGCCTAACGGCAGGGTAGTTAAAACCGGGACCGTCCCTAGTACGGCTCCTCGCTCTACCTTAAAACCTCGCGGTTTTTGACAATGCGGATCATGCATCTAGTTCGCACGCAGGCGACATGTATATATATTTATTTCATTTCCACAAACTAATCCTATGTGGTTTCAACCAAATATTTCTCAACCACAAACGGGTATTTTTCAACCACAATCAATCAATATCAGCCACAAACAATCCCAAACAACCATTCACTATCAATCAATTTTCACACCAATCACAATCAATAAATATCGTCCATGGTTTGTGGACGAGGGGCGTATATATATATATATAGCAATTCACTTTTATTTCAACACATATATAATTTTTACAACGCATATACAACTTATACATCGAACGTACAACTTATACAACGCTTATACATGAGGTGTACAACGCTTATATAACTCATACATCGCCTATATAATTTATACATCGTCGTTTTCCATATTGTTTTTAAATCAGAAATCTCACATTGGGTTCCACTCCACCAAAAATAGCAGAAGGCTCAGAAAAATACGCGGTCTGTTCTAAAATGTAGAAGGCGTCCACACGGTCACGGTGTTTCCTGTTTCACTGAATTCTGATTCAGTTTGACAAAGTTATAAGGGTTTGAATGTTAATTACATTAAATAGAAATAATAATATAATTAAATATTTAATTACCTTGATTAATTAAAATCGTGGTCGGTTACTTTCTCTTCTTCCTTCAGTATACTCCAGTTCGTAAAAACCCAAAACCAACTTCCTAGGGCTCAAAATCGCAGCCCCCACGAAGCATTTGAACTCGATCGGTGATGACCACCTCGACAGCCGAGCCTTGTTCCTCCACTGCCCCAAAATCCACGCAGCTCGGTGGTGCCTGGCCACCCCAAATCGACTTCGAACTGTCCACCTTTGAACGCAGAAAACTCACGAATCACTCCACGATTTTCGATCACTCTTATATGAGCTTGTAGCCCTCTAAAATCTCTTCAGTTTTTGCTCTAAAATCATATTCTAATTTGTTGTATTTCGTGAGAAATTAAGAGAGGAACGAGGGAGCGTTTTCCGCCTTCAATTCTGAACAACGGCGGCTGTATTAGGAGTTAGGGTTGTGGTCAAAATTTAGGGTGTTTATAATTATATTTTAATCCATTTAATTCCATAAAAGGAGATTTTTCGTTCGAATACCAAATCAAACCCAGCGACTGTCACCTCCAGCTAATTACCCCTATTTCGAACATAATGGGATATGTTTCGTAGGCCCATTCGACTGTTTCAGTCATTTATTCTTCAAATTAAAATATAAAACATTCAATATTCAATTTGAACGTACATTTCAATTTGCCAGGGCCACAGACTGATTCGAAAAATTCCATAAAAAAATCTAGCTATGTTTTGACGATACGGTCCCAACAAAACTAGTTTTGCCGAATTCTGAGACCGTTTGCAAAAAGGCCCATTTTTGGTTGATCCAATTTAACCGTAATTGACCAAAACACATTTTCTTCTGCCACGCTCACATATTAGCTTCAAAAATTATGAAATTTGAAATCTAGCAATAACTTCACATCCCGGACCCAACAAAAGTGGTTTCGTCGAATTCCGAGCTTGTATGCAAAATGACCAATTTCACGGGCTATATAAATTCCATAGCGACCGTTCTGAAAATTCATTCGGCTATAACTTTTGCTTTCCGCTATGAAAATTCGATTTTTCAGATTCGTTAGAAAGGTATTCACTAACAGATTTAAATATTTTTGGTTTTGCTAAAATCCATTTTGTTTTGCACCCGGTATAGTCCGACAAAGTTTGAATTCAATTTTTGAAACTGCTGCGCCTTTTCAAGCCTTGTTTATAATTAGAATTAATTATATTCATTTTCAATTGTCGATTCCAACTCACTTTCCATTGCCATTATTTAAAATATTTATTTTAAATATTTAAAATCCATTATTTTAGCCAATTTAAAATTTTTAAATTGGTTCAGATTTTCTGGGTCGTTACAAATATGCACACAAGGCAACACATAATTCCAGGGTGTGTGTGTGTATATATATACATATACAGTAGGATCCATGTATATTATACATGTGTATTTCCAATAACCATTTATTTAAATCCTATGGACTGATTTTGATACACCATGTAGGGATATTTGAAACAATGCATATACATGTTAATGCAAAATCAATTGCACTAAGATAAAATAATGTATAGCCTGAATTAGAAAAGGAGGGTTCATTATTTTGTCATGACTTTTTTTGGAGGGAAAATAATTTTTAATGCTTTTCTTATTCTCTAAAAAGTGATGCAGTTTTTACACCCGAGCATTTTAAATAAAATGAAGCAAAAATTATGTGGAAAATACTCACACATATGGCATGATTTGTTGAAGGGTAAAACTGACTTTATATAACCTTTGAAACCCAAGAAAACTGATATTATAAATAAGGGTAGCTAGGCAAAAATCAAACTAGCTAGTGTAAGCAGGTTAAAATACATAAAAATCTATTTTAAAGGAAGAAGGGAAGCTTGGGGATAAAGCAAGGGTTTCTGATTTTTCTAGCTTAGAAGGAGTAGATTTGGTGAGTATTCTTACTTAAAACATATGGCATTAAGTCCTGACTTCAAGAGATAGCCAATATTTTTATATGCTCATTTCAGTTGAATTTGATCTTTTGATTATTTCATCTATTTTCTTATGACTGGAGAAATGCTATTGATTTCTATTTAAAATCATTATTGAGTTTAGCATTATGGATCTAAAGTCATTATTTAAATCTGTTCAATTTTATGATCCCTTAAAAACCCCTATACTGATACCTTTGAAAACTCTATAGAAATCTGGACATACAAAAGGTATAGATCTATGGCAATCTTCCATGAAGCATTTATATGAGCTACAATATACTTGTGTATAGGTGCTGAGGCTCTATAAATGATTGATTTAGAGAGAAATAGATTTTCTATGTGCTGATCTCTGATCAAGAATGCAATCAATATGTCCCAGCTAGGTTTGGATTTCATTTGAAACCAGTTTGTGCATAGTGGCAAAAATCTCTTAAAAATATTTCTAAAGCCATAGATTAATATCAGATGTATACTCAGGCAAATATATATATATATATATGCAGTTAAAATAAAACAAGGATTTATTTCAGTAAACCCATGGATAAATGATTTCCAGAATTTCACATGTATGTATTAGATGAATTTCTTGCTTGATTGGTTAATATTCTAGTTTGAATGGTTGTTTTGATTGTTTGAGGTGATTTCTATGAAATCCATAGTATTATACAGTGGGTCTAACTATGTTAGTTTACCTTATTTAGGTAAGTAGTCACTGGAAGAAAAATATGAGAGCATTTAGTAATTAAACTAAGGATTATTTTGGTCAAGAAGCTGTGGAATGGCTTGCCTTGAGTTGTATGTCTGGCACGTGGCCTAATTTTGGTCCTGAGATCTTTGTGTAGTAGCGTGAATTAGATTACTACAATGTTCCCCAGTGATTCCTTATTATAGATGAGACCAAGGACTTTAAATAACTAAAAATGCTAGGAAATAAGTATATGAGGAACTTGAGTCTTCCTGGAGGAATTTTCCTAGGGCAGTCAGGAATTAAAATTATGATGTTAACAGGGTGAATTAACCTGTTATGTTCTTATGTTTGATTGATTAGCATGTATTAATTTTGAATACTGATGATAAATGTTTTTATAAATCAGTAAATGTACACTTGCACAAGGTTATTTATTAACATGAAAAAGTAGTGAGCATTTTTAATAAAATTCCTTTATGAAATTGTATCATAGATTTTACCATTATGTTTTAATTGGGATGCTCATACGAGACATTAGTCTGATCTTGTTTGCTCATGGCAAATAGGGTGTCTCACTATTTGGTGATGCATCCTCTAATGCTTTTTCAGGAAATGATGGAGCTAAGTAGATTTGATTTAAGGAGTCTGCTGTTTTCTTGGATGATTAGCATGCTTGAGTAGAGAATAAAAGCTTTGAAATATGATATCTACATGTACCCATGAGAGTAGTTTATGAATTAGTCTTGTAATTATTAAGCTAATATGTTTAAATGGTAGATGAATGAAATGCAATATGTATGCAGATGACTGATTTGAAGTAATATTTTAATTTGATCATTTCATGAACTGAAATGGAAATATATATATTGAATTATGGAGATTTAATAATATTATATGTATTAGTCAATCTGGAGTCATTTTAGAAAAATATATCTTCAAAGTATCAGTTGTGCATGTACATGACTATCAGTTTTTGGTACACTCAGTTTGAAAGTATTACTTTTATGGGCTCATGGTTATCAGTTTGATAAAACCATTTGTAGGTATCACTTTAGTATAATTCAGAGTATCATTTTGAAATAGCATCATTTTGAAAGGATCATTTTTATATGCTTAGAGTATCATTTTTAAAAAGGTACTATTTTTGACAAGTATCATTTCTGCATAATGGTAGGGGACATTTTTGAAGGCATTATTTTCTGAAGCAACAACAGTATCATTTTCATTTACACTGAAGTATCAATTTTTTTGAAAGCATTATTTTGTAGGCGCATAGCTATCATTTACACACACACATGAGTATCAGTTCTATCCTTACGATATAAAAGTATCATTTTTGTAAGCACAAGGATATCAGTTTTAAAATATTTGTGTTTAACATTGATCTACACTGAGATCAATGGATCTCTTGCTTTCTCTCTACTATGATTTAGAGTAAGAGGGGTATATATATCTTCACACACACACACACATATATATATCATAATAATTTATATATGAACCAATATTTTTATATTGGTAAAGCTTTTGGATCCTGGTTATAGTTTTGGATAAGGATGGCTCTGGCTTTTAAATAGAGAACCTTTTGTATGCAAAAAAGACTAGGAAATCTAGTTAAAAGCAGGGTCGTTCCAGTAGTGATACACATGTGTATGTAGTTACTTGCAGTAAGGACCTGACCAGTAAATTTTATTTGTGTGGCATGATGCATTCATTAGCCCACGATTGAACCATATAATCATGTATTACTGCTTTGTCATGTTTGGCCTCGTTGTTAAATTTTCTGTTGATAAAATAAGGTTACCCACATTATGCTTTGTTGGAAATCACCACATGCCATGCTTGTTAGGTCACCCTCCTTAGTTTGGTACACTTTCATGTTTTGTATAAATTGATGCACTCCCAGTCCCATGCTTTTCTCACCTGAACGCATGTTACATTTTGATCATCCACAAATTATATGTTGACCATGAATACTTGCATTTGGTATATAGTAACTGTTAAAAAATTAAGTTAGGATTAACTATTATATTTTCAGTTTTATTGAAGTTGACTAACTTAAATAAAGTTAATCCTGACTCGAGTGTTTTGTGTTTTGCATGGCATGGAATGCTCGGGTCAAACCCGAGTGTCGCAGATTTAGAGATTTCAGCTATCGAAGTTAGAGTGATGAAGATGCCCACATTGGTTCGTCTATCTGTAATTTTAGTTTCCTTTAAAATTTATGTATGTAAATTCTGCTGTGTAATATATATTGTATAACTCTAAATTTGTATAAAAATTTCTTATATAAGATATTGTGTTATCTATTTATTCTACGATTCTGTGTGATTTATTCTATTTAAACCTGATAAGCGATAACAATATGTCTTTGTGAATGTTTCGAGTTAGTTTAATTACTAACTTGAAGCGATCAAAAAGACAAATCGTTACAGAGACACAAATGAAAGTCAAAGTCAAAATCAAGGGTACATCAGATTTGGACATCACAAGAGCAAAGAGTGGGATCTTTAAACCCAAAACATTCACTATAGAAATATCAATGGATAAACTAAAAACTTACTAACAAGTTGCGCAATAGAATTAATGGAGACAGGCAATGGATGAGGAATACACAACATTAATTAGAAACAAGGCATGGAACATAGTACCAAAACCAAAGATAAGAATATCATTGGGTGTAAGTGGACATATGAGACAAAGAGGAGATATGATGGAATTGTTCTAGAGAACAAAGCAAGGCTTGTAGACAAAAGAGTACACACAATAATACTGGTTTGACTTCAGCGAAACTTTTTCACCAGTAGTCAAACCAATAACCATTAGAATATTACTCACAATGGCTCTGCACAATAATTGGGAAATTAGACAACTCGATGTAAATAATTCTTTTCTCAATGGTAAACTATAAGAGGAAGTGTACATGGATCAACCTCAAGAATATTGTCAAAAATCAAATAGAGGAATGGTATGCAAGCTTAATAGGGTATTGTATGGTCTCAAACAAGCGCCAAGGGTGTGGTACGAAAAGCTAAATACCACACTAATGAAACTTGGGTAAAAAGCTAGCAAGTCAAATACTTCGATGTACATCAAAACTGAAAAGAATATATCAGCATACATACTTGTATATGTTGATGACATTATAATTATCAGAAATAATCCTACTGAAATCATAAGAGCAATAAATCAGTTGGATAAAGAATTCTCTATCAAGAATTAGGGACACTATGCTACTTTGTTGGAATTGAGGTAAGCAGAAATTCAAAATTTGAGTTCACTGTAAGCCAAGGTAAGTATATTTCAGATTTCCTGACTCATGCTCTAATGGATCAAGCTAAACCAATTTCCACTTCTATTATAAGAAATTAACAAATATCCAAAAATAGGGGCGAGCCTGACACAAATAAAAGCCAATACAGAAGTATAGTTGGTGCACTTCAATACATCACTATAACATTCCCAGATATTGCCATTAGCATAAATAAAGTATGTCAGTATATGCACAAGCCACTGAATGAACATTGGAAAGAAGTTAAGTATATATTAAGGTACCTAAAGGGAACAATAAACCAAGGAATTTGTCTCAAATCATGTAAAACCCTTACCATTGAAGGCTTTGCCGATTCAGACTGGGCATCGAACTCCGTTGACTGCAGATCCACATCTGGTTACTGCATATACCTGGATGGTAATCCAATTTCATGGTGCTCCAGAAAGCAGCCCGGGAATCTCGATTGAGCGCGAAAGCAGAATATGGAATGTTGCCAGTGCCACGGCTGAGATTATTTGGCTAGAAACTCTTCTCAAAGAGATAGGGTTTCAATCAACATCACCGCCAACTCTCTGGTGCGACAATCAGAGCACTGTGCTTCTCTCCGCCAACCCCATTCTCCACTCACATACGAAACATATCGACATCGATTTATATTTTCATATATGAGAGAGTAATCGAAGGCAAGCTAAGAGTGAATCACCTACCAGCTGCCTATTGAAAGGTGGAATCTCTTCTCAAAGATATATGGTTTCGACCAACATCACCGCTAACTCTCTGGTGCAACAATCTTAGCATTGTGCTTCTCTCTGCCAACCCTTATATTATTGTAAATAATTCTTTTAAACCTCTTTCTATATTATTTTATCATAATTTATATCCTAATTAATTTTAGAAATTTATAAACTTATATATATATATTTCAAAGTTAAATTTCTTTTATATATATAGATTTTATAATCTATAATGTTTTGCTTATAGTTTTCTCCACTCACATACAAAATGTGGCGACCCAAACTTCCCCGTGAAGGAAAGAACGAATTGCTTTGACGACAAGACTAATCAGAACACAAACAGAAGAACAATTCATTGTTTATTACAACATTTTCCATCAGATACAAGAATATACAGAGTATGAATAAATATTACACATCACAAACAATTTTCACAACACAAACAAACAAGCATACAAGTCGCCCATGGTCTGTGGACGACGGGTGTCGGGTGCTGCTAACCACCGTCTGCATCCTAGTACATATTTTAACTAGAAAATAAAATTAAAGTGAGGTGTTCTCACATTTGGGATCCACTCCTCCAGTCTTTATTTCTGAATGGTTTGGATTCGGTTTTGCTTCCAGTCGGTTTTATTGCCATATGCTTCACGCGGTTTATATATTAAAAATTATATTTTTAACCACGGTACTATATATATAAAAATCACATTTTTATGATGCTACACATATAGAAAAGATTATATTTTTATTTCGCTACATGTATATAAAAATCAAATTCTTTATTTCGCTACCACATTATAAAAATTATATTTTTATAGCGCTTTATATATAATAAAAATTATATTTTTATATCGCCTTTCAAACAATAAAAATCATATTTTTATTACACTAACTTCATTATAAAAATCCAACTTCTACATCGCCCCTTCATATATAAAAATCGATTTTTTATATATTTAAAAATTGTACCATTGCAACATAAAAATCATATTTTTATTATCTCTTTAATATAAAAATCATATTTTTAATTCACTACATATATAAAAATAATATTTTTATAATGAAAAATCTAGTATTTATTCTATAAACAAAAATCTAAACTTCGTATCGAAGAAAATAAATAAAAATTTATCTTTGCAATTGAGGGAGGGGGGTTTTCTTTTGAATGGGAGAGGGAAGAGAGAGATCGGAAGGGGTTGGAGCGGAGCAGTCGGAGGTGGGGCTGTAGGTGGCCGGAGTTGAGTCTAGGAGGTGGAGGTGGCCTCGATTTGGGTTAAAATCGAACGGGTTGGGGGTTTCGAACGAAGAAGGATCCGGGGGAGGGTGTCGCGGCCTCTAGAGGCTGATGGAGGAGGTGGGCGCAGTGCTTTGGCGGCGGGTGGCTACGTGGGTGGGAGGGCGACGGTGGCGCAGCGTTGATTGATGAGGTGTTTTTTTCTTTATTTTCTTTGATTTCAAAATGAACAGGGGGTTGACTGTAAATAGAGGGAATGGAATTATATAATTAAATATATATATTTTAATTTATCTCCAAAAAGTAACTTTTTATTTTGACCTCCAAACGAAACCCACCGACCATCGTCCCTAGCAAATTACCCCCATTCCGAACTCGATGGGATATGTATCGTAAGCTAGTTCGGTTGTTACGATCAGTTTCTGTCAAAATCAAAATATAAATCTATATATTAAATTTGAACGCACATTTCAATTTACCGAGGCAACATACGGACTCTAAAAATTCCCGAAATATATTTTCTAGCTTCGTATTGACGATACGATTCTAACAAAACTAATTTCGTCAAATTTGGAGACCGTTTGAAAAATGACCGTTTTCTGGTCGATCCAAATTGACTGAAATTATCAAAACACGTTTTACTTTGCCACGCTCACATATTAATTCCAAAAATTATGAACTTTGGAACCTAGTAATAATTTGACATCCCGGATCTAACAAAAGTGGTTTCGTTGAAAACGGAGGCCATTTGCAAAATATCCATTTTCACGGGCTATATTAATTCCATATGGACCTTTCTGAAAATTCATTTGGCCATAACTTTTGATTCCCGCTATGAAATTTCGATTTTTCAGTTTCATTGGAAAGATATTTTGAAATAGATTATAATATTTTTGGTTTAGCTAAAATCCGGTTTATTTTGAATCCTGTACATTGGTTTGAAATTTGAAATCGAATTGTCGAACTACCGCGCCATTTCCAATTCCTTTTATAATTAAAAATAAATATTTATATTCTAACGTCGATTCAAATAAATATATGCGTTCTAATTCTATTCAAAATAAATTTCTGGTCGTTATTATTTAAAATAATTCATTTTAAATGTTCAAAATTCATTAAAGTTGCCAAAATAAAAAATTTAAATTGGTTCAGATTTTCCGGGTAGATACAATCTCCCCCACTTAAAATCTTTTCGTCCTCGAAATGGAATGGAGCTGAAAGTTGTTTAACTAACCAACTCAACTTTCAGTTTGGCTTAAGTTCTTCAACTTTTCAGTTTCTTAGGATTTTCCAATTCTTCAAAAATTTGGCTAACATCCTAAATTTTCGAAAAATTTCGCCATAACCTCCCCATTACGGGAGCACCGGGAAAATCCCAAAATCACCATACAGGCCTCTCCAATCCAAAAAGAAAAAGTAATAGCCAAATGGCTAGCCAATCGGCTCATAAAATCATCGAAAGCCCCAAGAAATACAATAAACATGTACCTATTTGTTGGGCAAACAATTTTATTCTTCTTCTCTAGCCTCCTTGCTATGACCTGTTCAATGGATACACATGTATGCATGCAATTTCAAACAATTTTCAATAGAGTTCAATATTTGGTACAATTTGGCCTAGATTTGCCTTTCTTTCACATGTTGATTTAAATAAATAATCACACAACACAATCATCAATCAATTAGTTGATTAGCTTTTCAAATTCATAACTTTGATACATAGTCCAAAAATCAGATTTTTGATGTCAATTCACAACAATAGACCCTATCTAGTTTTGGTTCTCACACCAGTCAATTGGAATCATACAGAAATCCCACTTTCGAAACTCAGGCACTAATATTGATGATGGGTACCCATCATCAGAATCATTCCCGGGTGACTAGAGTGTGATTCTATATCTATCCAGTATATTAAAACTTCGAATATACGTTTGCAAGGCGTATATGCGAAATCTTTATATATTGGATTGTCCAAATTCAATACAAATAAATATTCGAATACATATGAAATAGTTTAAATTTCGAAAACCATATTTGTTTTTATTTTAATTTTAAAAATAATACTCTTCACACTCGTTATAGGATACTAATGATCCTATCTCTAACGAGTCATTCTCATTAGATATTACTAATCCACTCTCTGATGAATTCTTTCGTTTGGTTTTAATGTGTCTTGTTTTCGAGCTCTGTAAACCAAAGGTCTGATACCAAATGTGGCGACCCGAACTTCCTCGTGAAGGAAAGAACGAATTGCTTTGAGGACAAGACTAATCAGAACACAAACAGAAGAACATTTCATAGTTTATTACAACAATTTCCATCAGATACAAGAATATACAGTGTATGAATAAATATTACACATCACAAACAATTTTCACAACACAAACAAACAAGCATAAGTCGCCCATGGTCTGTGGACGATGGGTGTCGGGTGCTGCTAAGCACCGTCTGCATCATAGTATATATTTTAACTAGAAAATAAAATTAAAGTGAGGTGTTCTCACATTTAGGATCCACTCCACCAGTCTTTATTTCTGAATGGTTTGGATTCTGTTTTGCTTCCAATCAGTTTCATCACCATCTGTTTCACGCGGTTTATATATTAAAAATTATATTTTTGACAACGGTACTATATATATAAAAATCACATTTTTGTGATGCAACACGTATAGAAAAGATTATATTTTTATTTCGCTACATGTATATAAAAATCAAATAATTTATTTCACTACCACATTATAAAAATTATATTTTTATAGAGCTTTATATATAATAAAAATTATATTTTTATATCGCCTTTCAAACAATAAAAATCATATTTTTATTACACTAACTTCATAATAAAAATTCAACTTCTACTTCGCCAATTCATATATAAAAATAAAATTTTTATATATTTAAAAATCGTACCTTTGCAACATAAAAATCATATTTTTATTATTTCTATAATATAAAAATCATATTTTTAATTCACTACATATATAAAAATAATATTTTTATAATGAAAAATCTAATCTTTATTCTATAAACAAAAATCTAAACTTCGTATCGAAGAAAATAAATAAAAATTTACATTTGCAATTGAAGGAGGGGGGTTTTCTTTTGAATGGGAGTGGGAGGAGAGAGATTGGAGGGGGTTGGAGCGAAGCAGTCGGAGGTGGGGCTGTAGGTGGCCGGAGTTGAGTCTAGGAGGTGGCCTCGATTTAGGTGAAAATTGAATGTGTTGGGGGTTTCGAACAAAGAAGGGACTGGGGGAGGGTGTCGCGGCTTCTGGCGGCAGATGGAGGAGGTGGACACGGTGCTTTGGCGGCAGGTGGTTGCGTGGGTGGGAGGGCGACGGTGGCGCAGCGTTAATCGACGAGGTGATATTTTTTCTTTATTTTCTTTGATTTCAAAATGAATGGGGGGGGGGGGGGTTGACTGTAAATAGGGGGAGAGAGAGAGAATGGAATTATATAATTAAATATATATTTATTTTAATTTATCTCCAAAAAGTAACTTTTTATTTTGACCTCCAAACGAAACCTACCGACTGTCATCCCTAGCTAATTACCCTCATTCCGAACTCAATGGGATATGTATCGTAAGCCTGTTCGGCTGTTTCGATCAGTTTCCACCAAAATCAAAATGTAAATCTATATATTGAATTTGAACGCACATTTCAATTTACCGGGGCCACATACGGACTCTAAAAATTCCCGAAAAATATTTTATAGCTTCGATTGACGATACGGTTCTAACAAAACTAATTTCGTCAAATTTGGAGACCGTTTGAAAAATGACCATTTTCTGATCGATCCAAATTGACTGAAACTATCAAACCACGTTTTACTTCGCCAGCTCGCATATTAATTCCAAAAATTATGAACTTTGGAATCTAGCAATAATTTGACATTCCGGATCTAACAAAAGTGGTTTCGTCGAAAACGGAGGTCATTTGCAAAGTATCCATTTTCACGGGCTATATTAATTCCATAACGACCTTTCTGAAAATTCATTTGGTCATAACTTTTGATTCCCGCTATGAAATTTCGATTTCAGATTCGTTGGAAAGATATTTTCACATAGATTCTAATATTCTTTGTTTCGCTAAAATCCGGTTTATTTTGAATCCTGTACATTCATTTGAAATTTGAAATCGAATTTTCGAACTACCGCGCCGTTTCCAATTCCTTTTATAATTTTTTTTAAAAATTATATTCTAACGTCGATTCAAATAAATATATACGTTCTAATTCTATTCAAAATAAATTTCTCGTCATTATTATTTAAAATAATTCATTTTAAATATTCAAAATTCATTAAAGTTGCCAAAATAAATTTTTTAAATTGGTTCAGATTTTCCGGGTTGTTACACAAAACATATCGAAATCGATTTATATTTCGTACATGAGAGACTACTTGAAGGCAAGCTAAGAGTGAATCACCTACCAACTGCCTATTGGAAAGTGGATTTCCTCACCAAATCATTATCAAAGTTCAATTTCTCAAGATTGAAAGAAAAATTAAAAATTTGAAGAAATTGGGGAAACAACTTGTAACAACCCAGATTCCGACGGACCGATTTTTTTTCAAAAATCCAATCCCCCGAAACCCGAGTTGGTTGCTCTGGTATCCTACAGAAAAACACAGAGAAAATTGATATGTCAGAGTTCGGAAAACACCTCACAGCGGAAGGAGTAAAATATAATATATTTAAAACATAGCTTTGCCTTAATCACAATACTGCTAAATCAGTATTCCCAAAGCTATAAGTCTCTGTCTAACCTGCGAATGTTATGAGGAGGGGGTCAGAACATAAGTTCTGTGTGAACGAATTCAAACTACACTTCTTGAATAATCCTACATATACCACTCTATTTCACTTTCTTATTTATTAAGTTATACGTGTTATTAGCACTCAAAGCTTACACACACGTCGCACCCATCTACCCCCTAGTAGATTAACCAAATATAGTGTATATGTAGCTACCCCAAAACTGAGGTACACCCCGTTATACCCCACTCGCACGGTCTCCTCCGTATCGCCACAGTAATATGCGCAGTCCCTCATCCTATGCCATAGTAACGTACAACGCTACATCCGCATAGAACCACTATCGTTGTGCTACGTAAGCGTACTGGCTGCTATCCTCGAACTACTGATTCGAGTTTGGTTCCATCACCGAATAAGTCCCTCTAGTCTACGATACACCACCCAGAGTAGACATGGTTGTACCTAGACTTTCCCACGTACGTATCATCAATCGTACTAGATGTTTCTACTGCACATAACCTCTACTTGTGCACCCAAGTTCCGTGGCAGGGCTACACCAGAAAACACGGAACTCGGTCGGGAGCTTTTCTAAATCTGTACGGGCCCGCCTCTAAGAGTGTCCAATGTACAGATATCCCTCGGGTCTGGTTTATCTGTGGTGGCTATGGCCCCACCTCAGCCCCTCCCTCAACTAGTAAAGACCACACGAGCTAAGCGACCACCCCTACCAAGCAAACAATCTAAAAATCCATGTGGGGTCTCCCCACACCCGTCCCTTGATAACAAAGGTTAACGATCTCTAGGGGTTAGCTCTTGTCTTTTCGCATTCCTTAGGCTGCTAGTGACATGCGTCCGACGATCTAGCTCTCGTTTGGTCTTGACCCTCCACCTCCGCCTGAGGCAATCGCCGAACCACCCTTAATGCCCCCGCGTATAACATTCTGACTGCCCCTACTTGTGCAGTCAAGGCCCACCCACCTGGTAGTTCCACGCAGACCCAACCTCTGTAATCCTAGCCCGAAGCTAAACCACTACAGAGGACTACCAGGAGCACCTTTAACTTCTCAGGAAGCTGCGTGCTTCCCCTTCTAGTCCGTTAGAGCCGCCAAAATAGCAAACGTGCGCTCTCCTCGTGCCTTATGACACCATCATGATCTACCTCGTTGGGTTATTCATCCTACAACGTACGGACTGCTTCAAGCACCATAGTTTTATATGTCATTAGATCCTAAGTCTAACCATTTATTACATGCTTGTGCCACCTCGTCAACTTTCTCATTTAACTTGGTTATTCACATTAGCTTTCTTTTTTTTCGTATTCACCAAGTTACCATTGCTTATTAATTCAATATATACTTAACCCACTTAAGTCCATTAATAAGCCCACAACATGTTATTTTCCAATTTCATAAATTATTCCCTTTTTGGGTTACAACAACATGTTATACTTAATTCATAGTTAAGTATGCCTTATCCCACATACATACTGATTAGGAGAATAACCCTCTAAACACCAGCCCCGAAGACCGAAATCAACATCAGACTGGAACCCAGAGAATTACTCAACCCAACCAACATATATGATTTTAATTTACTTCTTTTCCATTCATATAACTTATATAATTTTTAAATTTCACATTTCTCGTTTCCAAAACACTTAATTTAAGTATATCTTTACATATAAGTTATCTCATCTTCCTTATGGTTTCCTATAACTTATCTTGTCCCATAAGTTATAATTTCCACCTATTATCCTTTCTGCCTTATTCAAGTTTATTCATAATAGGTTATTTAATCATTCCCCATTTCTTGTCATTAATTTTAGATTTGACTTATTTCATAGTATAAGTCATCCGACCCTTCAAGTCTTGTATTACATCTTAAGTCATAACCTGCCCTTGTCCCTATGACAAGTTTGCCTATTATTTAATTTTACATCACCGCAACTCATGTTTATAATAGATAATTATCATTCCGCCATTAATGTGTCATTAATTTTAGATTTGACTTAACCCTTCCTTTTACTTAACCCGTTACTTAAACTTTACCCAATTCAATTAATTTATGATACCATTACGGGTCCCATTTGGTTAAGCATATCTAAATTCTGTTTCACATGTCACACGTGTCCCACTTAATCCCCTTTTTATTACAGTTTCCATGTCTTACACATGTTTTACTACGGTTAAGTTTACCTAGGTTATGTCTTACATCACATGTCTCACAACGGTTAAGTCCACATTAGTTATGCTTTACATGTCATTTGTATCACCCACTTAATCCTCTAACCATACCCATGTTACCGACATGTCTTATTATGGTTAGTATTTCTTAATTTATTTATAATGTCGTAACGATGTATGACCTCTCACACTAGATGTCCGTTCGTGGCTGGATTTGCCAGGCGGTTCCGGGCAGTCCTACACCACAAACGCGCCTAACCTCGTGTCATGAACCGTTACGCCTCTAGTTCTTGCCGTTGACCTCTCACATTAGACGTCCGCTTGTGGTTGCTAGATTTGTCGGGCAGTTCCGGGCAGTCTTACACCACAAACGCGTCTAACCTCGTGTCGTAGGCGTTCATTAACAATCGTCTTTCACCCAAACCCCAAATTCATGTCATATGTTCCAAATTCAACTTAAATACATTTCATTTTTATGCCTATTTCCAATTTTCCATTCACTACACCAATTACATAATAGTTAGCCAATTTTGATATTACCCAAATTATCCAATTATAGCCAAATTCACTAATTCCATGTTATTCATACCCAAACATGCCAGTTATACCCAATTTCATATAATCAATATTTTCCCAATATATATCCCAACCTTCCCACGTTCATACATATAATCTAATTCACCCTCTATGCTTACTTTTCAAGTCACGAATAAAATTCACCAATCCATGTTATCCAATTACATATTGTTAATATTAAATTATACCAATTCCATATCCAATGACAATTATGTCAAACTTACATAAATTCAACATTATACATTATATTTCTCGACTGCATAAAATAGATTATGCCCAATATATGCAATAACAATTGTTATGCCATAAACCCTAAAATTACATATTATATTCCAATATCCCCATATTCCAATCGTGCGTATTGTATAATAAGATTTCGTCTAGGTTAGAGATAACCTAGATCCAAAAATAAAAAGGGGAAAGGATAAAAAGGAGAGAACTCAAACGTAGGCATAAATAAAATAACAGATCTTATTAAATTAACATAATATTCATTATGGGGATTGGTAAACAATAGAAGCAACATTATACAACAAATATAGTTCAAATCCACACACTTTGACTGGATTAGAGAAATAAGCGATTTGTTGTTTGATGTAGAACGCTGATTTAATCTTCTTATTTGATTATTGGTGAAGGGCATGAATTGTTGATGAAGAACTTTGCTACTTAGTTTGATTAAACTCCAAAGTTGATGAAGAACTTGCAAATTAATTTAGGGTTTTGAGGCGGCAACCATGTTTGGTTGAAGTTTAGCGGCATGGAAGCGTCAGAAGGAATTGTTTATGAATTAGGTTAGGTCTAGGCACTATTTTATAGGTGTAGGGAGTGTTTTAGAGCCATTAGATTGCCCTAGAAGCCATCTGGTCGGTCCAGCACATCAAAAATCGTCACTGCCCAGATTTGGAAAAATCATGGGGGAGGTTGACACTAAGGTCGACCCCTAGGTCGACCTCCTTGGGTAGGTCGACCCCCAGGTCGAACTGCCTGGGTATTTTTCTATGTAAATTCTGAATTTTTGTTGAATCTTCCGAAGGCCTTACTCTTTCATACGGAGTCCGATTTTCGAAACCTTGGACTCTATTCCAAGCAGAATTCCGAGAAGAACGCAATGGTGATGTCCGTTTTTCTTAATTCCTGATATTTAAATTAATTATCCTTGTTTTGTTATCTTCTCTGTTACATACACTATTATTGAATTAATCTTTCCTTCTCTTTCATGTTAAGTAATTGTACATCACCATTATTAACCTATCTATGCATATATATATATACATTTTTAATTATATTAAAAATGCGGGGTATTACATTCTCCCACCCTTAAAGAATTTCGTCCCCGAAATTTGATAATGGTAAAATAGATAATCCCTCGCAACATCCATCCATCATGTGTGCATCCAATTGTTGCAAACATTGTGCACAGTGAGATACATCATAGTAAAGTATGTATGCCTAACTTGGATCCACCTATATGTATGCAAACTTTAAAAACTCTTTCAAAACAGGATGCTCACATCCTAAATATACTTGCAGTTCTATATGAATGCAATATTTTTGAAAAATCAAAACGTTTTTCATCCACATTTTCCTACACTCTTATAGAGTAAGAGCATAGTTCATCCAATTTTCGCATCCAAAATTTTACCAACCATCATTAAATTCGAAATTTAGAAAAATCTAATTTTCCAAATTCGATTTCTTATGTTACGAAAAGGTGTAAAACGGAAAAATTCACATCCTCCGTTTTTCTTTTCTAATCGTACTTGGATTTTCATATAACTATTCTATGAAGATTTCCTATCCAAGTACAATCACGTAAGAAAATTTCTTCTCTTTTTCCACTTATCTTGGAAAAATTCAATATTTATTCATCTTTTTCTTAAGATTTCCATTTTATTTTCCCGTCTTTTTTTGCAGCTTGATTCATTCTGTTGTTTTCTTTTTAATTAGGCTAGTTTCTTTCTTAGCTTATTTGACTTAATCGAATTACTTAAGTTTATTATTTTCAAATAATCCTTTTCGTTTTCAACTCAAACAACATCCTACATAGCTACTACTATGGGCTAAGAATCTTAGGACTTATGTCACGAGTCCACTCAACAGGATCTATACACTTGCTTACCCTTCACTACCTAGTAGTCACCACTAGTCCTTGCTGCGTATTACTAGCCTATACTTCTCTTTCAAGAAACAATCCTTTTTCATTTTCTCAAGCAACAAACCTAGGTTTCTCAATGCTTATGCATTCTACGGGAAATTTTCCATTAGTTTAATATTATCTAACCCCTGACTGTAAATTGGCAAGAAAATAACTCTCTAAGTATCAACCCCGAAGACCGAAATCAACATCAGATAGATACTCAGAGAATTTCTCATCTCAACCAATTCCCAGGGGGTCAAAACATAAGTTCTGTGTGAATGAATTTAAATTACACTTCTTGAATGATCCTACATATACCGTTCAATTACACTTTCTTAATTATTTGGTTATACGTGTTATTAGCACTCAAATCTTACACACACGTCGTACCCATCTACCCCTAGTAGATTAACCTAATATACTGTATATATACACTACACCAAAACAGGTGATTGCCAACGAGTATAACTGTCGCAAACAATTTCCGCAACACTTATTAGTGTTGCTGTGGTGGTGGCAATGTATTACCAACGCATATAAGCGTTGGCAAATATTCATTCCCAACGCTTATACGCGTTGGAAAATATTCATTCGCAATGCTTATATGCGTTGGCAAATATTCATTCACAATGCTTATAAGCGTTGGCAATATTACATTCACAACACTTATAAGCGTTGGTAACATGCAACGCTAATATTTGCATATAAGATAACATAAGCTCTATTTAATATGCATTCATTCAGCTATGGTATTATCTCAACATAGCAACATGTAACCAAATCAATAAGAAATAAAAATCCATATTCATGATAACAGCAAAGTATGAACTAACAAAAAAAATTCAATACATAAAGATTCTAAACTTAGTACATATACAATATCTGATTCCATAGTAATAACAATAAAAAATTAACATAATGCAAGATGTTTTTTATATTTGAAGTCTACAAGTACCAAACGCGAAACTCCAGCTATATAACGAACCTTACATCAAAAAATTTGCATAGCTTGTACCACCAATTTTTCTCATTTTCTCTGCTTCTTCAACTGCTTTCTGCATTCATTTAATTAAATAACATCAATTAAGTTTCAAATAGCAGTAAATGTTATAAGTTCAAAGTCATACCTTTTCAATTTTGACACATCTTTTGTCTATTGAGCTCGATGAAATCTTCCAATTTAAGCTCCTTTTTAAGCCTTTTGTTTTCTTCAAGAACCTCCAATTAAAATTCCACACCACAATCACATAATGGTTCGTCAATCCAGTGGATGAATCCACAATCTCTAAGAGTTCCAGTGTTTGCACAAATAAAGTATCGGCGACCAACATTTTTATTCAAATAGCATGTTCTGAATATTGGTTCTATGTTACAACGACATAACAACCTTCGAGATTGTAGGTGTTGTCGATATGGTAGGAGATGCCATATCATTCTGAACACTTAATAATGCCAAATCTCTTTCTAAACTCAACTCTATTCTCTCGTAGACGCTAAACAGAGTTGGTGTCTGAGATTCGGCTACGCAAATAATTTGAGTAGGATCGCCCGAATCGTCTGAATAGGCCGATGGACAATACCGTAGGAAGTTGTCACAATAATCAGTGGAAGGCCTTGAGTAGGAGGACATCTGTAGAAAATAAATAATCAAATGCTTTATCAATATCTCAAGAGCATATTGTAAGAATTTTAATTTAGTAAATTACCATCACCACATACATAACTCACTCTGTTGAAAAAGAAGTGACAGTTTGAACTGTGTCCGCACTAAAACTTAAAATACCTTAACAGCAGTTTCAAAGAAAGCTAAATTAAAATTGGCTTTATCAATTTTCACCGCAAGTGAGATTAGTCCTTATGTAACAATACAAATATACAAGTTATATGATCATATGCCAGGCTTACTAATCATTGGAATATTGATATTGATTTTTTTTTTAAAAAAAAACTTGCATGTATATGATACTAATTTGCACGTGGAAGAATTTGTTAAAATCAAACCATCCACCATGATTGCTTTTCCAATGTTTAAAAATGTGGTAGTCATCAAATACACAGAATTCTTCTATCCATCATGCAGAGGCATTCAATTCTAGTTATGGTAAGGCAAAACAGTCTGCATATTAATTCTAATTTTTTTTTTCACCTATATAATTCATCAAGAATGTTTTTGCCCAAAGAAAGACTTACCTGCTTCCACTGAATGAATAATGCTGCTTTGTGAAATATTTTATGAGTTGTATACAGTGGCGGCACAACCAATTCTTTGCCCCAGACACATTATATTTTGGTTGCCCTCATACGAATAATAACAACTATTTAACAGTCCATATATCAAACAATTTAAAAAAGAAAAAAAAAGAAAAAAAGAAAACTGAAATCAAATACTAGCTCTGATATGAAAAACATCTTGTCAGCAAAACAAGTAGAAGATCTAAAACAACTAGAAGATCTAAAATGAAAGGAAAGCCTATATGGTGAGTATATAGGGTAAACACTGGTATGTTAATTGATGTTGGTGTAAACACCCTGTAAATAAACATGAAAACAGAGAGGAACACACACACCTATATAATCTGTTATATAGACGGCTACAAAACTCTTGGCAACTTTATAGAATAAAACAGTATCATAATTACAAGTAAAACCCCTGAAAACCCTTTTCTATTTTAGATCAAATACAGTGCAACCAAAATATAAGTGTGCTTTAAACATGCCTGGAAAGGAAATGAAATAAGAAACAAACAGAGAACATAACCTGGAAGCATGTTTAAGGGAGTGGACTTAATATATGTAAGAAAGGCCCTACTGTTCCTGTTCGAAACTCCAATTCATCATCCTTTAAGGGAGTGGACTTAATATTTAAGGGAGTCGAACATCATTTATACACGTTTTGCTAGATTGAATCAATATAAGAATGTTTGAAATTTGTTGTGTGGTTGAAAAGAATGATATGTTCATCATCCTATCACTGGAAAGAAATCAACAACTCGGATTTCAGTGTGATAGTAATTGCGATCAACTTCATATTCACATGTTATGGCTTGTGAATGATCGAAGATCTTGACCCAAACAAAACAGCAATATATACTATAAGCTTTTAAATAAAGTAAAAAGGTGAAGTGAGGTGTTTTGTGAAGGAAGGTGGATGGCTGAGCTTCCGTCGAAGCTCCAAATTTTTAGATAGTGGTGCGATGTAGTTTTTGATGGAGGAGATGGATTCAAGGCGGGCATAAAGATCTGCGGTGAGGACTAAAAGGCGGGTTGATCGATCTAGGGGTCGTGCATATGCACTGATATAGCTGTGCACGGGGGAAAACTTGACACAGGAGAAAGAAGAAAAACAGAGTTGCTAAGGTTAGTAAACAAGCACAGTAAAATTTTGAGTAGCAAACACTTGAATCCTGCCTTATGTTTACATCAGACCCATAATATAATTCAACTTTCTTGTGTGCTACTACACCGTGTGAGTCCAACATTTAAGCTGATGAAAGATTAAACTCTGTATATACATGCATATATAGAAGTAACGCAAGTCACCAAAAACCAGGAGAGGTTTCCTGAAGACTTTGAAAGCAAATGCAAGGTAGTCATTTAGTTGGACCGGCATGCAGTATACCTAGGGTATTATAGTTGGTTATAGTGGTAGAAAGAAGGGTTGATATATGCATAACTTAGGTATGCGTATGTTATATTAGTCGCCACCAGGAGAGGTTTCCTGAAGACTTTGAAATCAATATTAGTCGCCACCATCGTCGTGAATTCCACAGCGCCCTATCCTACATACACTCCAATTCAGTGGTGAAGCTAGCTCATTAATTCAGCTAAGACAATATTTCTACTGCATAAAAATCATGCTAACTGAAAATTTACCATTCGCACAATATTGACAAAACTTGAATTTTTGTACATATAAAAGAGAAATTTTGTATGAACAATGTTGTGAGCTATGACTCTTTATATGTAACTAAATTGGACCTGAAACATTAATTCTATTGTCAGCTATAGCCAATGTAAAATTTCAGATATGGCCCTACATCGAGATTCCACATGCATCCACAAAATAAGGTCAAATTTTTTAGTCACATAGAACATTAATTGGACTGACTATGGTTGATTTGAGAAAATGTGAAATACGAGTTTCTCATAAAAAATGTTATTTAGATAACATTAACTGCTCCAAAACCTGTTGTTATTCCCAAATACCAATTCACTAGCTAATTAAAAATTAACATTAATTCCCAGTTTCCAAACTTTACTGTTATTTAGGAACTATTCAAAACAAATTTCATTAATCCAAAAGTACAGATTACTATTTCAGCAATTTAATTCATATGAAAATTATTCAAGAAAAAAATAGAAAACCACAAAACTTTACCTTAAATTTCAATTTGAAGAAGAATATGAAAGATTGGGGTGGCGCAAAAGCTAGATTGTTAGCGGAGTTGATGCTAGCTTCGATGGAGGACTCGAGAGATCCGTCAGCGACAAAATATGTGCTTTAATTGAAACCTGCACAAGTTACAGAAGAACATGCAGACATCATAAGTTATAACGTAAAGATGCAAGAAAGTGGTAATAAACACCATCCAATTCTACAACTCAACTAATTAGATTTTTAATAAGATTATCAGTTTCTAACAAAGAAATAAGGAGAAGACTACAATTTGCCATTAAAAGAAAAAGAATATCAATATGTGAAATTAAGATAAGACTGCCAAATTCACATGCATGCTAAATTATCACACTGCTTAGAGTTTCTAACGTGTAATGATACTCAGAAAATTTTAGTAAAAGGATAACCATTTTAGGATTTAGATCACAATCAGAAACATACAACTAAATTCAAGACTGGTAATGTGTTTGTTGAATATAATTCTGTTTTTCAGTGAGAAGAGAGCAATGCCTATAATAGTTGATTTTGGGCTGTATATGAACACTAAGTTAGATTTGTATTATGCAAGGCCGAACAGACAGTTGCCTACAACTTTTAAGCTTTTTATAGGTATGTTACTTCATTGCAACGAGTATCTTGTATTTGTTGTGCTCAAATTTATTGCTTCTGGCCTTTGTCTTTTTGGAAACTGCAATGCCTTATCTTTTAGACTGACAGTATAGTTATAATCAACCTCTCCTCATGAATCCACAAGTAAGATTTGTTTACAGCAGATAAATGTTCATATGGACATCACAATACATGTGTCTTGCACGTGTCCTTTTATCTCATTTAAAGCTTAATCACAAGCCTCCAACAGTAACAAAGTCATTCTCAGTACGCCAATAACTATATACTCAGTACATCAATATCATTCTCGGTACACCTATAACTAGAGAACATATAACTTTTGTGTAAGACTGTTGATTCAAAATCAATGATTATGAAATACTACTCAAATTCTGTCAACACAACAAGAGTTATAAGGATTTATACTGACAAACGACTCTGTAAATCCAGAAGGTACATCAACTTAAGTGTATGAGAAACATGCTTCAAATGATAATCGTCAGCTAATAATTAATAGCACAGCAAAAAGAATCCTCTATACCCAATACTAACACAGCTTTGTGGCCTAATTTGTTATACCAAAATACTAAAATCCAGCTGTTGTAAGAAAGCCAACCCAAAATAGTATAATATTATCGAAGGAAAAATGCTAAATTTATACCCGAAATCGACAAAGAACAATTCAAAAAAATCTATACCTGAAGCAACAGAATGCGAGATGAATGTGAGGACAAATCGAACAAAGATCCCCAAATTTGAATGCGAGTTGTTCCCTGAAGCGACCCACAAAATCCGATTATAGAGAAACCAATTTGATTTTGTTCATCTTGGCAGATTTGTAATTTTTCTTTCTTTTGAAATCGTGGGATTTAGATTTCTGGTTTAGGCAGCCGTGTTTGGTATAAGCGTTGAAGAAAGGAATGGGAAATGAGAAATAGGGTTACACACGTTAGTTTATGGTTTTACCCTATGAAACTAGTCACAGCAACACATATAAGGGTTGGCAATAAAAAAATTACAATTATGTATTTTTGGCAACACTTTTTTAAAATAGCAACGCTTATTCTTGTTATTGCACTACAACACAAATAAGTGTTGGCGATTGAAAAAAAAGGGTCACCAAATGGCCATTAAGGTGTAGTGATAGCTACCCCCAAACTAAGGTACACCCCGTGATACCCCACTCGCACGGTCTCCTCCGTATCGCCACAGTAATATGCGCAGTCCCTCATCCTATGCCATAGTAACGTACAACGCTACATCCGCATAGAACCACTATCGCTGTGCTACATAAGCGTGCTGACTGCTATCCTCGAACTACTGATTCGAGTTTGGTTCCATCACCGAATAAGGCCCTCTAGTCTACGATACACCACCCAGAGCAGACATGGTGGTACCTAGACTTTCCCACGTACGTATCATCAATCGTACTCGATGTTTCTACTGCACATAACCTCTACTTGTGCACCCAAGTTCCATGGCAGGGCTACACCAGAAAACACGGAACTAGGTCGGGAGCTTTTCTATATCTGTACGGGCCCGTGTCTAAGAGTGTCCAATGTACAGATATCCCTAGGGTCTGGTTTTTCTATGGTGGCTATGGCCGCACCTCAGCCCCTCCCTCAACTAGTAAAGACCACACGAGCTAAGAGACCACGCCTAACAAGCAAACAATCTAAACATCCATGTGGGGTCTCCCCACACCCGTCCCTTGATAGAAAAGGTTAACTATCTCTAGGGGTTAGCTCTTGTCTTTTCGCATTCCTTAGGCTGCTGGTTACAGGCGTCCGACGATCTTGCTATCGTTTGGTCTTGACCCTCCACCTCCGCCTGAGGCAATCGCCGAACCACCCTTAATGCCACCGCGTACAACATTCTAACTGCCCCCTACTTATGCAGTCAAGGCCCACCCAACTAGTAGTTCCGCGCAGATCCAACCTCTTTAATCCTAGCCCGAAGCTAAACCACTACAGAGGACTACCAGGAGCACCTTTAACGTCTTAGGAAGCTGCGTGCTTCCCCTTCCAGTCCGTTGGAGCCGCCAAAATAGCGAACGTGCGCTCTCCTCGTGCCTTATGACACCATCATGATCTACCTTGTTGGGTTATTCATCCTGCAACTTACAGACTACTTCAAGCGCCTTAGTTTTATATGTCATTAGACCCTAAGTCTAACCATTTATTACACGCTTATGCCACGTCGTCAACTTTCTCATTTAACTTGGTTATTCACATTAGCTTTCTTCTTTTTCGTATTCACCAAGTTACCCTAGCTTATTAATTCAATTTATACTTAACCCACTTAAGTCCATTAATAAGCCCACAAAATGTTATTTTCCAATTTCATAAATTATTCCCTTTTTGGGTTACAACAACATGTTATACTTAATTCATAGTTAAGTATGCCTTATCCCACATACATACTGATTAGGAGAATAATCCTCTAAACACCAACCCCGAAAACCAAAATCAACATCAGACTGGAACCCAGAGAATTACTCAACCCAACAAACATATATGATTTTAATTTACTTCTTTTCCACTCATATAACTTATATCATTTTTAAATTTCACATTTCTCCTTTCCAAAACACTTAATTTAAGTATATCTTTACATTTAAGTTATCTCATCTTCCTTATCGTTTCCTATAACTTATCTTGTCCCATAAGTTATAATTTCCACCTATTATCCTTTATTGCCTTATTCAAGTTTATTCATAATAGGTTATTTATCATTCCCCATTTCTTGTCATTAATTTTAGATTTGACTTATTTCATAGTATAAGTTGTCCGACCCTTCAAGTCTTGTATTACATCTTAAGTCATAAACTGCCCTTGTCCCTATGACAAGTTTGCCTATTATTTAATGTTACAACACCGCAACTCAAGTTTATAATATGTAATTATCATTCCCCCATTACTGTGTCATTAATTTTAGATTTGACTTAACCCTTCCTTTTACTTAACCCGTTACTTAAACTTTACCCAATTCAATTAATTTATGATACCGTTACGGGTCCCATTTGGTTAAGCATATCTAAATTCTGTTTCACATGTCACACGTGTCCCACTTAACCCCCTTTTTATTACAGTTTCCATGTCTTACACATGTTTTACTACGGTTAACTTTACCTAGGTTATGTCTTACATCACATGTCTCACAACGGTTAAGTCCACATTAGTTATGCTTTACATGTCATTTGTATCACCCACTTAACCCTCTAACCATACCCATGTCACCCACATGCCTTATTATGGTTAGTATTTCTTAATTTATTTATAATGCAGTAACGATGTATGACCTCTTACATTAGACGTCCGTTCGTGGCCGTTGGATTTGCCGGGCGGTTCCAGGCAGTCGTACACCACAAACGCGCCTAACCTTGTGTCATAAACCGTTACGCCTCTAGTTCTTGCCGTTGACCTCTCACATTTGACGTCCGCTTGTGGTTGCTGGATTTGCTGGGCGGTTCCGAGCAATCTTACACCACAAACGCGTCTAACCTCGTGTCATAAGCGTTCATTAACAACCGTCTTTCACCCAAACCCTAAATTCATGTCATATGTTCCAAATTCAACTTAATTACATTTCTTTTTAATGCCTATTTCCAATTTGCCATTCACAACACCAATTACATAATAGTTAGCCAATTTTCATATTACCCAAATTATCCAATTATAGCCAAATTCACTAATTCAATGTTATTCATACCCAACATGCCAATTTCCAATATCCAATTATACCCAATTTAATATAATCAATATTTTCCCAATATATATCCCAACATTCCCACGTTCATACATATAATCTAATTCACCCTCTAGGCTTACTTTTCAAGTCACGACTAGATTTCACCCATCCATGTTATCCAATTATATGTTGTTAATATTGAATTATACCAATTCCATATCCAATGACAATTATGTCAAACTTACATAAATTCAACATTATAGATTATATTCCTCGACTGCATAAAATAGAATATGCCCAATATATGCAATAACAATTGTTATGCCACAAACCCCAAAATTACATATTATATTCCAATATCCCCATATTCCAATTGTGCGTATTGTATAATAAGATTTCGTCTAGGTTCGAGATAACCTAGATCCAAAAATAAAAAAGGGAAAGGATAAAAAGAAGAGAACTCAAACGTAGGCATAAATAAATTAACAGATCTTATTAAATTAACATCATATTCATTATGGGGAATGGTAAACGATAGAAGCAACATTATACAACAAATATAGTTCAAATCCACTCACTTTGACTGGATTAGAGAAATAAGCGATTTGTTGTTTGATGTAGAACGCAGATTTAATCTTCTTATTTGATTATTGGTGAAGGGCATGAATTGTTGATGAAGAACATTGCTACTTGATTTGATTAAACTCCAAAGTTGATGAAGAACTTGCAAATTAATTTAGTTTTTTGAGGCGGTGGCCATGTTTGGTTGAAGTTTAGCGGCATGGAAGCGTCAGAAGGAATTGTTTATGAATTAGGTTAGGTCTAAGCACTATTTTATAGGTGTAGAGAGTGTTTTAGAGACATTAGATTGCCCTAGAAGTCATCCGATCCATCCAGCACATCCAAATCGTCACTGCCCAGATTTGAAAAAATCAGGGGGTAGGTCGACACTAAGGTCGACCCCTAGGTCGACCTCCCTGGGTAGGTCGACCCCCCGGTCGAACCCTTGGTCAACCTCCCTGGGTAGGTCGACCCCCAGGTCGACCTGCCTGGGTATTTTCCTATGTAAATTCTGAATTTTTGTTGAATCTTTCGAAGGCCATAACTCTTTCATACGGAGTCCGATTTTCGAAAACTTAGACTCTATTCCAAGCAGAATTCCGAGACGAACGCAATGGTGTAGTCCGTTTGTCTTAATTCCTAATATTTAAATTAATTATCCTTATTTTATTATCTTCTCTGTCACGTACATTGTTATTGAATTAATCTTTCCTTCTCTTTCATGTTAAATAATTGTACATCACCATTATTAACCTATCTATGCATATATATACATTTTTAATTATATTAAAAATGCGGGGTGTTACACAACAGAAAGAAAGAAAAAACCCTAGATGAAATTGTGGGGGAGGGGGATAACGACAATGAGTAAAAACGCATAGCCTCTTCTATTTATATCTAGGGTTACAAGGTTAAATATGTGATTTATCTTTGCCATGTGTACATTAGTAGCCATTACCAAATCAGGTATAAATCAGAATGTAAACACCTCTTCAGTTTGTAGCAATCTCATTATACAAATAATAAAGTTTACTTTCTCCATTTGCTGCTTTTGGAAATTGGGGATTTAAACGAAATGAAAATTTTGACTGATTTTGGAAATTTGGGGAAAATGAAAATAGCGGAAATTAGAAATGGGTGAGGTGCGGATAAGGGTGTTGATTTAATGGTTGGGATTTCATTTTAACTAAAGGTTTGGATCGCTGAGGTATCATTATTATTTAACTTTTCTAATCTGAATATATCTATAGCTACTGCAGCACAATTTGATATCTATGCTAACACATTGAAGCGTGCGTTGCAATAGATAAAAACAACATAACAATGGCAACATTGTAGCTAGCAACACCATGTTTTTTCGTTGCGATAGGTCATCTATGGCGTAGTGACGGTTCCGGATTTTGGAGAATCCGACGGTCGGATCTCCCGTAATGTCAATTCGAAGTCAATGGTCGAAATTCGCGAACGGTCGCAGCGCGACGTGTTCTATTTAGGCCATTTAATATATATATATATATATATATATAATATTTCGTCAATTTCCATTTAAAATGTATTTTATAAATCATTTTAAATTCGTTTTAAAAACGATTCCAACTTCATTTTCCAATTTCAAACAAAAATTGAATATTCCATATCATTATAATATTAAAATGATAATATTTTCAAAATATCAGATTTTGAAATCATTTCCTTTTCGATATTCATTATGAAAACGAATAAAATCGATATAAATATCGTTCATGTTAAAATGGCGCAAATCTAATCAACAGGGCTTCACACAATTCAATGTTTTCGTGTCCGTCCAAAATCAGACATCAAATCCCAATTTAAATACTTTACTAAATATTATTTTAAAATATTCATTATTATAAAATATTCGTTTTTTCTGAATTGGAATCAGACACAGTCAATTACCATATAATGTTATTTATATGGATTTCATACAACACATGTGTACAACAACAATGAAAAACAATAATCCATCATTCAGAGTGCATTCTACACTGTATAAGCATTAAATATAAATAATTAACGCTTACAACAGTCTGTCAACCAATAGATTGACATACAAATAAACAATTGGGATTAGTGTACGTCAAGTATCATCCCAATACCCGTGTGGGGATTCAATCAACAAACACTGATTTTTATTTATGCAGTTGGGCGATGTGTAAAATTATCGACTCCATCAATATCACAAAAATAGACGAGCATAAACAAGTCGTCCGACTTGTAAATGGATGTGTAAACTTATTTTTAACTATCCAATCATTATTTTATTTATCTTCATTATAAGCTAAAAATAATATTTTTAACTAACTTAAGTTTTCTAACACTTTTTAGAAAATTTTGGCAGCATAATGACATGATACTAGAACCGGAATAAGGTCTAGCCTTATTCCTCGCCTAATACTGGCTCGCGCCATACACAAACCAAATTCAATCAATTCCATTCACATCCCAAACAAAATTCAAACAAATAAATCAATCAAAACAAACAACCAAACATCCACGGTTTCAATCAAAGGTGTCGGGGGCTACTAAGCCCCGCCTGCATCCTAGTATATATAATAATTTAATTAAAAGTTGAGTGAGAAAATGTTCTCACCTTTGGTTTCCACTCCGCCATTCTTTAGCGGACGATGGTTTGGTTTGGATTTATTTCCAATGCGTAGCGTTCTTCATTGGGATTCGAACGCAATCTGTTTCACGCAATTCGTATTGAAAATCATATTCTTAAACAACGCTACTACATATAAAAAATAACATTTTTATTATGCTATATATATATATATTAAAAATCAAATTTTTGTTCTAAAACTATTTATATAAAAATCATATTTTTCTTTTGTACCATATAAATTAAAAATCATATTTTTATATATTCGCTATTTATATAAAAATCATATTTTTATGACGCTACTACATATTTAAAAATCATATTTTTATATCGCTATTACATATGTAAAAATCATAACTTTATATAAATAAAAATCAAAACTTTATATAAACAAAAATCATAACTTTATATAAATAAAATTCAGATTTATATATATGCTATATATAATTAAAAACTGAAAACAAAATTCAATTTGGATTTATATTAAAAACTGAAAAAAATCAATGTTATTTACCTTTTTTATATTCGCCGGGGGCCCCACGGGCGGATGAGCGGCGGCGCCAGAGTATTAAGGTAGAGGGGGTGCTGCAGCGACGGTGGTGGGCCGGGGGAGGCTGCCGGCGACGGTTTCAGTGGTTTGGGTTCTTGAATTGGAAGAAGAGAGAGAGGGGAGATAGGTGGCTGACAGTGAGGCAAGGGGGGAGGAGATGGGCGCGGTGGCAGCGCTTCAGGAGGGCGGCGGTAGTGAAAAGGGTAGGAGCGACGGATATGAGCGGTGTATTTTAAAAAAAACGAGCTTTGATTGAGGGAGGAAAAGGAGGGGTAGGGCTTATATAATAATATATATATTTATTTAATTCAATTTAATTCCAAAAAGTAAAATTTTAATTCGAACTCCAAATCGAACCCAACGACTATTGCCCCTAGCCAATTACCCCCATTCCGGACACAATGGGATATATCCCCTAAGCCAATTCGATTGTTTCGATCATTTTTCGTCAAAATTAAATTATAAATTAATATAACATTCAAAATTGATTTGAACGTACATTTTAATTTACTGGGGCCACATACTGACTTCAAAAATTCCAGAAAAATAAATCTAGCTATGTTTTAATGATACGGTCCTAACAAAACTAATTTCGTCGAATTTGAAGATCATTTGAAAAATGGTCAATTTCCAGTCGATTAAATTCAAACTGAAATGACCAAACACGTTTAAATTCACCACACTCACATATTAATTCCAAAAATTGTGAAAATTGGAATCTAGCAATAATTTGACATTCCGGATCCAACATAAGTGGTTTCATCGAAAACGGTTGTCGTTTGCAAAATGACTATTTTAAGGGCTTTATATTATATTAAATATATATAAACTCCATAGCGACTATTCTGAATTTTAAACTGGACATAACTATTAATTTTTATCATGAAATTTCAGTTTCTTACATTCGTTAGAAAGATATAATTAAACAGATTCAAATATGTTTGGTTTTACTGAAATCTGATTTATTTTGAATTCTATACATTTATTTGAAATTTGAAATCGAATTTCAAACTGCCACGCCATTTCATGCTCGTTTTATAATTAAAATAAATTTATACACTCTAACTTTGATTTAAATAAATTTTTAGTCATTATTATTTAAAATAACCATTTTAAACATTCAAAATCCATTAAAATAGCTAAAATAAAAATTTTAAATTGGTTCTGAAAAATTTTAAATTAGTTAAAATAACCATTCTAAGAATTTTCTAATTTCTCAAAAATTTGGCTAACACCCTAAATTTTTGAAAAATTTCGCCATAACTTCCATTGTACAGGGAAACTTTTGAAACCGCAACTTGTCTCACAGGGCCCACAACAATCCAAAAGAAAAAGAAAAAGCCAATCGGCTCATAAAATCATTAAAACCCAATAAATTAGTAAACATGTACCTATATGTCGAGTATACCATTTTATTCCTCCTCTTAGCTTCCATGCTATGACCTGTTCATACATATATATGTACATGTATGCAATTTCAATCAATTTTCAATTCAGTTCAATATTTGCTCGATTTGGCTAAATTGCTTTACATTCTCTTATTGGTTTTATTAGTCTAATATTTTAATTAGACAAACTAATAATCATACAACACAACCAGCAATCAATTAGTTGGTTAAATTTTCAATCATATAATTTTTATATAGCCAAAAATCATATTTTTGATGCCAAGTCACAACAATAAACCCGATCTATATTTTGGTTCTCACACTAGTCAGTGGAAATATATAGATATGACACCTTCGAAACTCGAACATAAATACTGTTGATATTCGAGTAATCATCAGTATCATCTTCGGACGACTAGAGTGTGATTCTATATCTATCCAGTATATTTGAGGCTTCGTATATACGCTAGCTAGGCGTATATGCAAAATCTTTATATAACCGATAGTCCAAATTTAAAATAAAATAAATATTCAATTCCTACAGTAGGGTTTATACTTTCAGAACAAAATTTGTTTTCATTTTTATTTTAAAAATAACACTCTTCACACTCGTTTTAGGATGCTACTAATCCTATCTCTAACGAGTCATTCTTATTAGATATTATAATCCAATCTATGTTGAATTCTTTCGTCAGGTTCCACTATGTCTTATTCTCTAGCTCTGTAAACCAAAGCTCTGATACCAAACTATAGCGACCCAAATGTCCCGACTAACCTAAACCGAATAAGAAGCCGGACTGCTTTGAGAACAAGGCCAATCGGAACACAAACAGAAGATCATTTCTTTGCTATTACAATAATTTACATCAGAGTACAAGAATATAATAGAGCATAAATAAATATATACAACAAAAAAACATCAGAGATTAAAATAATTTACATAGTGTGGAAAAATAATACATAACACAACTAAAAAAATACACGAATACAGAGCTTTCCGAATATAGCTTCAGCTGTAAATCTAGGATCCTGGAAAAGAAATATCAGCAAAAACCCAACTACTAGCTGCCCGTGTGGAAAATAGGGGCGCCTAGAGCTTAGGTTAAAATAATAAACTCCAGGTTAGTCATGTGACTGGTGTGAGAACTAAAACAGTTATTTAAAATTTACTTTAGAAATAAAGTAAATCAAGGGACCACGCCATCCAACATGGAACGAGTTTTCTCCCAAGAATACCTCTGCATAAAAAAAATAGCGCAATGCTTTTTGAATAAAAATGAAGCTATTATAAGACTCAGGTCCCATCACACAATGCAACGCAAGCCGGAGGATAGAGTTTTACCTTATAATAGCCAAATAATGCTTGATGCGTTTTAAAACAAATCTTTTGATACAATTATAAGTGTATAGTGTCAAAAACAACTTCAATATAAATGTATCAATCATAGACGGCATGGGTACCATATATCATGTCGCCATACTAATTCTACAATTAAAACAACACAATGTTGTATTGGAAGTTGGATTTCCATCATGAACTAAGGCAAGGGATCATCCTTACCGAATTCGAGACTCTCTTTTCCGGGCCTCAGGATACAGTCGCAGCTGCACCTAGGGAAATGTAGGGTCGTTCATCTCTTACGTTTAAGGATTGGCAGTTCCTGAACAATACGTTTCCTCGCCCTATGGGGCGTAAGTATGGTCAGTATGTCGACCATATCCATCCATCGGCCTCGTAGTGACTGATATATCCAAGGTACCTCGCATTCCAACATTCACATAAGTAAAAATGTCTGGGCTCCATACCATGACACCACTCCTAGCTAGAAAGAAACGCATGTCCTCCTTGACGTCCTTCAACCCGTTTCTGGTTCATACCAGGGTGTGAAGCTCGCGAATTAATGCTACATAAAGCTAAGCTATTTAAAGCCATGCTTTGATCATCAACCACAAGACTCTGCTTTTCAACAGAAGCCTTGATCATTTGCAACTCAGTATGCCACATATGCAATTCATGCCATGCGACTAATGTCAATTGATATATAACCTATGAGCTCGTTCGTCTCAAAGAAGGGTGTTAAGCAAGAGAATAAATTCTCTGCTACCAAACAAATATATATTTATTAGAGATCAATCAACACAAAATAAAATCCAATGTCAGACACACATCCATTTACAAGTTCATTCTGGGTCTGAACGAAACCGGAGGCACCTTATTCCTCATCCCATATGTCCAATACAGGAGAGAGGTCCTCGTATATCCGGTCGATCTCCAAGTACGTTTGGACGATCACCACTTATTACCTTGTCTTGGGTGTACAGCCCAATCAAGACATCAATAATCATCCAAACGATGTGAAGACCTCTGGTCTTCATTCACCATCTTCATCGTCGACATATCGTCGAATTAGTTATTCAGAATGGGTATAAACCCGGCCTTTTTCGAATAACTCGCGTATCTTATAAACAAGTGCTATAAAAACACAACATATGCCTCATTCCAATCCAGAATATTCTTTTATTCAATTATTCTTTTCACAATTTAAACCAAATTAAGGTTTTCCAAACTAGCCGGGATTAGCAAACCTTGCCGAAGTAATCGTTTATTATATTTCCTAATCCCAACCTATTCATCCCATGGAGCAAAACTGGTAATACTCCACATCTAACACAATGGTTATCGGTAAATTCAACTACCATTTCACGTTCAAATCTAGTTAAATATTCAATCATCGCCGGGAGTAAAACTGGTGGTACTCCATTCTCGATCATTTCCCAAATTTGATAATTTAAATTATCACATTCCAATCTAATTAAAGATTCATTAAAACTTCACTTAGTTTTAATCTTCCCAAAAATCAATATTAATGATTGTTTTACTTTGGGAAATTAAACATGTCGCATCAATAATCTACTCCGTACCATTGATTTCTGCTGACATATAACCTCTAAGCTCGTACGTCTCAGAGAAGGGTGTTAAGTAAGAGAATAAATTCTCCGCCACCAAACAGGTATATATTTAGTAGAGATCAACGATTATAGTTCGAAATACAATGTTAGACATGTAATCCTGTCTTTACTGGGATAAAGAACTAATGTAATATAAAACACAGTTCACGAAAAACCCAAAATCACATTCCATTAACCAAGCAATCTTCACGGGAAACAGATCAATATATAATCGATATCAATTTCCGCATCTGACTAATAATATAAATGGAATAACGATAAAGCCTTTTAAATTCCATATATATTGACAGTCATCCTCCACAGAAGCTCACTTCGATTATCACCAAATCGAATTCCATCCAATTCCAATTTAATATATTAAATTGGAAAACTTTACTTTGGACAATTTTTATTAAATCTTAATAAAAGATTTATAAATTCCAACTCATATCCTCACTGTTAATTGGGTTAAAGATTAAGTGTTATTTAAAACACCGTTCACGATAAACCCAAAAATCCAATTCTTTTATTCAATTCCAATTAAATATTAATTAATTGGTAAACTTCACTAAATCTTAATCAAAAGATTTATGCTTTTCTCAACTAGGTTTTAAGAATTGTGTTAGTAAAGACACCGTTCATGACATACCCAAAATCCCATTTGATATTAAATACAAGGCTCTAAATAGAAATTATATCGGCTTATATTCAATATCAAATTCTGAAACCAACAAATATCGTATTGGAAATAACGATATAAATATATCTTCCAAATTTCAACAACAATATCCGTATAATCACAGAATCCAATATAGAAATATTTTTAAGATTGTTTCCATTCCAAATCCAATCCAATTTTTTCATTGGAAATTTCTGGTTATATTAAAACCTTTCACAAATCCAATTTATTTTATTTAAAATATATTGGATTTCAAATCTAGTTAATAACTAGTTCATTTTTGGTAAAAATATATTTTTATCTTTACAAACATGGAATTTTTCATCCCAATTCTTTCCAAATCATTTATTATTATTTTACACAAATTATTAATATTTTTAATAATTTTATTAAGGCCCTTTCAGTCGATTTCCATAAACAGTCATCGAACTGCACTTACAACTACCTTTTCCAAATTTGATTTGGACATAATTCCAAATCCAACCATTAGATTTCAAATCTCTTAAATTTGTTGGAAGGCTCTTTTTGATACAAACCCAACGGTTCTGGCTTTAGGAGAATCCGACGGTCGGATCTCCCGTAATGTCAATTCGAAGTCAATGGTCGAAATTCGCGAACGGTCATGGCGCAGCGCGTTCTATTCAGGCCATTAAATATGTATATATATATTATATATTTTATATATTTCATAGATTTTCATTTAAAATGTATTTTGTAAATCGTTTTAAAAACGATTCCAACTTCATTTTCTAATTTTAAACCAAAATTGAATATTCCATATCATTATAATATTACAATGATAATATTTTCAAAATATCAGATTTTGAAATCATTTCCTTTTCAATATTCATTATAAAAATGAATAAAATCGATATAAATATCGTTCGCATTAAAATGGCGCAAATCTAATCAACATGGCTTCACACATTTCAATGTTTTCGTGTCCATCCAAAATCGGACATCAAATCCCCATTTAAATACTTTATTGAATATTATTTTAAAATATTCGTTATTTTAATATATTCATTATTTTAAAATATTCGTTCTTTCTGAATTGGAATCAGACACAGTCAATTACCATATAATGTTATTTATATGGATTTCATACAACACATGTGTACAACAACAATGAAAAACAATATTCCATCATCAAGAGTGCATTCTACACTGTATAAGCATTAAATATAAATAATTAACGCTTACAAAAGTCTATCAACCAATCGATTGACATACAACTAAATAGTTGGGATTAGTTTACGTCAAATACCATCCCAATACCCGTATGGGGTTTCAATCAACAAACACTGATTATTATTTTTGCAGTTGGGCGATGTGTAAAATTATCGACCCCATCGATATCACAAAAATAGACGAGCATAAACAAGTCGTCCGACTTGTAAATGGATGTGTAAACTTATTTTTAACTATCCGATCATTATTTTATTTATCGCCATTATAAGCTAAAAATAATATTTTTAACTAATTAAATTTTTCTAACACTTTTTAGAAAATTTCGACAGCATTACGGCACGTTACTAGAATCGGAATAAGGCCTAGCCTTATCCTCGCCTAATACTGGCTCGCTCCATACACAAACCAAATTCAATCAATTCCATTCACATCTCAAGCCAAATTCAAACAAATAAATCAATGAAAACAAACAACCAAATATCCATGGTTCAATCAAAGGTGTCGGGGGCTACTAAGCCCCGTCTGCATCATAGTATTTGTAACACCCCGTGTATTCTATAACAGTGAGATTCACAAATTAAAGTATAATTAATTTCAAACCAAAGAATTAAGGGAAACGGGATATGCCATTGTGTTCGTCTCGGAAAAATACGCGAAATAGAGTCCGAGTTTTCGAAAAACGGAGTCCGTATGAAGAAGATATGGCCTCCAGAAGTTTCAGAATTCAGGTTAAAATTCAAACAGACGAAAACAGCTCAGAAAAACAAGTTTAAAATTCAAAATCGGGCCCAATTGGCCAGGGCGGGAAAATTCCCGCCTAAGGCACCCAGGTCGACTTGGCAGTCGACCTGTGCTAGCCAGGTCGACAGGGTAGTCGACCTGGGTAACCCGTGTCGACTGCCAAGTCGACACGGTGTCGACTGGGCTGTCGACCTGGCCCCAGAGCCAGGTCGAACCCAGCCCACCCTGGCTGGCCTGTGTTTGGTCGATTTTCTGAGCCTTGCCTTGTCACTAGGGCTAGGTGTCAGCTCCTGGTTGGTTTCTCCTTCAAACGAACGACTATTATTGAACCAAGCTTCATCGACGGTCTAAATCAACTCACAAACTCTATAAAAAGGACCTAAGACTAACCCTAATTCACACAAACTAAAATGGAGCTGAGACCGTCATGTTGCTGAGGAGAGACTAAAGATAGCAGTCGGAAATAAAGAGACAATTAGGAATAAATCAAAATCTTAAAGCAACGTCAAATCAATCAAAGCAACGCCTACAACAAAGGATAGCATCTCCAAATTCAGAATTCAGATTTCTGAATTAAAGATTCGCCATACGCTTTAAGCAGAGTGCTATTCCGATATGAATTAAATAATTGTGTTGATTTGTGTAATGTAAGAAATGGAATTGTGGCGATAATAATCTATATTTTGTATGTTGCTTTGATGCAAAACGATTTGGGAATATTATGGTATACGATTGGATATTTGCAAGTACGCGATTTGCATTGGAAACAAAATGGAATTGTGGCGATAATGACTTATATTTGTATGTTATTTTGATTCTAAACGATTTGGCAATGCTATGGTTTGATTCATACAAGTATGTAGCTTATGTTGACAACCACATGTTGTGGAATTTTGATTGGGACTTATGCAAGCATATGATTCATATTGAAAACTACATGTTTGTGGTAGTTATTTACAACACCCATTTGGTAAATGCAAATATAAGATTCATGTTGAAACAAAAAAAAAAAAAAACTATATGTTGTAATAGTTTATTTTGAAATTCATGCAAGTCTATGATCTATTGTTATGACAACATGATGTAAAATTCTATAGTCATCTTTAGAGTAATTTGATTCACCTAAGTATTATGATTCATATGAAGGTAATGTTGAAATTGGCATCATAGTTCAAGTATAAAAATCATATTTTTGTGATAGTGACAAAAGCATGCATCTTTGTAAATTTGTATAAATTTTATGAACATGACTAAACTATGTTCGTTATTATGCCCAATTGAAAAACATGTTTTTAGGCTCATGTTGTTATCATAAGTTACATTAGAATTACATTAGAATTACATTCCTCTTGTAAGTTTACATAGTTAAAATAAAAACCATGATGTAAGTTTAGTATTGTCTATGCATTAACCATATGAATAGAATGATTTATGTTTAAGTATTGTTTATGCTATGGATAAAATGATTCATGTTAAGCCATGATTATATGATGTCACAATTGCAAGTTCACATATGCCTATCTTATGTTAATTAGATCGTTATGTTGCAAGTTCATGCGTTCACACTTCCCTTTTTTATGTCACCTTATAAACACCATGTTATAGCCTCCCCTTTTCATATGGCTAAATTGGGTTTAAGTATTAAACCCAACACACCTTACATTGGAACGAGCGAATAAAACGGGGGAAATGACGTTTGGGTTAAAAATATAGAACATATGTGTTGGCTTGTTTGACGCACGCCAATAACTTTGAAAAACAATTAAGTGACATAAATAAACCTTAACCAATAAAGATGAATTTGAATAATGGGCCGCAAATATTTACATATAAAAGGAAGAAAGACAAAATATGTAAATGTAGAAAACACGATGTGTTTAACCCGAGGTTGGATTGAGTTGTGATGTAAACCTGCCCGGAACCGCCCGGCTGTCCAGTAGTCACAGCAATACCTATCCAATGTGGGTGGTTAAACACGGAGCCCAATAAGGACCCGAGGTTAGACTGAGTTGTGGCGTAAGACTGCCCGGACCCAACCGGCAACAGGCAGCCACAACAATACCTGTCTAATGTGAGAGGTCAAGGCTTTAATAATACAATTAAGGCTGAGTCAGGATTGATAGGATTAAGTAAATTATATTAATACTTAATCAAAATGGAACATGCTAAACTAAACAGACTGATTGGGGGTTAGGTTTATAAAACACTTAACCAACTTAGCATGTTGGCTAGAAATAGAAAACCTAGTAGCGGGGGACCCTTTTCGCAGTAACCCTACAAGGTATCATGATACCCTGAAACTAGGCAGGGTGGGGCACGATTACTGGGCTGATTGTAAGAGGTCAAATCGACGGCGGTGGTACAGCAGTGTAGGTTCTAACGGGGTGCGGGCGTGCACACACTCCGGCGCAGAAAAATAAGGCACTGGGCACCAGTAGCATACCTGTGCATTTTAGGATTGTGTCGGGCCGCCACCATGGGACTTGATACACCCCATGGTGGGACCAGCATAGGTAACTACAACATCGGGGGCCGTAAGACACATGTAACTATGCGAGTAGGAGCCAATCATCATAAAAATGGATCACTTCACCCTGATTATGGGGTGCCTATTGGGAACTAGTTTATATGGGTACAGAGATTAATATGGGGTACGATAGTATATTCGACCCTAGACAACTTAACTAAGTTTATGGTGCTTTCACATTTCTAGTCTATACTTATCATACCCAGTTCTTTATTCATAGACTGAATAGTCCTAGACTTACTCAGGCTTTATGTCCGACTCTACTTTTCTTTCGTCTTCTTTTCTTCCGTTTCCCCCCCCAGGTCCATAGGGAGGGAATACTGCAGCTTGACCAGCCTTCATATCCAGCTTGAAGAGAAAGAATGTATTGCTTGGATCTTTTCGTTTTGGACTATGGCTTTGGACAGCAATTATGGGACTTTTGCAGTTTATTTATGTTTTCTTTATGCTTCTTTAAACAATGTAATCAAGACAGTTATGATTTTGGAAATATTGTAAGACAATTATGGCATGGTTTGTGTAACACATATTTTAATGGAATAAAAGTTGTTGTTTTCCGCTGTTAAAAAATATGTGTTCTTATATCTGTCTTGTATATCTGTGACTTATACTTATAAACCTCCTCCAAAATTAGGGCATTCCCTTTGAGAGTGACCCTAACGGAGGTGGGGAGTTTCACTTGGTATCAGAGCATAGGTTTACTAGATAAAATCAAAAGTTTCGAAAAAAAAATTCAAAAAGAAATTTAAAGAAGCATTTTTAAAAGATAAAATATTATTTTGTTTTAAAAGGCAAAGTCCCCCCCAAAGCCATAGGTACTATCTCTTATCCTTCGTTTTGAATATATCCTTTCTATTTCAGCATGACTGGAGACCTTACTCCCCAGCTGCTGACGATTTCACTCCTCCTCCTCCACGTGAACCAGCAAGCGGAAGAGTCCCAGAGTAGGAAGACGAATAATAGTCAAACAAGAAAGGATCATAACAGTAATAACAAGAAACGGGAAAAAAGGAAATGCAATTTTTGTGGTACGGAAGGGCACATAGCCAAGGATTGTAGAAAGAGGTAAAGAAAGCAAGGAGAATGTTTTCATTGTGGGGAGACTGGACACATCAGCGAAAACTTCCCTGAGAAGACAGACTTTGAGAAGGGCGGGAAAGACAACAAGTCCCGAGAGAAGAGGAAGTGTAAATTCTGTGGCAAAGTGGGGCACTTAGTGAAAGATTGCCGAAAAAAGAAGGCCAAGATGAATGGTGGGTGCTTTTCTTGCGGTGAGACAGGCCACATGGCTAAGGACTGCCCAAAGAAACGAGGACAGGGGCAGAGGGCTGGATCCACCTCGGGGGCGCAGGTTCATGTGCTAGAAGCGCCACCTCTGCAACAGCGAGGTATAAATACTTCTGTAGAAAGTGTAGTTTATCTTTATGATCACCCCGTTCGCACTTTATTTGATTCCGGCGCGTCACACTCCTTTATCTCGTCTGCTTTAGTTAGAATCTCTGCACCTAAAAACTAGTATGGTAGAGGACCCCTTAATTGTTTCAAACCCAATTGAGGGCCCAGCTCATTTGTCTATGATCTGTGTGGGATTGAAAATTTCTATTCTAAGCATAGAATTTAAATGTAGTGCCTTTGTTTTGGGCTTTTCGGGATATGGTTTGATTTTGGGCATGGATTGGCTATCCAGTAATGGGGCCATCCTTGATTGTGAGAAAAGGGTTGTCAGGCTCCTAACCCAGCTCGGTAACACTTTGGAAATTTCTTGTAATCCCTCGTATGCTGTTATGCTTAGTTATCTTGAATCGCTAGATGCCTCCGTTGAAAATTTGCAATCGGTTAGAGTGGTCCGGGAATATCCGGATGTCTTCGAAGAGGTGAAGGGCTTGCCTCCGAAGCGGGAGATAGACTTCCGTATATATCTTGTAGATAATGCAAAGCCCGTTGCGTTGCCCGTTAGACACATGGCTCCACGGGAAAGGAAAGAGCTCAGTAAACAGATTAAAGAGCTTCTAGAGAAGGGGTTCATTAGAAGGAGCATTTCAGAATGGGGCGCTCCAGTAGTGTTCGCCACTAAGGCAGAAGGTTCGTTTCGCTTATGCATGAGTTGTGAAGAATCACCTTAGTAAGTACATTTGGCAACATGGTTGGCATTTATTTCCAAGAGATAGTTCTGCTACGTGGAATACCTGATAGTAAGTGGACGGGATCTAAAATTCACTAGTGAATTTTGGAGAGCTTGCATGAAACCATGAGTACGCCGTTATGTTTGAGCCGAGTATACTAGAAGTAGAGTAAGTGAAAGAGGAACGAGAGGCAACAGTGATATAGGTTCCAACTCATATTTCGGAAACAAGAATTAAGAAGCTACGAAATTGTGAAGTTAAAGACGGACAAAGCATAATGGAGTTAAGCTCAAGGAAATGCGACTTAGAAGATTGAAGACTAGATTCGTGCATCATATCTCTTCTTAAGAGTATATCTTTGATCCCTCTCTTCCTGTAGAGCTTACTTGCGTGCTATCTTTTGTGTATATCCTCTCGGTCCCATTCTCAATCCACTTTCTGTTGCAAACCCCATAGGGAGTATGACTCATCTGTTAGTAACACATGTTGGGGCTCGAGGGTGTTCGTTGGTTTGACTAAAGTTTTTGGGTTTTATAGGATACAGATTGGTCTTAGGAAGGGACTCCCTTGTGACCTAAAAGAAGTCCATCATGCTTAGTTTCCTAGAATCATATATGGTGGTTGGGTTGAGTAATTCTTTGGGTGTCAGTCTGATGTTGATTTCGATCTTCGGGGCTGATGCTTAGAGAGTTCTTCTCCTAATCAATATATATGTGGCATAGATTTCCAGTTTTGACATTGCCTAATGGGCACAAAGTTTTTACTTGCTTCTATCATTCGACTATACCTTTAGATAGGAACAATTGGGAAAATGCCTATAGACTAGAGCTACCCGAAAAGCTGGCCGGAGTTCACAACGTTTTTCATGTTTCACATCTTCGAAAATGTGTAAATGAGTCTACTGAAGTGGTATAGCCAAATATCCTAGAAGAAGCTGAAGTGGAACGCGAATCAACCGTGAGGAAAGTTCCAACCCGCATATTAGGAACAGAAGTGAAGAAGCTACGCAACCGCGAAGTCAAGCTCGTCAAAGTCCAGTGGAGCGACGCCGAAGGAGATGCAACTTGGGAAACTGGAGCTAGAATACGCGCAGCCTACCCTTTTCTTTTCGAGGGTACATCTTTGATCTTTCCTTTTCCTTAAGTTGCGCTTTTATCTATCTTTTTTTTTTAGGTATATCTCCTCGACCCTATCTTTTAGGTAGAAACTCTTTGGATGGAAACATGTAGTTGAAACATGTTATGGATGATGGTTGCAAGTGGTTGCAAGTGATTGCTAGTGGTTGCTCGTGGTTGTATATACACACACAATCTAGGTTTTAGATCGGCTCAGTAACTTCATATTGCATATGCATATATGTTTGCATTCGTATATGGTTGAACTTTAATGTGTTGTCATATGGATGTTGCATTTGTATGAATGATTGTGCACTCATGTAGAATCATGAATAGGAAAATTTGCATACATAATGGATTCATGGCACTTACATAATTCGCATTAAGGAGGTCAACTGAATCAGTAGACCGCCTGATTTTGCATTAGATAAGTACATGTACACACACACTTCGCATATGATCATGAAGCATTAGAAGTCTTTTAAGGACAATGGATACTCGTGTTTGATGGATGAGTAGATGGATGTTTGGATGTTAGGATATATATATTTTTCCTAAACTTGAAGATTTCGGGGACGAAATCCTTTTAAGTGGCGGAGAATGTAACACTCCGTGTATTCTATAACAGTGAGATTCACAAATTAAAGTATAATTAATTTCAAACCAAAGAATTAAGGGAAACGGGATAAGCCATTGTGTTCGTCTCGGAAAAATACGCAAAATAGAGTCCGAGTTTTTGAAAAACGGAGTCCGTATGAAGAAGATATGGCCTCCGGAAGTTTCAGAATTCAGGTTAAAATTCAAACAGACGGAAACAGCTCAGAAAAACAAGTTTAAAATTCAAAATCGGGCCCAATTGGCCAAGGCGGGAAAATTCCCGCCTAAGGCACCCAGGTCGACTTGGCAGTCGACCTGGGCTAGCCAGGTCGACAGGGCAGTCGACCTGGGTAACCCGTGTCGACTGCCAAGTCGACACGGTGTCGACTGGGCTGTCGACCTGGCCCCAGAGCCAGGTCGAACCCAGCCCACCCTGGCTGGCCTGGTCTGTGTTTGGTCGATTTTTTGAGCCTTGCCTTGTCACTAGGGCTAGGTGTCAGTTCCTGGTTGGTTTCTCCTTCAAACGAACGGCTATTATTGAACCAAGCTTCATTGACGGTCTAAATCAACTCACAAACTCTATAAAAGGACCTAAGACTAACCCTAATTCACACAAACTAAAATGGAGCTTAGACCGTCATGTTGCTGAGGAGAGACTAAAGATAGCCGTCGGAAATAGAGAGACAATTAGGAATAAATCAAAAGCTTAAAGCAACGTCAAATCAATCAAAGCAACGCCTACAACAAAGGATAGCATCTCCAAATTCAGAATTCAGATTTCTGAATTAAAGATTCGCCATACGCTGTAAGTAGAGCTCTATTCCGATATGAATTAAATAATTGTGTTGATTTGTGTAATGTAAGAAATGGAATTGTGGCGATAATAATCTATATTTTGTATGTTGCTTTGATGCAAAACGATTTGGGAATATTATGGTATACGATTGGATATTTGCAAGTACGCGATTTGCGTTGGAAATGAAATGGAATTGTGGCGATAATAATCTATATTTTGTATGTTGCTTTGATGCAAAATGATTTGGGAATATTATGGTATACGATTGGATATTTGCAAGTACGCGATTTGCGTTGGAAATGAAATGGAATTGTGGCGATAATGACTTATATTTGTATGTTATTTTGATTCTAAACGATTTGGCAATGCTATGGTTTGATTCATAAAAGTATGTAGCTTATGTTGACAACCACATGTTGTGGAATTTTGATTGGGACTTATGCAAGCATATGATTCATATTGAAAACTACATGTTTGTGGTAGTTATTTACAACACCCATTTGGTAAATGCAAGTATAAGATTCATGTTGAAACAAAAAAAACTATATGTTGTAATAGTTTATTTTGAAATTCATGCAAGTCTATGATCTATTGTTATGACAACATGATGTAAAATTCTATAGTCATCTTTAGAGTAATTTGATTCACCTAAGTATTATGATTCATATGAAGGTTATGTTAAAATTGGCATCATAGTTCAAGTATAAAAATCATTTTTTTGTGATAGTGACAAAAGCACGCATCTTGGTAAATTTGTATAAATTTTATGAACATGACTAAACTATGTTCGTTATTATGCCCAATTGAAAAACATGTTTTTAGGCTCATGTTGTTATCATAAGTTACATTAGAATTACATTAGAATTACATTCCTCTTGCAAGTTTACATAGATAAAATAAAAACCATGATGTAAGTTTAGTATTGTCTATGCATTAACCATATGAATAGAATGATTTATGTTTAAATATTGTTTATGCTATGGATAAAATGATTCATGTTATGCCATGATTATATGATGTCACAATTGCAAGTTCACATATGCCTATCTTATGTTAATTAGATCGTTATGTTGCAAGTTCATGCGTTCACACTTCCCTTTTTTATGTCACCTTATAAACACCATGTTATAGCCTCCCCTTTTCATATGGCTAAATTGGGTTTAAGTATTAAACCCAACACACCTTACATTGGAACGAGCGAATAAAACGGGGGAAATGACGTTTGGGTTAAAAATATAGAACATATGTGTTGGCTTGTTTGACGCACGCCAATAACTTTGAAAAACAATTAAGTGGCATAAATAAATCTTAACCAATAAAGATGAATTTGAATAATGGGCCGCAAATATTTACATATAAAAGGAAGAAAGACAAAATATGTAAATGTAGAAAACACGATGTGTTTAACCCGAGGTTGGATTGAGTTGTGATGTAAACCTGCCCGGAACCGCCCGGCTGTCCAGTAGTCACAACAATACCTATCCAATGTGGGTGGTTAAACATGGAGCCCAATAAGGACCCGAGGTTAGACTGAGTTGTGGCGTAAGACTGCCCGGACCCAACCGGCAACAGGCAGCCACAACAATACCTGTCTAATGTGAGAGGTCAAGGCTTTAATAAGACAATTAAGGCTAAGTCAGGATTGATAGGATTAAGTAAATTATATTAATACTTAATCAAAATGGAACATGCTAAACTAAACAGACTGATTGGGGGTTAGGTTTATAAAACACTTAACCAACTTAGCATGTTGGCTAGAAATAGAAAACCTAGTAGCGGGGGACCCTTTTCGCAGTAACCCTACAAGGTATCATGATACCCTGAAACTAGGCAGGGTGGGGCACGATTACTGGGCTGATTGTAAGAGGTCAAATCGACGGCGGTGGTGCAGCAGTGTAGGTTCTAACGGGGTGTGGGCGTGCACACACTCCGACGCAGAAAAATAAGGCACTGGGCACCAGTAGCATACCTGTGCATTTTAGGATTGTGTCGGGCCGCCACCATGGGACTTGATACACCCCATGGTGGGACCAGCATAGGTAACTACAACATCGGGGGCCGTAAGACACATGTAACTATGCGAGTAGGAGCCGATCATCGTAAAAATGGATCACTTCACCCTGATTATGGGGTGCCTGTTGGGAACTAGTTTATATGGGTACAGAGATTTATATGGGGTACGATAGTATATTCGACCCTAGACAACTTAACTAAGTTTATGGTGCTTTCACATTTCTAGTCTATACTTATCATACCCAGTTCTTTATTCATAGACTGAATAGTCCTAGACTTACTCAGGCTTTATGTCTGACTCTACTTTTCTTTCGTCTTCTTTTCTTCCGTTTCCCCCCCAGGTCCACAGGGAGGGAATACCGCAGCTTGACCAGCCTTCATATCCAGCTTGAAGAGAAAGAATGTATTGCTTGGATCTTTTCGTTTTGGACTATGGCTTTGGACAGCAATTATGGGACTTTTGCAGTTTATTTATGTTTTCTTTATGCTTCTTTAAACAATGTAATCAAGACAGTTATGATTTTGGAAATATTGTAAGACAATTATGGCATGGTTTGTGTAACACATATTTTAATGGAATAAAAGTTGTTGTTTTCCGCTGTTAAAAAATATGTGTTCTTATATCTGTCTTGTATATCTGTGACTTATACTTATAAACCTCCACCAAAATTAGGGCATTCCCTTTGAGAGTGACCCTAACGGAGGTGGGGTGTTTCAGTATTTATAATAACTTAATTAAAAGTTGAGTGAGAAAATGTTCTCACCTTTGGTTTCCGTTCCGTCATTCTTTAGCGGACGATGGTTTGGATTTGGATTCATTTCCAGTGCGTAGCGTTCTTCACTGGGATTCCAACGCAATCTATTTCATGCAGTTCATATTAAAAATCATATTCTTAAACAATCACATTTTTATTATGCTATATATATGTATATTAAAAATCACATTTGTATTCTAAAACTATTTATATAAAAATCATGTTTTTCTTTCGTACTATATAAATTAAAAATCATATTTTTATTATTCGCTATTTATATAAAAATCATATTTTTATGATGCTACTACATATATAAAAATCATATTTTTATATCGGTATTACATATGTAAAAATGGTAACTTTATATAAATAAAAACCATAACTTTATATAAATAAAAATCATAACTTTATATAAATAAAGATCATAACTTTATGTAAATAAAAATCATAAATTTATATAAATAAAAAATCATAATTTATATAAATAAAAATCATAACTTTATAATAAAAATCAAATTTTTATATATGATACATATAATTAAAAACTGAAAACAAAATTCAATTCGAATTTATATTAAATACTGAAAAAGTTCAATGTTATTTACCTTTTTTTTTATATTCGTAGGGGGCCCAACGGTCAGATGAGGGGCGGCGCCGGAGTCTGAAGGTGGCGGGGATTCTGCAGCGGCGGTGGCGGGCCAGGGGAAGGTCGGCAGCGGCGGTTTCAGTGGTTTCGGGCTTTGGGTTCTTGAATTGGAAGAAGAGAGAGATGGGAGAAGGGTGGCCGAGGGCGAGGCGATAAGGGGGGGAGGGATGAGCGCCGTGGACGCGCTTTAGGAGGGCGACGATGGTGTAAAGGGAAGGAGCAACAGATTTGAGCGGTTTTTTTTCTTAAAACGATCGTTGACCGAGGGAGGAAAAGGAGGGGTACGACTTATATATATATATATATTTATTTATTTAGTTCAATTTATTTTCAAAAAGTAAAATTTTAATTCGAACTCCAAATCGAACCCAACGACTATCTCCCCAAGTCAATTAACCCAATTTTGGACACAATGGGATATGTCTCATAAGCCAATTCGACTATTTCGATCAGTTTTCATCAAAATTAAATTACAAATTAATATAACGTTCAAAACTGATTTCAACATACATTTTAATTTTCCGAGGCCACATACCGACTCCAAAAATTCCAGAAAATAAATCTAGCTACGTTTTGATGATACGGTCCTAACAAAACTAATTTCGTCGAATTTGGAGACCGTTTGAAAAATAGTCAATTTCCAATTTATTAAATTCAAACTGAAATGACCAAACGTGTTTAAATTCACCACGCTCGCATATTAATTCCAATAATTGTGAAAATTGGAATCTAGCAATAATTTGACATTCCGGATCGAACAAAAGTGCTCTCATCGAAAACGGAGGTCGTTTGCAAAATGGCTATTTTTAAGGGCTTTATATTATATTATATATATATAAATTCCATATCGACTATTATGAATTTTAAACTGGACATAACTTTTAATTTTTATTATGAAATTTCAATTTCTTACATTCGCTAGAAATATATAATTAAACAGATTCAAATACTTCTGGTTTTACTAAAATCCGATTTATTCTGAATTCTGTACATTCATTTGAAATTTGAAATTGAATTTTCAAACTGTCGCTCCATTTCAGGGTCATTTTATAATTAAAATTAATTTATACATTCTAACTTCGATTTAAATAAATTTTTAGTTGTTATTATTTAAAATAAATCATTTTAAACATTCAAAATCCATTAAAATAGCTAAAATAAAAAATTTAAAATCTGGGTTGTTACAATAAATTAGATAGGTATTTGAAAAGTCCGGTTAGGTTAGAGGATAAATAGGTGCACAATTTTTGATTCGACTGATATAGAATAACACCCTTTTAAAATTATCCCGCTGTTTTTTTGTCCAATGTCTTATAGAAAAACATGCGCCCTGCTCTTTTTTCATTTCTTCCCTGTCTCATTCCCAAATACATTTATTCTAGGATAATAAATGGGTTGGATCAAACCAAATGGTGGTGTTGCCCATGCCTTAACATATTCGAAGAGCATTAGGCTTATGTTCAAACATTGTTTGTAGTAGTTAGACAACAAATGAATAATGTTCAGATAACAGTAAAACATCGATTTTGAATGGTTATATTTTCATACATTTTCTCTTGTCCTAATATGTATTCTAAATGAGACTATACGATCATGGACCCAACATCACGCAGCTTGTATCGAGCCCGACGTTGGGAATTGTAACAAAATTTACAACATACTTATCCCTTTATTATCATCTCATTTCCTTCATTGTTTTTAGCTTTTTTATTTTACTAATTACGATAAAATAATGAAAAAAGAAGCTAAATTAAAGCATGAGGAGGGTAACATGTTGTCTAATATCGTAGTTATTTTCGTCATGTTTTTTAAACAATATTGCAATCTAAAAACGAAAAATAAGTTACATGCACTTTAGAAATGGTAGGAACCTTATGCAATGTATTTCACTGTAGTGGTTTCAATATCATTCCTAATGCAATATACAATAAGTTTACTAACATTTCGAGTTATACATTGTTAGATCTATGCCAACACGCAATGGGTTATATGGATGATTTCAACAACAAAAAATCATTTCAGATATCACTACCCAATGAAGTCCAAATTTATTTTAAAATAAAATTGTTATTTTGATATATTCATTAATAATTGAGTTTATATGACGATGTATCATATGTATGTGTAAGTCTGTACACGTGCAACATATACAATAAGAGTAGTTTAACATGCATACTTATATAAATAATAATATTGAGGTTTAACCTATAACAAACATGTTCACTTATCCACATGCATAAATGCTACCTTACATATACACATGTGTGTAGTTAATAAAATAAAATTCGTATTTGAATAAAATATGTGTATGATTATATAACTATGGAAGAGTGAGTGTATGTGTGTGTTTGTGTTTGTATCTATGTGTATATACATGTAAATGATATTTATAATTGGGTGCCAAAAAGAAGAAGCCATGTCGCCTCACTTCAATTCCAGATCTGTCTTTAGTCGCTTAAAGCTTTTGACGCGCTCAGGCTGCTCCTTCAACGTTTATCCTTCTTCAACATGCCAATGTATAATTGCCTTCGATAGTTCACAATGTAGCTCATGTTAATAATTTTCTTCAGGTCAATGTTCTTCTTCGAGTCTAGTTTTTCTTATTACTACAAGTGAGACCCTGTCCATTGCTAAGTATTGCTACATTGCTTTTTATAGCAACATGATTCCTATCTTTGGGAGTTGAACTCAGCATACAAGGGTTTTATCAGGTTTGGACCGGCAACCGATCATCCGATGGCCTCTAATTGAAATTATCACAACGCAAGAAGATTTTTGGATCAATGTATGATGATTTGATGACCTCAAGATGATGTTCTCATCGCACGAGAAGAGTTGCTGATTGATGTTCGACTATCCGACAGTCTCGGGGAGGGGGGAGGGGTTCTCATCGCACGAGAATAGATTTGGATTGATGTCTGTACGATCTGACGACCTTGGGGTAAAGTTCTCACCACGCGAGAAGAGTTCTGGATCGATGTCCGATGGCCTAGGGGTGAATTTCTCATCACGCGAGATAAGTTTTCGATGCCATTGATTGTTTCATGCACTCAGCTTTCTTGGGTCCATAATCTTGATTTTGTACTATGTTACCCGAAATAGGATGCTCTCGATGTTAATCAATTTTTGTGCCTTAGTGCGCTGAGGGCTTTTTTCATGCTTCAACGTTGGTGAAGGCATTTTGTATGCCTCAACAGATGGTGGTGAGTAATTTTTTTATACCTCAATTGTGGTCAGGAAAGGCCTCAATGACGATGATGTCTTTTTAATGCCCCAACGGTGGTGTCGTAACGAACTGGGATTTTCAACACGGAAAATCGACATAAAACCTATGTCAACTATTCAAGCATCGAACATACCAGATCATAAATAGAAAGAAGTTAGAGGGTGAGAAATATAAAGAAAGAAATATTAGAATAGAAGAAGCAAAAAGACAGAAGAGCATAAATACAACACAAAATCTCACATCGCAGCAGAATAAATACAATATATAACAGCTTTTAGAATACAAAATTTTCTGTATATATATATATACATACCATTATTAGAGTACAATACAACACAGCGGAAAATACACAGTAAATATCTAACGTTGAAGCCTCCTGCTCCAAGCTCATCCAAGATATCTGTAAACACCTAAACTACTTGACTGCTCGTACAAATTTGGGCACCCAAGAGTTTAGGTAAAACAAAACAAAATAAATTTTGGGTAAGTCATGGGACTGGTGTGAGTAAACTTCAACCACTTGGTTTAACTTTTATAAATCCGTTTAAAAGAAAATATAATCGTACGACCGATCCACACATAAACACGGATGATTTTTACCTTACGATAACCCAAAATATTCTTTAAAATCGATACTTTTTGTATATTATAATATTGTCTAAAACAAGTAAATAACAATCTAGTAGAACGCTTGCATCTCATGCTCTACATACATAGTTGTAACAACCCGTAAAATGCGAGCCAGTTTGAAAATTTTATTTTGGCAATTTTAGCGAATTTTGAATATTTAAAATAAATTATTTTAAATAATATCGACGAAAAATTTATTTTGAATAGAATTAGAACGTATATATTATATACGCCGTCGTTAGAATATAAATATTTATATATAATTATAAATAGAATTGAAAATGGTGCGGTAGTTCGATAATTCGATTTCAAACTTCAATTGAATGTACCGGGTGCAAAACAATCCGGATTTTTGAGAAACCAAAAACATTAGGATCTATTCGTGAATATCTTTCCAACGGATCCGAAAAATCAAAAGTTCGTAGCGGGAATCAAAAGATATGTCCAGTTGAAAATTCTGAATAGTCGCTATGGAATTCAGGCCCTTAAAAATGGACATTTTGCAAACGACCTCGGATTTCGATGAAACCAGTTTTGTTGGGTCCAGGATGTAAAGTTATTGCTAGGTTTCAAATTTCATAATTTTTCGAATCAATATGTGAGCGTGGCAAAGGAAAATGCATTTGACCAGTTTCAGTTAAATTTAATCGACTGGAAAATGGTCATTTTTCAAACGGTCTCAGAATTCGACGAAATTAGTTTTGTTAGGACCGTATCGTCAATACGGAGCTAGAAAATATTTTTCGGGAATTTTTCTAGTTGGTATGTGACCCCGGTAAATTGAAATGCGCGTTCAAATTCAATATACAGTGATTTATATTTTAATTTGAACGGAAACTGATTGTAACGGCCAAATTGGCTTGCGTGGCATATCCCATTGTGTTCGGAATGGGGGTATTTAGCTAGGGGCGACAGTCGTTGGGTTTGAATCTGAGTTCGAAACAAAAGGTCAACTTTTATGGAAACGAAATAATAATATTAAATTATTATATATATTTATTTAAACCCCCTCTCCCCTTTTCTACTCTTCTGGTCAACGTTAAAAATCGATTTATAAAAAAAAAAAAGAAGAAGGAAAAACGATCGATATCCAGCCGCCACCGCCCCGTTCTGGTCCACCGCGCCCATCGCCATGCTCAGGCCAACCGCCCCTCCGCACCCCCTCTTGCCTTCGACCCTCTCCTCCTTCTCCTCCCTGATTCGAACTCACCAAGAACCCGACGTCCATGCCCAAATCGAGAACCGAGAAGAAACCCCCCCTTCCAGGCGCCACCACTGCGCCGACAACCACCTTCGAGCTTCCCCGTCCTCCTCTGCGCCACTGCGAAGAAACCCTCCCTTCCAGTAGTTAACAGCAGCGATTTTTACAGAAAGGTGAGCTTTTCTGTTCCTTATTTATTTACTTTATTTTATTTAAGGTAAATAGGTTTTTCATTAAAATGAAATGATAAAAAAAAATATGATTTTTCTATTAGATTTTTTTTATGCGAAAGGATTTGATTTTTTTTCTCATAAGATAATATTTTTAGAAAACTAAAAGTATGATTTTTAGTTTATATATGTTAATGATAAAAGTCATACAACGAAAGAATTATTAATGGGTAAAGGTATGTTTTTTTTAGTTGATAAAAATTAGATTTCTATTATTGCTATAGCAAATAAAAATTAGATTTTTATTTATATGAATACCAAATAGAAAAAAAATTGGATTTTTATTATAAATAGCAATGAAATAAAAATGTGATTGTTATAAGGATAACAGAGAAAATAAAATTATAATCTTTATTAGAAGTGGAGCGATAAAAAAAAAGTATGATTTGAAATTAGGAAAAAAATATAATCTTTTACAATATATGAAGTGATTATAAAAATATGATTTTTAAAATTGAAAGTGAATAAATAAAAATGTGATTTTTATTTTAAAGACATCGAAATATAAAAATGTGTGATTTTTATATATATAGTGACTACGGGCACAAGAAGACAATAAAAAGGCGAGAAGAAGAGTCAAGATGATTGGATAGCATTCGGTGAGAACTTCTCACTCAAATTCTATTTTTCTAGCTATATATATACTAGGATGCAGACGGTGCTTATTAGAAGCACCCGACACCCGTCCACATACCATGGACTTGTTTGTTTGGTTGTGTAGTTGGTTAGATTATTTGGTTTGGAATTGTTTGGTGAAATAAAATTGATTTGATTGATGTGTGAATGGCGTGGGCCTTCACTAGACCGGGGATAAGGCTAGGCCTCGTCCCGTTTCTAGTATCGTGCCGTTATGCCGCCGAAATTTTCTAAAATATGTTAGAAAAATAAAAATATCATTTTTATTGTGTAAATGAAATGAATAGAAATTCATGTGTTAAAATAAAATATATTATCATTAAAAATATAGTTTTAACGTGAAAGTGAATAAATAAATATTTATAAACAAATCGGCCGATTTGTTTATATACACTGATTTGACTGATATTGAATGGGTCGATAAATTTTACACATCGCCCAACTGCACAACTAAAAATCTATGTTTGATTGTTTGAAACCCCACACGGGTGTTGGGATGAAATATGAATTTCACTCATCCTGATTGATTAAATATGTCGATCGATTGATTGACAGGCTGTTATAAGCGTAAGATATCTATATTTGATGCTTATACAGTGTAGTGCACTTTGGTTGATGGTTGATTGTTTATTATTGCTATTATATACATGTGTTGTATGGAATCCATATAATTAACGTTATATGGTGATTGATTGGGCCTCATTCCAATCGGGAAAGTAATGAATATTATAAAAGAAAATTCATGTGTTGAATATAAAAATAGTGATGTGTTGACAGTACTCATGTGTTGAGATTAGTCGTGTGTTGAAATAAATATAGATTCATGTGTTGAATGGGATAAATATTCATTTGTTGGATAGAATAAAGAAGTTTTGAAAATATAAAGCCGTGTTGATTAGATTGACGCCATTTTGACGTAAACGATATTTATATCGATTTTATTGATTTCGAAATGAATTGAATTGAAAACGATTTCGAAATGAATTGAATTGAAAACGATTTCGAAATGCATTGAATTGAAAACGATTTCGAAATGAATTGAATTGAAAACGATTTCGAAATGAATTGAATTGAAAAAGATTTCGAAATGAATTGAATTGAAAACGATTTCGAAATGAATTGAATTGAAAACGATTTCGAAATGAATTGAATTGAAAACGATTTCGAAATGAAATGAATTGAAAACGATTTCGAAATGAATTGAAAACAATTTCGAAATGAATTGAATTGAAAACGATTTCGAAATGAATTGAATTGAAAACGATTTCGAAATGAATTGAATTGAAAGCGAATTCGAAATAAATTCAAATTGAATTGAATAGAAATGAATTTTAAAACGAATTTATAAAGAAGAATTCAATTTTGATTTGAATTGAAATGGAAGTTGAAATTGTTTTGAAACGAATGTAGAACTATTTATAAAATTCGTTTTAAAAGGAAATTGTAAAGACCCGTGTTTCGCCCGTCCTTAATCGACCGAAAGATCGACCAAGACCGTTCGAATCCCGAATACTTTAACTTTGGGAATACAACAACATCAGAACTATAAACAGCAAACTTTTATAAACAATTTAAAATGTTTACATCAGAGTACATCAAAATATATTACAGCGGAAGATTAAATTTACATTAAATTATAATACATTGCAGCGGAAATAAAAACTAATACAGCGGAAGTCTTGTCTATATTCTGGACACAGCTTTATGCTTCAATCCAGTATCCTGCTCGAGAGATAAACCTGTAGATAACTACTCGACTGCCCGTGTGGAAAAGAGGGCACCCGAGTTTGCAAAGGTGGAAACAAACAACGGGTCAGTCGTGGGACTGGTGTGAGAATTCTTAACTAACATAACTACTAGTAACAGGGCAAATCCAAGGACCACGCCGCTAACGCGGAACGGGTTTACTCCAATGGATTGTTGTGCATAACAGTAAAGTAAATCGTCAAATAACGCAATGCTTTTTTTAGAAAAATGAAACCACCATAAGACTCAGGTCCCATCACACAATGCAACGCACACCAGAGGATAGAGTTTTACCTTATGGTGATTAAAAGATGATAGATACGTAAAAACGATATTATTATTAGTGTGTATATGTTTTAATAAAACATTTCAATCATAATACCAATCCTAGGAAGCATAGGTACCATATATTATGCCTCCGTACTAGTAATACAATCAAAACCGCATGGGGCGTATTGGAAGTTTGGATTTCCATCATGAGTCAAGGCTAGAGCGGAGCTCCTTACCGATTCGAGACACTCTAGCTAGTGTCTCAGGATTCCCCGCAGTGAACCCTTGGATCCTGCAGGGCCGGTCCTCACATACAGCTTTGAGGATTGGCAATTCCTAAGAACACGTTTCCCGGTCCTATAGGACCTATCCGAGGCGCCTCATTCCATCATCCACATAAGTAAAATGCCAGGCTGTGATAAAACCCAAACACCACTTCTAGCTAGAAAGAAACGTGCTACTTTCCATGCGTTCCCTTCACCCGTTTTAGACTCCACCGGTTTGTGAGGCTCGTGAGGCTACGTAATACACAAAGCTCTGCTTATTCAAGCGGTGCTTTGATCGTCACCACAAGGTTCTGCTTTTCAACAAGAAACCTTGATCATTGCATCTTAGTATGCCACACTGTCACTCCATACCATACCATTGCTTATCTACCAATACATAAATGGGTGTTAAGTAGAGAATAAATTCTCCACCACCAATATTTATATATTAACAGAAAATCAACAATATGATATATAACGAAGTACGATGTCAGACACACCATCCATTTAAACTTATGCTCTGGGTCTGAACGAAAGTCAATCCGTACAAATCAGCACTACGTCCGGACGGATGCCCTCTCAGCCCCTTCAAGGTAGCTACTCCCTTCATGGGCCTCAATAGCATCAACATCCATTCGATGTGAAGATTGTCGGTCTTGTCACCGTCTTCAATCATTCGACTATTCATCGTCGTATTCATTATTCAGAATGGGTTGGACCCGGACTTTCTGAATAACTCGCGTTGATTTAAAAACATAAAGTGATAAAATTCAACCAACGCCTTATTCCAATTCCGAATATTCCTTAAAAATATCCAATTTCTTAGGGATAGGTTCCCATTAATTTTATCAAAGATAAATCTTTAATATTTATTCTTTAATCTCTATTTATCCATATTAAACCAAATTAAGGTTTATTCAAACTAATCGGAATTTTACGCTTTACCGAAATTACCAATTTATTAATCCCAATTAGTCTCCGGTAAACTTAATTACCTTTTCCGTTTAAATCTAATTAAAGATTTAATTAACGCTTGGAGTTAAACTGGTGGAGCTCCATTATTGTTTATTTCCTTAATTCAATAATTTACTTAATTCCCCTTTTTAAAATCTTATTAAAGATTTTATTCAAAACCTTATTTAGATTTTACTTCCAAAAATCATTATTAAATGATTATTCAATAGTTAGGGAATTAATGCTATCATAAATCTAGGTTAAAGAATAAATGTTATTTAAAACATAATTCACAATAAACCCAAATTCACATTTCTGTTATTTCCAATTTAATAAATTAAATTAGGAAATTTCGTTCAAATCTTAATTAAAAGATTTATATTCATTTCACTATTCATTGAGGTTTTAAGAATTAATGTTATTCAAACATTAATCAACCAAAATCAATTTGATATTAAATATAAGACTTTAAATAAAAATTAGAACGACTCAAATTCAATATCAAATTCCAAAACCAACGGCAATCATTTCGGAAATAGCGATAATAAGTATCTTCCAAATTCCCAAAATAATAACCGTTTAATTACGGAAATTAATATTGAAATAATCCGTACTTAATTTCCACTCAAGCCTATTTCAAATATTCATTGAAATTACGTGGTTATGATAAAACCACTTTTACTTCCTGTTATTTATTTATAAAATAAACAAATCCCCTTTCCCAAAATATTATTTATTTTGAAATTTAACTCTTTCAATATTCATTTTCAAATGAACAAGATATTTCATACTGGTTAAAATGGCATTATCATTTTAAAACGGACTAAAAAGAAAGCCCAACTCGTTATTATATTTCAATTTCATACTGGGCCAGACTTCTCACATTAAACCTACAACTTGTGGATGCTGGATATGCCGGTTGGGTCCGGGCAGACTTATTCCACAGTTGGGCTTAACCTCGAGTCAAAACCCAATTCATATACGTATACTTGGACCTCTCACATTAGGCCCAACATTTATGGCTGCTGGATATGCCGGTTGGGTTCGGGCAGACTTCCACCATAAACGTGACCTAACCTCGTGTCCAAATATAATTATAATTGTTAATTATAAATATTATCCTAGAATATTATTTTAAAATATTTTATATTTTAAAATATCCAACTACTTAATATCATTCCTTACTTGAAATATTCTTTCATATAAAACTTTATTATTCCATTTCAATACATATTAACTTTCCATATTATTATGATATTATTATAATAATTATTTTCAGAAACGGTTTTAATTGTGATATTAAAACCTACCGCTTCAATATTAAAATGAAATCAATTTCCCAAATTAAATGTTAACATAAAACGGTATCTGTAAATTTCAAATCCTCTTATTAAAGTTGGAAGGTAATTTACCCATTTCTAGGATTTGTTTTGTAACTTTCCAAATAAATAAGATTTGATCTTCTCAATTCAATCGTCAATTAATTTCGTTAATTGAGTAATAAATGGAAATTAATTTCCTTCATTCAAAACTAGAATGAAATATGATCAATTCAAAACTTCTTTATCATTTCCTTTTTAAAAAGCGAATACATCATCCCTTACTTCAATTGCCAATTAATTTCATTTATTGAATAAAAAGAAGGAAATTTATTACATTCATTCAAAAGCTTTTATTCAATACTTTAAAACAATAAATACACAATTCCTAAATTTAATTACCAATTAATTGCATTAATTGAATATTTATTTATTTAACTCAAAGTTGGAATGAGACCCACTATTTCCATATAAATTAATTATACGGAAAAACAAACATTAATTATATCACAATTTCAAACATCCATCCAAAGTGCATTTCTAATTATTCCAAGGGTGACGTGTATTCAAATGTCAACCCTTAACCCGTGTGGGGTTTCAGCCAACACAATTCACATATTATGAAATAAACTGTGCTTCTGGACGATGAGTAAAAATTTATCGTCCACTCACATAAACAAGCCAAGGTCGCTTGTAAATGGTAGTGTATACAAGTGCATTAAATTATAACATAAATGGTATAACCAATTAACGATGTTCACCTAATAGGTATTAATTGCATTCTTTTGAATGGAACCCATTTAGAATAAAACTCCCATTTGTATCATTTCAATTTAATGTAATCGGTCCATGTTTTAAGTCTTTCCTTTTTAATCCATTCATAGATAAAGAATAAATTTATTCAATTTAATCTTTTTTCCAAAATAAAGAATAACACTTTATCATTCTAGTCCTTTTAAAAGTAAAGAACGTCACTTTCATTCATGTTAGTCCAAACAAATTCATGTTCACAAAAACCTTATTTTATTTTCAAAATAAAAATAAAAACCAAAACTTTATTTATTAAAAATAAAGATCAAATTTTTCATTTTAGTCCAAATAAATCAAAACTTTATTCTTCAAAAATAAGGATCCAAACTTTATTTTTTTTATAATTATTCGTTTCATTAAAACGACGTTACAGGTCAAGTGTAGTTATAGCGCTGTTATTCCAAAAATTGAATTACACATAACTCAAGATCTAACCGTTGAAAATTTTCAAACTTGGTATTGGTGGAAAGATTTTTCCAAAGCGGATCCAACGGATCCAGTTTTGGAAAAATCCAACGGTTGGATCTTCCGTTATAGTCATTCAAAGTTTGAAACTCAAAACATGAACTGCACGTGCCTGAAACGTTGAAATTATAATTTATATTGAAAATATAAGTTATATAAACAATTCTAAAAACAAATTTTATTTTCTAAAATTCCATGTTAATAAAGATGTTATCTTTATTTTCAGAAAGAATAAGAAAACGAAAATTTGTTCTTTTTGTCCAAAAAAGACAATTTTGCATAAAAGCCCAAATTTTGCCAAAATCGATTAAAATATTATTTTTATCAAAAATCAACATTTTAATTAAAAATTCATTTCCATGCAGTTCAATAAAATAAAATATTTATTTTGTTCAACGATTTTGTATCAAATTCATGTTTTCATGTAAAACATGAAAAATTGAAATTTTGGTACAAAATTGCAAATCTAAATAACATTCATTTTTCTGAAACAACAATAGAAATTATAAATTTAAATTTAAATATAAATTCTCAAGAATATAGAAATAAAGAATGAACTTTATTTACACAAGTTTACCTATCAATATTCATTCCACAATCAATGACATTCACAACGTATACATGAACAGAACTGCCAATAATTACATAAACATCCATCACCAATATCAATCATTCATCACCAATCCATATTCATGTACATACAAACATCAATAACACAAGAAAGATAATTTAATTTCGTAAATTATAAAATAAAAAATCTCACCAAATTTCATCGAATTTTTGATTAGTGAAGGGAACACCGGCAGTCTTCGTCCTTCTCCTTGGATCGTTCGAAATGAACCCAAAACGCACGCTCAAGTCACCCCCATCGCACGCCCCAAGACCACCGAGTCCACCATCCAACCCGCCACTTCGAAGCCTTGCTCTTGATTATTTGTCTTGATTTCATATTTTAATTTGTGGTAGAATAGGAGGAATTAACGAATTGTTTTTGTGCATTTTCAGCCATTGAAAATGTAAAGGGCGGCGGCTATGTATTATAGAATAGGGTTTTGTGTTTTGACCGTAAACTTATCCTAACTAGTATATATATGAGAAAAAAAACTTTAAGTTTCTTTCCCTAAAGAAGTAATTAACTGAATACATAAATTACACAAAATGGAGAAAGAAAGCTTTTATATTTTCTCTTTAATTTGTATTGATTGATTCATAAATGCTATTAATCAAAATTATTCATGGCATAAATTGATACTGTATTAGCATGTAGGTAAGTGTAATAAGAAGGCATATCACATAAGTAAACGAAATAAATAAAGGACAACATGTAGATTGTTTTAATTGAAAATTTGAATGAAACTTAATTTATGGTATTATAAAGGTGCATCAAATACATCCATTTGTGTGAATATATACACAGTGCTGAGACATGGAAATTTAGTTTTTTTTTTTTTTAATATATATAGCAAATATGTTCATTCCTCAATTGTGTGACATAATAGTTAATAATATGCAAGTATGGTTAATTGATAACTCTGTACATAAGAATGAATTAGAATCAATTTATAGGCAATTTAATATATGACAAATGGGAAAACTACTAATAAATACAAAAGAAAAAACAGTCAAATCTTATAATATATATGTCATAGTATTAAATTCATTAGCCTCCATATATTCAAATTATTCTCATTAGTTTCATTAATACACAATTAAAAGAAACATAATGTGACTACTATTACATAGCATACGGATAAATATGGATTTTAAATCCATACGCTAAAAATCATGTGTTTCCTTAGTTCATGGTTCCATTTTAAATCAATTAATTTTATTAGAATATTCTTTTTAAGATAAATTTAAGTTTTCTATAAACAACGCATTGATTTTAATTAACACATAATTATTCTTAGATAGAAATGTTTCAATCAAGTTAATACAATTAATGGCAATATTACAATTAATGTCAATATTAAATTTAAAATAGACATAATTTATTTCATACATACATTTAATAGGTTCAATGTTAAATCAAATTAATATATATATAAATATAATGTGTATATATAAACTATCCAGTCTAGTGTTACACTTAATTAGGAAAGATAAAAGTGGAAAGGTTTGAATGAACATTTAAAAGAAATAATACTACTTTTTCCATATTTTTTTCCATATCAATATGGAATGCCAATTTTAGCTATAATTTAGCTACTATATGAATGATATACATAGTAACTAATGAAATTAAAACAACTGAATTTATTATGCATTATACTGCAATGTTGAGAAACATTGAAATTAAGGAATATATATTCTAACATGTTGGCATACATACAAGGTAGTTATTTGATGGTGCAATTTATGTAAATTTTTAGTTCTCCCTTCCACAAGCTAAACATAAATTTCAAATATTTCATTTATTAGAGATAAATGAAATTTATTAATAATACAATTAGATAAATCAAGGTATCGTCTTGGGCATGTAGCTAAGGGATTGTAGGAATGCAGGAATTATATCATTCGTATTAACCGTAGGATTAAGGAAATATTTTTTTTTTGTCGTTATTATTTAAAATAAATTATTTTAAATATCAAAACTCATTAAAATAACTTAAAGGTAATTTTTAAATTTACCCCAAAATTCAGGTTTGTTACAGAAATCGACGAAATATATATAATATATATATATTATATATATAATGGCCTGAATAGAACGCGCCGCGCCGCGGCAGTTCGTGAATTTCGACCATTTATTTCAAACGGACATTGCGGGAGATCCGACCGTCGGATTCTCCTAAAACCAGAACCGTTGGGTTCGTATTGAAAAGAGCTTTTCAATGAATATTAGAAATTTGAAATCTAACGGTTGGATTTGGAATTATGTCCAAATCAAATTCGAAAAAGGTCGCTGTAAGTGCAGTTCGATAGCCGTTGATGGAAATCGACTGTACGGGCCTTGATAAAATTATTAAAAATATCGATAATTTGTGTAAAATCATAATATATGATTTGGGAAAAATTGGGCTGGAAAATTCCACATTTGAAAAGATAAAAATAGATTTTTATCGAAATGAACTAGTTTTGAACTAGAATTAAAATCAATTTATTTTTGAAATAAATAAATTGAATTTGAAAGCGATTTTGAAAATAATCGATAATTTCCAACATGTGGATTGGACTGGAGTTGAATCGAAATTATCTTCGGGATATTTCGATGTTGGATTTCGTGACTATACAAATATTGTTATGTGGATTTGAAAGATATATTTTATATCGTTATTTCCAATACGATATATGTTGGTTTCAGAATTTGATATTGAATGTAAGCCGATATATTTTCTATTCAGAGCCTTGTAATTAATATCAAATGTGATTTAGGTTTATCGTGAATCGTGTTTTAGAAGACATTGGTTCTTTAACCCAGTTAAAGGCAAGATATCGATTTTTGAGAAGATTAAAACTAAGTGGAGTTTTAATGAATCTTTAATTGGATTGAAAAATGAATTGATTATTTAAATTATCAAATCTGAAAGGTGATCGAGAATGGAGTACCACCAGTTTTTCTCCAAAGCGATAGTTAAATCTTTAATTAGATTTGAACGTGAAATGGTAATTAATTTTACCGATAACACAGTGGTGTTAGATGTGGAGTATTACCAGTTTTCTCCATGGGATATATAGGTTGGGATTGGAAAATAAAATAATAATTACTTCGGTGTGGTTCGCTAATCCCGACTAGTTTGGAAAACCATAATATGGTTTGAAATGATATCCAAAGGAAGATTAAAGAATAAATTTAGAAGAATTTATCTTGGATAAAATTAATGGGAACCTTTCCCTAAAAATGTGATTTTGTGAATAAAAGAATATTCTGAATTGGAATGAGGCGTTTGATGTGTTTGTGTAACATTTTGTAACACCCCACTCCCGCTATGATCACTCACTAAGGGAATGCCATAGCATCGGTGGAGTATTTTAGTGAATATAGAACAGAAAAATTACAACAAGACAGATATAAATAGTACTTGAAATTTTAAAACATCATCTCATAACAGCGGAAGTAAAACATGTCTGGTTACATCATAAAACCACAATAAAGGTCAAGTACAATATCCATCAAAATAAAGAAGTACATAATCCCACTCTCATACAATAGCCAAACAAAAGAAAAGATAACTGGATAACTGGAGCTTTACATCTATCCAAGCTCCTAAAGACTGGAACAGCAATCCGATCAAGCTCCACTACTGCTAGGATCCACCGTAGGACCTGAGGGTTGGGAAAAAGATAAAAACAACAGGGTCAGACATAAGTCTGAGCGAGTCCTATAACTTTAACAATACAATCGTTAAAGTAACCAGAGAAGACATAAACTGATATACGGTAACATATAGGGATGAATGGCTACCCTAAGCAGTCAACTAAACGAAGATAAAGGATAAAGACGCATCTACCCTCCCTAAGGTAAATTACTAAACTGCACCACACCAGTCGTTCCTAACTTAAAGGTTGATCCCACCCAAGGACTTATAAAATTTACTAATTAGTACCTGCGTACCCCTAGGTGACCAAGTAGGCGCCACGGGGCCCTACAATCCACTAGGTGTACACACTACTTCCCATTCGATCGGCTCCCTAACGTAGATACCCGTGCTGGCCCCACCGTGGGATGTATCATTCCCCAATGTGGCAACCTGATGAAACTAAAGGTGCACGGCTTATATCTACTCGATGCAACAACGGCTTACCTACCAGCCCGGGCCCACTCACGCATATGAAGCCCGTTGGACTTGCGTTGCCACCGCTAACCCGTTTGCCTCTTACAGTCAAGCCCAGTATGCGTGTCCCGTCCTCGACATGGGTCGAGCCCACAAAGATACGTATGGGTTACTGGTTGAAATGGGCCTCCACAAGCTACCCACCTAAGCTTGTCCCTTTTTCTAGTATATCCCACTTAACCCTTTAATCATGTTTTAATTACATGTTCTATTTTGGTTAAGTATTCTAATCGTATTTTCTATTGCCACCCAAGGCAACCACTAGATTTTCTCATGCCACCCGAGGCACCCACTTAACCCCTCATGTCCCTCTACATGCTAATGTGGTTAAGTGTTTCTTAATTAATTAATTAAGAACGTAACCTTTGTAAAGACCTCTCACATTAGACTGTCTTTTATGACCGCTGGTTAAGCCGGTTGGGTCCGGGCAGCCTTATGTCATAACAGAGTCTAACCTCGTGTCTTTACATTAATTACGTATTTAGTTTGTGCCTAAGACCTCTCACATTGGGCTAACATTTGTAGCAACTGGTTAAGCCGGTTGGGTCCGGGCAGTTTTACGCTACAACTGAGTCCAACCTCGTGTCTTAGTCAATTAATTACACCTAATTAATCACCCTCATAATTTTATATTAATTATCCCTAATTAATCAAGTTTTCTTAACATGGGTAGACCTAACTTAATAGGTAAATTCCCATGGGGTAGACCTAACTCAATAGGTAAATTCCCAACACATAGTATGGGTACACCTAACCAAATAGGCAAATTCCCATACTATGTTTATTTATTTTGTGTTATGCATAATTATATTAATTTCACACAATCTTATTAACTTATGCATTTAATTACCCCATCGTTCCCACGTAATTTCGTTCATGATATAACACATATAAAAGGTGTCAACTTGCATATGAATGAACATGTTTCAAAGGTGCCATCTTGCATATTAACAAACACATAACTTGCATATGAACTTGCATAACATGTCACATAACTTGCATATAATATGTCACATAACTTACATATTCATTTTGCATAACAAACTTGCATATTAGCTTATAGACTTGCACAATGTGTCATCATGAACTTGCATATTAATAAACATGTAACTTGCATATTTACATACATGTAACTCGCATATTAACAAACATGTAACTTGCATATAAAGAAACATGTAACTTGCATATTTACATACATGTAACTTGCATATTAACAAACATGTAACTTGCATATTAACAAACATGTAACTTGCATATTTACATACATGTAACTTGCATATTAACAAACATGTAACTTGCATATTAACAAACATGTAACTTGCATAGCATATTACCATGAACTTGCATAACATGCATATGATTACATAGCCCACAACTTGCATATTTAGCATCATGCAAACATAACATACATCATATTAAACTTGCATAAGCTTACATACTCAACATGCATAAACATAAGATTAATGCTAACATCATATCATATGATTCAAAGCTCATTAACCCACATACAAAACCATAAATCTCATCACATCTCATCTAATTAGTTTACCAAAAGATCATCAAAGTGATAGAAACTCACAACTAGCAACTTTGAACACCAAATGAAGAAGATTAAGATGCTAAGAAGGGATTAGAAGTTGATTAGAGAGTGATTAGTATGCAACCCTCTTCATAAAATTAGTGGAGGCCATGAGAGCTAGCATTTTGCCATAGTTTAGTCACTAGGTTTAATTATGAATGAATTAGGGTAGGTTAGGGTCTTATTTATAGATTAGGCAAGTGTTTTAGGCCATAGGATTAACCCTAGATTCAATCCAAGCCATCAAAGCATGTCTTGGGGAAGAAGTCAAGTGTAGGAACCATCTAGGGCCTTTAGATTAAAGATGGACCATGAGAACCATTCAAATGCAAAATCTGCACTTGAGCGAATCGGCCCACGGGTTGACAGCCAAACACCCTGGATTAACCCCTAGTCGACCCAGCGGGCTCGGGTCGACTTCAAAAATCGGCCGGTTCGGTTATTCCCCTCTCCCAATTCGCTGTTTTGAGCATTTTTGCATATTTATTTATTAAATTTTCAATTATATATATATATATATATCAATATATATATATATATATATATCTACACAACCCATTTCACTTAATTAAGTATACTTTAATTTGGGAATTTTCGTGAAACTTCGCGAGGCCATATCTTGGTCATACGGACTCCGATTTTCGAAAACTCGGACTCTATTTCGCGTATTTTTCCGAGACGAACACAATGGCATAGCCCGTTTCCCTTGATTCCCATTTTAGAATTAAATTATGCCTCGATTTATGTTATTACAGGTTATTGAAAATACGGGTTGTTACACATTTGTTTATCATATACGTGGGTTATTCAGAAAGGCCGGGTTTACACCCATTCTGAATAACCGATTCGACGAGATGTCGAAGATGAAGACGGTGGTTGAAGACCGGAAGTCTTCACATCGTTTGGATAATTACTGACGATCCTGATTGGGCTGTACACCCAAGAGGATGGAAATAGTTGGCGGTCATCCAGACGTACTTGGAGATGGATGGATATGCGAGGAAAGTGCCTCCGGTTTCGTTCAGACCTAGAACGGACTTGTAAATGGATGGTGTGTCTGACATTGTATTCCTTTATATTGTATTTGTTGATCTCTGCTAAATATATATCTGTTTGGCGGTGGAGAATTTATTCTCTTGCTTAACGCCCTTCTCTGAGACATATGAGCTCAGAGGTTATATATTGGCAGAAATCAGTGGTACGATATGGATTGATAGTGTGGCATACTGAGATGCAGTGATCCAGACTTTTGTTGAAAAGCAAAGTTTGGTGGTTGATGATCAAAGCGCAGCTGATATAGCATGGCTTTGTGTATAGCGTTGATCCGCGAGCCTCACAGCCCGGGATGGTGGTAAACTGATGGTTTGATCAGTATACATTTTTAGTGTAGTGGATTCGGTCGACCGATATTGAGCTTCGTGCTCGGAGGGATAGAGTAAGCGGTGTTTTCTCTTGCTGGGACGTAAGCCGCGGTGATACTTGAGTCCCAAAAGTGCGGATGTGCATAGCGGTGTTTTCTCTCGTTGAGACGTAAGCCGCGGTGATTTGTACTACGCGATCGATCTTTCGAATCAGGAGCCACCATGATGGAAATCCAATTTCCAATACGTGTATTTCGGCTTTATTTGTAGAGCCTAGTATGGCGACATAGTGGGATGGGGCACTCATGCCGTCTATGATTTATATTTATGATTGAAATTGTTCTTGACACTATACACTTATTATAGTATCAAATGATTTGTTTTAAACGTATCAAGCATGTTTGGCTGTTATAAGGTAAAACCCTATCCTCCGGCTTGCGTTGCATTGTGTGATGGGACCTGGGTCTTATAATAGCTTCATTTTTCGAAAAAAGCATTGCGCTGTTTATTCTATGCACTAGTATTCTTGGGAGGAAACTCGTTCCGTGTTATACGGCGTGGTCCCTTGAATTACTCTATTTTAAAGTAAAGTTTTAAATAACTGTTTTAGTTCTCACACCAGTCACATGACTGACCTGGAGTTTATTGTTTTAACCTAAACTCTGGGTGCCCTTATTTTCGACACGGGCAGCTAGTAGTTTTGGTTTTGCAGATTTATATTCACAGGATCCTGGTTTACAGCTGGAATGATATCCGGAAAGCTTTGTATCCGTATATCTCTTCTAGTTGTGTAATGTATTATTTTCCGCTGCTAGGTATTTAAATGTAGTTTAAATCTCTGATATTTCTGTGTAATATTCATTTATACTCTGTATATTCTTGTAATCTGATGCATTGTTGTAATAACAGTGAAATGTTCTTCTGTTTGTGTTCTGATTTGTCTTGTCCTCACAGTAATTCGTTCTTTCTCATCTCTTCGGAGACCGGGGAAGTTTCGGGTCGCTTCATTTGGTATCAGAGCTTTGGTTTACAGAGCTCGAGAACAAGACACATTAGAACCATACGAAAGAATTCATCAGATATTGGATTAGTAATATCCAATTAGAATTACTCGTTAGAGATAGGATCAGTAGTATCCTAGAACGAGTGTGAAGAGTATATTTTTGAAATGAAAACAACTTTGTTTAGAAATTTAAATCACTTTTCACGTATTTGAATATTTATTTATTTTGAATATGGACAATCTAGTATATAAAGGTTTTGCATATACGCGTCATGAACGTATATTCGAAGTTTTAATATATTAGATAGATATAGAATCACATTCTAGTTGCCCGGGAATGATTCTGATAATGCTGCAGCGTTACCAGTATTTATTTTCGAGTGACGAATGTATGATATCTATATATTTCCATTAGGCTGGTGTGAGAACCAAAACCTATATAGTTAGAGCACATTGTTGTGAATTGGCATCAAAAACATGATTTTCTTTATATATATCAAAATTATGAATTTGAAACGTTAATCCACTAATTGATTGATGTTTGTGTTGTTTGTTTATTTGTTTGCTAATTTTTAACCATTTAGCCTAATTGTATCAAATATTGAATTATATTAAAAATTGGTCGCATTTGCTTGCATATACATATACTTACATTGAACAGGTCATAGCAAGGAGGCTAGAGCAGAGAATAAAATTTGTTTGCCCGACAAATAGGTACATGTTTACTACATAATTTCCTGTTTTGTTTGGGTGATGATGATTTTGTGAGCCTATTGGCTAGCCGCTTGGCTTTTTCTTTTTCTTTTTGAGATCTGAAGGACCGGGGAAGCTATTTGAAATTCCCTGATGCTCCCGGTGCAGGGGAGGTTATGGCGAAATTTTTCAAAAATTTAGGGTGTTAGCCAAATTTTTGAAATTTTGAAAATTCTCAGAAACTAAAAAGTTGGAGAATGGAAGCCAGATCGAACGTAGAGTTGATTAATCAAACCACTTTCGACTTTGTTCCTTTTCGGGGACGAAAAGTTTTAAGTGGGGGAGATTGTAACAACCCGTAAAATGCGAGCCAGTTTGAAAATTTTATTTTCGCAATTTTAGCGAATTTTGAATATTTAAAATAGATTATTTTAAATAATATCGACGAAAAATTTATTTTGAATAGAATTAGAACGTATATATTATATACGCCGTCGTTAGAATATAAATATTTATATATAATTATAAATAGAATTGAAAATGGTGCGGTAGTTCGATAATTAGATTTCAAACTTCAATTGAATGTACCGGGTGCAAAACAATCCGGATTTTTGAGAAACCAAAAACATTAGGATCTATTCGTGAATATCTTTCCAACGGATCCGAAAAATCAAAAGTTCGTAGCGGGAATCAAAAGATATGTCCAGTTGAAAATTCTGAATAGTCGCTATGGAATTCAGGCCCTTAAAAATGGACATTTTGCAAACGACCTCGGATTTCGATGAAACCAGTTTTGTTGGGTCCGGGATGTAAAGTTATTGCTAGGTTTCAAATTTCATAATTTTTCGAATCAATATGTGAGCGTGGCAAAGGAAAACGCGTTTGACCAGTTTCAGTTAAATTTAATCGACTTGAAAATGGTCATTTTTCAAACGGTCTCAGAATTCGACGAAATTAGTTTTGTTAGGACCGTATCGTCAATACGGAGCTAGAAAATATTTTTCGGGAATTTTTCTAGTTGGTATGTGACCCCGGTAAATTGAAATGCGCGTTCAAATTCAATATACAGTGATTTATATTTTAATTTGAATGGAAACTGATTGTAACGGCCAAATTGGCTTGCGTGGCATATCCCATTGTGTTCGGAATGGGGGTATTTAGCTAGGGGCGACAGTCGTTGGGTTTGAATCTGAGTTCGAAACAAAAGGTCAACTTTTATGGAAACGAAATAATAATATTAAATTATTATATATATTTATTTAAACCCCCTCTCCCCTTTTCTACTCTTTTGGTCAACGTTAAAAATCGATTTATAAAAAAAAAAAAAAAAGAAGAAGGAAAAGCGATCGATAGCCAGCCGCCACCGCCCCGTTCTGGTCCACCGCGCCCATCGCCATGCTCAGGCCAACCGCCCCTCCGCACCCCCTCTTGCCTTCGACCCTCTCCTCCTTCTCCTCCCTGATTCGAACTCACGAAGAACCCGACGTCCATGCCCAAATCGAGAACCGAGAAGAAACCCCCCCCTTCCAGGCGCCACCACTGCGCCGACAACCACCTGCGAGCTTCCCCGTCCTCCTCTGCGCCACTGCGAAGAAACCCTCCCTTCCAGTAGTTAACAGCAGCGATTTTTACAGAAAGGTGAGCTTTTCTGTTCCTTATTTATTTACTTTATTTTATTTAAGGTAAATAGGTTTTTCATTAAAATGAAATGATGAAAAAAAAATATGATTTTTCTATTAGATTTTTTTTTATGCGAAAGGATTTGATTTTTTTTCTCATAAGATAATATTTTTAGAAAACTAAAAGTATGATTTTTAGTTTATATATGTTAATGATAAAAGTCATACAACGAAAGAATTATTAATGGGTAAAGGTATGTTTTTTTTTAGTTGATAAAAATTAGATTTCTATTATTGCTATAGCAAATAAAAATTAGATTTTTATTTATATGAATACCAAATAGAAAAAAAATTGGATTTTTATTATAAATAGCAATGAAATAAAAATGTGATTGTTATAAGGATAACAGAGAAAATAAAATTATAATCTTTATTAGAAGTGGAGCGATAAAAAAAAAGTATGATTTGAAATTAGGAAAAAAAATATAATCTTTTACAATATATGAAGTTATTATAAAAATATGATTTTTAAAATTGAAAGTGAATAAATAAAAATGTGATTTTTATTTTAAAGACATCGAAATATAAAAATGTGTGATTTTTATATATATAGTGACTACAGGCACAAGAAGACGATAAAAAGGCGAGAAGAAGAGTCAAGATGATTGGATAGCATTCGGTGAGAACTTCTCACTCAAATTCTATTTTTCTAGTTATATATATACTAGGATGCAGACGGTGCTTATTAGAAGCACCCGACACCCGTCCACATACCATGGACTTGTTTGTTTGGTTGTGTAGTTGGTTAGATTATTTGGTTTGGAATTGTTTGGTGAAATAAAATTGATTTGATTGATGTGTGAATGGCGTGGGCCTTCACTAGACCGGGGATAAGGCTAGGCCTCGTCCCGTTTCTAGTATCGTGCCGTTATGCCGCCGAAATTTTCTAAAATATGTTAGAAAAATAAAAATATCATTTTTATTGTGTAAATGAAATGAATAGAAATTCATGTGTTAAAATAAAATATATTATCATTAAAAATATAGTTTTAACGTGAAAGTGAATAAATAAATATTTATAAACAAATCGGCCGATTTGTTTATATACACTGATTTGACTGATATTGAATGGGTCGATAAATTTTACACATCGCCCAACTGCACAACTAAAAATCTATGTTTGATTGTTTGAAACCCCACACGGGTGTTGGGATGAAATATGAATTTCACTCATCCTGATTGATTAAATATGTCGATCGATTGATTGACAGGCTGTTATAAGCGTAAGATATCTATATTTGATGCTTATACAGTGTAGTGCACTTTGGTTGATGGTTGATTGTTTATTATTGCTATTATATACATGTGTTGTATGGAATACATATAATTAACGTTATATGGTGATTGAATGGGCCTCATTCCAATCGGGAAAGTAATGAATATTATAAAAGAAAATTCATGTGTTGAATATAAAAATAGTGATGTGTTGACAGTACTCATGTGTTGAGATTAGTCGTGTGTTGAAATAAATATAGATTCATGTGTTGAATGGGATAAATATTCATTTGTTGGATAGAATAAAGAAGTTTTGAAAATATAAAGCCGTGTTGATTAGATTGACGCCATTTTGACGTAAACGATATTTATATCGATTTTATTGATTTCGAAATGAATTGAATTGAAAACGATTTCGAAATGAATTGAATTGAAAACGATTTCGAAATGAATTGAATTGAAAACGATTTCGAAATGAATTGAATTGAAAACGATTTCGAAATGAATTGAATTGAAAACGATTTCGAAATGAATTGAATTGAAAACGATTTCGAAATGAAATGAATTGAAAACGATTTCGAAATGAATTGAAAACGATTTCGAAATGAATTGAATTGAAAACGATTTCGAAATGAATTGAATTGAAAACGATTTCGAAATGAATTGAATTGAAAGCGAATTCGAAATAAATTCAAATTGAATTGAATAGAAATGAATTTTAAAACGAATTTATAAAGAAGAATTCAATTTTGATTTGAATTGAAATGGAAGTTGAAATTGTTTTGAAACGAATGTAGAACTATTTATAAAATTCGTTTTAAAAGGAAATCGACGAAATATATAAAATATATATATATTATATATATAATAGCCTGAATAGAACGCGCCGCGCCGCGGCAGTTCGTGAATTTCGACCATTTATTTCAAACGGACATTGCGGGAGATCCGACCGTCGGATTCTCCTAAAACCGGAACCGTTGGGTTCGTATTGAAAAGAGCTTTTCAATGAATATTAGAAATTTGAAATCTAACGGTTGGATTTGGAATTATGTCCAAATCAAATTCGAAAAAGGTCGCTGTAAGTGCAGTTCGATAGCCGTTGATGGAAATCGACTGTACGGGCCTTGATAAAATTATTAAAAATATCGATAATTTGTGTAAAATCATAATATATGATTTGGGAAAAATTGGGCTGGAAAATTCCACATTTGAAAAGATAAAAATAGATTTTTATCGAAATGAACTAGTTTTGAACTAGAATTAAAATCAATTTATTTTTGAAATAAATAAATTGAATTTGAAAGCGATTTTGAAAATAATCGATAATTTCCAACATGTGGATTGGACTGGAGTTGAATCGAAATTATCTTCGGGATATTTCGATGTTGGATTTCGTGACTATACAAATATTGTTATGGGGATTTGAAAGATATATTTTATATCGTTATTTCCAATACGATATATGTTGGTTTCAGAATTTGATATTGAATGTAAGCCGATATATTTTCTATTCAGAGCCTTGTAATTAATATCAAATGTGATTTGGGTTTATCGTGAATCGTGTTTTAGAAGACATTGGTTCTTTAACCCAGTTAAAGGTAAGATATCGATTTTTGAGAAGATTAAAACTAAGTGGAGTTTTAATGAATCTTTAATTAGATTGAAAAATGAATTGATTATTTAAATTATCAAATCTGAAAGGTGATCGAGAATGGAGTACCACCAGTTTTGCTCCAAAGCGATAGTTAAATCTTTAATTAGATTTGAACGTGAAATGGTAATTAATTTTACCGATAACACAGTGGTGTTAGATGTGGAGTATTACCAGTTTTCTCCATGGGATATATAGGTTGGGATTGGAAAATAAAATAATAATTACTTCGGTGTGGTTCGCTAATCCCGACTAGTTTGGAAAACCATAATATGGTTTGAAATGATATCCAAAGGAAGATTAAAGAATAAATTTAGAAGAATTTATCTTGGATAAAATTAATGGGAACCTTTCCCTAAAAGTGTGATTTTGTGAATAAAAGAATATTCTGAATTGGAATGAGGCGTTTGATGTGTTTGTGTAACATTTGTTTATCATATACGTGGGTTATTCAGAAAGGCCGGGTTTACACCCATTCTGAATAACCGATTCGACGAGATGTCGAAGATGAAGACGGTGGTTGAAGACCGGAAGTCTTCACATTGTTTGGATAATTACTGACGATCCTGATTGGGCTGTACACCCAAGAGGATGGAAATAGTTGGCGGTCGTCCAGACGTACTTGGAGATGGATGGATATGCGAGGAAAGTGCCTCCGGTTTCGTTCAGACCTAGAACGGACTTGTAAATGGATGGTGTGTCTGACATTGTATTCCTTTATATTGTATTTGTTGATCTCTGCTAAATATATATCTGTTTGGCGGCGGAGAATTTATTCTCTTGCTTAACGCCCTTCTCTGAGACATATGAGCTCAGAGGTTATATATTGGCAGAAATCAGTGGTACGATATGGATTGATAGTGTGGCATACTGAGATGCAGTGATCCAGACTTTTGTTGAAAAGCAAAGTTTGGTGGTTGATGATCAAAGCGCAGCTGATATAGCATGGCTTTGTGTATAGCGTTGATCCGCGAGCCTCACAGCCCGGGATGGTGGTAAACTGATGGTTTGATCAGTATACATTTTTAGTGTAGTGGATTCGGTCGACCGATATTGAGCTTCGTGCTCGGAGGGATAGAGTAAGCGGTGTTTTCTCTTGCTGGGACGTAAGCCGCGGTGATATTTGAGTCCCAAAAGTGCGGATGTGCATAGCGGTGTTTTCTCTCGCTGAGACGTAAGCCGCGGTGATTTGTACTACGCGATCGATCTTTCGAATCAGGAGCCACCATGATGGAAATCCAATTTCCAATACGTGTATTTCGGCTTTATTTGTAGAGCCTAGTATGGCGACATAGTGGGATGGGGCACTCATGCCGTCTATGATTTATATTTATGATTGAAATTGTTCTTGACACTATACACTTATTATAGTATCAAATGATTTGTTTTAAACGTATCAAGCATGTTTGGCTGTTATAAGGTAAAACCCTATCCTCCGGCTTGCGTTGCATTGTGTGATGGGACCTGGGTCTTATAATAGCTTCATTTTTCGAAAAAGCATTGCGCTGTTTATTCTATGCACTAGTATTCTTGGGAGGAAACCCGTTCCGTGTTATACGGCGTGGTCCCTTGAATTACTCTATTTTAAAGTAAAGTTTTAAATAACTGTTTTAGTTCTCACACCAGTCACATGACTGACCTGGAGTTTATTGTTTTAACCTAAACTCTGGGTGCCCTTATTTTCGACACGGGCAGCTAGTAGTTTTGGTTTTGCAGATTTATATTCACAGGATCCTTGTTTACAGCTGGAATGATATCCGGAAAGCTTTGTATCCGTATATCTCTTCTAGTTGTGTATTGTATTATTTTCCGCTGCTAGGTATTTAAATGTAGTTTAAATCTCTGATATTTCTGTGTAATATTCATTTATACTCTGTATATTCTTGTAATCTGATGCATTGTTGTAATAACAGTGAAATGTTCTTCTGTTTGTGTTCTGATTTGTCTTGTCCTCACAGTAATTCGTTCTTTCTCATCTCTTCGGAGACCGGGGAAGTTTCGGGTCGCTTCAATAGTATACAATCAAAACCGCGGGATCTTATTGGATAATGAATTCCATTTGGCAAGGTATGAGACCACCTTCCGACAGTGTATCTCTAAAGAGGAATACACCGGGTTCAACAAGAACATCTTGCAACACAGGCTAAATGTGACCGAATCCTCACTTCGCTTGAGAGTACCGAATGTATTGTCACCAACGGTTGGGATCAACAACCATTTACCGAAAGGGACAGCATTGAAATATTGGAAAGCAAATGGAATTTCTCTTGATCAGGTGATAATACACCCTACTTGGGTGCGACCCACTTAGCCAAGTGACCTATCCAATTTTATACCATTTCCCGGTGTGAGGCTTGAAGTTATGATTAATTACCTTTCATTGATAGCACGATCACTTTGAATGCCACATTGTCAGATTCGTTAATCACTAATTGTTTTGCATAAAGATATTATGCTAAGAGAATAAATTCTCCGCCACCAGATGTATATTTATATAGAAAAACTTATGCGATCATTAGAAATACTGTGTTAGACATTCGTCCATGCACGTTCGTTTAGGGACTAAACGAAACTGAAAGCACAATTTCCATTAATCCGTCTTTGGAAAATTTTATCTAGGATTAACAGAAAAATCCCTTGCACTTTACTCTATCTTCGATTGTATTCATATAATCTGATTCGCAACGCTACTGTCAATACGGATTGGTCCTTGGATAATAATTCGATCAATCTCTCCATATTGACAACGATATTTTCCAATACTTCGATAGTTGGTTATTTAACTATCGAAGAAAACAAATACTCGTCCACAACACCAAACCAATCTCCGGGCCCCTTAATTAATATTTCATTAATTAAATCACTTCTCCATTTCCTTATCGATATTTGTTCAATATTTTCAACAATTATCTTGGCCTCTTACGCTATTGTGAAAACATTTTCATATATCACATTTCTTTATTTTATATATTTAGAAAATATCTTCGATTTATTATTGGAGAACATTCCAATTACTTATATCTTTCATGACACTTCATTTCTATACTCAGGATTTATTTATTATATTTCCAAAATTCTACTTATCTGGGTTAAAATGACTATCGTGTAAAACATCGTTACAAACAACCCACATATACCGTATTCAACTAAATCTCTTTAAACATTGATCTTCGAGACTGAATCTAGGTATTTATCGGTTATATTGAAATCAATCAAGTTGTCGTATAACTACCTCTCAGACCTTGACTGAATAACATTCTTAACTTCAAAACAGACAAGACCGCTGATCTCGAGTAATCAACACAACATATAACTAATTATCTGTAATGTCCCATATTTTAGTAGTCAGGTATTTAATATATTTTATTATTTTAAATATTATGTTTGGAATATTAACGGATTTTAATATAAAATTTGTTTATTTAAAACGAATTTTAAATGTTAAATTTATATATAAATATAAATCGAGCTCGAAATGGCGCGGTATTTCGTAATATTTAGTTTTCAACTTCAATTGAATATACATAAACCGTTTTAAGCCAAATTTCTGTGAAACAAGAAAAGTTGAAATCTAGTTGATTATAATTTTCATATGGAAGAGAAAAATCCATATTTCGTGTTATAGATTGTTAGTTATGTCCAAATCAAATTTTAAAACAGTCGATATGGAATTCGTTAATAAACGATAATGTTTATTTAATAAATATTAAGGATTTTTATGCATGTATGATATCGTTTAAACCAAAATTTGTAACCTTTGAGTTTAAAGTCTATATTGGTTTATACTAAAGCTGTGCAATATTTCATTTGGAGATATATGACGATAATAATTTATTTTATTTAATTAATTTTACTCCCTTCCATTTTTTCCCTTTATTCTCCTTTTTATTTTCAAAATTCCAGCCAAAACCTAATGGTTCACAAGCCCAACTCCATTTCATTTTCTTTAGTCTTTTAATATATCCTCGGCCCAAAGCCCAAAAGTGCATCCAGTCCATTTCTTTCTTTTTTGTGTTCTTTTCCGGTATGCCCTTACTTCCTTTTCCTGGTACATCAACTTTTTTTCGCTCCATCCTACAGACAACCCGACGTGAAAACACAACGAAAAACATCAATTCATTTCTTCCTAGCCAAGTAATAGCTTTTCTATTCAAATTAACTTGGCTGCACCTATTATAAGTAAAGTCACGGCCATGTTATCTTTTATCCTACCCTATGTTTTGTAATTGCGCACATGCACCTGCTGAAGGACACACGCTATGGAGAAAAACATGTTGTATACCTATTCCCTACCCAATCTACACTGTCACACACATACTGTAAATGCACAACACTTGCAAAGTCTTCTTCATGCAACCAAATATGTACATATCCTATTTCCATCATATTTTCTCATTGTAATCATACGTCAATAGATCATGTATTTTTCAATTCAATTTTACTGGTACGACTTAGGGGTACTTTGAAACCATGCATGACTTATTTAAGCTAGTGTACAGCCTATATATATGTACTTCATAGGCACCGTGCTTTTACACTTCTCCTTCCTATGAAAACAAGACAGCGCACATGCAACTTTCATAGATTTACACAGCTATATATATATTTCACTACCCTATTTCTTAAGCCGTAAGCAAAACCATGAAGAGAAAACTATACTGTGTTCTATCCTATTCTCTTTTACCCTGTTCCATCTTGTCTACACAACTGTGTTTCGAGAAGAGACAAAACGAAGCAGCTACCCTATTTTCTTCCTTGTAATGTTCATTTCAACACAGCTATCTTAGCAGCTATCTATACCATTGAAGTCGACATGCTTCTTATCCGGTTTCTTCTCCTCTACAAATACACGATAGAAACAGATCGTTTTCTTTTCCTCTACACTTTTAAGGGTGCGTTCTTAACCAATGGAAATGGGGCATTTGAGCGGGGTATTTGAGCGTGGTACTGTAGCGAATGGGGAATGCGTTTTTAGGTACGAACGGGGTATTTGAGTGGGGCATTTGAGCAGGGCATTTAATTGTTAAATTAATTGTTAAATATTGATTTTTAATTATACCGTTAAATCTAATTAGCGAATGTGTTGAAACCATTTAAACAACAATATAATCGATGCGAATACATTATAACAACATTAAGCATTAAAATTCTAGAACTAGAAAAAATTAAAAATTGACATTAGGCATTAACAAATAGTTTACAATAGGCATTAAGCATTAATAAACAGTGTACAACAAATCACTAAAAAAGATTGGTGTAGGTGGGACTTGATCCTTGGTCTCTCTAGAGCAAAGCATGTGCATGCACCAACTGAGCTAAGTATGTCTTCATTAATGAACTAGTTTAGACATTTTAATTACTTTGCGTCCGACGCTAAAGGTTCAATTTTCAGTGTTGGCAAATCATGGTATCTAAACGGGTGAAAGCTTGTTGGCGTCCGATGCGTCGGACGCCAGCAAATTTCCAAGCGTGCCAAATTTTAGCTGCGAACGCACCCTAAGACCCAACTCTCTGACAAAATATCCCTTCATCGTACACACTTTGGTTTCTTCCAGCAAGTTTCTATTTTCTTATAAGCTTGCATTCGATGCAAGAAAATGGCTCGGGTAATAAACCGACGATTGGATCTGGGAGTTTAGAGAGGTTTTCACTCTTTCAGACAAGGATGGAAGGGTTGCCGGAGATCAAGGCAAAGTCAATGGTCAGTTGGTTTCAGTCACAGCGGTTCCGTCGAAGTTAGTGTCAAGGGGACTGGTGTTTCGGGAGACAGTGACGACCTGCAGTTGGTGTTGAACATTGTAACGACCCAGATTTTCAGCTGTTAAATTCTGATATTTTAATTTGGTTTAAATATTTTATTTGAATTATATAGCTGATTTTATAATGAATTTATTTAATAAAAACGATATTTAAACGAATAATTTATAATTATATTTAAAACGAGCTCGTAATGGCGCGGTAGTTCGTAATTTGGCAATTCGAACTTTAAATGAATATTCAGAATTTGTTATAAGTCGGATTTCTGTGAAACAAGAAACATTGGAACCGTATTGATGATAATTTTCATATGGAAGAGAAAAATTCAGATTTCGTATTATAATTTGTTAATTATGGCCAAATCCAATTTTGAAATAGTCGCTGTGGAAAATCGTTATTAAAATATACGCGTTAAAATAGCCGTTTCGCAAACGGACTCAGATTTTGACGAAATCAGTTTCATTGGGACCATAGCGTTAAATTATTGTACGATGTTGAATTGTGTGGCAAACCGATATCGTATGTGACCACGGTAGCCATAAACGCCCGTTCAATTTCTATAGCGCGTAATTTATTTAATAAAGGGTTATTTGGGTATAACTTGAGCAGATGATCAAATTAAGCCGTGAAACCAATTCCGTTGAGTTCGTATCGTCAATTATAGTTAGGGTAGGTATATAGTTTGTTATTTTTAGAGACCGGGAAATTTGGCGTTAAAAATGGCATTGCGGTGCGCGTAAAAATAGCCTACCGGGGAAACGGTCTCAGAATGCGACGAAACTGGTGCCGTTGGGTTCGTATCGATTAATTATTGCTAGATTTCAAAGTTTCAAGTTGATTAGATTTATCTGGTGATCGTGAAAATTTTAAACGAGTGTTTATTTCTGGTTTTATAAAGGAAATTTTTCCAAACGATGTCGGAATTCGACGAAACTTGTCCCATTGGGTTCGGAATACCTTTTTACACCAAGATAAGCTTTTTTATCAGTAAACAGAAGTCGACTGTGGTTAGTTTTACTTGATACTTCACCGCGAAGTTTCGTTATAATAAAATATTAATAAAATCTCCTATATAACCACCATCCTCAAATCACCTATAGCTTTAAAGTATGCCTCGGCGACAGTTATTAATTAACAATTTGAATAAAGGGTTTTGAGGGACAAGATTGACAACTATGTTTATTTTCCTTGCCGACAAAGGAATTGGAGAAGCAGACCTACAAACCTATCCTATGTATAGCCGTGATCCCCAAGTTATTACAGCCGTGTTCCCCAAACAAAAACCTACCGTGGGTGCCAAGGTTTCTTTTTTTATATAAACAAGGGAAAAAACAAACCATTCTTCTTTCAGAAATGAACACAAGAAAAAAAAACAACTCTTCAGAAATCAAAAATTACCCAAGTAAATACAAAAAAATCGAAATATACTTCTGTCTCGAATCCTTGAATCACTGCTACCTTATTTTTCTATTCGATCTTCTGAAACGTTTTTCTTCTTCTCCTTCTTTCACCGATCGGTTGAGGCATTCTAACAGGTGATGATGATGACCGAGAGGAGGACAAGTGATGGCGAGTGAGTCTTGGTGGCGGACCACATCATTTGCCGAGGTCTAGTGGTATGTGAATTTGAAAAGTGTCGGAACCTTTACTGGTTCACGAGCATGGGATAACTGACGAAGTTCGGATTTGAGTAGGAGCTCGCGAGTTCGACAGTTTGGGGATGAATGAGTGGTTGTTTGGTGGTTGCAGTGCCATGAAGGGAGAACAGTTTTGGGAATGTATGGCGTGGGCTTCACAGGTTGCTGTGATGGGGAGGACAAGTCTGAAAGGGTGATTTTGGTATTTAGTTGAAGCGTTATGGTGGAGTAACAAATGATGAGAGTGGAGGAGTTGTGAAACACCCCACCTCCGTTACGGTCACTCTCAAAGGGAATGCCCTAATTTTGGTGGAGGTTTATAAGTATAAGTCACAGATATACAAGACAGATATAAGAACACATATTTGTAAACAGCGGAAGAACAACAAACTTTATTTCATAAGGTCAAATACGTGTTACAAAACATCACCATGATTGTCTTACATCTTTTCCCAAAAACATAACATAACACTCTCATAATCTGTCTTGAGTACATTATTTAAAGAAGCATAAATAAAACATAGATAAACTGCAAAAGCCCCATAATGGATTGTCCAAAGCCATAGTTCAAAACAGGAAAGTCCAAGCAATACATTTCTCTTCTTCAAGCTGGATGTCAAGGCTGATCAAGCTGCTGTGTTCCCTCCCTGTGGACCTGGTGGGGGGGGGGGGGGGGGGAAACGGAAGAAAGGAAGACGAAAGAAAAGTAGAGTCAGACATAAAGCCTGAGTAAGTCTAGTACTATTTTGTCTATGAATAAAGAACTGGGTATGATAAGTATAAACAAGAAGTGGAAAGGTACTTTAAACTTGGTTAAGTTGTCTAGGGTCGAATATACTATCGTACCCCATGTAAATCTCTGAACCCATATAAACTAGTTTCCAATTGGCACCCCATAATCAGGGTGATGTGGTCCATTCAATGATGATCGGCTCCTACTCGCATAGTTACATGTGTCTTACGGCCCCCGATGTCTGTAGTTACCTATGCTGGTCCCACCATGGGGTGTATCAAGTCCCATGGCAGCGGCCCGACACAACCTTAGAATGCACAGGTATGCTACTGGTGCCCAGTGCTTTATTTTTCTGCGCCGGAGTGCGTGCACGCCCGCACACCGTTAGAACCTACACTGTTACACCACCGCCGTCGCTTTGACCTCTTACAATCAGCCCAGTAATCGTGCCCCACCCTGCCTAGTTTCAGGGTATCATGATACACCTTTTAGGGTTACTGCTGAAAAGGGTCCCCCGTTACTAGGTTTTCTATCTCTAGCCAACATGCTAAGTTGGTTAAGTGTTTCTGACCTAACCCCCCACCAGTCCGTTTAGTTTAGCATGGTCCATTTTGATTAAGTCTTTAGTCCACTTAATCCTAACAATCCTGACTCAGCCTTAATTGTCTTATTAAGGCCCTGACCTCCCACATTAGACAGGTATTGTTGTGGCTGCCTGTTGCCGGTTGGTTCCGGGCAGTCTTACGCCACAACTCAGTCTAACCTCGGGTCCTTATTGGGCTCCATGTTTAACTTCTCACATTGGATAGGTATTGTTGTGACTACTGGACAGCCGGGCGGTTCCGGGCAGGTTTACATCACAACTCAATCCAACCTCGGGTTAAACACATCGTATTTTCTACTTTTACATATTTTGTCTTTCTTCTTTATTTATATGTAAATATTTGCGGCCCATTATTAAGTTAATGGTGTAAAGATTACACCAATCACGGGCCCAACCCATACTTGAACTTGGGCCCTTCTATTTTATATTTTCATTCATTAATTAATTTTAACCCAACGTTATTTTCCCCCGTTTTACACGTCCGTTCATATATATTGGGCTTAGCCTTTTAAAGCCCAATTTAGCCATGCGAAAGGGGAGGCTTAAAGCGTGATTACATACACAAAGAGGGGAAGGTGAGCGTATGAACTTGCAAAATGACGATGGGAATACAAAATAGAAACTGGTGTACTTGCATAGTAGTGACATATACTTTGGTCATAAAACATAGGTGACATGAATCAAAGCATGTGAACTTGTAATTGAGATATCATTATTGACACATGAACCTATATTTTTATTTAGGCATAATGTCAAACATAAGCATGGCATAAATACTTCTAGCATAAACATGGCATAATGTCAAACATAAGCATGGCATAAATATTCCTAATCATGGTGTTTGCTTTAAACTTGCAAAAAGGGATTTTTGAGTCTAACCTAGCCATGTCTCACATGTGTCATCATATAATTCTTTTAAACAAGATAGACTTAATCATAGATTTCCATTATGCCAAATATCATTCATAGCCTAGCCATATTCATAAGTTTTGCAAAAGCATGACTTAATACATGGATTATGGTGTCAAAATTCCAACATAGTTTCATATGAACTATAACAACCAAACTTGTTTCAATTACTTGCAAAATGATTTATGCACAAAAATATTCATCATGATGGCATAATAACAAAGCCCCAAACTCGCATGAATTTCAATCAACTACATACATGTAGCTTCAACATAGATTACATAATTTGCGCAATATTCCAAACGTATACTTGCATAGAACTACCGCATGTAGTTCTTTATAATGAATAACATAATTTTGCACAAATATGAATTACTTTATTATCCCAATTCAAGCATACAAATCAATACAGTTGTTTATTCATACCAAAGTAATACTCTACTTACAATGGTTGCGGCGAATTCTCTAATTAAGAGATATGATTCCTTTGTTGAATTGATTGGCTTTAGGTTGCTTGAATTGCTTTAGGCTTTAGAACTTTCTTTCTAATTCTCTCTCTAGTCGGCGGCTACTCTTAGTCGTTCCTCAGCAACATGGCGGCTATGTTCTTAATTTGAATGAATAGATTAGGGTTTAGTCTAGGGTTGTTTATATAGAGGTTAGGAATTGATTAGGACCATTGATGTTGCTAGGTTAGATCGTAGCCATTCATTAGATAGAGAGACCAATTAGAACCCGCCACCTAGCCCTAATGACAAAGCGGACCACAGAAATTCGACCAAACACAGACCTGGCCAGCCAGGTTGACTGGGCTCGACCAGGTCGACACCCCTGTCGACAGGGCTGTCGACAGCCCTGTCGACATGGGTAGCCCAGGTCGACAGCCCAGTCGACCTGGGTGGCCTAGGCGGGTGTTTATCCGCCCTGGCCCACTGGGCCCGATTTTTAATTATTTTATTCTGTTTGAATTTTAAATTTAATTCAAAACTTCCGAAGGCCATATCTTCTTCATACGGACTCCGTTTTTCGAAAACTCGGACTCTATTTCGCGTATTTTTCCGAGACGAACGCAATGGCGTATCCCGTTTCCCTTAGTTCTTTGATTTGAATTTGATTATACTTTAATTCATGAATTTCACAGTTATAGAATTCTCGGGGTGTTACATTCTCCCCCACTTAAAAGGATTTCGTCCCCGAAATCTTCAAGTTAGGACGAATGTATATCCTAACATCCAATCATCCATCTACTCATCCATTAAACACGAGCATCCATTGTCCTTAAAAGACTTCTAATGCTTCATGATCATATGCAAAGTGTGTGTGTACATGTACTTATCTAATGCAAAATCAGGCGGTCTACTGATTCAGTTGACCTCCTTAATGCGAATTATGTAAGTGCCATGAATCCATTATGTATGCAAATTTTCCTATTCTTGATTCTACATGAGTGCACAATCATTCAATACAAATGCAGCATCCACATGACAACACATTAAAGTTCAATCACATACGAATGCAAACATATATGCATATGCAATATGAAGTGCTGAGCCGATCTAAAACCTAGATTGTGTGTGTATATGCAACCACGAGCAACCACTAGCAATCACTTGCAACCACTTGCAACCATTCATACATAACATGTTTCAATTACATGTTTCCATCCAAAGAGTTTCTACCTAAAAGATACGGTCGAGGAAATATGCCTAAAAAGATAGATAAAAGCGCAACTTAAGGAAAAAGAAAGATCAAGGATGTACCCTCGAACAAAAAAGGGTAGGCAGTGCGGATTCTAGCTTCAGTTTCCCAAGTCGCGTCTCCCTCGGCGTCGCTCCACTGGACTTTGACGAGCTTGACTTCGCGGTTGCGTAGCCTCTTCACTTCCGTTCCTAAGATGCGGGTTGGAACTCTCCTTATGGTTGCTTCGCGCTCCACTTCGGCCTCTTCGAGGATATTTGGCTCTACCACTTCAGCAGACTCATGTAGACATTTTCGGAGATGTGAAACGTGAAAGACGTTGTGGACTCCAGCCAACTTCTCGGGTAGCTCTAATCTATAGGCCATTTTCCCAATCTTCTCGATAATAGGTAATGGCCCTACTAAATCCACTAAAGCTGGGCGCACTTCGAGAGATGCTAGCAAGCCTGGTACGAAATCGGAGGAAGGCCTAAAGTCGAAGCTGGCTATAAACTCTAGGCTTTGTCTTTCAACAAACAACGGGCTTAGGGTCAATTTCTTTCGGCTCAACGCGTCTGCCACTACGTTGCCTTTGCCCGGAGTGTAGGAGATTTCGAAATCGTACGAGGCAAGAAACTCCATCCATCTTTGTTGCCTCAAGTTAAGATCCTTCTGCGAGAAAAGATATTTCAACGATTTATGGTCAGTGTAAAGTTCGAACTTCTCACCTAGGAGATAGTGTCGCCAAGACTTGAGTGCAAAGACGATGGCGGCTAACTCGAGATCGTGGGTTGGGTAGTTCTTTTCGTGCACCTTCAACTGCCTCCCGCCATAAGCTACTACCCTTCCTTCTTGCATTAAGACGGCGCCTAGCCCTGTCCCACATGCATCCGTATAAACAGTGAACATCTTGCTCCCATCTGGCAGCGTCAAAACTGGGGCTGTTGTGAGAGCCCTTTTTAGTCGTTGGAAAGCAAACTCGCAATCCAAATCCCAATTGAACACTAGATTCTTCTTAGTCAATTTCGTAAGCGGAGCTGAGATTTTCGCAAAATCCCTTATAAATTTTCGATAGAAACCTGCTAGTCCTAGAAAGCTTCGGACCTCAGTTGCATTCCTTGGTGTCTTCCAATCCTGTACCGCCACTACCTTCGCAGGGTCCACCGCTAACCCTTGTTTGGATACTATGTGCCCAAGGAACCTCACCTCTTCTCTCCAAAAGTGGCATTTGGAGAATTTGGCTTTTAGTTGATGGACTCGCAAAGTTTCCATGATTGCCCTTAAGTGTTGAGCATGTTCCTCTTCACTCTTTGAGAAGATAAGGATATCATCTACGAAGACCACTACGAATTTGTTGAGGAAATCTCTAAATACCCTACTCATCAGGTCCACGAAGTAAGCAGGTGCATTTGTCAAGCCGAAAGGCATGACAAGCCATTCAAAGAAGCCGTCTGGGGTTCTGAACGCCGTTTTATCGATGCTATCTTCAGCTACCCTTAGCTGATGAAAACCGGTTGCTAAATCGAGTTGGGAGAAAACAGACGCTCCTACAAGCTGGTCAAATAAATCGTCAATTCTAGGGAGAGGGTGCCTATTCTTTTTCGTTACTTGTTGAGCTCCCTATAGTCAACACATAGACGGAGTGAACCATCCGCCTTTGTAGCGAACACCACCGGAGCGCCCCATTCTGAAATGCTCCTCCTAATGAACCCCTTTTCTAGAAGCTCTTTAATCTGTTTACTGAGCTCTTTCCTTTCTCGTGGAGCCATATGTCTAACGGGCAACGCAACGGGCTTTGCATTATCTACAAGATATATGCGGAAGTCTATTTCCCGATTCGGAGGCAAGCCCTTCACCTCTTCGAAGACATCCGGATATTCCCGGACCACTCTAACTGATTGCAAGTTTTCAACAGAGGCATCTAGCGATTCAAGATAACTAAGCATAACCGCATACGAGGGATTACAAGAAATTTCCAAAGTATTACCGAGCTGGGTTAGGAGCCTAACAACCCTTTTCTCACAATCAAGGATGGCCCCATTACGGGATAGCCAATCCATACCCAAAATCAAACCATACCCCGAAAAGCCCAAAACAAAGGCACTACATTGAAATTCAACACTTAGAATAGAAATTTTCAAATCCAAACAGATCATAGACAAATGAGCTGGGCCCCCAATTGGGTTTGAAACAATTAAGGGGTCCTCTACCATACTAGTTTTTAGGTGCAGAGATTCTACTAAAGCAGACGAGATAAAGGAGTGTGATGCGCCGGAATCAAATAAAGTGCGAAAGGGGTGATCATAAAGATAAATTACGCTTTCTACAGAAGTATTTATACCTCGATGTTGCAATGGTGGCGCTTCTAGCACATGAACCTGTGCCCCTGGGGTGGATCCAGCGCCCTGCCCCTGTCCTCGTTTCTTTGGGCAGTCCTTAGCCCTGTGGCCTGTCTGACCGCATGAAAAGCACCCACCATTCTCCTTGGCCTTCTTTTTCCGGCAGTCCTTTACTAAGTGCCCCACTTTGCCACAGAAATTGCACTTCCTCTTCTCTTTGTTGCCTTTTCCGCCTTTCTTAAAGTCCGCCTTCTTAGGCTGCAAACCCTCTTTCTTCCCTTGAGAGCTTTCTGCCTTTGTCTCCTTCTTGCCCTTATCCTCCTCATTCAGCAATGCCATTTGCACCAATCTTTCATACGTGGCCCCCATGGGTATATGGGTCATGGCCAAACTGTGTAATGGCTCATTTAACCCTTTGACGAAACGGAGAGCCTTCTTGTGCGGGGTGTTGACTAGGTCAAGTCCAAACCTAGCCAGCTCATCGAACTGATTCACATACTCTCTGACAGTCTTGTCTCCTTGCTTAAGAAATAAGAATTTTTCCAACTGCAAACTTCTTTCCGCATCTGAGAGAAATTTGGTCTTAAACCTTGCCCTAAAGTCCTCCCATGTCTCCACTGGTCTTTCAGCATTAGTGACTTCCCACCAGTAGGAAGCCTCGCCCTTCAATAGCCACACCGCCAGTTGTACTTTTTGTCTATCCTCTACCTCAAAGATGATGAATAGGTCCTCCGTTTCTTTCAGCCAATTCCTAGCTGCTACGAAGGACTCAGTTCCATGGAAATCCCTTCCTCCCATAGCTTTAAAATCTTTACATATCTTAGCAAAAGTGTTTCCCCGAGGAGGAGGTGGAGGAAAAGGTGCTGCTGCAGCTGGATGATTTCCTTCAGCTGGGGGAGGAGGAACGGTAGGACCTGGCTGAGTGGCCCTTGCTTCTAAGAACCGTCTAAACCAACCAGGTATTGGCACCCCTTCAGGCAAGTTAAGTTCTTGGGACATGCTGAAACAAAAAGGATAGATTCAAAACGAAGGATAAGAGATAGTACCTACGGCTTTGGGGAGTGGACTTTGCCTTTTAAAAATAAAATAATATTTTTCTTTTAAAAATGCTTCTTTAAATTTCCTTTTTGAAAATAATTTTTTTTTTCAAAACTTTTTATCTTATCTGGTAAACCTGGCTCTGATACCAAGTGAAACACCCCACCTCCGTTAGGGTCACTCTCAAAGGGAATGCCCTAATTTTGGTGGAGGTTTATAAGTATAAGTCACAGATATACAAGACAGATATAAGAACACATATTTGTAAACAGCGGAAGAACAACAAACTTTATTTCATAAGGTCAAATACGTGTTACAAAACATCACCATGATTGTCTTACATCTTTTCCCAAAAACATAACATAACACTCTCATAATCTGTCTTGAGTACATTATTTAAAGAAGCATAAATAAAACATAGATAAACTGCAAAAGCCCCATAATGGATTGTCCAAAGCCATAGTTCAAAACAGGAAAGTCCAAGCAATACATTTCTCTTCTTCAAGCTGGATGTCAAGGCTGATCAAGCTGCTGTGTTCCCTCCCTGTGGACCTGGTGGGGGGGGGGGGGGGGAAACGGAAGAAAGGAAGACGAAAGAAAAGTAGAGTCAGACATAAAGCCTGAGTAAGTCTAGTACTATTTTGTCTATGAATAAAGAACTGGGTATGATAAGTATAAACAAGAAGTGGAAAGGTACTTTAAACTTGGTTAAGTTGTCTAGGGTCGAATATACTATCGTACCCCATGTAAATCTCTGAACCCATATAAACTAGTTTCCAATTGGCACCCCATAATCAGGGTGATGTGGTCCATTCAATGATGATCGGCTCCTACTCGCATAGTTACATGTGTCTTACGGCCCCCGATGTCTGTAGTTACCTATGCTGGTCCCACCATGGGGTGTATCAAGTCCCATGGCAGCGGCCCGACACAACCTTAGAATGCACAGGTATGCTACTGGTGCCCAGTGCTTTATTTTTCTGCGCCGGAGTGCGTGCACGCCCGCACACCGTTAGAACCTACACTGTTACACCACCGCCGTCGCTTTGACCTCTTACAATCAGCCCAGTAATCGTGCCCCACCCTGCCTAGTTTCAGGGTATCATGATACACCTTTTAGGGTTACTGCTGAAAAGGGTCCCCCGTTACTAGGTTTTCTATCTCTAGCCAACATGCTAAGTTGGTTAAGTGTTTCTGACCTAACCCCCCACCAGTCCGTTTAGTTTAGCATGGTCCATTTTGATTAAGTCTTTAGTCCACTTAATCCTAACAATCCTGACTCAGCCTTAATTGTCTTATAAAGGCCCTGACCTCCCACATTAGACAGGTATTGTTGTGGCTGCCTGTTGCCGGTTGGTTCCGGGCAGTCTTACGCCACAACTCAGTCTAACCTCGGGTCCTTATTGGGCTCCATGTTTAACTTCTCACATTGGATAGGTATTGTTGTGACTACTGGACAGCCGGGCGGTTCCGGGCAGGTTTACATCACAACTCAATCCAACCTCGGGTTAAACACATCGTATTTTCTACTTTTACATATTTTGTCTTTCTTCTTTATTTATATGTAAATATTTGCGGCCCATTATTAAGTTAATGGTGTAAAGATTACACCAATCACGGGCCCAACCCATACTTGAACTTGGGCCCTTCTATTTTATATTTTCATTCATTAATTAATTTTAACCCAACGTTATTTTCCCCCGTTTTACACGTCCGTTCATATATATTGGGCTTAGCCTTTTAAAGCCCAATTTAGCCATGCGAAAGGGGAGGCTTAAAGCGTGATTACATACACAAAGAGGGGAAGGTGAGCGTATGAACTTGCAAAATGACGATGGGAATACAAAATAGAAACTGGTGTACTTGCATAGTAGTGACATATACTTTGGTCATAAAACATAGGTGACATGAATCAAAGCATGTGAACTTGTAATTGAGATATCATTATTGACACATGAACCTATATTTTTATTTAGGCATAATGTCAAACATAAGCATGGCATAAATACTTCTAGCATAAACATGGCATAATGTCAAACATAAGCATGGCATAAATATTCCTAATCATGGTGTTTGCTTTAAACTTGCAAAAAGGGATTTTTGAGTCTAACCTAGCCATGTCTCACATGTGTCATCATATAATTCTTTTAAACAAGATAGACTTAATCATAGATTTCCATTATGCCAAATATCATTCATAGCCTAGCCATATTCATAAGTTTTGCAAAAGCATGACTTAATACATGGATTATGGTGTCAAAATTCCAACATAGTTTCATATGAACTATAACAACCAAACTTGTTTCAATTACTTGCAAAATGATTTATGCACAAAAATATTCATCATGATGGCATAATAACAAAGCCCCAAACTCGCATGAATTTCAATCAACTACATACATGTAGCTTCAACATAGATTACATAATTTGCGCAATATTCCAAACGTATACTTGCATAGAACTACCGCATGTAGTTCTTTATAATGAATAACATAATTTTGCACAAATATGAATTACTTTATTATCCCAATTCAAGCATACAAATCAATACAGTTGTTTATTCATACCAAAGTAATACTCTACTTACAATGGTTGCGGCGAATTCTCTAATTAAGAGATATGATTCCTTTGTTGAATTGATTGGCTTTAGGTTGCTTGAATTGCTTTAGGCTTTAGAACTTTCTTTCTAATTCTCTCTCTAGTCGGCGGCTACTCTTAGTCGTTCCTCAGCAACATGGCGGCTATGTTCTTAATTTGAATGAATAGATTAGGGTTTAGTCTAGGGTTGTTTATATAGAGGTTAGGAATTGATTAGGACCATTGATGTTGCTAGGTTAGATCGTAGCCATTCATTAGATAGAGAGACCAATTAGAACCCGCCACCTAGCCCTAATGACAAAGCGGACCACAGAAATTCGACCAAACACAGACCTGGCCAGCCAGGTTGACTGGGCTCGACCAGGTCGACACCCCTGTCGACAGGGCTGTCGACAGCCCTGTCGACATGGGTAGCCCAGGTCGACAGCCCAGTCGACCTGGGTGGCCTAGGCGGGTGTTTATCCGCCCTGGCCCACTGGGCCCGATTTTTAATTATTTTATTCTGTTTGAATTTTAAATTTAATTCAAAACTTCCGAAGGCCATATCTTCTTCATACGGACTCCGTTTTTCGAAAACTCGGACTCTATTTCGCGTATTTTTCCGAGACGAACGCAATGGCGTATCCCGTTTCCCTTAGTTCTTTGATTTGAATTTGATTATACTTTAATTCATGAATTTCACAGTTATAGAATTCTCGGGGTGTTACATTCTCCCCCACTTAAAAGGATTTCGTCCCCGAAATCTTCAAGTTAGGACGAATGTATATCCTAACATCCAATCATCCATCTACTCATCCATTAAACACGAGCATCCATTGTCCTTAAAAGACTTCTAATGCTTCATGATCATATGCAAAGTGTGTGTGTACATGTACTTATCTAATGCAAAATCAGGCGGTCTACTGATTCAGTTGACCTCCTTAATGCGAATTATGTAAGTGCCATGAATCCATTATGTATGCAAATTTTCCTATTCTTGATTCTACATGAGTGCACAATCATTCAATACAAATGCAGCATCCACATGACAACACATTAAAGTTCAATCACATACGAATGCAAACATATATGCATATGCAATATGAAGTGACTGAGCCGATCTAAAACCTAGATTGTGTGTGTATATGCAACCACGAGCAACCACTAGCAATCACTTGCAACCACTTGCAACCATTCATACATAACATGTTTCAATTACATGTTTCCATCCAAAGAGTTTCTACCTAAAAGATACGGTCGAGGAAATATGCCTAAAAAGATAGATAAAAGCGCAACTTAAGGAAAAAGAAAGATCAAGGATGTACCCTCGAACAAAAAAGGGTAGGCAGTGCGGATTCTAGCTTCAGTTTCCCAAGTCGCGTCTCCCTCGGCGTCGCTCCACTGGACTTTGACGAGCTTGACTTCGCGGTTGCGTAGCCTCTTCACTTCCGTTCCTAAGATGCGGGTTGGAACTCTCCTTATGGTTGCTTCGCGCTCCACTTCGGCCTCTTCGAGGATATTTGGCTCTACCACTTCAGCAGACTCATGTAGACATTTTCGGAGATGTGAAACGTGAAAGACGTTGTGGACTCCAGCCAACTTCTCGGGTAGCTCTAATCTATAGGCCATTTTCCCAATCTTCTCGATAATAGGTAATGGCCCTACTAAATCCACTAAAGCTGGGCGCACTTCGAGAGATGCTAGCAAGCCTGGTACGAAATCGGAGGAAGGCCTAAAGTCGAAGCTGGCTATAAACTCTAGGCTTTGTCTTTCAACAAACAACGGGCTTAGGGTCAATTTCTTTCGGCTCAACGCGTCTGCCACTACGTTGCCTTTGCCCGGAGTGTAGGAGATTTCGAAATCGTACGAGGCAAGAAACTCCATCCATCTTTGTTGCCTCAAGTTAAGATCCTTCTGCGAGAAAAGATATTTCAACGATTTATGGTCAGTGTAAAGTTCGAACTTCTCACCTAGGAGATAGTGTCGCCAAGACTTGAGTGCAAAGACGATGGCGGCTAACTCGAGATCGTGGGTTGGGTAGTTCTTTTCGTGCACCTTCAACTGCCTCCCGCCATAAGCTACTACCCTTCCTTCTTGCATTAAGACGGCGCCTAGCCCTGTCCCACATGCATCCGTATAAACAGTGAACATCTTGCTCCCATCTGGCAGCGTCAAAACTGGGGCTGTTGTGAGAGCCCTTTTTAGTCGTTGGAAAGCAAACTCGCAATCCAAATCCCAATTGAACACTAGATTCTTCTTAGTCAATTTCGTAAGCGGAGCTGAGATTTTCGCAAAATCCCTTATAAATTTTCGATAGAAACCTGCTAGTCCTAGAAAGCTTCGGACCTCAGTTGCATTCCTTGGTGTCTTCCAATCCTGTACCGCCACTACCTTCGCAGGGTCCACCGCTAACCCTTGTTTGGATACTATGTGCCCAAGGAACCTCACCTCTTCTCTCCAAAAGTGGCATTTGGAGAATTTGGCTTTTAGTTGATGGACTCGCAAAGTTTCCATGATTGCCCTTAAGTGTTGAGCATGTTCCTCTTCACTCTTTGAGAAGATAAGGATATCATCTACGAAGACCACTACGAATTTGTTGAGGAAATCTCTAAATACCCTACTCATCAGGTCCACGAAGTAAGCAGGTGCATTTGTCAAGCCGAAAGGCATGACAAGCCATTCAAAGAAGCCGTCTGGGGTTCTGAACGCCGTTTTATCGATGCTATCTTCAGCTACCCTTAGCTGATGAAAACCGGTTGCTAAATCGAGTTGGGAGAAAACAGACGCTCCTACAAGCTGGTCAAATAAATCGTCAATTCTAGGGAGAGGGTGCCTATTCTTTTTCGTTACTTGTTGAGCTCCCTATAGTCAACACATAGACGGAGTGAACCATCCGCCTTTGTAGCGAACACCACCGGAGCGCCCCATTCTGAAATGCTCCTCCTAATGAACCCCTTTTCTAGAAGCTCTTTAATCTGTTTACTGAGCTCTTTCCTTTCTCGTGGAGCCATATGTCTAACGGGCAACGCAACGGGCTTTGCATTATCTACAAGATATATGCGGAAGTCTATTTCCCGATTCGGAGGCAAGCCCTTCACCTCTTCGAAGACATCCGGATATTCCCGGACCACTCTAACTGATTGCAAGTTTTCAACAGAGGCATCTAGCGATTCAAGATAACTAAGCATAACCGCATACGAGGGATTACAAGAAATTTCCAAAGTATTACCGAGCTGGGTTAGGAGCCTAACAACCCTTTTCTCACAATCAAGGATGGCCCCATTACGGGATAGCCAATCCATACCCAAAATCAAACCATACCCCGAAAAGCCCAAAACAAAGGCACTACATTGAAATTCAACACTTAGAATAGAAATTTTCAAATCCAAACAGATCATAGACAAATGAGCTGGGCCCCCAATTGGGTTTGAAACAATTAAGGGGTCCTCTACCATACTAGTTTTTAGGTGCAGAGATTCTACTAAAGCAGACGAGATAAAGGAGTGTGATGCGCCGGAATCAAATAAAGTGCGAACGGGGTGATCATAAAGATAAATTACGCTTTCTACAGAAGTATTTATACCTCGATGTTGCAATGGTGGCGCTTCTAGCACATGAACCTGTGCCCCTGGGGTGGATCCAGCGCCCTGCCCCTGTCCTCGTTTCTTTGGGCAGTCCTTAGCCCTGTGGCCTGTCTGACCGCATGAAAAGCACCCACCATTCTCCTTGGCCTTCTTTTTCCGGCAGTCCTTTACTAAGTGCCCCACTTTGCCACAGAAATTGCACTTCCTCTTCTCTTTGTTGCCTTTTCCGCCTTTCTTAAAGTCCGCCTTCTTAGGCTGCAAACCCTCTTTCTTCCCTTGAGAGCTTTCTGCCTTTGTCTCCTTCTTGCCCTTATCCTCCTCATTCAGCAATGCCATTTGCACCAATCTTTCATACGTGGCCCCCATGGGTATATGGGTCATGGCCAAACTGTGTAATGGCTCATTTAACCCTTTGACGAAACGGAGAGCCTTCTTGTGCGGGGTGTTGACTAGGTCAAGTCCAAACCTAGCCAGCTCATCGAACTGATTCACATACTCTCTGACAGTCTTGTCTCCTTGCTTAAGAAATAAGAATTTTTCCAACTGCAAACTTCTTTCCGCATCTGAGAGAAATTTGGTCTTAAACCTTGCCCTAAAGTCCTCCCATGTCTCCACTGGTCTTTCAGCATTAGTGACTTCCCACCAGTAGGAAGCCTCGCCCTTCAATAGCCACACCGCCAGTTATACTTTTTGTCTATCCTCTACCTCAAAGATGATGAATAGGTCCTCCGTTTCTTTCAGCCAATTCCTAGCTGCTACGAAGGACTCAGTTCCATGGAAATCCCTTCCTCCCATAGCTTTAAAATCTTTACATATCTTAGCAAAAGTGTTTCCCCGAGGAGGAGGTGGAGGAAAAGGTGCTGCTGCAGCTGGATGATTTCCTTCAGCTGGGGGAGGAGGAACGGTAGGACCTGGCTGAGTGGCCCTTGCTTCTAAGAACCGTCTAAACCAACCAGGTATTGGCACCCCTTCAGGCAAGTTAAGTTCTTGGGACATGCTGAAACAAAAAGGATAGATTCAAAACGAAGGATAAGAGATAGTACCTACGGCTTTGGGGAGTGGACTTTGCCTTTTAAAAATAAAATAATATTTTTCTTTTAAAAATGCTTCTTTAAATTTCCTTTTTGAAAATAATTTTTTTTTTCAAAACTTTTTATCTTATCTGGTAAACCTGGCTCTGATACCAAGTGAAACACCCCACCTCCGTTAGGGTCACTCTCAAAGGGAATGCCCTAATTTTGGTGGAGGTTTATAAGTATAAGTCACAGATATACAAGACAGATATAAGAACACATATTTGTAAACAGCGGAAGAACAACAAACTTTATTTCATAAGGTCAAATACGTGTTACAAAACATCACCATGATTGTCTTACATCTTTTCCCAAAAACATAACATAACACTCTCATAATCTGTCTTGAGTACATTATTTAAAGAAGCATAAATAAAACATAGATAAACTGCAAAAGCCCCATAATGGATTGTCCAAAGCCATAGTTCAAAACAGGAAAGTCCAAGCAATACATTTCTCTTCTTCAAGCTGGATGTCAAGGCTGATCAAGCTGCTGTGTTCCCTCCCTGTGGACCTGGTGGGGGGGGGGGGGAAACGGAAGAAAGGAAGACGAAAGAAAAGTAGAGTCAGACATAAAGCCTGAGTAAGTCTAGTACTATTTTGTCTATGAATAAAGAACTGGGTATGATAAGTATAAACAAGAAGTGGAAAGGTACTTTAAACTTGGTTAAGTTGTCTAGGGTCGAATATACTATCGTACCCCATGTAAATCTCTGAACCCATATAAACTAGTTTCCAATTGGCACCCCATAATCAGGGTGATGTGGTCCATTCAATGATGATCGGCTCCTACTCGCATAGTTACATGTGTCTTACGGCCCCCGATGTCTGTAGTTACCTATGCTGGTCCCACCATGGGGTGTATCAAGTCCCATGGCAGCGGCCCGACACAACCTTAGAATGCACAGGTATGCTACTGGTGCCCAGTGCTTTATTTTTCTGCGCCGGAGTGCGTGCACGCCCGCACACCGTTAGAACCTACACTGTTACACCACCGCCGTCGCTTTGACCTCTTACAATCAGCCCAGTAATCGTGCCCCACCCTGCCTAGTTTCAGGGTATCATGATACACCTTTTAGGGTTACTGCTGAAAAGGGTCCCCCGTTACTAGGTTTTCTATCTCTAGCCAACATGCTAAGTTGGTTAAGTGTTTCTGACCTAACCCCCCACCAGTCCGTTTAGTTTAGCATGGTCCATTTTGATTAAGTCTTTATTCCACTTAATCCTAACAATCCTGACTCAGCCTTAATTGTCTTATTAAGGCCCTGACCTCCCACATTAGACAGGTATTGTTGTGGCTGCCTGTTGCCGGTTGGTTCCGGGCAGTCTTACGCCACAACTCAGTCTAACCTCGGGTCCTTATTGGGCTCCATGTTTAACTTCTCACATTGGATAGGTATTGTTGTGACTACTGGACAGCCGGGCGGTTCCGGGCAGGTTTACATCACAACTCAATCCAACCTCGGGTTAAACACATCGTATTTTCTACTTTTACATATTTTGTCTTTCTTCTTTATTTATATGTAAATATTTGCGGCCCATTATTAAATTAATGGTGTAAAGATTACACCAATCACGGGCCCAACCCATACTTGAACTTGGGCCCTTCTATTTTATATTTTCATTCATTAATTAATTTTAACCCAACGTTATTTTCCCCCGTTTTACACGTCCGTTCATATATATTGGGCTTAGCCTTTTAAAGCCCAATTTAGCCATGCGAAAGGGGAGGCTTAAAGCGTGATTACATACACAAAGAGGGGAAGGTGAGCGTATGAACTTGCAATATGACGATGGGAATACAAAATAGAAACTGGTGTACTTGCATAGTAGTGACATATACTTTGGTCATAAAACATAGGTGACATGAATCAAAGCATGTGAACTTGTAATTGAGATATCATTATTGACACATGAACCTATATTTTTATTTAGGCATAATGTCAAACATAAGCATGGCATAAATACTTCTAGCATAAACATGGCATAATGTCAAACATAAGCATGGCATAAATATTCCTAATCATGGTGTTTGCTTTAAACTTGCAAAAAGGGATTTTTGAGTCTAACCTAGCCATGTCTCACATGTGTCATCATATAATTCTTTTAAACAAGATAGACTTAATCATAGATTTCCATTATGCCAAATATCATTCATAGCCTAGCCATATTCATAAGTTTTGCAAAAGCATGACTTAATACATGGATTATGGTGTCAAAATTCCAACATAGTTTCATATGAACTATAACAACCAAACTTGTTTCAATTACTTGCAAAATGATTTATGCACAAAAATATTCATCATGATGGCATAATAACAAAGCCCCAAACTCGCATGAATTTCAATCAACTACATACATGTAGCTTCAACATAGATTACATAATTTGCGCAATATTCCAAACGTATACTTGCATAGAACTACCGCATGTAGTTCTTTATAATGAATAACATAATTTTGCACAAATATGAATTACTTTATTATCCCAATTCAAGCATACAAATCAATACAGTTGTTTATTCATACCAAAGTAATACTCTACTTACAATGGTTGCGGCGAATTCTCTAATTAAGAGATATGATTCCTTTGTTGAATTGATTGGCTTTAGGTTGCTTGAATTGCTTTAGGCTTTAGAACTTTCTTTCTAATTCTCTCTCTAGTCGGCGGCTACTCTTAGTCGTTCCTCAGCAACATGGCGGCTATGTTCTTAATTTGAATGAATAGATTAGGGTTTAGTCTAGGGTTGTTTATATAGAGGTTAGGAATTGATTAGGACCATTGATGTTGCTAGGTTAGATCGTAGCCATTCATTAGATAGAGAGACCAATTAGAACCCGCCACCTAGCCCTAATGACAAAGCGGACCACAGAAATTCGACCAAACACAGACCTGGCCAGCCAGGTTGACTGGGCTCGACCAGGTCGACACCCCTGTCGATAGGGCTGTCGACAGCCCTGTCGACATGGGTAGCCCAGGTCGACAGCCCAGTCGACCTGGGTGGCCTAGGCGGGTGTTTATCCGCCCTGGCCCACTGGGCCCGATTTTTAATTATTTTATTCTGTTTGAATTTTAAATTTAATTCAAAACTTCCGAAGGCCATATCTTCTTCATACGGACTCCGTTTTTCGAAAACTCGGACTCTATTTCGCGTATTTTTCCGAGACGAACGCAATGGCTTATCCCGTTTCCCTTAGTTCTTTGATTTGAATTTGATTATATTTTAATTCATGAATTTCACAGTTATAGAATTCTCGGGGTGTTACAAGTTGGAGTTCACTTTGTGGACCGAGCTGTGTGAAGTTGAGTTGAAAAGTTAAATGGTGAGATTTGTTTAATTCTTCATGAGAACGAAAGAGCAAAAGTAGATCAGCTTTGGAAGGATTATACAGAAGCAATGTTTTGAATAGATGGGAGAAGGATTGAAATGGAGGAATTACTGTTAACACGGTAATTAAAGGATTTGTAGCGGCATGTGATCTGGTAAAGCCAAAGTAAATAAATGTTTGTGAAGTCGGTTTCTGCTCTATTGGAAGGAGTTTGTAGTGAACGAGATTATGGTGGATGGGTGCATATTTTCTTTAAACAGAAAGAAGAATTGAAGCCTGATTCGAATACGATGAGAGAGAAGCACATGCGTGTAAGAAGAAAATTTGAGTCTGGGTATGGAGATCATGGGGAGACGCAGTGGGGAGGATTGATGAAAAGTTCGGTTACCCGTTAAGGTATTGTAGCAAGAAATAAAGGGCGACAGGGGAGATAACGCAGACAAAGGGTTTGATTTTAAATCGGTAATTTAGAACCATTAATTATATATACTATTTAGATTATATAAGGTCATATGACGGTTACAACTTAATCGTATGTCCACAGAATTAAACACGATTGGACCCGTTGGTACCATAACGACTAGGTCTACATCATGGAACTATTTTCCGCTAGGAACAGAGCTACTTGAATCTCTTGGAAAAATCAAACATCTGTCTGATTTTAAAATGAGACCAAAGCTGAATCATCAACCGCAAAACAAGGTGAGTAAACTCATCAACTCTGCTTCGTTTATATTTTTATATATAAACGAAATTTTAAATTGATTTTTACACTGTGAAATGGTTACTTGGTTGAAATGGTTAATATAATTGGTTGATATGATTACATCGTTGATCGATCTTTAGTTTGACATTTCATATTGATGTGAAATAATATTGATGTTATTAACATCTGTGGATGTCGGGAAACAGGTTGGAGGGACCCAACTGGGTTCCTCAATATTTATATTACTGTTTTTCCTTGGTTGTGATGTATGATAGGATATATATAATCAGTAATTGACTTTGTTGTGTTGAATTACCCCGACCTAGAGTTTTGGTATTTAAATACCATAAAATATTTTCAGGTATCGAAAAGGAAATTGGAGTGTTAAAAAGGAAACTTATTTTCAAAAATAGAGATTTAATTTTGAATAGAGTTGAAAATAGAAAACTTGTTCAAATGAAAGAATCAAGGATTTGTTTATGAATGAGAACATATATTAGTTGAATTATTTATCATTGGATATATTGAAATATAAATTCAAATTTAAATTTATATGAAAAAAAGGAAATTTGATTAAATTAGATAGTTCTCAAAAAGGGATATAAAATTTGATTAAGATTTGGTTAAAAGGATTTTAATCCAGTTTACAACCATAGTTTGTAAAAATGGCTCGTAAGAAAAGATGAGAGTTCGAATAAGGATTTATTTAATCAACTAAAGGGAGTTGGTTAAAATAAGGCAAAAAGGGAGTTTTGAATATTTACTTGATTAATTAATTAAGTAAAGAGAGTCAACGGAAATTTCCGATGAAAGAAGGGGTTATAATACCATAGTTGAATCAAATGCCAAATAAGAGTTGTCAAGGGAGTTACCTAATTAAGGAGTGGGAGTAATTTATTAAGAGAATATTATATTTATTATAAGGATTTAGAAATGAGATCGAATTATTTGGGTTTTAAAATGAGAAGAGGATTAAATTGGGGTCAGAAAATGAAATATGATTTTTCCTATATAATGGAATTAAAAGTATGACGATATTCCAATGCTAGTAGGAAGGGAAGTGGTTTTAAAACTATAGAGATATTTGAAATGATAAGAGTTATGGAAAATGGTTCGATAATTTGAAACAATGTTTCAAGATTAAAAGAGAATAAAGAAGTTTGGTGAAAAATAAGGATGTTTCTGAACAAAGGAAATGTTAAATGAGATTTTAAATGATTAAAATACAAAGAAGTGAGACTTATGTGAGTAATTTTGAATAGAGGTTATAAATAGAAGTTGGGTTTAAGATATTATTTTAAGTATGAAAATCAAACTGATTTGATTATATATAAAAGGAATATGTTACGATTAAAGTGAATAACGGTTGAAGCAAATATGTTGCAAACGAGATATCTAAAAGAAATTTAGATTTGAAATATGAAATCGAATAGGAATTTGAATAAGGGAAATGGATAATCGTTTAAAATGAAACGATGAGTTTTATTCCAACATTTGGAATATAAATTGTAATAAATGTTTTGAAAATTCTAGATAGCGATTTTAACGCTACCGCTATAATAAGTGTTGGTAAATTCTAGATAGCGATTTTAACGCTGCTGTTATAAAAGATGTTTTGAAAATCTTAACAGCGATCTTAACGCTATTGCTATAATAAATGTTCTAAAATTTTAGACAGCGATTATAACGCTGTTGTTAAAAGCAATGTTTATAAATCAAATATTTGGAGACAGCGATTATAACGCTACCGTTATAATCAACATTTTTCTGTAAAGGCAGTGTGTTTTTAGGTTAGAATCCGAGAGTTACATAAGAAGTTGTTAAAGATTTAAAAGATAAACTTTGACCATTTCAAAGTTAAAACGTTGTTCAGTTAGGGTCTGAGAGGTAATTATACCCCAACTTGATTGACTTCCTTCTTAACTAAGGAATGGTAAGGTTTGATCGTGAAGGAGTTTTGGAAATGTTTTCCAAACGAGAATCAGAAATGTTTTCTGATAATAGAAATAAGAATTTAGAATGTATAGAAACATGAGATAAGTAAATTTATGAATTAAAGAGATAAATGTTAAATGATGATTGATCGATATGATTTCCATTTGGAAATGATATCGTTGTTTGCACACTTGTTTGTCTTTGATAGTTAACTCACCGACTATCGGAGTTTTTGACCATTTTAACGTTGTTAATATGGAGAGACCGGTTGGATTATTATCCAAAGAACCACTCTGTATTGGCACAAGCGTTGCGAATCACATATGTCAGAGATAATTGAAGACGGAGTAAAGTGCAAGGGCTATTGTATAAGTCTTAGATAACAGTGCCTAAGATGGATGTACGGAATAGTGCCTTCGGTTTGTCCAGACCCAGGACAACTTGTATGGACGAGTGTCTGACAGAGTATTTCCAAAGGGGTTACGTACGTTGATTCCTTCAAACGTACGAAGTTGATGGCATAGAAGGGAAACTTCTTTAGCCTAACAATCTGAGTATTTTTGTGGGAATCAATTAGTGATTTCCGATGGATCTGACGATGTGGCATTCAAAGTGAATGATGGCCAGATGTTCTGGAAGATAATTCAAACCTCAAGCCTCACAACCCGGAGTTTGACAAAAATCGGGCAGGCAGCATGGCTATGTGGGTCGCACCTATTAGGATGTATAATCACCTATCTAGAGAAATTCCATTTGTTCTTTAATCTATCGATGCTGTCCCATTCGGGAGACGGTTGCTGATCCCAACCGTTGGTGATATATATTCGATACACTCAAGCGAAATGAGTGGTCGGTCATGTGAGGGCCCGGTTGCAAGATGTTCTTGTTGAACCCAGTGTATTCACCTCTAGAGATACACTATCGGCAGGTGGTCCCATACCTTGTCAAAGTCGGAATCCAATCTCCAATAAGTGCCCGCGAGTTTGATTTGTATACTATATATGTAGAGCGTGAGATGCAAGCGTTCTACTAGATTGTTAATTACTTGTGATTAGACATTATTATAATATCAAATAATATATGATTTTCAAAAGTGTTTTGGGTTATCGTAAGGTAAAAACCGTCCGTGTTTATGTGTGGATTGGTCTTACGATTATCTTTTCTTTTGAAAAGGATTTTGAAAAGTTAAACCAAATGATTTGAGTTTACTCACACCAGTCCCATGACTGACTTTATTTTGTTTTGTTTTCCCTAAACTCTTGGGTGCCCAAATTTGTACGGGCAGTCAAGTAATCAGGATTTTACAGATATACTTGGAGAGCTTGGAGCAGGAGGCTTCAGGATTTATGTAGCTATTGTTTATTCCGTTGTGATGTAAGTATTGTACTCTGATAATGGTATCATATACATATACTTCTTTTGATTTCAAGTTATATTGTATATTATATTTTATTCGTTCCGCTGTGAGATTCGTGTTACTCTGATGTTGTTTCTGATCTTCGTTTTCTTCTATTCTAATATTTCTTTCTTTCTATTTCTCATCCTCTAACTTCTTTCTTATAATGATTCGTATTTCTGTGCAATTTGAGTTGGACGTGTGGTGTTATTAGTCAACTCTAAGGGTACGGATTCGCGGGTCATTTCAAACCTGGTATACTAATGGTGTCTGCGGGTCAATGATGAACTTGGAGAGAAGCACCGCTGCAGACAAGTGGCGGAGGTGCCCGGATGATCGGTGATGGGTAGAATGAGGAGCGGACAGGAAGATGGTGATTTTTATGGGTACGGTGCGTTTTTATTTGAAATGGAGAATAGTGAATAGGAAGGATGGTGCAAAGTGGCCCAGTATAGTGCGTAGGGAGGAACTTGGCTGATGTGAGTGTATGGTGTATTCGGTGGTGAGCAGACAATGGTAGATAAGGTGTGGGATGGTGGGTCAGCTCTAGTTGGCCAAGACTTGGCGCGGAGACTGGAGGGGGTGCGGCGCTTCTCTTGGCGGCGGCTGATGATGTGAAGGTGGAAGATGTGTGCGGTGTTAATCATTGAGTTGCGTGTGTGGCTTCGTACTGGGTCCGAGATTCACGCAGAGGGGAGGACGGGGTAAAGGTTATAAGTGAGAAGAAGCAGTAAGCTGATCTATCCTAGTAAAAAGTAATCGGCCATTATCCTATAAATTAAACATGACTAGTTATTAATAGTTATTAATTGAGGGAGTTTTTCTTAACTCGTGCTGGTACAGGAAACGAAGACAACTGGCTAAGGGCAAAAGCAGTTCAAGATAGAAATGAAAGAAATGTTAGTGGCCCAGTTTCTATTTAAAAAAAGGTCGGGTTGATAATGTTATTCGTATTTAGTTAGTTGAACGGTAAGGGTAGTTAGAAACTTTCTTAAGTAGATAAATGGGATAAACCCAGTAGGACTAGTCTTTGAAATTCAAAGTTGTAGTATTTTGTTAGTATTTATCAGGAGCTAATCGGTTTAAGTAGGAAGGGTAGATATATAGAAACTTAACTAAGAAATACAAACGAGATAAATCAGTATTTGAGAATAAGATTGGTCAAACTGGGTAACTGAAAACTAACGGGCATGTTAAAACTGTTTTATCACAACTATTTAGTTAAACTAGGTTAAAGTAAGATGGGTTAAAGGAATTAGTTAGATTAATTAATTTATATGAACTTTAAGTATTAATAACGTGCTCTTGTATTAACAGAATCAAACGATCTAGGATACATTGGAATCATGTTGGCATGATCTACATTATGGAATGTGATTGGACACGATGGAATCAACTGAGATTTTCAGTTAAATTTAAGCACTTGTTAATTTAACTGGAACAAGCCGTTTAAAACAACGAATCAGATCAAGGTGAGTTAAACTCACTTAATTCTCCCCACTTATATTTTATATGAGTCGGGTTTTTATTTTGTATGTTATGGTTGCTAATGGTTGTCTGTTTGTTAATTATATCTATTCATATATTGATTGAATTCCTGAATTTAAACGTTGTTTAATTTCAGTGAAAAACCCAAATCGTTATTTTAACGATTGGTCCCAATTAAGGTATCTTACCTTATTGGCCACGTTTATAAATAAACGTGTTTAATTTAATGAATTGTTATAGTTGTGTGAAATAAATTGGTTGATATTGAATTATCGTTATTGGCTGTTATGAAGACCATTATTTATTTGAATTAAACGATCATATTTGAGATAACATATTTAATGCAGAGAAGGACAGGTTAGAGGGATCCAACGAGATTCCTCAAATATTTTTAGTGATATTTGTTTTCATATTATCATTACATGAATTGTTCTGATTAGATGATTGATTTGATTATTGAATATTGACCTGAATTTCAATATTTATTTTGTTTAAACCAATGGGTAATATTGGTTGAGTAATTGGCAGCAGTTGGCCTAAAAAAATCGTTTATAAATGATAATTAACCGTCAGGTGAATCGACGGTAATAAAGTTATAACATTTATAATTGAAGATGTATTTTTAAACTATTATATTGAATAAAAGTTATAAAAAAATATATATTTATATTTAAGTAATTATTAAATGGTTCTTATAAATCAAATTCTTATGTTAATAAGATTTATAAGAAGACAAGCAAAAGTTAACGAAATGATTGAGAGCCCAATTAATTATTTTTCAAGAGACCACTAAGTGGAATTATTTAAAATTAATTATATTATTAACGAATAATTGAAGTCGATTAACGAGATACTCATGGATTAAGCGGACGACGTCAACTAATTAAATTTGAATTAGTTAATTGATTAACTTGTTTCAAATTAATCTAATGATATAGATTAATGAATATTTTTTTACTTTTAATAAGATTTTAAAAAGGGATTTATTATTTATTTTAGTTCATAAAGAATTTAACTACCCCTAGGGTAGTTAATGATGAAGTAAATTATTATTTTAATAATGTAAGTGATTACTTCTTAAACCTATTTCATTTATGTAAGTAATCAAAGTGTGTAATGGTATTTGGTTGGATTTTGAAAGGAGTTGGCGAATGATCTATATTATAAACCGAATTTTTATAACAAAGTTATAAAAGAGAATTTAAGAAAAACATGATAGCTTAAATATAACGTTTACTTAATATTTAAATTAAGTAAAGGAAAGTGGGGAAAAGAGTTTTATATTAAACTAAAGTTTATAAACAAGGTTTATAAAAAGCGGGCATGAGGCTAAACATTAAGTTTTAAATTAACATTACCTAACGGTGGAATTTGAAATGAGATTTTCAAAGAGGAGAATTGAGACGACCCGATTTCCCGTTCTCACGGAAACAAGGTTATCTTTTGGAATATAACACAGAAACATATAATAGCAGAACAGAATTAAATAAATACACCAGAATGAACAACAAAATATACTGGATAAAATTAATCATTAGAGTTACACAGTATACAGGATCTTACTTAGTACAAATACAGTTCAGCTATACATAAATGTCTACAGCGGAAATAAACAAAATATGTACAATAGGAGCTGAACAGCATAAAAAGAAATAAATGATAGAATCCATCTTCAGCTCCAGCTATCCAGAAAGAACCAGCTAAACCTGAATACAAGGCTGCCCGTGTAGAAAAAGGGGCACCCGAGTTTGAGAGTGAAACAAACTACGAGTCAGTCATGAGACTGGTATGAGAAATCCACTCAACACATATATAATTGGCTAATCACAGGACCACGCCACTTTCGTGGAACGGGTTTACTCCATTGGATTGCCAGTGCTTTAAAACAAATCTTTCTTTTAAACATCGCTATGTTTTTTTATAAAAATGAAGCCGTTATAAGACTCAGTTCCCATCACACAATGCAACGCAAACCGGAGGATAGAGTTTTTACCTTATAACAGCCAAAATATGATTGATACGAATAAAACAAAGGCATTTGATATTATTGCTAGTGTTTATATGCTTTGAAAACAATTTCAAATCATAACTATCAATCATAGACGGCATGGGTACCATATATCATGTCGCCATATATATATATACAATCAAAACCGCACGATGTCGTATTTGGAAATTGGATTTCCGTCATGAACCAAGGCAAAAGATAGTCCTTACCGAATTCGAGACGCTCTAGCCTGTGTCTCAGGTATAGCCGCGACCATACCCTGGATCGTCAGGGCCGGTCCACACGAAGTGGATTATAATGCCTGAACAATGCGTTTCTCCACCCTTTGGGGTGTAAATGAGCCAACGAATGACTCCATCGGACCCGGATCGTCCGATCAAACCGAGGCGCCTCGCAACAGCAACAACCACATAGGTGAAAAGTATATAAATGTCAGGGCTGGTAGGTCACTGACACCACCCTAGCTAGAAAGAAAACGCACGTCCCCCCTGAGGTCCTTCTCCCGTTTTAGGTTCATACCGGGATGTGAGGCTCGCGAATTCACGTTATACACAAAGCTACGCCGCACAGGCGGTGCTTTGATCATCACTACAAGACTTTGCTTTTCAACAGAAGCCCTGATCACTGCATCTTAGCATGCCACACAGGCAATTCACACCGTGCAACTGATGGCTATCAATCACACAGAACAAATTCCAATGTCGGACACACAGTCCATTTACAAGTCCGTTCTGGGTCTGAACGAAACCGGAGGCACTAAATACCTCGCAAACCCTTCGATCAACACGTACGTCTGAACGATCACCACTCATTATCCATATTTCGGGATGCCTCCCAATCAGGACCTCGGTTACCATCCAAACGAGGTGAAGATCTCCGGTCTTCGACCATCGTCTTCATCTTCGAATTTCAATCGTCGGTCGATTATTCGAAATGAGAATTAACTCGGCCTTTTCAAATAATTCACGTATATTTAGAATTTCAAATCGATTTATTTCAATGGTTAAATTATTTGACAACACCAATTGTGTTCTTTATATAATTTTCACACCAAACACACTCAACCATCAACCATCACATAAATCAAGCAAATTCAGTTTATTTCCATTCCATATCGCTTACGATATTTTATAACTATTTATCGCTATTTTTATTTATTTTAAAATAGCCATTTTATTCAAAACGACGCTTCGGGCCATAAGGCGGCCGTGGCGCTGTATTTCTTCAGATTTGATTTACACATATCTGAAAATCTAACCGTTGGATCTTCACAAAATTTACATCATTAGAAAGGTCTTTTCAAAACGAATCCAACGGTTCCAGTTTCGGGAAAATCCGACGGTCGGATCTCCCGGTACAATCGTTTGAATTTTCGATTTCAAAATACGAACTACAGCGTCGTTATTCGATTAAATATATAATTATATTTATATATATATAAATATAATCGCTTCTGGCGCTGTTTTTCTTCAGATTTGAATTAAACATTCCAGACAATCCAACCGTTGGATTTTAACAAGGTTGGTGCCGTTGGAAAGATTATTCCAAGGCGAACCCGACGGTTGAGGTTTCGGGAAAATCCAATGGTCGGATTTCCCGTACTAGTCGTTTGAAATCACGGTTTCAAAATACGAACTGCACGGCCTCGTTTCGTTTTAATTTTATTTATATTTATATATTTATATAAATATAGTTCATTCAACAATTTCAATATCGTTTTCACTTCAAAAATTTTTCTAACACCTTAAATTTTGGAAAAATTTCGCCATAACCTCCCCTGCACCGGGAGCGTCGGGAAATCGCAAATAGCGTCCCGGTCCTTCTAATCTCAAAAAGAAAAAGAAAAAGCCAAGCGGCTAGCCAATAGGCTCAAAATCATCACCCAAACAAATCAGTAAATGTGTACCTATTTGTCGGGCACAAAATTTTATTCCTCTTCTCTAGCCCCTTTGCTATAACCTGTTCAATGAATATGCACGTACATATATATACAGTTCATATCATTTTTCATTTTCTATTCAACTTCATATTTGATTTCTATTTGGTTTAAAAACACCATTCATTCTAATGTTACATAAATAGGTGCAAATCATTTCATTAGCTAATTAATGAATATTTCAACTCATATATGTTTATTTTGAACAAGTGGCTATTTTTAACATTTCACATTTCAACGATTAATGCATACAATAAAAATGTGATTTTTATTGTAAAACGATTCATTTCAAAACACTATTTTTCTATATAGTTAAAAATGTGATTTTTATTATCGAACAATTTATTTCAAAATATGAATACCATTCAACACATGAATTTCTAAACAACGAATGAATATCAATTCAACACATGAATGTTTTCAATAGTTTTTCTATATAGATAAAAATGTGATTTTTATTATCGAACAATTTATTTCAAAATATGAATACCATTCAACACATGAATTTCTAAACAACGAATGAATATCAATTCAACACATGAATGTTTTCAATAGTTTTTCTATATAGATAAAAATGTGATTTTTATTATCGAACAATTTATTTCAAAATATGAATACCATTCAACACATGAATTTCTAAACAACGAATGAATATCAATTCAACACATGAATGTTTTCAATAGTTTTTCTATATAGATAAAAATGTGATTTTTATTATCGAACAATTTATTTCAAAATATGAATACCATTCAACACATGAATTTCTAAACAACGAATGAATATCAATTCAACACATGAATGTTTTCTATATGTAACGACCCGTGTTTTTCGACCATTTGAATATGAATATTTAAATTAGTTTTAAATATTATATTGGAATATTAATGGAATTTAATATTGAGTTCGTTATTAAAAACGAAGTTAAACATTATATATTTATATATAATAAAAATTCGAGCTCGAAAATGGCGTGCAGTTCGTAAATTGGAGTTTTGAACTTCAACTGAGAATACAGGATTCGATATAAGTCGGATTTCTGTGAAACAAGACACGTTGGGACCGTATTGATGATAATTTTCATATGAAAGAGAGAAATTCAGATTTTGTATTATAAATAGTAAGTTATGGTCAAATCAAATTTTGAATAAGTCGCTATGGAAAATCGTTATTAAATTATAGGCCTTTAAAATAGCCGTTTTGCAAACGGACTCAGATTTCGACAAAACCAGTTTCATTAGAACCATATCGTTAAATTATTGTCAGAAAATCAAATTTGCATGGAAAACCGATATCGTATGTGACCACGGTAGCTATAAACGCTCGTCATTTTCTATAGCGCATATTCAAATAAATAAAGGGACATTTGAGTGTAACTTGAGCAGATAGTCGAATTAGGCCACGAAACCAGTTCCGTTGAGTTCGTATCGTCGATTAGAGTCAGGATATGTATATAGTTTGTTATTTTTAGAGACTGGAAAATTTGGCGTTAAAAAGGGGTATAGCGGTTCGGGGTAAAAACAGCCTACCGGGGCCACAGTATCAGAATGCGACGAAATTAGTGCCGTTGGGTTCGTATCGAAAAGTTATTGTCGATGTTCGCAGTTTCAAGTGGATTTGATTTATCTAGTGACCGTGGAAAAATTAAATGCATGTTCATTTCCGGTTTCATAAAGGAAATTTTTCCAAACGACCTCGGATTGCGACGAAACTTGTCCCATTGGATCCGGAATAACTTTTTACATTTAGATAAGCCTTTTTATCAGTAGACAGAAATCATTTGTAGTGATTTTTAACATGATTTCTCCATGACAAAGTTTCATACATTATTTTATTAATAAAATACATCCCACTGTTCCTTTTTCAAATCTTTGTTTTCTTGTCTGCCAACTACTATACCTTGCCGACCAAGGGTTTGATTTTTCAACCACCGTACACACTTATATCAGCTACCCTACGGAAACCCATATGCCTAGCGTGTACCCTATTACTTGATGGCCAAACCACTCGCTTCCTATATATATATATACCATCCAACTCTAGTTACTCTACTGCTTGGTCAAAAACCATTTCGCCTCCACTCTGATAAATCAACGAACACCATCTTTCGTAGTTTTCCTCCATCCAATCCTCTAGTCCACAAAAGTAAATCGAATACCCCAAGTACAAAACTCTAGATCTCGCTGAGCTCCTCCAACTGATCGGCTCTGATCAGATACTGGTTTCTGGGGTGGCCGAAATCATGTTGAGAAGCCTCAACGGTTGGGGGACTGCTGCGGTTGATTAAGAGGGTCGGACTAAGGGAGGTTTGGGGTGATAGTTCGGGAGGCCTAGGCGCTCGTTTCACTGAAGTTGGATCATCGTCAGGCGGATGGAGCAGCTCGCGCGGTGGACAGTAAAGAGGGCAGCCTAGGTTCCACAACAGAACGAGAATACGAAGTGAGGTTTGGCTTTCAAAGAGGAAAGTTTCAAAGCAGTAATTAATGATGGAACCAAATTCTAAAATCCAAAAGGGGAGAGCTGGGTTTGTTTTTCGGTGGAGCAAGAAAAATCTGATGGGAAGACGAGACTAAAAGAAATTCGAACGGGGGTTGAAATACGAAAGGGAAGCTCGGCCAAATTCTCTTAGCAGTAAGGAGGTGAATTTAAATATAGTTAGTACATGGTTAAATGATCTAAATAAGGTAAGCTAATTAATTAAAACCCATGACTAGGGCGCAGATTGATGAAAACAAACGAACTGGACAGTGGAAGCATTGAATTGAAGATGGGTTTCAACTGTTAAGTTCCTAATCCATCCTATTGGGCTAATAATATGATTAACACTATATATAGTATGGAATTTAATAACTTATTATTATAGGGTAGTGGACTGAATCAGTTACAGGCCGTGAAAGCAGAACATTCAAGATCGAGACTGGGAACAAAGGAACGAAGACCACCAGGACTGTGACTCGACATAATCCTCTCTTAACTAAAGTAATTAACAGTAACTATTAGTAAATTTGAAAGTTAATTTGTTTTAAATTGTAACGTATGATCTGATAACAGGTCCAGGACCGCAGAAGCATGTAGGAAGGAAAACAATATTATGAGGGGACAATTCAGCCATATGTTAATAAGCATAATCAGTTAATAAGTAATTAAAAATATAATTAGTCAGTATAACTGTATATTCACAATAATTAATTGGTGTAGGGTTTTCCAACCGGAACAGAAGCAAGTGAAGAAAGCCACCCAAAAGAGGACGACATGTTTATGCTTTGAACAAAAGTAATTAACAGTTTAATTGGTAAATTTATCAACGGAAATAATTATTTCAATTAACCATATTATTATTATTATATTTATGAGTATGTCTGTGATATCAGAATAGGGCCAAATGAAATGCGGTGGAACTATAATTGAGAACACCACAGTTTGGAGAAGTGTAGACGAAGCTGGAAGTTAGCGGAGTATTTAATTAAATTAAACGCTAGTTTAATTTAATTGAAATCAACCGCTTCAGAAATTAATCGAAATCAAGGTGAGTTAAACTCACTCAGTTACCCTTTTCATATTTTATATAAATTGGGTGTTTTTATTTTGTGTGCCCTGTTTGCCAATGGTTGACTGCCTTGCTAGTTATCTATTTAACTGTTGATTTAAACGATGAAATTAAACTGTGTTTAATTTCAGTGAAATATCAAATCGTTATTTTTAACGATTGGTTCCAATAAAGGTGACTCACCTTGGTTGGTCACGTTTATTTATAAACGCGTTTTAAATGGTTGAATCATTTGAATTGCTTGTGGTTGATGTTGAGTGGTTGCTATTTATTGTTATCAGTTAAACAAAACTGAATGGTCTGATTTGAGATAACCATTTTGAATACAGGGAAGAACAGGTTGGAGGGATCCAACCGAATTCCTCAAATGTATTATTTATTTTCATATTCTCATATATGAACTAATCTGTTTGTGTGATTGATTTGATGGTTGATTATTGACTGAATATTCAACATCTGTTTGGTTTAAACCAATTGGTGATATTGGTTAAGTGTTTGGCAGAGTATGGCCTTTAAAATCAATCGGGTTATAGATATTGATTCACCGTCAGGTGAATCGATAGAGCTGAAATTATAAAATTTATTTTATAACTGAAGTTAGATTTTTAAATATATGGTTTTGACTAAAAGTTATTAAAGAGAAATAAATATTTTGTTTATTCAAACTTCAATTTGATATTAATTTATTTTATAGAGTAAATACTGATGTTAATCAGATTTTACCAGTAAGAGAATAAGAAATGAATCGACTGGTTAAACTTTGATACTTGGTTGGTAAAGAAACCAATAAATGGAATTTATTTAAATTGATTTAATTTTAAATCATTTAAAGTGGGAATTTATTTGGAATCGGTTAGTAGAATAACCACAGTTTAAGTGAATTTAATCGACCGTTTGAATTTGAATTTGATTATCAAATCCATGTGTTTTGATTAAATTAGTTAAATGAATATTGTTTGAAATTTAATAAGGTTTTTAAAGAGATTTACCATTTACTTTAGTTGATAAAGATTTAATGACTGAAGTAGTTGATAATCGAAAGAAATTATTATTTTAATTAATAATAATTTAGAGAATTACTTTTCGAAAGTAATCATAGTAAAATGAAATCAAAGAGATGGTGAAGGGAATTAGTGAACGGGTTTTATATTTAAAACCCGAAATTTTTATAACGATGTTACAAAGAGGATTTCAAGCAAAGACGATATCTTGAAATAAATGTTACTTAATTATTTGAAATTAAGTTAAAAGGTTTATAATAAACCAAGGTTATGTAAATAAGGTATAAAGTTGAAGCGTTAATTTTATATTAACGGTACTTGAATAAAATTAAGAAAAAGGGAATGGAAATAAGATTTCCAAATTGGAAATGGTCGAATAGAATTTAAAAGGCGACTGGAATAAAATATTGGGTTGATTATAACTTATATTTATCTGAAGGTGAGAACGTTGTTAATCAAGGTCTGAGAGGTAATTAAAATACCCCAACTTGAGCAACATCAAGATTATCTGAAGATGATATTAGTTGGTAATCGTAACAGAGTCTGGCGATAATTTATTATTTCCATTCGAGAAATAATAAGGCGATGTTGGTGGAAATTTGAAGGGTATACGAAGCAAGTATTCAAATATCGTATTTGAAATATTAAAAGAATTAGAAGTTTTAATTTAACAAAAGTAAACCAGTTTGTTAAAGGCCAGGTGATACTGAATACTTAACCAGTGAACTCAGTGGAGTGTCATGTTTGAACACTGATTATTTTTGATAGTTAAAACACCGACTATCAAATCTGACCAATACGATTGTTGGTATGGAAAGACCGGGATCGAATTTATATTCGAAAACCATTCCGACCAACAAATACGTGAAGAGATCAGAAGATGATCGAGATGGTGCTGTGAAGACCGTGGATTTTCATCAACGGAAGAACCACTAATATTCTCGGCCTGGCAAGCAGAGATAAACTGTGATTCTGTCGTAGTTGGATTCTACGAGTTGCAAGGACTTCTCGCTACTGATCCATGGGGTGATTCCTATATGGATGCGGTAGGAGAGTGCCTTCGGTTCATCCTGTTCCTGGATGACGTATATGGACGGATGTCTGACAGAGTATTTCCAAAGGATCACGTACGTTGATTTCTTCAAACGTGCTATGGTTGTTGGCGGAGAATTGCCGCTCTCTTAGCTTCCAGCTAGAGTATTTTTGTGGATATCAATTAGTGATATCTGATGGATTTGACGATGTGGCATTCAAAGTGAATGACGACCAGATGTTCAAGAGTTAATTCTGGCCTCAAGCCTCATCAACTGGGAAATGACAAAAATCGGGCAGGCAGCATGGCTATGTGGGTCGCTCCCATTAGGGTGTATGATCACCTATCTAGAGGAAATCCTATTTGTTTCTTAAATCTATGTTTCGATGCTGTCCCTTGTCGGGAGACGGTTGCTGATCCCAACCGTCGGTGATATACATTCGATACACTCAAGCGAAATGAGTGGTCGGTCATGTGAGGGCCGGGTTGCAAGAAGTTCTTGTTGAACCCAGTGTATTCGTCTCTAGAGATACACTATCGGCAGGTGGTCCCATACCTTGTCGAGGTGGAATCCAATCTCCAATAAGCGCCTGCGGGTTTTGATTGTATACTATATATGTGGAACGTGAGATGCAAGCGTTCCACTAGATTCTATTTACTTGTATTTAGACATTATTGTAATATCAGACAAGATATTGGTTTCAAAAATGTTTTGGGTTATCGTAAGGTAAAAACCGTCCGTGTTTATGTGTGGATTTGGTCTTACGATTATCCTTTTCTTTTGAAAAGGTTTTGAACTTAAAAATCATGATTGGATGGTTCACCCTTATTACTGTGCGAGTTTATCTCACTCTGGTTCACCAGACTGACCCGGTGTTTTGTAAATGCTCGGGTTAGACCGGGTTGTACAGGTTCAGGTTATCGACTGCTGTGAAGAAACAAGCTGGAAGAGTCCAGACGTATGATATTACTATTCCGCTGTGTGTTATATGAGGACATATTATTATCACTGTCCAGATGTGTACTCTGATATTGTAAGTATTTCAAAAGCTTTCAATAAAGATTTATTTATGTATTATATTTTGTTCCGCTGCGATGTGAGACTCTGTGTTGTGTTGTGTTCTTCTTCTTCTTCTATTCTAATATTTCTATCTTATCTATTCTCACCCTCTAACTTCTTTCTATTAATGATCTGGAATGTTCGATGTCTGAATGGTCAACACGGTAGTTTGATGTTGATTTTCAGAGTCGAAAATCCCGGTTCGTTATAGTGGTATCAGAGCTGGTTGCTTAATTGGTACGGATGATAGGGGGTTCTCGCTTCGCGTTTGGTGGCGAACGGGAGACTCTTACCCCTACATCTCCCGACAATGTGGGTTGGTCGAGTCGAGAGGCTGGCCGTAAAAGCAGTTCTGAGGTATCTCTGTAAGCCACGCTGGGAGGTTAGCCCAGTGCCGAGGGAGGAGAGGATGGTTGAAAAGCCTACTCGAATCTCGGGGTCATTACAGTGGTATCAGAGCTATTGGTTAAGTAATTACCTTGGCTCTGTGGCGTGACTCAGTAGAGATGGGGTTAGTAATACCCTAGATTGAGTTTGAGTGTATATATATGAGCACGTATTTGTGAATTGATATAAAAACTGTTTATATTGTGTTGATTGGTTGGTTGAGTTGTTTATGGATTCTGGTCGATCAGTTGATCCACTGTATCGATAGGTGTTTCTAAACACCCAAACACGATAAACCGACACAGTATGTTTTGAAAGAGGGTAAATGAAATAATTTTACCCAAATTATATTTTAATGTAAAAGAATGATTAATATTTGGAGTATTATAGTATATTGGATGTGTTGGATGATGTGAAATGATTATATAACCAATCAGAATTCATATAAGTGAAATATATGAAAATTAGAGGAGTTAAATCTGAAATCTAAATCAGAATTGGAATTAAAATTCCTAAATGTGGGAAAAGTGTTAACAAATGAAATTGGGTTAAATATATGAGGAATTTAAGATCCTGGGAGATTTTAAATTGTTTTACAAAGGATATTTTGAAATGGATTTCAAAATGAAAGTGGTTAAAACTGGTTTTGAAAGTGACATAGTATTGAACTCACTTCAATAGCTGGGAAATAGATTCCGATGATGTGCGCGCCATTATCGGTGTCCATTTTCGAGTGGTAAGTGACGGATTACTACCAAAGATTTTGTTTTGAATCGCTTTGAGAAAAACAAGTTGTTTTGAATCCTGAAAAGGAATATTTGATTTTTGAAAGAGATGAACTGTTTAAAAACTCCCGGGGAAATTGTTTGAACAAGGTAAAATTAAATAGAAATGTGGGAAGCAAATATGAATTGAATTGAAACTAATTAACCGGAAGTTGGATCGCGATATAACATATCAAGTAAAATCAGATTTTGAATTTTGAGACAGGAATCTGAAATGGTATTGGACTGGTAAGTTAAGAGTTGAAATGGATGATGGATGGAAATTGAGTCAAGAATGGAATTTGGCTTGGACGCATGAAGGATTTGGTTTTGAAGATAAAATTGGGATTTCGTTTGGGAATGCATTTGTATATGCTGAAATGGTAGCAGATGGAAAGGATATAATGATATGCCGACAAAAAGGTACACGTTTATTTTTACATGGATTTGGAGATTTATGAGCCTATATGGCAAGCCGCTTGGCTGTTTATTTTCTTTTGGATTGAAGAAGGCCTAGAAAGGCAAGTTGTGGTTGTACCAATTGAGCCGTACAGAGGAGGTGCTGGTGAAATTTTTCGGAAATTTAAAGTGTTAGAAAATTTTTGATATTTTTGAAAATATTTATGTACAGTATTGAATTGGTTTCTAATTTAATATAAAATTGGATTTGAATGTTAATGAGTTTATAACGTTCTTTCTTACCTTAGCAATTTCGAGGACGAAATTATTTTAAGGGGGGAAGAATGTAACGACCCGTGTTTTTCGACCATTTGAATATGAATATTTAAATTAGTTTTAAATATTATATTGGAATATTAATGGAATTTAATATTGAGTTCGTTATTAAAAACGAAGTTAAACATTATATATTTATATATAATAAAAATTCGAGCTTGAAAATGGCGTGCAGTTCGTAAATTGGAGTTTTGAACTTCAACTGAGAATACAGGATTCGATATAAGTCGGATTTCTGTGAAACAAGACACGTTGGGACCGTATTGATGATAATTTTCATATGAAAGAGAGAAATTCAGATTTTGTATTATAAATAGTAAGTTATGGTCAAATCAAATTTTGAAAAAGTCGCTATGGAAAATCGTTATTAAATTATAGGCCTTTAAAATAGCCGTTTTGCAAACGGACTCAGATTTCGACAAAACCAGTTTCATTAGAACCATATCGTTAAATTATTGTCAGAAAATCAAATTTGCATGGAAAACCGATATCGTATGTGACCACGGTAGCTATAAACGCTCGTCATTTTCTATAGCGCATATTCAAATAAATAAAGGGACATTTGAGTGTAACTTGAGCAGATAATCGAATTAGGCCACGAAACCAGTTCCGTTGAGTTCGTATCGTCGATTAGAGTCAGGATATGTATATAGTTTGTTATTTTTAGAGACTGGAAAATTTGGCGTTAAAAAGGGGTATAGCGGTTCGGGGTAAAAACAGCCTACCGGGGCCACAGTATCAGAATGCGACGAAATTAGTGCCGTTGGGTTCGTATCGAAAAGTTATTGTCGATGTTCGCAGTTTCAAGTGGATTTGATTTATCTAGTGACCGTGGAAAAATTAAATGCATGTTCATTTCCGGTTTCATAAAGGAAATTTTTCCAAACGACCTCGGATTGCGACGAAACTTGTCCCATTGGATCCGGAATAACTTTTTACATTTAGATAAGCCTTTTTATCAGTAGACAGAAATCATTTGTAGTGATTTTTAAAATGATTTCTCCATGACAAAGTTTCATACATTATTTTATTAATAAAATACATCCCACTGTTCCTTTTTCAAATCTTTGTTTTCTTGTCTGCCAACTACTATACCTTGCCGACCAAGGGTTTGATTTTTCAACCACCGTACACACTTATATCAGCTACCCTACGGAAACCCATATGCCTAGCGTGTACCCTATTACTTGATGGCCAAACCACTCGCTTCCTATATATATATATACCATCCAACTCTAGTTACTCTACTGCTTGGTCAAAAACCATTTCGCCTCCACTCTGATAAATCAACGAACACCATCTTTCGTAGTTTTCCTCCATCCAATCCTCCAGTCCACAAAAGTAAATCGAATACCCCAAGTACAAAACTCTAGATCTCGCTGAGCTCCTCCAACTGATCGGCTCTGATCAGATACTGGTTTCTGGGGTGGCCGAAATCATGTTGAGAAGCCTCAACGGTTGGGGGACTGCTGCGGTTGATTAAGAGGGTCGGACTAAGGGAGGTTTGGGGTGATAGTTCGGGAGGCCTAGGCGCTCGTTTCACTGAAGTTGGACCATCGTCAGGCGGATGGAGCAGCTCGCGCGGTGGACAGTAAAGAGGGCAGCCTAGGTTCCACAACAGAACGAGAATACGAAGTGAGGTTTGGCTTTCAAAGAGGAAAGTTTCAAAGCAGTAATTAATGATGGAACCAAATTCTAAAATCCAAAAGGGGAGAGCTGGGTTTGTTTTTCGGTGGAGCAAGAAAAATCTGATGGGAAGACGAGACTAAAAGAAATTCGAACGGGGGTTGAAATACGAAAGGGAAGCTCGGCCAAATTCTCTTAGCAGTAAGGAGGTGAATTTAAATATAGTTAGTACATGGTTAAATGATCTAAATAAGGTAAGCTAATTAATTAAAACCCATGACTAGGGCGCAGATTGATGAAAACAAACGAACTGGACAGTGGAAGCATTGAATTGAAGATGGGTTTCAACTGTTAAGTTCCTAATCCATCCTATTGGGCTAATAATATGATTAACACTATATATAGTATGGAATTTAATAACTTATTATTATAGGGTAGTGGACTGAATCAGTTACAGGCCGTGAAAGCAGAACATTCAAGATCGAGACTGGGAACAAAGGAACGAAGACCACCAGGACTGTGACTCGACATAATCCTCTCTTAACTAAAGTAATTAACAGTAACTATTAGTAAATTTGAAAGTTAATTTGTTTTAAATTGTAACGTATGATCTGATAACAGGTCCAGGACCGCAGAAGCATGTAGGAAGGAAAACAATATTATGAGGGGACAATTCAGCCATATGTTAATAAGCATAATCAGTTAATAAGTAATTAAAAATATAATTAGTCAGTATAACTGTATATTCACAATAATTAATTGGTGTAGGGTTTTCCAACCGGAACAGAAGCAAGTGAAGAAAGCCACCCAAAAGAGGACGACATGTTTATGCTTTGAACAAAAGTAATTAACAGTTTAATTGGTAAATTTATCAACGGAAATAATTATTTCAATTAACCATATTATTATTATTATATTTATGAGTATGTCTGTGATATCAGAATAGGGCCAAATGAAATGCGGTGGAACTATAATTGAGAACACCACAGTTTGGAGAAGTGTAGACGAAGCTGGAAGTTAGCGGAGTATTTAATTAAATTAAACGCTAGTTTAATTTAATTGAAATCAACCGCTTCAGAAATTAATCGAAATCAAGGTGAGTTAAACTCACTCAGTTACCCTTTTTATATTTTATATAAATTGGGTGTTTTTATTTTGTGTGCCCTGTTTGCCAATGGTTGACTGCCTTGCTAGTTATCTATTTAACTGTTGATTTAAACGATGAAATTAAACTGTGTTTAATTTCAGTGAAATATCAAATCGTTATTTTTAACGATTGGTTCCAATAAAGGTGACTCACCTTGGTTGGTCACGTTTATTTATAAACGCGTTTTAAATGGTTGAATCATTTGAATTGCTTGTGGTTGATGTTGAGTGGTTGCTATTTATTGTTATCAGTTAAACAAAACTGAATGGTCTGATTTGAGATAACCATTTTGAATACAGGGAAGAACAGGTTGGAGGGATCCAACCGAATTCCTCAAATGTATTATTTATTTTCATATTCTCATATATGAACTAATCTGTTTGTGTGATTGATTTGATGGTTGATTATTGACTGAATATTCAACATCTGTTTGGTTTAAACCAATTGGTGATATTGGTTAAGTGTTTGGCAGAGTATGGCCTTTAAAATCAATCGGGTTATAGATATTGATTCACCGTCAGGTGAATCGATAGAGCTGAAATTATAAAATTTATTTTATAACTGAAGTTAGATTTTTAAATATATGGTTTTGAATAAAAGTTATTAAAGAGAAATAAATATTTTGTTTATTCAAACTTCAATTTGATATTAATTTATTTTATAGAGTAAATACTGATGTTAATCAGATTTTACCAGTAAGAGAATAAGAAATGAATCGACTGGTTAAACTTTGATACTTGGTTGGTAAAGAAACCAATAAATGGAATTTATTTAAATTGATTTAATTTTAAATCATTTAAAGTGGGAATTTATTTGGAATCGGTTAGTAGAATAACCACAGTTTAAGTGAATTTAATCGACCGTTTGAATTTGAATTTGATTATCAAATCCATGTGTTTTGATTAAATTAGTTAAATGAATATTGTTTGAAATTTAATAAGGTTTTTAAAGAGATTTACCATTTACTTTAGTTGATAAAGATTTAATGACTGAAGTAGTTGATAATCGAAAGAAATTATTATTTTAATTAATAATAATTTAGAGAATTACTTTTCGAAAGTAATCATAGTAAAATGAAATCAAAGAGATGGTGAAGGGAATTAGTGAACGGGTTTTATATTTAAAACCCGAAATTTTTATAACGATGTTACAAAGAGGATTTCAAGCAAAGACGATATCTTGAAATAAATGTTACTTAATTATTTGAAATTAAGTTAAAAGGTTTATAATAAACCATGGTTATGTAAATAAGGTATAAAGTTGAAGCGTTAATTTTATATTAACGGTACTTGAATAAAATTAAGAAAAAGGGAATGGAAATAAGATTTCCAAATTGGAAATGGTCGAATAGAATTTAAAAGGCGACTGGAATAAAATATTGGGTTGATTATAACTTATATTTATCTGAAGGTGAGAACGTTGTTAATCAAGGTCTGAGAGGTAATTAAAATACCCCAACTTGAGCAACATCAAGATTATCTGAAGATGATATTAGTTGGTAATCGTAACAGAGTCTGGCGATAATTTATTATTTCCATTCGAGAAATAATAAGGCGATGTTGGTGGAAATTTGAAGGGTATACGAAGCAAGTATTCAAATATCGTATTTGAAATATTAAAAGAATTAGAAGTTTTAATTTAACAAAAGTAAACCAGTTTGTTAAAGGCCAGGTGATACTGAATACTTAACCAGTGAACTCAGTGGAGTGTCATGTTTGAACACTGATTATTTTTGATAGTTAAAACACCGACTATCAAATCTGACCAATACGATTGTTGGTATGGAAAGACCGGGATCGAATTTATATTCGAAAACCATTCCGACCAACAAATACGTGAAGAGATCAGAAGATGATCGAGATGGTGCTGTGAAGACCGTGGATTTTCATCAACGGAAGAACCACTAATATTCTCGGCCTGGCAAGCAGAGATAAACTGTGATTCTGTCGTAGTTGGATTCTACGAGTTGCAAGGACTTCTCGCTACTGATCCATGGGGTGATTCCTATATGGATGCGGTAGGAGAGTGCCTTCGGTTCATCCTGTTCCTGGATGACGTATATGGACGGATGTCTGACAGAGTATTTCCAAAGGATCACGTACGTTGATTTCTTCAAACGTGCTATGGTTGTTGGCGGAGAATTGCCGCTCTCTTAGCTTCCAGCTAGAGTATTTTTGTGGATATCAATTAGTGATATCTGATGGATTTGACGATGTGGCATTCAAAGTGAATGACGACCAGATGTTCAAGAGTTAATTCTGGCCTCAAGCCTCATCAACTGGGAAATGACAAAAATCGGGCAGGCAGCATGGCTATGTGGGTCGCTCCCATTAGGGTGTATGATCACCTATCTAGAGGAAATCCTATTTGTTTCTTAAATCTATGTTTCGATGCTGTCCCTTGTCGGGAGACGGTTGCTGATCCCAACCGTCGGTGATATACATTCGATACACTCAAGCGAAATGAGTGGTCGGTCATGTGAGGGCCGGGTTGCAAGAAGTTCTTGTTGAACCCAGTGTATTCGTCTCTAGAGATACACTATCGGCAGGTGGTCCCATACCTTGTCGAGGTGGAATCCAATCTCCAATAAGCGCCTTCGGGTTTTGATTGTATACTATATATGTGGAACGTGAGATGCAAGCGTTCCACTAGATTCTATTTACTTGTATTTAGACATTATTGTAATATCAGACAAGATATTGGTTTCAAAAATGTTTTGGGTTATCGTAAGGTAAAAACCGTCCGTGTTTATGTGTGGATTTGGTCTTACGATTATCCTTTTCTTTTGAAAAGGTTTTGAACTTAAAAATCATGATTGGATGGTTCACCCTTATTACTGTGCGAGTTTATCTCACTCTGGTTCACCAGACTGACCCGGTGTTTTGTAAATGCTCGGGTTAGACCGGGTTGTACAGGTTCAGGTTATCGACTGCTGTGAAGAAACAAGCTGGAAGAGTCCAGACGTATGATATTACTATTCCGCTGTGTGTTATACGAGGACAGATTATTATCACTGTCCAGATGTGTACTCTGATATTGTAAGTATTTCAAAAGCTTTCAATAAAGATTTATTTATGTATTATATTTTGTTCCGCTGCGATGTGAGACTCTGTGTTGTGTTGTGTTCTTCTTCTTCTTCTATTCTAATATTTCTATCTTATCTATTCTCACCCTCTAACTTCTTTCTATTAATGATCTGGAATGTTCGATGTCTGAATGGTCAACACGGTAGTTTGATGTTGATTTTCAGAGTCGAAAATCCCGGTTCGTTATACTATACAATGAATAAATATAGTTTAAGCATATGAAAATAATTCAAACACACAAATATTATTCAAAATTTCGGCAGCATAACGGCAGGGTAGTTACACCGGCACCGTCCCTAGTACGGCTCCTCGCTCTACCTTAAAACCTCGCGGTTTTTGACAATGGGAAACATGCATCTAGTTCGCACGCAGGCGGCATGTATATATTTATTTCATTTCCCCAAACTAATCCTATGTGGTTTCAACCAAATATTTCACAACCACAAATGGGTATTTTTCAACCTCAATCAACCAATATCAATCACAAACAATCCCAAACAATCATTCACTATCAATCAAATTTCCACAACAGTTTCAACCAACAAATATCGTCCATGGTTTGTGGACGAGGGGCGTATATATATATATATATATATATATATATATATATATATATATAGATATTTATATATAGCAATTCACTTTCATTGTCAATACATATATATAATTATTATTTTTAAATCAGAAATCTCACCAATAGCTATCCAATACCAAGACTCTTCTTAATAGAAATCTTCGCCTATTTGTCGCTTTCACCCGTATTCTCTGCATATGTAAAAATAGAATTTTTACTACGCTATTCAATATATAAAAATATGATTTTTACTTTTGCTCTCAACATATAAAAATATAAGTTTTACTTTTGAAAGAAATCAGTTTTCAACCTTTCAAGAAAACCAGTTTTTATATTTTTATAAATCACAGTTTTTATACTTTTTATAAATCAGTTTTATTCTTTCATGAAAATGCAGTTTTTAGTTTCTTTTTTAAAAAAAACAGTTTTTAAAATCTTTTTAAAAAATCTGTTTTTAAAATCTTTTTAAATCAGTTTTATTCTTTCTAAAAATTGCAGTTTTAACTTAATAAAAATTTCAGTTTTTCTTTTACTAAAAAAAAATCAGTTTTTCTTTTATTAAAAATCAGTTTTAAATTTTTAAAACCTAAATCAGTTTTTATCTTTATTTAGAAAACAGTTTTTACTTTATTTTTAAAACAGTTTTTATTTTATTTTTAAAACAGTTTTACAGATTAAAATAAAATAAAATAAAAAAGAAAATAAAATACATATATAAAAAAAAGGAAACGCTCACCGAACTGCGAAGAAGGGGAGGGGATAGAAGAGGTCGTCGGCGGCTTCCAGGGGCTCGCGGTGGCGTTCGAACGGTCGTGGCAGGAGGCGCTGGCTTCCTCGTCGGCGTCGAGGGCTTCAAGGGGGGGGGGGGGCGCGGCTTCTTCGTCGGTGCGATCTCGGGGGGGGGGGGCTGCTTCGTCGAATCGATTTAGGGTTTGTTTTTTTTTCTTTTTTTTTCCTGTTATGTTTTATAACGAACGGGGGGGGGGGGGGGCAAGCAGAAGATAAGAGGGAGGGAGGGAATTAAAAATTATTTTATTATTTAATTTCGCAAAAAGGTTGACTTTTACATACGACCTCTAAACGAGGCCCACCGCCTGCCGTCCATAGCGTTTAACCCCCATTCCGAACACAATGGGTTATGTATCGCAAGCTGGTTTGATCGTTATAATCAGTTTCCTTTTGAATTTTCATTTAAATCACTATATTGAATTTTAAACGCACATTTCAAATTACCGGGGTCACATACTAACACTAAAAATTTCAGAAAAATATTTTCTAGCTTCGTATTGACGATACGGTCCTAACAAAACTAGTTTCGTCGAATTCTGAGACCGTTTGAAAAATGGCCAATTTCCAGTCGATTAAATTCAACAGAAACTGGTCAAATGCGTTTTCCTTTGCCACGCTCACATATTGATTCGAAAAATTATGAAATTTGAAACCTAGCAATAACCTGACACTGCGGATCTAACAAAAGTGGTTTCGTCGAAATCCGAGGTCGTATGCAAAATGTCCATTTTTAAGGGCCTGAATTCCATAGCGACTATTCATAATTTTCAACTGGACATATCTTTTGATTCCCGCTATCAAATTTCGATTGGTCGGATTCGTTAGAAAGTTATTCACTAACAGATTCTAATGTTTTTGGTTTCACTAAAATCCGGATTGTTTTGCACCCGGTATATTCAATTGAAGTTTGAAATCGAATTATCGAACTACCACGCCATTTTCAATTCTATATATAATTATAATTAATTATATTCGTTTTCAAATGTCGATTCAAACTCAATTTTCATTGCCATTATCTAAAATATTTATTTTAAATATTTAAAATCCATTATTTTAGCCAATTTAAAATTTTTAAATTGGTTCAGATTTTCTGGGTCGTTACAATCTCCCCCACTTAAAACTTTTCGTCCCCGAAAAGGAATAAAGTCGAAAGTCGTTTGATAAATCCATCATCATACAACACAATAACCAATTTGTTTCTAACCTTTCGAAAATATACTAATCAAATTCTATATTCTTTAAAAATCATTCAGACTATATAATCAAAAGCGCACATCTATGAAAAGAAATAGCAACAGAATAGAGAATTAAACGGTAATGCAAAGTAGGGTAAATGCACCTTGCACCAGAGTCAATCAAAGATATCTACTCGGCATCTAGGATAAGCTTTCTGAATGCTCTCCTCTGTTTCCCAAGTACAATCTCGCGGATCTCCACTACATTGCACCTTGACTAAGTGAACCTTCTTGTTCCTCAGCTCTTTGGTTTCTTTGCCGATAATCTTTAGCGGCTCACGCCTCACAGCTAATTCTGGAGTAATTTCAATGTCCTGCTGAGCTGCTTCTTCCACGATCAAGTCTGGATCATGAACGTGCTTTCGAAGTTGAGATATATGAAATACATCATGCACACCAGGCAACCAGTCAGGCAGTTTGACCCTATAAGCGAGAGTTCCAATCCGTTCCAGAATAGGAAACGGACCAATGAATTTGGGCGCTAACTTTCCAGTTTTACCGAACCGGATAACTCCTCTCATCGGCGATACTTTCAAATATACATAGTCGCCAACTTCAAAGGATATATCTCTTCTTCTTTTATCGGCGTAGCTCTTTTGTCTGCTTTGAGCGGCGAGTAATCGCTTCTTAATAAAATCGACTTTGTCGGCAGCTTCTCGAATCATATCAGGACCCAACACAAGTCTATTTCCAGGCTCGACCCAACAAGCAGGAGATCGGCACGGTCTACCATACAATGCTTCGAATGGCGACATTGTCAGACTCGCCTGGTAGCTGTTGTTATAAGAGAACTCAGCCAAATGTAGATTGTCTTCCCATGATCCACCGAAATCTATAACACAAGCCCGCAATAGATCTTCTAGAATGCGATTCACCCTCTCAGTCTGACCGTCTGTCTGAGGATGATAAGCGGTGCTTAGGTTTAACTTCGTTCCTAGCTCGACTTGAAATGCTTCCCAGAATTTGCTAGTGAATATTGTATCTCTATCACTGACTATACTGAGTGGCACTCCATGTAGTCTAACTATTTCCCTGAAGTATATCTGCGCCAGACTCTGAGCGGTTCTATTTGATTTGACAGGTATAAAATGGGCGGTCTTTGTGAAGCGATCTACGATCACCCAAATACTGTCATTTCCCTTTCTGGTCCTGGGCAGACCATCAATGAAATCCATAGAAATATGTTCCCACTTCCAGCCAGGAACTTCTAGTGGTTGCAATAGTCCAGCCAATTTCTGTTGGTCGCTTTTAACTAGCTGGCAAGTAGGGCATCGACTAACATATAAGGAAATGTCCCTTTTCATCGACCTCCACCAGAAAGTGCGTTTGATGTCATTATACATTTTGCTTACTCCCGGATGGATACCGAGCTTTGACTTGTGGCATTCATCCAGTACTTCCTTTCGAAGTTCAGGAATGTTAGGGACACAGATTCGACCTTTGAGCCTTAAAATCCCATCATTATCAACTTGAAAACTCGAGGGTTCGCCTTGTTGAATTATCCCTCTGATCTTCTGAATGAAGTGATCATCCTCCTGAAGAGCAGATATCTTATCTAGCAATGAAGTCGTGATAATAAAACTGGCGATCATTACATTCTTTCTGCTTAATGCATCGGCCACGACATTGGCTTTTCCTGGAGTATATATAATTTCAAAGTCATATGCTGCAAGAAACTCCAACCAACGTTGCTGCCTCAAATTTAAGTCCTTCTGAGTGAACAGATACTTTAACGACTGGTGATCTGTAAACAGTTCGAATCTCTCGCCCAGAAGATAGTTTCTCCAGATTTTCAAAGAGAATATGATAGCCAATAACTCAAGATCATGAGTTACATAGTTTTTCTCGTGCGGTTTCAGTTGACGGCTAGCATAGGCAATTACTTGACCTCTTTGCATTAACACTGCGCCAAGGCCTTCTCTAGAAGCATCAGTCCAGACTTTCAAATCCTGGTTGCCATCGATGATGGTTAACACTGGAGCTGTTGTTAATCTCAACTTTAGCTCTTCAAAAGCTTCCTCACTCTCTTGAGTCCATTTGAATTTAGAATGCTTCTTTGTAAGCTTCGTTAAATGACCAGATATCTTCGAAAAGTCTTTAACGAACTTCCGGTAATAGCTAGCCAATCCGAGAAAACTGCGGACTTCAGTGGGAGTACTGGGCTGTTTCCAATTCTGAATAGCTGTGATTTTGCTTGGATCCACAGCAATTCCATCTTTCGATACGACATGGCCCAGAAATTTTACTTCATCTTGCCAGAATATACATTTGGAAAACTTGGCTTTTAATACATTCCGCCTCAGAATTTCTAGGACCTGTTCCAGATGCTTTTCATGTTCGGCCTTTGATTTAGAGAAGATTAGAATATCATCAATAAAAACCAGAACAAATTTATTCAAAACTCCTCTGAACACTCTGTTCATCAGATCGACGAAGTAAGCTGGAGCGTTACATAAGCCGAACGGCATTACTAACCACTCGTAGAATAAGTCGGGGCCTCTGAACGCTGTCATTAGAACACACTCTTCGGCAATTCGAAGTTGATGGAAGCCTGTAGCTAGGTCCATTCGTGAAAATACTTGTGCTCCATTTAATCGATCTAACAAATCATCAATCCGCGGCAATGGATATTTGTTCTTTATAGTCTGCTTGTTTAAATCACGATAATCCACACATAGCCGTAGAGTACCGTCAGATTTTGGGACAAATACCACTGCTGCACCCCAATCAGAGAAACTAGGCCTGATCAGACCTTTCCATACGAGCTGTCGTGTTTGATTGTCTAATTCCTCCTTCTCTTTCAAGGACATTCTTCGAATAGCGTGTACTACCGGCCTTGCATTGGGAACTAAAGCAATCTTGAAATCTATTTCTCTCTGCGGAGGTAAGCGAACAACTTCCTCGAACACATCTGCATAGTTCTTGACGACAGGGATATCCTTGATGAGGTCGGGAATATTCTCTGTGACTTCAGGAATATTTTCAATTTGGGCTGGAGAAACATTCAAAGCTGCCCAAAAGTCTTTTCTATTAGCATTCTGACCTTCACAGGGAATGGTTATATAATCACCTGATTTAATCTTGGCTCTAACAACTCTCTCGGCGCACCTAACCTCTGCTTCATATTTGGTTAGCCAATCCAATCCCAAGATAAGATCAAACTCTTTAAAATTCATGACGACTGCGATGGTAGGAAACCGATAACGAGAGAAAGAAACCGGCACTCCACATATCCAACTGAGATCAATGGAACCCCCAACTGGATTCTGGACAGTCATTGGTTCCTTGAGCTTCTTCAAATTCAAATCCAGTTTCTTAGCTGCATCTTTGGAAATGAAGCTTCGTGACGCGCCTGTGTCAAACAGTACTTTAACTGGGATGTCTTTGACAGTTAGCGTGCCTTCTAAAACATCTGGCCTTTCTTGACTAGCTGAGGGCCTAGAAGTTTCTGCTACTTCATTTACCTGAGCTTCTTTGGTTGTTTTTAACAGCCGGCATTCTTGTTTTACATGACCAAACCGATGACATTGATTACACCTTTTCTTCCCTTGAAAATTTCTCTTGGATTGAAGCCCACCTTTTAATCGCTTCTTCAAGGGTCCGCAGTTTATTGACAAATGCCCCTTTTGATGGCAGTTACTGCATACGGTGGTCGTGGCAGGCTTCTTTTCAGATCTAGCCCTTTTCCTATTGGCACTGGGCTTCCTACTGGCTTCAGGAATATCAGTTTCCGACTTTTCCTTGTCACTAGAACTGACTTCTTCTTCATTTCGCAACATGCCTTTCCTGTCGAGATCTTCGTACTGATAAGCCATGTATATCATTTCTGAAAAAGGAAGCTTCACATGCCCCAATACTTTATTCTGGTATTTCCTTTGAAGGCCATGAATAAATCTCATATTTTTACACTTCGGATTTTGAATTAGATGAGGAGCAAAGTGAGAAAGTTCATTGAATTTCTTATGATATTCCGGAATGGTCATATCACCTTGTATTAGATAAGAAAATTCGTCGCATAATCTCTCAGTTGCTTCGGGAGGAGTAAATCTCTCCAAGAAAATTACTTTGAATCTGTCCCAGGTGATATCACCTTCTGGATTATTCTGTATAACCGAATCCCACCAAAACAGAGCTTCTTCTTTGAGTGCCCAAGACGCTAGTAATCTTTTCTGATCGTCTCTCAGCTTTAAACCCTCAAAGATCTTCTCTGCTGAACGAATCCAAGCTTGTGTTTCCATAATGGACTCCTTGCCTAGGAATGGCGATCCACCAAGATTTCGAAATCTCTTGAATAGAACTTCTATATCGGATTCTGGCTGTGGGAGCACAACTGGCTCATTAGCTGGTCGAGCCATACGATTATTTCTTCTGTTCCTGGCACTCATTTTCTAGTTCTTCTGCAAATGGCAGATCAAGTGTCAGGTCACAGAAAAGGTATTTTAAAATATAGAAACATATACTTCAAGTGTAAATGCGTCTATCGAGGTGTAATTTCATTCTGCTTTACTCATACTAGGATATTGCTGATCCTATCTGTATAGAGTGACCCGTCCTAGAACACTACTGGTTCTATTTCTGACGAGTTCGTTCAAATGTTATATTCCAGAACTAAGCTTAACCAAAGCTCTGATACCACGTTGAGACGACCCGATTTCCCGTTCTCACGGAAACAAGGTTATCTTTTGGAATATAACACAGAAACATATAATAGCAGAACAGAATTAAATAAATACACCAGAATGAACAACAAAATATACTGGATAAAAGTAATCATCAGAGTTACACAGTATACAGGATCTTACTTAGTACAAATACAGTTCAGCTATACATAAATGTCTACAGCGGAAATAAACAAAATATGTACAATAGGAGCTGAACAGCATAAAAAGAAATAAATGATAGAATCCATCTTCAGCTCCAGCTATCCAGAAAGAACCAGCTAAACCTGAATACAAGGCTGCCCGTGTACAAAAAGGGGCACCCGAGTTTGAGAGTGAAACAAACTACGAGTCAGTCATGAGACTGGTATGAGAAATCCACTCAACACATATATAATTGGCTAATCACAGGACCACGCCACTTTCGTGGAACGGGTTTACTCCATTGGATTGCCAGTGCTTTAAAACAAATCTTTCTTTTAAACATCGCTATGTTTTTTTATAAAAATGAAGCCGTTATAAGACTCAGTTCCCATCACACAATGCAACGCAAACCGGAGGATAGAGTTTTTACCTTATAACAGCCAAAATATGATTGATACGAATAAAACAAAGGCATTTGATATTATTGCTAGTGTTTATATGCTTTGAAAACAATTTCAAATCATAACTATCAATCATAGACGGCATGGGTACCATATATCATGTCGCCATATATATATATACAATCAAAACCGCACGATGTCGTATTTGGAAATTGGATTTCCGTCATGAACCAAGGCAAAAGATAGTCCTTACCGAATTCGAGACGCTCTAGCCCGTGTCTCAGGTATAGCCGCGACCATACCCTGGATCGTCAGGGCCGGTCCACACGAAGTGGATTATAATGCCTGAACAATGCGTTTCTCCACCCTTTGGGGTGTAAATGAGCCAACGAATGACTCCATCGGACCCGGATCGTCCGATCAAACCGAGGCGCCTCGCAACAGCAACAACCACATAGGTGAAAAGTATATAAATGTCAGGGCTGGTAGGTCACTGACACCACCCTAGCTAGAAAGAAAACGCACGTCCCCCCTGAGGTCCTTCTCCCGTTTTAGGTTCATACCGGGATGTGAGGCTCGCGAATTCACGTTATACACAAAGCTACGCCACACAGGCGGTGCTTTGATCATCACTACAAGACTTTGCTTTTCAACAGAAGCCCTGATCACTGCATCTTAGCATGCCACACAGGCAATTCACACCGTGCAACTGATGGCTATCAATCACACAGAACAAATTCCAATGTCGGACACACAGTCCATTTACAAGTCCGTTCTGGGTCTGAACGAAACCGGAGGCACTAAATACCTCGCAAACCCTTCGATCAACACGTACGTCTGAACGATCACCACTCATTATCCATATTTCGGGATGCCTCCCAATCAGGACCTCGGTTACCATCCAAACGAGGTGAAGATCTCCGGTCTTCGACCATCGTCTTCATCTTCGAATTTCAATCGTTGGTCGATTATTCGAAATGAGAATTAACTCGGTCTTTTCAAATAATTCACGTATATTTAGAATTTCAAATCGATTTATTTCAATGGTTAAATTATTTGACAACACCAATTGTGTTCTTTATATAATTTTCACACCAAACACACTCAACCATCAACCATCACATAAATCAAGCAAATTCAGTTTATTTCCATTCCATATCGCTTACGATATTTTATAACTATTTATCGCTATTTTTATTTATTTTAAAATAGCCATTTTATTCAAAACGACGCTTCGGGCCATAAGGCGGCCGTGGCGCTGTTTTTCTTCAGATTTGATTTACACATATCTGAAAATCTAACCGTTGGATCTTCACAAAATTTACATCATTAGAAAGGTCTTTTCAAAACGAATCCAACGGTTCCAGTTTCGGGAAAATCCGACGGTCGGATCTCCCGGTACAATCGTTTGAATTTTCGATTTCAAAATACGAACTGCAGCGTCGTTATTCGATTAAATATATAATTATATTTATATATATATATATAAATATAATCGCTTCTGGCGCTGTTTTTCTTCAGATTTGAATTAAACATTCCAGACAATCCAACCGTTGGATTTTAACAAGGTTGGTGCCGTTGGAAAGATTATTCCAAGGCGAACCCGACGGTTGAGGTTTCGGGAAAATCCAATGGTCGGATTTCCCGTACTAGTCGTTTGAAATCACGGTTTCAAAATACGAACTGCACGGCCTCGTTTCGTTTTAATTTATATTTATATATTTATATAAATATAGTTCATTCAACAATTTCAATATCGTTTTCACTTCAAAAATTTTTCTAACACCTTAAATTTTGGAAAAATTTCGCCATAACCTCCCCTGCACCGGGAGCGTCGGGAAATCGCAAATAGCGTCCCGGTCCTTCTAATCTCAAAAAGAAAAAGAAAAAGCCAAGCGGCTAGCCAATAGGCTCAAAATCATCACCCAAACAAATCAGTAAATGTGTACCTATTTGTCGGGCACAAAATTTTATTCCTCTTCTCTAGCCCCTTTGCTATAACCTGTTCAATGAATATGCATGTACATATATATACAGTTCATATCATTTTTCATTTTCTATTCAACTTCATATTTGATTTCTATTTGGTTTAAAAACACCATTCATTCTAATGTTACATAAATAGGTGCAAATCATTTCATTAGCTAATTAATGAATATTTCAACTCATATATGTTTATTTTGAACAAGTGGCTATTTTTAACATTTCACATTTCAACGATTAATGCATACAATAAAAATGTGATTTTTATTGTAAAACGATTCATTTCAAAACACTATTTTTCTATATAGTTAAAAATGTGATTTTTATTATCGAACAATTTATTTCAAAATATGAATACCATTCAACACATGAATTTCTAAACAACGAATGAATATCAATTCAACACATGAATGTTTTCAATAGTTTTTCTATATAGATAAAAATGTGATTTTTATTATCGAACAATTTATTTCAAAATATGAATACCATTCAACACATGAATTTCTAAACAACGAATGAATATCAATTCAACACATGAATGTTTTCAATAGTTTTTCTATATAGATAAAAATGTGATTTTTATTATCGAACAATTTATTTCAAAATATGAATACCATTCAACACATGAATTTCTAAACAACGAATGAATATCAATTCAACACATGAATGTTTTCAATAGTTTTTCTATATAGATAAAAATGTGATTTTTATTATCGAACAATTTATTTCAAAATATGAATACCATTCAACACATGAATTTCTAAACAACGAATGAATATCAATTCAACACATGAATGTTTTCTATACAATGAATAAATATAGTTTAAGCATATGAAAATAATTCAAACACACAAATATTATTCAAAATTTCGGCAGCATAACGGCAGGGTAGTTACACCGGCACCGTCCCTAGTACGGCTCCTCGCTCTACCTTAAAACCTCGCGGTTTTTGACAATGGGAAACATGCATCTAGTTCGCACGCAGGCGGCATGTATATATTTATTTCATTTCCACAAACTAATCCTATGTGGTTTCAACCAAATATTTCACAACCACAAATGGGTATTTTTCAACCTCAATCAACCAATATCAATCACAAACAATCCCAAACAATCATTCGCTATCAATCAAATTTCCACAACAGTTTCAACCAATAAATATCGTCCATGGTTTGTGGACGAGGGGCGTATATATATATATATAGATATTTATATATAGCAATTCACTTTCATTGTCAACACATATATATAATTATTATTTTTAAATCAGAAATCTCACCAATAGCTATCCAATACCAAGACTCTTCTTAATAGAAATCTTCGCCTATTTGTCGCTTTCACCCGTATTCTCTGCATATGTAAAAATAGAATTTTTACTACGCTATTAATATATAAAAATATGATTTTTACTTTTGCTCTCAACATATAAAAATATAATTTTTACTTTTGAAAGAAATCAGTTTTCAACCTTTCAAGAAAACCAGTTTTTATATTTTTATAAATCACAGTTTTTATACTTTTTATAAATCAGTTTTATTCTTTCATGAAAATGCAGTTTTTAGTTTCTTTTTTTAAAAAAACAGTTTTTAAAATCTTTTTAAAAAATCTGTTTTTAAAATCTTTTTAAATCTGTTTTATTCTTTCTAAAAATTGCAGTTTTAACTTAATAAAAATTTCAGTTTTTCTTTTACTAAAAAAAATCAGTTTTTCTTTTATTAAAAATCAGTTTTAAATTTTTAAAACCTAAATCAGTTTTTATCTTTATTTAGAAAACAGTTTTTACTTTATTTTTAAAACAGTTTTTATTTTATTTTTAAAACAGTTTTACAGATTAAAATAAAATAAAATAAAAAAGAAAATAAAATACATATATAAAAAAAGGAAACGCTCACCGAACTGCGAAGAAGGGGAGGGGATAGAAGAGGTCGTCGGCGGCTTCCAGGGGCTCGCGGTGGCGTTCGAACGGTCGTGGCAGGAGGCGCTGGCTTCCTCGTCGGCGTCGAGGCTTCAGGGGGGGGCGCGGCTTCTTCGTCGGTGCGATCTCGGGGGGGGGGGGGGGCTGCTTCGTCGAATCGATTTAGGGTTTGTTTTTTTTCCTTTTTTTTTCCTGTTATGTTTTATAACGAACGGGGGGGGGGGGCAAGCAGAAGATAAGAGGGAGGGAGGGAATTAAAAATTATTTTATTATTTAATTTCGCAAAAAGGTTGACTTTTACATACGACCTCTAAACGAGGCCCACCGCCTGCCGTCCATAGCGTTTAACCCCCATTCCGAACACAATGGGTTATGTATCGCAAGCTGGTTTGATCGTTATAATCAGTTTCCTTTTGAATTTTCATTTAAATCACTATATTGAATTTTAAACGCACATTTAAAATTACCGGGGTCACATACTAACACTAAAAATTTCAGAAAAATATCTTCTAGCTTCGTATTGACGATACGGTCCTAACAAAACTAGTTTCGTCGAATTCTGAGACCGTTTGAAAAATGGCCAATTTCCAGTCGATTAAATTCAACAGAAACTGGTCAAACGCGTTTTCCTTTGCCACGCTCACATATTGATTCGAAAAATTATGAAATTTGAAACCTAGCAATAACCTGACACTGCGGATCTAACAAAAGTGGTTTCGTCGAAATCCGAGGTCGTATGCAAAATGTCCATTTTTAAGGGCCTGAATTCCATAGCTGTAACGAACCGGGATTTTCGACTCCGAAAATCAACATCAAACTACCGTGTTGACCATTCAGATGTAACGACCCAGATTTTTGAACAGTTTATTTTAAATATTTAGTATGATTTTAAATATTGAATATATAATATAAATGAATTTTTATTATTTTATCGATTTAATAATCGGTATATGAATAAATATCTAATATATTTTATTATCATATTATGGAAACGATAAATAATTGGATTTAGAATTTAAAACTGAAGAGAAAAAAAAGAGAAAAAAAAAAGATTCAAATGGCTAATATAAAGTATATATTGAATTATAACGATAGTTATCGATAATTTAAATTGTTTGAAACCATTGTTATATTTTAGATTGAATTTAATTTAAATTGTTATGTCCTTTATTTAGTCGAATTAAATTACAGAGTCAGTTCCGTGAATTTTAAAATAACACCATAATCTGAAGACGTAAATCCCTACGTTGAAAATAGCAGTTCGGGGTTTTAAATTAAAAAGACCGCGATATAGTTTAATTTTAAAAATCAAATCAAAACTTTAAGAAGCCGACCTATCTTCTGTTAAACGCAGACCTAAAATTTTCTCGAGCCACAAATTCTGCTCCCCAGCTTCGTTGCAAAGTAAAGCACCATTTTAATGGCGAGTACGAATTGTTCCCTCCCTCTTTTCTATAAATTGCGACACTCCTCCGTCTTCAATTCATTTTGGGTCCTCAGCAAAAATCGAACTCAAAAGCTTCAATGATTATATACCGCACCTACCCTCCTATTTAATCCTCTCTTCTGTTAAAACTAAAATGGCATAACTCCCCTATTTAAATTAAAATCGGTCAACGCAAATTAGGGTCAGCTCGATTTCGATTTCTCGGGTTTAACTCTAGGGTTTGTGAGCGACGTGGGGGGGAGTGTGGAGCTTTTCGCGTTCAAGTATGGATGGGCGACACTGATGTGGAGTCGCGATGGGTTACAGTCGAGCTGATGGTGGCGCGGAGGATCTGGCTTAATGGGAAGAACTTCGGTGATCTCCAGAACAACGTGATGCTTCGATGGTGGAGCGAGGGATGTAGCGACGTGTCTGGAATGGTGCGCGATAGGGTAAAAGGCCATTCGAAGCTCCAGACCATCGATCGATTTGCTGTAGCACTCATGGGTTCAAGATGGAATCGTGAGTGGGTGGGAAGTACTGTCGATCTGTGGTAGGGTTCAGGATTGGAGAATTCAAAGTAATCAGAGGTGAACCCTTACTTGAATTTGTTTTACTTATTTTGCTTTGTATATTAGTTAAAAACCAAAATTTAGTATACAGTTAAAGGAAATGTTATTAACTGTTAAGCTAGAATTGGGAAATTGAAAAGGGAAATTTATTCAGCGAATCAATTGATAAAATAATAAATTAGATGAATGAAAAAGGAAATGTATATATATATATAAGAAATTTATTTATTCGTTAAATTAAATAAATGTTGATTAGTGAATTTAAATAAAATTATCATAGGTGAAGATTTCATTCGAGAAGGTTCATAGCCGGTTATTTGGAAATAAACAGGATATTTGATAGCTGCAATTTTGGTGAGTAAATCTCACTCACCTTTTATTTAGAATTATTTTTATTTCATTAAAAATAATTGTTTGTTGCTTGTGTGAATATTTTCTGGTTGTTTTATATATATTAGTTATTTAGGCTATATATATATATATATATTGGGTTGATTGATTAGTTGGATTCCCGCAGTCTCATTAGCGGATGCCCGCAGTTTCATAGCGGATGATTACCCTATACGCCCCACGCTATGATTAGTGGATGACCTTCTATACCGCGATATTCTGCCACGAAGCAGAATGGGTATTATTTATGTGCTAACATCTGTGGATGCAGGAAAAACAGGTTGGAGGAATCCAACTGGATTCCTCAAAAATATATTATCTGTTTGTTTATTTGTTTGCATATATATTGTTATATATGATGTGTTAGAAAAATAAATAATTTGTTGCTTTGTGTGTTTAAATATCACTGGGCTTAAGTAATGATATTTAAAAATATCGTAAAAAGGATATTGGCGATTTAAAAAGGAAAAATTCTATTTTTAAATAGAATTCGAATTTTTAATGGAAATAAAACATAAACTTGTTTTGAAAAATAAAACAAGTAGTTTCTTTATAAACGAAGTTTATAAATAATTCTTTTATAACGAAGTTATAAATGAAGTAAAAAGAATTATCATTTGATAATTCAGAAATAGAAAATACAAGTGTGAAATAGGATTTTGAAATGAAATTTCAAAATAGAACTTGAAATAGAATTTTTAAATAGAATTTAAATATTAGAAAGAAGTTGAAATATTTGAAATACAAAGGAAATTTCAAATAGGATTTGGAATGGAATTTTTAAATATATAATTCAATTTAAAATTTGAGTATAACATTTGAATATAGAATTTGAATAAAGAAATTCCAAAATTGAATTTTGATATAGAGATTCAAATAGAGTTTGAATAAAGGAAATTCAAAAGAACATTTAAAATAGTAGAATTTGAATATTAGAAATTCAAATGGTGTTAAAAATAAATTTGAATATTAGGATTCAAATGAAAAGGGAAATGAAATTTGAATATAAGAAAATTCAAATTGAGTTCAAATAAGGATTTAATCTAGGAGATTTGAATATAGAAATTCAAATGAAGTTTTGAAAATAGATTTGAATATAGAATTTAAATGGAGTTTTGAAACTAGATTTGAAATAGAATTCAAATAAGAGGATTTGAATGATAGAATTAAAAAGGGGTGGAATATTTGAAATTTCAAAATAGAATTAAATCGGAGATTGGATATTTGAAATTCAAATAGAATAAATATAGAATTTGAATTCGAAGAGAATAGGGAATTTGAATGTAGAATTCAAAAAGGAATTTAAATGGAATTTAAATTATAGAATTTGAATATAGCATTTAAATGGAATTTTAAACTATGAGATTTAGCTATATAATTCAAATGGAATTTGAAATATGGAATTTGAATATAGGATTCAATAGAAGTGAAATTTGAATCGAATATAGAGTTCAAATAAAAGTGAAAGTGAAGTTTGAATGGAGTTGAATTTATATAAACGAAGAAGGAAAAAAGTTTATATATATAAATATAATTAAACCGAACTCGCCGCAGCGCTGCAGTTCGTAAATTGGCGATTCGAACTTCAATTGAATATATAGAACTCGATTGAAGTCGGAATTCTTCGAAACAAGAAACGTCAGGACCAGTTTGATAATAGTTTTCTAATGAAAGAGAAAAATCTGAATTTCGTCGTATAGATTTTGAGTTATGTCAAAATCAAATTTTCAGAAAAACAGCGCCAGGACCATTATAAAACCATAACGGTTTATTTAATTAAATTAAAGGATTTTAAGCAAATAAAAATCGAAATTCCTATTTAGAAAAATCCAGATTTGGGTTATAAAATATATGTGAACTCCAGTGGAGTAATGAGTTGATTTCTGAAATAGAAATCAGATTTTTGATTTATTGAATAGAGTTAACTAATTCGAATAGAAATTAGTTAATGAGATTTCGAATGAATATTGGGATTTAAATAAGTAAATTCGATTTGAAATTTATATTCGAAATAGAAAAGAGAACTAGAATTGAAATTGAAATTTAATTTGGTTATGAACGAGTTAAATATTTTGTTTGAACATGTATGTTCAACAAAGAAGTGAAATAGGCGAAATGATTAATTAAAGAATAAATGGGCGAAACTGAATTCAACGATTAGGTGGTATTGAATTGAATTGAAAACAGGTGAACAGGTGTTAGACAGGTATGGGATGAGGTATATGGAGTTTATAAACGTAATGCTCGACAAAAAGGTACATGTTTAATTCATATATGAGATTTTATGCGCTGTATCGGCAAGCCGCTTGGCTTTTCCTTTTTCTTTTTGATCGAGGAAGATACCGGGATGCTATTTGAAATTTCCCGATGCTCCCGATACAGGGGAGGTTATGGCGAATTTTCCCGGGAATTTAAGGAGTTAGAATATTTTTAAGAAATTTGACAATTAGAAATCTATATATCGATATATAGAATTCGATAAGGAAACGAAATCAAAAATAGCGTAAAGGGCCAAGATTGATTATTGAAATATTTGGTTAACAAATATTGATAGAGAAAATAGAGAAGTGGTTTAATTAATGAATATTAATTAAAGAGCCCAGTGATTTGTTTGATATGTTGGATGAACACTTGTTTTTATTCGATAGTTAAATCACAGACTATCGAAGTTTTTGACCATCGTTGTCAATATGGAGAGACCGGTTGGATTATTATCCGAAGAACCACTCCGTATCGGCATAAGCGTTGCGAACCAAGTATGCTGAATATATTGAAGACGGAGTGAAGTGCAAGGGCTTTGCTATTTTTAGAAATGGTGCCTTCGGTGTCGTTCAATCCCAGAACGAACGTAAATGGACGAATGTCTGACAGAGTATTTCCAATGATCAAATGGGTTGGTCTGTATGAATGTATATGGTTGCAACGGATTTATCCCTTAGCATAATATCCAGAATATTTGTGCAAACTCAACTAGTGATTAACGGATCTGACAATGTGGCATTCAAAATGATTGTGTTATCAATGAATGGTAAGTAATCGTAGCCTCAGGCCTCAACAACCGGGAAAGGACAAAAATCGGGCAGGCAGCATGGCTATGTGGGTCGCACCCATTAGGGTGTATAATCACCTATCTAGAGAAATTCCTTTTGTTTCTAAATCTATCGATTCTGCCCATTCGGGAAACGGTGGTTTGAGTCCAACCGTTGGTGATATACATTCGATACACTCAAGCGAAATGAGTGGTCGGTCATGTGTGGGCCGGGTTACAAGATGTTCTTGTTGAACCCAGTGTATTCCTCTCTAGAGATACACAGTCGGAAGGTGGTTCCATACCTTGTCATGTTGGAAATCCAATCTCCAATAAGCGCCATGCGGTTTTTGTGTTTATAATATATATGTGGAGCGTGAGATGCAAGCGTTCTGCTATTTGATTATTTACATGATGTAGACATTATTATAATATCACTGGATTTTCGTATCAAAGTGTTTTGGGTGATAGTAAGGTAAAAACCGTCCATGTTTATGTGTGGACTGGTCTTACTATTATCTTTTCTTTTGAAAGGATTTTTAAAGTTAAACAAATGGTTGGAGTTTACTCACACCAGTCCCATGACTGACCCAGAGTTTATTTTGTTTTGTTTTTCCTAAACTCTTGGGTGCCCAAATTTGTTCGGGCAGTCAAGTGTTTCAGGCTTTTACAGATACACTTGGAGGAGTTTGAAGCAGGAGGCTTCAACGTTAGTTATTTAGAGTTACTTCCGCTGGATCAAATGTTATGTGTACTCTGATGATGGTATGTATATATGTACAAAACAGATTTGTATTTCAAAGGTTATGTTATATAATATATTTTATTCGTTCCGCTGTGAGTTGTGATCTTCATTTTTTTTCTCCTATTCTAAGTTTTCTATCTTATCTATTCTCACCCTCTATCTTCTTTCTAATAATGAGTCGTATTTCTGTGCAATTTGAGTTGGACGTGTGGTGTTTTTAGTCAACTCAGATAGCTCGGATTTGCGGGCCTTTACATCAGACATCGAACATTCCAGATCATTAATAGAAAGAAGTTAGAGGGTGAGATAAGAAAGAAAGAAATATTAGAATAGAAGAAGAAGAAAGCAACACCACAACACAGAGTCTCACCTCGCAGCGGAACAAAATATAATACAGAAATAACCTTTATTGAAAGCTTTTGAAATACTTACAATATCAGAGTACACATCTGGACAGTGATGCTAATCTGTCCTCATATAACACACAGCGGAATAGTAATATCATACGTCTGGACTCTTCCAGCTCGTCTCTTCACAGCAGTCGATAACCTGAACCTGTACATTCCGGGCTAACCCGAGCATTTACAAAACACCGGGTCAGTCTGGTGAACCAGAGTGAGATAAACTCGCACAGTATTAAGGGTAAATCATCCAATCTTGATTTTAAAGTTCAAAATCTTTTCAGAAGAAAAGGATAATCGTAAGACCAAATCCACACATAAACACGGACGGTTTTTACCTTACGATAACCCAAAACAGTTTTGAAACCAATATCTTGTTCTGATATTATAATAATGTCTAAATACAAGTAAATATCAATTTAGTGGAACGCTTGCATCTCACGCTCCACATATATAGTATACAATCAAAACCGCGGGCGCTTATTGGAGATTGGATTCCAACTTGACAAGGTATGGGACCACCTGCCGATCGTGTATCTCTAGAGACGAATACACTGGGTTCAACAAGAACGTCTTGCAACCCGGCCCTCACATGACCGACCACTCATTTCGCTTGAGTGTATCGAATGTATATCACCGACGGTTGGGATCAGCAACCGTCTCCCGAAAAGGGACAGCATCGAAACATAGATTTAAGAAACAAATAGGACTTCCTCTAGATAGGTGATTATACACCCTAATGGGAGCGACCCACATAGCCATGCTGCCTGCCCGATTTTTGTCATTTCCCGGTTGATGAGGCTTGAGGCCAAAATTAACTCTTGAACATCTGGTCGCCATTTACTTTGAATGCCACATCGTCAAATCCATCAGATATCACTAATTGATATCCACAAAAATACTCTAGCAGTTAAGCTAAGAGAACGGCGATTCTCCGCCAACACTATAGCACGTTTGAAGAAATCAACGTACGTGATCCTTCGGAAATACTCTGTCAGACATTCGTCCATATACGTCATCCAGGAACAGGATGAACCGAAGGCACTCTCCTGCCGCATCCATATAGGAATCACCCCATGGATCAGTAGCGAGAAGTCCTTGCAACCCGTAGATTCCAACCACGACAGAATCACAGCTTATCTCTGCTTGCCAGGCAGAGAACATTAGTGGTTCTTCCATTTATGAAAATCTACGGTCTTCAATGCTTCATCTCGATCATCTTCTGAGATCTTCACATATTTGTTGGTCGGAATGGTTTTCGAATATAACTTCGATCCCGGTCTTTCCGTACCAACAATCGTATTGGACAGGTTTGATAGTCGGTGTTTTAACTATCAAAATATACAGTTTTTCAATCATGACACTCCAATGAGTTCACTGGTTGAGTATTCAGCATCACTTGGCCTTTGACAAACTAATTTCCTTTTTGTTAAATTGAAACTTCCAATTCTTTTAATATTCAAAAGTACAATATTTGAATAACTCTAATTGATTAATTAACATTCGTCTTAACTCCATTCACTTGACTCTAGATCACAGCGATCACAATGGTTACGCCTGATTCCCTCAGGAAACATCCGACCGCCGTAGGCTATCTGCAGCCCTGCGAATTACGCTAGCAGCCGTACGAAATGGCAACTTAACCGAATAATTATGTTTGGCTAATACTATCTCGAATAACTATATTCAATTTCCCACTTAAATCTTCCTTCCAATCATCTTTTAAATTCAGAAATCCATTAGTTTTAACAAAGAAATTTATAGCACATATGTTATAACCATAGCGTTATAATTACTATTAGATTTACAAACAACAGCACTATAATCGCTGTTTTAGGTTTACAAAACATTTACCATAGCAACAGCACTAAAATCGCTATTAGATTCATAAAACATATATTTTATAACAATAGCGCTAAAATCGCTGTTTAGATTTTCAAAACATATTTACTAACGTCTCTTACGATTACCAACTAATATTATCTTCAGATAATCCCGACGTTGTTCAAATTGGGGTATTTTAATTACCTCTCAGACCTTGATCAAACAACGGTCTTATCCTCAGATAAATATCAGTTATAATCAATGCCAAAATTCCATTTATAACTCTGGTTTATAATAAACCCTTTTATCGTAATCTCCTTTCACTTAATTCATATAATTGAGTACGTTTATTTCCTTTCACCATTCAATTGGCTTGCATCTCACATTCGGTAACTTTTTAAATGAATTCCCATTTAAAAATATATTCCTAAATTTATCATTAATAACTTATTTCAAACATTAACTACTTTAGTAGTTAATCCCTTTATTAACTAAATTAAATATTAAATCCCTTTTAAATCCTTACTTAAATTCAAACAATATTCATTTAACTATTTTAGTCAAAACACATTAACTTGATAAACAATTCTAATTCCAAACGGTCGATTTAATTAACTCAAAAACTTGCTTATCTCATTAACCGATTTCAACAATCCGTGCTTTAAATTAACTAAAAATATAATTAATTTAAATAGATTCTAATTATTTGTTTTCTTTACAAAACAAATTTTCAAGGTTTAACCATTTAATTCATTTCTTATTCTTCAACTGGTAAATCTGATTAACATCAGCATTTGCTTTGCAAAATAAATTCATAACAAATCAAAGTCTTAAACAAATAAAATATTTATTTATTTCTCTTAAATAAGTTTTATTCAAATAATATAATTCAAATCTAACTCTGGTTATAAAATAAATTTTATAACCTCAACTCTATCGATTCACCTGACGGTGAATCAATATCTATAACTCGATTGGTTTTAAAGGCCATACTCTGCCAAACACTTAACTAATATCGCCCATTGGTTTAAACCAAACAGATGTTGAATGTTCAGTTAATTCTTAACCATCAAATCAAACACACAAACAGATCAGTTCATATATAATAATATGAAAATAAATAATACATTTGAGGGATCCGGTTGGGTCCCTCCAACCTGTTCTTCCCTGTATTCAAATGGTTATCTCAAATCAGACCATTCATTTTTTTTTAACTGATAAACCGAATAACGACCATTTAACATCAACCACAAGCAATTCAAACGGTTCAACCATTTAAAATACGTTTATAAATAAACGTGACCAACCAAGGTGAGTCACCTTTATTGGAACCAATCGTTAAAATAACGATTTGGTATTTCACTGAAATTAAACACAGTTTAATTTCATCGGTTAAATCAACAGTTAAATTGATAACTAGCAAAACAGTCAACCATTGGCAAGCAGAGCACACAAAATAAAAATACCCAATTTATATAAAATATAAAAAGGGTAACTGAGTGAGTTTAACTCACCTTGATCTGATTTGTTGTTAAAATAGTTCATTTCAGTTAATTTAAACAAGTGTTTAAATTTAACTGAAAATCACAGTTGACTCCAATCACGTCCATTTCGATTCCATGACGTAGATCGCATCAATATGATTCCAGTCCCGCTTTGTTTGTCGAATTCTGATAACACAGGTATAAGTTATAAATATTATAACAATACGATTAATTAAAATAATTATTTTCCTTAATTAACTATTAATTAAATTGTTAATTACTTTTGATTTAATCTAAATATGGCTTGGTGCTTCCTTTGTTCTGGCTATCGAATACCCAGCGTCGTCTCCCATCCATGTACAGCACCCTGCATGGTTCCAACCATGATTTCATTAACTGACTGTTCTAAATAGTTTCTTAGTCAAGTATAATTAATAACTAAATTATATAATTACTTGATTAAATTATAGTTAGGATAAATAATGGCATGATTTCCTTTCCGCCTTGTTTCCTGATGTTTTCCCCTTCAAGCATTTTGTGGTCCCTTTTTCCGAAAATACCAGGCCTGCATCAGTCAAAAAATGGGATTTAGTAAATTAACTTTTAATTAAAACATGTTTAAGTTAATTAATTTAGTTTTAAACCAGTCCGACAGTCCATCTTTCCATTTGCTCTAGACTGCTTCGAATAGAACCACCCACGTCCCAGGATCTCTAGGAATTCGGCCGAACTGATTCTCGTGCAAACAGCTCCCTCCTGACCACGCTTCATCATCCCAACGTCACACCTCCAAAATCCACCGCCGCACAGTACTAGGGTCCACCGGATGTTGATCTGGCGCCGCCGTTTGAAACCCCTCAACCCCTCCTGCCTGCGCCGTACACCACGACCCACTCGATTTCACCCTCCTCCAGAAAAGTGAATCCGCTACACTCATTTTCCTGTGGAAACAATCCACGCCATGCTACTCTTCACGTCATTTCTCCTTTTCCTTTTTTTTTCAGAAACGGTTACGTTTTGTTTTTTTTTTTTTTTTGATGGGAAACAAATCGGTTTTGCCATTACAGACAACAAAGCAAAAAGAAACCAAGGAAAAGAAGGAGCGAGAGTCATTTTATATGAAGAAGACAACGTGGGTGCCAAGTCTTAGGGGAATAGGGTTACAGTTACTATACAGGGTAGCTGATAAAAGCTTGTACTTGGGTGAGTAACTCAATACCTTGGTCGGCATGGTGTCTGTGTAATGGTAGACAAAGAAAAGAAATGTTTGGGTGGCACATTCCTTGGACAACACGGATGGATAGTTTTATTCATATTATAAGGTACGAAACTTCGTCGTGGAGAAGCCGTGTTAAAAATCACTACAGACGATTTTCGTTTACTGACAAAAAAACTAATCTTGGTGTAAAACGATATTCCGGACCCAATGGGACAAGTTTCGTCGAAATCCGAGGTCGTTTGAAAAAAATTCCTTTATAAAACCAGAAATGAACACACGTTTAATTTTTCTACGATCACCAGATAAATCAAATCAACTTGAAACTACGAAGTCTGACAATAACTTTCCGATACGAACCCAACGGCACTAATTTCGTCGCATTCTGAGACTGTTGCCCCGGTAGGCTATTTTTTACCCTGAACCGCCCTACCCTTTTTAACGCCAAATTTCTCGATCTCTAAAAAATAACAAACTATATACATATCCTGACTCTAATCGACGATACGAACTCAACGGAACTGATTTCGTCGAAAACAGAGTCCGTTTGCAAAACGGTTACTTTAAAGGCCTATAATTTAATAACGATTTTCCATAGCGACTATTTCAAAATTTGATTTGGCCATAACTATCAAACTATAACACGAAATCTAGATTTTTCTCTTTCATATGAAAATTATCGTCAATACGGTTCCAACGTGTCTTGTTTCACAGAAATCCGACTTAAATCGAATCCTGTATTCTCGGGTGAAGTTCAAAACTCTATATAACGAACTGCAGCGTTATTTCGAGCCCGTTTTATATTCTATATAAATATATATCGTTCCACTTCGTTTTATTATCGAATTAAATATTAAATTCCATTAATATTTCTAATATAATATTAAAAACTAATTTAAATATTCATATTCAAATGGTCGAAAAACACGGGTCGTTACAATAGCGACTATTCATAATTTTCAACTGGACATATCTTTTGATTCCCGCTATCAAATTTCGATTGGTCGGATTCGTTAGAAAGTTATTCACTAACAGATTCTAATGTTTTTGGTTTCACTAAAATCCGGATTGTTTTGCACCCGGTATATTCAATTGAAGTTTGAAATCGAATTATCGAACTACCGCGCCATTTTCAATTCTATATATAATTATAATTAATTATATTCGTTTTCAAATGTCGATTCAAACTCAATTTTCATTGCCATTATCTAAAATATTTATTTTAAATATTTAAAATCCATTATTTTAGCCAATTTAAAATTTTTAAATTGGTTCAGATTTTCTGGGTCGTTACAAGAATGGTTAAATGAATTATAAATAGAATATAATGGGTTAATGATGAGTTAAGATAATAATTAGAACCTAACTGGAGATTGGTTGAGTTGAGTGACTTTCTGAGTGTTGATGTAACAACCCATAATTTTTTATTATTTAATTTTTGAATTTATTATGATTTTTTGAGTATTTATGGTTATAAACAAAATTTGATGACTTAATTATGTAAATTTATTTGTAACTTAATTAATTTGATTAAGTAATGTATGTTAGTTGTTTACAATAATAATAACTTGTAGTTATTGTAAATGAAATTACAATTGGTTTGTAATTATAAATATTGAAATTAGTAATTAATATTAAAATGTTTAGATGAAATTGATTTATTTAATTTAAAATTGAAATTCAATTGATTTGGTAACTAATCAATGCATATGATATGGATATATATATATATGGATTAATGTGCATTTTACATTGTGTTGTAATATATATATATATATATATATATATATACTGGAAGTTATGTTGCTATAAAAATTGGAAGTATGAACAAATCAAACATTAACTATTTGGTATTGATATGGTAACCAACTAGAATCAATACAATTAAGTATTGCATTTATTATAAATTAAAAGTGGTAGTTATAATAGTAAGGTAGAAATAAAATGAATGCTACAAGTAAAGTGGTGAATTAATAAGTAATAAATGGTATGTTCGCATGGGATATAAATTATAAATAAAATACGTAAAACCAATGTGAATCTAATACTGTTGTTGTCGATAACAAACATGGAATTATATTTAAAACAGAGAGTTATGACAACTCTTAAATTATATATTTAATATTTAATTCATTGGTGCATAAATATTTTACATAATATGGTAGATAAAAATTTGAACTTAAATAGGTACAAACTAGGTATTTAATTGGAGCGGGTATTGATTCCCTTTACGTGAATTTTGGAATTTCATATATGTTGAAAATTTTAGTTTATTGAATATGGTAGTAATATACATTTGTTTTTTTGTACAATTACTGTCAACTGGTAATAAATGTAAATATCTATATGGATTGAAAATATAAATTATAAATTAGGTTGTATCGTAATTATCGTGAATTGAAATTTGATTTTTTTAATTTGAATTAAATAGGTTCAATGAATTTATAATTAAAACTTTAGTGATTTAATTTTTGAAGAATTTATGGTGGAAACTTGATTTAATGGTTTAAGTATTGAAATTAAATCTATTATGACAATTATGACTAGTATTGGTTCCAAATAGACTTGTGATTTTGTTTGTATGCATAGTCATTGAGAAGTATGAATTTAAAATTTAATGAAATTGAATAAATAAATTTGGAAAGGATTAAATTAGTAAAATATGCCAAATGAGTTGGAATTGATCTAATATGGAAATTAATCTAATTTGTGAGGTGAAAACAAATATAGTGAACAATAAATGAGTCAATTAGGTATTAGGTAATATACATTAACTGAATATGAATCCATTTAAGAAAATAAATGTATATAAACCTAGTAAATTGAAATGGATCAAATTTGGAATCAAATCAAAAATAAAGGATTTATTGTGTAACTCACTTAATAACCTTTAAAATATTTGTATGAAATTATCTTAATTTATTTAAAATTTGAAACATAAAATTGAACTTGGTAAATAAGAATAAATATAAAAATATCCTTTGTTTCCTATTATTAATTGAGCGGACCACTATTGATCCTTTGTTAACCAGCCTTACGTTGCTTTATATGTTTGGATATTAACTTTGAGATAATATTACATATACTAAATCAAAAAAAAAAAGTTTCTCAATATAATAACATTACCTTCTAAGACCTAACTTCCCACTTATCGTTTTCTTTTCTCTGATTGCCGAACCATTTCATGGCCGCTTCCCATCCAAATCTTCAACAAATTTAATCAAATTCAAATCTCCATGAATTCAAACACCAATTTATTTGTTAAACTTGTATCAATGAGATCTTCCCAGCCATGGTCTTCTCGGAGGGTGCGATGATGATGCAACAATGGTCGTTGTTGAAGCCGCGAATTAGGGCTCAGATTTAGGGCGAGTACAGAGGTTTATTTGCAGATGTAAGATCATATTTGAATTCATTGTAAAAAAAAAATCGTATAGCAAAGTTTGTAGCATTTTGGAGAAAACTGAATTCGCAACCTGTACAGTACTTTTCATTCGAGATAGGAGGATCGATTTTCATTGGGGTGGCGCGAGCATAGGATGACGGGGCCAGGCGGATGGAGTTTTTAGCGAGAAATGGGTTGGCATGTACAATCATTTTCGTTTGGAGTGAGGAAGAAGAAGGGTAGAGAGGGATGACGTGGCAATACATATATATTGAATGATGCACGGTTGGATCCATTGGAATCGTATCGACGCGCTCTTCGCGATGCCGCTGGTTTGAACTGATTCTGAGACCGTTGATTTTTGGGCTAAAATTGAAATTTCAATCGCATATAGAACCAAGGTGAGTGATTAAACCCACTCACGCCTAACTAAAATATTCTAATATTAGTTAAATTAATATCATGTTATGATATGACTGTATTGATTAGTGTTTGGTTGCTTAAATCGCATACTTATATTGAATTGCATCGTTAGTGTAGTTAATTTGACTGTTAGATTAAATTTACAGTTAAGTTAAAATTTGACATTTAATTACTGTTTAAAACTTGACATCCGATAATTAGTTAATTTATATGATCTTGGACTGTTTATATGTATTGATGTGATGAATGGTTGGATTTGATATATTTGACATATTGAAGCTTGTTTGTGAATTTATCCGTTATTCACCTTGATTTTGATATGACCATTGTTTATGCTGATTAATCCCAACCATTTACCTTAGATGTTACGGGCATCGAATAAACCTGGGGTTAATCATTAAAACGAATTAAGAACGTAGGTTGAAATGATAAATACCTATGACCCTAATTTGGATTGAAATGATATATATCATTTCCCAAATTCTAAAATTAAAAATTTAAGTATTACTTGGCCATAGGATAGAAAATTATATACGGACACCGGTTGGTTAAATAAATTTTGTTTTAACCATGAATTTTGAAATATTGTTTTAAAGACCATATAAACGATGTTTTATAATTTATTTCCTTTGAACTTGAACCTCGAATTTTGAAATATATATATAAGAAAAGGAAATAAATTTGTATTGTAACTGAAGCTAAATAAATAGTGAAATATAATATAAATCAAATTTATTGAAATTGAATAGTTTCACCCACCTTTGAATTTTATTATGAATCAACATTGATTTGAATTACATATGAATTGTGAACTCTATACTTGACATAAATTGAAATCATTGAAAATGAGAATCTAATTTGGAACGTAACTATTTGAATTAATTTGATCAAAGTGAAATGAATGTAAATTGGAAGTTTAATCGATGGAATTATAAAAATTTGAGTTGATTGAATTGAAGATTGAAATATGACTTCAAGTTTAATTGAAAATGTTAGAGAACGATTCTAATTCCAACTATAGTATTTCAAAACCATTCTTTATAAACTATTTTAATAATAATTATATTTTCTGTATAAACTATTTTACTTTATTACTATTTTATTTTATAATTATTTTAAATAAATCATTTTATAATTAACTATTTATTTTATAAATTATTCTAATATTTTAACTATATGTAACGACCCGGGAAAAGACGACCTTGATTATCCGATATACAACACATATCGAACATCAAGGGTCGACAATTACCGAATAGTTAATGAAAGAATTTAGAGGGTGAGAATAGATAAGATAGAAAATTAGAATAGAAGAAGAAAAAGAAGAACACAACATCGGAGTAACACGAATCTCACAGCGGAACGAATAAAATATAATATATCACATAACTTGAAATCAAAAGCAGTATATGCATACAATACCATTATCAGAGTACAACCCTTGCATCACAGCGGAAATAAACAATAGCTATATAAGTCCTGAAGCCTCCTGCTCCAAGCTCTCCAAGTCTATCTGTAAAATCCTGACTACTTGACTGCCCGTACAAATTTGGGCACCCAAGAGTTTAGGGAAAACAAAACAAAATAAAACTCTGGGTCAGTCATGGGACTGGTGTGAGTAAACTCCAATCATTTGGTTTAACTTTTCAAAATCCTTTTCAGAAGAAAAGATAATCGTAAGACCAATCCACTCATAAATACGGATGGCTTTTACCTTACGATAACCCAAAACACTTTGGAAATCATATATTATCTGATATTATAATAATGTCAAATCACAAGTAATTAAAATCTAGTAGAACGCTTGCATCTCACGCTCTACTTATATAATATACAATCAAACTCGCAGGCACTTATTGGAGATTGGATTCCAACTTGACAAGGTATGGGACCACCTTCCGAACGTGTATCTCTAGAGGCAAATACACTGGGTTCAACAAGAACATCTTGCAACCCGGCCCACACATGACCGACCACTCATTTCGCTTGAGTGTATCGAATGTATATCACCAACGGTTGGGATCAGCAACCGTCTCCCGATAAGGGACAGCATCGATAGATTTAAGAACAAAAGGAATTTCTCTAGATAGGTGATCATACATCCTAATGGGTGCGACCCACATAGCCATAATGCCTGCCCGATTTTTGTCATTTCCCGGTGGATGAGGCTTGAGGTCATAACGTATCTTTTGACAGATCCCACCTCCATTACTTTGAATGACACATCGTCATACCCGCCAAATCACAAATTGATTTCACCAAAAATACCACGGGTATACAGCTAAGAGAAACGAATTCCTCCGCCACCAAACGTAAGTACGTTTGAAGAGATCAACTTACGCGATCCTTTGAATATACTCTGTCAGACATTCGTCCATTCACGTTTGTCCTGGGACTGGACAAACCGAAGGCACTATTCTGTAAATAGGATAGCCCTTGCATATGTAACGACACGGATTTTGCCCGACCTTAATCGACCGTTAAATCGATCAAGACCGTCCAACTTCTCATTCCAATTCAGAATATTCTTTTAATAGAATATTCATATTAAAAGGGAAAGATTCCCATAAATTAAATCAAAGATAAAATCTTAAAGATTTATTCTTTTTAAACATTCATTTGAAACCCCAATTGATTTTGATATCAAAAATCATTCTTAAATGATTATCCAACTTTTAAGAAATAAAACTTATCTTCAATTGGGTTAAAGAATCAATTTCATTTAAAAATATTGTTCACGATAAACCCAATGTCATCTTCCATTATATATGGAATTTTCATAGAAATTGAGTTAAAATATAATCGATATAAATTTCTGTATCAGATCAATAATATGTATGGAATAACGGCAAAGCCTCTTAAATTCCATCTATAGTATCAGTCTTCTTTTACAGAAACCTATCTTGATTATTATCAAACCGAATTTCCACTCAATTCCAATTTAATTAATATTAAAATGGAAAACTTGATTTTAGAGAATTTTCTTTTTAAATCTTGAAATAAAGATTTATAATTTCTAAATCATATTATCACTGTAAATTGGGTTAAAGAACCAATGTCGTTTAAAACATAGTTCACTGTAAACCCAATTCACATGACATTTGATTTCCATTACAAAATATAATTGAAACTCTAAAAATCTTAATTGAAAGATTGATTTCAGTTAACAACTAATTTACCTCAATAGAAATATCTTTTATCTTTTGTCCATTCAAGAACGGACAAAGAAATCATTATTTTATTCTTGGTTAAATATTATTTAAAATATTCATTATTCTTAAATTTTATTCTTTATAAAAGATTCTTTATAAATGTCCTTATTTTGAAGTACAGTATTCTTTATTTTAAAGGATAGGATTTTACAATATTCTTTATTATAAATATTCTTTATTTTAAAAGATATTCTTTTATAATGTTCGTTATTCTAGATTTTAAAAGGTATTCTTTATTTAAAAGAAATCCTGAACTGGAATGTGACTCAATCAGTTACCATATAACTGTGGTTATATGGTTTTCACACATCGTATGTATATGACAATAAATGATTCATAATTATCAAACATCCATTCACATCCAGAGTGAAGTTTATAACTGTGTGAGTATTAAAATGAAATAATAATACTCATCACAGCCTGTCAATCTATCGATCGACATATAACTAAATATTGGGACTAGTGTATATAAATTCATCCCAACACCCGTGTGGGGTTTTCAGCCAACAACAATACATATCAATAAATGATTGGTTAAAGAATTTAACCAATTTAATTCTACTGACATGTTAGTGACAATGGACTAACATGTTATAATATTTCTAATATCGAGTACAGGTATATTTTTACTCGTATAATTTTCTTATTTATTTCTAAGGTCTAATAAACTGTAATCTCTTTATATGGCATTACTGTGGACGACAAATAAAAGATCATAAATCGTGTTTTAGCAATGTGTATACTTTATAAATCGTGTTATACTCGCATTATGAATGCGGACAAAGAAGTAAATTTTATTTCTAACATTTAATTTGCATGGTGAATACGAATTAAAAGTGAATCTTAACTCTAAAGTCTTGTTCGCATTGGTGGATGTAAACCAAAAAGCTAATTCCTTATTACAATGATTTGTTCGCATTTGTAGATGCGAACAAAAGTAAAAAATTTTATTCTTAATCTTTTGCTTGCATTGTGGATGCGAATAAAAAGGGTAATCCCTTATTTTAAATCTTTTGTTTGCATTGAGGATGCGAACAAAAGTATAATCTTATATTTTTAATCTTTTGTTTGTATTGTGAATGCGAACAAAAGGATAATCCCTTATTTTAAATCTTTTGTTTGCATTGAGGATGCGAACAAAAGTATAATCTTATATTTTTAATCTTTTGTTTGTATTGTGAATGCGAACAAAGGGATGAACTTTTATTTTAAATCTTTTGTTTGCATTGAGGATGCGAACAAAAGTATAATCTTATATTTTTAATCTTTTGTTTGTATTGTGAATGCGAACAAAAGGATGAACTTTTATTTTAAATCTTTTGTTTGCATTGAGGATGCGAACAAAAGTATAATTTTATATTTATAATCCTTTGTTTGCATTGTGAATGTGAATAAAAAGGGTAATCCCTTATTTTAAATCTTTTGTTTGCATTGAGGATGCGAACAAAAGTATAATCTTATATTTTTAATCCTTTGTTTGCATTGTGAATGTAAATGTAAATGAAACAAAAGTAAACATTTTATTCTAAATGTCACTTACATTGTAGAAATGTAAATAAAATAAAATGAGAGTTTAGTTCCAAATATCATTTACAGGGTAGAAATGTAAATGGAATAAAAGTAAATTTTGTTCCAAAAGTTATTTACATTGTGGAAATGTAAATAAAATAAAAAGTGAGTTTTTCCTTAAGCGTTATTTGTTTTTAATTCTTAATCATTTCCACTATTTGAGGTGAAAACAAAAGTATGTTTCTATTTCAAGATTTATTTGTGTTTTGAGAACACAAAATAAAATATAAGTTTTTATGCCCATTCATATTTTCACATTATAAAGTGTAAACAAAAGTAAAGTTTTGTTTTCAAGTTTTATTTGTGTTTTGAGACACAAATAAAAATATAAGTTTTATTTGTTTTCAATGTTATTTACCCTTTACAGATGTAAATTGAATAAAAAGTAAACCTTGTTTACAATGTTATTTACATTGTACAAATGTGAACAAAAAAAGGAAAAAGGGTAAACTTTGTTCACAATGTTATTTACATCATACAAATGTAAGTAAATTACAAAGGAGATTTTATTGCCATTCATATTTACATTATATGAAGGTAAATAAAAGAATAAACTTTTAATTACAAGGTATATCTACATTTGTAAATGTAAACAAAAGAATAAACTCCATTTCCAATATATATTTGCACTAGTGAATGCAAATAAAAGAATAAATTTTATTTTCAATTCATATTTGCATTGGTAAATGCAAATAAAGAATAAATTTCATTTTCAAAGTATATTTGCATAAGTGAATGAAAATAAAAGAGCAAATCTTTTTCTTAATATATATTTTTATCTGTAAATATAAAATAAAAGAACAAGTTTTATTTTCACTATATATTTGCATCTGTAAGTGCAAATAGAAGATCAAGTTTTAATTTCAAGATATATTTACATTGGCGAATGTAAATAAAAAGACAAATTTTATTTTCAATATATATTTGAAATGGTGAATGCAAATAAAAGAGTTAATTTTGTTTTCAATTCTAGAATAACATAAAAAGAGTGTTTTATGGTTTTACACTTTTCTATGTGTACTAATAGCAAATAAAAGAAATTCTTTTATTTGTACTTTTCTATATATTATAATAACATATAAAAAGAATATTTTATATGTATATACTTTTCTATGTCTTCTAATGTCAAATAAAAGTGAATTTTATTTATATAATAAATTCTAGCTTTCAAATGACAAATAAAAAGTAAGTTTTATTTGCCTAACAAATTCTGAGTTCTCAAGTGCAAAATAAAAGTGAATTTTATTTGTGCAACAAATTTTAAGTGTATATTTGTGTTGTAGCATGTATATAAAAAGAATGATTCATTTCTATGTTAATATTGGTGTTGAACACACAAATGAAAAGAAGCATTTCAAGTTCAATGTTAATATTTGCGTTGAATACACAAATAAAAATATGGTTCAATCCTATTTCAATTTACTAATATGAACAAAAGCGATATCTTATACTTGAATTGACAAACAATATTTAATTCACTAATATTAACAAAAATGATATCTTATACTTGAATTGACAAACAAATTCAATTCACTAACATTAACAAAAATGATATCTTATACTTGAATTGACAATAAAAAGAATAATTTTACTATGCTAATATTTCATGTAATAAAGATGAAATATTTGGTTTGTTTATTTTTTTTTTCCTACTGTCATAACAAAATAATATATTTGTTTCGCCTATTTTATTGTAACAAAAATGATATATTTGTTTACAATAATTTGTTAATAACAAAAAGGACATATTGTTTTCAATTACTTTGTTATAACCAATATGATACATTTGTTTTAACTATCTCTCTAATCAGCTCCATTGCTAATCTTTTGGAATTGACAAATCTAATTCATCTACATAACGGTAAAATACTAATTTTCATCGTTAATCACAATATAGTAATTTACATGTTTTCTGAATGTAAATAAAAGATTATTTTTATCGCAACACAATATGACAACTTCAGTGTGTTTCATATGATAATAAAAATGTGATTTAACCAACTCAGATTATGGCTATTCATAACATACCATAAATCATCACATCAAATTCAACCAATTCAGATCTCATACAATCGATAATATGAATCTCATCACATACATATATGGATTTCACATAGGGAAAAATAATTAAATTTTTAATTTTATATAACAAAAAAATAGAAATCTCACCAATAGCTTTCCATTTCTCCAAAATTTAGACGAGCTCCATTTTGGACGTGGTCAGTTTCATTGCGAAGAATCCTCACCTTGCGCGGATAAGGGTAGAGGCAAGAACAAGCAAAATTTTATTTTGGAAATCCTCTTCTCTTTCTTTTGAAGAGAAAGAGAAAAGAGAAGAAAGTAAAAGAAGAGGAAGGAAGAAAGGTTTTATTCTAATCAAAGAAGAATAAAACTTAGTATACAACACATGAAGGAGGTACCATGCTTATATAGCTGCATTAGCCAAGGCCAAGGGGATTATTCTACGATGTGGGACAAAACTCCATTTTAAAAATAACACCTAAACAAAGTAGCTTAGTGTGAACGCGTGCGAAGGAATTTGCAAAAAGAACCCCTTATTTAATAGCTCCAACTCATCTTTAAAAAAATAATCTTTTGTATGGTTTATCTTAATCAACCTTGTATGTTTTATTATTATTATTATTATTATTATTATTATTTAAATTAACAAGAACGTATTTTCCTTCATTTCTTTTATTACATTAAAATGCAATTTTCAATGTGGATATTGTCACTGAAAAACAATGGACAATAAAAATGATATTGTTCATATTCCAACTTTTAATGAAACAAAGTGACGATAAAAATATGATCTTTAATAACTAATCTTTTATTGCGACAAAATGGCATTTATATTTACAAAATATGTCTTTTAATCAAATGACATAATTATTTATAAATTATGTTTTCAACATAAATGTCATATTTATTTATAAAACATGTCTTTAACGCAAATGACATATTTATTTATAAAATGTGTTTCTAACCCAAATGACATATTTATTTATAACACATGTGACATATTCTTTTCTAACATAAATGACAATTCATTTTTTTAACATACATGGCAATTATTTCTAACAAAGTAACCTTTTTGTTTTAATAACATGACCTAGCAAAAATGACATTTTATGTTAATATAATATTTTCTAGAAAAAGGACATTTTGTGTTAATATAATATGATCTAACCAAAAACGATGTTTTTGATCTAACAGAGCATGGTCTCAATAACATGTTGTTTTCTTCTAATGTAACATTTATAGTCAAAAAGGTTGAACTTTTCTAATCAATCACTTCAAAAAAAAAAATGTGATTTTTTTTTTATCTATATAAAACTAAAAATGGTATATATTTTTTTATTCTACTCTATATAAACATTTTAACTAAAAATGTAATTTTATTCTATATGAACGTTTCTAATGAAAACGTTATTCTTATTCTAACATCACATTTTATCACAAAATGATATTTTTATTCTAACTTTTTTTTTATGAAATCTATACTACATTAAAATGCATTAAAATTTCTAAAATAAAAATTTTAAATTGGTTCAGAATTTGCGGGTTGTTACAGCATAACTCCGTCTTCAATATATTCAGCATACTTGATTCGCAACGCTTAGGGCAATACGGAGTGGTTCTCTGGATAATAATCCAACCGGTCTCTCCATATTAACAACGTAAAATGGTCAAAACTTTGATAGTCGGTGATTTAACTATCAAATGAAAACATGTCTGTGTGCAAACAACGATATTATTTCCAGATGGAAATTCTATCGATCAATCATCATTCATCATCAAATTATCATAAATTTACCCTTTTCCTTATTCTTGTTTTCCTATATTTCTTATTTACTATATTTAGAAAATATACGTTATTAACAATGGGAAACAATTCCATTTCTCATTTTCTATATTCAGAAAACATTTCTGATTTTTCATTTGGAAGACATTTCCAAATCTCCTTCATTGGGTTTAAACTGATGTTTGAATAAACATCGCTATGCCAACACTAACCATTTCGCTCATTAACTAAATTCACTTAACCCCTTTCACTCTCGAACCTTATCCACTTCTTAGTTAAAAACAAAGTCAATCAAGTTGGGGTATAATTACCTCTCAGACCTTAACTGAACAACATTTCTAACTTCGAAATAGACAAAGTTCAAACTTCACTCTTTAAGAAACTTCCTTGCGAACTCTCGGATTCTATTTATGAATCCACTTCCTTTACTGAATCATTTGATTATAACTATAAATGTTATAATTCCATGTTTTCAAAATATGTTAACTTAAATATATTTCCATATCTTAATTTGGATAAATAAACAACCAACTACTTTATTAACAGATAATTAAAACTTGATTTGAAATGGAAAGTAAACATTTCTTCCCTTGATTCGATATAATCGAATTTCCATGTATGATTCACTCTCGAATAATCACTATCCGATAATTCTCTTTCGAATAAACTATATTCGATTCCCCTGTTCGAATAACTAATATTCGATAATCCTTTTCTTCGAATAACTAATATTCGAAAATCTCACTTCGAATAAACCATATTCGATAATTCTCTCCTTCGAATAACTATATTCGATTTAACACACTTCGAACGAACTATATTCGATTACTCTTCTCGAATAAACTATATTCGATAACTCTACTTCAAATAGGTGATATTCGATTAATTTCCCTTTTTGACTAACCCTACTTAATTTACTAATACTCGACTAACTCGACTTAATTAACTTCTATTGATTAATTACTATTTGATTTAACACCATTTGCTTGATTCTAGATCGCAGCGATCACAATGGTTACGCCTTATTTCCCCAGGAAACATCCGACCGCCGTAGGCTATCTGCAGCCCTGCGAATTACGCTAGCAGTCGTGCTAAATGGAAATTCATCCTTAAATAACTTTGTCTATTTTTAACTCTATCTCGAATAATTAGATTCGATCAATTCTAATTGAATAACTAATATTCAATTAACCCTTATTCGATTACTATATTTGAATAACTCTAGTTCGATTTGACTCAAAACGATTAACTCTAACTGATTAACTCTAACTGGTTAATTCTAACTGAATAACTCTAACTGGATAACTCTAACTGAATAACTCTAACTGTTTAACTCTAACTAACTAACTCCAACTCTTTAACTTTACGGTTTAACTCTGACAGTTTAACTTCAACGGTTTAACTCTAACAGTTTAACTCCAACTGTTTAACTCTAAAAGTTTAACTCCAACTGTTTAACTCTAACAGTTTAACTCCAACTGTTTAACTCTAACAGTTTAACTCCAACGGTTTAACTCTAATTGATTAACTCTTTTGAATTAATCCCTTTGACTTTTCTCTTTTGAATAATTCCTTTGGAATAATTCCTTTGAATTACTTCCCTTGAATAGATTCTTTTTCTATTCGTTTACTCAACAAATAACTATTCTCTTTTCGCTTCTATTTATTTAACAAATAAATATTCCCTTTAACTTTTCTATTTATTCAACAAATAAATATTTCTTTTAACTTTTCTACTTATTTAACAAATAAGTACTTCTGTCAACTTTTCTTTATTCCCTACATGAATATTCCCTTTTCAATTCCATTTGTAAATATTTTACGAATGTTTCCCTTTTTATTTCTATTTGTAATCGTTTCACAAATATTTCCCTTCTATTTGATTTCACCAATATTTTCCCTTCTATTTGATTTCACCAATATTTTCCCTTCTATTTGATTTCACCAATATTTGTTTTTTTTTACAAATGCTTTGATTCTATAATCATTTTCTCTCATGAAATTCTCTTCCTTTTATATATAAAATCTATTGATTTTATATAAATGATTTATTTTCAAAATAAACTTTGAAAATCCCTTTTCACTTTCTAGTATCACTTATAGTATAAAAATACCAAATCAAAAGGTTCAATCATCATCCAAACACACAGGTTCAACAATAGATGATATAACACATCATATATCAGAATATATGAAAAACGGTAAATAAATGTTGAGGAATCCAGTTGGATTCCTCCGACCTGTTTCCCTGCATCCACAGATGTTACACAATATAATTCACATCAATTTCATTTCAATATGAGGTATTCTGATAAACAAAATCAACATCGGTTAACGATATATATAACTATATCGGTATTTTCAATCAATTGACTAGAAGTTCAACCAAACAATCAACACTCAGCAATTCAACTAATAATTATCAGTTCTAAAAATACTTTATAAAAATATAAAGTGCTCAGAGTTAGTGAGATTTACTCACCTTGGACGGTTTATCGTTGAATAACGATAATCGGTCATTGATTTGGTTCAGACGTTAAATTTCACCATAAATCCAAACGAGCTCCAATCCACTTGCGGTCAGTTCCATTGCGTAGTGCTCGTCCATACGATCCCAACGGATCCTGTTTCGTTAAATTTCTTTAATGTATGCAAAAGTTATGCTATTTACAATATCTACCTAATTTAAATGAATATTAAATTAATTAAATTAATTAAATTATTTTTATCTTAATTAATTTCTAATTGCGTTATTAGCCAAATTACCTTCCCTGCCCTTCTAAAAAATCATACTTTCCCATCTCTAGCCATATCAATTTTTTTTAAAATTGAAAACCATTTTAATATTAATTAAATTTAATTTTCAAATAAAATATTTAAAAATATTCATTTAATTATAACTTAAAATTTTTAATCCGGATCAAAAATCTGCTTCCACTCATTTTAAAGTATTTTCTGATAAGAATCCAACGGTCCTTGTTTCGTGGAAATCCGACTTGTTTTGAAAAAATTATAAGCTTTTAAAGTTTAAAGTTAAAAATTACGAAAACGCCCCTGGTTTGTTTTAAATTCAAATTAAATTTAAAATTTAAAATTTAAATTAATCATCACATCCGTCGGATCAGTTAGGGATAGCCAGGGAGAGCAGGAAACTATATTTTCCAAACTCAAGCCTTAGACACTATCCTCTCTGTCACCCTTAGAATGTTCTGATATTTATTTTTTACAAATTCTATTTTAATTATAATATATATTACTATATATTACAAAAATAAATAAATAAATAAATAAATATTATTTAAAAACTTACCCCGTGAAGCCCAAGCCTCTGCATAAGAGTCCCTAGCTCCCCGTCTTTCCCTCCTTTCTCCCTTCCTTCCTTTTCCCTATTTTCTATTATTTTATTATTATTTCTGCCATTGCCAAAGCTTGAAAGAGGAGGAGGAGGAGTGAGTTTAAAATGAAGGGGGGGCTATTTATAGCCGAAGGAGTCACATGGATTGCTGAGGTGGCGCGAATCCAACGGTCGAAAATGGATGGCTAGGATTAATCCTTAAATTTATTAAATTATAAATAAATTTAATAATTTATGAATAGTAAAATGTGTTTTCTCAACCCTATTCGGACGTTAATTTGACTTACTTATTGATACCTTATCTAAAATCTTTTTCAACCATGTTGTTCAATTTTTCTTGCTCTTCAATACTATATAAAAATATATCAATTTTGAATTTGTTTGAACTTTCAAATAATTTAAATTCAAATTCAAAATAGTGTTTTGTGTTAGTTTCAACACCTTCCGGTCTCATGTTGGAGTATCAAACGATAACGGTTTTCAGAAATTCTTCCACCATCTGGTCCGGTTTTTAACGTACTTCAATCCTATGTATTCAAATCAAAAATCGGAGTTCGTTTAGATTTTCAAATAATTTATTTAAATTTTGTTTCCTTAATAACTTTCTATATCCGTTATAGGATTTTCCCAGATTTCATATATAGCTAATATCCTATGTTTAGAATTTTCCTGGATAGGTCTCAGGTTCCAGTTTTGCCGTTAGCATTAGCAAATTCCAATTACCGTCAAAATTTAGTTCAAATTTTGGCCTTTTATTTTTTCTTTTCCACATACGGATACCATTTTTGACGTAACTTGGTTGGTTACCTAATTTCATCATTTCAGATTTAATGAAACCGATTTCATCGAAATCCGAGTTCGTTAGCTACTACTTCCTTTGTAAACGTACTATTTTAAATTAAAAATTTATCTTTTTATACTACCAGTTCACATTATATTGCAGATCCACTAAATTTCTACCATTTCGGAATAAAATAAAATATTCAAAATTATTGAAATTAAACCATATAAAATTCCAAAACAATAAAAAAAACATTTTTAAATATTAAACTAAATGGTCAAAAAATCTGGGCCGTTACATTCTTTCCCCCTTAAAATAATTTCGTCCTCGAAATTGCTAAGGTAGAAAAATGAACTTTATAACTAGGTTAAAATTATTTATTTACTCCGGTTTCACCAAACCAATCTATTCTAATTAATTTATTTCTATAAACGAAAATTTCAAAAATTCTGAAAATTTTCTAACACTCGAAATTTCTGAAAAATTTCGCCAGCACCTTCTTTGTACTGGTCAATAGCTCAAACTCCAACTCGCCTCTCTAGACCTTCTTCAACCCAAAAGAAAATCAAACAGCCAAGTGGCTTGCCAAACAGGCTCATAAATCTCATCAAACTCATATGAATATATACGTGTACCTTTTTGTCGACATTCAATTCTGCTATCAATTTAGCATATACCACTATCATCCCAATCAAACTCCCAATCACTTTTATCTTCAACACGACCATCCGCTTATAACCAAGCCAAATTTCAATCAAACTGCAATTCCAATCTCAATTCAAATTTCTTGCTTGACCATCCATTTCTATCCCATATTATCTCTAATCCAGTCCAATTCTACTTGATACCATTCTATTTCAATTCAACTCAATTTCCACTGAACTGCCTTCAATTCAATTTCAAATTTACTTTCACAAATTTCTATTTAATTTGTGTTTATTTCAAACAATCTTACCTGGGAGTTTCAAATAGCTTTGCCTTTTCCAAAAATCAAATATCCCTTTGGAATATCAAAACAACTTGGTTTCTCAAAACAATTCAAAAACAAAATCTTTGGTAGTAATCTGTCACTTACAAACTCGAAAATGAACACCGATGATGTCCGGATCAACATCGGAATTTATTTTCCAGCTATCAAAGTGAGTTCAATACTATGTCACTTTCAAAACCATTTCTAAACACTTTCATTTTGAAATTCATTTCAAAATATCCCTTTTTAATGCTTGTAACAAATTTAAAATCTCCCAGGATTTTAAAATTCACATATATTCAATTTAATTCCATTTACAATGCTTATTCAAATTTTAGCAATTTTAATTCCAATTCTGAACTTAAATTCAGATTTAATTCATCTGATTTCATATATATCACTTATATGAATTTTGATTTGTTATTTACATAACCATTTCACATTTTATAATCTTATCCGATTATAATCACAACCAACACATCCAACATATAATAATTTCAAATATCCTTACTTTGCTTATATCAAAATATAATTTGGGTAAAATTATTTCATTTACCCTTTTTTCAAAAAATATCGTGTCGACCCATCGTATTCAAGTGTTTATAAACTCCTATCGATACAGTGGATCAAACTGATCGACTAGAACTCATAAACAACTCAACCAATAAATCTCCACAATATAAAACCATTTTTATATCAAATAACAAATACGTTCACTCGTATATATACACTCAAACTCAGTCTAGGGCATTACTAACCCTATCTCTACTGAGTCACGCCACAGAGCCAAGGTAATACTTAACCTCGCTCTGATACCACTGTAACGACCCGCGAAAAGACGACCTTGATTATCCGATATACAACACATATCGAACATCAAGGGTCGACAATTACCGAGTAGTTAATGAAAGAATTTAGAGGGTGAGAATAGATAAGATAGAAAATTAGAATAGAAGAAGAAAAAGAAGAACACAACATCGGAGTAACACGAATCTCACAGCGGAACGAATAAAATATAATATATCACATAACTTGAAATCAAAAGCAGTATATGCATACAATACCATTATCAGAGTACAACCCTTGCATCACAGCGGAAATAAACAATAGCTATATAAGTCCTGAAACCTCCTGCTCCAAGCTCTCCAAGTCTATCTGTAAAATCCTGACTACTTGACTGCCCGTACAAATTTGGGCACCCAAGAGTTTAGGGAAAACAAAACAAAATAAAACTCTGGGTCAGTCATGGGACTGGTGTGAGTAAACTCCAATCATTTGGTTTAACTTTTCAAAATCCTTTTCAGAAGAAAATATAATCGTAAGACCAATCCACTCATAAATACGGATGGCTTTTACCTTACGATAACCCAAAACACTTTGGAAATAATATATTATCTGATATTATAATAATGTCTAATCACAAGTAATTAAAATCTAGTAGAACGCTTGCATCTCACGCTCTACATATATAATATACAATCAAACTCGCAGGCACTTATTGGAGATTGGATTCCAACTTGACAAGGTATGGGACCACCTTCCGAACGTGTATCTCTAGAGGCAAATACACAGGGTTCAACAAGAACATCTTGCAACCCGGCCCACACATGACCGACCACTCATTTCGCTTGAGTGTATCGAATGTATATCACCAACGGTTGGGATCAGCAACCGTCTCCCGATAAGGGACTGCATCGATAGATTTAAGAACAAAAGGAATTTCTCTAGATAGGTGATCATACATCCTAATGGGTGTGACCCACATAGCCATAATGCCTGCCCGATTTTTGTCATTTCCCGGTGGATGAGGCTTGAGGTCATAACGTATCTTTTGACAGATCCCACCTCCATTACTTTGAATGCCACATCGTCATACCCACCAAATCACAAATTGATTTCACCAAAAATACCACGGGTATACAGCTAAGAGAAACGAATTCCTCCGCCACCAAACGTAAGTACGTTTGAAGAGATCAACTTACGCGATCCTTTGAATATACTCTGTCAGACATTCGTCCATTCACGTTTGTCCTGGGACTGGACAAACCGAAGGCACTATTCTGTAAATAGGATAGCCCTTGCATAACTCCGTCTTCAATATATTCAGCATACTTGATTCGCAACGCTTAGGCCAATACGGAGTGGTTCTCTGGATAATAATCCAACCGGTCTCTCCATATTAACAACATAAAATGGTCAAAACTTTGATAGTCGGTGATTTAACTATCAAATGAAAACATGTCTGTGTGCAAACAACGATATTATTTCCAGATGGAAATTCTATCGATCAATCATCATTCATCATCAAATTATCATAAATTTACCCTTTTCCTTATTCTTGTTTTCCTATATTTCTTATTTACTATATTTAGAAAATATACGTTATTAACAATGGGAAACAATTCCATTTCTCATTTTCTATATTCAGAAAACATTTCTGATTTTTCATTTGGAAGACATTTCCAAATCTCCTTCATTGGGTTTAAACTGATGTTTGAATAAACATCGCTATGCCAACACTAACCATTTCGCTCATTAACTAAATTCACTTAACCCCTTTCACTCTCGAACCTTATCCACTTCTTAGTTAAAAACAAAGTCAATCAAGTTGGGGTATAATTACCTCTCAGACCTTAACTGAACAACATTTCTAACTTCGAAACAGACAAAGTTCAAACTTCACTCTTTAAGAAACTTCCTTGCGAACTCTCGGATTCTATTTATGAATCCACTTCCTTTACTGAATCATTTGATTATAACTATAAATGTTATAATTCCATGTTTTCAAAATATGTTAACTTAAATATATTTCCATATCTTAATTTGGATAAATAAACAACCAACTACTTTATTAACAGATAATTAAAACTTGATTTGAAATGGAAAGTAAACATTTCTTCCCTTGATTCGATATAATCGAATTTCCATGTATGATTCACTCTCGAATAATCACTATCCGATAATTCTCTTTCGAATAAACTAGATTCGATTCCCTTGTTCGAATAACTAATATTCGATAATCCTTTTCTTCGAATAACTAATATTCGAAAATCTCACTTCGAATAAACCATATTCGATAATTCTCTCCTTCGAATAACTATATTCGATTTAACACACTTCGAACGAACTATATTCGATTACTCTTCTCGAATAAACTATATTCGATAACTCTACTTCGAATAGGTGATATTCGATTAATTTCCCTTTTTGACTAACACTACTTAATTTACTAATACTCGACTAACTCGACTTAATTAACTTCTATTGATTAATTACTATTTGATTTAACACCATTTGCTTGATTCTAGATCGCAGCGATCACAATGGTTACGCCTTATTTCCCCAGGAAACATCCGACCGCCGTAGGCTATCTGCAGCCCTGCGAATTACGCTAGCAGTCGTGCTAAATGGAAATTCATCCTTAAATAACTTTGTCTATTTTTAACTCTATCTCGAATAATTAGATTCGATCAATTATAATTGAATAACTAATATTCAATTAACCCTTATTCGATTACTATATTTGAATAACTCTAGTTCGATTTGACTCAAAACGATTAACTCTAACTGATTAACTCTAACTGGTTAATTCTAACTGAATAACTCTAACTGGATAACTCTAATTGAATAACTCTAACTGAATAACTCTAACTAACTAACTCTAACTCTTTAACTTTACGGTTTAACTCTGACAGTTTAACTTCAACGGTTTAACTCTAACAGTTTAACTCCAACTGTTTAACTCTAACAGTTTAACTCCAACTGTTTAACTCTAACAGTTTAACTCCAACGGTTTAACTCTAATTGATTAACTCTTTTGAATTAATCCCTTTGACTTTTCTCTTTTGAATAATTCCTTTGGAATAATTCCTTTGAATTACTTCCCTTGAATAGATTCTTTTTCTATTCGTTTACTCAACAAATAACTATTCTCTTTTCGCTTCTATTTATTTAACAAATAAATATTCCCTTTAACTTTTCTATTTATTCAACAAATAAATATTTCTTTTAACTTTTCTACTTATTTAACAAATAAGTACTTCTGCCAACTTTTCTTTATTCCCTACATGAATATTCCCTTTTCAATTCCATTTGTAAATATTTTACGAATGTTTCCCTTTTTATTTCTATTTGTAATCGTTTCACAAATATTTCCCTTCTATTTGATTTCACCAATATTTTCCCTTCTATTTGATTTCACCAATATTTTCCCTTCTATTTGATTTCACCAACATTTGTTTTTTTTTACAAATGCTTTGATTCTATAATCATTTTCTCTCATGAAATTCTCTTCCTTTTATATATAAAATCTATTGATTTTATATAAATGATTTATTTTCAAAATAAACTTTGAAAATCCCTTTTCACTTCCTAGTATCACTTATAGTATAAAAATACCAAATCAAAAGGTTCAATCATCATCCAAACACACAGGTACAACAATAGATGATATAACACATCATATATCAGAATATATGAAAAACGGTAAATAAATGTTGAGGAATCCAGTTGGATTCCTCCGACCTGTTTCCCTGCATCCACAGATGTTACACAATATAATTCACATCAATTTCATTTCAATATGAGGTATTCTGATAAACAAAATCAACATCGGTTAACGATATATATAACTATATCGGTATTTTCAATCAATTGACTAGCAGTTCAACCAAACAATCAACACTCAGCAATTCAACCAATAATTATCAGTTCTAAAAATACTTTATAAAAATATAAAGTGCTCAGAGTTAGTGAGATTTACTCACCTTGGACGGTTTATCGTTGAATAACGATAATCGGTCATTGATTTGGTTCAGACGTTAAATTTCACCATAAATCCAAACGAGCTCCAATCCACTTGCGATCAGTTCCATTGCGTAGTGCTCGTCCATACGATCCCAACGGATCCTGTTTCGTTAAATTTCGTTAATGTATGCAAAAGTTATGCTATTTACAATATCTACCTAATTTAAATGAATATTAAATTAATTAAATTAATTTTATCTTAATTAATTTCTAATTGCGTTATTAGCCAAATTACCTTCCCTGCCCTTCTAAAAAATCATACTTCCCCATCTCTAGCCATATCCAAATTTTTTTAAAATTGAAAAACCATTTTAATATTAATTAAATTTAATTTTCAAATAAAATATTTAAAAATATTCATTTAATTATAACTTAAATTTTTTAACCCGGATCAAAAATCTGCTTCCACTCATTTTAAAGTATTTTCTAATAAGAATCCAACGGTCCTTGTTTCGTGGAAATCCGACTTGTTTTGAAAAAATTATAAGCTTTTAAAGTTTAAAGTTAAAAATTACGAAAATGCCCCTGGTTTGTTTTAAATTCAAATTAAATTCAAATTAAATTTAAAATTTAAAATTTAAATTAATCATCACATCCGTCGGATCAGTTAGGGATAGCCAGGGAGAGCAGGAAACTATATTTTCCAAACTCAAGCCTTAGACACTATCCTCTCTGTCACCCTTAGAATGTTCTGATATTTATTTTTTACAAATTCTATTTTAATTATAATATATATTACTATATATTACAAAAATAAATAAATAAATATTATTTAAAAACTTACCCCGTGAAGCCCAAGCCTCTGCCTAAGAGTCCCTAGCTCCCCGTCTTGCCCTCCTTTCTCCCTTCCTTCCTTTTCCCTATTTTCTATTATTTTATTATTATTTCTGCCATTGCCAAAGCTTGAAAGAGGAGGAGGAGGAGTGAGTTTAAAATGAAGGGGGGGGGGGGCTATTTATAGCCGAAGGAGTCACATGGATTGCTGAGGTGGCGCGAATCCAACGGTCGAAAATGGATGGCTAGGATTAATCCTTAAATTTATTAAATTATAAATAAATTTAATAATTTATGAATAGTAAAATGTGTTTTCTCAACCCTATTCGGACGTTAATTTGACTTACTTATTGATACCTTATCTAAAATCTTTTTCAACCATGTTGTTCAATTTTTCTTGCTCTTCAATACTATATAAAAATATATCAATTTTGAATTTGTTTGAACTTTCAAATAATTTAAATTCAAATTCAAAATAGTGTTTTGTGTTAGTTTCAACACCTTCCGGTCTCATGTTGGAGTATCAAACGATAACGGTTTTCAGAAATTCTTCCACCATCTGGTCCGGTTTTTAACGTACTTCAATCCTATGTATTCAAATCAAAAATCGGAGTTCGTTTAGATTTTCAAATAATTTATTTAAATTTTGTTTCCTTAATAACTTTCTATATCCGTTATAGGATTTTCCCAGATTTCATATATAGCTAATATCCTATGTTTAGAATTTTCCTGGATAGGTCTCAGGTTCCAGTTTTGCCGTTAGCATTAGCAAATTCCAATTACCGTCAAAATTTAGTTCAAATTTTGGCCTTTTATTTTTTCTTTTCCACATACGGATACCATTTTTGACGTAACTTGGTTGGTTACCTAATTTCATCATTTCAGATTTAATGAAACTGATTTCATCGAAATCCGAGTTCGTTAGCTACTACTTCCTTTGTAAACGTACTATTTTAAATTAAAAATTTATCTTTTTATACTACCAGTTCACAGTATATTGCAGATCCACTAAATTTCTACCATTTCGTAATAAAATAAAATATTCAAAATTATTGAAATTAAACCATTTAAAATTCCAAAACAATAAAAAAAACATTTTTAAATATTAAACTAAATGGTCAAAAAATCTGGGCCGTTACACTATAGATTTTACTAAATTTGATAATTCTATTTTAATTACAAACTATTTATTTTTCAACTATTTCAAATTATATATCTAAACTATTTCATATATATTTTTACCATCTTAATATTCAAATTATTTTAAAAGTTGGAATTGTCCAAGATTTAAGTTTGGTTTTTAAAGGAGATTTCATTATGAAACATTATATTTTGACTATTGAAATGATTTTAGAAAATATGATATTTTTGATATGAAGTACGAACCCCCTTTGAAATGTAAAAAGAACTGACCGGTGTGAAAAATGTAAACGTTTGGTTGTTAAAGAGACCGGGATCGGATATTGTCATACTCTCTGCCAATACCGAAAACCACTTTAACAACTGTGTACGCGGTGGAGTTCCAGAAATGGTGTTGGATGGATTTGGAGGCGATTACTGGATTTGAAGAAAGAGAACGATGATGGATAGCCTTGACCTTCGGGTCATAATTAAAATGACTAAAACAGGAGCCGTACCCAGGTTAATTGAGTTAGCTACTCTGAGCAGGCATACTTCTTTGATACTATATATATACTTTGTGATTGATTGGCGCCTTTGATTTGATTTTGGGGTATGTCTGGGGTGGGCGGTAGTTGCGGCTATGCGTTACCACCGGCCTGGGTCAGCAATCCGGTAGAATCACTACTGATGGGTATTGCCTCGATGCCTTGTCATATTTATCCTGATAGAGCCCCCTACGATTTTGATTTAACGTTGTCATATCACGGCGCATCCCTATCCGCCGACGTACTGGTGTGTTATATGCAAACTGTACGGCAACGGTATAAACGGTTGTGAAAACCCGTAACTTCCCCGTAAAGGAAAGTGTCGGATAGTTCGAGAACAAGCCACAACATAACTCATACAGAAGAACATTTCATTGTATATTACAACAATGCATCAGATTACAAGAATATACAGAGTATAAATGAATATTACACAGAAATATCAGATATTTAAATTATATTTAAATACATAGCAGCGGAAAATAATACAATACACAACTAGAAGAGATATACGGATACAAAGCTTTCCGGATATCGTTCCAGCTGTAAACCAGGATCCTGTGAATATAAATCTGCAAAACCAAAACTACTAGCTGCCCGTGTCAAAATAAGGGCACCCAGAGTTTAGGTTAAAACAATAAACTCCAGGTCAGTCATGGGACTGGTGTGAGAACTAAAACAGTTATTAATCTTTATTTTAAAGATAGGTAAATCAAGGGACCACGCCGTATAACACAGAACGGGTTTCCTCCCAAGAATACCAGTGCATAAAACAAACAGCGCAATGCTAAATAAAGAAAAATGAAGCTGTTATAAGACCCAGGTCCTATCACACAATGCAACGCAAGCCGGGGGATAGGGTTTTCCCTTATAACAGCCAAACATGCTTAGTACGTTTAAAACAAATCATTTGATACTATAATAAGTGCATAGTGTATAAAACAACTTCAAATCATAAGTATCAATCATAGGCGGCATGGGTACCATATATCATGTCGCCATATATAGGTTTACAAATAAAACCGCAAATGTCACGTATTTGGAAATTGGATATCCGTCTATGAACCGAGGCAAAAGATAGTCCTCAACCGATTCGAGACTGCCTAGCCCGAGTCTCAGGATCAGAACGCATCGACCCTTGGAGCGACAGGGCCGGTCCACCGATGTGGATTAAACTTAAATCCTGAACACTGCGTTTCGCCGCCCTTTGGGGCGTAAGTGAGCCAACGAATGACTCCATCGGACCCGGATCGTCCGATCTAACCGAGGCGCCTCGCAACAGCAACAACCACATAAGTCAAACTCGTCAGGGCGTGTAAAACCACTGATGCCACTTCTAGCTAGGAGGAAACGCAGGCCCTCCCTGAGGTCCGTCTCCCGTTTTTGGTTCATACCGGGTGTGAAACTCGCGAAGTAAACGTTACACAAAGCTACGCCACAAAGGCCGTGCTTTGATCATCACCACAAGACTTTGCTTTTCAACAGAAGCCTCGATCAATTGCCACTTAGGCATGCCACACAGGCAATTCACTCCATGCATTTGATATCCATCAATATATAACCCCTGAGCTCGTACGTCTCAGAGAAGGGCGTTAAGCAAGAGAATAAATTCTCCGCCGCCAAACAGATATATATATTTAATAAAGATCAATCACACGGACTAAAATCTAATGTCAGACACACAGTCCATTTACAAGTCCGTTCTGGGTCTGAACGAAACCGAAGGCACCTAGTACCCTGCATATCCATCGATCTCCAAGTACGTCTGGACGATCACTAACTGTTTCCATCTTCTTGGGTGTACAGCCCAATCAAGATCATCAGTAATCACCCAAACGACGTGAAGACCTCCGGTCTTCGACCATCGTCTTCATCTTCGACTTATCGTCGTATCAGTTATTCAGAATGGGATAAACCCGGTCTTTCCGAATAACTCGCGTATATTTTAAATAAGTGTTACACAAATACAACATACGCCACATTCCAATTCATTAGTCACTAACCGTAAATTAATCAAGAGAATAATTCCCCAAATATTAACCCCGAAGGCCGAAACCAACATCAGATCAATACCCAGAAAACCATTCTGCTTGGCTAAACGACAGTTAGTTTCTAAATTTCACATTCATAGGGAAAGGTTCCCATTAGTTTTATCCAAGATAAATTCCTTGAATTTATTCTTTATTCTATTCTTTTGAATTTCGATTCAACTAGCCGGGATTAACGAAACTTACCGAAGTAATCATTTGTTTTAATTTCCCAATCCCAACCTATTTATCCCATGAAGTAAAACTGGTAATACTTCATATCTAACACCACAGTGTTATCGGTAAATTCAATTACCATTTCACGTTCAAATCTAATTAAAGATTTAACTATCGCCTGGAGCAAAACTGGTGATACTCCATTCTCGATTATTTCAATCTAATTAAAGATTCATTAAAACTCCACTTAGTTTTAATCGTTAACCGGGTTAAAGAATCAGTGTCATTTAAAACACGGTTCACGATAAACCCAAAATCACATTCCATTAATTATCGGGTTAAAGAACAAGTGTTATTTAAATCACTGTTCACGATAAACCCAAAAATCAATACCAATTCAATTCCAATTAAATATCATTTAATTGGTACACTTCATTAAATCTAAATAAAAAGATTTAATCTTTTCTCAACTGGGTTCAAGAACAGTGTTAGTGAAGACACCATTCACGACAAACCCAAATCACATTTGATATTCAATATAAGGCTCTGAATAGAAAATATATCGGCTTATATTCAATATCAAATTCTATGATTAACAAATGTCGTATTGGAAATAACGATATAAATATATATCTTTCAAATTTCCATAACCACATCTGTATAATCACGAATTCCAACATCGAAATATTCCGAAGACAATTTCGATTCAAATCCACTCCATTGCAATCATTGGAGATTCTGGTTATTTTTAAAACCTTTTCAAATTCAATTTATTTATTTAAAAATAAATAGAATTATAATTCTAGTTCAAAACTAGTTCATTTCGATAAAAATCTACTTTCATCTTTTCAAATATGGAGTATTTCATCCCAATTCTTCTCAAATCATTTCTTATGATTTTACACAAATTATTATTATTTTTAATAATTTTATCAAGGCCCGTACAGTCGATTTCCATCAACGGCCATCGAACTGCACTTATAGCGACCTTTTTCAAATTTGATTTGGACATAATTCCAAATCCAACCGTTAGATTTCAAATTTCTAATATTCGTTAGAAAGCTCTTTTCGATACGAACCCAACGGTTCCGGTTTTAGGAGAATCCGACGGTCGGATCTCCCGTAATGTCCGTTTGAAATAAATGGTCGAAATTCACGAACTGCCGCGGCGCGGCGCGTTCTATTCAGGCCATTATATTATATATATAATATATATAATATATATTTCGTCGATTTCTATTTAAAACGAATTATATAAATAGTTTTAAAATTCGTTTCAAAAGCAATTTCAACTTCCATTTCAATTCAAATCAAAATTGAATTCTTCTTTATAAATTCGTTTTAAAATTCATTTCTATTCAATTCAAATTTCAATTCAATTTGAATTCATTTCAATTCGCTTTCAATTCAATTTGAATTCGTTTTCAATTCAATTCATTTCAAAATCGTTTTCAATTCAATTTGAATTCGTTTTCAATTCAATTCATTTCAAAATCGTTTTCAACTCAATTTGAATTCGTTTTCAATTCAATTCATTTCAAAATCGTTTTCAATTCAATTTGAATTCGTTTTAAATTCAATTCATTTCAAAATCGTTTTCAATTCAATTCATTTCGAAATCGTTTTCTATTCAATTCATTTCGAAATCGTTTTCAATTCAATTCATTTCGAAATCGTTTTCAATTCAATTCATTTCGAAATCGTTTTCAATTCAATTCATTTCGAAATCGTTTACAATTCAATTCATTTCGAAATCGTTTTCTATTCCATTCATTTCGAAATCGTTTTCAATTCAATTCATTTCGAAATCGTTTTCTATTCAATTCATTTCGAAATCGTTTTCAATTCAATTCATTTCGAAATCGTTTTCAATTCAATTCATTTCGAAATCGTTTTCAATTCAATTCATTTCGAAATCGTTTTCAATTAAATTCATTTCGAAATCGTTTTCTATTCAATTCATTTCGAAATCGTTTTCAATTCAATTCATTTCGAAATCGTTTTCTATTCAATTCATTTCGAAATCGTTTTCAATTCAATTCATTTCGAAATCGTTTTCAATTCAATTCATTTCGAAATCGTTTTCTATTCAATTCATTTCGAAATCGTTTTCAATTCAATTCATTTCGAAATCGTTTTCAATTCAATTCATTTCGAAATCGTTTTCAATTCAATTCATTTCGAAATCGTTTTCTATTCAATTCATTTCGAAATCGTTTTCAATTCAATTCATTTCGAAATCGTTTTCAATACAATTCATTTTGAAATCGTTTTCAATTCAATTCATTTCGAACTCGTTTTCAATTCAATTCATTTCGAAATCGTTTTCAATTCAATTCATTTCGAAATCGTTTTCTATTCAATTCATTTCGAAATCGTTTTCAATTCAATTCATTTCGAAATCGTTTTCTGTTCAATTCATTTCGAAATCGTTTTCAATTCAATTCATTTCGAAATCGTTTTCAATTCAATTCATTTCGAAATCGTTTTCAATTCAATTCATTTCGAAATCGTTTTCAATTCAATTCATTTCGAAATCGTTTTCAATTCAATTCATATCGAAATCATTTTCAATTCAATTCATTTCGAAATCGTTTTCAATTCAATTCATTTCGAAATCGTTTTCAATTCAATTCATTTCGAAATCGTTTTCAATCGATATAAATATCGTTTACGTCAAAATGGCGTCAATCTAATCAACACGGCTTCATATATTCCTTTATTTTCAAATATTCTATTTCAAATATTTCTTTTTCAAATATTTCTTTTTCAAATACTGGAATGAGGCCCAATCAATTACCATATAAAATTAATTATATGGATTTTCATACAACACATGTATATAATAGCATTGAAAATAATCAACCATCAACCAAAGTGCACTACACTGTATAAGCATCAAATATAGATATTCAACGCTTATAACAGCCTGTCAATCAATCGATCGACATATTTAATCAATCAGGATGAGTGAACTTCAAATTTCATCCCAACACCCATGTGGGGTTTCAAACAATCAAACACAGATTTTATTTGTGCAATTGGGCGATGTGTAAAATTTATCGACCCAATCAATGTCCTTCAAATAGGTGTACAAAAACAAACCGTCCGGTTTGTAAATGAATATTTATTTATTCACATTCACGTCAAAAATTATATTTTAACGATAAAACATTTTATTTCAACACATGAATTTCTGTTCAGTTCATTTCTTCAATAAAATGATATTTTATTTTTCTAACATATTTTAGAAAATTTTGGCGGCATAATGGCGCTATGCTAGAAACGGGATAAGGCCTAGCCTTGTCCCCGGTCTAATAATGGCCACTGCCATACCCATATCAATCAAATCACTTTCGTTATGCATACCACAAAATTTGGAGTAAGAGTCTAACCTAGCCTTACTCCTTCGCCTTATAACGGCGCACGTCTAATCCTAACCAATTTATCGATTCGATTTTTCACACCACAAACCACATTCAAATCAATATCGCAATCAATAACCAAACAGCCAAACAAACAAGTCCATGGTCTGTGGACGATTGTGTCAGGTGCTACTAAACACCGTCTGCATCCTAGTATATATATATAACTAGAAAAGAAATTGAAAGGTGAGAAATTCTCACCGATAGCTATCCAATCATCTCGACTCTTCTTTTGCAGAATTCTTCGACGTTCTCGCCTTTTTTGTCACCTTCGTTGTCCGCTTCCACTACATATGTAAAAATCGAATTTTTATTTCGAAATTCAATATATAAAAATCACATTTTTACTTCGATGTTCAATATATAAAAATCACATTTTTACTATGCTATTCAATATATAAAAATCGAATTTTTACTTCGAAGTTCAATATATAAAAATCACATTTTTACTATGCTATTCAATATATAAAAATCGAATTTTTTACTTCGAAGTTCAATATATAAAAATCACATTTTTACTCTGCTATTCAATATATAAAAATCGAATTTTTACTTCGAAGTTCAATATATAAAAATCACATTTTTACTATGCTATTCAATATATAAAAATCGAATTTTTATTTCGAAGTTCAATCCTATATTTTCATAACAATGACATCTACATTTTCAAAACAACGACTATATTTCCTAAATAATTTTAAACTGATTTTAAAACTGATTTTACTAATGATTTTAAACTGAATTTAAATATGATTTTAAACTGAATTTAAATATGGTTTTAAACGGAATTTAAATATGAAAAATAAACTGAAAACCTAAATCAAAACTTACTTTTCCAATCGGTGGGGGGGGGGGGGGGTTGGGCGTTCGCTGGCGTCGGATGTCGGAGGGGCTCGCTGGGGGTGGCAGGGCGGCGGTGGTTGATGTCGCAGCAGTCGGAGGAAGCTCTGGCAGTCAGGTGGGGGCGCGTGGCGGTTCCGTCGATCGTGCTCATGGGGCTTCGGGATTTGCGAGTTCCAGAAGGGGAAAGGAGGAGAAAGGAGAAGGGGAATCGGAGGGGCGGAGGCCGTGGGGCTCACGGTGGCGTCGGCGTTGGGCGACTGGAGGTAGGGCGGCGGGGTTTTTTTTTTTCAACTGAATCGATTTCGAAAATAAGGGGGGCCTGAAGTATAAAGGAGGAAGGGGAGGAAAATATATATTTTTTATTATTATTTAATTATTAAAAAGTTGACTTTCACATACGACCTCTAAACGAGGTCCACCGCCTGTCGCCCATAGCATTTCACCCCCATTCCGAACACAATGGGATATGTATCGCAAGCTGTTTCGATCATTTGAATCAGTTTCCATTGAATTTAAATTTAAATCACTATATTGAATTTTAAACGTACATTTCAAATTACCGGGGTCACATACTAACTAGAAAAATTCCATAAAAATATTTTCTAGCTTCGTATTGACGATACGGTCCTAACAAAACTAGTTTCGATGAATTCTGAGACCGTTTGAAAAATGGCCATTTTCCAGTCGATTAAAATCAACTGAAACTGGTCAAACGCGTTTTCCTTTGCCACACTCACACATTGATTCGAAAAATTATGAAATTTGAAACCTAGCAATAATTCGACACTGCGGATCAAACAAAAGTGGTTTCGTCGAAATCCGAGGTCATTTGCAAAATGTCTATTTTTAAGGGCCTGAATTCCATAGCGACTATTCAGAATTTTCAACTGGACATATCTTTTGATTCCCGTTATGAAATCTTGATTTTTCGGATTCGTTGGAAAGATATTATCAACTAGATCCTATTGTTTTTGGTTTCACTAAAATCCGGATTGTTTTGCACCCGGTACATTCAATTGAAGTTTGAAATCGAATTATCGAACTACCGCGCCATTTTCAATTCTATTTATAATTATATATAATTATTTATATTCTAACGACGACGTATATAATATATACGTTCGAATTATATTCAAAATAAATTTCTCGTCGTTTTTATTTAAAATAATTCATTTTAAATAATCAAAATTCGCTAAAATTGCAAAAATAAAAATTTTAAACTGGCCCAGATTTTCGGGTTATTACAATCTCCCCTACTTAAAACTTTTCGTCCTCGAAAAGGAACAAAGTCGAAAGTGGTTTGATTAAACAACTCTACGTTCGATCTGGCTTCCATTCTCCAACTCTTTAGTTTCTGAGAATTTTCAAAATTTCAAAAATTTGGCTAACACCCTAAATTTTCGAAAAATTTCGCCATAACCTCCCCTGCAATGGGAGCATCGGGGAATTTCAAATAGCTTCCCCGGTCCTTTAGATCTCAAAAAGAAAAAGAAAAAGCCAAGCGGCTAGCCAATAGGCTCATAAAATCATCATCACCCAAACAAAACAGTAAATTATGTAGTAAACATGTACCTATTTGTCGGGCAAACAAATTTTATTCTTCGGCTCTAGCCTCCTTGCTATGACCTGTTCAATGTAAGTACATGTATATGCAAGCAAATGCGACCAAATTTCAATACAATTCATTATTCGATCAAATTAGGCATAATGGTTCAAAATTTAGCCAACAACTAAATAAGCAACACAAACATCAATCAATTAGTGAATTTAACGTTTAAAATTCATAATTTTGATATATATACAGAAAATCATGTTTTTGATGCCAATTCACAACAATGTATTCTAACTATATAAGTTTTGGTTCTCACACCAGTCTAATGGAAATATATAGAAAATCACACCTTCGAAGCTCGAACATAATTGTTGATGATGCGATCGCTATCATCAATATCATCTTCGGGCGACTAGAGTGCGATGCTATATCTATCCAATATATTAAAACTTTGAATATACGTTTGCAAGGCGTATATGCAAATTCTTTATATACCGAATTGTCCAAAATCAATATAAGTAAATAATCAAATACGAATAGTTGATTTAAATTTTCAAAACAAAAATTGTTTTCATTTTAAAAATATACTCTTCATACTCGTTCTAGGATACTACTGACCCCATCTCTAACGAGTCATCCTCATTGGATATTACTAATCCAATATCTGTTGAATTCTTTCGTATGGTTCTAATGTGCCTGGTTCTCTGCTTTGTAAACCAAAGCTCTGATACCAACTGTGAAAACGCGTAACTTCCCCGTAAAGGAAAGTGTCGGATAGTTCGAGAACAAGCCACAACATAACTCATACAGAAGAACGTTTCATTGTATATTACAACAATGCATCAGATTACAAGAATATACAGAGTATAAATGAATATTACACAGAAATATCAGAGATTTAAATTATATTTAAATACATAGCAGCGGAAAATAATACAATACACAACTAGAAGAGATATACGGATACAAAGCTTTCCGGATATCGTTCCAGCTGTAAACCAGGATCCTGTGAATATAAATCTGCAAAACCAAAACTACTAGCTGCCCGTGTCAAAATAAGGGCACCCAGAGTTTAGGTTAAAACAATAAACTCCAGGTCAGTCATGGGACTGGTGTGAGAACTAAAACAGTTATTAATCTTTATTTTAAAGATAGGTAAATCAAGGGACCACGCCGTATAACACGGAACGGGTTTCCTCCCAAGAATACCAGTGCATAAAACAAACAGCGCAATGCTAAATAAAGAAAAATGAAGCTGTTATAAGACCCAGGTCCTATCACACAACGCAACGCAAGCCGCGGGATAAGGTTTTCCCTTATAACAGCCAAACATGCTTAGTACGTTTAAAAAAAATCATTTGATACTATAATAAGTGCATAGTGTATAAAACAACTTCAAATCATAAGTATCAATCATAGGCGGCATGGGTACCATATATCATGTCGCCATATATAGGTTTACAAATAAAACCGCAAATGTCACGTATTTGGAAATTGGATTTCCGTCTATGAACCGAGGCAAAAGATAGTCCTTAACCGATTCGAGACTGCCTAGCCCGAGTCTCAGGATCAGAACGCATCGACCCTTGGAGCGACAGGGCCGGTCCACCGATGTGGATTAAACTTAAATCCTGAACACTGCGTTTCGCCGCCCTTTGGGGCGTAAGCGAGCCAACGAATGAATCCATCGGACCCGGATCGTCCGATCTAACCGAGGCGCCTCGCAACAGCAACAACCACATAAGTCAAACTCGTCAGGGCGTGTAAAACCACTGACGCCACTTCTAGCTAGGAGGAAACGCAGGCCCTCCCTGAGGTCCGTCTCACGTTTTTGGTTCATACCAGGTGTGAAACTCGCGAAGTAAACGGTACACAAAGCTACGCCACAAAGGCCGTGCTTTGATCATCACCACAAGACTTTGCTTTTCAACAGAAGCCTCGATCAATTGCCACTTAGGCATGCCGCACAGGCAATTCACTCCATGCGTTTGATATCCATCAATATATAACCCCTGAGCTCGTACGTCTCAGAGAAGGGCGTTAAGCAAGAGAATAAATTCTCCGCCGCCAAACAGATATATATATTTAATAAAGATCAATCACACGGACTAAAATCCAATGTCAGACACACAGTCCATTTACAAGTCCGTTCTGGGTCTGAACGAAACCGGAGGCACCTAGTACCCCGCATATCCATCGATCTCCAAGTACGTCTGGACGATCACTAACTGTTTCCATCTTCTTGGGTGTACAGCCCAATCAAGATCATCAGTAATCACCCAAACGACGTGAAGACCTCCGGTCTTCGACCATCGTCTTCATCTTCGACTTATCGTCGTATCAGTTATTCAGAATGGGATAAACCCGGTCTTTCCGAATAACTCACGTATATTTTAAATAAGTGTTACACAAATACAACATACGCCTCATTCCAATTCATTAGTCACTAACCGTAAATTAATCAAGAGAATAATTCCCCAAATATTAACCCCGAAGGCCGAAACCAACATCAGATCAATACCCAGAAAACCATTCTACTTGGCTAAACGACAGTTAGTTTCTAAATTTCACATTCATAGGGAAAGGTTCCCATTAGTTTTATCCAAGATAAATTCCTTGAATTTATTCTTTATTCTATTCTTTTGAATTTCGATTCAACTAGCCGGGATTAACGAAACTTACCGAAGTAATCATTTGTTTTAATTTCCCAATCCCAACCTATTTATCCCATGAAGTAAAACTGGTAATACTTCATATCTAACACCACAGTGTTATCGGTAAATTCAATTACCATTTCACGTTCAAATCTAATTAAAGATTTAACTATCGCCTGGAGCAAAACTGGTGATATTCCATTCTCGATTATTTCAATCTAATTAAAGATTCATTAAAACTCCACTTAGTTTTAATCGTTAACTGGGTTAAAGAATCAGTGTCATTTAAAACACGGTTCACGATAAACCCAAAATCACATTCCATTAATTATCGGGTTAAAGAACAAGTGTTATTTAAAACACTGTTCACGATAAACCCAAAAATCAATACCAATTCAATTCCAATTAAATATCATTTAATTGGTACACTTCATTAAATCTAAATAAAAAGATTTAATCTTTTCTCAACTGGGTTCAAGAACAGTGTTAGTGAAGACACCATTCACGACAAACCCAAATCACATTTGATATTCAATATAAGGCTCTGAATAGAAAATATATCGGCTTATATTCAATATCAAATTCTACGATTAACAAATGTCGTATTGGAAATAACGATATAAATATATATCTTTCAAATTTCCATAACCACATCTGTATAATCACGAATTCCAACATCGAAATATTCCGAAGACAATTTCGATTCAAATCCACTCCAATGCAATCATTGGAGATTCTGGTTATTTTTAAAACCTTTTCAAATTCAATTTATTTATTTAAAAATAAATAGAATTATAATTCTAGTTCAAAACTAGTTCATTTCGATAAAAATCTACTTTCATCTTTTCAAATATGGAGTATTTCATCCCAATTCTTCTCAAATCATTTCTTATGATTTTACACAAATTATTATTATTTTTAATAATTTTATCAAGGCCCGTACAGTCGATTTCCATCAACGGCCATCAAACTGCACTTATAGCGACCTTTTTCAAATTTGATTTGGACATAATTCCAAATCCAACCGTTAGATTTCAAATTTCTAATATTCGATAGAAAGCTCTTTTCGATACGAACCCAACGGTTCCGGTTTTAGGAGAATCCGATGGTCGGATCTCCCGTAATGTCCGTTTGAAATAAATGGTCGAAATTCACGAACTGCCGCGCCGCGGCGCGTTTTATTCAGGCCATTATATTATATATATAATATATATAATATATATTTCGTCGATTTCTATTTAAAACGAATTATATAAATAGTTTTAAAATTCGTTTCAAAAGCAATTTCAACTTCCATTTCAATTCAAATCAAAATTGAATTCTTCTTTATAAATTCGTTTTAAAATTCATTTCTGTTCAATTCAAATTTCAATTCAATTTGAATTCATTTCAATTCGCTTTCAATTCATTTCAAAATCGTTTTCAATTCAATTTGAATTCGTTTTCAATTCAATTCATTTCAAAATCGTTTTCAACTCAATTTGAATTCGTTTTCAATTCAATTCATTTCAAAATCGTTTTCAATTCAATTTGAATTCGTTTTCAATTCAATTCATTTCAAAATCGTTTTCAATTCAATTCATTTCGAAATCGTTTTCTATTCAATTCATTTCGAAATCGTTTTCAATTCAATTCATTTCGAAATCGTTTTCAATTCAATTCATTTCGAAATCATTTTCAATTCAATTCATTTCGAAATCGTTTTCAATTCAATTCATTTCGAAATCGTTTTCAATTCAATTCATTTCGAAATCGTTTTCAACTCAAATCATTTCGAAATCGTTTTCAATTCAATTCATTTCGAAATCGTTTTCAATTCAATTCATTTCGAAATCGTTTTCAATTCAATTCATTTCGAAATCGTTTTCAATTCAATTCATTTCGAAATCGTTTTCAATTCAATTCATTTCGAAATCGTTTTCTATTCAATTCATTTCGAAATCATTTTCTATTCAATTCATTTCGAAATCGTTTTCTATTCAATTCATTTCGAAATCGTTTTCAATTCAATTCATTTTGAAATCGTTTTCAATTCAATTCATTTCGAAATCGATTTCAATTCAATTCATTTCGAAATCGTTTTCAATTCAATTCATTTCGAAATCGTTTTCTATTCAATTCATTTCGAAATCGTTTTCAATTCAATTCATTTCGAAATCGTTTTCAATTCAATTCATTTTCGAAATAGTTTTCAATTCAATTCATTTCGAAATCGTTTTCAATTCAATTCATTTCGAAATCGTTTTCTTCAATTCATTTCGAAATCGTTTTCTATTCAATTCATTTCGAAATCGTTTTCAATTCAATTCATTTCGAAATCGGTTTCAATTCAATTCATTTCGAAATCGTTTTCAATTCAATTCATTTCGAAATCGTTTTCAATTCAATTCATTTCGAAATCGTTTTCAATTCAATTCATTTCGAAATCGTTTTCAATTCAATTCATTTCGAAATCGTTTTCAATTCAATTCATTTCGAAATCGTTTTCAATTCAATTCATTTCGAAATCGTTTTCAATTCAATTCATTTCGAAATCGTTTTCAATTCAATTCATTTCGAAATCGTTTTCAATCGATATAAATATCGTTTACGTCAAAATGGCGTCAATCTAATCAACACGGCTTCATATATTCCTTTATTTTCAAATATTCTATTTCAAATATTTCTTTTTCAAATATTTCTTTTTCAAATATTTCTTTTTCAAATACTGGAATGAGGCCCAATCAATTACCATATAAAATTAATTATATGGATTTTCATACAACACATGTATATAATAGCATTGAAAATAATCAACCATCAACCAAAGTGCACTACACTGTATAAGCATCAAATATAGATATTCAACGCTTATAACAGCCTGTCAATCAATCGATCGACATATTTAATCAATCAGGATGAGTGAACTTCAAATTTCATCCCAACACCCGTGTGGGGTTTCAAACAATCAAACACAGATTTTATTTGTGCAATTGGGCGATGTGTAAAATTTATTGACCCAATCAATGTCCTTCAAATAGGTGTACATAAACAAACCGTCCGGTTTGTAAATGAATATTTATTTATTCACATTCACGTCAAAAATTATATTTTAACGATAAAACATTTTATTTCAACACATGAATTTCTATTCAGTTCATTTCTTCAATAAAATGATATTTTATTTTTCTAACATATTTTAGAAAATTTTGGCGGCATAACGGCGCTATGCTAGAAACGGGATAAGGCCTAGCCTTGTCCCCGGTCTAATAATGGCCACTGCCATACCCATATCAATCAAATCACTTTTGTTATGCAAACCACAAAATTTGGAGTAAGAGTCTAACCTAGCCTTACTCCTTCGCCTTATAACGGCGCACGTCTAATCCTAACCAATTTATCGATTCGATTTTTCACACCACAAACCACATTCAAATCAATATCGCAATCAATAACCAAACAGCCAAACAAACAAGTCCATGGTCTGTGGACGATTGTGTCGGGTGCTACTAAACACCGTCTGCATCCTAGTATATATATATATATATAACTAGAAAAGAAATTGAAAGGTGAGAAATTCTCACCGATAGCTATCCAATCATCTCGACTCTTCTTTTGCAGAATTCTTCGACGTTCTCGCCTTTTTTGTCACCTTCGTTGTCCGCTTCCACTACATATGTAAAAATCGAATTTTTACTTCGAAATTCAATATATAAAAATCACATTTTTACTTCGATGTTCAATATATAAAAATCAAATTTTTACTATGCCATTCAATATATAAAAATCGAATTTTTACTTCGAAGTTCAATATATAAAAATCACATTTTTACTATGCTATTCAATATATAAAAATCGAATTTTTTACTTCGAAGTTCAATATATAAAAATCACATTTTTACTCTGCTATTCAATATATAAAAATCGAATTTTTACTTCGAAGTTCAATATATAAAAATCACATTTTTACTATGCTATTCAATATATAAAAATCGAATTTTTATTTCGAAGTTCAATCCTATATTTTCATAACAATGACATCTACATTTTCAAAACAACGACTATATTTCCTAAATAATTTTAAACTGATTTTAAAACTGATTTTAAATTGAATTTAAATATGATTTTAAACTGAATTTAAATATGGTTTTAAACGGAATTTAAATATGAAAAATAAACTGAAAACCTAAATCAAAACTTACTTTTCCAATCGGTAGGGGGGGGGGTTTGGGCGTTCGCTGGCGTCGGATGTTGGAGGGGCTCGCTGGGGGTGGCAGGGCGGCGGTGGTTGATGTCGCAGCGGTCGGAGGAAGCTCTGGCGGTCAGGTGGGGGCGCGTGGCGGTTCCGTCGATCGTGCTCACGGGGCTTCGGGTTTTGCGAGTTCCAGAAGGGGAAAGGAGGAGAAAGGAGAAGGGGAATCGGAGGGGCGGAGGCCGTGGGGCTCACGGTGGCGTCGGCGTTAGGCGGCTGGAGGTAGGGCGGCGGGTTTTTTTTTTCAACTGAATCGATTTCGAAAATAAGGGAGGGGGGGGGGCAGAAGTATAAAGGAGGAAGGGGAGGAATATATATATATATATATATATATATATATTTTATTATTATTTAATTATTAAAAAGTTGACTTTCACATACGACCTCTAAACGAGGTCCACTGCCTGTCACCCATAGCATTTCACCCCCATTCCGAACACAATGGGATATGTATCGCAAGCTGTTTCGATCATTTGAATCAGTTTCCGTTGAATTTAAATTTAAATCACTATATTGAATTTTAAACGTACATTTCAAATTACCGGGGTCACATACTAACTAGAAAAATTCCAGAAAAATATTTTCTAGCTTCGTATTGATGATACGGTCCTAACAAAACTAGTTTCGATGAATTCTGAGACCGTTTGAAAAATGGCCATTTTCCAGTCGATTAAAATCAACTGAAACTGGTCAAACGCGTTTTCCTTTGCCACGCTCACACATTGATTCGAAAAATTATGAAATTTGAAACCTAGCAATAATTCGACACTGCGGATCCAACAAAAGTGGTTTCGTCGAAATCCGAGGTCATTTGCAAAATGTCTATTTTTAAGGGCCTAAATTCCATAGTGACTATTCAGAATTTTCAACTGGACATATCTTTTGATTCCCGTTATGAAATCTTGATTTTTCGGATTCGTTGGAAAGATATTATCAACTAGATCCTATTGTTTTTGGTTTCACTAAAATCCGGATTGTTTTGCACCCGGTACATTCAATTGAAGTTTGAAATCGAATTATCGAACTACCGCGCCATTTTCAATTCTATTTATAATTATATATAATTATTTATATTCTAACGACGACGTATATAATATATACGTTCAAATTATATTCAAAATAAATTTCTCGTCGTTTTTATTTAAAATAATTCATTTTAAATAATCAAAATTCGCTAAAATTGCCAAAATAAAAATTTTAAACTGGCCCAGATTTTCGGGTAAATACAACGGTGTAGGGGTAATAATGGTAATCCCGCTTACATTATTTTATTATGTTATATTTAGCCATAGACATTATTATAATAGCGTATTATATTATATAGTATTAGTTTGACGGATCCTTAAGAGATGGAAATTCCCGTAACATCTCTTAAGTTATTGCACTCATATTATTACATGAAATTTGATTTAACTAATATGAGAATGATTTAGTTCTGATCCGAGTGTTTTTTGTGTTTCTTTTTGCAATACGCTCGGGTCAGACCGAGCTGCAGTTAGCGAAGATTCCATTGCTTTGAAGATTCCATTATGAAGATGAAGATGGAGCTCAACAGACGTATTATTATTATTATTCCGCTGCAATGCATTGGTATGTTGTATGTTAATTTACTCTGATAATCATTGTAAAATATAATAAAATGTATGTTTTAACAGCTTCATGAATTGTTATTTATTTATTATATTTTGTCCTTCCGGTGCGAGATTCTGTATTTGTCCTTCTTCTTCTCTTCTTTTTTTTCTTATATAAATCCCAATAACTATCCTTATTTTTGATTTGTTTATGTCCACATTGAGGATCATTGTCGATTTGAATGGTCAAAAATATCGGGATGTTACAGTTGGTATCAGAGCTTTGGTTTAGCGAAAACCTTGGCTTTATTTGGGATTAACTCATTAGAGATAGGGTAGTATTACCCTAGAATGAGTTTGGGTGTATATGAGAGAGTGTACTTGTAATTTTGATATAAAATGGTTTTGTATTGTGTTGATTTGTTCTGTTGATTATTTATGAATTCTGGTCGGTACTTGGGACGCCAATGTATCGATAGGGATTTCTAAACACTCGAACAGGGCTTATCGACATAATATTATTTTGAATTATATTATATATATAATTTTTTAAAAATATATGAATTTTGATTTTGTTGATGATAATATTAAATTTTTCATCATTTATCATTCGACTAATTAATAATTAGAACCATTGGTTGTTGATTGGTTTAAGAAAAATCAAATATTGAAAATTTGTTGATAATGAAATAAGAAGAAAAATATGAATTTGAGAATTTGATTTCGGGTGATTTTGTAATATTGATTTGCAAATGGTTTGAAATAATATATTTATATTTTAAAAGTGTGTCATATAGAAATTGTTTTAAATGAATTATGACAAAAAAAATGTATACCCTCTTTTCTTTGAAAATGATTTCGGTGATGAGTGCACGCATCATCGATGTTTATTTTCAAGAGTCTAAGTAGGGAGACATTTTATATTTTGTACTTTGTTTTATGAAATTGAACTTTATTTAAATCCTTTTATAGTATGGTTTTATGTAAATGATATATTATATGAAACATTTCAACAAAAAAAACATGATTTGATTAGAAACCCGAAATTTAATTCTTGAAATCTTGAATAATTAGTGAAATGAAATAAACTTAAATTTTTGAAACTTCTGAATACTACGATTATAAGAGAGTTATAATTAAAATAAAACTCATAAGAATTGGATAATAAATTGAAACGAATGGTAACCATTGAAACTTGTATAAAAATCTATTCTTTTCTATAGCATGAATAACTTGCCAATTAATTAAGAAGTTAAATGTTATATGGATAAGAAATTAAATAATGCACAAGTATTAGAATGGGTTATGAACGTGAAATATTGATTGGTTATATATATAAATAAAATTTAAGTTATGTAATAAACGATATATACTTAGTATGTTATGCTAAGTAATATGAATTAACTGAATCAATGAAAAATTGATTAAGCAAATTATTTAGTAATAAACCAAATATATTGAGATTAATGTTTGGTTTGGTGAAATATAAGTGAATAGGCTTATAAATATTATAAACATAACGATGGTTGAACGAATTAATTAAATTTAATTAAAAACGAGCTCGTTGCGTAGCGGTAGTTCGTAATTTTCCGAATTGAAGTTTAAATGAATGTATAGAGTCTAAAATAAGTCGGAATTCTTTAAAACAATAATCTTTTTGATATTTTAGAATATAGCTTTATAATGAAAGAGAAAAATTTAGATTTGGACTTATAAATTTTAAGATATGTGTAATTCAAATTTTCAGAAAAATCACGGTATGACAGTTCTTGATTTAAAAAAAATATATTAATAAAATCAAGTTGAATAAAAATTTATATGGCTAAATATATATATAATTGACAACTCCCTTACTACGCCTTTTCGAGGACGAAAAGTTTTAAGTGGGGGAGAGTGTAACAACCCATAATTTATTATTATTTAATTTTTGAATTTACTATGATTTTTTGAGTATTTATGGTTATAAACAAAATTTGATGACTTAATTATGTAAATTTATTTGTAACTTAATTAATTTGATTAAGTAATGTATGTTAGTTGTTTACAATAATAATAACTTGTAGTTATTGTAAATGAAATTACAATTGGTTTGTAATTATAAATATTGAAATTAGTAATTAATATTAAAATGTTTAGATGAAATTGATTTATTTAATTTAAAATTGAAATTCAATTGATTTGGTAACTAATCAATGCATATGATATGGATATATATATATATATATGGATTAATGTGCATTTTACATTGTGTTGTAATATATATATATATATATATATATATATATATATATATTGGAAGTTATGTTGCTATAAAAATTGGAAGTATGAACAAATCAAACATTAACTATTTGGTATTGATATGGTAACCAACTAGAATCAATACAATTAAGTATTGCATTTATTATAAATTAAAAGTGGTAGTTATAATAGTAAGGTAGAAATAAAATGAATGCTACAAGTAAAGTGGTGAATTAATAAGTAATAAATGGTATGTTCGCATGGGATATAAATTATAAATAAAATACGTAAAACCAATGTGAATCTAATACTGTTGTTGTCGATAACAAACATGGAATTATATTTAAAACAGAGAGTTATGACAACTCTTAAATTATATATTTAATATTTAATTCATTGGTGCATAGATATTTTACATAATATGGTAGATAAAAATTTGAACTTAAATAGGTACAAACTAGGTATTTAATTGGAGCGGGTATTGATTCCCTTTACGTGAATTTTGGAATTTCATATATGTTGAAAATTTTAGTTTATTGAATATGGTAGTAATATACATTTGTCTTTTTGTACAATTACTGTCAACTGGTAATAAATGTAAATATCTATATGGATTGAAAATATAAATTATAAATTAGATTGTATCGTAATTATCGAGAATTGAAATTTGATTTGTTTAATTTGAATTAAATAGGTTCAATAAATTTATAATTAAAACTTTAGTGATTTAATTTTTGAAGAATTTATGGTGGAAACTTGATTTAATGGTTTAAGTATTGAAATTCAATCTATTATGACAATTATGACTAGTATTGGTTCCAAATAGACTTGTGATTTTGTTTGTATGCATAGTCATTAAGAAGTATGAATTTAATATTTAATGAAATTGAATAAATAAATTTGGAAAGGATTAAATTTGTAAAATATGCCAAATGAATTGGAATTGATCTAATATGGAAATTAATCTAATTTGTGAGGTGAAAACAAATATAGTGAACAATAAATGAGTCAATTAGGTATTAGGTAATATACATTAACTGAATATGAATCCATTTAAGAAAATAAATGTATATAAACCTAGTAAATTGAAATGAATCAAATTTGGAATCAAATCAAAAATAAAGGATTTATTGCGTAACTCGCTTAATAACCTTTAAAATATTTGTATGAAATTATCTTAATTTATTTAAAATTTGAAACATAAAATTGAACTTGGTAAATAAGAATAAATATAAAAATATCCTTTGTTTCCTATTATTAATTGAGCGGACCACTATTGATCCTTTGTTAACCAGCCTTACGTTGCTTTATATGTTTACATATTAACTTTGAGATAATATTACATATACTAAATCAAAAAAAAAAGTTTCTCAATATAATAACATTACCTTCTAAGACCTAACTTCCCTCTTATCGTTTTCTTTTCTCTGATTGCCGAACCATTTCATGGCCGCTTCCCATCCAAATCTTCAACAAATTTAATCAAATTCAAATCTCCATGAATTCAAACACCAATTGATTTGTTAAACTGGTATCAATGAGATCTTCCCAGCCATGGTCTTCTCGGAGGGTGCGATGATGATGCAACAATGGTCGTTGTTGAAGCCGCGATTTAGGGCTCAGATTTAGGGTGAGTACAGAGGTTTATTTGCAGATGTAAGATCATATTTGAATTCATTGTAAAAAAAAATCGTATAGCAAAGTTTGTAGCATTTTGGAGAAAACTGAATTCGCAACCTGTACAGTACTTTTCATTCGAGATAGGAGGATCGATTTTCATTGGGGTGGCGCGAGCATAGGATGAGGGGCCAGGCGGATGGAGTTTTTAGCGAGAAATGGGTTGGCATGTACAATCATTTGCGTTTGGAGTGAGGAAGAAGAAGGGTAGAGAGGGATGACGTGGCAATACATATATATTGAATGATGCACGGTTGGATCCATTGGAATCGTATCGACGCGCTCTTCGCGATGCCGCTGGTTTGAACTGATTCTGAGACCGTTGATTTTTGGGCTAAAATTGAAATTTCAATCGCATATAGAACCAAGGTGAGTGATTAAACCCACTCACGCCCAACTAAAATATTCTAATATTAGTTAAATTAATATCATGTTATGATATGACTGTATTGATTAGTGTTTGGTTGCTTAAATCGCATACTTATATTGAATTGCATCGTTAGTGTAGTTAATTTGACTGTTAGATTAAATTTACAGTTAAGTTAAAATTTGACATTTAATTACAGTTTAAAACTTGACATCCGATAATTAGTTAATTTATATGATCTTGGACTGTTTATATGTATTGATGTGATGAATGGTTGGATTTGATATATTTGACATATTGAAGCTTGTTTGTGAATTTATCCGTTATTCACCTTGATTTTGATATGACCATTGTTTATGCTGATTAATCCCAACCATTTACCTTAGATGTTACGGGCATCGAATAAACCTGGGGTTAATCATTAAAATGAATTAAGAACGTAGGTTGAAATGATAAATACCTATGACCCTAATTTGGATTGAAATGATATATATCATTTCCCAAATTCTAAAATTAAAAATTTAAGTATTACTTGGCCATAGGATAGAAAATTATATACGGACACCGGTTGGTTAAATAAATTTTGTTTTAACCATGAATTTTGAAATATTGTTTTAAAGACCATATAAACGATGTTTTATAATTTATTTCCTTTGAACTTGAACCTCGAATTTTGAAATATATATATAAGAAAAGGAAATAAATTTGTATTGTAACTGAAGCTAAATAAATAGTGAAATATAATATAAATCAAATTTATTGAAATTGAATAGTTTCACCCACCTTTGAATTTTATTATGAATCAACATTGATTTGAATTACATATGAATTGTGAACTCGATATTTGACATAAATTGAAATCATTGAAAATGAGAATCTAATTTGGAACGTAACTATTTGAATTAATTTGATCAAAGTGAAATGAATGTAAATTGGAAGTTTAATCGATGGAATTATAAAAATTTGAGTTGATTGAATTGAAGATTGAAATATGACTTCAAGTTTAATTGAAAATGTTAGAGAACGATTCTAATTCCAACTATAGTATTTCAAAACCATTCTTTATAAACTATTTTAATAATAATTATATTTTCTGTATAAACTATTTTACTTTATTACTATTTTATTTTATAATTATTTTAAATAAATCATTTTATAATTAACTATTTATTTTATAAATTATTCTAATATTTTAACTATAGATTTTACTAAATTTGATAATTCTATTTTAATTACAAACTATTTATTTTTCAACTATTTCAAATTATATATCTAAACTATTTCATATATATTTTTACTATCTTAATATTCAAATTATTTTAAAAGTTGGAATTGTCCAATATTTAAGTTTGGTTTTTAAAGGAGATTTCATTATGAAACATTATATTTTGACTATTGAAATGATTTTAGAAAATATGATATTTTTGATATGAAGTACGAACCCCCTTTGAAATGTAAAAAGAACTGACCGGTGTGAAAAATGTAAACGTTTGGTTGTTAAAGAGACCGGGATCGGATATTGTCATACTCTCTGCCAATACCGAAAACCACTTTAATAACTGTGTACGCGGTGGAGTTCCAGAAATGGTGTTGGATGGATTTGGAGGCGATTACTGGATTTGAAGAAAGAGAACGATGATGGATAGCCTTGACCTTCGGGTCATAATTAAAATGACTAAAACAGGAGCCATACCCAGGTTAATTGAGTTAGCTACTCTGAGCAGGCATACTTCTTCGATACCATATATATACTTTGTGATTGATTGGCGCATTTGATTTGATTTTGGGGTATGTCTGGGGTGGGCGGTAGTTGCGGCTATGCGTTACCACCGGCCTGGGTCAGCAATCCTGTAGAATCACTACTGATGGGTATTGCCTCGATGCCTTGTCATATTTATCCTGATAGAGACCCCTACGATTTTGATTTAACGTTGTCATATCACGGCGCATCCCTATCCGCCGACGTACTGGTGTGTTATATGCAAACTGTACGCTAACGGTATAAACGGTGTAAGGGTAATAATGGTAATCCCGCTTACATTATTTTATTATGTTATATTTAACCATAGACATTATTATAATAGCGTATTATATTATATAGTATTAGTTTGACGGATCCTTAAGAGATGGAAATTCCCGTAACATCTCTTAAGTTATTGCACTCATATTATTACATGAAATTTGATTTAACTAATATGAGAATGATTTAGTTCTGATCCGAGTGTTTGTTGTGTTTCTTTTTGCAATACGCTCGGGTCAGACCGAGCTGCAGTTAGCGAAGATTCCATTGCTTTGAAGATTCCATTATGAAGATGAAGATGGAGCTCAACAGACGTATTATTATTATTATTCCGCTGCAATGTATTGGTATGTTGTATGTTAATTTACTCTGATAATCATTGTAAAATATAATAAAATGTATGTTTTAACAGCTTCATGAATTGTTATTTATTTATTATATTTTGTCCTTCCGCTGCGAGATTCTGTATTTGTTCTTCTTCTTCTCTTCTTTTTTTTCTTATATAAATCCCAATAACTATCCTTATTTTTGATATGTTTATGTCGACATTGAGGATCATTGTCGATTTGAATGGTCAAAAATATCGGGATGTTACAGTTGATTTGATGTTGATTTTGATCTTCGAGGTTGATACTAAGAAAATTACTTGCTTATCAATTTACGGTCAGAGATTAATGAATATTGAGGTATTGAAATGTTTGGAAAATGTTGTAACTAATGTTTTGAAATAATAGAAAAATAAAAATTTAATAAGGCTATAATATATGATTTGAAGTATTTAAATAATATAACTTTGAGAAGACCCTTATATTAAATTAAGAAGTGGATCTATGTTTAAATTATTCAAAGTTCTAGAAATGTTGAATTTAACCACCTATTAATTATTTTAAAGTAAGAGACCAAGTAATGTCGAGTACTGAATCAGTGAACTCATTGTATTCTCATGATTATTTATTTGATAGTTAAATAACCGACTATCAAATTTGGTCAATACGATTGTTGGTACGAAAAGTACGGGATCGAATTTATATTCAAAAACCATTCCGACCAATGAATACGAAAATGTTGAAGATATCAGATACTCATCGAGATGGAGCAATTGAAGGCCGTTGATCTTCCTGAGTAGAAGAACTACTTGTTGAATTTCTCTGGTTTAGCGGCTAGATATGTTTTGACAGTGATTCTGTCGTGATTGGAATCTACGGATTGCAAGGACTACTCGCTACAAATCTATAGGAATAACGAAACGGATTTCTCTCGGACCTAATCGATCGCTAAATCGACCAAGACTGTTTGAATTCCACATACGCTAACTTTGGACATAAAACACATCAGAACAAACAACAGAAGACTTTTATTACATCATAATAACGCAACATCAGGGCATAGAATATCAGAGTACATTGAATATAATAATACAACTGCGGAAGTGTAACAACCCGGAAATTCTAAACCAATTTAAATTTTTTATTTTAACAATTTTAACGGATTTTTAATACTTAAAATGATTTATTTTAAATAATAACGACTAAAAATTTATTTTAATCGAAGTTAAAATGTAGTAATTTAATTTAATTATAAAAGGAGTTTAAAATGACGCGGTAGTTCGAAAATTCGATTTCAAATTTCAATTGACCGTACAGGATTCAAAATAAATCGGATTCAGTAAAACCAAAAATATTAGAATCAGTTTAACATTATCTTTCTAACGAATGTGAAAAAATCCAAATTTCATAACAGGAATAAAAATTTGTGTCCAGTTTAAAATTCAGAAAAGTCGCTGTAGAATTTATATATATTTTAATATAATATATAGCCCTTAAAAATAGCCATTTTGCAAACGACCTCCATTTTCGATGAAACCACTTTTGTTGGATTCAGAATGTCAAATTATTGCTACGTTTCAATTTTCGTAATTGTTCAAATTAATATGCGAGCGTGGCAAAAGAAAATGTGTTTTGTCAATTTTAGTCAAATTTAATCGACTTTAAAATGGCCATTTTTCAAACGGTCTTTAAATTCGATGAAATTAATTTTTTTAGGACCGTGTCATCAAAAAAATAACTGGATATAATTTTTTTGTAATTTTCAAAGTTAGTATGTGACCCCGGTAAATTAAAATGTAGGATCAAATTAAATATTAAAATGATTTATATTTTAAAATAAAGAAAAGTGGGCTGAGACGATCAAACGGGCTGACGGGACCTAGTCCATTGCGTCCGAAAGGGGGTAATTGGCTAGGGGCAATATTAGTTGGACTGAATTTGGAGCTAATAGAATTAACGGGCCTTTTTATGTTAATAAATGAATTTAATTTATATTATATTATAAGCAACCAACAATTATCAAACCCTAATTCCCTAATGCAAACAACAGCTGCCGCCACTTCAATGGATGGCCAGAATTTTCGCAATTTAATTCTTCAATTTCCTCTAATTCATTCTGAATTAGATCGAAGTCCTAAACCAAACAATAAAGAGATTTCTACCCTCTACAAATTCATACGGTCTTGATGGAATTTAGTGTCACAGATTGTTCGATTTTGGGGCTGAAACATGGCGGGTTCGGGTTCAATTTCCAGGCGGAGGGGGTGTCCGAGTTCGTCTATGGTCGGGGCATTGGGGGCTCTCGCGTGGGGCTATCACGTGGCGAACTCAGATCATCGTTCGACAGGTCGTAGGGGGAGGCGCAGGTGGCTTCTCAGATCGAAGTTAGGTTCGGTCCCTATTTCAGAAATTAACGAAGAGAAAGGGGTTAACTTCCTTAATGATGTAATTATTCCTTTAATTATTCAATTAATTATATTATTTAATGATCGAATATATAAACGCCGTATCTCTTTAATACAATATTAGAATCGAACGATTTTCGAACCGTTGGAATCACAGAAATGAGATCTATAACCTGGAACTGACTAGATCTGAAATAGAGCACGATGGAAATTCAGACAAAATTCAATGTGAGATTTCTTTTTTTATATATAATTAAAACTAGTTAATTATTATCGTATTTGGAAATTCTTACATTTACGCTGTGAATTCAGTTTGTGTTGTTCACGATTGGATCTGGTTTGTTTGTTGCTGTTATGATTGATCTGTGGATTGGTTGGATAATTTATGTTGAAATAAAATAAGTTAAAAACAAAAATGACATTTTTGTTAAATAGTTTTGTGCTAAAACAAAACATCAATTTTGTTTAATTAGATAATTGTTAACAATAGGAAGTCCTCACTTTTATTTATTTTGTTAAATTTAAATTGACAATATAAATTTGTCATCTTTTATTGAATTAGAATTGACAATATAAATTTGTCATCTTTTATTGAATTAGGATTGACAATATTAAATTGTCATTTATTAGAATAATGACATGTCATGTTATAAATGTCATTTTGTTAGAAAAAGTACATTAGAATAAAAAGAATATTTTGTTAGAAAATGTACATTAGAATAAAAAGAACACTTTTGTTATAAAATGTTGTATTAGAGAAAAATAACATTTTTGTTATAAAATGTTGCATTAGAGTAAAATAACATTTTTATTATAAAATGTTGCATGAGAATTAAAATAACAATTTGTCATAAAATGTTGCATTAGATTAAAAATGCCATCTAGTTATAAAATGTTGCATTAGATTAAAAATGCCATCTAGTTATAAAATGTTGCATTAGATTAAAATTTCTATTTTGTTATAAAACGTTGTATTAGAATAAAAATATCATTATGGTTAGAAATGACATGTTAGATTGAAAATCGTTCTTGTTATAAAATATAATGATAGAATGTAGACAAAGATTCATGTTCTAAAATGAAAACATGTTTTACATTAAAAATTCATATTTAATGTAATAATAGAAATATAGAAAAGGATTCGTGTTTTAAATGAAAACATGTGTTACATTAAAAGTTCACTTTTTAATGTAATTATAGAACTTGGACAAACATGCATATTTTAAAATAAAACATGTTTACATTAAAAACTTTGTTTTTAATGAAAAGAATAAATCACTAGAAAATATTCATTCTTTGAACGAAGGCATGTTAACATTAAAAATATCATTTTTATAAAAGAATGATTCATATGAAAATTGTTCATATTTGAATAAAAGTGTTGAAAACATTAAAATCATATTTTTAATGTAAAGCTTGATTCATTGGAAATATTAACTGTTTGAATAAAAATGTTACGTTAGATTAAAATATCATTTTTGTTAGAAAATGTTACGATGGATTAAAAATATCACTTTATTAGAATCATGTCATGTTAATTAAGAATACCATTTTATTAGAATCATGGCATGTTAATTAAGAGTACCATTTTATTAGAATCATGTCATGTTAATATAAAAACATCATTTGTTTAGAAATGTTATGTTAATATAAAAACAATGCTCTTATTAGAAACGTTTAATTAAAATAAATGTCATTTTAGATAGTAATGTCGTTTATGTCAATTTTGAAAATGTCATTTATGTTAAAAAATAAAATGTCATTTAACATAAGAAAATGTCATTTTATTGAATTTGAAATGTTAATGATAGAAATGCCATTTTTGTTATAAATGTTACATTAGATTAAAAATAACATTTTTGTTAGGAATGTTATATTAGATTAAAAATAACATTTTGTTAGATAATGTTATGTCAAAATAACATTTTGATTAGAAAACGTGAAGTGGATAAAATGTCACTTTTGTCAAATTTAGAATTGACATATAATTTGCCACTTCTGTCAAATTTAGAATTGACATATAAATTTGTCACTTTTTTCAAATTTAGAATTGACATATAAATTTGACAATTTTGTTAAATTTAGAATTGACATATAAAACTGTCACTCTTGTTAAAATTAGAATTGACATATAAAATTGTCATTTTTTTAAAGTTAGGATTAACAATATAAAATCATCATTTTATTAAATAGAAATTGTAAACAAATAAAATTAACATTTTTATTTGTTAAGATTGGATTCGAAATTGTAAACAAATAAAATCATCATCTTCTATCTGTCAAGTTGAACTAGAAGAATGTATGCAAATAAATTACTCTTTTATTTGTCATGTTAAGTATTCATTTTTTATTTGTTATGTTAAAGATGGGACATTTGTATGCAAACAAAATATTCTTTTTATTTGACACTAAAAGTGTAGAACTTGTTATGAAAATAAATTATCTTTTCATATTGTCATTTAAACATTGAAACCATGTCATGTAAATAAATTGTCTTTTCATTTTGTCATTAGAAATTAGAAAATGTCATTATATTAGATAATGTCATGTAAATGTTTATCATGATAGTTAAAATAATGGTAATATTAATATTGAAATTAAATTATAAGTATTTATTTATAATTTAAACAGTGAAAATTTGTTGAATAGAAATAATTCAAACCGAATTATAATCGGTTAAATTCATTATCCAATGATTTATTTGTGTAGGCTGTTGTTGTTTGAAAACCCCATACGGGTGTTGGGATGATATTTGGCATACACTAGTCCCAATATTTAGCTGTATGTCAATTAATGGATTGACAGTTTGTGACAAGCATTGTGTATTTATTTAATGCTCACACTGTTATAAATTTCACTCTGGATGTGAATGGATTGTTTATTGATTATTTGCCATTATTGTTATGTATATGCAATGAATGAAATCCATATAACTGAAATTATATGGTAATTGATTGAGTCGCATTCCGATTCAGAATATCTTTTAAATAAATATATATTTTTATCAAAGATGAATGAAATCCATATAACTGAAATTATATGGTAATTGATTGAGTCACATTCCGATTCAGAATATCTTTTAAATAAATATATATTTTTATCAAATGAACTAGTTATTAACTAGAATAAATCTTTAAATTAAGATTTAATGAAGTTTTCCAATAAATTAATATTTTCCTGGAATTAAATAAATAAATTGGATTTTTGGGTTTGTCGTGAATGGTGCCTTCAATAACACCGTTCATAAACCCAGTTGAGAAAGGAATAAATCTTTTAATTAAGATTGTTGGAGTTTTCAATTATATTTAGTAATTAGAATAAATTGAAATGTGAATCGGGTTTATTGTGAGCTGTGTTTTAAGAGACATCTGTTATTTAACCGAACTGATAGTGAAAATGTAATTTATAAATCTTTTTATTTAGATTTAATGGAAAATTTTCCAAAGTAAAGTTTTCCAATTTAATATATTAACTTGGAACTGAATGGAATCTGATTTAATAGTAATCGAGATAAGCTTCTGTAATAGAAGACCGATGCTATATATGGAATTTAAGAGGCTTTGCCGTTTTTTCACTAATATTATTGGTATGATATAGAAATTTATATCGATTATATATTGATTTGATTTCTATGAAAATTTCATATTTAATGGAAGACGATTTTGGGCTTACCGTGAACTGTGTTTTAAATGACATTAGTTCTTTAACCCAGTTAATGATAAGATTAATTTCTAAAATTTAAATAATCATTAAATAATGATTTTTGATATTTGAAACCAAATTGGAGTTTTAATAAATCTTTAAAAAGAAAGATTTAAGAATAAATTTAAGGAATTTATCTTTGATAGAATAATGTGAATATTTTATTTAAAGAATATTCTGAATTGGAATGAGGCGTTTGATATCTTTTTACAGCACTTGATTTTTGATTATAAAATACGTGAGTTATTCGAAAAGACCGGAGTTAACCCATTCCGAATAATTACTACGATGATTAAGTGTAAAAGATGAAGACGGTGGTTGAAGACCGACGATTTTCACATCAAATGGATGACTACTGATGCCCTGGACTGATTTGCTCTCAGAAAAGGGTTAAAGTGGTAGTTTTACGGATGTACTTGTTGATTATCTGGATATACGAGTACCTCTCTCCCGTATTGGACATACGGGACGAGGAATAAGGTGACTCCGGTTTTGTTCAGACCTAGAATGGACTTGTAAATGGATGTGCATCTGACATTGGATTTCATTCCATGTAAATTAAATTGATTTCTATTTGACATATATTTGTGGTGGCGGAGAATTTATTCTCTTTCTTAACACCCTTCTCTGAGACGCATGAGCTCAGAGGTTATATATTGGTAGTTATCGATCGCATGGCATGAATTGTCAATGTGACATGCCAAGATGCAATTGATCGAAGCTTTTGTTGAAAAGCAGAGCCTTATGGACGTTGATCAAAGCATATCCTATTTCGGCATAGCTTTGTGTTTAACGTTACCTCGCGAGCCTCACACCCCGGTAAGAGTCAGAAACAGGAGAAGGGAACGCAGGGAGTGCACATGTTTCTTTCTAGCTAGAAGTGGTATCAGGGTTTTGCAAGCCCTGACATTTTACTTATGTGGTTGATGGAATGAGGTGCCTCGGACTTATTGGTCGATTGTGACCATTTTATAGGTTCAATAGGGCCGGGAAACGTGTGTTCAGGAATTGCCAATTGTAACAACCCGAAAATCTGGGCCAGTTTAAAATTTTTATTTTGACAATTTTAGCGAATTTTGATTATTTAAAAAGTATTATTTTAAATAATAACGACGAGAAATTTATTTAGAATATAATTCGAACGTATATATTATATACGTCATCGATAGAATATAAATAATTATATATAACTATAAATAGAATTGAAAATGGCGAGGTAGTCCGATAATTCGATTTCAAACTTCAATTGAACGTACCGGGTGCAAAACAATCCGGATTTTAGTGAAACCAAAAATAATAGGATCTATTTGATAATATATTTCCAACGAATCCGAAAAATCAAAATTTCATAGCGGGGATAAAAAGATATGTCCAGTTGAAAATTCTGAATAGTCGCTATAGAATTCAGGCCCTTAAAAATGGAAATTTTGCAAACGACCTCGGATTTCGACGAAACCACTTTTGTTGGATCCGTGATGTCAAGTTATTACTAGATTCCAAATTTCATAATTTTTCGAGTCAATATGTGAGCGTGGCAAAGGAAAACGCGTTTGACCAGTTTCGGTTGATTTTAATCGACTGGAAATTGGCCATTTTTCCAACGGTCTCAGAATTCGACGAAACTAGTTTTGTTAGGACCGTATCGTCAATACGAAGCTAGAAAATATTTTTTTGGGATTTATGGAGTTAGTATGTGACCCCGGTAATTTGAAATGTACATTTAAAATTAAATATAGCAATTTAAATGTAAATTCAACGGAAACTGATCGAAACGATCAAATCAGCTTGCGATACCTATCCCATTTTATTTTTCATAATTAAAATAATTAAAAATTGGAATCCTCTCTCCTCTCCCCTTAAATCTCTCTGGCCCCTCCCCCTTTCTGATTTTAAAATCGAATTCACAGAAGGGAAAAAAAGAAATCGACCGATTCCTCAGTGCGAGACCCCCCCTTCGACGACGATGCTGGCCACCGCCGCCTCTCCATGGATGGCACGCCTCCCTCAACCGTGGCCCCCCCTCTCCGTTCCCTCTCATCCTCCTCTCGATCTGGATGCGCGAGACCCCCAATCCCCAACCAACTGAAGACCGCAGCGCCCTAGTGTAATAACCCGGAAAATACGAGCCAATTTAAAATTTTTAAATTGATTATTTCAAAGCAATTTGAACCATTGAAATATAATATTTCAATAAATTAGTGAATTAGAAATAGTAAGTCAGTTTGAAAATTTGAATTCGAACTTTGACCGACTATGCAGGGTGGAAAATATAACGGATTTTAGTGAAACCAAAAATATTTAAATCTGTTAGTCAATACCTTTCTAACGAATCTGAAAAATCGAAGTTTCATAATGGGAATCAAAAGTTATGGCCGAATGAATTTTCAGAAGAGTCGGTATATAGAATATATAGGCCTGGAAAATTGATATTTTGCATATGGCCTCGGAATTCAACGAAACCACTTTTGTTGGGTCCGGGATGTCAAACTATTGCTAGGTTTCAAATTTCATAATTTTTCGAATCAATATGTGAGCGTGGCAAAAGAAAACGCGTTTGACCAGTTTCTGTTGAATTTAATCGACTGGAAATTGGCCATTTTTCAAACTGTCTCAGAATTCGACGAAACTAGTTTTGTTAGGGCCGTATCGTCAATACGAAACTAGAAAATATTTTTCTGGAATTTTTCTAGTTAGTATGTGACCCCGGTAATTTGAAATGTACGTTTAAAATTCAACATAAGGATTTAAATGTAAATTCAACGGAAACTGATTGTAACGATCAAATCAGCTTACGATACATATCTCATTGTGTTCGGAATGGGGTAAAACGCTATGGACGACAGGCGGTAGGCCTCGTTTCGAGGTCGTATGTAAAAGTCAACCTTTTTGAAAAAATAAATAATAATAAAAATATATATATATATATATTACTTTAATTTTCCCCCTTTTCTTCTTCTTGGCCCCCCCCCCCCCCCCGATTCATTAATCAGAAACGAAAAAAAAGAAAAGAAAAAAAAGAAAACCGAAACCTAGTTCGCTTCCCCCCCTCAAGACATCGCCGCCGACGAACCCCTCGCGACGCCCCCCCCCACCCCCTCCGTCCAACCTCCTCCTCCCAGTGGCGAAGCCCTCGAACCCCTGGCGACGCGTATCGAGCAGCCCCTGAAGCCTCGACGCCGACACCACCGAACACCACCACCCTGCCGCCGACGCCTCCTTCTTCTTCCCTCCCCCCCCCCTTTTCGCAGGCTGCGGTGAGTGATTAGATTATTACATTTTTATTTTTGTTCTGCAAAAACCGATTTTTTTAAGGATTTAAAAACAGATTTAATAAAGAATATAGAAAACTGTTTTTTTAAAGATGCAAAAACTGATTTAAAAAGAATTTAAAAACCGATTTAAAAATGATTTAAAAACTAATTTCTGATTTTTTTTAAAGAATTTTAAAAACTGATTTGATAATGATATAAAAACTGATTTGATAATGATATAAAAACTGATTTAATAAAGAATATAGAAAACTGTTTTTTAAAGATGCAAAAACTGTTTTTTTTTAAAGATGCAAAAACTGATTTTATAATGAATTTAAAAACTGAATTTTTTAAAGATATAAAAACTAATTTTTAAAGATATAAAAACTGATTTTATTTTAAGGTTTAAAAAGGGTTTAAACTTTGAAATAGAAAAAGGTTTAATCTTTTAAAAGAAAAAGATTTGAACTTGCAAAAGTAAAGATCATATTTTTAAAAAGAGAAAAGACGGAATTTTTGTTAAGTAGAAGAAGTAAGATATGATTCTTATATTTTTAAAGCAATAAAAATATAATTTTTACATCATAGGAATATTAAAAATATAATCTTTGTTTTTAGAATATGATCTTTATATATTGAATAACATAGTAAAAATTCGATTTTTACCTATGTAGAGAATACGAACAACGAAAGCGATAAGAAGGCGAAATAGGCGAAGATTTCTATAAAGGAAGAGTCGTGTTATTGGATAGCTATTGGTGAGAATTTCTCACTCTTCAATTTCTTTATATATATATATATATGTGTGTGTGTGTGTGTGGAAATAAAAGTGAATTGCTATATATATATATATATATATATATATATATACGCCCCCTCGTCCACAAACCATGGACGATATTTATTGGTTGAAATTGTTGTGAAAATTGATTGACGGCGAATTGTTGTTTGCGATTGTTTGTGGTTGGTATTGAATTGATTGAGGTTGAAAAATACCCGTTTGTGATTGGAAAATATTTGGTTGAAACCACATAGGATTAGTTTGTGGAAATGAAATAAATATAAACATGCCGCCTGTGTGCGAATTAGATGCATGATCCCCATTGTCAAAAACCGCGAGGTTTTAAGGTAGAGCGAGGAGCCGTACTAGGGACGGTGCCGGTTTTAACTACCCTGCCGTTATGCTGCCGAAATTTTTGAATAATCTTTGTGTGTTAGAATTATTTTCATATGTTGAAATTATTTGCATGCATAGAAATTAATGCCATATATTGAAACTATGTCCATGTGTGGAAATATTCATGTGTTGAAAAGTGTTGTGTGAAAATAAAATTCATTTGTGAATGAATGAAGTGTATAAACAATAAAAATCACATTTTTATATATATATATGAAGTATGAAAAATATTCGCCTTATATAAATAATTTCAATCATAAAAATCCCATCTTTCTAATATGAACAACATAAATAAATTGTCCATGTGTGGAAATACTCATTGGTTGAGAAATGTGTGTAGTGGAAAGGTTCATGTGTTGAATAAAAAGATTGAACGATAAAAATTACATTTTTATTGAAACTATGAAGTGTTGAAACCATACATTGGTTGAATAAATATTTTAAATGATAAAAATATCATTTTTATCATATGTGTGATATGCTAAAGATATGCAGACGTTGAAACAAATATTTGTGATAGAAATATTATTTCTAACATGCATAGGAACTAAATAAAATAGTCATGTGTTGAAATCTACTTTAGTTCGCCAAAATTATCATCTTTGAAATGTGAAGTGTTAAAAATAGCCACTGGTTCGAATAAACGTGCATGAGTTGAAATATACATTAACTAGCTAATGATATGATTTTAGCCTATGCATGCGATATTAGAATGAATGGTGTTTTTAAACCAAAGCAAATCAAATATGAAGTTGAATAGAAATTGATAAATTATAAGAACTGTATATATATATATACATGCATATTCATTGGACATGTTATAGCAAAGAGGCTAGAGAAGAGGAATAAAATTTTGTGCCCGACAAATAGGTACACATTTACTGTTTTGTTTGGGTGATGATTTTATGAGCCTGTTGGCTAGCCGCTTGGCTTTTTCTTTTTCTTTTTGAGATTAGAAGGACCGGGAACGCTATTTGCGATTTCCCGATGCTCCCGGTGCAGGGGAGGTTATGGCGAAATTTTCCAAAATTTTAAGGTGTTAGAAAAATATTTGAAGTGAAAACGATATGGAAATCATTGAACGAACTATATTTATATAAATATATAAATATAAATATAAATAAAAACGAAACGTGGCCGTGCAGTTCATATTTTGAAACCGTGATTTCAAATGATTAGTGCGGAAGATCCGACCATTGGATTTTCCTGAAACCTCAACCGTTGGGTTCGCCTTGGAGATATCTTTCCAACGACACCAACTTTGTGAAGATCCGAAGGTTGGATTGTCTGTAATGTTTAATTCAAAATTAGTGAAAAACAGCGCCAGAAACGATTATATTTATATATATATATATATATAAATATAATTAAATTAAATCGAATAACGACGTTGCAGTTCGTAAATTGAAATCGTAACTTCAAATGGTTAGTGTGGAAGATCCGACCGTCGGATTTTCCCAAAACTGGAACCGTTGGATTCGTTTTGGAAAGACCTTCCTAATGATGTAAAATTTGTGAAGATCCAACGGTTAGATTTTCCTATATGTGTAAAACAAAATTAGTGGAAAGCAGTGCCAGTGCATCGACACGACCTGAAATGTCGTTTAACTAAATATGGCCGTTTTAAATTAAACAAAAATGGCGATATGTCGTTATAAAGTGCTATAGACGATATAGAGTGAAAATGAACCAATTTTGTTGTGTTGGCTTGAGATGTGATGGCTGAATGTGTTTGACATGAAAATTTTAACTAAATAACTGAAATGTGAATGTTGAATAGTTCAACCATGTGATTAATTGGTTTGAAAATCTAAATATACGTGGATTATTTGAAAAGGCCGAGTTTATCTCATTTCAAATAATCGATCGACGTTGAGAAGTCGAAGAGTCGAAGACGACTGAAGACCGACGATCTCCACATTGGATGGATGGGCGCTACTGATGCTCGTGATTGGAGTAGCTACCATGAAGGAATTGAAGTAGTAGCCGTCCAAACATATTGTTGATTGTACGGATATGCGAGGAATTGGTGCCTCCGGTTTCGTTCAGACCCAGAACGGACTTGTAAATGGACTGTGTGTCTGACATTGGATTTTGTTCTGTGTTGATTGATCTCTGTTAAATATATATCTGTTTGGCGGCAGAGAATTTATTCTCTTGCTTAACGCCCTTCTCTGAGACGTACGAGCTCAGAGGTTATGTATTGACAGAAATCAGTCGCATGGAGTAGATTGCCTGTGTGGCACGCCTAAGTGGCATATGATCAAGGCTTCTGTTGCAAAGCAAAGTCTTGTGGTTGATGATCAAAGCATGGTCTGTGTGACGTAGCTTTGTGTATAACGTGAATTCGCGAGCCTCCCACCCCAGTATGAGTCAAAAACGGGAGAAGGACCCAAGGAGTGCATGACGTTTCTTTCTAGCTATGGTGGTGTCAGTGACCTCCCAGCCCTGACATTTATATCTACTTTTCACCTGTATGGTTGTTGGAATGCGAGGCGCCTCGATTATAGGTCTGTAAGGACCGGGAAACGTGTGTTCAGGAATTGCCAATCCTCAAAAGTAAGAGAGGACCGGCCTTGGAGGATCCAGGGGATTGCTGTGTGCGGTCCCGAGGCATTTGCTAGAGTGTCTCGAATCGGAGAGGAGCTTGCCCCTTGCCTCGACTCATGAAGGAATCCAATTTCCAATACGAAATCTGCGGATGTGATTGTATTACTAGTACGACGACATAGTAGATGGTAGCTATGCCGCCTAGGATTGATATTTATGATTGAATTTGCTTTTGAAACATATATGCACTAGTAATAATATCAAGCACTTTTGTTTATTCGTATGAAGCATCTTTGGCCTTTATAAGGTAAAAATTCTATCCTCCGGCTTGCGTTGCATTGTGTGATGGGACCTGAGTCTTATAATGGCTTCATTTCATAAAAAGCATTGCGTTGATTTAATCATTTACTTTATTTCATGCACGAGCACTCATTGGAGTAAACCCGTTCCGCGAAAGTGGCGTGGTCCTTTGATTTGCCTTATTATTGTTGTTAATAAGTTGAATGGATTTCTCATACCAGTCCCATGACTGACTCGTAGTTTGTTTCACCTTGCAAACTCGGGTGCCCTTATTTTCACACGGGCAGCCTAGTTACAGGTTTCTGACGCACCTTTTGGCTCATGGCGAGGCTTGACTACACCGTGCTGACTTGGATTTTCTCCGCCATTATTGTATCTATATTATGATTCCGCCACTGGCGATGTAGACTGATATTCCTTTTGTGTACTCTTTATGTATGATTCCGCCTCAGGCGATGGTGACTGATTATGTATCATTATGCACTAAGTTGTATACTGTACTGTGCTTCTCTGATGTGATGTTATCTATATGATTCCGCTGTCATATGTGTGTAAATTATTCTATTTTCTGTTTATGCTATTATCTGTGATCTGCTAATGATGATTAATGTGTTATATTCCAATGATTATCCTTAACACCGTGTCACGGGGTTTTGGGATCGTCACAGCTGGTATCGGAGCTTTGGTTAACCTTAGTTCTGGAGTCTAACACATTAAACACTTCGTCAAGATAGAATCAGTAGTATTCTAAGGCGAGTCGCTCATTAGAGATAGGACTAGTAAAGTCCTAGAATGAGCTGGGCAGAATAGCAAAAACAATTGATCAGTCCATCGTTATCTTTCCGTAGGAATTTCTGCTTAACTATGCAATAGACTATTATTTCTGTTAACTGACTTTTTCGTTACTTATACAGAATTTGTCAAATGGCTACCAGAGGAGCCGCCGCTAGAGGAGGCCGTGCCAGCCGAGGCCGAGGAAGGGGAGAAATCCCAGCTCAAGAAGGACCTTTGATACAACCTCCGGCAGCTCAATACTTCGAGCTCGACCATGTAGCTAAGAGATATAAGAACTTAGGAGGCAAGACCTTCTCGGGAACTGGCACCGTAATAGAGGCCCTTGCATGGCTCAAAACATGCGAGAAAATTCTTGAAGGCCTAAGGCTAGGAGACGAAGACAAAGCTATTATGGGCGCCTGGCTTATGCAGGAACAAGCCGAATTATGGTGGGAATCTCTTACCGCCGGGAACAGAGAAGCTGGAAGAACATGGGATGGATTCAAAGAACTCTTCAAGGAGAAATATGTCCCAGAACAAGCTCTAGAAAGAATGCACGATGACTTCGCCAATCTCCAGCAAGGGGATCTTTCCGTGCAAGATTATTTGAACAAATTCACAATGTTGTCGCCCTATGCTCCAGAACTTGTTGCTACCGCGAAATCCAAAAATAAGAGGTTTATCTTTGGACTAAGACGACAATATCATGATAGAGCCATGGCCCATGTCAAACTGGATTTCAACGAGCTAGTGGAAATGACATGCAACTATGAAGACCTTGATCAAAGGCATCTGGATCAGGATCGCGCTAGAAGCCAAGCAGGAAACAAGCGCAAGCCTACTGTAAATCAGGGCGAGTCAAGCCAAGCAGCATCTTCAAAGCCTCAGACTGGCAAGCCACCAAGAGGAAATTGCTTTAATTGTGGTAAGCCGGGGCACTACTCAAACGTTTGCACAGCTCCGAAGAGGCAGAAAACAAATTCTCAAGGCTCGAGCCAAGGCTCTCAGAACCCTCGCTCGTGCTTCAACTGTCGCAAGACCGACCATCTGGTCAAAGACTGTCCTTTGCTAAAGAAAGCTACTGTAGCTCATATCTATGACGGGTCTAGCCCGCCAGCTGCTTCCGATGGAGCAGGTAAACCCGATGTTTTGGGAGGTACCCTTACAATTAAAAATATTCCTGTTTCTGTATTGTTTGACACAGGTGCATCGCGTAGTTTTATTGCTAGAAACACAGTGCACAAATTAAAGTTAAAACAGCGAAAGCTTAAAGAATCGGTTGAAGTTCATAACCCGATAGGGGGTCCTGTTACTCTCGGTTTATATTGTAGAGTGCCAATCTCCTATTCTTTCTATAAATTTCCTTTTGATTTAATCGTTATGGATTTTCCGGAATTCGATATTATTCTCGGGCTAGATTGGTTAACGAAATATGAAGCTAAAGTGAAGTGTGCGGAAAGAATCGTTAAAATTCGAACGGAGCTTGGACATATATATATTCCCTGTCATGGTTCGAATCCGAATAGAGAAGAATTTTGGTCTGCATTAGAACTTATCCCCACTTCCATAGAAAAGATACCGATTGTTAGCAACTATGTGGATGTGTTTGAAGAAGTTGAAAACTTACCTCCGCAAAGAGAAATAGAATTCCGAATCGATCTAATTCCTAATGCCAGACCCGTGGTACATCCAATTCGTAGAATGACTCCGAAAGAAAAAGAAGAATTAGGCGATCAAACTCGTCAACTGTTGTGGAAAGGTCTAATCAGACCGAGTTTTTCTAATTGGGGTGCAGCTGTCGTGTTTGTCCCAAAGTCAGACGGTACTCTTATATTATGTGTTGATTACCGAGACCTCAACAAACAGACGCTTAAAAACAAATATCCACTACCCCGCATTGATGATTTGCTAGACCAATTGAATGGGGCGAAAGTATTTTCCCGAATGGACCTAGCTACAGGTTTTCATCAATTGAGAATAGCAGAAGAGTGTGTTCCTTTGACCGCTTTCAAAGGCCCGGACATATTTTATGAATGGTTAGTAATGCCGTTTGGCCTATGCAACGCTCCAGCATACTTTGTCGATCTAATGAATAGAGTGTTCAGGGGAGTTCTGAATAAATTTGTCCTCGTATTCATCGATGATATTTTAATCTACTCCAAATCAAAACCCGAGCAAGAAAAACATTTAGAACAAGTATTGGAGATTCTAAGGAAGAACGTCTTCAAAGCCAAATTCTCTAAATGTGTCTTCTGGCAAGAAGAAGTTAAATTTCTCGGCCATGTCGTGTCAGAGAAAGGAATTTCTGTTGACCCAAGCAAAATAATAGCGATTCAAGACTGGAAACAACCCACTACTCCCACAGAAGTTAGAAGTTTTATGGGGTTGGCTAGTTATTATCGAAAGTTCGTTAAGGATTTTTCGAAGATATCCGGTCCGTTAACGAAGCTCACAAAGAAACATGAGAAGTTTAAGTGGACTTTCGACTGTGAAGAAGCTTTCCAGGAGTTGAAATCGAAGTTGACCACCGCTCCAGTGTTAACAATTATTGATGGCAATCAAGATTTAACGGTTTGGACAGATGCTTCTATTAGAGGTCTTGGTGCAGTGTTAATGCAGAGAGGCCAGGTAGTCGCTTATGCAAGCCGCCAATTGAAACCGCATGAGAAGAATTATGTGACTCATGATCTTGAGTTGCTAGCCATCGTATTTGCCTTGAAAATCTGGAGGCATTACTTATTGGGCGAGAAATTTATATTGTACACAGATCACCAATCATTGAAGTATTTATATACCCAAAAAGATCTGAATCTGAGACAGCAGCGTTGGCTAGAATTTCTTGCAGCGTATGATCTTGATATCCTGTATACGCCGGGGAAAGCTAACGTAGTAGCGGATGCACTTAGTAGAAAAACCGAAATTGTTGCCCATCTTATAATTACACCTGGATTGATTGATAGGATTTCAGCCCTTCAGAAAGAAGATGAATTCATTCAGAGAATCAGTAAGAGAGTCAAGGAAGGTGAAACCACGAGTTTCCGTATTGACAATAAGGGGGTTCTCAGGTTAAATAACAGGATTTGTATCCCAAATATTCCAGGCCTTCGAAGAGAAGTGCTGGACGAATGCCATAAATCCAAATTTTGCATCCATCCTGGGGTGAGTAAAATGTACAACGATATCAAACGCACTTTCTGGTGGAAGGCAATGAAAAGGGATATTTCTTTGTATGTTAGCAGATGCCCTACTTGTCAATTGGTCAAGAGTGACCAACAGAAGCTAGCTGGACTGTTGCAACCGTTGGAAGTCCCAGGTTGGAAATGGGAACAGATTTCCATGGATTTCATAGATGGTTTGCCGCGAACCAAGAATGGTAATGACAGTATTTGGGTAATCGTAGATCGCTTCACGAAGACTGCCCATTTTATACCTGTCAGGTCCAATAGAACTGCCCAAAGTCTAGCTCAGATATATTTCAAAGAAATTGTTAAGCTGCATGGAATTCCCATCAGCATAGTCAGTGATAGAGATCCCCTATTTACTAGCAAGTTCTGGGAGGCTTTCCAGACAGAATTGGGGACCAAACTGAATATGAGCACCGCTTATCACCCCCAAACAGATGGCCAAACTGAAAGGGTGAATAGAATTCTGGAAGATTTATTGCGGGCTTGTATAATCGATTTTGGTGGGTCATGGGAAGATCATTTGCATTTGGCAGAATTCTCATATAACAATAGCTATCAAGCAAGTTTGAGGATATCACCATTTGAAGCATTATATGGCAGACCCTGCAGATCTCCAGCATGTTGGGTAGAACCTGGCAACAGACTTGTACTAGGACCCGATATGATTAGGGAAGCATCTGATAAAGTGGACTTCATCAAGAAGCGATTGAAAACCGCCCAAAGCCGACAGAAAAGTTACGCAGACTCTAGAAGGAGAGATTTGACATTTGCTGTTGGTGAACACGTTTATTTAAAGGTTTCTCCGATGAGAGGAGTAATCAGATTTGGATAGACTGGGAAGTTGGCACCGAGATTTATTGGTCCCTTTCCTATACTTGAGCGAATTGGAACTCTTGCTTATAGGGTTCAATTGCCATATTGGTTGCCTAGAGTGCACAATGTATTTCACGTATCTCAACTTAGGAGACATGTGCATGATCCGGATCTTGTTGTAGAAGAAGCAGCGCAACAGGATGTGGAGATAACTCCAGAATTAGCACTCAGAAGAGAGCCATTAAAAATTGTTGGCAAAGAAACTAGAGAACTCAGAAGCAAAAAAGTTCATTTAGTTAAAGTGCGGTGGAGCAGTGATCCTAGAGACTGTACTTGGGAAACTGAGGAAAGCATTAAGCAAGCTTACCCCAAATGCAGAGTGGATATCTCTGACTAACTCCGGTGCAAGGTACCTTTACCATACTTTGCATTTACATTTTATTTCCTACTTTACTATTGTTTCCTTTTCGAGGACGAAAAGTTTTAAGTAGGGGAGATTGTAATAACCCGGAAAATACGAGCCAATTTAAAATTTTTAAATTGATTATTTCAAAGCAATTTGAACCATTGAAATATAATATTTCAATAAATTAGTGAATTAGAAATAGTAAGTCAGTTTGAAAATTTGAATTCGAACTTTGACCGACTATGCAGGGTGGAAAATATAACGGATTTTAGTGAAACCAAAAATATTTAAATCTGTTAGTCAATACCTTTCTAACGAATCTGAAAAATCGAAGTTTCATAACGGGAATCAAAAGTTATGGCCGAATGAATTTTCAGAAGAGTCGGTATATAGAATATATAGGCCTGGAAAATTGATATTTTGCATATGGCCTCAGAATTCGACGAAACCACTTTTGTTGGGTCCGGGATGTCAAACTATTGCTAGGTTTCAAATTTCATAATTTTTCGAATCAATATGTGAGCATGGAAAAAGAAAACGCGTTTGACCAGTTTCTGTTGAATTTAATCGACTGGAAATTAGCCATTTTTTAAACTGTCTCAGAATTCGACGAAACTAGTTTTGTTAGGACCGTATCGTCAATACGAAACTAGAAAATATTTTTCTGGAATTTTTCTAATTAGTATGTGACCACGATAATTTGAAATGTACGTTTAAAATTCAACATAAGGATTTAAATGTAAATTCAACGGAAACTGATTGTAACGATCAAATCCGCTTACGATACATATCTCATTGTGTTCGGAATGGGGGTAAAACGCTATGGACGACAGGCGGTAGGCCTCGTTTCGAGGTCGTATGTAAAAGTCATCCTTTTTGAAAAATTAAATAATAATAATAATAAATATATATTACTTTAATTTTCCCCCTTTTCTTCTTCTTGGCCCCCCCGATTCATTAATCAGAAACGAAAAAAAAAAGAAAACCTAAACCTAGTTCGCTTCCCCCCCTCAAGACATCGCCGCCGACGAACCCCTCGCGACGCCCCCCCCCCCCTCCGTCCAACCTCCTCCTCCAAGTGGCGAAGCCCTCGAACCCCTGGCGACGCGTATTGAGCAGCACCTGAAGCCTCGACGCCGACACCACCGAACACCACCACCCTACCGCCGACGCCTCCTTCTTCTTCCCTCCCCCCCCCTTTTCGCAGGCTGCGGTGAGTGATTAGGTTATTTCATTTTTATTTTTATTTTTGTTCTGCAAAAACCGATTTTTTTAAGGATTTAAAAACTGATTTAATAAAGAATATAGAAAACTGTTTTTTTAAAGATGCAAAAACTGATTTAAAAAGAATTTAAAAACCGATTTAAAAATGATTTAAAAACTAATTTCTGATTTTTTTTAAAGAATTTTAAAAACTGATTTGATAATGATATAAAAACTGATTTGATAATGATATAAAAACTGATTTAATAAAGAATATAGAAAACTGTTTTTTTAAAGATGCAAAAAATGTTTTTTTTTTAAGATGCAAAAACTGATTTTATAATGAATTTAAAAACTGAATTTTTTAAAGATATAAAAACTGATTTTTAAAGATATAAAAACTGATTTTATTTTAAGGTTTAAAAAGGGTTTAAACTTTGAAATAGAAAAAGGTTTAATCTTTTAAAAGAAAAAGATTTGAACTTGCAAAAGTAAAGATCATATTTTTAAAAAGAGAAAAGACGGAATTTTTGTTAAGTAGAAGAAGTAAGATATGATTCTTATATTTTTAAAGCAATAAAAATATAATTTTTACATCATAGGAATATTAAAAATATAATCTTTGTTTTTAGAATATGATCTTTATATATTGAATAACATAGTAAAAATTCGATTTTTACCTATGTAGAGAATACGGGCAACGAAAGCGACAAGAAGGCGAAATAGGCGAAGATTTCTATAAAGGAAGAGTCGTGTTATTGGATAGCTATTGGTGAGAATTTCTCACTCTTCAATTTCTTTTTATATATATATGTGTGTGTGGAAATAAAAGTGAATTGCTATATATAAATATTTATATATATATATATATATATACGCCCCCTCGTCCACAAACCATGGACGATATTTATTGGTTGAAATTGTTGTGAAAATTGATTGACGGCGAATTGTTGTTTGGGATTGTTTGTGGTTGGTATTGAATTGATTGAGGTTGAAAAATACCCGTTTGTGATTGGAAAATATTTGGTTGAAACCACATAGGATTAGTTTGTGGAAATGAAATAAATATAAACATGCCGCCTGCGTGCGAATTAGATGCATGATCCCCATTGTCAAAAACCGCGAGGTTTTAAGGTAGAGCGAGGAGCTGTACTAGGGACGGTGCCGGTTTTAACTACCCTGCCGTTATGCTGCCGAAATTTTGAATAATCTTTGTGTGTTAGAATTATTTTCATATGTTGAAATTATTTGCATGCATAGAAATTAAAGCCATATATTGAAACTATGTCCATGTGTGGAAATATTCATGTGTTGAAAAGTGTTGTGTGAAAATAAAATTCATTTGTGAATGAATGAAGTGTATAAACAATAAAAATCACATTTTTATATATATATGAAGTATGAAAAATATTCGCCTTATATAAAGAATTTCAATCATAAAAATCCCATCTTTCTAATATGAACAACATAAATAAATTGTCCATGTGTGGAAATACTCATTGGTTGAGAAATGTGTGTAGTGGAAAGGTTCATGTGTTGAATAAAAAGATTGAACGATAAAAATTACATTTTTATTGAGACTATGAAGTGTTGAAACCATACATTGGTTGAATAAATATTTTAAATGATAAAAATATCATTTTTATCATATGTGTGATATGCTAAAGATATGCAGACGTTGAAACAAATATTTGTGATAGAAATATTATTTTTAACATGCATAGGAACTAAATAAAATAGTCATGTGTTGAAATCTACTTTAGTTCGCCAAAATTAACATCTTTGAAATGTGAAGTGTTAAAAATAGCCACTGGTTCGAATAAACGTGCATGAGTTGAAATATACATTAACTAGCCAATGATATGATTTTAGCCTATGCATGCGATATTAGAATGAATGGTGTTTTTAAACCAAAGCAAATCAAATATGAAGTTGAATAGAAATTGATAAATGATAAGAACTGTATATATATGTACATGCATATTCATTGGACAGGTTATAGCAAAGAGGCTAGAGAAGAGGAATAAAATTTTGTGCCCGACAAATAGGTACACATTTACTGTTTTGTTTGGGTGATGATTTTATGAGCCTGTTGGCTAGCCGCTTGGCTTTTTCTTTTTCTTTTTGAGATTAGAAGGACCGGGAACGCTATTTGCGATTTCCCGATGCTCCCGGTGCAGGGGAGGTTATGGCGAAATTTTCCAAAATTTTAAGGTGTTAGAAAAATATTTGAAGTGAAAACGATATGGAAATCATTGAACGAACTATATTTATATAAATATATAAATATAAATATAAATATAAACGAAACGTGGCCGTGCAGTTCATATTTTGAAACCGTGATTTCAAATGATTAGTGCGGAAGATCCGACCATTGGATTTTCCCGAAACCTCAACCGTTGGGTTCGCCTTGGAGATATCTTTCCAACGGCACCAACTTTGTGAAGATCCGACGGTTGGATTGTCTGGAATGTTTAATTCAAAATTAGTGAAAAACAGCGCCAGAAACGATTATATTTATATATATATATAAATATAATTAAATTAAATCGAATAACGACGCTGCAGTTCGTAAATTGAAATCGTAACTTCAAATGGTTAGTGTGGAAGATCCGACCGTCGGATTTTCCCAAAACTGGAACCGTTGGATTCGTTTTGGAAAGACCTTCCTAATGATGTAAAATTTGTGAAGATCCAACGATTAGATTTTCCTATATGTGTAAAACAAAATTAGTGGAAAGCAGCGCCAGTGCATCGACACGACCTGAAACGTCGTTTAACTAAATATGGCCGTTTTAAATTAAACAAAAATGGCGATATGTCGTTATAAAGTGCTATAGACGATATAGAGTGAAAATGAACCAATTTTGTTGTGTTGGCTTGAGATGTGATGGCTGAATGTGTTTGACATGAAAATTTTAACTAAATAACTGAAATGTGAATGTTGAATAGTTCAACCATGTGATTAATTGGTTTGAAAATCTAAATATACGTGGATTATTTGAAAAGGCCGAGTTTATCTCATTTCAAATAATCGATCGACGTTGAGAAGTCGAAGAGTCGAAGACGACTGAAGACCGACGATCTCCACGTTGGATGGATGGGCGCTACTGATGCTCGTGATTGGAGTAGCTACCATGAAGGAATTGAAGTAGTAGCCGTCCAAACATATTGTTGATTGTACGGATATGCGAGAAATTGGTGCCTCCGGTTTCGTTCAGACCCAGAACGGACTTGTAAATGGACTGTGTGTCTGACATTGGATTTTGTTCTGTGTTGATTGATCTCTGTTAAATATATATCTGTTTGGCGGCAGAGAATTTATTCTCTTGCTTAACGCCCTTCTCTGAGACGTACGAGCTCAGAGGTTATGTATTGACAGAAATCAGTCGCATGGAGTGGATTGCCTGTGTGGCACGCCTAAGTGGCATATGATCAAGGCTTCTGTTGGAAAGCAAAGTCTTGTGGTTGATGATCAAAGCATGGTCTGTGTGACGTAGCTTTGTGTATAACGTGAATTCGCGAGCCTCACACCCCGGTATGAGTCAAAAACGGGAGAAGGACCCAAGGAGTGCATGACGTTTCTTTCTAGCTATGTTGGTGTCAGTGACCTCCCAGCCCTGACATTTATATCTACTTTTCACCTGTGTGGTTGTTGGAATGTGAGGCGCCTCGATTATAGGTCTATAAGGACCGGGAAACGTGTGTTCAGGAATTGCCAATCCTCAAAAGTAAGAGAGGACCGGCCTTGGAGGATCCAGGGGATTGCTGTGTGCGGTCCCGAGGCATTTGCTAGAGTGTCTCGAATCGGAGAGGAGCTTGCCCCTTGCCTCGACTCATGAAGGAATCCAATTTCCAATACGAAATCTGCGGATGTGATTGTATTACTAGTACGGCGACATAGTAGATGGTAGCTATGCCGCCTAGGATTGATATTTATGATTGAATTTGCTTTTGAAACATATATGCACTAGTAATAATATCAAGCACTTTTGTTTATTCGTATGAAGCATCTTTGGCCATTATAAGGTAAAAACTCTATCCTCCGGCTTGCGTTGCATTGTGTGATGGGACCTGAGTCTTATAATGGCTTCATTTCATAAAAAGCATTGCGTTGATTTAATCATTTACTTTATTTCATGCACGAGCACTCATTGGAGTAAACCCGTTCCGCGAAAGTGGCGTGGTCCTTTGATTTGCCTTATTATTGTTGTTAATAAGTTGAATGGATTTCTCATACCAGTCCCATGACTGACTCGTAGTTTGTTTCACCTTGCAAACTCGGGTGCCCTTATTTTCACACGGGCAGCCTAGTTACAGGTTTCTGACGCACCTTTTGGCTCATGGCGAGGCTTGACTACACCGTGCTGACTTGGATTTTCTCCGCCATTATTGTATCTATATTATGATTTCGCCACTGGCGATGTAGACTGATATTCCTTTTGTGTACTCTTTATGTATGATTCCGCCTCAGGCGATGGTGACTGATTATGTATCATTATGCACTAAGTTGTATCCTGTACTGTGCTTCTCTGATGTGATGTTATCTATATGATTCCGCTGTCATATGTGTGTAAATTATTCTATTTTCTGTTTATGCTATTATCTGTGATCTGCTAATGATGATTAATGTGTTATATTCCAATGATTATCCTTAACACCGTGTCACGGGGTTTTGGGATCGTCACACCTAGGGCCCACTGCCCGGCCACCGACGCTGAGAGGTGCCGCCTTCCCCCTCTGGAACCTCCAGCAGCGAGTCCGCCCCCCCCTTCAACCCAATGACGTCGGTAAACTTCTAATTACTTATTTAATTTTGTTTAATTAGTGAAATTGGTCTTAGAAAGATTTTTGAATCGGTTTAAGTACATATGTATGCGATGTTGAAATCAGTTTTAAAATAAAAAGCTATGATTTTCATTATCATAAAGTTTTTTTTTTGTTTTTTTTAGAGCAAACGGATATGTAGCGCGGGGCTACACAGCCGGTTAATTAATAGATAATAGTATATATCCAACTGACAAACCCAGTTGGTGATCCAAAATACAACCATCACAAAGTTTATGATACATCATACAACACACGTAGAGTATATTACGGGTACAACTACAAAAGCATTCAGATCAAACTGTTAACCATCATAATTATACAATTACTATGCTGAGGAATAAAGAGGCATCATCAGTCATCACATAAGCTCCATGCTAGACTCTGTATCATTGCTATCAACCGAAGTAGATGGAGAAGGGGCCACCGGCAGTGCAAACCTAAATATAGCATCATGATTGACTCCAGAACCTGATGAGGATGAATAAATATGAATGATACGATGACAGATAGACATGATCGAGTTAGCCTTATTATTAAAAATTCATGCATTTCTTTCTTTCCATATACACCAACTATAAGCAGCCAGTAAGATATCAAGTGATGGACAAGGATCAGATTCCCAATGGTCAAAAAAAGAAGAAATGATGAGGATGAAACCAATTAAATGGGTTGTGATTTTAAACATCATAAAGGTTTGGTTTTTAACATGATAAAGGATTTATTTATATATAAAGTTATGATCTGTTTGTATAAAAAATGGGGAAAAGATTAGATTTTAAATTGAATAAAGTTCATATCTTTACATATGTAAAGAATTAAAAATATGATTTTATATTTTTGAAGATGTGAAAATATGATTTTTATATTTTTAAAGTATTAAAAATATAGTCTTTACTATCTAGATGATATAAAAATATGATTTTTGTTTATGTAGAGAAGTAAAAATATAATTTTTACATGATAGGAATATTGGAAATATCATCTTTATATGTGTAGAAAAATAAAAATGTGATTTTTATAAGGATATATTTGAAAAGGCGAAATCTTTATATTTGAAAAGGCGCGATTTTTATATATTGAATAGCAAAGTAAAAATTCGATTTTTATATATTGAATAGCGAAGTGAAAATTCGATTTTTTTTAAATGTATGAAGCGATTATAAAAATATGATTTTCAAATTGAAAGTGAACAAATAAAAATGTGATTTTTATTTTAAAGACATCAAAATATAAAAATGTGTGATTTTTATATATGTAGTGGCTACGGGCAACGAAGATGACAAAAAGGCGAGAACGACGAAGATTTCTATAAATAAAGAGTCGTGGTATTGGATAGCTATCGGTGAGAACTTCTCTCCTTTCAATTTAATTTTTCTAGTTATATATATATACTAGGATGTAGACGGTGTTTAGTAGCACACGACACCCGTCATCCACAGACCATGGATGGCTTGTTTGTTTAATTGTTTGGTTGTGTAGTTGGCTAGTTTATTTGGTTTGAAATGAATTGTTTGGTGAAATGAAATTGTTTTGATTGACGTGTGAATGGCGTGAGCCTTCACTAGACCGGGGTTAAGGCTAGGCCTTGTCCCGTTTCTAGTATCGTGCCATTATGCCGCCGAAATTTTCTAAAATAAGTTAGGAAAATAAAGATAACATTTTATTTAATAAATGAATCGAATAGAAAATTCATAGGTTGAATAAAATAGTTTGATCGTTAAAAATATAATTTTTAACGTGAATGTGAATAAATAAATAGTCATTTACAAACCGGACGGTTTGTTTATGTACACCAATTTGAAGGACATTGATTGGGACGATAAATTTTACACATCGCCCAACTGCACAAATAAAAATCTGTGTTTGATTGCTTGAAACCCCATACGGGTATTGGGATGATATTTGAGGTACACTAATCCCGATTGTTTAGTTGTATGTCGATCGATTGATTGACAGGCTGTTATAAGCGTTGAATATTTATATTTGATGCTTATACAGTGTAGAATGCACTTTGGATGATGGTTGATTATTCATCGTTGTTGATATATACATGTGTTTTAGAAAATCCATATAATTAACATTATATGGTAATTGTTTGGGCCTCATTCCAGTTTTGAAATAGCAATATTTGAAATGAAATATTTGAATAGAAATATTTGAAATGAAATATTTGAATAGAAATATTTGAAATGAAATATTTGAATAGAAATATTTAAAATAGAATATTTGAAAATTGAAATATATGAAGCCGCGTTGATAGATTGACGCCATTTTGACGTGAACGATATTTATATCGATTTTATTCAAATTGAAGTGAATATTAAAGTGAATTGAAATTCGAAATAAACTGAAAAGGTTTGAAATTCGAATAGAATTGAAATAGAATTGAAATCGTTTTGAAATGAATTCGAAATAGAATTGAAATCGTTTTGAAATGAATTCGAAATAGAATTGAAATCGTTTTGAAATGAATTCGAAATAGAATTGAAATCGTTTTGAAATGAATTCGAAATAAAATTGAAATCGTTTTGAAATGAATTCGAAATAAAATTGAAATCGTTTTGAAATGAATTCGAAATAGAATTGAAATCGTTTTGAAATGAATTTGAAATAGAATTGAAATCGTTTTGAAATGAATTCGAAATAAAATTGAAATCGTTTTGAAATGAATTCGAAATAGAATTGAAATCGTTTTGAAATGAATTCGAAATAAAATTGAAATCGTTTTGAAATGAATTCGAAATAAAATTGAAATCGTTTTGAAATGAATTCAAAATAGAATTGAAATCGTTTTGAAATGAATTCGAATAGAATTGAAATCGTTTTAAAATGAATTCGAATAGAAATTGAATAGAAATGAATTCGAATTGAAATTGAATTGAATTGAAAACGAACTGAAATTGAATTAGAAATCAATTTGAATTGAAATCAATTTGAAATGAATTTAAAATGAATTTAAATTGGAATATTCAATTTTGATTTTGAAATTGAATATGAAGTTGAAACCATTTTGAAAATGAATTTAAAACGATTTATACAACACGTTTTGAATTGAAATCGACGAAGTATATTATATATATATATATATATATATATATATATATATATATATATATATATATATATATAATATAATATAATGGCCTGAATAGAACGCGCCGTGCCGCGGCAGTTCGCGAATTTCGACCATTGACTTCGAACGGATATTACGGGAGATCCGACCGTCGGATTCTCCTAAAACCGGAACTGTTGGGATCGTATCGAAAAGTGCTTTCTAATGAATATTAGAAATTCAAAATCTAACGGTTGGATTTGGAATTATGACCAAATCAAATTTGAAAAAGGTCGTTGTAAGTGCAGTTCGATGGCCATTGATGGAAATCGACTGTACGGGCCTTGATAAAATTATTAAAAATAATAATAATTTGTGTAAAATCATAAGAAATGATTTGGGAAAAATCGGGATGAAAAACTCCATATTTGAAAAGATAAAAATAGATTTTTATCGAAATGAACTAGTTTTGAACTAGAATTATAATTCTATTTATTTTTAAAATAAATAAACTAGATTAGAAATGGTTTTGAAAATAACCAGAATTTCCAATAATTATATTGGAATGGAATTGAATCGAAATTGTCTTTGGATTATTTCGATGTTGGATTTCGTGATGATACAGATATTGTTAGGGGAATTTGAAAGATATATATATATCGTTATTTCCAATACGATATTTGTTAGTCGTAGAATTTGATATCGAATATAAGCCGGTATATTTTCTATTCAGAGCCTTGTGTTTAATATCAAATGTGATTTGGGTTTGTCGTGAATGGTGTCTTAATTAACACTGTTCTTGAACCCAGTTGAGAAAAGATTAAATCTTTTTATTCAGATTTAATGAAGTGTACCAATTAAATAATATTTAATTGAATTTATATTGATTTTTGGGTTTATCGTGGACAGTGTTTTAAATAACACTCGTCCTTTAACCCGATAATTAATGGAATGTGATTTTGGGCTTATCGTGAACTGTGTTTTAAATGACACTGATTCTTTAACCCAGTTAAAGATTAAAACTAAGTGGAGTTTTAATGAATCTTTAATTAGATTGAAAAGATCGAGAATGGAGTATCACCAGTTTTGCTCCAAGCGATAGTTAAATCTTTAAGTAGATTTGAACGTGAAATGGTAATTGAATTTACCGATAACACTGTGGTGTTAGATATGAAGTATTACCAGTTTTACTTCATGGGATGAATAGGTTGGGATTGAGAAATAAAATAAATGATTACTTCGGTGTGGTTCGCTAATCTCGACTAGTTAAATCGAAATTCCAAAGAAGATTAAAGAATAAATTTTAATGATTTATCTTTGATAAAATTAATGGGAACCTCTCCCTATGAATGTGAAATTTAGAAACTAACTGTCGGTTAGCCAAGCAGAATGGTTTTCTGGATATTGATCTGATGTTGGTTTCGGCCTTCGGGGTTAATATTTTGGGAATTATTCTCTGGTTAATTTACGGTTAGTGACTGATGAATTGGAATGAGGCGTATGTTGTGTTGGTGTAACACTTTATAATATATACGCGGGTTATTCAGAAAGATCGGGTTTATCCCATTCTGAATAACTGATACGACGATAAGTCGAAAATGAAGATGATGGTCAAAGACCGGAGGTCTTCACGTCGTTTGGGTGATTACTGATGATCTTGATTGGGCTGTACACCCAAGAAGATGGAATCAGTTGGTGATCGTCCAGACGCACTTGGAGATCGATGGATATGCGGGGTACTAGGTGCCTCCGGTTTCGTTCAGACCCAGAACGGACTTGTAAATGGACTGTGTGTCTGACATTGGATTTTAGTCCGTGTGATTGATCTCTATTAAATATATATCTGTTTGGCGGCGGAGAATTTATTCTCTTGCTTAACGCCCTTCTTTGAGACGTACGAGCTCAGGGGTTATATATTGATGGATATCAAACGCATGGGGTGAATTGCCTGTGTGGCATGCCTAAGTGGCAATTGATCGAGGCTTCTGTTGAAAAGCAAAGTCTTGTGGTGATGATCAAAGCACGGCCTTGTGGCGTAGCTTTGTGTAAAGTTTACTTTGCGAGTTTCGCACCCTGGTTGTGAACCAAAAACGGGAGAGGTCCTCAGGGAGGGCATGCGTTTCCTTCTAGCTAGGGTGGTGTCAGTGACCTACCAGCCCTGACATTTATATACTTTTCACCTATGTGGTTGTTGCTGTTGCGAGGCGCCTCGGTTTGATCGGACGATCCGGGTCCGATGGAGTCATTTTTTTTTGGCTCATTGACGCCCCAAAGGGAGGGGAGACGTATTGTTCAGGCATAATAATCCACATCGGTGGACCGGCCCTGACGATCCAAGGGGAAGTTGCGGCTGTTCCTGAGACACGGGCTAGAGCGTCTCGAATCGGTTGAGGACTGTCTTTTGCCTCGGTTCACAGACGGAAATCCAACTTCCAAATACGTGACATTTGCGGTTTTAATTGTAGAACTAGTATGGCGATATGATATATGGTACCCATGCCGTCTATGATTGATACTTATGATTTGAAGTTGTTTATACACTATGCAATTATAATAGTATCAAATGATTTGTTTTAAACGTATCAAACATTCTTTGGCTGTTATAAGGGAAAACCCTATCCCCCGGCTTGCGTTGCATTGTGTGATAGGACCTGGGTCTTACAACAACTTTATTTTTCTTTATTTAGCATTGCGCTGTTTGTTTTATGCACTGGTATTCTTGGTAGGAAACCCGTTCCGTGTTATACGGCGTGGTCCCTTGATTTACCTAACTTTAAAATAAAGAATAATAACTGTTTTAGTTCTCACAACAGTCACATGACTGACCTGGATTTTATTGTTTTGACCTAAACTCTGGGTGCCCCTATTTTGACACGGGCAGCTAGTAGTTTTGGTTTTGCAGATTTATATTCACAGGATCCTGGTTTACAGCTGGAACGATATCCGGAAAGCTTTGTATCCGTATATCTCCTTCTAGTTGTGTATTGTATTATTTTCCGCTGCTATGTATTTAAATGTAATTTAAATCTCTGGTATTTCTGTGTAATATTTATTCATTTATACTCTGTATATTCTTGTAATCTGATGCATTGTTGTAATATACAATGAAATGTTCTTCCGTCTGCGTTCTGATTTGTCGTGTTCTCAAAACGATCAGGCGTTTCGAACGGTCTGGGTCGGTTTAGCAACTGGTTCAGACCGAGCGAAATTCCTTCTCGTCACAGTTGGTACCAGAGCTTTGGTTTACAAAGCTTAGAGAAAAAGGCACATTAGAACCATACGAAAGAATTCATCAGATATTGGATTACTAATATCCAATGAGAATGACTCGTTAGAAATGGGATCAGTAGTATCCTAGAACGAGTGTGAAGAGAATATTTTTAAAGTAAAAACAAATTTTGTTTTGAAAATTTAAATCAATTATTCGTATTTGATTATTTATTTGAATTGATTTGGACAATCCATTATATAAAGATTTTGCATATACGCCTTACAAACGTGTATTTGAAGTTTTAATATACTGGATAGATATAGAATCACACTCTTGTCGCCCGGAGATGGTTCTGATGATTGAAGCTTCATCATCAGAATTAGTGTTCGAATGTCGAAGGTGTGATATTTATATATTTCCTATTGACTGGTGTGAGAACCAAAATTAGATAGGGCCTATTGTTGTGATTTGGCATCAAAAATGTGATTTTTGACTATATATCAAAGTTATGCATTTGAAATGATAATCAACTAATTGATTGATGTTTGTGTTGTTTGTTTATTTGTTTGATAATTTTGAACCATTTAGCCTAATTGTATCAAATAGTGAATATTATTGAAATTTGGTCGCATTTGCTTGCATATATACGTACTTACATTGAATAGGTCATAGCAAGGATGCTAGAGCAGAGAATAAAATTTGTTTGCCCGACAAATAGGTACATGTTTACTACATAATTTAATGTTTTGTTTGGGTGATGATGATTTTATGAGCCTATTGGCTAGCCGCTTGGCCTTTTCTTTTTCTTTTTGTGATCAGAAAGCCTATATGGCACTTTCGGTATTTTCCCGTGGCTCCCGGTGCAGGGGAGGTTATGGCGAAATTTTTCGAAAATTTAGGGTGTTAGCCAAATTTTTGAAGAATTTGAAAATTCTCAAAAACTGAAAAGTTGGAGAATGAAAACCAGATCGAACGTAGAGCTGAATAATCAAACCACTTTCGACTTTGTTCCTTTTCGGGGACGAAAAGTTTTAAGTGGGGGAGATTGTAACAACCCGAAAATCTGGGCCAGTTTAAAATTTTTATTTTGACAATTTTAGCGAATTTTGATTATTTAAAAAGTATTATTTTAAATAATAACGACGAGAAATTTATTTAGAATATAATTCGAACGTATATATGAAACGACCCGCAAATCTGAGCTACCTGAGTTGACTAAATACACCACAAGTCCAACCCAAATAACACAGAAATACGACTCATTATTAGAAAGAAGATAGAGGGTGAGAATAGATAAGATAGAAATATTAGAATAGAAGAAAAACGAAGATCACAAACTCATAGCGGAACGAATAAAATATATTATATAACATAAGCTTTGAAATACAAATCTGTTTTGTACATATACACATACCATCATCAGAGTACACATAACATTTGATTCAGCGGAAGTAACTCTAAATAACTAACGTTGAAGCCTCCAGCTTCAAGCTCCTCCAAGTGTATCTGTAAAAGCCTGAAACACTTGACTGCCCGTACAAATTTGGGCACCCAAGAGTTTAGGAAAAACAAAACAAAATAAACTCTGGGTCAGTCATGGGACTGGTGTGAGTAAACTCCAACCACTTGTTTAACTTTCAAAATCCTTTTCGAAAGAAAAAGATAATAGTAAGACCAGCCCACACATAAACACGGACGGTTTTTACCTTACTATAACCCAAAACACTTTGATATCAAATCCAATGATATTATAATAATGTCTACATCAAGTAAATAACCAAATAGCAGAACGCTTGCATCTCACGCTCCACATATATATGATAAAATCAAAAACCCGCATGGCGCTCATTGGAGATTGGATTTCCAACATGACAAGGTATGGGACCACCTTCCGACTGTGTATCTCTAGAGAGGAATACACTGGGTTCAACAAGAACATATTGCAACCCGGCCCACACATGACCGACCACTCATTTCGCTTGAGTGTATCGAATGTATATCACCAACGGTTGGACTCAAACCACCGTTTCCCGAATGGGCAGAATCGATAGATTTAGAAACAAAAGGAATTTCTCTAGATAGGTGATTATACACCCTAATGGGTGCGACCCACATAGCCATGCTGCCTGCCCGATTTTTGTCCTTTCCCGGTTGTTGAGGCCTGAGGCTACGCATACTTACCATTCATCGATAACACAATCACTTTGAATGCCACATCGTCAGATCCGTTAATCACAAGTTGAGTTTGCACAAATATTCTGGATATTATGCTAAGGGATAAATCCGTTGCAACCATATATATTTATACAGACCAACCCATTTGATCATTGGAAATACTCTGTCCGACATTCGTCCATTTACGTTCGTTCTGGGACTGAACGAAACCGAAGGCACTATTTCTATAAATAGAAAAGCCCTTGCACTTTACTCCGTCTTCAATATATTCAGCATACTTGGTTCGCAACGCTTATGCCGATACGGAGTGGTTCTTCGGATAATAATCCAACCGGTCTCTCCATATTGACAACGATGGTCAAAAACTTCGATAGTCTGTGATTTAACTATCGAATAAAAACAAGTGTTCATCCAACATATCAAACAAATCACTGGGCTCTTTAATTAATATTTCATTAATTAAATCTCTTCTCCATTTCCTTATCGAATTCTACATTTATCGATACATTGATTTAACTATCAAATTATCTGAAAAATATTCTATCTCCTTAAATTCCCGGAAAAATTCGCCATAACCTCCCCTGTATCGGGAGCATCGGGAAATTTCAAATAGCTTCCCGGTATCTTCCTCAATCAAAACGAAAAAGGAAAAGCCAAGCGGCTTGCCGATACGGCGCATAAAACCCATATATGAATTTAAACATGTACCTTATTGTCGAGCACATAAATTAAAATCTTCATATACTCCATCCCATATCTGTTTAACACCTGTTTACCTGTTTCCAATTCAATTCAATACCATCTAATCGTTTGAATTCAGTTTCGCCCGTTTATTCTTTAAATCGGCCATTTTGCCTATTTCACTTCTTTGTTGAACATAACATGTTCAAACAAAATGTTTAACTCGTTCATAACCAAATTGAATTTCAATTTCAATTCTAGTTCTCTTTTTGATTTCGAATATAAATTTTCAAATCGAATTTATTTATTCAACCCCCAATATCCATTCGAAATCGTCTTAACTAATTTCTATTCAATTTAGTTAATTCCATTCAATAAATCAAAAATCTGGTTTCTATTTCAAAACTCATATTCATTTACCCAACTTGAATTCGCATATATTTTTCAACTCAACTCTGAAATTTTCTAAATAGAAACTTCGGATTTTATTTGCTTAAAATCCCTTTAAAATATTAAAATAAACCATTATGGTTATAAACGATTCTGGCGCTGTTTTTCTGAAAATTTGATTTTGACGTAACTCAAAATCTATACGACGAAATTCAGATTTTTCTCCTTCATTAGAAAACTATTATCAAACTGGTCCTGACGTTTCTTGTTTCGAAGAATTCCGACTTCAATTGAATTCTATATATTCAATTGAAGTTCAAATTGCTATTTTACGAACTGCAGCGCTGCGGCGAGTTCGTTTTAATTATATTTATATATATAATAACTTTAAACTTAGTTTTAAAATGAATTCAACTCCACTTTTATATATATATTCATATACATTTCAAATTCCATTTGAATCTTTACATTTCAAATTCCATAGTTTTAAATCCTGTATTCAAATCCCATTTGAAACCCTTTATTCGAATTCCATTTCAAATTCCTTATTCGAATTCTATTTCGAATTCTTTATTCGAATACCATTTCAACTCTATTTGAATTCCCTTGATTCAAATTCCAATCTCACTTTTATTTGAATTCTATATTCAAATCCCAATTCCTTCCCTATTTGATATTCAAATTCAACACTTGAATTTCCATTTGAATTCCCTATATTCAAATTCGATACTTGAATTCATTTGAATTCTTTTATTCAAACTTTATACTTAAATTCCATTGGAACTTCTATATTCAAATTTCTATATTTGAATTCTATTGAAATTCAAATATTCAAACTTCTTTTTAAATTCTATATTCAAAATTCCATAGTTTTAAAATTCCATTTGAATTTCATATTCAAACCCCATAGATTAAATCTTATTTGAATTCAATTTGAATTTCTTACATTCAAATTTCATTTTCCATTTGAATTCTAATATTCAAATTCGTTTCCAGCCCCATTTGAATATTCAAATTCCTTATCACCATTTGAATTTCTAATATTCAAATTCATTAACACCATTTGAATTTCTAATATTCAAATTCTTTTGAATTCACTTGAATTCAAATCCCATTTCAAAACCCTTTGGATTTTCTATTTTGAAATCCTATTTGAAATTCCATTTCCCATTCTACTTTGAAATTCTATTTTCAAAGTTTATTTCAAATTCTATTTTGAAATCTCATATTCAAATTTCTACTTGAATTTCTATGTTCAATTCCACGTTCAAATTCAACCCTCGAATTTCTATTTCAAATTTCTATTCAAATTTCATATTTCAATTCTTCTTTGAAATACTATATTTCAAATTCTATTCAATTCCTCTTTGAAATTCTATATTTCAAATTCTATTTTTGAAATTCTACATTCAAATCTCTATTTGAATTTCTTTATTCGAATTCCTTTGAATTCAAATTTTATTTTTAATTCCTTGAATTCAAATTCTATTTTTCCATTCAAATTTTGTCTATTCAAATCCTATTTGAACTGCTATTTGAATTTCTAACATTCACACCCCTTTCTTTTCTATTTAAAATTCAAATAGTTAAACTCTTTTTCTAACTCTAATATTCAAATCCCATTTGATTCCTATTATTCAAATTCTACTATTTTAAATGTTCTTTTAAATTTCTTTTATTCAAATTCTATATTCAAATGTTATACTCAAATTTTAATTGAATTATATATTTAAAAATTCCATTTCAAATCCTATTTGAAATTTCCTTTGTATTTCAAATATTTCAACTTCTTTCTAATATTTAAATTCTATTTAAAGATTCTATTTCAAGTTCTATTTTGAAATTTCATTTCAAAATCCTATTTCACACTTGTATTTTCTATTTCTGAATTATCAAATGATAATTCTTTTCACTTCATTTATAACTTCGTTATAAAAGAATTATTTATAACTTCGTTTATAAGAAACTACTTGTTTTATTTTCAAAAACAAGTTTATATTTTATTTCCATTAAAAATTCAAATTCTATTTAAAATAGAATTTTCTTTTTTTTTTTTTTTTGAATCCCAAATATCCTTTCACGATATTTTTAAATATCATTACTTAAGCCCAGTGATATAACACACAAAGCAACCAATTGTTTATTTTTCTAACACATCATATATAACAATATATATGCAAACAAATAAACAAACAGATAATATATTTTTGAGGAATCCAGTTGGATTCCTCCAACCTGTTTTTCCTGCATCCACAGATGTTAGCACATAAATAATACCAATTCTGCTTCGTGGCAGAATATCGCAGTATAGAAGGTCATCCACTAATCATAGCGTGGGCGTATAGGGTAATCATCCGCTATGAAACTGCGGGCATCCGCTAATGAGACTGCGGGAATCCAACCAATCAATCAACCCAATATATATATATAGCCTAAATAACTAATATATATAAAATAACCGGAAAGCATTCACACGAGCAACCATCAATTATTTTTAATGAAATAAAAATAATTCTAAAGGTGAGTGAGATTTACTCACCTCGATTTCCCTTTTTCTGAATATCCAGTTAATCTCCATATTGCTGTGACTATGAATCGTCTTCAATCAAATCTAGTTGCCCCTATGATAATTTAAGTTTTTTTATCGATTAACCATTTGTTAAATTTATATAACTTGCTAAAATAGAATAACTATTCTATGATTGTTTAATTAAATGATTAAGCGGTTTATAATTTAAACTAATCTTAACAATTAATAAATTAATTTTATGAAATTTAAAACAAAATAAAACGTATACCTTAAAGCTACTCCAACCACTCGACCCATCCACGAACACTCGGCAAACCATCGACCAATTCCTGCTTGCCAACAATCCCAAAACCGAATCACGTTACTTCGGCATTTCGTCAAACAAGTCACCGACAATCTCCATTACACATACAACAACACCATCTCATCACAGATCTGCATCTCCTCCTTTCATTGTTCCAGCACCATCATTCTACACTTCGAAGGTTTCTTTGCCTTAGCTCTCTACCGGTGCCAAAACCCTATATCCCTTTCAACAGTGAACTTTCAGAAATCGCAACTCACCAAACTGCCCTAAATCGCGATTTCTTCCACTGAAAACTCTATGCAAGTTAATATCGCATCAATCTAGACTTCGAACTACTTCACTTCCACCCAGTCAACTGTCGAACTTCCTCAATCCCATCCGCGAGATCCTTATTGTCGTCAAATAACCCTTCGATGCCATCAAAATGAAGCAGCCCTCTGCCCTAGCTTAACTGCTGTTCGAAGTCGCTTGTTGAGATTTCGTCGCACCTGAGTGAAAGGCCATCGCGTGAAATAGAGGCTCGATGGATTCGATTGCCACTCTCGAATGATTTGATTTTCATTTAAGGAATTTGGGTTTACTGAGAAAGAAGAAACGAAAAGGACTTGGGATTTCTTCGGGTTTCAAATGATAGAAGAAACTGAAGGCGAGGTCTGGTTTTTTATAGGAGTGAACTGGGGAACATTCGTACGAGAGGCCATTAAAATCATGTTTGCCTTAGTGCAGAAGCTGGGAGACAGAATATACAGCTCGAGAGAGATAGGTTTGCGTTGATAAAATTTTAGGTCGGCCCTGGTATAGTCTTAGGGTGGCTCGAACTGATGTATTTTTATTTTTATTTTATTTTGTTTTGATTTAGTTTTTATCCGTTTAATTATATATATATTTCGAGGTTCTGAACCGCTATTTAAACGTGACAACCGACATTTCCAATATTGCAACGTTATTTTGACTCTGTGATTTGATATTGAAATTTAAATTCGAATGTAAATATAAACGGCCATATTAAATTGATGTAAAATATTATATTATCAACTAAATATTTAAAACAGTATTAAATATTTAAAATAAATTATTCAAAAATCTGGGTCGTTACATTCTTCCCCCCTTAAAATAATTTCGTCCTCGAAATTGCTAAAGTAGGAAAAAGGGTACAAATCTATTTCTTTTCAAAAATTCATTATGTTGAAACTCAACTCCTCATATTTCAACAAATTTGCTCCAACCAAAACTTTTGGTCTTCACACATTTAATTCGAATGATCTACGATCAATCCATTTATATCCAATCTATATTCCAATAAACCTATTCAAATTGATTCTAATCAATTCATTCACTTTGACCCATTTAACTTGTTTAAGTTAAATTTAAATTCCAGAATTTAAATCCCTGGGCGTTTCTTTTCAAATTCTTTTGAAATCACTTAAATATATACATATATATTTATTTTCATTTCAAATTCAAAACACTTGAATTTTCAAATCAATTTGTTTTCTTTCAAACAAATTTCCATCAAAACTTTCTAAGGTAGCAATTCATCACTTAGAAACTCGGAAATGAACACTGATGATGTTGCAATCATCATCAGAATAATTTCCCAGCCACTGAAGTGAGTTCAGTGCTTTATTATTTCAAAATCCATCAAAAATGATTTTCTTTCAAATCCTTCTAAAACTAAGCTATATTATTTTAATATACTTTGAAAAATATTTCTCAACTTCCCAGGATTTGAATTCTTAATTCTGGTTTGAATTTAATTCTATTACATCTCATTTGTATATTTAATCCCTATACAATTTCTATTTGGTTATAAATAACCATTCTAATTTCATAATCTCATTAGATTATAAAATCAATATCCAACACATCCATATAATAATAATTCTAGAAAATTATTCTTTCTATATCAAAATAGAAATTTTGGGTAAAATTATTTCATCTACCCACTTTAAAACAATATCATGTTCAATCTTCTGTTTAAGCGTTTAGAAATTCCTATCGACTTCGTGGCGTCCCACGATTCGACCAGAATTCATAAACCACTCAACAGACTAGTCAACACAATATAAAACAAATTTTTATATCAACTCACAAATACGCTCTCTCATATATACACTCAACTCATTCTAGGGCACTGCTGACCCTATCTCTAATGAGCACATGCCACACAAGCCTAGGTGTTCACTCAACCTAAGCTCTGATACCACCTGAAACGACCCGCAAATCTGAGCTACCTGAGTTGACTAAATACACCACAAGTCCAACCCAAATAACACAGAAATACGACTCATTATTAGAAAGAAGATAGAGGGTGAGAATAGATAAGATAGAAATATTAGAATAGAAGAAAAACGAAGATCACAAACTCACAGCGGAACGAATAAAATATATTATATAACATAAGATTTGAAATACAAATCTGTTTTGTACATATACACATACCATCATCAGAGTACACATAACATTTGATTCAGCGGAAGTAACTCTAAATAACTAACGTTGAAGCCTCCAGCTTCAAGCTCCTCCAAGTGTATCTGTAAAAGCCTGAAACACTTGACTGCCCGTACAAATTTGGGCACCCAAGAGTTTAGGAAAAACAAAACAAAATAAACTCTGGGTCAGTCATGGGACTGGTGTGAGTAAACTCCAACCACTTGTTTAACTTTCAAAATCCTTTTCGAAAGAAAAAGATAATAGTAAGACCAGCCCACACATAAACACGGACGGTTTTTACCTTACTATAACCCAAAACACTTTGATATCAAATCCAATGATATTATAATAATGTCTACATCAAGTAAATAACCAAATAGCAGAACGCTTGCATCTCACGCTCCACATATATATGATAAAATCAAAAACCCGCATGGCGCTCATTGGAGATTGGATTTCCAACATGACAAGGTATGGGACCACCTTCCGACTGTGTATCTCTAGAGAGGAATACACTGGGTTCAACAAGAACATCTTGCAACCCGGCCCACACATGACCGACCACTCATTTCGCTTGAGTGTATCGAATGTATATCACCAACGGTTGGACTCAAACCACCGTTTCCCGAATGGGCAGAATCGATAGATTTAGAAACAAAAGGAATTTCTCTAGATAGGTGATTATACACCCTAATGGGTGCGACCCACATAGCCATGCTGCCTGCCCGATTTTTGTCCTTTCCCGGTTGTTGAGGCCTGAGGCTACGCATACTTACCATTCATCGATAACACAATCACTTTGAATGCCACATCGTCAGATCCGTTAATCACAAGTTGAGTTTGCACAAATATTCTGGATATTATGCTAAGGGATAAATCCGTTGCAACCATATATATTTATACAGACCAACCCATTTGATCATTGGAAATACTCTGTCCGACATTCGTCCATTTACGTTCGTTCTGGGACTGAACGAAACCGAAGGCACTATTTCTATAAATAGAAAAGCCCTTGCACTTTACTCCGTCTTCAATATATTCAGCATACTTGGTTCGCAACGCTTATGCCGATACGGAGTGGTTCTTCGGATAATAATCCAACCGGTCTCTCCATATTGACAACGATGGTCAAAAACATCGATAGTCTGTGATTTAACTATCGAATAAAAACAAGTGTTCATCCAACATATCAAACAAATCACTGGGCTCTTTAATTAATATTTCATTAATTAAATCTCTTCTCCATTTCCTTATCGAATTCTACATTTATCGATACATTGATTTAACTATCAAATTATCTGAAAAATATTCTATCTCCTTAAATTCCCGGAAAAATTCGCCATAACCTCCCCTGTATCGGGAGCATCGGGAAATTTCAAATAGCTTCCCGGTATCTTCCTCAATCAAAACGAAAAAGGAAAAGCCAAGCGGCTTGCCGATACGGCGCATAAAACCCATATATGAATTTAAACATGTACCTTATTGTCGAGCACATAAATTAAAATCTTCATATACTCCATCCCATATCTGTTTAACACCTGTTTACCTGTTTCCAATTCAATTCAATACCATCTAATCGTTTGAATTCAGTTTCGCCCGTTTATTCTTTAAATCGGCCATTTTGCCTATTTCACTTCTTTGTTGAACATAACATGTTCAAACAAAATGTTTAACTCGTTCATAACCAAATTGAATTTCAATTTCAATTCTAGTTCTCTTTTTGATTTCGAATATAAATTTTCAAATCGAATTTATTTATTCAACCCCCAATATCCATTCGAAATCGTCTTAACTAATTTCTATTCAATTTAGTTAATTCCATTCAATAAATCAAAAATCTGGTTTCTATTTCAAAACTCATATTCATTTACCCAACTTGAATTCGCATATATTTTTCAACTCAACTCTGAAATTTTCTAAATAGAAACTTCGGATTTTATTTGCTTAAAATCCCTTTAAAATATTAAAATAAACCATTATGGTTATAAACGATTCTGGCGCTGTTTTTCTGAAAATTTGATTTTGACGTAACTCAAAATCTATACGACGAAATTCAGATTTTTCTCCTTCATTAGAAAACTATTATCAAACTGGTCCTGACGTTTCTTGTTTCGAAGAATTCCGACTTCAATTGAATTCTATATATTCAATTGAAGTTCAAATTGCTATTTTACGAACTGCAGCGCTGCGGCGAGTTCGTTTTAATTATATTTATATATATAATAACTTTAAACTTAGTTTTAAAATGAATTCAACTCCACTTTTGTATATATATTCATATACATTTCAAATTCCATTTGAATCTTTACATTTCAAATTCCATAGTTTTAAATCCTGTATTCAAATCCCATTTGAAACCCTTTATTCGAATTCCATTTCAAATTCCTTATTCGAATTCTATTTCGAATTCTTTATTCGAATACCATTTCAACTCTATTTGAATTCCCTTGATTCAAATTCCAATCTCACTTTTATTTGAATTCTATATTCAAATCCCAATTCCTTCCCTATTTGATATTCAAATTCAACACTTGAATTTCCATTTGAATTCCCTATATTCAAATTCGATACTTGAATTCATTTGAATTCTTTTATTCAAACTTTATACTTAAATTCCATTGGAACTTCTATATTCAAATTTCTATATTTGAATTCTATTGAAATTCAAATATTCAAACTTCTTTTTAAATTCTATATTCAAAATTCCATAGTTTTAAAATTCCATTTGAATTTCATATTCAAACCCCATAGATTAAATCTTATTTGAATTCAATTTGAATTTCTTACATTCAAATTTCATTTTCCATTTGAATTCTAATATTCAAATTCGTTTCCAGCCCCATTTGAATATTCAAATTCCTTATCACCATTTGAATTTCTAATATTCAAATTCATTAACACCATTTGAATTTCTAATATTCAAATTCTTTTGAATTCACTTGAATTCAAATCCCATTTCAAAACCCTTTGGATTTTCTATTTTGAAATCCTATTTGAAATTCCATTTCCCATTCTACTTTGAAATTCTATTTTCAAAGTTTATTTCAAATTCTATTTTGAAATCTCATATTCAAATTTCTACTTGAATTTCTATGTTCAATTCCACGTTCAAATTCAACCCTCGAATTTCTATTTCAAATTTCTATTCAAATTTCATATTTCAATTCTTCTTTGAAATACTATATTTCAAATTCTATTCAATTCCTCTTTGAAATTCTATATTTCAAATTCTATTTTTGAAATTCTACATTCAAATCTCTATTTGAATTTCTTTATTCGAATTCCTTTGAATTCAAATTTTATTTTTAATTCCTTGAATTCAAATTCTATTTTTCCATTCAAATTTTGTCTATTCAAATCCTATTTGAACTGCTATTTGAATTTCTAACATTCACACCCCTTTCTTTTCTATTTAAAATTCAAATAGTTAAACTCTTTTTCTAACTCTAATATTCAAATCCCATTTGATTCCTATTATTCAAATTCTACTATTTTAAATGTTCTTTTAAATTTCTTTTATTCAAATTCTATATTCAAATGTTATACTCAAATTTTAATTGAATTATATATTTAAAAATTCCATTTCAAATCCTATTTGAAATTTCCTTTGTATTTCAAATATTTCAACTTCTTTCTAATATTTAAATTCTATTTAAAGATTCTATTTCAAGTTCTATTTTGAAATTTCATTTCAAAATCCTATTTCACACTTGTATTTTCTATTTCTGAATTATCAAATGATAATTCTTTTCACTTCATTTATAACTTCGTTATAAAAGAATTATTTATAACTTCGTTTATAAGAAACTACTTGTTTTATTTTCAAAAACAAGTTTATATTTTATTTCCATTAAAAATTCAAATTCTATTTAAAATAGAATTTTCTTTTTTTTTTTTTGAATCCCAAATATCCTTTCACGATATTTTTAAATATCATTACTTAAGCCCAGTGATATAACACACAAAGCAACCAATTGTTTATTTTTCTAACACATCATATATAACAATATATATGCAAACAAATAAACAAACAGATAATATATTTTTGAGGAATCCAGTTGGATTCCTCCAACCTGTTTTTCCTGCATCCACAGATGTTAGCACATAAATAATACCAATTCTGCTTCGTGGCAGAATATCGCAGTATAGAAGGTCATCCACTAATCATAGCGTGGGCGTATAGGGTAATCATCCGCTATGAAACTGCGGGCATCCGCTAATGAGACTGCGGGAATCCAACCAATCAATCAACCCAATATATATATATAGCCTAAATAACTAATATATATAAAATAACCGGAAAGCATTCACACGAGCAACCATCAATTATTTTTAATGAAATAAAAATAATTCTAAAGGTGAGTGAGATTTACTCACCTCGATTTCCCTTTTTCTGAATATCCAGTTAATCTCCATATTGCTGTGACTATGAATCGTCTTCAATCAAATCTAGTTGCCCCTATGATAATTTAAGTTTTTTTATCGATTAACCATTTGTTAAATTTATATAACTTGCTAAAATAGAATAACTATTCTATGATTGTTTAATTAAATGATTAAGCGGTTTATAATTTAAACTAATCTTAACAATTAATAAATTAATTTTATGAAATTTAAAACAAAATAAAACGTATACCTTAAAGCTACTCCAACCACTCGACCCATCCACGAACACTCGGCAAACCATCGACCAATTCCTGCTTGCCAACAATCCCAAAACCGAATCACGTTACTTCGGCATTTCGTCAAACAAGTCACCGACAATCTCCATTACACATACAACAACACCATCTCATCACAGATCTGCATCTCCTCCTTTCATTGTTCCAGCACCATCATTCTACACTTCGAAGGTTTCTTTGCCTTAGCTCTCTACCGGTGCCAAAACCCTATATCCCTTTCAACAGTGAACTTTCAGAAATCGCAACTCACCAAACTGCCCTAAATCGCGATTTCTTCCACTGAAAACTCTATGCAAGTTAATATCGCATCAATCTAGACTTCGAACTACTTCACTTCCACCCAGTCAACTGTCGAACTTCCTCAATCCCATCCGCGAGATCCTTATTGCTGTCAAATAACCCTTCGATGCCATCAAAATGAAGCAGCCCTCTGCCCTAGCTTAACTGCTGTTCGAAGTCGCTTGTTGAGATTTCGTCGCACCTGAGTGAAAGGCCATCGCGTGAAATAGAGGCTCGATGGATTCGATTGCCACTCTCGAATGATTTGATTTTCATTTAAGGAATTTGGGTTTACTGAGAAAGAAGAAACGAAAAGGACTTGGGATTTCTTCGGGTTTCAAATGATAGAAGAAACTGAAGGCGAGGTCTGGTTTTTTATAGGAGTGAACTGGGGAACATTCGTACGAGAGGCCATTAAAATCATGTTTGCCTTAGTGCAGAAGCTGGGAGACAGAATATACAGCTCGAGAGAGATAGGTTTGCGTTGATAAAATTTTAGGTCGGCCCTGGTATAGTCTTAGGGTGGCTCGAACTGATGTATTTTTATTTTTATTTTATTTTGTTTTGATTTAGTTTTTATCCGTTTAATTATATATATATTTCGAGGTTCTGAACCGCTATTTAAACGTGACAACCGACATTTCCAATATTGCAACGTTATTTTGACTCTGCGATTTGACATTGAAATTTAAATTCGAATGTAAATATAAACGGCCATATTAAATTGATGTAAAATATTATATTATCAACTAAATATTTAAAACAGTATTAAATATTTAAAATAAATTATTCAAAAATCTGGTTCGTTACAATATATTATATACGTCGTCGATAGAATATAAATAATTATATATAACTATAAATAGAATTGAAAATGGCGCGGTAGTTCGAAAATTCGATTTCAAACTTCAATTGAACATACCGGGTGCAAAACAATCCGGATTTTAGTGAAACCAAAAATAATAGTATCTATTTGATAATATCTTTCCAACGAATCCGAAAAATCAAAATTTCATAGCGGGGATAAAAAGATATGTCCAGTTGAAAATTCTGAATAGTCGCTATAGAATTCAGGCCCTTAAAAATGGAAATTTTGCAAACGACCTCGGATTTCGACGAAACCACTTTTGTTGGATCCGTGATGTCAAGTTATTGCTAGATTCCAAATTTCATAATTTTTCGAGTCAATATGTGAGCGTGGCAAAGGAAAACGCGTTTGACCAGTTTCGGTTGATTTTAATCGACTGGAAATTGGCCATTTTTCCAACGGTCTCAGAATTCGACGAAACTAGTTTTGTTAGGACCGTATCGTCAATACGAAGCTAGAAAATATTTTTATGGGATTTATGGAGTAGGTATGTGACCCCGGTAATTTGAAATGTACGTTTAAAATTCAATATAGTGATTTAAATGTAAATTCAACGGAAACTGATCGAAACGGTCAAATCAGCTTGCGATAACTATCCCATTGTATTCGGAATAGGGGTAAAACGCTATGGACGACAGGCGGTAGGCCTCGTTTTGAGGTCATATGTAAAAGTCAACTTTTTCATAATTAAAATAATTAAAAATTGGAATCCTCTCTCCTCTCCCCTTAAATCTCTCTGGCCCCTCCCCCTTTCTGATTTTAAAATCGAATTCACAGAAGGAAAAAAGAAGAAGAAATCGACTGATTCCTCAGCGCGAGACGCCCCCCCCCTTCGACGCCGATGCTGGCCACCGCCGCCTCGCCATGGATGGCACGCCTCCCTCAACCGCGGCCCCCCCTCTCCGTTCCCTCTCATCCTCCTCTCGATCTGGATGCGCGAGACCCCCAATCCCCAGCCAACTGAAGACCGCAGCGCCCTAGGGCCCACTGCCCGGCCACTGACGCGGAGAGGTGCCGCCTTCCCCCTCTGGAACCTCCAGCAGCGAATCCGCCCCCCCCTTCAACCCAATGACGCCGGTAAACTTCTAATTACTTATTTAATTTTGTTTAATTAATGAAATTGGTCTTAGAAAGATTTTTGAATCGGTTTAAGTACATATGTATGCGATGTTGAAATCAGTTTTAAAATAAAAAGCTATGATTTTCATTATCATAAAGTTGTGATTTTAAACATCATAAAGGTTTGGTTTTTAACATGATAAAGGATTTATTTATATATAAAGTTATGATCTGTTTGTATATAAAATGGGGAAAAGATTAGATTTTAAATTGAATAAAGTTCAGATCTTTACATATGTAAAGAATTAAAAATATGATTTTTATATTTTTGAAGATGTGAAAATATGATTTTTATATTTTTAAAGTATTAAAAATATAGTCTTTACTATCTAGATGATATAAAAATATGATTTTTGTTTATGTAGAGAAGTAAAAATATAATTTTTACATGATAGGAATATTGGAAATATCATCTTTATATGTGTAGAAAAATAAAAAAGTGATTTTTATAAGGATATATTTGAAAAGGCGAAATCTTTATATTTGAAAAGGCGCGATTTTTATATATTGAATAGAAAAGTAAAAATTCGATTTTTATATATTGAATAGCGAAGTGAAAATTCGATTTTTTTAAAATGTATGAAGCGATTATAAAAATATGATTTTCAAATTGAAAGTGAACAAATAAAAATGTGATTTTTATTTTAAAGACATCAAAATATAAAAATGTGTGATTTTTATACATGTAGTGGCTACGGGCAACGAAGATGACAAAAAGGCGAGAACGACGAAGATTTCTATAAATAAAGAGTCGTGGTATTGGATAGCTATCGGTGAGAACTTCTCATCTTTCAATTTAATTTTTCTAGTTATATATATATACTAGGATGCAGACGGTGTTTAGTAGCACCCGACACCCGTCATCCACAGACCATGGATGGCTTGTTTGTTTAATTGTTTGGTTGTGTAGTTGGTTAGTTTATTTGGTTTGAAATGAATTGTTTGGTGAAATGAAATTGTTTTGATTGATGTGTGAATGGCGTGGGCCTTCACTAGACCGGGGATAAGGCTAGGCCTTGTCCCGCTTCTAGATCGTGCCGTTATGCCGCCGAAATTTTCTAAAATAAGTTAGGAAAATAAAGATAACATTTTATTTAATAAATGAACCGAATAGAAAATTCATAGGTTGAATAAAATAGTTTGATCGTTAAAAATATAATTTTTAACGTGAATGTGAATAAATAAATATTCATTTACAAACCGGACGGTTTGTTTATGTACACCTATTTGAAGGACATTGATTGGGACGATAAATTTTACACATCGCCCAAATGCACAAATAAAAATCTGTGTTTGATTGCTTGAAACCCCACACGGGTATTGGGATGATATTTGAGGTACACTAATCCCAATTGTTTAGTTGTATGTCGATCGATTGATTGACAGGCTGTTATAAGCGTTGAATATTTATATTTGATGCTTATACAGTGTAGAATGCACTTTGGATGATGGTTGATTATTCATCGTTGTTGATATATACATGTGTTGTAGAAAATCCATATAATTAACATTATATGGTAATTGTTTGGGCCTCATTCCAGTTTTGAAATAGAAATATTTGAAATGAAATATTTGAATAGAAATATTTGAAATGAAATATTTGAATAGAAATATTTGAAATGAAATATTTGAATAGAAATATTTAAAATAGAATATTTGAAAATTGAAATATATGAAGCCGCGTTGATAGATTGTCGCCATTTTGACGTGAACGATATTTATATCGATTTTATTCAAATTGAAGTGAATATTAAAGTGAATTGAAATTCGAAATAAACTGAAAAGGTTTGAAATTTGAATAGAATTGAAATAGAATTGAAATCGTTTTGAAATGAATTCGAAATAAAATTGAAATCGTTTTGAAATGAATTCGAAATAGAATTGAAATCGTTTTGAAATGAATTCGAAATAAAATTGAAATCGAATTAACTCGAAATAGAATTGAAATTGTTTTGAAATGAATTCGAAATAGAATTGAAATCGTTTTGAAATGAATTTGAAATAGAATTGAAATCGTTTTGAAATGAATTCGAAATAAAATTGAAATCGTTTTGAAATGAAGTCGAAATAGAATTGAAATTGTTTTGAAATGAATTCGAAATAAAATTGAAATCGTTTTGAAATGAATTCGAAATAAAATTGAAATCGTTTTGAAATGAATTCAAACTAGAATTGAAATCGTTTTGAAATGAATTCAAATAGAATTGAAATCGTTTTAAAATGAATTCGAATAGAAATTGAATAGAAATGAATTCGAACTGAATTGAAAACGAACTGAAATTGAATTAGAAATCAATTTGAATTGAAATCAATTTGAAATGAATTTAAAATGAATTTAAATTGGAATATTCAATTTTGATTTTGAAATTGAATATGAAGTTGAAACCGTTTTGAAAATGAATTTAAAACGATTTATACAACACGTTTTGAATTGAAATCGACAAAGTATATATTATATATATATATATATATATATATATATAATATAATGGCCTGAATAGAACGCGCCGTGCCGTGGCAGTTCGCGAATTTCGACCATTGACTTCGAACGGATATTACGAGAGATCCAACCGTCGGATTCTCCTAAAACCGGAACCGTTGGGTTCGTATCGAAAAGAGCTTTCTAATGAATACTAGAAATTCAAAATCTAACAGTTGGATTTGGAATTATGTCCAAATCAAATTTGAAAAAGGTCGCTGTAAGTGCAGTTCGATGGCCATTGATGGAAATCGACTGTACGGGCCTTGATAAAATTATTAAAAATAGTAATAATTTGTGTAAAATCATAAGAAATGATTTGAGAAAAATCGGGATGAAAAACTCCATATTTGGAAAGATAAAAATAGATTTTTATTGAAATGAACTAGTTTTGAACTAGAATTATAATTCTATTTATTTTTAAAATAAATAAACTAGATTAGAAATGGTTTTGAAAATAACCAGAATTTCCAATAATTATATTGGAATGGAATTGAATCGAAATTGTCTTTGGATTATTTCGATGTTGGATTTCGTGATGATACAGATATTGTTAAGGGAATTTGAAAGATATATATATATATATATATCGTTATTTCCAATACGATATTTGTTAGTCGCAGAATTTGATATCGAATATAAGCCGATATATTTTCTACTCAGAGCCTTGTGTTTAATATCAAATGTGATTTGGGTTTGTCGTGAATGGTGTCTTCATTAACACTGTTCTTGAACCCAGTTGAGAAAAGATTAAATCTTTTTATTTAGATTTAATGAAGTGTACCAATTAAATAATATTTAATTTAATTTATATTGATTTTTGGGTTTATCGTGGACAGTGTTTTAAATAACACTCGTCCTTTGACCCGATAATTAATGGAATGTGATTTTGGGCTTATCATGAACTGTGTTTTAAATGACACTGATTCTTTAACCCAGTTAAAGATTAAAACTAAGTGGAGTTTTAATGAATCTTTAATTAGATTGAAAAGATCGAGAATGGAGTATCACCAGTTTTGCTCCAAGCGATAGTTAAATCTTTAAGTAGATTTGAACGTGAAATGGTAATTGAATTTACCGATAACACTGTGGTGTTAGATATAAGTATTACCAGTTTTACTTCATTGGATGAATAGGTTGGGATTGAGAAATAAAATAAATGATTACTTCGGTGTGGTTCGCTAATCTCGACTAGTTAAATCGAAATTCAAAAGAAGTTTAAAGAATAAATTTTAATGATTTATCTTTGATAAAATTAATGGGAACCTCTCCCTATGTATGTGAAATTTAGAAACTAACTGTCGGTTAGCTAAGCAGAATGGTTTTCTGGATATTGATCTGATGTTGGTTTCGGCCTTCGGGGTTAATATTTGGGGAATTATTCTCTGGTTAATTTACGGTTAGTGACTGATGAATTGGAATGAGGCGTATGTTGTGTTGGTGTAACAATTTATAATATATACGCGGGTTATTCAGAAAGACCGGGTTTATCCCATTCTGAATAACTGATAAGACGATAAGTCGAAGATGAAGACGATGGTCGAAGACCGGAGGTATTCACGTCGTTTGGGTGATTACTGATGATCTTGATTGGGATGTACACCCAAGAAGATGGAATCAGTTGGTGATCGTCCAGACACACTTGGAGATCGATGGATATGCGGGGTACTAGGTGCCTCCGGTTTCGTTCAGACCCAGAACGGACTTGTAAATGGACTGTGTGTCTGACATTGGATTTTAGTCCGTGTGATTGATCTCTATTAAATATATATCTGTTTGGCGGCGGAGAATTTATTCTCTTGCTTAACGCCCTTCTCTGAGACGTACGAGCTCAGGGGTTATAAATTGATGGATATCAAACGCATGGAGTGAATTGCCTGTGTGGCATGCCTAAGTGGCAATTGATCGAGGCTTCTGTTGAAAAGCAAAGTCTTGTGGTGATGATCAAAGCACGGCCTTGTGGCGTAGCTTTGTGTAAAGTTTACTTCGTGAGTTTCGCACCCCGGTTGTGAACCAAAAATGGGAGAGGACCTCAGGGAGGGCATGCGTTTCCTTCTAGCTAGGGTGGTGTCAGTGACCTACCAGCCCTGACATTTATATACTTTTCACCGGTGTGGTTGTTGCTGTTGCGAGGCACCTCGGTTTGATCGGACGATCCGGGTCCGATGGAGTCATTTTTTTTGGCTCATTGACGCCCCAAAGGGTGGGGAGACGTATTGTTCAGGCATAATAATCCACATCGGTGGACCGGCCCTGAAGATCCAAGGGGCAGTTGCGGCTGTTCCTGAGACACGGGCTAGAGCGTCTCGAATCGGTTGAGGACTATCTTTTGCCTCGGTTCACAGACGGAAATCCAACTTCCAAATACGTGACATTTGCGGTTTTAATTGTAGAACTAGTATGGCGACATGATATATGGTACCCATGCCGTCTATGATTGATACTTATGATTTGAAGTTGTTTATACACTATGCACTTATAATAGTATCAAATGATTTGTTTTAAACATATCAAACATTCTTTGGCTGTTATAAGGGAAAACCCTATCCCCCGGCTTGCGTTGCATTGTGTGATAGGACCTGGGTCTTATAACAGCTTCATTTTTCTTTATTTAGCATTGCGCTGTTTGTTTTATGCACTGGTATTCTTGGGAGGAAACTCGTTCCGTGTTATACGGCGTGGTCCCTTGATTTACCTAACTTTAAAATAAAGAATAATAACTGTTTTAGTTCTCACACCAGTCACATGACTGGCCTGGAGTTTATTGTTTTGACCTAAACTCTGGATGCCCCTATTTTGACACGGGCAGCTAGTAGTTTTGGTTTTGCAGATTTATATTCACAGGATCCTGGTTTACAGCTGGAACGATATCCGAAAAGCTTTGTATCCGTACATCTCCTTCTAGTTGTGTATTGTATTATTTTCCGCTGCTATGTATTTAAATGTAATTTAAATCTCTGGTATTTCTGTGTAATATTTATTCATTTATACTCTGTATATTCTTGTAATTTGATGCATTGTCATAATATACAATGAAATTGTGACGGCCCGCCCCGCACCAACCAACACTTACTCCAAAAGTGCGCTGTACACATGTCCAATTGGCACGAAACGGGTCATCAGAAGGAGAAAAAGGAAGAAGGAAATGAACATACAAGGAACCTGTAGAATGTCTCACAGCGCATCGAACAAAATATAATAATAACATACTTGACATAAAACAGGAGAGACAGTGCATATGCTGAAAATCAGAACTAAACATCATAGCAGCGGAAATTCAGAATACAGCTTATTACAACATTCAAACTGTCTCAAAGCAAAACAAGATAAAGGAGGTACACTACTAATGCCCAAGTAGCGACCACCAACGACACAGGGAGAATGTGTATATATGCATAATACGTGGAAGCCTCCTGCCCGCCTCCGGATCAGCTGCTCGCACATCACCAGCTAACCTGTCTCTAGTCTGCTCGTGTGAGCACCCAGAGTAATAAGAGGAGACATAAAACTCTGGGTCAGACATAAAGCCTGGTATGAGCGATAAGCATCTAAAGTGAACAATAACAGGTAGACTAAAACATACCTGAACCTGGACCTGCAACCAAAGAGTTAGCACTACATACTGTACAACACTCTAAGGTATCCTATCAATCAATATAAAGATACGGAGGTGGGGGAGGTGTGCATGTCATAATGATGGCAACCAATCAAGCATAGCATCCATCCTCGCATCTCTCACTCAGTGCGTAAAGTATACGATATTCACCACTTCGATCACCCAACATTCCTTGCTACGATCACTTTGCCCCATGAAGTCATAAATGGCTTCACTTCACTGATAACGTAGCCACTAATTCTTCGCTATGTCCACTTGCCCGATGGAGTTATTCACCCCATCTGCGCTGGCTCATAGCCTTACTAATCCTTACTATGTCCACTTGCCCCATGGAGTTATTCACCCCATCTGCGCTGGCTCATAGTCTTACTAATCCTTACTATGTCCACTTGCCCCATGGAGTTATTCACCCCATCTGCGCTGGCTCATAGTCTTACCACGCATCACCTTGCCCCTCAGGTCATAACGACCCTACTGCACTGATAACGTAGTCTTGCTACCATCACTTTGCCCCTCAGGTCGTAATGACCCTACTGCACTGATAAGTAGCCATCATCCATTCTTAGTGGTGAATCGAAGTTATGAACGTCGACAACTCCTTAGCACACGTCCCGCAGCAAAGTCCAACCACGAAGTGAACTCATTGGTTCCCAACTGGTTCCGGGATCCTGAGCTCTAACTTCCATTTGGACTACCTTTGCATCTCGGGTTATTGGTCATCACAATCGAATCGGATCGAATCAGCCTTCACATTCTTTGTCGGATCGGATCGACCTCTGCGTTCGGATCGGATCGCGCCTCTTGCACCGGATCGGGTCGTGGTCCTCCAACTCGTGGCTCCTCTTCCTGATTCGAATCGGCGTTACCACTTCTGATCGGATCGGGTTGCTTCATCCGGGTCGGATCATGTCTTCCGATTGGGTCGGATCGTCTCGCCTAGTACCCATCGATTCGTGAGCTCCTGGAGTAGATCAAGTCGTGCTCCTCCCTTCGGATCGTGGTGCCTCGTCAAGTTGGATCAGATCGGATCGTAATGCTCATTGACGATCCGGGTTGGAGTACTTCAGTTTGGCACGGCGATGCATCGATCCGCTTCGTGGCCTTGCACAGACGGTTCGGTTCGGAGGAGGTGACTCGTGTAACACCCCGAATTTTAGTTAATACTAAAATTCACTAATTACAGGATAAATAATCTCAGACGTGGGAATTAGGGGTAACGGGCTGTGTAATTGCGTTCGTCTCGGAAAAATACGTGAAATAGAGTCCGAGTTTTCGAAAATCGGAGTCCGTATGGCCCGGTTATGGCCCGATGAAGTTTGCAGAAAATTCAAAACTAAAACAGATTTAAAAATTTAAAATATTCAGATTAGGAATGGGCCAGGCGGGGTCAGGCGGGAAGTTTCCCGCCCAGCCCATGTCGACAGGGCTGTCGACAGGCCTGTCGACAGGAGTGTCGACATGCCTGTCGACTTGCCTGTCGACAGGGTTCAGGCGCCCAGTAAACCTGGGTGCACCAGGTTGCACCAGGTTGGGTTTCAGGCTGGCTAGGAGGGCTGGTTCTAGAGATTTCCTAAATCTAAGGGTCCTAACCTAATCTAGGGTTAATCTAAGGGCCTAAAACACTCACCTAATCCTATAAATAAGACCCTAACCCTACTCTAATTCATTCATAATTAAATCTAGTAGCTAAACTATGGCAAATTGAAATTTGAGCATGGCCTCCACTAGTTCATGAAGGAGTTGCAAGCAAATCCCTCTCAAATCATTCTCTAATCCATTCTAAGTATCTTAATCTTCTTCATTAGCTTGCTAATTGTGTTTTGGTGAGCTTCTATCCCCTTAATAACCAATTGTTAAATTGATTAAGATAGGATATGATGATGTATGGTTATGTTTGTGGATCAATGTGTTTATGCAAGCTTAATATTGTATATGTCATGTGTTTTGCAAGTTATATGCTCTATGTCATGCAAGTTTAGTGTATGTGTTCATGACATTTTTATGCAAGTTTAATGTTATATCTTTATGCAAGTTTGGTGCTATATTTCATGATGATTATGATGCAAAACACTAAGTTGGACATTGATCTATTATGCAACATGTTAAGCATGCTTATGAAGTTATGTGTATGTCTAAATGTAAGATTAATATGTTATGCATACATATGAAGTTATGAGAATGATGATGCAAGTTATGTGTATGTTTAAATGCAAGATTAATATGTTATGCATGCATAAGAAGTTATGTGAATAAACATGCAAGTTATGTGTATGTCCAAATGCAAGGTTAATATGTTATGCATGCATATGAAGTTATGTGAATAAACATGCAAGTTAGGTGTATGTTCAAATGCAAGATTAACATGTTATGCATGCATATGAAGTTATGTGAATGATTATGCAAGCTAGTTGTATGCTCAAATACAAGATTACCATGTTATGCATGCTTATGAGGTTATGTGAATAAATATGCATGTTATGTAGATGCTTAAGAGCATGTTGGGTTAATATGTGTTCATATATGCAAGTTGACATCCTCTTAACCCATGACAAAGTTATATGCTAAACCCATGATATGTGTGATGGATCTTCCCCTTTTATATGTCATAAAATGAGAACGATTTACGTGGGGAACGATGGGGTGGGTATATATGTTAATAAATGGATGATTGGGTATGATTAAGCATACCATAAAAAAAATAAATTACCATAAGTGGGAATTTACCTATTGAGTTAGGTCTACCCCATGGGAATTTACCTATTGAGTTAGGTCTACCCATGTTATGGTAAACTTAATATTAATTAGGGATAATTAATATGGGGGTGATTAATTAGGTGTAATTAATCGACTAAGACACGAGGTTGGACTCATTTGTAGTGTAAAACTGCCCGGACCCGACCGGCTTAACCAGTTGCTACAAATGTCAGCCCAATGTGAGAGGTCTTAGCCATAAATTAAATACGTGATTAAGGTAAAGACACGAGGTTAGACTCTGTTATGACGTAAGACTGCCCGGATTCTACCGGCTTAACCAGGCGGTCATAACAGCCAGTCTAATGTGGGAGGTCTTTACGGGAGATCACGGTCTTAATTAATTAAGAAACACTTAACCATAATAGCATGTAGTGGGACATGAGGGGTTAAGTGGGTGCCTTGGGTGGCATGAGGAAATTTTGTGGATGCCTTGGGTGGATCTAGTGGGTTGCCTTGGGTGGCAATAGAAAATACGATTAGAATACTTAACCAAGTGGAAACATGTAACTAAACATGATTAAAGGGTTAAGTGGGATACACTAGATATATGACAAGCTTAAGTGGGTAGCTTGTGGGGGCCCATTTCAACCAATATCCCAAACGTATCTTTGTGGGCTCGACCCATGTCGAGTGACGGGACACGCATATTGGGCTTGATTATAAGAGGCCAAAACGGGTTAGCGGTGGCAACGCAAGTCCAACGGGCTTCATATGCGTGTGTGGGCCCGGGCTGGTAGATAAGCCGTTGTTGCATCGTGTAGATATAAAGCCGTGCACCATTAGTATTGGGTAGCCACTTTAGGGGAGTGATACACCCCACTGTGGGACCAGCACGGGTATCTACGGTAGGGAGCCGATCGATGGGGAGTAGTGGGTACACCTAGTGAAGATAGGGGCAGACGGCACCTATGTAGGGGTACACGAAACTACTGGGTAAGAATTACTGAGTACACCTAGTGGAGATAGGGGCAGACGGCACCTATGTAGTGAGCTAGGAGTACATGAAATTATTGGGGAAATTTTCTAAGTCCTTGGAAGGGACCAACCTTTAAGTAGGAATGACTGGTGTGGTGCAGTTAGTAATTATCCTTGGGTGGGTAGATGCGTCCTGACGGTTATCTTAGTTCATCCTATGTTGTTGGCTACTTAGTGTAGTTATTATCCCCAAAGGTACCGTACTGAGTTCATGTCATACCCTAATTACTTTAATAATTGTATTGTTAAGGTTATAGGGCTCACTCAGACTTATGTCTGACCCCGTTGTTTTTATCTTTTTCCCAACCCTTAGGTCCTACGGTGGATCCTAGCGGTAGTAGAGCTTGATCGGATTGCTGTTCCAGCCTTTGGGAGCTTGGGTAGATGTAAAGCTCCAGTTATCCAGTTATCCAGTTATCTTTTCTTTTGTTATGGCTATTGTACAGGAGAGTGGGATTATGTACTTCTTATTTTGACGGATATTGTACTTGACTTTTATCATGGCTTTATGATGTAACCAGACATGTTTATTTCCGCTGTTATGAGATGATGTTTTAAAATTTCAAGTACTATTTATATCTGTCTTGGTGTAATTTTTCTGTTCTATATTCACTAAAATACTCCACCGATGCTATGGCATTCCCTTTGTGAGTGACCATAGCGGGTGTGGGGTGTTACACGTGGTATCAGAGCAAAGGTTACCGGAACAGATAAAATTTTTTAGAAAACCATTTTTCTAAACCATTTTTGGAAAAGATATTTTCAAAAACATGTCTTTTAAGAGAAAAGTTTTTGAAAGAAAAGCATAATCCCCAATAGCCATATCTATATCCTTCGAATTCTCCGTTTTGAATCTTTCCTTTTTCGTTTCAGCATGGCTGAGGATCTTAACTTTCCGGAGGGTGTGACGGTACCAGTATGGTATAGGAGATTGATGGAGGCTAGGGCCACCACTGCGGGTCCAGCGAATATTCCTCCACCAACCGTAGCACCCGATCTTCCTCCTCCCCCTCCTCCTCGCACGGATACTTTTGCTAAGACTTGCAAGGAATTTAAAGCTATGGGAGGGAAACCTTTTCAAGGATCTGAAACCTTTGTGGAGGCTAGAGATTGGCTTAAGGAGGTGGAAGAGTTGATAGATATCTTTGAGATGGAAGAAGGGAAGAAAGTCAAGTTGGCTGCTTGGTTAATGAAGGGAGAGGCCTCATTCTGGTGGGAGGTTACTAATGGAGAACGCCCCGTTGACTCTTGGGCGGATTTTAAGCAAAGATTTGTGGCAAAGTTTCTCTCAAGGGCGGAGGAAAACTTGTATATGGAAAGATTCTTGACTCTAAAACAAGGAAATCTTTCGGTGAAAGAATATGTTAACAAGTTTAATCAGTTGGCAAGGTTTGGCCTAGACATGGTGAATACACCGGAGAAGAAGGCCTTGAGGTTCGTGAAAGGCTTAAATGAACCGATGCATGGGTTGGCTATGACCCACATCCCTATGGGGGCCACCTTTGAGAAGCTAGTTGACATGGCACTCATGTTTGAGGAAGAGAAGGGTCCTAATGCTAATAAGGCACCCGAGAAGAAGGGAGATCAAAAGAGACCTCAACAACAGCAAAGCAAAGGTGGGAAAGGCAACGGTGGTAAGGGCAAGAAGAAGAAGTGTTTCAATTGTGGGACACCGGGCCACCTAAGCAAGGATTGTCGCAAGAAGAAGAAGACCGGTTGCTTCCACTGTGGCGAAGCAGGGCACTTAGTGAAGGATTGCCCTAAGAAAGGGCAAAGGACGGGATCTACCTCAGGAGGACAGGTGCAAGCTCTTATGGCACCGGGTCAGGCTAGGGGGCAAGTACAGGCTCTCGCGGTTCCACCGATTCAGGAGAGAGGTAGAACTATTTCCGTTGAAAGTCTGGTTTTTCTATTTGACCATCCTGTCCGTACATTGTTTGATTCAGGCGCATCGCATTCGTTTATTTCATCATCATTAGTTGAGTCACTGCACCTAGACACCAGTCTGGTAGATGATCCCTTGGTTGTTTCAAACCCAATTGGGGGCTCCACTTATTTATCCATGATATGTTTGGGTTTGAAGATTTCTATACTTAGCATTGAGTTTAGATGTGATGCTTTTGTGTTGGGCTTCACGGGCTATGGGTTGATTTTGGGCATGGACTGGTTATCCAGTAATGGTGCCGTTCTTGATTGCGAAAGGAGAGTTGTTAGGCTCATGACCCGCTTGGGTAACACTCTCGAGATTTCTTGTAACCCCAGGGACTCTGTTATGCTAAGTTATCTTGAATCACTTGATGCTTCGGTCGAGAGTTTGCAATCTGTTAGAGTGGTCCGGGAATATCCGGATGTGTTTGAGGAGGTGAAGGGCTTACCTCCGAAGCGGGAGATTGATTTCCGAATATATTTGGTGGATAATGCTAAACCGGTATCTTTACCAGTGCGCCACATGGCTCCTCGTGAGAGGAGGGAACTCCATAAGCAAGTAGGGGAGTTGCTTGAGAAGGGGTTCATAAGACGAAGCATATCGGAGTGGGGTGCTCCGGTAGTATTTGCTACGAAGGCGGATGGGTCCCTCAGACTTTGTGTAGACTATAGAGAACTCAACAAGCTCACAAAGAAGAATAGACACCCATTGCCGAGGATTGATGATCTTTTCGATCAGTTGGTTGGCGCTTCAGTATTTTCTCAGTTGGACTTAGCCACGGGGTTTCATCAGTTGAGGGTGGCTGAGGATAGCATAGACAAGACTGCCTTTAGGACTCCGGATGGTTTCTATGAGTGGCTGGTGATGCCATTTGGGTTGACGAACGCCCCTGCATACTTTGTTGATTTGATGAGTAGGGTGTTCAGGGAGTTCCTTAATAAATTTGTGGTGGTCTTTGTGGATGATATCTTAGTATTCTCTAAGAGTGAAGAAGAGCATGCCCTACATCTTGGGGAAGTGTTGAAGACTCTTCGAGCACATAGCCTTAAGGCTAAATTCTCTAAATGTCACTTCTGGAGGAGGGAAGTGCGGTTCTTGGGGCACGTGGTCTCCAAGGAAGGGATAGCTGTGGATCCCGCGAAGGTAGTATCAATTCAGGATTGGAAGGTTCCGAAGAATGCTACCGAAGTAAGAAGTTTCTTGGGGTTGGCGGGCTATTATAGGAAGTTTATTAAAGACTTCGCGAAGATATCAGCCCCATTAACCCGCTTGACCAAGAAGAATCTTGTTTTCGCATGGGACGTAGATTGTGATGATGCGTTCCGTCGGTTAAAGAGAGCTTTAACCACTGCTCCAGTTTTAGTGTTGCCGGATGGGAGCAAGCCATTTGTTGTCTATACCGATGCCTGTGGGACAGGACTTGGCGCAGTCTTAATGCAAGAGGGAAGGGTAATAGCCTATGGTGGAAGGCAGTTGAGGGCACATGAGAAAAATTACCCTACCCATGATCTAGAGCTGGCCGCTATTGTTTTTGCGCTTAAGATTTGGCGCCATTATCTTCTTGGTGAGAGATTCGAGCTGTTCACTGACCATAAATCTTTGAAGTACTTGTTCTCTCAGAAGGATCTAAACTTAAGACAGCAAAGGTGGATGGAGTTCCTAGCATCTTATGATTTCGAGATAGCGTATACCCCTGGCAAGGGTAACGTGGTGGCGGACGCCTTGAGCAGGAAGAGGTTGTCCTTGAGTCCATTGTTCGTGGAACGGCAAAGCTTGGAATTTATCTCGATGTTTGATTTCATACCTTCCATTGATTATGTACCCGGTTTGCTAGCTTCCTTGGAAGTTAGGCCTACTCTTTTGGGGCGGATTGGGGAAGCCCAGAGGGACGACCCACAGTTGGTTGAGTTGATAGAGAAGCTCATAAGGGGGGAGTCGTCCAGCCATTTGAGTAGGTACACCCTAGACGATAGGGGGTGCTTGCGTAGAGACGGTAGACTTTGTGTACCGCAAGATGAAGGGTTGAGGAAGGTTATTCTTGATGATGCACACCGTTCTAGGATGACCATTCATCCCGGTGGGGATAAAATGTACCAAGATATGAAGAGGGTTTTCTTCTGGGCCGGTATGAAGAAAGATGTGGCCGAATATGTAGCTCGATGCTTGGTATGTCAGCAAGTGAAGGCGGAGCAAAGGAAACCAGGTGGGCTGCTTCACCCATTAGAGGTTCCGCAATGGAAGTGGGATAGCGTCTCGATGGATTTTATTGACGGGTTACCCAGGTCGAGGAAGGGTAATACAGGAATCTGGGTGGTGGTAGATAGACTTACTAAGAGCGCCCATTTCATACCTGTGAAGAGCAAGAGGACTGCTCCATGGCTAGCTTCAGTATATCTTCGAGAGATAGTTCGATTACATGGGGTACCCTCTAGCATAGTAAGTGATCGAGATCCCATCTTCACTAGCGAGTTCTGGAGAAGTTTGCAAGAAGCAGTGGGGACTCAATTGTGTCTGAGCACCGCATATCATCCTCAGACAGACGGCCAGACTGAGAGGGTGAATCGTGTTCTAGAAGACCTTTTGAGGCTTTGTATCGTAGATTTTGGAGGTACATGGGAAGAGCATCTTCCATTGGTAGAGTTCGCATATAATAATAGCTTTCAGTCCAGCATTGGTATGGCTCCTTTCGAAGCTCTCTATGGAAGGCCTTGTCGATCCCCTACATGTTGGTGGGAATCTACGGATAAGATTTTGCTTGGGCCTGATATGGTTAGGGAGACTTCAGAGAAGATTGACTTGATTCGAAGAAGGATGAAAGCAGCGCAGGATAGGCAAAAATCTTATGCGGACAAGAGAAGGACGGATCTTGAGTTTGAGGTTGGAGATATGGTTTTTGTTAAAGTATCTCCGTTGAGAAATGTTGTTCGCTTCGGATCCGTTGGGAAGTTAGCACCGAGGTTTGTTGGGCCATTTCCTATTAAGGAAAGGATTGGATGGATGGCATATAGGGTGGAGTTGCCCGACAGACTTAGCGGTGTTCATGATGTATTCCATGTATCACATCTGAGGAAATGCTTACATGAGACCGCAGAGGTGGTAGAGCCGAGCTTGCTTAGAGATATGGAGATAGAGCGTGATGCGACTATTAGACGAGCTCCTACTCGCATCCTTGGGTCAGAGACTAGGAAGTTAAGAAACAGAGAGGTTCAACTAGTCAAGGTGCAATGGGGAGAAGATGAGAGCAACGCAACTTGGGAGACGGAAGCGAAGATGCGTTCATTGTACCCATTTCTTTTTGAGGGTATGTCTTTACTTTTTCCTTTATCGTTTGTCTAGTACTTATCTTATCCTTGGTATGTCCTCTCGTTAGTACCTTTGACCTTTAGATAGGGTAAACCTATGGTTGAAACATGTGTTTGAGACATGTTATGGTTGATGGATGCAAGTGGATGCAAGTGTTTGCTAGTGGTTGCTCGTGGATGCATATACACACACTCTAGGCACTAGATCGGCTCAGTCACTTCATATTGCATATTGCATAAAATTGTGTGTAGGAAGATATTTATGGATGAATAATGGATGTGTTATCACATGGATGATGCATTTTGGTGAATGATTGTGCACTCATGTAGATATTGTATGTGTCGATAGGGTTCTCTCGCATACATAATGGATGCATGGCACTATCATGGTTTGCATATGTTCATACATTAGATAGGGAACATATACACACACTCTTTGCATATGCTCATACATCATTAGAAATTATTCTAAGGACAATGGATGCCCGTGGTTGATGGTTTGAGTAGATGGTTGTTTGGATGATAGGATACGCATTCTCCTTAGCTTAGAGATTTCGGGGACGAAATCCTTTAAGGAGGGGAGAATGTAACACCCCGAATTTTAGTTAATACTAAAATTCACTAATTACAGGATAAATAATCTCAGACGTGGGAATTAGGGGTAACGGGCTGCGTAATTGCGTTCGTCTCGGAAAAATACGTGAAATAGAGTCCGAGTTTTCGAAAATCGGAGTCCGTATGGCCCGGTTATGGCCCGATGAAGTTTGCAGAAAATTCAAAACTAAAACAGATTTAAAAATTTAAAATATTCAGATTAGGAATGGGCCAGGCGGGGTCAGGCGGGAAGTTTCCCGCCCAGCCCATGTCGACAGGGCTGTCGACAGGCCTGTCGACAGGAGTGTCGACATGCCTGTCGACTTGCCTGTCGACAGGGTTCAGGCGCCCAGTAAACCTGGGTGCACCAGGTTGCACCAGGTTGGGTTTCAGGCTGGCTAGGAGGGCTGGTTCTAGAGATTTCCTAAATCTAAGGGTCCTAACCTAATCTAGGGTTAATCTAAGGGCCTAAAACACTCACCTAATCCTATAAATAAGACCCTAACCCTACTCTAATTCATTCATAATTAAATCTAGTAGCTAAACTATGGCAAATTGAAATTTGAGCATGGCCTCCACTAGTTCATGAAGGAGTTGCAAGCAAATCCCTCTCAAATCATTCTCTAATCCATTCTAAGTATCTTAATCTTCTTCATTAGCTTGCTAATTGTGTTTTGGTGAGCTTCTATCCCCTTAATAACCAATTGTTAAATTGATTAAGATAGGATATGATGATGTATGGTTATGTTTGTGGATCAATGTGTTTATGCAAGCTTAATATTGTATATGTCATGTGTTTTGCAAGTTATATGCTCTATGTCATGCAAGTTTAGTGTATGTGTTCATGACATTTTTATGCAAGTTTAATGTTATATCTTTATGCAAGTTTGGTGCTATGTTTCATGATGATTATGATGCAAAACACTAAGTTGGACATTGATCTATTATGCAACATGTTAAGCATGCTTATGAAGTTATGTGTATGTCTAAATGTAAGATTAATATGTTATGCATACATATGAAGTTATGAGAATGATGATGCAAGTTATGTGTATGTTTAAATGCAAGATTAATATGTTATGCATGCATAAGAAGTTATGTGAATAAACATGCAAGTTATGTGTATGTCCAAATGCAAGGTTAATATGTTATGCATGCATATGAAGTTATGTGAATAAACATGCAAGTTAGGTGTATGTTCAAATGCAAGATTAACATGTTATGCATGCATATGAAGTTATGTGAATGATTATGCAAGCTAGTTGTATGCTCAAATACAAGATTACCATGTTATGCATGCTTATGAGGTTATGTGAATAAATATGCATGTTATGTAGATGCTTAAGAGCAAGTTGGGTTAATATGTGTTCATATATGCAAGTTGACATCCTCTTAACCCATGACAAAGTTATATGCTAAACCCATGATATGTGTGATGGATCTTCCCCTTTTATATGTCATAAAATGAGAACGATTTACGTGGGGAACGATGGGGTGGGTATATATGTTAATAAATGGATGATTGGGTATGATTAAGCATACCATAAAATAAATAAATTACCATAAGTGGGAATTTACCTATTGAGTTAGGTCTACCCCATGGGAATTTACCTATTGAGTTAGGTCTACCCATGTTATGGTAAACTTAATATTAATTAGGGATAATTAATATGGGGGTGATTAATTAGGTGTAATTAATCGACTAAGACACGAGGTTGGACTCATTTGTAGTGTAAAACTGCCCGGACCCGACCGGCTTAACCAGTTGCTACAAATGTCAGCCCAATGTGAGAGGTCTTAGCCATAAATTAAATACGTGATTAAGGTAAAGACACGAGGTTAGACTCTGTTATGACGTAAGACTGCCCGGATTCTACCGGCTTAACCAGGCGGTCATAACAGCCAGTCTAATGTGGGAGGTCTTTACGGGAGATCACGGTCTTAATTAATTAAGAAACACTTAACCATAATAGCATGTAGTGGGACATGAGGGGTTAAGTGGGTGCCTTGGGTGGCATGAGGAAATTTTGTGGATGCCTTGGGTGGCATGTGGAATCTAGTGGGTTGCCTTGGGTGGCAATAGAAAATACGATTAGAATACTTAACCAAGTGGAAACATGTAACTAAACATGATTAAAGGGTTAAGTGGGATACACTAGATATATGACAAGCTTAAGTGGGTAGCTTGTGGGGGCCCATTTCAACCAATATCCCAAACGTATCTTTGTGGGCTCGACCCATGTCGAGTGACGGGACACGCATATTGGGCTTGATTATAAGAGGCCAAAACGGGTTAGCGGTGGCAACGCAAGTCCAACGGGCTTCATATGCGTGTGTGGGCCCGGGCTGGTAGATAAGCCGTTGTTGCATCGTGTAGATATAAAGCCGTGCACCATTAGTATTGGGTAGCCACTTTAGGGGAGTGATACACCCCACTGTGGGACCAGCACGGGTATCTACGGTAGGGAGCCGATCGATGGGGAGTAGTGGGTACACCTAGTGAAGATAGGGGCAGACGGCACCTATGTAGGGGTACACGAAACTACTGGGTAAGAATTACTGAGTACACCTAGTGGAGATAGGGGCAGACGGCACATATGTAGTGAGCTAGGAGTACATGAAATTATTGGGGAAATTTTCTAAGTCCTTGGAAGGGACCAACCTTTAAGTAGGAATGACTGGTGTGGTGCAGTTAGTAATTATCCTTGGGTGGGTAGATGCGTCCTGACGGTTATCTTAGTTCATCCTATGTTGTTGGCTACTTAGTGTAGTTATTATCCCCAAAGGTACCGTACTGAGTTCATGTAATACCCTAATTACTTTAATAATTGTATTGTTAAGGTTATAGGGCTCACTCAGACTTATGTCTGACCCCGTTGTTTTTATCTTTTTCCCAACCCTCAGGTCCTACGGTGGATCCTAGCAGTAGTAGAGCTTGATCGGATTGCTGTTCCAGCCTTTGGGAGCTTGGGTAGATGTAAAGCTCCAGTTATCCAGTTATCCAGTTATCTTTTCTTTTGTTATGGCTATTGTACAGGAGAGTGGGATTATGTACTTCTTTATTTTGACGGATATTGTACTTGACTTTTATCATGGCTTTATGATGTAACCAGACATGTTTATTTCCGCTGTTATGAGATGATGTTTTAAAATTTCAAGTACTATTTATATCTATCTTGGTGTAATTTTTCTGTTCTATATTCACTAAAATACTCCACCGATGCTATGGCATTCCCTTTGTGAGTGACCATAGCGGGTGTGGGGTGTTACAACTCGACTCGTGGGAATGCCCCCACGATCCCATAGGGCGATCCGATCGTCCCTCAACCCCCTATGCGATCCGAACCCCTGTACCTTGTCCCGCGAGCTGTTTACGCCCCTCGACGGCGTTTTCGACCATTCTAACTATTCTAAACAGTCACAAAGCATTTCATACAGTCATAGCAACATACATAATCAACCACAAACATCAAAACATCAATATGATAGGTAAAAAGGGATCAAACATACCCAAAATCCCAAACTTCCCCTTAAGCATATTTAGGTGAAACTAATGATAGGATTATCAAAACTCAACCAAATTAACCCAAATTCATATCAGAGGTCTAAAACATAATTCCGAATTTTATAAATATTTTTCCAGAATTTTATCATGTTTAAATTCGCTAATTAACACTAATCAAGCCTAATTAGTCATAATTAGTGCAAAACTAAGCAAATCACTCACCTTAGCCACAAAATAAACTAAGATCTGAAATGATTCTCTGATTTGATGCGAATTCCAATACCAAACAGCAGCTCCTTTGTTGATTTGGTGAAGATCCTTCTTGATTAGGGGTTGCTAAGCCAAATCCTTAACCTAAAGGTGATTTGGAGGTGATTTAGAGGTTGGAGGCCATTTCTAGGGATCCTTGGTGATAAGTGGAGGCTAGAAAATTGAAATGGAATGATTCTCCATCTCATTTCAGCCCTCCCATAACCCTAATCCCGAAATGGGTTATGGGCCTACTCACTAATCACCCGATTTGGCCCGGTTAAGCAGTTTTTCACACTCCAAACCTTGTTTCAGCCATATCTCCCAAACGGTAAGTCCGTTTGGCTAATGTGACCACTCTACGGAAAGAGAAACCATCAAACGAATCAAATGGAAGTGGTTTCAAGTCAAAATTCCTTTCCTACCAAAAGTTATGGCCAAAACAGTACCAACTAGGGGCAAAATGGTCATTTAAAAATCGACAAAAATCATAAGCATGGGAAATGACTCTAATAGATGTTTCCCAAAGTTACATGACCATACGACTTCATATGGGAAAGAAATAAATATTCTACGATCCTATGACGTGTAGAATACGGGTCATTACACTCTCCCCCCCTTAAGAAATTTCGCCCCCGAAATTCCCTAATCCAAACATACACAAAGATTCCCGCATGCCTATCAATCATAAAACAACAATCAAACATGCAAAATAAGCAAAACAAGTCTATCCTAGCATGCGGAATAACTAAATCGCAAAGTAAATCTTACCAGGCAAAGAGTTCTGGATAAGCCTTCCTAATGCTCTCCTCTGTCTCCCAAGTACAATCATTCTCGCTCTCGCCCCACTGAACCTTGACTAGCTTCACCGCCTTCCTTCGAAGTTGCTTCGTATCGTGCCCCACAATACGAATCGGCTTGCGGTTCCCAACCGCTTCGGGTTCTACTTCGAAGTCCTCCAACTGATCAGGTGAAATAGTCACATCTGAGTCGTGAACGAACTTCCTTAATTGGGAAACATGAAATACATTGTGAACTCCTGCCATCTTCTCTGGTAAGCCAACTCTATATGCCAAATTCCCGACTAATTCAAGAACAGGGAATGGCCCAACAAATCTTGGTGCTAACTTGCCTCTCCTGCTAAATCGAATCACGCTCTTCAACGGGGAGATTTTGACGAACACCAAGTCACCAACGGAGAATTTTAAGTCTCTTCTCCTCTTATCGGCGTAGCTCTTCTGCCTATCCTGAGCAGCTATCATTCGTTGTTGAATGATCTTAATCTTATCCGATGTTTCTCTCACCACATCTGGTCCAAGCACAAACTTCTCGCCAGTTTCTATCCAACATGATGGTGAGTTGCACGGTCTTCCGTACAAAGCTTCATATGGAGCCATACCGATACTGGATTGGTAGCTATTATTATATGCAAACTCTACTAGATGCAAATGGTCATCCCATGATCCACCAAAATCCAATATACAAGCTCTCAAGAGATCTTCCAATATACGATTCACCCTCTCCGTCTGACCGTCGGTCTGAGGATGATATGCGGTACTGAGATGTAATCTTGACCCTAGAGCCTCTTGTAAGCTCTTCCAAAACCCACTAGTGAACAACGGGTCTCGGTCACTCACAATGCTTTTGGGTACTCCATGAAATCTCACTACCCACTTCATATACAATTCTGCCAACTTGGCTACCGTTCTGGTCGATTTGACTGGTATAAATCTTGCGCTTTTAGTCAATCGATCCACAATTACCCAAATGCTATCATATCCCGATCTAGTCCTTGGTAAGCCATCGATGAAATCCATCGAAACTTGCTCCCATTTCCATTCGGGAATTTCTAATGGTTGCAACAACCCACTAGGCTTCTTTTGCTCGGCTTTAACTAGCTGGCAATTCATGCATTTGGATATAAACTTCCCAACGTCTCTTTTCATCCCTTCCCAGTAGTAGGTCTGCTTCATATCTCGATACATCTTATTACCACCGGGATGTATAGTCAGTTTTGAGTGATGACACTCTCTGAGCACTTCATCTCTCAAACCACTCACGTTGGGCACAACTAGTCTTCCATTCTTCCGAAGCCATCCATCTCGATCAAGCCCATACACATTCATCTCCTCTTCGATACCCATCTCTAGCTTGGAGATGATTTCCAATAGATTAGGATCGTCCCTCTGGCTAGAACCAATCCGCTCTATCAAAGTGGGTCTGATCGTCAAACTAGCTAGCATAACTGGATACAATTCACACTTTGGTTTGAAATCAAACTCCGCGATAAACTCCAGTTGCTTCCATTCAAGAAACATTGCCCCTAAACTGGCATGTCTCCTACTCAAGGCATCGGCTACCGCATTACCTTTCCCAGGCGTATATGCGATATCAAAATCATATGAAGCCAAGAACTCCAACCATCTCTGCTGATGGAGATTCAGATCTTTCTGGGAGAAGAGATACTTTAACGACTTATGATCGGTAAACAACTCGAATCTTTCTCCCAAGAGATAGTGTCTCCACATCTTCAGCGCAAATACAATCGCTGCCAACTCCAAATCATGGGTAGGGTACTTCTTCTCATGCGGCTTTAGCTGTCGACTAGCATAAGCTACAACCCTACCTCCTTGCATCAATACTGCACCCAATCCGGTACCACAAGCATCTGTGTATACCGTCATCTCTTCATTCCCTTTAGGAATGACTAACACTGGCGCACGCGTCAACCTCTCCTTTAGACTTTTGAAGGCATCCTCACACACTCCGTCCCAGACGAAGGACTGATTCTTCTTAGTCAACTGAGTCAACGGTGCTGCAATCTTGGAGAAGTCCTGGATAAACTTACGATAATATCCGGCTAATCCCAAGAAACTTCTTACATCTTTAGCATTCTTGGGTGTAGGCCAATCCTGTACCGTAGCCACCTTCGCAGGGACCACGGCAATACCACTCTCTGAAACAACATGACCCAAGAATCTCACTTCCCTTCTCCAAAAATGACACTTAGAGAATTTCACTTTCAATTGGTGTTTCCTCAACACCTCCATCACTATCCTCAAGTGCCCCTTGTGTTCCTCCTCTGTCCTTGAATAAACAAGGATATCGTCCACGAACACAAGAACAAACTTATTCAACTGATCTCTGAATACTCGATTCATAAGATCCACAAAATAGGCTGGTGCATTGGTCAACCCAAACGGCATAACCAACCACTCATAAAATCCAGACGGCGTCCTAAATGCCGTTTTCGGAACACTCTCATCTGCTACTCGAAGCTGATGAAATCCTGTCGCGAGGTCCAACTGGGAGAACACTCTAGCTCCTTCCAGCTTATCAAACAAATCATCTATCCGCGGTAGAGGATACTTATTTTTCCTCGTCACCTTATTTAACTCGCGATAGTCCACACACAACCGAAGGGAACCATCTGCCTTAGTGGCAAACACAACTGGTGCTCCCCACTCGGAGACACTCCTTCTAATAAATCCCTTCTTCAAAAGATTGCTGACTTGCACCCCGAGCTCTCGCTGCTCCCTTGGTGCCATACGACGAAGTGGCATCACTATAGGTCTGGCATCTTTCACTAAATCAATACGGAACTCAATCTCTCGGTGTGGTGGAAGCCCGGTCACCTCCTCGAAGACGTCCGGATACTGGCCAACCACGGGCACATCTGACAACTCATCCTGCGGAATGTCGAGGGAATTTACAAAACTAGCCATAACCCCATCACTAGGTAGGCTACCAAACACTACCCTCCGCCCTCACTGTCACCAAAAAGCCCTCACAGTCTACCACCACCCCGTATCTTTGGAGCCAATCGACTCCCAATATGATGCCATACCCAGTAAAGCCCAAAACAAAGCAATCACATACAAACATACATCCATGACTCGATAAGACCAAATTCCTGCAAATCATACTAAGGCTAGTCGAACCACCAATCGGGTTCGTCACAACTAATGGTCTATCGACTATCTCGGGTTCCAGTCCCAACCTATCTACCAGGTCACTAGATATGAAGGAACGGGAAGCCCCAGTATCAAACAAAACTCGAACTGGTATATCATAAATAGAAAGCATACCTTGAATAACCACATTCTTTCCTTTCTCCGCCGCAGTTGGGGCATTCGACGAAGAAGGAACAGCATCAAGAGCATATGCTTTCACAATCTGCTTCTCCTTTAGAGGTTGCGGACACTTATCCTTCTGATGTCCCACTTGGCCACAGTTGTAGCACTTCCTTTCCGCTGGCTTGGCCCGACATTCCTTAGCATAATGGCCTTTCTTTCCACAGCTGAAGCACTCAACATCCTTCTTGCTCTTTTTCTGGCCACCTTTTGATTGGTCCTGCTTCCTCTTATTCTAAGGGTTATTCTTGCCTCCACCGCCTGCTTGCGGCTTTGGCCCTTCTGCAGATGCAGCCTCAGTCTTTGACTTAGGGTAAAGGCTCTCTGATCTCAAAGCTTTCCCCACGATCGATTCAAAAGTCTCATCGATGTGGTTAATAAGCCTCTCCCCCAAGTACCCATCTAAACCAGCAATGAACTTCTCATTCTTCTTCTCAGGAGTATCGATAAGAGACAGTCCATACTTTGACAAAGTGTCGAACTCAGCAATATAATCAGAAACTGCCCTCCCGTTCTGCTTGAGTTCCAAGAACCTCTTGAACAACACTGACTTCTGGGCAGCTAGAATGAACTTCTCGCAAAAGCGAGCCTTGAACTGATCCCAAGTAACCTGGTCCTCTGGAGTAGCTGTTCTGATAGCATTCCACCAATTCATCGCTCGCCCTTGCAGCTGACGAGACGCTAGCCTTCTCTTCATCGCATCCTCAAGACCCAAGTCATCAAAGATACGATCACAGCTATCCATCCAATCTTGAACATCTGTGGCCGACTCCGTTCCGTGGAACGGCTTCCCACCAAGATTAGTGTAATCTTTGCACAACTTGGCGAAATCGACCCTAGGCGCCTGCACTACTGGGCCAGCACCAACTCCGGGGTTGGGAATTGCCTCTTGCACTTCTCTAAGTATGTCTCTCATGAGGTTGGTAAACATCGCCCTCATGTCAGCGGCATTCCCATTATTGGCCCCTCTACCGGTACCTCTAACATGTCGGCTCATCGTCAATCTGTAAAAGGGAAACGATTAACGACCCCATAGTGGTACCAGTGCAGTGCAACTTCATTCTTATGCTACTAATGGTATATATATACATAGCTTTGAAAACCAAAGTAATCACAAATACATGCTCTCATATACGTACTAACTCTCCCTAGTGTCCTTCCCTAGGTTAACTACGCAACCTAGAGCTCTGATACCAAGTGTGACGGCCCGCCCCGCACCAACCGACACTTACTCCAAAAGTGCGCTGTACACATGTCCAATTGGCACGAAACGGGTCATCAGAAGGAGAAAAAGGAAGAAGGAAATGAACATACAAGGAACCTGTAGAATGTCTCACAGTGCATCGAACAAAATATAATAATAACATACTTGACATAAAACAGGAGAGACAGTGCATAAGCTGAAAATCAGAACTAAACATCATAGCAGCGGAAATTCAGAATACAGCTTATTACAACATTCAAACTGTCTCAAAGCAAAACAAGATAAAGGAGGTACACTACTAATGCCCAAGCAGCGACCACCAACGACACAGGGAGAATGTGTATATATGTATAATACGTGGAAGCCTCCTGCCCGCCTCCGGATCAGCTGCTCGCACATCACCAGCTAACCTGTCTCTAGTCTGCTCGTGTGAGCACCCAGAGTAATAAGAGGAGATATAAAACTCTGGGTCAGACATAAAGCCTGGTATGAGCGATAAGCATCTAAAGTGAACAATAACAGGTAGACTAAAACATACCTGAACCTGGACCTGCAACCAAAGAGTTAGCACCACATACTGTGCAACACTCTAAGGTATCCTATCAATCAATATAAAGATACGGAGGTGGGGGAGGTGTGCATGTCATAATGATGGCAACCAATCAAGCATAGCATCCATCCTCGCATCTCTCACTCAGTGCGTAAAGTATACGATATTCACCACTTCGATCACCCAACATTCCTTGCTACGATCACTTTGCCCCATGAAGTCATAAATGGCTTCACTGCACTGATAACGTAGCCACTAATTCTTCGCTATGTCCACTTGCCCCATGGAGTTATTCACCCCATCTGCGCTGGCTCATAGCCTTACTAATCCTTACTATGTCCACTTGCCCCATGGAGTTATTCACCCCATCTGCGCTGGCTCATAGTATTACTAATCCTTACTATGTCCACTTGCCCCATGGAGTTATTCACCCAATCTGCGCTGGCTCATAGTCTTACCACGCATCACCTTGCCCCTCAGGTCATAACGACCCTACTGCACTGATAACGTAGTCTTGCTACCATCACTTTGCCCCTCAGGTCGTAATGACCCTACTGCACTGATAAGTAGCCATCATCCATTCTTAGTGGTGAATCGAAGTTATGAACGTCGACAACTCCTTAGCACACGTCCCGCAGCAAAGTCCAACCACGAAGTGAACTCGTTGGTTCCCAACTGGTTCCGGGACCCTGAGCTCTAACTTCCATTTGGACTACCTTTGCATCTCGGGTTATTGGTCATCACAATCGAATCGGATCGAATCAGCCTTCACATTCTTTGTCGGATCGGATCGACCTCTGCGTTCGGATCGGATCGCGCCTCTTGCATCGGATCGGGTCGTGGTCCTCCAACTCGTGGCTCCTCTTCCTGATTCGGATCGGCGTTACCACTTCTGATCGGATCGAGTTGCTTCATCCGGGTCGGATCGTGTCTTCCGATTGGGTCGGATTGTCTCGCCTAGTACCCATCGATTCGTGAGCTCCTGGAGTAGATCAAGTCGTGCTCCTCCCTTCGGATCGTGGTGCCTCGTCAAGTTGGATCGGATCGGATCGTAATGCTCATTGGCGATCCGGGTCGGAGTACTTCAGTTTGGCACGGCGATGCATTGATCCGCTTCGTGGCCTTGCACAGACGGTTCGGTTCGGAGGAGGTGACTCGACTCGTGGGAATGCCCCCACGATCCCATAGGGCGATCCGATCGTCCCTCAACCCCCTATGCGATCCGAACCCCTGTACCTTGTCCCGCGAGCTGTTTACGCCCCTCGACGGCGTTTTCGACCATTCTAACTATTCTAATCAGTCACAAAGCATTTCATACAGTCATAGCAACATACATAATCAACCACAAACATCAAAACATCAATATGATAGGTAAAAAGGGATCAAACATACCCAAAATCCCAAACTTCCCCTTAAGCATATTTAGGTGAAACTAATGATAGGATTATCAAAACTCAACCAAATTAACCCAAATTCATATCAGAGGTCTAAAACATCATTCCGAATTTTATAAATATTTTTCCAGAATTTTATCATGTTTAAATTCGCTAATTAACACTAATCAAGCCTAATTAGTCATAATTAGTGCAAAACTAAGCAAATCACTCACCTTAGCCACAAAATAAACTAAGATCTGAAATGATTCTCTGATTTGATGCGAATTCCAATACCAAACAGCAGCTCCTTTGTTGATTTGGTGAAGATCCTTCTTGATTAGGGGTTGCTAAGCCAAATCCTTAACCTAAAGGTGATTTGGAGGTGATTTAGAGGTTGGAGGCCATTTCTAGGGATCCTTGGTGATAAGTGGAGGCTAGAAAATTGAAATGGAATGATTCTCCATCTCATTTCAGCCCTCCCATAACCCTAATCCCGAAATGGGTTATGGGCCTACTCACTAATCACCCGATTTGGCCCGGTTAAGCAGTTTTTCACACTCCAAACCTTGTTTCAGCCATATCTCCCAAACGGTAAGTCCGTTTGGCTAATGTGACCACTCTACGGAAAGAGAAACCATCAAACGAATCAAATGGAAGTGGTTTCAAGTCAAAATTCCTTTCCTACCAAAAGTTATGGCCAAAACAGTACCAACTAGGGGCAAAATGGTCATTTAAAAATCGACAAAAATCTTAAGCATGGGAAATGACTCTAATAGATGTTTCCCAAAGTTACATGACCATACGACTTCATATGGGAAAGAAATAAATATTCTACGATCCTATGACGTGTAGAATACGGGTCATTACAGAAATGTTCTTCCGTCTGCGTTCTGATTTGTCGTGTTCTCAAAACGATCAGGCGTTTGAACGGTCTGGGTCGGTTTAGCGACTGGTTCGGACCGAGCGAAATTCCTTCTCGTCACACCAATCCACTAACCTTATTTGTGGACCGGCCCTGCAGGATCCAAGGGTTGCCCGTAGGTGTGATCCTGAGACATTGCTAAAGTGTGTCGAATCGGTACGGAGATCGTTCCTAGCCTTGACTCATGATGGAAATCCAACTTCCAATACGACATCATGCAGTTTTGATTGTAGAACTGGTATGGCGTCATAGTAGGATGGTGTACTATGCCGTCTATGATTGATACATTATGATTGAAATTGTTTTGAAACATATATACACTAATAATAATATCAAATCCATTTTATCGTATCAAGCATTTTTGATCATTATATGGTATAACTCTATCCTCTGGTTTGCGTTGCATTGTGTGATGGGACTTGAGTCTTATAATGATTTTATTTTTCTAAAAAGCATTGCGTTGTTTTGAATATAAAAATTTACTTAATTTATGCATTGGCAATCCAATGGAGTAAACCCGTTCCGCGTTAGCGGCGCGGTCCTGTGATTAGCCATATTGTGAGGACACCAAACTTCCATGTTACGAAAGTAAGGATAATCATGGGAGCATAACATAATTACAACAATAACAGATCTCAGATAATAGCATAACACATAAATCATTGCAGCGGAAATGGAAATGTCATCACAACATAACATCACATACATCAGAGTACGCAGTACATTATACACTTAGCAAAATAGAAGTCTAAAACAAAGAAAGAAATCAGTCTCAATCTCCACCAAATACATCAAAGCCCAATAATGTCTAAATGTCTCAAGAAGCAAGTAAAAAGATAAAAAGAAAAGGTTCTTCATCTTCTTCCCTAGCATGCTCCAGTCAAGAAAGTATCCATACCTAAAACCTGTCATTTGGCTGCCCGTGTGGAAAGAGGGCACCCGGGTTTGCAAAGTGAAACAAACTACGAGTCAGTCATGGGACTGGTACGAGATATCTTTCTTAACTAATTATATGGTTAATCACAGGACCACGCCGCTAACACGAAACGGGTTTGCCAGTGCATATGTTTAATAAATCTTATTTCTAAACAACGCAATGCTTTTTAGAAAATGAAATCATTATAAGACTCAAGTCCTATCACACAATGCAACGCAAACCAAAGGACAGAGTTTTGCCTTATAATGATAAAAAATGCTTGATACGTAGAAAATAATATTTTTAATAATATTATTAGTGTTTAATATGTTTTAAAAATACTTCAAAGTAAATGTATCTATCCTAGACGGCATAGTACCCCATCCTACCATGTCGCCATATATAGGTTTACAATCAAAACCGTTATTTCGTATTGGAGATTGGGTTTCCATCATGAGTCATGGCTAGGAACGATCTCCTAACCTATTAGAAACACTCTAGCAATGTCTCAGGGTCCCCCGCAGTGAACCCTTGGATCCTACAGGGCCGACCCAAAAATAACATTAGTAGATTAGTTATGGTTGAACACACACTTTCCGAACCTATTGGACCTATATAATGGTCACGATCGACCAAAAAAAATCCGAGGCGCCTCATTCCATCAACCGCATAAGTAAAAATGTCAGGGCTTGTAAACGCTAACACCACTTCCAGTTAGAAAGAAACGTGTGCACTCCCTGCGTCCCCTTGTCCCGTTTCTGACTCTTACCGGAGTGTGAGGCTCGCGAGGTAACGTTATACACAAAGCTATGCCGAAAATAGGCTGTGCTTTGATCATCATCCACAAGGCTCTGCTTTCCAACAAAAGCCTCGATCAATTGCATCTTGGCATGTCACATTGACAATTCACGCCATGCGATCGATAACTACCAATATATAACCTTTGAGCTCATGCGTCTCAATGAAGGGTGTTAAGCAAGAGAATAAATCCTCCGCCACCACGGATATATATTAAATAGAAATCAATTTAATTACATGGAATGAAATTCAATGTTGGACACACATCCATTTACAAGTCCGTTCTGGGTCTGAACGAAACCGGAGTCACCTTATTCCTCGTCCTGTATGTCCAATACGGAAGAGAGGTGCTCGCATATCCGGACAATCAACAAGTACGTCCAGACAACTACCTGTGACGACCCTGATTTTCAGAACCAGTTTAAAATTTTTATTTTAGTTATTTTAATGAATTTTGAATATTTAAAATGATTATTTTAGATAATAATGACTAAAAATTTAGTTTAATCGAAGTTAGAACGTATAAATTTATTTTAATTATATAACGAGCCTGAAATGGCGCGGTAGTTTGAAAATTTGATTTTAAATTTCAAATGAATGTACATGATTCAAAATAAATCGGATTTCAGTAAAACCGGAAATATTTGAATCTGTTTAATCGTATCTTTCTAACGAATGTAAGAAACTGAGATTTCACTTTATAAACTGAAAGTTATGTCCAGTTTAAAATTCAGAATAGTCGATGTAGAATTTATATATATTTTAATATAATATATAGCCCTTATAAATAGCCATTTTGCAAACGACCTTCGTTTTCGACGAAACCACTTTTGTTGGATCCAGAATGTCAAATTATTGTTGGGTTTCAATTTTCATAATTTTTGAATTTAATATGTGAGCGTGACAAAAGAAAACGTGTTTGGTAATTTCAGTTTGAATTTAATCGACTGGAAATTGGCCATTTCTCAAACAGACTCAGAATTCGACGAAATTAGTTTTGTTAGGACCGTATCGTCAAAACATAGCTAGATTTATTTTTCCGGAATTTTTAGAATTAGTATGTGGCCCCGGTAAATTGAAATGTACGTTTGAAACTCAATATATTGATTTATATTTTAATTTAAAGAAAAAATGATTCAAACAATCGAATTGGCTTGCGAAACTTATCCCATTGTGTCCGGGATGGGGGTATTTGGCTAGGGGCGATAGTCGTTGGGTTTGATTTCAAGTTCGTATGCAAAATTTCAATTTAAATAAATAATAGAATAAAATAATAATATAAAATAACTATATATACTCCTTTATCTCCGAACCCTTGTCCTCATAAATGCTGCGCCGTCATCAGCTATGGATGGCCGAAAACACACCGAACAAATTCGTTAACCACCTCCAAAATACCAAGAATTAGTGAGTGATTTATATACGAAAATGGAAGAGGAGTTCACAGGCTAGAAATTTATACGGTTGAGATGGAGTTTTGTGGAGGAATGGAGGCGCAGGGGCCTCGTGACCTGCTGCTGTTCGGGCGCGCCTTACGAGGCGATGGGAGCACCGAACTGGGCGCTGCTCAGCGCGGGGGTAGGCGGTGTCAGGGTCTTCGACGTGACGCAGGAGGATGGAGGTCCGGTGGCTTCTTGAAGGCGGAAAAGGTGAACCCTAATTTCGTGAAAATGGGTTCAGACGGGGTTGAAATCAGAAGGAAGAAGAAGCAGAAAGAAACGGCCCAGATTTGCTGATGGAAATTAGTAAAGTGATTAGGGTTTAATAATTATTAATTTAAATATGAATATAATAAATGTTTAAAATTGCCATAACTTGTTCGAATTAAATCAGATTTTCGCGAAACGAAGTGCGTTGGATTTGTAGTGACGAAGGCTACGCAATGGAACTGAGTGGAACGAGATTTGAGCAAGTTAAATTTCGAGCCAAAATGAGACTGTGAAATAAAGAATGATGATGATGGTCAGGGTTTAAGTTCACTAAATTTTCGAATCCGATCAAAGTGAGTTTTCTCACACTGCAAAAATATTCACATTTTTATGAAATTGAATTTCTGTGATTTATCTGATTGTTGTTTGTTGATTTCTATTTTAAATGGACATCTAATTGAAACTGTTAGAAATTGAATTGACAGTCAGTTATTTCTGAATTAAATTGTTAATTAAACCCCGACACATAAATTGAACTGTTTGGATGATGGTTGTGATGTGTGTTTATTTGTGGATGTTTTGAACTGTACGGATATTGTCTATATTTTTATATCACTGTTATCACCTTGGATTGAAATGATATATATCCATTCCCTGAAAGTGAAATATATTGAAATGTCGAAAGTAAAATATATTGAAATGTCGAAAGTGAAATATATTGAAATGTCGAAAGTGAAATATATTGAAATGTCGAAAGTGAAATATATTGAAATGTCGAAAGTGAAATATATTGAAATGTCGAAAGTGAAATATATTGAAATGTCGAAAGTGAAGTATATTGAAATGTCGAAAGTGAAGTATATTGAAATGTCGAAAGTGAAGTATATTGAAATGTCGAAAGTGAAATATATTGAAATGTCGAAAGTGAAATATATTGAAATGTCGAAAGTGAAATATATTGAAATGTCGAAAGTGAAATATATTGAAATGTCGAAAGTGAAATATATTGAAATGTCGAAAGTGAAATATAATGAAATGTCGAAATTGAAATATACTGAAATGTCGAAAGTGAAATATACTGAAATGTCGAAAGTGAAATATACTGAAATGTCGAAAGTGAAATATACTGAAATGTCGAAAGTGAAATATACTGAAATGTCGAAATTGAAATATACTGAAATGTCGAAATTGAAATATACTGAAATGTCGAAAGTGAAATATACTGAAATGTCGAAAGTGAAATATACTGAAATGTCGAAAGTGAAATATACTGAAATGTCGAAAGTGAAATATACTGAAATGTCGAAAGTGAATTATACTGAAATGTCGAAAGTGAAATATACTGAAATGTCGAAAGTGAAATATACTGAAATGTCGAAAGTGAAATATATTGAAATGTCGAAAGTGAAATATATTGAAATGTCGAAAGTGAAATATATTAAAATGTCGAAAGTGAAATATATTGAAATGTCGAAAGTGAAATATATTGAAATGTCGAAAGTGAATTATTTTGAAATGTCGAAAGTGAATTATTTTGAAATGTCGAAAGTGAAATATATTGAAATGTCGAAAGTGAAATATATTGAAATGTCGAAAGTGAAATATATTGAAATGTTGAAATTGAATTATATTGAAATTGAAAAAAAATTCAAATTGAATTGATCTAAAATTTGTTATTTGAAATTTGAATTGAAATTTAATTATTTCAAAGGTTTAAATCTTTATTTAAACTTTGAAATAAAATTCAAATTGAAATGATCTAAAATTTATTATTTGAAATTTGAACTGAAATTGAATTATTTCAAAGGTTTAAATCTTTATTTAAACTTTGAAAAAAAAATTCAAATTGAATTGATCTAAAATTTGTTATTTGAAATTTGAATTGAAATTTAATTATTTCAAAGGTTTAAATCTTTATTTAAACTTTGAAATAAAATTCAAATTGAAATGATCTAAAATTTATTATTTGAAATTTGAACTGAAATTGAATTATTTTAAAGGTTTAAATCTTTATTTAAACTTTGAAATAAAAATTCAAATTGAATTGATCTAAAATTTGTTATTTGAAATTTGAATTGAAATTGAATTATTTCAAAGGTTTAAATCTTTATTTAAACTTTGAAAAAAAATTCAAATTGAATTGATCTAAAATTTGTTATTTGAAATTTGAATTGAAATTGAATTATTTCAAAGGTTTAAATCTTTATTTAAACTTTGAAATTAAATTCGAATTGAAATGATCTAGAATTTGTTATTTGAAATTTGAACTAAAATTGATCATAATTTAAATTATTTCAAAGGTTTAAATCTTTATTTAAACTTTGAAATTTAATTTGAATTGAATTTGAAAATTTGAAATTAAATTCGAAGTAAATGGCTTAAATCAATATTATGAACTTGAACTCTAATTTGATTTGAATCGAATAGATTCAAATAATATTTTTAAATGGGAAGTTATCCATTAAAAATGGATTGTTCTCAAATGAATTTGATTGAGGAATCGATTTGGATTGGATTTTGGAAATCGATTTGGTTTGATTTGAGATTTGAACTTTGGTTCATATTTATTTGAAATGGAAAGAAACAGTTGTTTTGAAAATTATTTCTATACAAACAAATTTATAAACTATTTTATTAAATTTATTCCTTTGATATATGGAGTACTTTATATAAATTGTTTTAAAAACCTATTTTTCTATATATATATATATAAGTAGTTTATTTTATAAAATATTATAATATATATAAAACCATTTCCAATACTCAAGCTGTTTTGATTTCCAAACTATTCCAAATCTCTTAACTATTTAAAAATTATTCAAAAAAAAAATTTATTTAAACCCCAAAACTATTTCAAACTTACAAACTGTTTTAGAAGTGAAAAGTGTGTACATTTAAATCTGCGATTTAAAAGTAATTATGATCATTTTGATGTTAAAATCATAAATGAATTCAAAACAAATTTTGAAGTAAAATGAAGGATTCGAAGAAAAATGAGGTTAATTGAAGTTATAACAAATTATTGAATTTGAAATTTATCTCAAAGTGAATATAAATTTTGAAAATAAATATTATTGTGATTAAAATAATATGATATTTTAAAGTGAAATTTGTTTAGTTGAATATGATATTTTGATATCATAACGATTCACTTTTGAAATATAAAAGTACCAATCGGTGTGTGTAACATGACGTTTGGTTGTTAAAGAGACCGGGACATCTTATTGACATACTCTCTGTCAATGATTGGAACCACTTTAACAACAGTATACGCGTTGGAGTTCCAGAAATGAAGTAGGATGAATTTGGAGGCGATTACTGGATTTGAAGAAAGTGAACGATAATGGATGACCCCAACACTTGTGTCGATTTGAAATGACTAAAACAGGAGCCGTGCCAGACCAAATGAGGCTTGACTACCTCTTAGTGGACATCTGCTCTTTGATTTTCCTAGGCCTCGGGTCCATACTATTACTATTTGTTGTTGTTGTTTTGTTGGTGCGCACCCTTGATGGAATGTATTTTCCTTTGATTCGATATGGGGCGGATGTCTACGGTGGGCCGTTAGGGGTAACCACCAGTCTGGATCAGGCAAGCTAGTAGCATACTACTTTGGGTATAGCCTCATGTGCCTTGTCATATGTTTATCCTTATGCGAGACAACTACGATTTTGATTTTTGGCATAGGTCTATAGGGGACTCACTGGCTACCGACGTTACTGGTTGTGTTACAGGACCTGCATAGACCATGTGCTTATAAACTGTGTAAGGGTAATCAATGTAACCCCGCTTACGCTATTTTTCTGACAAGTATTTGTGAATAGACACTAGTATAATAGCGAGATTATATTATATAGTATCTAGTTTGACGGATCCTTAGGAGATGGAATTTCCCGTAACATCTCTTGAGTTATGTGTGTGCATGTTCATATGATATCGATTTGACTTAGATGAGAATATTTTTGCCTGATCCGAGCTTGTTTTATTTTCACGCTATTACGCTTGGGTCAGACTTGAGCATCCCAGTTTCAAAGGTTATATTCTGAAGGATGAAGACAAAGACGGTATACTATTATTACTATTGTATCCCACTACTATTCTGTTGCATTACTTTGTATTATCAGTTATGTATATAAATGTATAACTCTGATAAATGTTGTAAAATGATCAAATGTTTATTTTAAACAGCTTCATGAACTGTTATTTGATTATTATATTTTGTTCATTCCGTTGCGAGATTCTGTGTTTGTTTTCTTCTTTCTTTCTAATTCTAAATTAATCCCCTTGATTATCTATATTTTTGACTATAATGGTTGAAGATGTGGATCGTCATTTAACAATCTGTAAATACGTACAGTTTTGAGTTAGACATGTGTGGATTATTGTCGATTCAAAAGGTACGGGTTTCCGGGTCGTTAAAGTTGGTATCAGAGCTTATGGTTTAGCAGTAAACCTTGGCTCTATTGGGATTTACTCATTTGAGATAGGGTTAGTAACACCCTAGAATGAGTTTTGAGTGTATATATATACGAGAGAGCGTACTTGTATTTTTATATAAAATGATTTTGTATTGTGTTGTTTGGCTTGTTGAGTTTGAGTTTGGAGTTCTGGTCGATGCGTCTGGACAACATTATCGACAGGAGTTCTAAAACACTTGAATAAGGTATTTTGACACAATATAGTTTTCGATTATATATTTTGTATACAAAGGATATACTTTGAAATTCAGAGAGTTAAATGGTTCAGTAATCAATATTTTTAACCTATTGATTACAATAAAAAAATTCAAAATTTATATTTGATTTATAATTAATGAGGGAGTATAAATAAAATAAATTAAAATGGAGAATTTGAGATATTTAAATCCAATTGGTTTTAAATGATTTTCGAGACTTTGAAAAAAATTTATAGTAGAAATATTTGAAGGATATTCAAATAAAAAAAATTTGGTTAAGTACTCTATTTTGCTACTGTGAAATAAATTTCGGTGATGAGATGATCATAGTCATCGACTTTCATTTTCGAGTCTCAAAGTGGGGGGGACCACTTGGTAGCATTGCTACCTATTCGTTTTTGAAATTTTAAATTTGAAATCTTGAGTATGTTTTGGTATAAAAAAAAATTATTTATGTATAGTATATATTATTTCAAAATGTTTTGAAAAGAAACTGGTATTTAAGATTCTCAAGTCTCTATTTATACAAATTACTATCCTTGTTGATAATCAACGAAATAAATAATTGTCAGTATTAATATCAATTGAAATTTGAATAGGTGAATAAATAAATATGATAAATGGATAAGAAAATTATAATATAATATTATAAAAATTGAAACATAAAGTAAGGAAAATGTTAAAGAAAAAAAATGAAACAAATACTCCTGTTACTTTGATAAATAAGAGTAAGTTGTGAAATACTAAAATTTCATTTGTTATATATACAAACCTACCTAAATGAGAAGTTTAAGAGTATATATATGTACTGAAATATTTTACAAGTGACATTTAAATGAATAACATGTTCAAAATGATGTGTTGAATCACATAAATGTTATGAAGATAACGAAAAGTAAAGATGAAAAAAATGAATTTGAATCAAAGAAATGTTATAAAGGTTAAATCAAGTGGTTGTAATAAATTTTTAATGTGTTAATGTTCTGAAACGATTAACAAATGGATAGAATATTTGCAAAGGACTGGTAATAACTAAAATTGTAACCTCCTGAGATAATTGTAAACTTGAATAGAATTGAAAAAAAGAAACGAGTCTTAATAAATGTATAAACTTAAGAAATTAAATAACACGTCATTCCATAGTAATAAATTTATAAAGTAACGTAAATAACAAAGGAAATAAAGTCTATAGGTTGTGAAATAATGTGAATTATCAATAAATTACAAATTTGGTTAGTTATGAATAAAGGAAAATGGACTTAGATTCTGACTGAATAAAATATCAAGATGAGCTTAAGAAAATTTACAATAATATTTAACTAAGTTAAATAAAATAAAATAAAAACATAGAGAGCATAAGATATAGAAATTGAAATGAGTAAGTACGTAAATTTCAAACATGTTGAGAATAAGTATAGATAAAACGAAATGCCAGCATATAGAAATTTTAATACAGTTGAAATAAGTAGTATAAAAAAAATCCAACAGTTTTAAATAACAAATTGGATTTGGGGTTGTCGTGAGTGGTGTCTTAAATAACACTGTTCTTGAACCCATTTGAGGAAAAAAAAAATCTTTTAACTAAGGTTTAAAGAAGTATTCTAGTTAACAAATATAATTAGAATTAAGTGGAAGTTGGTTTTGGGTTGATTGTGAACATTGTTTTAAATGACATTAGTTCTTAAAACCCGATTAACAATGAAATTATGATTTGGAAATTTATTAGTCTTTTAACTAAGATTTAATGGAAAAGCTTTGGTTTACAAAGCTCAAAAACCATAACTTAGTTAGAGGTTAATGGTTGTGATTTGGCATCGAAAATATGATTTTTGAGTATACAGAAGTTATATGTTTTGGAAATTTAATTCACAAATTGATTGCTGGTTATGATGTTTGATAATTAGTTCAACTAATTAAAGTATTGGAACGATAAAACCAATAAGAGAACAAAAGGTAAAAATTTAGCCAAATAGAATCAAATTTGAACTGAATTGAAATTTATTGAAATTTGCATATATGTACATGTATATATATTGAGCAGGTCATAGCATGAAAGCTAAGAAGACGAATAAAATTATGTGCCCGACCAATAGGTACATGTTTACTATATTGATTGGGATTTGATGATTTTATGAGCCGATTGGCTAGCCGCTTGGCTTTTTCTTTCTCTTTTTGAGATGAGAGGGCCTGTGTGGCGGTTTGGGGATTTTCCCGGTAACCCGTACAAAGGAGGTTATGGCAAATTTTTTCGAAAATTTAGAGTGCTTAGCCAAATTTTTGAGAAATTTGAAATTTCTTAGAAACTGAAAAGTTGAAGAATGAAAGCCAGAATGGAAGTTGAGTTGGTTGGTTAAACGACTTTCGGCTTCGTTCCTTTTCGAGGACGAAAAGTTTTAAGTGGGGGAGACTGTGACGACCCTGATTTTCAGAACCAGTTTAAAATTTTTATTTTATTTATTTTAATGAATTTTGAATATTTAAAATGATTATTTTAAATAATAATGACTAAAAATTTAGTTTAATCGAAGTTAGAACGTATAAATTTATTTTAATTATATAACGAGCCTGAAATGGCGCGGTAGTTTGAAAATTTGATTTTAAATTTCAAATGAATGTACATGATTCAAAATAAATCGGATTTCAGTAAAACCGGAAATATTTGGATCTGTTTAATCATATCTTTCTAACGAATGTAAGAAACTGAGATTTCACTTTATAAACTGAAAGTTATGTCCAGATTAAAATTCAGAATAGTCGCTGTAGAATTTATATATATTTTAATATAATATATAGCCCTTATAAATAGCCATTTTGCAAACGACCTTCGTTTTCGACGAAACCACTTTTGTTGGATCCAGAATGTCAAATTATTGTTGGGTTTCAATTTTCATAATTTTTGAATTTAATATGTGAGCATGACAAAAGAAAACGTGTTTGGTAATTTCAGTTTGAATTTAATCGACTGGAAATTGGCCATTTCTCAAACAGACTCAGAATTCGACAAAATTAGTTTTGTTAGGACCGTATCGTCAAAACATAGCTAGATTTATTTTTCTGGAGTTTTTAGAATTAGTATGTGGCCCCGGTAAATTGAAATGTACGTTTGAAACTCAATATTGATTTATATTTTAATTTAAAGAAAAACTGATTCAAACAATCGAATTGGCTTGCGAAACTTATCCCATTGTGTCCGGGATGGGGGTATTTGGCTAGGGGTGATAGTCGTTGGGTTTGATTTCAAGTTCGTATGCAAAATTTCAATTTAAAGAAATAATAGAATAAAATAATAATATAAAATAACTATATATACTCCTTTATCTCCAAACCCTTGTCCTCATAAATGCTGCGCCGTCATCAGCTATGGATGGCCAAAAACACACCGAACAAATTCGTTAACCACCTCCAAAATACCAAGAATTAGTGAGTGATTTATGTACGAAAATGGAAGAGGAGTTCACAGGCTAGAAATTTATACGGTTGAGATGGAGTTTTGTGGAGGAATGGAGGCGCAGGGGCCTCGTGACCTGCTGCTGTTCGGGCGCGCCTTACGAGGCGATGGGAGCACCGAACTGGGCGCTGCTCAGCGCGGGGGTAGGCGGTGTCAGGGTCTTCGACGTGGCGCAGGAGGATGGAGGTCCGGTGGCTTCTTGAAGGCGGAAAAGGTGAACCCTAATTTCGTGAAAATGGGTTCAGACGGGGTTGAAATCAGAAGGAAGAAGAAGCAGAAAGAAACGGCCCATATTTGCTGATGGAAATTAGTAAAGTGATTAGGGTTTAATAATTATTAATTTAATTATGAATATAATAAATGTTTAAAATTGCCATAACTTGTTCGAATTAAATCAGATTTTCGCGAAACGAAGTGCGTTGGATTTGTAGTGACGAATGCTACGCAATGGAACTGAGTGGAATGAGATTTGAGCAAGTTAAATTTCGAGCCAAAATGAGACTGTGAAATAAAGAATGATGATGATGGTCAGGGTTTAAGTTCGCTAAATTTTCGAATCCGATCAAAGTGAGTTTTCTCACACTGCAAAAATATTCACATTTTTATGAAATTGAATTTCTGTGATTTATCTGATTGTAGTTTGTTGATTTCTATTTTAAATGGACATCTAATTGAAACTGTTAGAAATTGAATTGACAGTCAGTTATTTCTGAATTAAATTGTTAATTAAACCCCGACACATAAATTGAACTGTTTGGATGATGGTTGTGATGTGTGTTTATTTGTGGATGTTTTGAACTGTACGGATATTGTCTATATTTTTATATCACTGTTATCACCTTGGATTGAAATGATATATATCCATTCCCTGAAAGTGAAATATATTGAAATGTCGAAAGTGAAATATATTGAAATGTCGAAAGTGAAATATATTGAAATGTCGAAAGTGAAATATATTGAAATGTCGAATGTGAAATATATTGAAATGTCGAAAGTGAAATATATTGAAATGTCGAAAGTGAAATATATTGAAATGTCGAAAGTGAAATATATTGAAATGTCGAAAGTGAAATATACTGAAATGTCGAAAGTGAAATATACTGAAATGTCGAAAGTGAAATATACTGAAATGTCGAAAGTGAAATATACTGAAATGTCGAAAGTGAAATATACTGAAATGTCGAAAGTGAAATATACTGAAATGTCGAAAGTGAAATATACTGAAATGTCGAAAGTGAAATATAGTGAAATGTCGAAAGTGAAATATATTGAAATGTCGAAAGTGAAATATATTGAAATGTCGAAAGTGAAATATATTGAAATGTCGAAAGTGAAATATATTGAAATGTCGAAAGTGAAATATATTGAAATGTCGAAAGTGAAATATATTGAAATGTCGAAATTGAATTATTTCGAAATGTCGAAAGTGAAATATATTGAAATGTCGAAAGTGAAATATATTGAAATGTCGAAAGTGAAATATATTGAAATGTTGAAATTGAATTATATTGAAATTGAAAAAAAATTCAAATTGAATTGATCTAAAATTTGTTATTTGAAATTTGAATTGAAATTTAATTATTTCAAAGGTTTAAATCTTTATTTAAACTTTGAAATAAAATTCAAATTGAAATGATCTAAAATTTATTATTTGAAATTTGAACTGAAATTGAATTATTTCAAAGGTTTAAATCTTTATTTAAACTTTGAAAAAAAAATTCAAATTGAATTGATCTAAAATTTGTTATTTGAAATTTGAATTGAAATTTAATTATTTCAAAGGTTTAAATCTTTATTTAAACTTTGAAATAAAATTCAAATTGAAATGATCTAAAATTTATTATTTGAAATTTGAACTGAAATTGAATTATTACAAAGGTTTAAATCTTTTTTTAAACTTTGAAAAAAAATTCAAATTGAATTGATCTAAAATTTGTTATTTGAAATTTGAATTGAAATTGAATTATTTCAAAGGTTTAAATCTTTATTTAAACTTTGAAAAAAAAAGTCAAATTGAATTGATCTAAAATTTGTTATTTGAAATTTGAATTGAAATTGAATTATTTCAAAGGTTTAAATCTTTATTTAAACTTTGAAATTAAATTCGAATTGAAATGATCTAGAATTTGTTATTTGAAATTTGAACTAAAATTGATCATAATTTAAATTATTTCAAAGGTTTAAATCTTTATTTAAACTTTGAAATTTAATTTGAATTGAATTTGAAAATTTGTAATTAAATTCGAAGTAAATGGCTTAAATCAATATTATGAACTTGAACTCGAACTCGAATTTGATTTGAATCGAATAGATTCAAATAATATTTTTAAATGGGAAGTTATCCTTTAAAAATGGATTGTTCTCAAATGAATTTGATTGTGGAATCGATTTGGATTGGATTTTGGAAATCGATTTGGTTTGATTTGAGATTTGAACTTTGGTTCATATTTATTTGAAATGGAATGAAACAGTTGTTTTGAAAATTATTTCTATACAAACAAATTTATAAACTATTTTATGAAATTTATTCCTTTGATATATGGAGTACTTTATATAAATTGTTTTTCAAAACCTATTTTTCTATATATATATATAAGTAGTTTATTTTATAAAATATTTTAATATATATAAAACCATTTCCAATACTCAAGCTGTTTTGATTTCCAAACTATTCCAAATCTCTTAACTATTTAAAAATTATTCAAAAAAAAAAAATATTTAAACCCCAAAAGTATTTCAAACTTACAAACTGTTTTAGAAGTGAAAAGTGTGTACATTTAAATCTGCGATTTAAAAGTAATTATGATCATTTTGATGTTAAAATCATAAATGAATTCAAAACAAATGTTGAAGTAAAATGAAGGATTCAAAGAAAAATGAGGTTAATTGAAGTTATAACAAATTATTGAATTTGAAATTTATCTCAAAGTGAATATAAATTTTGAAAATAAATATTATTGTGATTAAAATAATATGATATTTTAAAGTGAAATTTGTTTAGTTGAATATGATATTTTGATATCATAACGATTCACTTTTGAAATATAAAAGTACCAATCGGTGTGTGTAACATGACGTTTGGTTGTTAAAGAGACCGGGACCTCTTATTGACATACTCTCTGTCAATGATTGGAACCACTTTAACAACAGTATACGCGTTGGAGTTCCAGAAATGAAGTAGGATGAATTTGGAGGCGATTACTGGATTTGAAGAAAGTGAACGATAATGGATGACCCCGACACTTGTGTCGATTTGAAATGACTAAAACAGGAGCCGTGCCAGACCAAATGAGGCTTGACTACCTCTTAGTGGACATCTGCTCTTTGATTTTCCTGGGCCTCGGGTCCATACTATTACTATTTGTTGTTGTTGTTTTGTTGGTGCGCACCCTTGATGGAATGTATTTTCCTTTGATTCGATATGGGGCGGATGTCTACGGTGGGCCGTTAGGGGTAACCACCAGTCTGGATCAGGCAGGCTAGTAGCATACTACTTTGGGTATAGCCTCATGTGCCTTGTCATATGTTTATCCTTATGCGAGACAACTACGATTTTGATTTTTGGCATAGGTCTATAGGGGACTCACTGGCTACCGACGTTACTGGTTGTGTTACAGGACCTGCATAGACCATATGCTTATAAACTGTGTAAGGGTAATCAATGTAACCCCGCTTACGCTATTTTTCTGACAAGTATTTGTGAATAGACACTAGTATAATAGCGAGATTATATTATATAGTATCTAGTTTGACGGATCCTTAGGAGATGGAATTTCCCGTAACATCTCTTGAGTTATGTGTGTGCATGTTCATATGATATCGATTTGACTTAGATGAGAATATTTTTGCCTGATTCGAGCTTGTTTTATTTTCACGCTATTACGCTCGGGTCAGACTTGAGCATCCCAGTTTCAAAGGTTATATTATGAAGGATGAAGACAAAGACGGTATACTATTATTACTATTGTATCCCACTACTATTCTGTTGCATTACTCTGTATTATCAGTTATGTATATAAATGTATAACTCTGAAAAATGTTGTAAAATGATCAAATGTTTATTTTAAACAGCTTCATGAACTGTTATTTGATTATTATATTTTGTTCATTCCGTTGCGAGATTCTGTGTTTGTTTTCTTCTTTTTTTCTAATTCTAAATTAATCCCCTTGATTATCTATATTTTTGACTATAATGGTTGAAGATGTGGATCGTCATTTAACAATCTGCAAATACTTACAGTTTTGAGTTAGACATGTGTGGATTATTGTTGATTCAAAAGGTACGGGTTTCCGGGTTGTTACACTACCACTTTAACCTTTTACTGGTAGCTAACCAATGGCGGGCATCAGTAGTTATCCTTTCGATGTGAAGATCGTCGGTCTTCAATCGCCGTCTTTAAGATCTTCTATTTAGATCGTCGTATAATCATTTGAAATGAGATTTAACTCGGTCTTTTCAAATGATTCTCGCATATATATAGTTTAAAATCATTTTATATCGTTAATAGTATTTAATAATGATTTATCGCTATTTTTACTTATTTAAAAATAGCTAAATTTATTTAACGACGCTTCGGGTCAATGGGCGGCCATAACACTATTTTTATCGAAATTTGATTTACACTTATTTCAAAATCTAACTGTTGGATTTTAACAAAGTTTATATCGATGGAAAGATCTTCCTAAAGCGGTCCTACAGTTTCCAGTTTTGGGAAAATCCGACAGTTAGATCTTTCGGTACAATCGCTTAAAGTTACGATTCTGAAATGCGAACTACTGTGCGTAATTCGTTTATTTTCAATTTATATATATAATTATATATATAAACTCTTTGACGATTTCTCTAAAGTATTTAGCAAGCCAAATAAAAGAATATTTTCATTGGTATATCATGTCTATGTACGGTCAAACAAAATATAGTTCATTTACATGAAAATTGATCCAATGACGAATCAACTTTGCATATAAATTCTAATATATGCAGAGGTAAATATAAATGAAGTTTTGACAGTGCATATAAATTCTAATATATGCAATGTAATATAATTGTGCTTTTAATAATGCATATAAATCCTAATATATGCGATGTAATTATAAATGAAATTTTAACAACGCATATAAATGAAATTTTAACAACGCATATAAATTCTAATATATGCGATGTAATTATAAATGAAATTTTAACAATGCATAAAATTCTAATATATGCGATGTGATTATAATTGTAATTTTATACATTTCATTATAAACAAAAATTTTAATGTAAACATGTTTAATTTTGAAAACATGCATGTTTGTCCAACTTTTATTACTACATAAAAAAAATGAATTTTTGATGTAAAACATATTTTCTTTTTAAACATGTTTCTTTTTCTACATCTTTATTATTACATCAAAAAGTGAAATTTTAATGTATAACATGTTTTACAATTTAAAACATGAATCTTGTCCAGTGTTCTAATATCACATTAAAAGTGTAATTTTAATGTATAACATGTTTGAATTTTAAAACATGAATCTTTTCCCTTATTTTTTTAACATTACATTAAAAATGTATGTTTTTAATGAAATCATGTTTTGATTAAAAACATGTATATTTTTTCTATTTTCAACATTACATTAAAAATGTATATTTTTAATGTAATCATGTTTTGATTATAAACATGTACATTTTCTCTTTTTCTATTTTTGTCATTAAAAATATAATTTTTTAATGAAATCGTGTTTTGATTAAAAACATGTTTTTTCCTATTTCTATTCTTGTCATTAAAAATGTAAATTTTTAATGAAATCATGTTTTGAAAACATGTACATTTTTCCTATTTTCAACATTACATTAAAAATGTAACTTTTGAATATAATGTTCTTATTATTTTTCTAATACATGAGCATTTCTATTTTTATAGTAATTCCATAAAATGATAGAAATTTACATTTCATTTTTTTTGAATATTCTAATTCAACAAAATGACAAAATTTGATATTTCCTTTTTGATTGGAAATTCTAACTCAATCAATTAACAAAAGTGTACTTTTCATTTTGGTTGGAAATTCTATTTCAATCAAATAAAAAAGGTGATGTTTATTTGATTGAAAATTCTAGTTCAATCATTGACAACAAAAGTGATATTTTTATTTGATTGAAAATTCTAGTTCAATCAAACACTAACAAAAGTGATATTCTTATTTAATGGAAAATTCTTGTTCAGTCAAAACTAAGGTGATATTTTTATTCCATTGAAAATTCTAGTTCAATCAATAACAATAAAAATGATATTTTTATTTTGATTGAAAATTCTAATCCAATCAAACACTAACAAAAGTGATATTTTTATTTGATTGAAAATTCTAGTTCAATCGAAACTATGGTGATATTTTTATCTGATTGAAAATTCTAGTTCAATCAATAACAACAAAAATGATATTTTTATTTTGATTGAAAATTCTAATCCAATCAATAACAGCAAAAGTGATATTTTTATTTTGATTGAAAATTCTAATTCAATTAATAACCACAAAAATGATATTTTTATTTTGATTGAAAATTCTAATTCAATCAAACCATAACAAAAGTGATGTTTTTATTTTGATTGAAAATTCTAATTCAATCAAACCATAACAAAAGTGATGTTTTTATTTTTATTGAAAATTCTAATTTAATTAAACTATAACAAAAGTGATGTTTTTATTTAGATTGAGAATTCTAATTCAATCAAACCATAACAAAAGTGATGTTTTTATTTTTATGAAAAATTTAATTCCAACCAAATAAAATAAAGATGATGCTCCATTTTTGTTGAATATATTTGATTCAACAAAATATCAACAAAATAGTTTGATTCATTTTTATGGAAAATTTAATAGTTGCACAATATCGCCCAAATTACAGATCTACATTAACACATCACATACAAATCATATCACGTAGCATAGCATGTAGAAATATACAGCGAATCAGTGAGAATACGATTAGAATTTATTCTAATTATTTTAAAATAAATAAAAATAAAAATAAAATAGAATATCTCACTGTCGTTTGAATCTGAATAGTTCAAATCTAAAAATTAGGCCCAAATTCGATCAGCTCAAAATTGGTTCCAGTCATGACAGCAGGGTAGATCTCGGTTTCACGATCGTACAGGAAATGAAATTTTTCGATTCCGAGTTCGTATGAGTGATTTACGAATTAATTTACATTGTTAATATTTTCAAATTAAATTATTAAAATAATAAAAGGATTTTACCCTTTCTTCTTCTTCAGACAAACAAGGCCGTGGTTTTTCAAATTGATTCAAACTTAGGTCTAGGAATTTCTTCGAATTGGTGAAGCTGGAGACCGATCAGACAATGGCACGTCGAAGGGGGAAGGACGGCGCGTAGGGGGGTCCCACCCGCGACAGGCGCGATGGCGGCAATAGGGGCGGTGGTGGTTCAAACGCGTCGGTTTTAGGGGCCTGGAGCTCTTGAAATACCCTACTACAGGTGCTAATGTCTATATGGATGGAGAGAGGGGAAAAATCTCTTCAATAAAGTCTAAATGTAACGACCTAGTTTTTTGTCAATTTTCTTTAAAATTTTAATATTTGTTTTAAATATTGTGTTGATAATATAAATAAATTTTTGTATTAAGTTATCGATTTCGATTTAATATCGAATATATTAAATTATATCGTAATTCGAAAATGAAAATATTTGGGTTAGAAATTAGAACTGAATCGAAATGATTTCGATGATCCAAATAAATGGTATTTGTTTGTAAACGATAATAATAAAAATTTATTATCGAGAAATAGATTTGTTTCGGAATTTATCTTATAATCTAATATGATTATTTATACTTGCATTCAAATTAAATATCAAAATATATTCAATTCAGTTCAGAATAGCGTTATAATATTGGAACAATGGTCGATACGCTAAAATAGCGGTTCACGATTTTTAATTGTGAACCCCGAGATATTTGTAATGGATAAGAATGAAATCAATTCAAAGAATCAAATCGGTATCTATGTAAAAAGAATTAAAAAAATCTTTTTAAATCAAATCAAATTAATTAAAAATTAAATCATATTTAATTTGGTGTACTTCCACTTGTACCCTACGCACATGTGATTCCTTCATAGTGAAGTATCTTCATCTATAAATCGCAACTCTCATCACTTTATTTTCTTCTGGAAAATCGCTAGTTTCAAACAACAGAATGCCTTCCCTCGTTTCAAATTTCAACCACTCCTCTTTGAAATCAAAAAATGGCCGATTTTCCCCTTTTCAAAAATCCTTTGAATCATTGCTTCGCTCAGTTTGGTACATCGAGCTTTTTAGACTAGGGTTCGAACCCACGATTCAAGTATTTGGTTTAGGGCTTTCCGGTGGTGTTTGTTTTTCAGTGGGTATTGGGTGCGATGGTGATTTTTGAGTTCGACGATTCATTTCGAGAGCTTAGGGTTGTTCAAGTTAGAAAATTGGGGAAGATCTGAGGATGTTTTATGAGTGCGATTCCTTTCTGGGGTGACGGACATCGAACAATGAAGGAGGAAGTCATCGATTCTGTATGTGGCGAATAGGTAAATGCAAGTAGCGGGTTTTGGAAAGGTCGGGTTTGGCTTCGGTGATGGAAGGCAGTAAAGGGTTCGGGAAAAGGGTCGATGAGGTTTTTGGACGGTGAGAAAATTCTGGTGGATGGCAGGTGAGCAGATTTTGAAAGTGTAGGGCTTTCGGATGTTGAAGAAGAGGCTGATGCAGTTTGTGTTTTAATGGCTTAAAGGAGGTGACATGCAACGGCGTGTAGCGCTACTATGAACGAGGTAAGGTAGACTTGGGCAGACTTCAGTAAAGAGTCTGATAGCACTGGAAGTTGCAGCGGCTATTGGTAATTGGATATAGGTTGGCAAAGGTGGAAACAACCTTTGTTGTTCAACTTCATAGAAGAGGAGTTGTTCGGGGAATTATTTTACGAAGTGGTCGGATAAAATGGTAGTAGCAGTAAGGTATAATTTAGTAATTTATTTAGTTTAATTTTATTTTCAGGTAGTTAAATTAAATGGATAAATGTTTAATCGTTAATTAATATAAATAATCCTAGGAAAAGATTTCATTCGAGTAGATGGAAAGGCGAGACGATAAAGAATGTTAAATGAATATTCGACAATGGAAAATCACGGTGAGTAAATCTCACTCACCTCTTTATTTAGGATTATTTTTATTTGTTAAAAATAATTGTTGTTGCTTGTTTGAATTCTTTCTGGTTGATTTAAATATATTAGTTATTTAGGCTTGACTATTATATATATATATATATATATATATATATATATATATATATATATATTGGGTGGTTGGATTGTTCCCGCGGTCTCATTAGCGGATGCCCGCAGTACCATTAGCGGATGATTTCCCTATGTGCTCAACAAATATAAATTAGTGGATGACCTTCATACCGCGATATCCTGCCTCGAAGCAGGATGGGTATTATTTATGTTGGCTAACGTCTGTGGATGCAGGAAAACAGGTTGGAGGAATCCAACTGGATTCCTCAAAATTTACTATTTGTTGTTCTCAAATATATATTATCACATATGACGTGTTGATTCAATTGGTTGGTTGATTGTTTAAAATATCACTGTGCCTAAATGTTGATATTTAAAAATATCGTGAAAAGGAATTTAGAGATTTAAAAAGAAAAATTCTATTTTTCTAAAAATAGAATTTGAGTTTTGAATGGACTTGATATATTAACTTCTTTTGAATAATTAAACAAGGAGTTCATTTATAAACGAAGTTTATAAATGAAGTGAAATGAATTATCATTGGATAATTCAGGAAATATAAATACAAGTGTGAATGTGAAAAGGGAAATTTATTTTTCCAAAGTAGAAATATTTATTTGAAAGCGAGACTTGTTTAATATATAAACAAGTAAAATAAATAGTGTTTGTAAATAAAAAGGAAAAAATATCATTTGGATAATTTAAATATTTTAAATTCAAATGTGAATTTAAAATGAAAACTTAGAATCGTTTTAAAAAAAATAAATGATTAACTTTATTCCAATATTCGAAATAAAGTTGAATAAATCCTTAGGATTTATGCTTAAAATTCGACTATTTCAGATTTATAAAAATAGATTATTCACAGACGAGATATTTAAATTTAATTTAAATAAAAACTGAGATAGGACATGGAAATATGTTTTATATTTATATAGATAAGTTAAATAAAGAGGATTCTCTAAAATGAGATTTTGGTTTTAAATAGATGTCGAGATAGAAATTTGTTTTAACTTTATAAAACAAGGAAGTTAAATTATAAACGATATTTTATAAATTAAGTAAGATAAATTATCATTGGATAAGTTAAAAGTATAATTCAAGTATGAATTTATAAAAAGTGAATTGGGAATTGTTTCAAAAAGGGGAGGACAGGTTTTATTCTGGAGTTTGGAATATAAAAGGATTTGAGTTTCAAATAGATTTTCGAAATGAACCTTGTTTTAAATTTATAAAAACAAGGAAGTTTAATTTATAAAAGTTTTTATAAATTAAGTGAGATAAATATCGTGGAATGTTATGAAATATTAAATTCAAGTTTGAATTTAAAGGTGGATTTGAAAGCGTGTTGAAAAATAGGAACAAATTGAAAAAAACGGTTAGAAATAGAACGATAAATTTTATTCCAGGATTCGGAATATAAATTGAAGTAAGAAAAATTCAAAGGACTTGTAATAAGAATTCGATCATATCGAATTTTATAAAATAATTTATTTATTTCTAAAGGATTAGGGATCTTAAAATAAATAGAGTTGTAAATAGATTTACGACTGAGTTATAAAAATCGACGATTTAGAAAAATCGAAATGTTTAACTTAGATTTGAAAAGCCGATCTTATATATATATTAAAATATATAAGAATAGTGTTGAAGTTTATTATAAACGAAATTTAAACATTTATATATTAAATATAGTTAAAACGAACTCGCCGCGGCGCGGCAGTTCGTAAATTGGCGTTTTAAACTTTAATTGATTATACAGGACTCAACTGAAATCGGAATTCCTTGAAACAAGAATCGTCAGGAACGTTTGAATAATAGTTTTCTAATAGAAGAGAAAAATATGGATTTCGTCCTAAAGATTTTGAGTTACGTCAAAAATCAAATTTTCAGAAAAAACAGCGCCATAACCATATAAAAACCATAACGGTTTATTTAATTTTATAAAAGGATTTTAAGTGAATAAAATCCGAATTTCTATTTAGAAAATTCCGGATTTGAGTTGTAAAATATATGTGAACTCGAGTGGAGTAATAGATTGATTTTTTTGAAACAGAAATCAGATTATTTTATTTTTGAATAGAATTAACTGATTTGAGTAGTAATTAGTTAATGAGATTTTGAATTGATATTGGGCTTTGAATAAGTGAATTTGATTTGGAAATTTATTTTCAAAACCGAAAAGGAAACATGAATTGAAATTGGAATTCAATTTGGTTATAAGCAAGTTAAATATTTTATTTGAACATGTCATGTTCAAACAATGAAGTAAAATAGGCAAAATAGCTAATTAGAAAATAATTAGCGAATTGGGTTAAGACGAATGGATTGAGTGAAACCAAATGAGAATATTTGGATGTGTTAGACAGGTATGGAATGAAGTATATGAAGGGTATAAAGTTTATAGAGTTAGTGCCCGACAAAAAGGTACACGTTTAATTCCATATGAGATTTTATGCGCCGAATCGGCTAGTCGCTTGGCTTTTTATTTTTCTTTTTGATTGGAGAGGCCTGTGTGGCGGTTTGGGGATTTTCCCAATGCTCCCGGTACAAAGGAGGTTATGGAGAAATTTTCTAGAAATTTAAGGAGTTAGAATATTTTTAAGAAAAATTGATAGTTAGATATCAATGTATCGATATATATAGAATCTGATAAGTAAATGAACTTAAAAATAGAATATTATAAACAAAAAAAAGAAATCTATAAATTAGATTTGTTAAAAATAGAAAGAGAAGCGTATACGTGATCTAAAAATGGATAATTGGTTTTTATGGTGATGATTATTCGGGAATAATGGTCTTGTCACTTTTGAAGTTAAGAATGTTTTCAATCAAGGTATGAGAGGTAATTTTACCCCAACTCGATTGATTTCACTTTTAACCGATAAATAGCAAAGATCCAGTCTTGAAGATCAATGGTTGAATAAAATTTAGTTGAATAATTATTTTGGGTTGTTGTAACGATGTTTTACACAACATTCGTTTTAACCCAAGTGGTGGAATTTTGGAAATATAAAAGTAAATATTTCCTGAGTATAATTAAAGTAGTACGGAAAGAGATAAGTGATTGAAATTGTTTTCAATTGCAAATAGAATATATTGTGACGATCCCAAAATCCGAGGGGCGGTATTAAGGATAATCATTAGGAAATAACACATTAATCATCATAGCAGAGTACAGATAATAGCAGAAACAATAAATAAAATAATTTTACATGGATATGACAGCGGAATCACAACCTGTAGGAATATCAGAATAGCATAACGTGGGATATACTTAGTAAAAAGAAAGGGAAGTGATCAGTCATCATCGCCAGAGGCGGAATACATACATGCAGTGACATATTAAGAGTATCAGTCTACATCGCCGAAGGCGGAATACATATACATATAGTGAGAAATACGGAAAGTAAATCAGTCTGCATCGCCAGTGGCGGAATCATAACATAAATACAGGAATGGCGGAAAATATCTAAGTCATCTCTATGAAGTCAGCCTCGCCATGAGCCAAAAGTGCATGCTATGCAGCAGTGCAGAACCAAAAACCACCTATCACCAGTGTACTAGGCTGCCCGTGTGAAAATAAGGGCACCCGCGTTTGCAAAGTGAAACAAACAACGAGTCAGTCATGGGGACTGGTATGAGGAATCTATTTAACAGTTAAACAACAGTAATAGCAAATCATAGGACCACGCCACTTTCGCGGAACGGGTTTACTCCAGTGATTTCTAGTGCATTTAAAACAAAGTAAATTCTTTTTAAGACAACGCAATGCTTTTAGAAAGAATGAAGCCATTATAAGACTCAGGTCCCATCACACAATGCAACGCAAGCCGGAGGATAGAGTTTTACCTTATAATAGCCAAATATGCTTGATACGTATAAAGAGAAATCATTTGATATTATTACTAGTGCATATATGTTTCAAAAACGAATAGCATCATAAATATCAATCATAGGCGGCATAGCTACCATATACTATGTCACCATACTAGTACTACAATCAAGTCCGTTATTTCGTATTGGAAATTGGATTTCCATCATGAGTCGAGGCAAGGGGCAAGCTCCTCTCCGCTTCGAGACACTCTAGCAAATGCCTCAGGACTACGCACACTGGGTAACCCCTGGATCGGCTGGGCCGGTCCTCACTTACGTTAGAGGATTAATTATGCCTGAACACACGTTTCCCGGTCCTTACAGACCTATAATCGAGACGCCTCGCATTCCAACAACCACAAAGGTGAAAAGTAGATATATATGTCAGGGCTGGTAAGTCACTGACACCACCATAGCTAGAAAGAAACGTCGTGCTCTCCCAGCGGCCCGTATCCCGTTTTTAACTCATACCGAGGTGTGAGGTTCGCGAATCTACGAAATACACAAAGCTAGGCCACGTAGACCTTGCTTTGATCATCATCCACAAGACTTTGCTTTTCAACAGAAGCCTTGATCACAGCATCTTGGCATGCCACATAGGCAGTCCACTTCATACGATTGATTTCCATCGATATATAACCTCTAAGCTCGTACGTCTCAGAGAAGGGCGTTAAGCAAAAGAATAAATTCTCCGCCGCCAAACAGATATATATTTAACAGAGATCAGTCAGTATAGAACAAAATCCAATGTCAGACACACAGTCCATTTACAAGTCCGTCCTGGGTCTGAACGAAACCGGAGGCGTCAAATTCCTCGTATATCCGTCCAATCAACATATACGTTCAGACGGCTACTACTTCCGTCCCTTTCCGGTAGCTACTCCGGTTAGGAACCTCAGTAGCGCCCATCCAACCGATACGAAGATCGTCGGTCTTGAATCGTCTTTGCATTTTCCAATTCGAATCGCTCGATGAATTATTTGAAATGAGGGTTAGCTCGGCCTTTTCAAATAATTCATGTCATTAGAATTTAAATCGATTCTTTATATGGTTATATTATTCGACATCCATCTTCCAGTTATTTAATGTTATTTTCATGTCATACACATACAACCATCAAATATCAAACAATTCAAGCCCACTTGGTTTATTTGCAACCTATGTTGCTTATAATATTTTATAACGATTTTTCGCCATTTTTATTTATTTAAAAATGGCCATATTTAATTAAACGACGTTTCAGGTCGTTTCGTGTCACTGGCGCTGTTTTTCCCTTAATTTGTTTTACACATATCGGAAAATCTAACCGTTGGATCTTCACAAATTTTACATCATTAGGAAGGTCTTTTCAAAACGAATCCAATGATTCCAGTTTTGGGAAAATCCGACGGTCGGATCTTCCACACTAACCATTTGAAGTTACGATTTCAATTTACGAACTGCAGCGTCGTTATTCGATTAAATTTAATTATATTTATATATATATACATATATAAATATAATCGTTTCTGGCGCTGTTTTTCCTTAATTTTGAATTAAACATTCCAGACAATCCAACCGTCGGATCTTCACAAAGTTGGTGCCGTTGGAAAGATATCTCCAAGGCGAACCCAACGGTTGAGGTTTCGGGAAAATCCAATGGTCGGATCTTCCGTACTAGTCATTTGAAATCACGGTTTCAAAATATGAACTGCACGGCCACGTTTCGTTTTAATTCTATTTATATTTATATATTTATATAAATATAGTTCATTCAATGATTTCCATATCGTTTTCACTTCAAATATTTTTCTAACACCCTAAAATTTTGGAAAATTTCGCCATAACCTCCCCTGCACCGGGAGCATCGGGAAATTGCAAACAGCGTTCCCGGTCCTTCTAATCTCAAAAAGAAAAAGAAAAAGCCAAGCGGCTAGCCAACAGGCTCATAAAATCATCACCCAAAATAGTAAATGTGTACCTATTTGTCGGGCACAAAATTTTATTCCTCTTCTCTAGCCCCTTTGCTATAACCTGTTCAATGAATATGCATGTACATATGTATACAGTTCTTTTCAATTATCATTTTCTATTCAACTTCATATTTGATTTCTGTTTGGTTTAAAAACACCATTCATTCTAATGTTACATAAATAGGTGCAAATCATTTCATTGGCTAATTAACGAATATTTCAACTCATATATGTTTATTTTGAACAAGTGGCTATTTTTAACACTTCACATTTCAATGATTTATGCATACAATAAAAATGTGATTTTTATTGTAAAACAATTCATTTCAAAACACTATTTTTCTATATAGTTCAAGTTGGTGATAAAAATGGGATTTTTATCATAAGACAATTTCTTTTAAGACGAGATTATTTTACACAGTTAATATAGTCGATAAAAGGTGATTTTTATTATCAAACAATTTATTTCAAAATATGAATACCATTCAACACATGAATTTCTAATCAACGAATGAATATCAATTCAACACATGAATGTTTTCTATAGTTTCTATATATAGATAAAAATGTGATTTTTATTATCGAACAATTTATTTCAAAATATGAATACCATTCAACACATGAATTTCTAATCAACGAATGAATATCAATTCAACACATGAATGTTTTCTATAGTTTCTATATATAGATAAAAAATGTGATTTTTATTATCGAACAATTTATTTCAAAATATGAATACCATTCAACACATGAATTTCTAATCAACGAATGAATATCAATTCAACACATGAATGTTTTCTATAGTTTCTATATATAGATAAAAAATGTGATTTTTATTATCGAACAATTTATTTCAAAATATGAATACCATTCAACACATGAATTTCTAATCAACGAATGAATATCAATTCAACACATGAATGTTTTCTATTCAATGAATAAATATAGTTTAAGCATATGAAAATAATTCAAACGCAAGAATATTATTCAAAATTTCGGTAGTATAATGGCAGGGTAGTTACACCGGCACCGTCCCTAGGCGGCATGTATATATTTATTTCATTTCCACAAACTAATCCTATGTGGTTTCAACCAAATATTTTTCAACCACAAACGGGTATTTTTCAACCGAAATCAACCAATATCAATCACAAACAATCCCAAATAATCATTCGCTATCAATCAATTTTCACAACAATTTCAACCAATAAATATCGTCCATGGTTTGTGGACGAGGGGCGTATATATATAGATATTTATATATAGCAATTCACTTTCATTTTCAACACATATATATAATTATAAAAAGAAATTGAAGAGTGAGAAATCCTCACCAATAGCTATCCAATAACACGACTCTTCCTTTATGGAAATCTTTGTCTATTTCGTCTTCTTGTCGCTTTCGTTGCCCGTATTCTCTACATAGGTAAAAATCGAATTTTTACTATGTTATTCAATATATAAAGATCATATTCTAAAAACAAAGATTATATTTTTAATATTCCTTTGATGTAAAAATTATATTTTTATTGCTTTAAAAATATAAGAATCATACCTTACTTCTTCTACTTAACAAAATTCCGTCTTTTCTATTTTTAAAAATATGATCTTTATTTTTGCAAGTTCAAATCTTTTTCTTTTAAAAGATTAAACCTTTTTCTATTTCAAAGTTTAAACTTTTTTCCTATTTCAAAGTTTAAACCTTTTTCCTATTTTAAACCTTAAAATAAAATCAGTTTTTAGTTTCTTTAAAAATCAGTTTTAAAATTCTTAAAAAAACAGTTTTTAATCTTCTTAAAAATTCAGTTTTTAATCTTCTTAAAAATTCAGTTTTTAAATCTTAAAAAAAATCAGTTTTTAGTTTCTTTAAAAATCAGTTTTAAAATTCTTAAAAAAACAGTTTTTAATCTTCTTAAAATTTCAGTTTTTAATCTTCTTAAAAATTCAGTTTTTAAACTTCTTAAAAATTCAGTTTTTAAACTTCTTAAAAATTCAGTTTTTATATCTTTTAAAAAAAAATCAGAAATTACCTTTTTAAATCATTAAAAAGGAATCGGTTTTTTTTCTTTTTGCAAAAAAAAAAAAAAAAATAAAAACAGAAAATAAAATAAACTAAATGCTCACCGATAGCTTGCGAAGTGGAGGGAAGAAGAAGGGGGCGTCGGCGGCATCGAGGTGGTGCTCGGTGGTGTTGTTCGTCGGTGGCGGCGTCGAGACTTCAGGGGGGGGGGGCTGGTTCGATTTGCTTCGACTGGGGGGCGTCGCGATGAAGGCGCTGGAAGGAGGAGGTCGGACGGAGGGGGGGGGGGGGGGGCGGCGATAGGTTCGTCGGCGGCTTCGAGGGTAATGCGGCGACGATAGGTTAGGTTTTCCTTTTTTTTTTTATTTCGTTTCTGTTAAATGAATCGGGGGGGGGGGGGCAATGAAGAAGAAAAGGAGGGAATATATTTTTTATTTTATTTTATTATTTAATTATTTAATTTTGCAAAAAGGTTGACTTTTACATACGACCTCGAAACGAGGTCTACCGCCTGTCGTCCATAGCGTTTTACCCCCATTCCGAACACAATGGGATATGTATCGTAAGCTGGTTTGATCGTTACAATCAGTTTCCATTGAAATTTACATTTAAATCCTTATATTGAATTTTAAACGTACATTTCAAATTACCGGGGTCACATACTAACTAGAAAAATTCCAGAAAAATATTTTCTAGTTTCGTATTGACGATACGGTTCTAACAAAACTAGTTTCGTCGAATTCTAAGACCGTTTGAAAAATGGCCAATTTCCAGTCGATTAAATTCAACAGAAACTGGTCAAACGCGTTTTCTTTTGCCACGCTCACATATTGATTCGAAAAATTATGAAATTTGAAACCTAGCAATAGTTTGACATCCCGGACCCAACAAAAGTGGTTTCGTCGAATTCCGAGGCCGTTTGCAAAATATCAATTTTCCAGGCCTATATATTCTATATACCGACTCTTCTGAAAATTCATTCGGCCATAACTTTTGATTCCCGTTATGAAACTTCGATTTTTCAGATTCGTTAGAAAGGTATTGACTAACAGATTTAAATATTTTCAGTTCCGTTAAAATCCGTTATATTTTCCATCCTGCACCGTCAGACTTAGTTTGTATTCAAAATTTCAAACGGCCATATTATACACAATTCTATATTTTATGGAAATAGGCTATTTTAATCTTTCAAATGTCTTGTTAATAACCTAATTTAAAATTTTTAAACTGGTTCACATTTTCCGGGTTATTACATATATTTTCTAAGTATATAATATAAAAGAATGCGATATATGGATAAGTTTTCCAAATAATGTTAAAAGGCCAAGATGATTACTGAAAATATTTTGTTAACAAATATTGATAAAGAAATGAAGAAGTGATTAAATGGCCCAGTGATTTGTTTCATGCTTTGAATGGATGTTTGTTTTTCTTCCATAGTTAAATAACCAACTATCGAAGTATTTGCCAATATCGTTGTCAATATGGAGAGACCGGTTGGATTATTATCCGTGAACCACTCCGTATTGGCAGTAGCGTTGCGAATCAGATTATATGAAGATAATCGAAGACGGAGTAAAGTGCAAGGACTTTTTCTATTAATAGAAATGGTGCCTTCGGTTTCGTTCAATCCCAGAATATTTATGTCTGACAGAGTATTTCCAATGATCGCATATGTTGGTCTGTATAGATATATATGGTGGCGGAGAATTTATTCTCTTAGCATAATATCCAATATATTTGTGCAAATCAATTAGTGATTAACGGATCTGACAATGTGGCATTCAAAGTGATTGTGCTATCAAGGAATGATAAGAAATCGTAGCCTCAACCCTCAACAACCGGGAAATGACAAAAATCGGGCAGGCAACATGGCTATGTGGGTCTCTCCCATTAGGATGTATAATCACGTATCTAGATATATTCTTTTTACTTCTTTAATCTATCGACGTTGTCCCTTTTCGGGAAACGGTTGCTGATCCCAACCGTTGGTGATATACATTCGATACACTGAAGCGAAATGAGTGGTCGGTCATGTGTGGGCCGGGTTGCATGATGTTCTTATTGAACCCAGTGTATTCCCCTCTAGAGATACACTATCGGGAGGTGGTTCCATACCTTGTCCTGTTGAAAATCCAATCTCCAATAAGCGCCCCACGGTTTTAAATTTTATATTATATATGGAGCGTGAGATGCAAGCGTTCCGCTAGATTCTATTTATTTGATGTAGACATTATTATAATATCACTGGATTTGATATCGAAAATATTTTTGGTTGTCATAAGTTAAAAACAATCAGTGTTTATGTGTGGATCGGTCTTACGATTATCATTTCTTTCAAAAGGATTTTTTTAAAGTTAAACAAACGATTGGAGTTTACTCACACCAGTCCCATGACTGATCTAGAGTTTATTTTTCTTCTTTTCCCTAAACTCTTGGGTGCCCAAATTTGTACGGGCAGTCAAGTAGTCGGGATTTTTCAGATCCACTTGGAAGAGCTGGAAGCAGGAGGCTTCACCAGTTAGCTATTGACTATCATATTTCCGCTGTGTACTATGTTGTATCTGGAAACAGGTGTTTATAACCGTTCCAGGAATAACTGTTATGCTCTGATAATGGTATGTATATACAGTTACTGATTTGTATTTCAAAAAGTTATGTTATATAATATATTTTATTCGTTCCGCTGTGAGATTTATCTTCTTTGTTTTCTTCTATTCTAATATTTCTTTCTTTCTATTTCTCATCCTCTAGCTTCTTTCTAATAATGATTCGTATTTCTAGCAATTTCGGTTGGATGTGTGGTGTTATCATTCAACTCAGATAGTACAAATTTTTGGCCCGTTACACTAAAGGATTGGAGGATTTTATAGTTTGGATTGATGGCAATTAGAGGAAGAAGTAAGGAAGGATTATGGCCATGAATCAGAGGAGGTGGCGGCTACTAAGATAATAGGGTTTGGGGAAGAAGACAAATAACATTTTTATAATATTTTATTTCGAATTTTTGCAAAAAAATCCTTAAATTCTTAACAACTCCAATTTCAGTCCAACAGGAGTTGTTTCTACCTAATTTCCCTTGTGCCGGAACTAATGGGCTAGGTCCCGTTAGCCCAAATGACTGTTTGTGGCCTGATTTCTTAAATTTAAAATTTAAATCCTTTATTAAATTCATTCGATCATATATTTAAATTCATCGGGGTCACATACAGACTCTAAAAATTTCAGAAAAATTATTTCTGGGTTTGTTTTGATGATATGGTCCTAACAAAATTAATTTCGTCGAATTTCGAGACCGTTTGAAAAATGGTCATTTTAAGTCGAATAAATTTGGCTAAAATTGATAAAACACATTTTCTTTTTCCACGCTCACATATTAATTCAAGTTTTTTTTGAAAATTAAACTTAGCAATAATTTGACATTTCGGATCCGACAAAAGTGATTTTGTCGCAAACGGAGGTCGTTTGTAAAATGGCCTTTTATACGGGCTATGAATTATATTATATTCCATAGTGACTATTGTTAATATTCAACTGGCCACAACTTTTGATTCCCGATATGAAATTTCGATTTTTCGGATTCGTTGGAAAGATATTTTTAAACAGATTTAGATGTTTTTGGTTTCACTAAAATCCGTTTAATTTTGAATCCGGTATATTTAGTCAAATTTCAGATTTGACTTTTCAAACTACCGTACTATTTCTAATTCCTTTTGCAATTAAAATAAATATATTCTCTCTAACTTCGATTAAAATAAATTTTTAATCGTTATGATTTAAAATAAATTATTTTCACTATTCAAAATTCATCGAAATATCCATTTTAAATTGGTTCTGGTTTTCCGGGTTGTTACAATCTATAACACCCCGTGAATTCTATAACATTAAGCTTCACAAATTAAAGTGTAATTAATTCTAAATGAAATAATTAAGGGAAATGGGTTACGCCATTACGTTCGTCTTGGAATTCTTCTTGAGATAAAGTCCGAGTTTGCGTGAATCGGACTCCGTATGAAGGAGTTATAACCTTCGAAAGTTTCAGAATAAAATTTAAAATTCAAATAGCTCGGTTTCAAGTTCAAAATTTGAAAAACAGGTTCAGACTGGGCTGGCGGGGGGGGGGGGGGGGAGGGGGGTGGATTCCCGCCCAGGGACCAGGTCGACCATAGGGTCGACCATGGTGTCGACCTGGTCACCCCAGGTCGACCATAGTGTCGACCTGCCAATCGACCTACCTGGTCGACCTGGCTGGTTGGGTCTGGCTCTGGCTCGAATTTCTGTGGCTCGGTGTGTCATTAGGGCTGACATGTCACCTCTTGATTGGCTCTTTGAACTTTGTATGGTCTAGATTCCTCCTGTCTTCATCTGACGGCTCAAAACAATTTAAAAATATACATATACACCCTAAGTCTCAACTAAAAATCACACAAAAAAATAAGATTGGAGTCGTCATGCTGCCAGGAAGGAATTGAGCGTAGCCGTCAAGAGAGAGGAGCTTAGAGACGAATCAAATTAAGAAGAAGACTAAAGATTAATCAAATTAATCAACGCAACATTAATCTACCCAAAGGAATGCACCTCAATTTTAGAATTCAGAATCCAGAATTCAAGATTCTGCATTCGTTGTAAGTATAGTGACCTTTCAGAATATGAATAAAACTGTGACGTGATTTGATGTAAATGAAAATAGAATTGTGTTATTGTATAATAATGATATAAATTCTGTGTATTGTAATGATTCTGTTATGACTTGTGTATTGATATTTGTGGCCTAAATTGATTGATGCAAGCCTATTGGACAATTGTATATGAAAATAATGGCACTTGCAAGTTTTTGGCAAAAACTAGAATTTAATCCCTTTATGTTTATGTCTATGGCATAGACTATATACATTCTCTAAGTCTAAATTAAGGCTTATGTAAACATGTTCTAGATTTGAGACCTTTTATGCCTACATGACCCAAAACCTATGAACACCTTCTTATGTTTATTTGCAAGTATAATTGGATCTATGTTAAGTATCGTTTGGGTTACATAAAATATGCAAGTTCATGTTGAAATAGGCTATATGATTAAATGTTAAAATTGGACATTTTGGTGAATATACAACATGTTAGTTTTGTGGTTGACATTATGCCAAGTTAAACATGTTTAAACCCAAGTTTGTATAAGCCTAAACTATGCCATTTCATATGTCACGTACTTAGTTATACTCTGATTTGAATGCAAGTTCACATGACCAATAATTTATGTTAGTTGAATCGCTAAATTACAAGTTCATGCGCCACACACCTTTATGTATTGTAAAATATTACATGTTCTTGATTTCCCATTTTCTCACGTTTATAAAGTTGGGCTGAATTGTGTCGAGCCCAACATTTGCTATAATGTTGCGAACGTACAAACGGGGGTAATAACGTTGGGTGTAAAACATGAAAAATATATGTTGGCATGTTTGGCACATGCCAAAGACAATGACATTTAAGCGGTATGAATTGTTATACCCAAGAATAAAGGACATGAAATTTACATATAAAATTGAGAAGTGATAAAATATGTAAATTTAGAGAACACGGTATGCTTAACCCGAGGTTGGATTGAGTTGTGACGTAAACCTGCCCGGACCCGCCCGGCTGTCCAGTAGTCACAACAATACCTATCCAATGTGGGTGATTAAGCATTGAGCCCAATAAGGACCCGAGGTTAGACTGAGCTACAGTGTAAACCTTCCCGGAACCAACCGGCACATCCAGTAATCGTAGCAATATCTGTCTAATGTGAGTGGTCGGTGCTTTAAGAGGCTAAGGACAGATGGTAGGGTTAAGTCAACTAAAAACATATAACCAAATTCAACATGTTAACAAGAATTGATGGGCGAGGTTAGGTAAATACAGACACTTAACCACTTAACATGTTTGACTAGAAAACCCTAGTAACGAGGGACCCGTTTCAGCAGTAACCCAAGTTAGGTGTATAGACCCGCAAATCCCCGCCCTTTGAATCGACCATAAACCATATAGGTCTGACCCAAAAAGTGAAAATCTACGAATACTTTAACTTTCGACATACAACATATTAAAACAACAACAGAAGACTTTTATAACACTATAATAAATGTTACATCAGAGTACAGAATATACATATCAGAGTACATTGGAATATAATTACAGCGGAAGATAAATACAAAAAATGTAATATACTGCAATGGAAGAACACAGCGGAAGATTCTCTATCTCTGGACCCAGCTTTAAGCTTCAACCCAGAATCCTGTTTAATATATCTGCAAAAATAGCTACTCGACTGCCCGTGTGGAAAATATGGGCACCCGAGTTTGCCAGTGGACAAACTACAGGTCAGTCATGGGACTGGTGTGAGAATTCTACTTAACCTATGTAATATAATAAGGCTAATCACAGGACCACGCCACTTTCGTGGAACGGGTTTTCTCCTATAGATTGCCAGTGCATGACTAAAGTAAATCGTCAAAATAACGCAATGCTTTTTAGAAAAATGAAACCATTATAAGACCCAAGTCCCATCACACAATGCAACGCAAACCGGAGGATAGGGTTTTACCTTATAATGATCAAAAGATGCTTGATACGATAAACACGGTATTATATAATAATAGTGTGCAAACAATTTGAAATACATCAAAGTAAATGTATTAATCCTAGACGGCATGAGTGCCCCATCCCACTATGTCGCCATATATAGGTATATAATCAAAACCGCGTGATGTCGTATTGGAAATTTGGGTTTCCATCTGAGTCAAGGCTGGGGAAGAGATCCTTACCGATTCGAGACACTCTAGCAAATGCCCCAGGATTGGTACTCTGTCCAACCCTTGGATAGCTGCAGGGCCGGTCCACACTTACTTTTGTGGATTAGTTATGCCTGAACACACGTTTCTCGGTCCTTTTGGACCTATAATACGGCCAGTGGCGACCGCATAAACCGAGGCCTCGAAAAATCCAACAACCGCAATGAATAAATGCCAGCACTGGTAGGTCCCTGGCACCACTCTAGCTAGAAAGAAACGTGTGCACTCCCTGCGTTCCCTTCTCCCATTTTAGACTCTACCGGGCTGTGAGGCTCGCGAAGTCACGATATACACAAAGCTATGCCTAAATAGACTGTGCTTTGATCATCAACCACAAGGCTCTGCTTTGCAACAATAAGCCTTGATCAAGTGCAACTTGGCATACCACATCAACAACTCATATCATGCGATCGGTAATTATTTAACATACAAAAGGGTGTTAAGCAAGAGAATAAATCCTCCGCCACCATGCATTTATATATTAAATAAAAACCAATTTAATTACATGAAATAAATTTCAATGTCAGGCATGCTATCCATTTACAAGTCCGTTCTGGGTCTGAACGAAACAACGTATCTGTCGATCTCCAGTACGTTTGGAAGATCATCACTTTTTACCTTGCCATGGGGGATCAGTCCCAATCCAAGATATCGGTCATCATCAACCAAACGATGTGAAGCTCTCCGGTCTTCAGTCACCGTCTTCATCTTCGACTCTTGATCGTCGTGATGATTATTCAGAATGGGTTAGACCCGGTCTTCCTGAATAACTCGCGTATTCTTAATTAAAATCAACCATACGCCACATTCCAACTCTGAACATTCTTTTTAAGTAAAAATTATTATTTATGTTAAAAGGTTCTCATTAATTTTATCAAAGATAAAATAAATTATATTTTTAATCTTTCTAAAAAGATTTATTAATATTCCAATTTTGATTTTTAGTACAAAAATCACTATTACAAGATTATTAATTTCAATAAACCAATCTTGTCTTAAATTGGGTTATAGAACTATTGTCATTTAAAACACAGTTCACGATAAACCCAAAACCAATTTTCAAAATATGGAATTTCTACAGAAATCAAATCAACAAATAATCATTATAAATTTCTGTACCAGACTAACATTATAAATGGAATAACAGCAAAGCCTCTTGAATTCCATATATAATATCGGTCTTCTTTTACAGAAGCCCATCTCGATTATTACCAATCGAATTTCCACTTAATTCCAATCTAATATATTAAATTGGAAAATTAGATTTTTAGAAAATGCCTTTTTAAATCTACAAAATAGATTTATAAATTCCAAATAATAATTTCGATGTAAATTGGATTAAAGGACAAATGTCGTTTAAAAAAAACACCGTCCAAGATGAATCCACTTCACACATCAATTATTTCATATCACAAAATATAATTGCAAATTCTAATAATCTTAAATAAAAATTTCTTTTTAAAAATTAATTTATTATTATAGAAACATATTTTAAAATAATCATTGAAAATATTCTTTATATAAAAGATTTTTATCTTTTACAAATATTCTTTGTTTTTAACATATTCCTAATTAAATATATATATATTTAAATAAAAAGAATTTCTAATGTAAAAACATTCTTATTTAAAAGAACATCCGAATCGAAATTCGACTCAATCATTTACCATAGAATTTGGATTATATGGATTTCACATATCTCAACAACAGCATAATCATCAAGTCATCCATTTACATCCAAAGTGTAAATTCCAACTGTGTAAGCGTTAAAATTAAATAACGCTCATCGCAGCCTGTCAATCTAACGATCAACATACAACTAAATATTGGGATTAGTGTATGTTAATTTTCATCCCAACACCCGTGTGGGGTTTCAACCAACAATCAAATAATAAATTATTTGTGCACTTGGGCGATGTGTGAAAATTATCGACCCAATCACATAAACAAGTCAGGTAACTTATCTATGGCAGTGTAATACACAATATATAATACGACAATAAAAATGTCTCTTTTATTTCTATTATTTTTATCGCATGTAGAATGTCAATAAAAATGGATTCTTTATTTCTATTTCTTCATCGCATCTAAAATGATGATAAAAAATATAATATTTATTTCAATTCCTTTCATTGTAAATAAATGAAAAGAAAAATGTAATCTTTTAATTCCATTTGTACTAGGGAATACAATCAATAACAAAAATATAACTTCTCATTTCATGCTTCATTTGCAATAGAGAATGCAAATAAATATTCAACTTTTTAATTTGAGGTTTATTTACCTAAAGGAATGTAAATAAAATTGTGACTCTTCATTTCATAAATTATTTGCATTAAGGATTTCAAATGAAAATGTATACTTTATTCTCATGTTTTTATTTGCGTTGAGTAATGCAAATAAAAATGTAATATTTATTTTCTAGTTTTATCTACATCAAGAAATGTAAATAAAATAACTACTTCTTATTTTATGTTTATTTACATCAACTGAAGTAAATAAATAAAAATTATAACCTTTATTTTAATGTTTTGTTCGCATTTAAAAACATGCAACAAAAATGAAACATTTGTTTTTAATAAATTTGTTTGCAACTAAATTTGCAAACAAAATATAAATGTAATTTTTTATTGTCTTGTTTGTTTGCAACTAAGGTTGCAAACAACAAATGAAATTTTATCTCTTTGTTTATTTGCATGATGGAATGCAAATAATATAAAAATATAAATTAGTTTGCATCTAAATTTGCAAACCAAAAATGCAAATTTTATTTTCTTGTTTGTTTGCAACAAAAGTTGTAAACAAAAAAAATGTAAATTTTTTTTCTTTCTTCTTGTTTTATTTGCATGGTAGGATGCAAATAAAATGTATTTTCTATTTTCTACATTTCGTTTGCATCAAAAATTGCAACCAAAAGATATATTTTTCCTCTACTTTTGTTTGCATCTAAAATTGCAAACAAAAAGATATTATTTTCTTTTTTCTATTTTTGTTTGCCTCTAAAATTGCAAACAAAAAGGTATATTTTTTTCTCTACTTTCGTTTGCATCTAAAATTGTAAACAAAAGATATATTTTTCCTCTACCTTTGTTTGCATCTAATATTACAAACAAAAAGATATTTTTTTTCTTTTCTCTTATTTTGTTTGCATCTAAAATTACAAACAAAAAGGTATTTTTTTCTCTACTTTTGTTTGCATCTAAAATTGCAAACAAAAAGATATTTTTTTCTTTTTTCTACTTTTGTTTTATAAAATGTAATCATAAAATAAAACTGTCTCTTCCCTCTTACATGTAGTGTTTGCATTTAATTGCAACACGAAAATGTAAATTTTAAATTTTAAGAAACGTTTTCATATACATGCCAACACAAAAATGTATGTTTTAATTTTATGAAGCGTTTGCATATGTATGTAAACACAAAAATGTAAATCATTTTTTTTTTCCTTTTTTTTTTTTTTTTTTTTTTTTTTGTGAAGCGTTTGCATATGTATGCAAACACAAAAATGTATTTTTTTTTAATGAAGCGTTTGCACATGTATGCAAACACAAAAATAATGAAAATCATATATATTATTTCTTTCTACATTGAATTTTTATAACGAATTGTAATGAGATGAGTTCCTATACTTTGTTGACATTAAGGAATGCAACAATACACTTTCCTTTTCCATCATATAAAATTTTTGTTTGAAAACACAAATCAAAATGTTAATCAATTAACGATGTAAATATTTGTGTTAGGGACACAAGTGAAATACTTTCGATGTACGGTACATGTATTTGTGTTGGGAACACAAGTAAAAATAAATAAAATAAAATTTCAATGGTGGTGCATTCGTTTGTGTTTAAGACAAAAATAAAAATAAAACTTTGATGACGAAGTATTTATTTGTGTTTAAGACAAAAATAAAAATAAAACTTTGATGACGAAGTATTTATTTGTGTTTAAGACAAAAATAAAAATAAAACTTTGATGACGAAGTATTTATTTGTGTTTAAGACACAAATAAAAATAATTCATATTCCTGTGTAAATGTATGTACCAATATATAAATAAAAAGACATTTTTTTTAATGTTTAGACATTTCTTTTGAATATTGTTATTTGTGTTGAAACACAAATATAAAATGAACATCTTTCATGCATGTAGATTTTTGTGTTGAAACACAAAAATAAAGTAAACTTTTTTTTTGTTTTCATGTAGATTTTTGTGATGGATCACGAAAATAAAATAAACATTTTCCTCTTGTAGATTTTTGTGTTGGAACACAAAAATAAAATAAACACATTTTTTCCTCATGTATACTTTTGTGTTGGAACACAAAAAATAAAATAACCAATATTTTTTTTCTATGTATAATTTTTGTGTTGGAACACAAAAATAAAATAAACAATCCTTTTTTTTTCTCATGTGTATTTTTGTGTTGGAACACAAAAATAAAATAAATAATTTTTTTTCTCATGTGTATTTTTGTGTTGGAACACAAAAATAAAATAAACTTTTTTTCTATGTATATTTTTCCATCGCAATATGAATATTGAATTGATTATCAAACTCAATTCAATCAAAACCAAATCTGAAATAAACGTATCCAAGTTCGCACAACAACCAATATAACAATACATTCATCAAACAGAAAATCAACATAACATACTATACAATTCAAATCTGAACGAATATTATATAATAAATAAATTAATCAACTAATTAATTTAAATTAAAGAATTCTCACCTTCCGTTAATTCAGATCTAAAGATTCAAACAGTCCAGAAAATGTTCCAATCAGTCTCAAACCGTTCTATTTGCTGTTATGATTCCAATGTTTTTGAAATCGTCAAATTCCTTCTTCCTCCTCAAATAGGATCGGCCGTACTTATGAGAATGGAGAGGAGAAGATGGTGGCTCCAGAGAAGATCTAACCTTATGAGAATGGAGAGGAGAAGATGCTCTTTGATTTGGTATAGGAGTTAGGATTTAATTTGAAGAGAAGAGGGAGAAAGTGGCACAAGAATTTTCGGCCATGAAGAGAATAGGGGGGAGGGGGGGCTACTAATTGAAGAAGATGAATAATGATTTAGTTAGGGTTCTGCTCTTTTTTTTATATTATGTAATTGTTGATTTTTCAAAAAAAACCCATTCCTCACAAATTATTTAGAATCCAGTCCAACAAAAGCTACCCTACCCAATAACCCCTAATCCGGATCCATCTAGCCATGTCCCGCAGGCCCAAAAGGTTGTCTAAGCCCTCATTTTTCGAATTTAAAATTAATTCTTTTTATTATTTAATTCGGACACAATCAAAAATCCGCCGAGGCCACATACGGACTCCGAAAAGTCTAAAAAAAATATTTTTAGCTTCCTTATGACGATACGGTTCCAATGAGACTAATTTCATCGAATTTTGAGACTGTTTGAAAAATGACCTTTTTCAAGTCGTTTAAAATTTATTGTAAATTGACAAAACAGAAATCTTTTTGCCATGACCACAAATTAATTCTAAAAATTATGAAAAATTAAACTTAACAATATTTTGACATTCCGGATCCAACAAAAGTGGTTTCGTCGAAAACCGAGGTCGTTTGAAAAATGAATATTTTTGAGGCCAATATATTTAATATTAAAAATACATTTTTAAACAAATAAATCCCGAAACTCAAAATATATAAGTGTTTACTGTTTTTCAATGTAGAAACATCATTCTGAACTCAATGGAAGTGGTTTCGAGTTCAAATTCCTTCGTATGCAAAAAGTAGCATTTTGACCTTTATAAATTTCATCGCGGCCTTTCTAAATATTGAATTGGCCATAACTTTTGATTTCTGCTATGAAATTTCAATTTTTCGGATTCGTTGGAAAGATATTTTTAAATAGATTCTAATATTTTTGGTTTCACTAAAATCCGTTAAATTTTTCATCCTGTACGGTCAGTCAAAGTTGAAGTTTGACTTTTCAAACAACCGCGTTATTTCTAACTCTTTTGTTAATTAAAATTAAATCATTCATTCTATCTTCGATTTAAATCAAATTTGTGATCATTATTATTTAAATAAATTATTTTATATTGTCAAAATTCATTAAAATTTTCTAAAATAAAATTTTAAATTGGTTCTGATTTTTGCGGGTTGTTACATTAGGTATCATGGTACCCTGAAACTAGGCAGGGTGGGGTACGATTACTGGGCAGATTGTAAGCAGTCAAAACGACGGCGGTGGGTTCAGAGTGTAGGTTCTAATGGGGTGCGGGAGTGCACACACTCCGGAGCAGACAAACAGGGTACTGGGGCACCAGTAGTATAACTTATGTATTCTAAGGTTTGTGTCGGGGCCGCCACCATGGGTCTTGATACACCCCATGGTGGGACCAACATGGGTATCTACAGTTCTTGGGGGCCGTATGACACATATGTTTACGCGAGTAGGAGCCGATCTTTAGAAAATGGGGATCACTTCACCCTCAGCATGGGGTGCCAGTTAGAATAAGCTCAAGTAGGTGCAGAGATATAGTGTGGGTACGATAGTACATTCGATTCTAAACTACACTTCCTTAGCTTGTGATACTTTACTGTTTTCAGTTTATATCTATCATGCCCTTTTTCTTATTCACATACTGAAGAGTCACTCGATTTACTCAGGCTTTATGTCTGACTCTATTTTCTTTTCGTCTTCTTTTCTTTCGTTCCCCACCAGGTCCACAGGGAGGAAACAACCCAACTTAGTCAGACTCTTTGCAAGCTTCAAGACCGTAGACGTATGGTTTGGATCTCTTTTGCTCGGACTATGGCTTTGGATATCACTATGGGGATTTTTGTTACTTTATTTATGTTATATGCTTCTTTAATAATCAAGACAGTAATGAGGTTGTAATGTTGGAAGTATTTTGAGACAATTATGGAAATGCTTTGTTTGAACATGTACTGATGAAATAAAAGCCTGGTTGTTTTCCACTGTTTAAAATATGTGTATTTATATCTGTCTTGTGTTTATCTGTGACTTTTACTTATAAACCTCCACCAAAGTTAAGGCATTCCCTTAGTGAGTGACCTTAACGGAGGTGGGGTGTTTCACAATCTCCCCCACTTAAAAGCTTTTCGTCCCCGAAAAGGAAACAATAGTAAAGTAGGAAACAAAACGGAAAATGCAAGGTATTTTTGAATGTACCTCAACACAAGAGTTACTCGGAGGTGTCCACTCTGCACTTAGGATAAGCCTGTTTGATGCTATCCTTAGTCTCCATTGTACAGTCTCTAGGATCCCCGCTCCACTGCACTTTGACTAAGTGGATCCTCCTGTTCCTCAGCACTCGGGTTTCCTTGTCAACAATTTTCACTGGCTCCCTTCTCACTACTAAGCTCGGGGTAATCTCCAAATTTTGTTGTGATGCTTCCTCCACAACTAAGTCTGGATGATGAACATGCTTCCGGAGTTGGGACATATAGAATATATCGTGAACCCCTGGCAACCAGTCAGGCAACTTCACCCTATAAGCGAGAGTCCAATCCTCTCGAGAATAGGAAATGGACCAATGTTTCTCGGCACCAATTTCCCCGTCTTCCCAAATCGAATTACATCCCTCAGTGGGAAAACCCTCAAGTATACAAGATCACCAACAGAGAATTATAAATCCCTTCTTCGTGAGTCTGCATAGCTCTTCTGTCGGCTTTGAGCAGCCAGTAATCGCTTCTTAATAAAATCAACTTATTTGCTGCTTCCCGAATCATGTCGGGACCCAATACTAATCAATTGTCGGGTTCCACCCAACATGCGGGAGATCTGCATGGCCTGCCATATAATGCTTCAAATGGCGACATCTACAAGCTTGCTTGGTAACTGTTATTATAGGAGAACTCAACCAAGTGCAAATGATCTTCCCATAACCCGCCAAAATCAAGGACGCATGCTCACAACAAGTCTTCCAATATGCGGTTCACCCACTCAGTCTGACCATCTATCTGGGGATGATAAGTGGTGCTCATATTCAACTTGGTCCCAAGCTCTTATTGGAAAGCTTCCCAGAACTTGCTAGTAAATATCAAATCGCGATCACTAACGATGCTACTGGGAACTCCATGTAGTCTGACAATCTCTCTGAAATAAAGTTGTGCCAAACTTCAAGCTGTTCTATTAGATTTGACAGGGATGAAATGGGCATTCTTTGTGAAGCGATCTACAATCACCCGTATACTGTCATTGCCTTTTCTATTTCGGGGCAATCCATCAATAAAGTCCATAGAAATTTAGTTCCACTTCCAACTTGGAACTCTTAGTGTTGCAACAAACCTGCTAGATTTTGCTGATCGCTTTTGACTTGCTGGTGGGTGGGACATCTGGCAACATATATAGAAATGTCTCTCTTCATCGCCTTCCACCAAAAGGTACGCTTAAGATCGTGATACATCTTGCTTACTCCTGGATGGATGTTGAGCTTAGATTTATGACATTCATCTATAACTTCTCTTTTTAGCTCAGGAATATCTGGCACACATATTCGCCCTTGTAGTCTAAGGGTTCCCTTGCCGTCCATTTGGAAGTTTGACGCTTCGCCCTTTCGAACCCGCTCAATAATCATCTGAATATATTTATCATCTTTATAGAAGGCAGAGACCTTACCGATCAAAGAAGGTGTAATAATGAGATTGACGAGGATAAGATTGGTGCTGACCGTATCCTTCCTGCTGAGTGCATCGGCTACTACATTGGATTTTCCTGAAGTATATAAGATGTCCAGGTCATAGGGCGCAAGGAATTCAACCCAACGTTGCTGCCTCAAGTTCAAATCTCTTTAGGTGAACAAATACTTTAAAGATTTGTGATCAGTATACTGCTTGAATTTCTCACCCAAGAGGTAGTGCCTCCATATCTTTAGCGCAAATACTATGGCCATTAGCTCAAGATCATGAGTGGCATAATTCTTCTCATGCGGTTTTAACTGACGGCTAGCATATGCGACTACTTTGTCCCTTTGCATTAGCACCGTACTAATACCTTATATAGATAAAAGGATAACAAGTTAAAATAAGATTTGACGTTAAAATGTCATTTCTGACATGTTTATTTAGATAAAAAGAATAACCTTCTCTAGAAGCGTCTGTCCAGACTTTCAGATCCTCATTGCCATCTATAATGGTCAACACAGGAGCAGTGATCAACCTCCGTTTCAGCTCTTAGAAAGCTACCTCACATTCGAGTGTCCAGATGAACTTTGTATACTTCTTAGACAGCTTCGTCACTGGACAAGATAATTTCGAAAAGTCTTTAATGAATTTCCGATAATAGCCAGCCAGACCTAAGAAACTTCTGGCTTCTATGGGCGTGCTAGACTGCTTCCAATCTTGGATGGCTGAGATCTTTCCTGGATCTAATGAAATGCCTTCCTTTGATACAACATGGCCGAGGAATTTCACCTCTTCTTGCCAGAATATGCATTTGGAGAATTTGGATTTCAACACACTTCTTCGCAAAATCTCCAAGACTTCTTTTAGATGCTTTTCATGCTCAGCAGTGGTTTTAGAAAAGACCAGGTTGTCATCGATGTAAACCAGCAGGAATTTATTCAAAACATCACGGAATACTCTATTCATCAGATCAACAAAGTATGCTGGAGCGTTTCATAAGCCGAAGGGAATCACTAGTCATTCATAAAATAAGTCTGGCCCTTTGAAATCTGTCAAAGGCACATATTCTTCGGCAATGCGCAGTTGATGGAAACCTGTAGCTTGGTCCATCCTAGAGAATACTCGTGCTTCATTCAAGAGGTCTAGCAGATCATCAATGTGTAGCAGTGGGTATTTATTTTTTAGCGTCTGCTTATTTAGGTCACGGTCGTCCACACATAGGCTGAGGGTACCGTCTGACTTTGGGACAAACACCACTGCTGCACCCCATCTTGAGAAGCTAGGCTCGATCAGACCCTTCCACAAAAGTTGCTTAGTTTGATTGCTGAGCTCCTTTTTTTTCTTTTAGTGTCATTCTCCGAATAGGATACACAACGGGCCTTGCATTCAGAACTAAGTCAATCCTGAAGTCGATTTCTCTACGTGGAGGTAAGCTGTCAACTTCTTCAAACACATTCGCATAGTCTCTAACGACAGGAATATCCTCAATAGAAGCTGGAGTGACTTCTGGAGAAGACAAAAATTCTTTTCTATCCGTGGCTGAGCCATGCCATGGAATAGCAATAATATCTCCAAATTTGGTTTTAATTCTGGCTACTCTTTCAACGCATAGTACCTCATCCTCATACTTTTTTGTCCAATCCATTCCAAGTATGATATCATACCCGGAGAAATTCATGATGATCAAATTAAAAGGAAATCGGAAGTAGGAATAAGAAACAGGCACTCTACAATACTAATCGAGAATAAGTGATCCTCCTATCGGTCTTTGGGCTCTAATCGGTTCTTTAAGTTTTCTTGATTTCAATTTAAGCATTTTAATCGTGTCACTAGAAATGAAACTTCTAGATGCACCAGTGTCAAACAAAACTGTAATAGGAATGTTCTTAATGTTAAGAGTACCTCCTAAAACATCTGGTTTACCTGCTCCTTCAGAAGAAGTCGGTGCAGCCGCTCCATCATAGACATGTGCCCCCTGAGAACTCTTCAGCAACGGGCAGTTTGGCTTAATGTGCCCCTTCTGGTGACAATTATAGCACTCCCTTTTATCCTGAGAACTTTGACTAGGCCCAGACTCATTTTTCCTGGGCCTCTTGAGAGCTCGGCATTCATAGTCGAAGTGCCCCATCTTCTGACAGTTGAAGCATTTCACCTAGGATTTATCCCTTTTATTTTTCCCTTGGGGCTTGGCAGTAGAAGGATTGCCCGCCTCTGGCTTTCTGTCAGCTTGCTTTGTTTTGTTGTTGTTCTGATTCTTTTCAGGCTCCTATTGTGCATTTCTATCATTATCCTCATAACGGGTAGCCATCTCAATCACTTCATTGAAGGGGAGCTTGATGTGAGCAGTGACCCTGTTCAGGTACTTCTTGGAGAGGCCATTGATAAATCTCTTATTCTTCTGCACTGGTTCCTGTACTAGCTCTGGACCGTAGCGGGAAAGTTCCTCGAACTTCCGCACATATTCTGAAATGGTCATACCACCCTACTGCTGATTTGCAAATTGATCATGGAGCCTCTCAATTTCCTGTGGAGGGATATACTTATCATTGAAAAGCTCTTTGAACCTGGCCCAAGACATGTTGGCCACATCATTGCCTATTTTGACGGTGTCCCACCAAATCTCAACTTAGTCTTTCAATAGCCACGTTGCCAAAAAGCACTTTTATTAATCCTCCAATTCCAAGCATTCAAATATTTTCTCATAGTTCTTCATTCACGCCTATGCCTCAATCACAGTCTCTCAGACAGTAAAGGATAAACCCCCTAAGTTTCTGTACTTCTTGTCCAAATCAAATGGCTGCAGGGGTGGAGGTGGTGTCACAGTCTCTGGAGTGGGCTATTCCTGGGCCGTAGGAGTCTCATCTCTAGCTGGTCCTCTAGCCCCACCTCTGCCTCGTGCTCTAGTTCGTACTCTGGTGCCCATTTCTAAGTTAGTTCTGTACCATTAAGGAAAGAGTCAGGCTAACAGAAATGATAATTTTAAAGGAAAGGTTAAAAATAGAGACATATGATAAGATGATAATGATGTAATGACTGATTAATATGTGCTATTCTGCTGTGCTCATTCTAGGACATTACTAATCCTATCTCTAATGAGCTACCTGTCTTAGAATACTGCCGATTTTATCTAGACGAATTGTTCTAAAAATGTTATACTCCGAAGCTAAGGTTAACCTTTAGCTCTGATACCAACTGTGACGACCCCAAACATCCGTGGTATGAAAGTAAGGATAATCATAGGAGCATAACATAATTAAAACAATAACAGATCTTAGATAATAGCATAACACATATATCATTACAGCGGAAATGGAAATGTCATCACAATATAACATCACAGACATCAGAGTACGCAGTACAGGATACACTTAGCAAAATAAAAGTCTAAAACAAAGAAAGAAATAAGTCTCAATCTCCACCAAATACATCAAAGCTCAGTAATTTCTAAATGTCTCAAGAAGCAAATAAAAAGATAAAAAGAAAAGGTTCTTCATCTTCTTCCTTAGCAAGCTCCAGTCCAGAAAGTATCCATACCTAAAACCTGTCATTTGGCTGCCCGTATGGAAAGAGGGCACCCGAGTTTGCAAAGTCAAACAAACTACAAGTCAGTCATGGGACTGGTATGAGAAATCTTTCTTAACTAATAATATGGCTAATCATAGGACCACGCTACTAACACGGAACGGGTTTACTCCATTGGATTGCCAGTGCATATGTTTAATAAATCTTATTGCAAAACAACGCAATGCTTTTTAGGAAATGAAATCATTATAGGACTCAAGTCCCATCACACAATGCAACGCAAACCGAAGGATAGAGTTTTACCTTATAATGATCAAAAATGCTTGATACATAGAAAATAATATTTTAAATACTATTATTAGCATGTAATATGTTTTAAAAAATACTTCAAAGTAAATGGATCAATCCTAGACGGCATAGTACCCCATCCTACTATGTCGTCATATATAGGTTTACAATCAAAACCGTAATGTCGTATTGGCGATTGGGTTTCCATCATGAGTCAAGGCTAGGGACGATCTCCTAACCAATTCGAGACATTCTTGTAATGTCTCAGGGTCCCCCGCAGTGAACCCTTGGATTCTGTAGGGCCGGTCCACAAATAACGTTAGTGGATTAGTTATGCCTAAACACACGCTTCGCGATCATATTGTACCTATATAATGGTCACAATCAACCAAAAAAAATCCAAGGCGCCTCATTCCATCAACCACATAAGTAAAAATGTCAGGGCTTGTAAACGCTGACACCACTTCTGGCTAGAAAGAAACGTGTGCACTCCCTGCGTTCCCTTGTCCCGTTTCTGACTCTTACTGGGTGTGAGGCTCGCGAGGTAACGTTATACACAAAGCTATGCCGAAAATAGGCTATGCTTTGATCATCATCCACAAGGCTCTGCTTTTCAACAAAAGCCTCGATCAATTGCATCTTAACATGTAATAACCCGAAAATCTGGGCCAGTTTAAAATTTTTATTTTGGCAATTTTGGCAAATTTTGATTATTTAAAATGAATTATTTTAAATAATATCGACGAGAAATTTATTTTGAATATAATTCGAACGTATATATTATACGCGTCGTCGTTAGAATATAAATATTTATATATAATTATAAATAGAATTGAAAATGGCGCGGTAGTTCGATAATTCGATTACAAACTTCAAATGAATGTACCGGGTGCAAAACAATCCGGATTTTAGTGAAACCAAAAACATTAGGATCTAATTGATAATATCTTTCCAACGAATCCGACCAATCGAGATTTCATAGCGGGAATCAAAAGATATGTCCAGTTGAAAATTCTGAATAGTCGCTATGGAATTCAGGCCCTTAAAAATGGACATTTTGCAAATGACCTCGAATCTCGACGAAACCAGTTTTGTTGGGTCCGCAGTGTCAAATTATTGCTAGGTTCCAAATTTCATAATTTTTCGAATCAATATGTGAGCGTGGCAAAGGAAAACGCGTCTGACCAGTTTCAGTTGATTTTAATCGACTGGAAATTGGCCATTTTTCAAACGGTCTCAGAATTCGACGAACCTAGTTTTGTTAGGACCGTATCGTCAATACGAAGCTAAAAAATATTTTTCAGGAATTTTTCTAGTTAGTATGTGACCCCGGTAATTTGAAATGTACGTTTAAAATTCAATATAGTGATTTAAATGAAAATTCAACGGAAACTGATTGTAACTATCGAATCAGCTTGCGATACATATCCCATTGTGTTCGTAATGGGGGTAAAACATTAGGGACAATAGGCGGTGAGCCTCGTTTTGAAGTCGACAATAAAAGTTGCTTTTTGTGGAAAATTAAATAAATAAAAATAAAATAAAAAAACCTTCTCTCCCCCGTTAACCCGCTCTGGCCCCCCCTCTCTCCTTTTAATCGAAACAGAAATCAAAAAACAAAAAAAAACAAAAAAAGGGGAGGGCGACTGCGAAAACCCGCTGCCACCCTCGGAGGACCACCGCCGCCTCGAGAAGCTCCACCCCCTAGCCTCCACCGCCTGCTCCCCTCTTCTACCAAACCCCGATAGCGCCAATCCCCTCAGCCCCAAATCCGACGCACGTGAACCCCAAGGCCCCATCGCGAGGCGAGCCACTTATGGCGTGAGGGGAGGTTGGCTTGGGCTACGTCGTGACGCCATCGGATCCAGCTCCGATCATCTATTTGCGGCGCACGGTGGAGACCTAGAGTTGAAGTGAAGATGTGAAGATGGGTTACGGTGTTGGGCAGGAAGAAGGTGATTCCTTTTTATATACTTTTAAAATCAATTTTTGTATTAAAAATAATTAGATTAAAATCAGTTTTAAAAAGAAAATAAAAACCTTTGTAAAAGAAAATAAAAACCATTGTTTTTGAAAATGAAAACCTTTGTTTTTGAAAATAAAAACCTTTGTTTTTGAAAATAAAAACCTTTGTTTTTAAAATAAAATAGAATTGATTTTTGAAATTAAAATATACTTTGTTTATGAAAGAAAATATAATTTTTGTCATAGGAGAAGCAGAATAAAAATGAGGTTTTTACATATACAGTAGCAGAGATATTAAAAATATGATTTTTATATTTTTAAAGTATTAAAAATATAATCTTTATTATGTAGAAAATGTAAAAATGTGATTTTTATATATTGAATAGCATAGTAAAAATGTGATTTTTATATATTGAACAACATAGTAAAAATGTGATTTTTATATATTGAACAGCATAGTAAAAATGTGATTTTTATATATTGAACATCGAAGTAAAAATATGATTTTTATATATTGAACTTCGAAGTAAAAATATGATTTTTATATATTGAACTTCGAAATAAAAATATGATTTTTATATATTGAACTTCGAAATAAAAATATGATTTTTATATATTGAATAGCGAAGTAAAAATTCGATTTTTACATAGGTAGTGAAAGCGGGCAACGAAGGTAACAAAAAGGGCGAGAACGAAGAAGATTTATATCAAAGAAGAGTCAAGATGTTTGGATAGCTTTCGGTGAGAATTTCTCACTCTTCAATTTATTTTCTAGTTATATATATATACTAGGATGCAGACGGTGCTTAGTAGCACCCGACACAATCGTCCACAGACCATGGACTTGTTTGTTTGGCTGTTTGGTGATTGATTGCGATATTGGTTTGAATGTGGTTTGTGGTGTGAAAAATCGAATCGATAAATTGGTTAGGATTAGACGTGCGCCGTTATAAGGCGAAGGAGTAAGGCTAGGTTAGACTCTTACTCCAAATTTTGTGGTTTGCATAACGAAAGTGATTTGATTGATATGGGTACGGCGGTGGCCATTATTAGACCGGGGACAAGGCTAGGCCTTATCCTGTTTCTAGCATAGCGCCGTTATGCCTCCAAAATTTTCTAAAATATGTTAGAAAAATAAAAATATCATTTTATTTAAAGAATGAACTGAATAGAAATTCATATGTCAAAATAAAATGTTTTATCATTAAAAATATAAATTTTAACGTGAAGTGAATAAAATATTCATTTACAAACCATACGGTTTGTTTATGTACACCTATTTGAATGACATTGATTGGGACGATAAATTTTACACATCGCCCAACTGCACAAATAAAATATGCGTTTGATTGTTTGAAACCCCACACGGGTGTTGGGCTGAAATTTGAAGTTCACTCATCCTGATTGATTAAATAGGTCGATCGATTGATTGACAGGCTGTTATAAGCGTTAGATATCTATATTTGATGCTTATACAGTGTAGTGCACTTTGGTTGATGGTTGATTATTTTTCAATGCTATTATACATGTGTTGTATGAAAATCCATATAATTAACTTTATATGGTAATTGATTGGGCCTCATTCCAATTTGAAAAATAAAGAATATTATAAAATAAAAGTTCATGTGTTGACAGTACTCATCCATTGAGATTGGTCATGTGTTGAACGAAATATTTTAGTAATAAAATTTATATCTTTATCAATATAAGATAAAGGTTCATGTGTTGACAGTACTCATCCATTGAGATTGGTCATGTGTTGAACGAAATATTTTGATAATAACAACTATTTTGAAAAAGAAATATTTGAAATAGAATATTTGAAAATAGAAATTTATGAAGCCGTGTTGATTAGATTGACGCCATTTTGACGTAAACGAGATTTATATCGATTTTATTCATTTTGAAATAAACTGAATTGAAAACGATTTCGAAATGAATTGAATTGAAAACGATTTCGAAATGAATTGAATTGAAAACGATTTCGAAATGAATTGAATTGAAAACGATTTCAAAATGAATTGAATTGAAAACGATTTTGAATTGAATATAAAACGAATTCAAATTGAATTGAAAGCAAATTGAAATGAATTCAAATTGAATTGAAATTTGAATTTAATAGAAATGAATTTTAAAACGAATTTATAAAGGAGAATTCAATTTTGATTTGAATTGAAATGGAAGTTGAAATTGCTTTTGAAACGAATTTAAAACTATTTACATAATTCGTTTTAAATAGAAATCGACGAAATATATATTATATATATTATATATATAATATAATGGCCTGAATAGAACGCGCCGCGCCGTGGCAGTTCGTGAATTTCGACCATTTATTTCAAACGGACATTACGGGAGATCCGACCGTCGGATTCTCCTAAAACCGGAACCGTTGGGTTCGTTTCGAAAAGTGCTTTCTAATGAATATTAGAAATTTGAAATCTAACGGTTGGATTTGGAATTATGTCCAAATCAAATTTGAAAAAGGTCGCTGTAAGTGCAGTTCGATGGCCATTGATGGAAATCGACTGTACAGGCCTTGATAAAATTATTAAAAATAGTAATAATTTGTGTAAAATCATAAGAAATGATTTGTGAAGATTTGGGATGAAAAACTCCATATTTGAAAAGACAAAAATAGATTTTTATCGAAATGAACTAGTTTTGAACTAGAAATATAATTCTATTTATTTTTAAATAAATAAATTGAATTTGAAAAAGGGTTCTAAAAATAACCAGAATTTCCAATGATTGCATTGGAGTGGATTTGAATCGAAATTGTCTTCGGAATATTTCGATGTTGGAATTCGTGATTATACGGATGTTGTTATGGAAATTTGAAAGATATATATATATATATATATCGTTATTTCCAATACGACATTTGTTAATCATAGAATTTGATATTGAATATAAGCCGATATATTTTCTATTCAGAGCCTTATATTGAATATCAAATGTGATTTGGGTTTGTTGCGAATGGTGTCTTCACTAACACTGTTCTTGAACCCAGTAGAGAAAAGATTAAATCTTTTTATTTAGATTTAATAAAGTGTACCAATTAAATAATATTTAATTGGAATTGAATTGATATTGATTTTTGGGTTTATCGTGGACAATGTTTTAAATAACACTCGTTCTTTAACCCGATAATTAATGTGATGTGATTTTGGGTTTATCGTGAACCGTATTTTAAATGACACTGATTCTTTAACCCAGTCGCAGATTAAAACTAAGTAGAGTTTTAATGAATCCTTAATTAGATTGAAATGATCGAGAATGGAGTATCACCAGTTTTGCTCCAGGCGATAGTTAAATCTTTAATTAGATTTGAACGTGAAATGGTAATTGAATTTACCGATAACACCGTGGTGTTAGATATGAAGTACTACCAGTTTTACTTCATGGGATGAATAGGTTGGGATTGGGAAATTAAAACAAATGATTACTTCGGTAAGGTTCGCTAATCCCGACTAGTTTTGAATTGATATTCAAAAATAGATTAAAGAATAAATTCAAGAAATTTATCTTGGATAAAATTAATGGGAACCTTTCCCTATGAATGTGAAATCAGAAACTAATTGTCGGTTAGCTAAGCAGAATGGTTTTCTGGATATTGATCTGATGTTGGTTTCGGCCTTCGGGGTTAATATTTGGGGAATTATTCTCTTGATTAATTTACGATTAGTGACTGATGAATTGGAATGAGGCGTATGTTGTGTTTGTGTAACACTTATTTAAAATATACGCGAGTTATTCGGAAAGACCGGGTTTATCCCATTCTGAATAACTGATACGACGATAAGTCAAAGATGAAGACGATGGTCGAAGACCGGAAGTCTTCACGTTGTTTGGGTGATTACTGATGATCTTGATTGGGCTGTACACCCAAGAAGATGGAAACAGTTGGTGATCGTCCAGACGTACTTGGAGATCGAAGGATATGCGGGGTACTAGATGACTCCGGTTTCGTTCAGACCCAGAACGGACTTGTGAATGGACTGTGTGTCTGACATTGGATTTTAGTCTATGTGATTGATCTCTATTAAATATATATCTGTTTGGCGGCAGAGAATTTATTCTCTTGCTTAACGCCCTTCTCTGAGACGTACAAGCTCAGGGGTTATATATTGATGGATATCAAACGCATGGAGTGAATTGCCTGTGTGGCATACCTAAGTGGCAATTGATCGAGGCTTCTGTTGAAAAGCAAAGTCTTGTGGTTGATGATCGAAGCACGGCCTTTGTGGCGTAGCTTTGTGTAATGTTTACTTCGCGAGTTTCACACCCGGTATGAACCAAAAACGGGAGACGGACCTCAGGGAGGGCATGCGTTTCCTTCTAACTAAAAAGTGGCGTCGGTGGTTTTACACGCCCTGACGAGTTTGACTTATGTGGTTGTTGTTGTTGCGAGGCGCCTCGGATTGATCGGTCGTTCTCGAACCGATGGAGTCATTTAGTTGGCTCACTTACACCCCATAGGGTGGGGAAACGTAGTGTTCAGGCATAATAATCCACATCGGTGGACCGGCCCTGTCGCTCCGAGGGGCAGTTGCGGCTGTTCCTGAGACACGGGCTAGAGCGTCTCGAATCGGTTGAGGACTATCTTTTGCCTCGGTTCATAGATGGAAATCCAACTTCCAAATACGTGACATTTGCGGTTTTAATTGTAGAACCTAGTATGGCGACATAGTGGGATGGGGCATTCATGCCGCCTATGATTGATATTGATGATTGAAGTTGTTTTATACACTATGCACTTATTATAGTATCAAAGGATTTGTTTTAAACGTATCAAGCATTCTTTGGCTGTTATAAGGGAAAAACCTATCCTCGGCTGCGTTGCATTGTGTGATGGGACCTGGGTCTTATAACAGCTTCATTTTTCTTTATTTAGCATTGCGCTGTTTGTTTTATGCACTGGTATTCTTGGGAGGAAACCCGTTCCGTGTTATACGGCGTGGTCCCTTGATTTACCTAATGATTTAAAGTAAAGATTAATAACTGTTTTAGTTCTCACACCAGTCCCGTGACTGACCTGGAGTTTATTGTTTTAACCTAAACTCTGGGTGCCCCTATTTTGACACGGGCAGCTAGTAGTTTTGGGTTTTGCAGATTTATATTCACAGGATCCTGGTTTACAGCTGGAATGATATCCGGAAAGCTTTGTATCCGCATATCTACTTCTAGTTGTGTATCGTATTATTTTCCGCTGCTTTGTATTTAAATGTAATTTAAATCTCTGATATTTCTGTGTTATATTTATTTCATTTATACTCTGTATATTCTTGTAATCTAATGCATTGTTGTAATATACAATGAAATGTTCTTCTGTTTGTGTTATGTTTTGTCCTGTTCTCAAACGATAGGGCGTTTCGAACGGTCTAGATCGGTTTAACGATTGGTTCGGACCGAGCGAAATTCCTTGCCGTCACATAACATGTCACATTGACAATTCACGCCATGCGATCGATAACTACCAATATATAACCTTTGAGCTCATGCGTCTCAAAGAAGGGTGTCAAGCAAGGGAATAAATCCTCCGCCACCACGGATATATATTAAATATAAATCAGTTTAATTACATGGGATGTAATTCAATGTCGGACACACATCCATTTACAAGTCCGTTTTGGGTCTGAACGAAACCAGAGTCACCTTATTTTTCGTCCCGTATGTCCAATACTGAAGAGAGGTGCTCGCATATCCGGACAATCAACAAGTACGTCCAGACAACTACCACTTTAACCCTTTACTGGTAGCTAACCAATGCCGGGCATCAGTAGTTATCCTTTCGATGTGAAGATCGCTGGTCTTCAATCACCGTCTTTAAGATCTTCAATTTAGATCATCGTATAATCATTTGAAATGAGATTTAACTAGGTCTTTTCAAATGATTCTCACATATATATAGTTTAAAACCATTTCATATCGTTAATGGTATTTAATAATGATTTATCGCTATTTTTATTAATTTAAAAATAGCTAAATTTATTTAACGACGCTTCGGGTCAATGGGCGGCCCTGGCGCTGTTTTTATTGAAATTTGATTTACACTTATCTCGAAATCTAACCGTTGGATTTTAACAAAGTTTATATAGATGGAAAGATCTTCCCAAAGCGGTTTTAACGGTTTTAGTTTTGGGAAAATCCGACGGTTAGATCTTTCGGTATGATCGCTTAAAGTTACGATTTCGAAACGCGAACTACCGCGTGCAATTCGCTTATTTTCAATTTATATTTATATTTACAATTATATATATAAACTCTTCGATGATTTCTCTAACGTTTTTAACATGCCAAATAAAAGAATATTTTCATTGGCATATCATGTCTATGTACGGTCAAACAGAATATAGTTCATTTACATGAAAATTGATCCAATGACGAATCAACTTTACATATAAATTATAATATATGCAAAGGTAAATATAAATGAAGTTTTGACAGTGCATATAAATTCTAATATATGCAATGTAATATAATTGTGCTTTTAAGAATGCATATAAATCCTAATATATGTGATGTAATTATAAATGAAATTTTAACAACGCATATAAATGAAATTTTAACAACGCATATAAATTCTAATATATGCGATGTAATTATAAATGAAATTTTAACAATGCATATAAATTCTAATATATGCGATGTGATTATAATTGTAACTTTATCCATTTCATTAAAAACAAATTTTTTAATGTAAACATGTTTTATTTTGAAAACATGCATGTTTGTCCAACTTTTATTACTACATGTAATTATAAATGAAATTTTAACAACACATATAAATTCTAATATATGCGATGTAATTATAAATGAAATTTTAACAATGCATATAAATTCTAATATATGCGATGTGATTATAATTGTAATTTTATCCATTTCATTAAAAACAAAATTTTTAATGTAAACTTGTTCTATTTTGAAAACATGTGTAACGACCCGTGTTTTTGGCACTCGAATATGTAATTTAATTTATTTATTTTAAATATTATATTGGGAATATTGATGGAATTAAATATTTAATTCGCTATTCAAACGAAGTTCGAACGTTATATATATTTATATAATTATAAATCGAGCTTGAAAATGGCGTGCAGTTTGTAATATTTGGTTTTGAACTTCAACTGAGAATACAGGATTCGATATAAGTCGGATTTCTGTAAAACAAGACACGTGGGAACCGTATTGACGATAATTTTCATATGAAAGAGGAAAATCTAGATTTCGTGTTATAGTTTGATAATTATGGCCAAATCAAATTTTGAAATAGTCGCTATGGAAAATCGTTATTAAATTATAAGCCTTTAAAGTAGCCGTTTTGCAAACGGACTATGCTTTCGACGAAACCAGTTCCGTTGAGTTCGTAGCGTCGATTATAGTCAGGATAGGTATATAGTTTGTTATTTTTAGAGATCGAGAAATTTGGCGTTAAAAGGGGTAGGGCGGTTCAGGGTAAAAACAGCCTATCGGGCAAACAGTCTCAGAATGCGACGAAACTAGTGTCGTTGGGTTCATATCGAAAAGTTATTGGCAGACTTCGCAGTTTCGAGTTGATTTGATTTATCTGGTGAACGTGGAAAAATAAAATGCGTGTTCATTTCTGGTTTCATAAAGGAAAATTTTTCATACGACCTTGGATTTCGATGAAACTTGCTCCATTAGATCCGGAATATCTTTTTACATTAAGAATAGATTTTTTATCAGTAAACAGGGATCATGTGTAGTGGTTTTATTATGTTACTTTAGGACGAAGTTTCGAAAAATTTAAATAATATATTTCACACTATATATATACATCTGCAAACCCCAGGTATTTCATGCGCAAATAGGACTGATGTTGAAAGCAACTTCACATACCTCATCCTACTTTGTTGCTATGAAAGGGGACAACTCGTAGCTACCCGAGATGAAAATTCAAGGCAGACGCTCGCCGACCTACACCGGTAATCTACAATCTACCCTTGGCCTTGATGGGACATTGTTTCTATCTGTTATCCTCTCCCTCTATAAATACACGTTCATTTCTTCCTTTTGCCAAGTTAAGAGAAAACTTAAAAATTCCATTTCTCTAACTCCCTTCAACAAGAATGTAAACCGAACCCCTTTCACAAAATAAAATGACTCTCCTTCAAAACAAACGAAGAAACTGAACTCCATTTCATCTCACAACATAATATATTACTCTCATCCAGTTGACCACGACAGCGAGCGAATTTCGAATGGACATGAGTTCCAAAGCTTGCGTGAGTTCATTTATGGAGGAGGGGCCTTGCTGTGCGAGTGGAATGGAGATACACGGTGGGTTGAGAGAAGAAGGCCGTAAGTTCAAAATAGAGGGGGAGTAAGCGGAAGTTGGCGGGAAGATATGATTTGTTTCTTCTCAGTGACCAGTGCGTGGACTGGTGATGAGTGTGCAGATGTGGTGAGGTCCAGGGATTCGTTGGCGAAAGGCAAGTGGACGGTAGGAGAGTGTATAGGGTGGCGGTGAAAGCAGTTTCGAAGTGCATGGGGTTTTATTTGACATGCGTGGTGAAGTATCAATAGCGGTGGCAAAAGAGGAAGTGGTGGCGCTGCCATCTTAGGAGGGGTTGTTGATGGGAGGGACTGCATTCTTTCGTAATGAAGGAGAAGCTTGGACTGAAAACAATACGTGGTGAATCATGGAAAAAGGGAGTCGGCTCCTTTCTGGTTCTCAGTTCAAAACATAACAGAAACAAGCGCAGTAAGTGTTTGAAGATGCTGAACAAAGAAGGAGTTGGCAGCGGTTTTACGTAAAAGGAATGGGCTGCTTCTCTTTAACGGTGAGTGGTACATTAATTTTTTTCAAACCAAAGTAGAACTGTGAAACAAACAAAGTAACAGAATTTACATAGTAGCAGTATATGGGAACCGTGCTTTTGAATACTAGCGTGAAAAGTATATGAAATAAAATGGGATAGAATGGATGCAATACTATAAATGAAGCGGGGTGTTTGGAGTGTAAGCGTGTGAATGAGAATGAAGTCAGGGGGGTTAACAAAAAGAAAGGACGGTGGATAATATTAGTTATAACATGAAGAAGTTGTTGTTCATATAAAAGGAAAATGTTGGCCTTTATGCGTGAAGACTCGGTATTTTACCAAAGAGAAAGTGGAGCTATTTCCAAATATAGGAGGAAAGTGGAACATGCTCATTAGTTAACAGAAGTGGGGGAAGGGATTGAAAAGGTTATGGGGTAACCTGCATGGATTCAAGTGGTGCATGGGTTTTGGTTTGCACAGCATCAGGCTTGAAGACAAAGTGAAAGGATTTAATGGGAAAAACAAGAAGTCATGAAAAATTAAACAAATCAAGCCTCACCGGAATCATGGCGACGAATACAACAGTCTGGAGCTGATCTGGACAGTGCAGGAGACAGTTGGGATGTACCGTTAAATTTAACAACTGTTTAATTTAACTGTAACCCCACCGTTCAACGAACAAATCAAGGTGAGTTAAACTCACTCAGTTACCCTTTTTATATTCTATAAATTGGGTATTTTTATTTTGTGTGCTCTGCTTGCCAATGGTTGACTGTTTTGCTAGTTATACCTATTTGTTGATTTAACTGATGAAATTAAACTGTGTTTAATTTCAGTGAAATTCCAAATCGTTATTTTAACGATTGGTTCCAATAAAGGTAACTCACCTTGGTTGGTCACGTTTATAAAATGAACGTGTTGAAATTGTTAAATTGGTTGCATGGTTTGTGAATTGATTGATGGCCGTCATTTATTGTTATCGGTTAAATGAAACTAAATGATCCTGTTTGTGATAACAGGTTGGAGGGATCCAACTGGATTCCTCAAAAATATTGTTTGTTTTCATATTATCACATATGAATTGTCCTGTTTGGGGTGATTGATTTGATTGTTGATTTTTGACTGAACATTCAACCTGTGTTGTGTTTAAACCAATGAGCGGTATTGGTTGAGTATTTAGCAGTGTATGGCCTATAAAATCAATCGTGTTATAAATATTGATTCACCGTCAGGTGAATCGATAAAGATGAGGTTATAAAATTTATTATATAACTGGAGTGGATTTTGAATACATTATTTTGAATAAAAGTTATAATAGGGAATTAAATAAATATTTTATTTAAGACTTTGATTGTTATTAAATTATTTTATAAAGTAAATGCTGACGTTAATCAGATTTACGAGTATGAGAACAAGTAATGAATCGAAGGATTAAACTTTGATAATTGTTTTGTAAAGAAAACAATTAATGGGATTATTTAAATTAAATATATTTTTAATTAATTTAAAGTGAGGATTAATTGGAATCGATTAATGAGATAATCGAGTTTTGGGTTAATTAAATCGACCGTTTGAATTGGAATTTGATTATCAAAATTGATGTGTTTTGATTTGAATAGTTTAATAAATATTGTTTAAATTTAAATAAGGTTCTAAAAGGGGATTTACCATTTAATTTTGCCATTTAAGAAATTAACTACTCATGTAGTTAATGATTGAAATAAATTGTTATTTTAATTAATAATAATTTAGACAATTACTTTTCAAAAGTAATTGAAGTGAAATGAAATCAAAGGAGATTGGAAATAAGCGAATCTGGTTAAAGAACTGAGTTATAGGGTTGTTTAACCAAATCCAATAGTTAAATGGAATTTGTTTGAGACTATAATGAAATATTGATTTTGATTACAACTTATGTTTATCGAAGGATAAGAACGGTGTTGATCAAGGTCTGAGAGGTAACTAAAATACCCCAACTTGAACAACATCGGGATTATCTGAAGATAATATTAGTTGGTAATCATAAGAGACGTTAGTGGATATGTTTTGAAAATCTAAACAGCAATTTTAGCGTTGTTGTTATAATATATGTTTTGGTAAATCTAATATAGCGATTGTAGCGCTTTTGCTATAGTAAATAGGTTGTAAACCTAAACATCGATTATAGCGCTGTTGTTTTGTAAATCTAAATAGTAATTATAACGCTATTGTTATAACATATGTGCTATAAATTTCTTTGTTAAAACTAATGGACTTCCGAATTTAAAAGATGATTTGACGGAAGAATTAAGTGGGAAATTGAATATAGCTATTCGAGATAGAATTAGCCAAACATAATTATTCGGCTGAGTTGCCATTTCGTACGACTGCTAGCGTAATTCGCAGGGCTGTAGATAGCCTACGGTGGTCGGATGTTTCCTGAGGGAATCAGGCGTAACCATTGTGATCGCTGTGATCTAGAGTCAAGCGAATGGTGTTAAGTCGAATATTAGTTAATCAATAGGAGTTAATTAAGTCGAATTGGTCAATTAGAATTAACCGGTTAAAGTTAATTAATTAGAGTAAATCGATTTGAGTTAAATCGTATTAGAGTTATTCAAATATCGTATTTTTAAATATTAACAGAGTTAGAAGTTTGGATTTAACAAAGTAAATCAAGTGTTAAAAGCCCAGGTAATGCTGAATGCTTAACCAGTGAACTCATTGGAGTGTCATGATTGAAACACTGTATATTTTGATAGTTAAAACACCGACTATCAAATTTGTCCAATACGATTGTTGGTATGGAAAGACCGGAATCGAATTTATATTCGAAAACCATTCCAACCAACAAATACGTGAAGATCTCAGAAGATGATCGTGATGGAGCATTGAACACCGTGGATTTTCATAAACGGAAGAACCACTAATATTCTCTGCCTGGCAAGCAGAGACAAGCTGTGATTCTGTCGTGGTTGGAATCAACGGGTTGCAAGGACTTCTTGCTACTGATCCATGGGGTGATTCCTATATGGATGCGGTAGGAGAGTGCCTTCGGTTCATCCTGTTCCTGGATGACTTGTATGGACGGATGTCTGACAGAGTATTTCCAAAAGGATCACGTACGTTGATTTCTTCAAACGTACTATAGTTGTTGGCGGAGAATTGCCAAACTCTTAGCTGCTGCTAGAATATTTTTGTGGACATCAATTAGTGATATCTGGAGGATCTGACGATGTGGCATTCAAAGTGGATGATGTTCAAAGATAAATTCTGGCCTCAAGCCTCATCAACCGGGAAATGACAAAAATCGGGCAGGCAGCATGGCTATGTGGGTCGCTCCCATTAGGGTGTATAATCACCTATCTAGAGAAAGTCCTATTTGTTTCTTAAATCTATGTTTCGATGCTGTCCCTTTTCGGGAGACGGTTGCTGATCCCAACCGTCGGTGGTATACATTCGATACACTCAAGCGAAATGAGTGGTCGGTCATGTGAGGGCCGGGTTGCAAGAAGTTCTTGTTGAACCCAGTGTATTCGTCTCTAGAGATACACTATCGGCAGGTGGTCCCATACCTTGTCAAGGTCGGAATCCAATTTCCAATAAGCGCCTGCGGGTTTTGATTGTATACTATATATGTGGAGCGTGAGACGCAAGCGTTCCACTAGATTGTTATTTACTTGTATTTAGACATTATTATAATATCAGACAAGATATTGGTTTCAAAAATGTTTTGGGTTATCATAAGGTAAAAACCGTCCGTGTTTATGTGTGGATTTGGTCTTACGATTATCCTTTTCTTCTGAAAAGATTTTGAACTTAAAAATCAAGATTGGATGATTCACCCTTATTACTGTGCGAGTTTATCTCACTCTGTTTCACCAGACTGACCCGGTGTTTTGTAAATGCTCGGGTTAGACCGGGTTATACAGGTTCAGGTTATCGACTGCTATGAAGAGACGAGCTGGAAGAGTCCAGACGTATGATATTACTACTATTCCGCTGTGTGTTGTATATGGGAACAGGCTATTATAACTGTCCCATGGTATGATGTACTCTGATACTGTAAGTATTTTAAATCTTTCAATAAAGATTATTTCTGTATTATATTTTGTTCCGCTGCGATGTGAGACTCTGTGTGGTGTTTCTTCTTCTTCTATTCTAATATTTCTATCTTATCTATTCTCACCCTCTAACTTCTTTCTATTAATGATCTGGAATGTTCGATGTCTGAATGGTCAACACGGTAGTTTGATGTTGATTTTCGGAGTCGAAAATCCCAGTTCGTTACAGTGGTATCAGAGCTGAAGGTTAAGTAAGTACCTTGGCTCTGTGGCGTGACTCAGTAGAGATGGGGTTAGTAATACCCTAGACTGAGTTTGAGTATGTATATATGAGCGCGTATTTGTAAATTGTTATAAAAACTGTCTTATATTGTGTTGATTGGTTTGTCGAGTAGTTTATGAATACTGGTCGATACAGTAATGCAAACTGTGTCGATAAGTGTTTCTAAACTCTTGAACAGAATAATTCGACACAGTATGTTTTTGAAAGAGGGTAAATGAAATAATTTTACCCAAATGGTATTTTAATATAAAGAAATGATTAACATTTGAAATATTATAGTATATTGGATGTGTTGCTTGGTTATAATTGAAAAGGTTATATAAATAACCAATTAGAATTCGTATAATATGAAAACAGATGAATTAAATCTGGAATTAAAATCAGAATTGGAATTAAAATTCCCAAAAGTGGGAAAGGTGACTGCAAATGAACTTGGATTGAATATATGAGAAATTTAAGATCCTGGGAGATTTTAAATTTGTTTTACAAACTTTGAGGTGGGTATTTTGAAAAGATTTCAAAATGGAAATGTTTAAATATGATTTTGAATGGTTATATAGTACTGAACTCACTTTGATAGCTGGGAAGTAACTCTGATGATGCTGGCCACATCATCAGTTTTCATTTCCGAGTTCTAAGTGATGGATTGCTACCAAAAATCCTGTTTTGAATTGCTTTGAGAAAAACAAGTGTTTTGAATCCTGAGAAGAAATATTTCGTTTTTGAAAGAGCTAAACTGTTTAAAAACTCTCAGGGAAGTTGGTTGAACAAAAACAAAATTTAACAGAAATTGTGAAAGCGAACATGAATTGAATTGAAACCAATTAACTGGAAATTGAATCGGGAGATAATATATCAAGTAAGATCAGATTTTGGATTTGTGAGACAGGAATCTGAAATGTTGTTGGACTGGTAAGTTAAGAGTTGGAATTGATGATGGATGAAAATTGAGTTAAGAATGGGATTTGGATTGGACGAGTAAAGGATTTGGTTTTATGGATAAAATTGGAATTTTGTTGGAGAATGCATTTGTATAAGCTGACAGAGTAGCAGATGGAAAGGATATAATGATATGCCCGACAGAAAGGTACATGTTTATTTTTATATGGGTTTGATGATTTATGAGCCTTTTTGGCAAGCCGCTTGGCTGTTTTATTTTCTTTTGGATTGGAGAAGGCCTAGAAAGGCGAGTTGAAGTTTGACCGATTGACCCGTACAGAGGAGGTGCTGGCAAAAATTTACGAAAATTTAAAGTGTTAGAATTTTTTTGATATTTTTGAAAATATTTATTTACAGTATTGAATTGGGTTCTAATTTAATATAAATTAGATTTGAAAATGAATGAGTTTATAACGTTCTTTCTTACCTTAGCAATTTCGAGGACGAAATTATTCTAAGGGGGGAAGAATGTAACTACCCGTGTTTTTGGCACTCGAATATGTAATTTAATTTATTTATTTTAAATATTATATTGGGAATATTGATGGAATTAAATATTTAATTCGCTATTCAAACGAAGTTCGAACGTTATATATATTTATATAATTATAAATCGAGCTTGAAAATGGCGTGCAGTTTGTAATATTTGGTTTTGAACTTCAACTGAGAATACAGGATTCGATATAAGTCGGATTTCTGTAAAACAAGACACGTGGGAACCGTATTGACGATAATTTTCATATGAAAGAGGAAAATCTAGATTTCGTGTTATAGTTTGATAGTTATGGCCAAATCAAATTTTGAAATAGTCGCTATGGAAAATCGTTATTAAATTATAAGCCTTTAAAGTAGCCGTTTTGCAAACGGACTCTGTTTTCGACGAAACCAGTTCCGTTGAGTTCGTAGCGTCGATTATAGTCAGGATAGGTATATAGTTTGTTATTTTTAGAGATCGAGAAATTTGGCGTTAAAAGGGGTAGGGCGGTTCAGGATAAAAACAGCCTATCGGGCAAACAGTCTCAGAATGCGACGAAACTAGTGTCGTTGGGTTCGTATCGAAAAGTTATTGGCAGACTTCGCAGTTTCGAGTTGATTTGATTTATCTGGTGACCGTGGAAAAATAAAATGCGTGTTCATTTCTGGTTTCATAAAGAAAAAAATTTCATACGACCTTGGATTTCGATGAAACTTGCTCCATTAGATCCGGAATATCTTTTTACATTAAGAATAGCTTTTTTATCAGTAAACAGGGATCATGTGTAGTGGTTTTATTATGTTACTTTAGGACAAAGTTTCGAAAAATTTAAATAATATATTTCACACTATATATATACATCTGCAAACCCCAGGTATTTCATGCGCAAATAGGACTGATGTTGAAAGCAACTTCACATACCTCATCCTACTTTGTTGCTATGAAAGGGGACAACTCGTAGCTACCCGAGATGAAAATTCAAGGCAGACGCTCGCCGACCTACACCGGTAATCTACAATCTACCCATGGCCTTGATGGGACGTTGTTTCTATCTGTTATCCTCTCCCTCTATAAATACACGTTCATTTCTTCCTTTTGCCAAGGTAAGAGAAAACTTAAACATTCCATTTCTCTAACTCCCTTCAGCAAGAATGTAAACCGAACCCCTTTCACAAAATAAAACGACTCTCCTTCAAAACAAACGAAGAAACTGAACTCCATTTCATCTCACAACATAATATATTACTCTCATCCAGTTGACCACGACAGCGAGCGAATCTCGAATGGACATGAGTTCCAAAGCTTGCGTGATTTCATTTATGGAGGAGGGGCCTTGCTGTGCGAGTGGAATGGAGATACACGGTGGGTTGAGAGAAGAAGGCCGTAAGTTCAAAATAGAGGGGGAGTAAGCGGAAGTTGGCGGGAAGATATGATTTGTTTCTTCTCAGTGACCAGTGCGTGGACTGGTGATGAGTGTGCAGATGTGGTGAGGTCCAGGGATTCGTTGGCGAAAGGCAAGTGGACGGTAGGAGAGTGTATGGGGTGGCGGTGAAAGCAGTTTCGAAGTGCATGGGGTTTTATTTGACATGCGTGGTGAAGTATCAATAGCGGTGGCAAAAGAGGAAGTGGTGGCGCTGCCATCTTAGGAGGGGTTGTTGATGGGAGGGACTGCATTCTTTCGTAATGAAGGAGAAGCTTGGACTGAAAACAATACGTGATGAATCATGGAAAAAGGGAGTCGGCTCCTTTCTGGTTCTCAGTTCAAAACATAACAGAAACAAGCGCAGTAAGTGTTTGAAGATGTTGAACAAAGAAGGAGTTGGCAGCGGTTTTACGTAAAAGGAATGGGCTGCTTCTCTTGAACGGTGAGTGGTACATTAATTTTTTCCAAACCAAAGTAGAACTGTGAAACAAACAAAGTAACAGAATTTACATAGCAGCAGTATATGGGAACCGTGCTTTTGAATACTAGCGTGAAAAGTATATGAAATAAAATGGGATAGAATGGATGCAATACTATAAATGAAGTGGGGTGTTTGGAGTGTAAGCGTGTGAATGAGAATGAAGTCAGGGGGGTTAACAAAAAGAAAGGACGGTGGCTAATATTAGTTATAACACGAAGAAGTTGTTGTTCATATAAAAGGAAAATGTTGGCCTTTATGCGTGAAGACTCGGTATTTTACCAAAGAGAAAGTGGAGCTATTTCCAAATATAGGAGGAAAGGGGAACATGCTCATTAGTTAACAGAAGTGGGGAAGGGATTGAAAAGGTTATGGGGTAACCTGCATGGATTCATGTGGTGCGTGGGTTTTGGTTTGCACAGCATCAGGCTTGAAGACAAAGTGAAAGGATTTAATGGGAAAAACGAGAAGTCATGAAAAATTAAACAAAACAAGCCTCACCGGAATCATGGCGACGAATACAACAGTCTGGAGCTGATCTGGACAGTGCAGGAGACAATTGGGATGTACCGTTAAATTTAACAACTGTTTAATTTAACTGTAACCCCACCGTTCAACGAACAAATCAAGGTGAGTTAAACTCACTCAGTTACCCTTTTTATATTCTATAAATTGGGTATTTTTATTTTGTGTGCTCTGCTTGCCAATGGTTGACTGTTTTGCTAGTTATACCTATTTGTTGATTTAACTGATGAAATTAAACTGTGTTTAATTTCAGTGAAATTCCAAATCGTTATTTTAACGATTGGTTCCAATAAAGGTAACTCACCTTGGTTGGTCACGTTTATAAAATGAACGTGTTGAAATTGTTAAATTGGTTGCATGGTTTGTGAATTGATTGATGGCCGTCATTTATTGTTATCGGTTAAATGAAACTAAATGATCCTGTTTGTGATAACAGGTTGGAGGGATCCAACCGGATTCCTCAAAAATATTGTTTGTTTTCATATTATCACATATGAATTGTCCTGTTTGGGGTGATTGATTTGATTGTTGATTTTTGACTGAACATTCAACCTGTGTTGTGTTTAAACCAATGAGCGGTATTGGTTGAGTATTTAGCAGTGTACGGCCTATAAAATCAATCGTGTTATAAATATTGATTCACCGTCAGGTGAACCGATAAAGATGAGGTTATAAAATTTATTATATAACTGGAGTGGATTTTGAATACATTATTTTGAATAAAAGTTATAATAGGGAATTAAATAAATATTTTATTTAAGACTTTGATTGTTATTAAATTATTTTATAAAGTAAATGCTGACGTTAATCAGATTTACGAGTATGAGAACAAGTAATGAATCGAAGGATTAAACTATGATAATTGTTTTGTAAAGAAAACAATTAATGGGATTATTTAAATTAAATATATTTTTAATTAATTTAAAGCGAGGATTAATTGGAATCGATTAACGAGATAATCGAGTTTTGGGTTAATTAAATCGACCGTTTGAATTGGAATTTGATTATCAAAATTGATGTGTTTTGATTTGAATAGTTTAATAAATATTGTTTAAATTTAAATAAGGTTCTAAAAGGGGATTTACCATTTAATTTTTCCATTTAAGAAATTAACTACTCATGTAGTTAATGATTGAAATAAATTGTTATTTTAATTAATAATAATTTACACAATTACTTTTCAAAAGTAATTGAAGTGAAATGAAATCAAAGGAGATTGGAAATAAGCGAATCCGGTTAAAGAACTGAGTTATAGGGTTGTTTAACCAAATCCAATAGTTAAATGGAATTTGTTTGAGACTATAATGAAATATTGATTTTGACTACAACTTATGTTTATCGAAGGATAAGAACGGTGTTGATCAAGGTCTGAGAGGTAACTAAAATACCCCAACTTGAACAACATCGGGATTATCTGAAGATAATATTAGTTGGTAATCATAAGAGACGTTAGTGGATATATTTTGAAAATCTAAACAGCGATTTTAGCGCTGTTGTTATAATATATGTTTTGGTAAATCTAATATAGCGATTGTAGCGCTTTTGCTATAGTAAATAGGTTGTAAACCTAAACAGCGATTATAGCGCTGTTGTTTTGTAAATCTAAATAGTAATTATAACGCTATTGTTATAACATATGTGCTATAAATTTCTTTGTTAAAACTAATGGACTTCCGAATTTAAAAGATGATTTGACGGAAGAATTAAGTGGGAAATTGAATATAGCTATTCGAGATAGAATTAGCCAAACATAATTATTCGGCTGAGTTGCCATTTCGTACGACTGCTAGCGTAATTCGCAGGGCTGCAGATAGCCTACGGCGGTCGGATGTTTCCTGAGGGAATCAGGCGTAACCATTGTGATCGCTGTGATCTAGAGTCAAGCGAATGGTGTTAAGTCGAATATTAGTTAATCAATAGGAGTTAATTAAGTCGAATTGGTCAATTAGAATTAACCGGTTAAAGTTAATTAATTCGAGTAAATCGATTTGAGTTAAATCGAATTAGAGTTATTCAAATATCGTATTTTTAAATATTAACAGAGTTAGAAGTTTGGATTTAACAAAGTAAATCAAGTGTTAAAAGCCCAGGTAATGCTGAATGCTTAACCAGTGAACTCATTGGAGTGTCATGATTGAAACACTGTATATTTTGATAGTTAAAACACCGACTATCAAATTTGTCCAATACGATTGTTGGTATGGAAAGACCGGAATCGAATTTATATTCGAAAACCATTCCAACCAACAAATACGTGAAGATCTCAGAAGATGATCGTGATGGAGCATTGAACACCGTGGATTTTCATAAACGGAAGAACCACTAATATTCTCTGCCTGGCAAGCAGAGACAAGCTGTGATTCTGTCGTGGTTGGAATCAACGGGTTGCAAGGACTTCTTGCTACTGATCCATGGGGTGATTCCTATATGGATGCGGTAGGAGAGTGCCTTCGGTTCATCCTGTTCCTGGATGACTTGTATGGACGGATGTCTTACAGAGTATTTCCAAAAGGATCACGTATGTTGATTTCTTCAAACGTACTATAGTTGTTGGCGGAGAATAGCCAAACTCTTAGCTGCTGCTAGAGTATTTTTGTGGACATCAATTAGTGATATCTGGAGGATCTGACGATGAGGCATTCAAAGTGGATGATGTTCAAAGATAAATTCTGGCCTCAAGCCTCATCAACCGGGAAATGACAAAAATCGGGCAGGCAGCATGGCTATGTGGGTCGCTCCCATTAGGGTGTATAATCACCTATCTAGAGAAAGTCCTATTTGTTTCTTAAATCTATGTTTCGATGCTGTCCCTTTTCGGGAGACGGTTGCTGATCCCAACCGTCGGTGGTATACATTCGATACACTCAAGCGAAATGAGTGGTCGGTCATGTGAGGGCCGGGTTGCAAGAAGTTCTTGTTGAACCCAGTGTATTCGTCTCTAGAGATACACTATCGGCAGGTGGTCCCATACCTTGTCATGGTCGGAATCCAATTTCCAATAAGAGCCTGTGGGTTTTGATTGTATACTATATATGTGGAGCGTGAGATGCAAGCGTTCCACTAGATTGTTATTTACTTGTATTTAGACATTATTATAATATCAGACAAGATATTGGTTTCAAAAATGTTTTGGGTTATCGTAAGGTAAAAACCGTCCGTGTTTATGTGTGGATTTGGTCTTACGATTATCCTTTTCTTCTGAAAAGATTTTTAACTTTAAAATCAAGATTGGATGATTCACCCTTATTACTGTGCGAGTTTATCTCACTCTGGTTCACCAGACTGGCCCGGTGTTTTGTAAATGCTCGGGTTAGACAGGGTTGTACAGGTTCAGGTTATCGACTGCTATGAAGAGACGAGCTGGAAGAGTCCAGACGTATGATATTACTACTATTCCGATGTGTGTTGTATATGGGAACAGGCTATTATAACTGTCCCATGGTATGATGTACTCTGATACTCTAAGTATTTTAAAGCTTTCAATAAAGATTATTTCTGTATTATATTTTGTTCCGCTGCGATGTGAGACTCTGCGTGGTGTTTCTTCTTCTTCTATTCTAATATTTCTATCTTATCTATTCTCACCCTCTAACTTCTTTCTATTAATGATCTGGAATGTTCGATGTCTGAATGGTCAACACGGTAGTTTGATGTTGATTTTCGGAGTCGAAAATCCCAGTTCGTTACAACATGCATGTTTGTCCAACTTTTATTTTGAAAACAATTTTATTCTTCTGCTCTAGCCTCCTTGCTATGACTTGTTCAATGTAAGTACATGTACATGCATGCAAATGCGATAAATTTTCAATACAATTCACTATTTGATTCAATTTGGTTATAGGTTCAACTTTTGATTACTCAACCAATAATCAAACAACATAACCAGTAATCAATTAGTTGATTAGCTTTTCAAATTCATAATTTTGATATATAGTCAAAAATCAGATTTTTGATGCCAAATCACAACAATAAGCCCTATCTAATTTTGGTTCTCACACCAGTCAATTGGAATCATATAGAAATCCCACTTTCGAAACTCGAATATAAATTATGATGATGTACGTACTATAGCGATCATCAGAACCATCTCCGGGCGACTAGAGTGTGATTCTATATCTATCCAATATATTAAAACTTCGAATACACGCTAGCTAGGCGCATATGCAAAATCTTTATATATTGGATTATCCAAATCAATTTAAAATAAATTATTTAAATACGTATAATACGATTTAAATTTCAAAACAAAATTTGTTTTTCTTTTATATTTCAAAAAAAAAAATTATACTCTTCACACTCGTTCTAGGATACTACTGATCCCATCTCTAACGAATCATTCCTATTGGATATTACTAATCCAATTTCTGATGAATTCTTTCGTTTAGTTCTAATGTGCCTTGTTCTCCGAGCTCTGTAAACCAAAGCTCTGATACCACTGTAAGGACCCGTAACTTCCCCGTGAAGGAAATAGCGGATCTTTGAGAACAACACACAAAAGAACGCAGACAGAAGAACATTTCATTGTTAATTATAACTATTCATCAGAATACAAGAATATACAGAGTATAAACAAATAATATACATCAGAAAAATATTAGAGATTACAATACATTACATAGCAGCGGAAAAATAATACAATACACAACTAGAAGAGATATACGGATACAGAGCTTTCCGAATATCATTCCAGCTGTAAACCAGGTTCCTATGAATATAAATCTGCAAAACCAAAACTACTAGCTGCCCGTGTCAAAATAAGGGCACCCAGAGTTTAGGTTAAAATAATAAACTCCAGGTCAGTCATGTGACTAGTGTGAGAACTAAAACAATTATTAATCTTTATTTTAAAGTTAGGTAAATCAAGGACCACGCCGTATAACCCGGAACGGGTTTTCTCCCAAGAATACCAGTGCATATAACATAACAACGCAATGCTTTTTGAAAAAAATGAAGCTATTATAAGACCCATGTCCTATCACACAATGCAACGCAAGCCGGGGGATAGGGTTTTCCCTTATAATAGCCAAACATGCTTGGTACGTTTAAAACAAATCATTTGATACTATTATAAGTGTATAGTGTCAAAACAATTTCAATCATAGACGGCATGGGTACCATATATCATGTCGCCATACTAGGCTCTACAATCAAAATCGCAAAATCACGTATTTGGAAATTGGATTTCCTTCTATGAACCGAGGCAAGGGATCGTCCTCTACCGAATTCGAGACAATCTAGCCCATGTCTCAGGCAAGTACTCAGTCAAGCCTTTGGATCGTCAGGGCCGGTGCACCGATGTGGATTAAAATGCCTGAACACTATGTTTCCCCACCCTTTGGGGCGTAAATGAGCCAACAAATGACTCCATCGGCTCCACATAGTCACAGATATATCTGAGGTGCCTCGTAACAGCAACAACCACATAAGTCAAACTCATCAGGGCATGTAAAACCACTGACGCCACTTCTAACTAGAAGGAAACGCATGCCCTCCCTGAGGTCCTCCCGTTTCTGGTTCACACCGGGGTGTGAGGCTTGCGAATTCACGTTACATAAAACATTGCTACACAGGCGGTGCTTTGATCATCAACCACAAGACTCTGCTTTTCAATAAAAGCCTTGGTCATTTGCATCTTAGCATGCCACACAGGCAATTCACTCCATGCGTTTGATATCCATCAATATATAACCCCTGAGCTCGTACGTCTCAGAGAAGGGCGTTAAGCAAGAGAATAAATTCTCCGCCGCCAAACAGATATATATTTAATAGAAATCAATCACATAGAATAAAATCCAATGTCAGACACATATTCCATTTACAAGTTCGTTTTGGGTCTGAAAAAAACCGGAGGCACCTTGTACCTCGCATATCCATCGATCTCCAAGTACGTCTGGACGACCACTAACTGATTCCCTCCTCTTGGGTGTACGGCCCAATCAAGATCATCAGTAATCACCCAAACGACGTGAAGACCTCCGGTCTTCGACCACCGTCTTCATCTTCGACTTATCGTCGTATCAGTTATTCAGAATGGGATAAACCCGGTCTTTCCGAATAACTCGCGTATATAATAAACAAGTGTTACACAAACACAACATATGCCTCATTCCAATTCATCAGTCACCAACCGTAAATTAGCAAGAGAATAATTCCCCAAATATTAACCCCTAAGGCCGAAACCAACATCAGATCAATACCCAGGAAACCATTCTGCTTAGCTAACCTACAGTTAGTTTCTAAATTTCACATTCTTAGGGAAAGGTTCCCATTAATTTTATCAAAGATAAATTCTTTTAAATTTATTCTTTAATCTTCCTTTGAATATCACTTCAAACTAGTCGGGATTAACGAATTTACCGAAGTAATCATTTGTTTTAATTTCCCAATCCCAACCTATTCATCCCATGAAGTAAAACTGGTTATACTTCATATCTAACACCACGGTGTTATCGGTAAATTCAATTACCATTTCACGTTTAAATCTAATTAAAGATTTAACTATCGCCTGGAGCAAAACTGGTGATACTCCATTCTCGATCATTTCAATCTAACTAAAGATTCATTAAAACTCCACTTGGTTTTAATATTTAACTGGGTTAAAGAACAATGTCATTTAAAACACGGTTCACGATAAACCCACATCACATTCCATTCTATCAGCATTTAACCGTAAAATAGCAAGTGAGCAATTCCCTAAGTATTAACCCCGAAGGCCGAAACCAACATTAGATCAATACCCAAGGAACCATTAAACTTAACTAATCTTTGGTTAGTTTCTGATTTTCTTAACTCAGTTGGGTCTAAGAACAGTATTGTTGAAGATACCGTTCACGACAACCCAAAATCACATTCCATTAATTATCGGGTTAAAGAACAAGTGTTATTTAAAACACTGTTCACGATAAACCCAAAAATCAATTCAAATTCAATTCCAATTAAATACCATTTAATTGGTACACTTCATTAAATCTAAATAAAAAGATTTAATCTTTTTCTCAACTGGGTTTAAGGACAGTGTTAATGAAGACACCATTCACGACAAACCCAAATCACATTTGATATTAAATACAAGGCTCCGAATAGAAAATATACCGGCTTATATTCAATATCAAATTCTACGACCAACAAATATCGTATTGGAAATAACGATATTAATATATCTTTCAAATTCCCATAACAATATCTGTATCATCACGAAATCCAACATCGAAATATTCCGAAGACAATTTCGATTCAAATCCATTCCAATTCAATTATTGGAAATTCTAGTTATTTTCAAAACCATTTCAAATCCAATTTATTTATTTTAAAAATAAATGGATTTATAATTCTAGTTCAAAACTAGTTCATTTCGATAAAAATCTATTTTTATCTTTTGAAACATGGAGTTTTTCATCCCAATTCGTTACAAATCATTTCTTACGATTTTACACAAATTATTACTATTTTTACTAATTTTATCAAGGCCCGTACAGTCGATTTCCATCAACGGCCATCGAACTGCACTTACAACGACCTTTTCCAAATTTGATTTGGACATAATTCCAAATCCAACCGTTAGATATCAAATTTCTAATATTCATTGGAAAGCTCCTTTAGATACGAACCCAACGGTTCCGGTTTTAGGAGAATCCGACGGCCGGATCTCCCGTAATATCCATTCGAAGTTAATGGTCGAAATTCGCGAACTACCGCGACGCGTTCTATTCAGGCCATTATATATATATATATATAATATACAATATATAATTCGTCGATTTCCATTTTAAAACATATTTTATAAATCGTTTTAAATTCGTTTTCAAAACGATTTCAACTTCCATCTCAAATTCAAATCAAAATTGATTTTTCCAATATAAATTTGTTTTAAATTCATTTCAACTCGATTTCAATTCAAATCAATTTCAATTCAAATCGGTTTCAGTTCAATTTCAATACGTTTTAAATTCAATTCAAAACGATTTCAATTCTATTTCAATCTAATTCGAATTTCAATTCTATTCAGTTTAATTCGAATTTCAATTCTATTCAGTTTAATTCGAATTTCAATTCTTTTCAATTTAATTCGAATTTCAATTCTTTTCAAAATATTAGATTTTGAAATCACTTTCGATATTCATTGTAAAATGAATAAAATCAACAAAATTCCCGTTCGTGTTAAAATGGCGCTTAACTACTTAACACAGCTTCGCATTTCTATTTTCAAATATTCTATTTCAAATATTTCTTTTTCAAAACTGGAATAAGGCCCAATCAATTACCATATAATGTTAATTATATGGATTTTCTACAACACATGTATAAAATAACAACGATAAATAATCAACCATCATCCATAGTGCACCACACAACTGTATAAGCATTAAATATAAGTAATTAACGCTTACACAGTCTGTCGACCTATCGATCGACATACAACTAAATAATTGGGATTAGTGTATGTCATATATCATCCCAATACCCGTGTGGGGTTTCAAACAATCAAACGCATATTTTTTTTGTGCAGTTCGGCGATGTGTAAAATTTATCGTCTCAATCACTATCAGTCAAAGGTGTGTATATAAACAAATCATCCGATTTGTTTATATTTATTTATTTACATTCACGTTAAAAATTATATTTTCAACTATAAAATATTTTTAACTACTTAAATATTTTATTTCATTTCACATCACATCACACAATCAATTGCACATCAAAATCAAACAAACAAGCATACAAGCCGTCCATGGTCTGTGGACGACGGGTGTCGGGTGCTACTAAACACTGTTTGCATCCTAGTATATATTTTAACTAGAAATAAATTAAAAGTGAGAAGTTCTCACCGACTAGCTAATCTAAACGTCACGACTCTTCTTATGTAGAAATCTTCGCCGTTCTCGCCTTTCGTCCATTCCACTGTCCTTAGCCACTATATATATAAAAATCACATTTTTATACTACTGTCTCTAAAATAAAAATCACAATTTTATTTTATTTTCACTTTCAATTTAAAAATCATATTTTTCCTTAACCATTCTAATGATCAAAATTGTATTTTTAATTTGCTATATATATGATAAAAATTCTATTTTTACATCGCTATTATATATATAAAAATTCTATTTTTATATCTACTTCTAATATAAAGATCGAATTTTTATATCATCGCTATAAAAATCACATTTTTACTTCAACCTATATATAAGAAAAATCAGATTTTTATTTTGCTACATATATAAAGATAATATTTTTATATTCTCTATTATATAAAAATCATATTTTTAATACTTCTACTTTATAAAAATCATATTTGTAATACTTCTACTTTATAAAAATCATATTTTTATTACTTCTACTTTATAAAAATCATATTTTTATTACTTCTACTTTATAAAAATCATATTTTTATTATCTAAAAATAAACACAACTTTTCTTAAAATGTTTTTCTATAAATTAAAACTGATTCAAATACTTCAAAACTGATTTCCTATAACTGAAATTGAATTAGAAACTGATTTAAATAAATAAAAATCACCTTGGTTCGATTTTACTGAGGAGGGAAGGCTCATAAGGGACTGACGGTCGGAGGAGGGTGGCACGGTGTCGGAGTTGGCGGCTCGACGTCTGATGTGGGCCGGGGGGGCTGCGCGATCCGATTTGGATTGGGGGAGGGTGGCTTCGCAAGGTAGGAGGTCGAAGGGGGGCTCCGCGAGATCGGGGGAGATGGCGCAAGGGGGGAGCGATGCCTGAACGGCGGTGGCGGCTCTGACGGGGGGGGGGGGGGGGTGGAGGGGTTGTCGAATCGATTAGGTTTCTCCCAATTTTTTTCTTTGTTTTCTGAAATGAAATTAAACGGGGGGGGGGGGGCTGATTTGAAGAGAAAAGGGGATAAGGGGGAAGAATATAATAATATATATTTATTTTAATTAATTTAACTTTCAAAAAGTAACTTTTGATTTCGAACTCGAAACTAAACCCACCGCCTATCGTCCATAGCTAACTACCCCCATTCCAAACACAATGGGATATGTATCGTAAGCTGATTCGATCGTTTCGACCAGTTTTCATCAAAATCAAAATATAACTCTATATATTGAATATGAACGCACATTTCAACTTACCGGGGCCATGTATGGACTCTAAAAATTCCCGAAAAATATTTTCTAACTTCGTATTGATGATACGGTCCTAACAAAACTAATTTCGTCAAATTCCGAGACCGTTTGAAAAATGGCCATTTTTCAGTCGATTAAAATCAACTGAAACTGGTCAAACGCGTTTTCCTTTGCCACGATCACATATTGATTTGAAAAATTACGAATTTTGGAATCTAGTAACAACTTGACTCATGGATCCAACAAAAGTGGTTTCGTCGAAAACCAAGGTCATTTGCAAAATTCCCATTTTTAAGGGCCAGAATTCCATAGCGACTATTCTGAAATTTCAATTGGGCATAACTTTTTATCCCCGCTATGATATTTCAATTTTTCGGATTCGTTGGAAAGATATTCAAATTTAGATTCTAATACTTTTGGTTTCGCTAAAATCCGGTTTATTTTGAATCCTGTACATTCATTTGAATTTTGAAATCGAATTATCGAACTACCACGCCATTTTCAATTCCTTTTATAATTATAAATAAATATTTATATTCTAACGATGACGTATATAAATATATACGTTCTATTTCTATTCAAAATAAATTTCTCGTCGATATTATTTAAAATATTCATTTTAAATAATCAAAATTCGCCAAAATTGCCAAAATAAAAAAAATTTAAATTGGCTCGGATTTTCGGGTTATTACCATTATAATGTTTGCAAAAGTCTTCTGTTATTTCTTCTGATGTATTGTATTCCCCGAGTTAGCGTATTCGGGTTTTGAACGGTCTTGGTCGATTTAGCGGTTGATTAGATCCGGGCGAAACCCGAATCGTTACAGTTAGTATCAAAGCTCTGGTTAGCTCAAATCTCTGGGGTACAACTCGTTAGAACCGAGCAAAAGACTCATCAGAGATTGGATTGATAATATCCAATAAGAATACTCATTAGAGATAGGATCAGCAGTATCCTAGAATGAGAAAACTCATTAGAGATGGGGTTAGAAATGCCCTAGAATGAGTTGAGAGTGACAAGTTCATAATTAACGTATTTGTGATTATATATATAATCCGATCTTAGAAAATATGATTTTTAAATATATAAAAGTTATATATATTTGAAAAGTTAATCAACTAATTGATTGATGATTGTGTTGTGTGATTATTTGTTCAACTAATAAAATTATAAAACCAATAAAACAAATAAAAAAATGAAAATTGAATTGATTAGTTAAACAACTTTTAGATCCGTTCCTTTTCGAGGACGAAATGATTTTAAGTGGGGGAGATTGTAACAACCCAAAAATTCTGAACCAATTTTTTATTTTAACAATTTTAATGGATTTTTAATATTTAAAATGATTTATTTCAAATAATAACGACTAAAAAATTATTTTAATCGAAGTTAAAATGTAATAATTTAGTTTAATTATAAAAGGAGTTTAAAATGATGTGGTAGTTCGAAAATTCGATTTCAAATTTCAATTGACTGTACAGGAATCAAATTAAATCGGATTTCAGTAAAACAGAAATATTAGAATCTGTTTAACAATATCTTTCTAATGAATGTGAAAAATCCAAATTTCATAACAGGAATAAAAAGTTATGCCCAATTTAAAACAAAAAAGTCGCTGTAGAATTTATATATATTTTAATATAATATATAGCCCTTAAAATAACCATTTTGCAAACGACCTCCGTTTTCGTTGAAACCACTTTTGTTGGATTCGGAATGTAAATTATTGCTAGGTTTCAATTTTCATAATTTTTCGAGTTAATATGTGAGCGTGGGAAAAGAAAATGTGTTTTATCAATTTCAGTCAAATTTAATCGACTTTAAAATGGCCGTTTTTCAAAAGGTCTTCAAATTCAACAAAATTAATTTTTTAAGGACCGTATCATCAAAACATGACTAGATATTATTTTTCTGTAATTTTCAGAGAAAGTATGTGACTCTCGGTAAATTAAAATGTAGAGTCAAATTAAATATTAAAATGATTTATAATTTAAAATAAAGAAAAGTGGGCTGAGATGATCAAACGGGTTGACGGGACCTAGTCCATTGCGTCCGGAAGGGGGGTATTTGGCTAGGGGCAATGTTAGTTGGGCTGAATTTGGAGCTAATAGTATTAATGAGCCTTTATTTATTAATAAATGAACTTAATTTATATTACATTATAAATAACCAACAATTATCAAACCCTAATTCCCTAATGCAAAAAACAGCCTCCGCCACTTTAATGGATAGCCAAAATTTTCGCAATTTAATTCTTCAATTTCCTACAATTCATTCTGAATTAGATCGAAGTCCTAAAGCAAACAACAAAAAGATTTCTACCCCCTACAAATTCATACGGTTTTGATGGAATTTAGTGTCACAGTTTTTTCGATTTTTGGGCTGAAACATGGCGGGTTCGGGTTCGATTTCCAAGCGGAGGGAGTGTCTGAGTTCGTCCATGGTCGGGGCATTGGGGGCTCTCGCGTGGGGTTATCACGTGGCGAACTCAGATCATCGTCCGACAGCTCGTAGAGGGAGGCGCAGGTGGCTTCTCAGATTGAAGTTGGGTTCGGTCCCTATTTCAGAAAGTAACAAAGAGAAAGGGATTAACTTCCTTAATGATGTATTTATTCCTTTCATTATTCAATTAATTATATTATTTAACGATCAAATAGATAAACGTCGTATGTCTTTCATATAATATCAGAATCGAATGATTTTCGAATCATTGGAATCACAGAAACGAGATCTGGAACTGACTAGATCTGAAATAGAGTACGTTGGAAATTCAGACAAAAATCAATGTGAGATTTCTTTTTTTATATATATAATTAAAACTAGTTAATTATTATCGTATTTGGAAATTCTTACTTTTACGCTGTGAATTCAGTTTGTGTTGTTCACGATTGGATCTGGATTGTTTGTTGCTGTTATGATTGATCTATGGATTGGTTGGATATTTTTTGTTGAAATAAAGTAAGTTAAAAACAAAAATGACATTTTTGTTAAATAGTTTTGTGCTAAAACAAAACATCAATTTTGTTTTGTGACGACCCTGATTTTCAGAACCAGTTTAAAATTTTTATTTTAGTTATTTTAATGAATTTTTAATATTTAAAATGATTATTTTAAATAATAGCGATTAGAAATTTAGTTTAATCAGAGTTAGAACGAATAAATTTATTTTAATTATAAAACGAACTTGAAATGGCGCAGTAGTTTGAAAATCCAATTTTAAATTTCAATTGAATGTATAGAATTCGTTTTAAATCAGAATTCGACGAAACAAGAAATATTTGAATCTATTTAACTATATCTTTCTAACGAATGTAAGAAACTGAGATTACACTTTATAAACTGTAAGTTATGTTCAGTTTAAAATTCAAAAAGGTCACTGTGGAATTTATATATATTTTAATATAATATATAGCCCTTAAAAATAGCCATTTTGCAAACGACCTCTGCTTTCGACGAAACCACTTTTGTTGGATTTAGAATGTCAAATTATTGTTAGATTTCAATTCTCATAATTTTTTGAATGAATATGTGAGCGTGGCAAAAGAAAACGTGTTTGTTCATTTTCAGTCAAATTGGATCGACCAGAAAATGACCATTTTTCAAACGAACTCAGAATTCGACGAAATTAGTTTTGTTAGGACCGTATCGTCAAAACATAGCTAGAAAAAATTTTCTGTAATTTTTAGAGTCAGTATGTGGCCCCGGTAATTTAAAATGTGTGTTTAAAATTAATATATATTGGTTTATATTTTGTTTTTAATGAAAACTAATCGAAATGATCGAATTGGCTTGCGGGACCTATCCCATTGTGTTCGGAATGGGGGTATTTAACTAGGGGCGACAGTCACAAAAATTTGTTTGGAGTTCAAAATGTTAAACTTCAAAAAAAAAAATTGAATTGAACAATAAAAGAAAATAAAAGAATTGAATAAACTAATATATATATCCTACCCCTTTTCCTTATAAATAACCCCTTTTCCTTTTGACCTAATTCACTCTTCTGTAAATCAAAATAAGGAGGCCGCCTCCTTCTGAAATCATTCAAGAAAATACATAAAATCAAATACTTTACGAAATCGTGCGATGTTGGATTCATTAAACCCGTAGGATCGAGAGCTTCGCTGTAGTACCTTCGAGATTGGGTGCGGTGAAAGTTTCTGGAACTCGATATTCCACCGTGAGGCTAGGGCACGGTTTACGACGAGCTAGGGGGTGTCAGGGTTTTATTGGACGATGTAGTTGAGTTCGTGGAGGAGAGGCGCATGTGCTGTGAAGTTCTGACGCGGTTTGGTGCTAGTCGAGTTCGCACCTGTAGTAGGAAGGGCCGACGTTTGTGCGCTTCTCTCGGCGTGGAGGAGGGCGCGAGTTCGCCCAGGTCAGAGGCGAAGGCGGAGCCAAGGGAGCCGGTCGACGTGGCGATGTTTGATCGAGGTACGGTGGTCAGGAATTGGAGCACGGTGGAGAGAGAATGTCGGAGTAATGGGTTCGGTTTATTTCGTTTTGCCTGGAGCGAATTACTGGAAGAGGGAGATGGAAATTAGTTAAGTGGTTAATTAAATTAATTAATTAATTAATTAACTTTTAAAGTGTTTAATATATAAATGGCCATAACTCGTTCAAACTGAATCAGATTTTAGCGAAACGAAGTGCGTTGGATTCGCAGCGACGAAGGCTACGCAATGGAACTGAGTGGAACAAGATTTGAGCAAGTTAAATTTCGAGCCAAAATGAGACTGCGAAATAAAGAATGACGATGATGGCCAGGGTTTGAGTTCGTAAAATTTTCGAATCCGATCAATGTGAGTTTTCTCACACTGTAAAAATATTCACATTTTTGTGAAATTGAATTTCTGTGATTTATTGATTGTTGTTCGTTGATTTCTATTTTAAATGGACATCTAATTTAAACTGTTAGAAATTAAATTGCTAGTTAGTTTATTTTGAATTGAATTGCTAGTTAAACCCTGACACATATAATCAGTAAATTATTGCAAATTGAACTGTTTGGATGATGGTTGTGATGTGTGTTTATTTGTGGATGTTTTGAACTGTACGGATATTGTCTATATTTTTATATCACTGTTATCACCTTGGATTGAAATGATATATATCCATTCCCTGAAATAATTATATTGAAATGTCGAAAGTCAATTATATTGAAATGTCGAAAGTCAATTATATTGAAATGTCGAAAGTGAATATATTGAAATGACGAAAGTGAATATATTGAAATGTCGAAAGTGAAATATATTGAAATGTCGAAAGTAAAATATATTGAAATGTCGAAAGTAAAATATATTGAAATGTCGAAAGTAAATTTTATCGAAATGTCGAAAGTGAAATATATTGAAATATTGAAATTGAATCATATTGAAATGTCGAAATTGAATTATTTCAAAGGTTTAGATCTTTATTTAAACTTTGAAACCAAATTCAAACTGAAATGATCAAAATGTGTTATTTTGAAATTTGAAATAAAACTGACTATAGTGTGAATCATTTCAAAAGTTAAAATCTTTATTTAAACTTTGAAATCAAAAATTCAAACTGAAATGATCAAAATGTGTTGTTTTGAAATTTGAAATAAAACTGACTATAATGTGAATCATTTCAAAGGTTTAGATCTTTATTCAAACTTTGAAATCAAATTCAAACTGAAATGATCAAAATGTGTTATTTTGAAATTTGAAATAAAACTGACTAAAATGTGAATCATTTCAAAGGTTTAGATCTTATTTAAACTTGAAATCAAATTCAAATTGAAATGATCTAAATTTGTTAATTTGAAATTTGAACTAAAATTGGTTATGAACTGAAATCATTCCAAATTGAATTATTTTGAAATGTTGAAATTGAATTATTTCGAAGTTTTAAATCTTTATTTGAACTTTGAAAATTTAAATTCGAATTAAATGACTTAACTAAATATTATGAACTTGAACTCGGATTTGGTTTGAACCGAATAGATTCAAATAATATTTGGAATGGGAAGTTATCCTTAAAAATGGATTGTTCTCAAATAAATTTGACTTTGGGAATCGATTTGGACTGGATATTGGAAATCGATTTGGTTTGTTTTGAGATTTGAACTTAGGTTCAGATTTATTGAAAATGGGAAGAGACAGTTGATTTAAATTATTTTTATATAAACAAATTTATATATAAACTATTTTATGAAATTTATTCCTTTGATATATGGAGTGCTTTATATAAATTGTTTTTCAAAACATATTCTTTCTATATATATAAGTAGTTTATTTTATAAAATATTTTAATATACATAAAACCATTTTCAACACTCAAGCTGTTTTTGATTTTCAAACTATTCCAAATCTCCCAAACTATTTACAATTACTCAAAAATTTATTTAAACCCCAAAACTATATTCAAACTTATAAACTGTTTTAGAAGTGAAATTATTTACATTTAAATCTCTGATTTAAAAGTAAATATGATTATTTTGATGTTAAGAATCAGAAATGAATTCAAAACGAATTTTTGAAGTTGTAAAGGCCCGCAAATCCGTGCTATCTGAATTGACTAATAACACCACACGTCCAACCCAAATTGCACAGAAATACGAATCATTATTAGAAAGAAGTTAGAGGATGAGGAATAGAAAGAAAGAAATATTAGAATAGAAGAAAACGAAGATCACAAACTCACAGCGGATCGAATAAAATATATTATATAACATAACTTTTGAAATTACAAATCAGTAACTTTGTATACATACCATCATCAGAGCACAACAGTCATTTCTGGAATAGTTATAAACACCTGTTTCCAGATACAAACAAGGTCCACAGCGGAATATATGATAGCCTATAGCTAACCGGTGAAGCCTCCTGCTTCCAGCTCCTTCAAATGAATCTGTGAAATCCCGACTACTTGACTGCCTGTATAAATTTGGGCACCCAAGAGTTTAGGGAAAACAAAACAAAATAAACTCTGGGTCAGTCATGGGACTAGTGTGAGTAAACTCCAACCACTTGTTTAACTTTAAAAATCCTTTCAAAAGAAAAGATAATAGTAAGACCAGCCCACACATAAACATGGACGGTTTTTACCTTACTATAACCCAAAACACTTTGATACGAAAATCCAGTGATATTATAATAATGTCTACATCAAGTAAATAACCAAATAGCAGAACGCTTGCATCTCACGCTCCACATATATATTATAAAATCAAAAACCGCATGGTGCTTATTGGAGATTGGATTTCCAACATGACAAGGTATGGAACCACCTTCCGATGATGTATCTCTAGAGGCGAATACACCTGGGTTCAACAAGAACGTCTTGCAACCCGGCCCACACATGACCGACCACTCATTTCGCTTGAGTGTATCGAATGTATATCACCAACGGTTGGACTCAAACCACCGTTTTCCGAATGGGCAGAATCGATAGATTTAGAAACAAAAGGAATTTCTCTAGATAGGTGATTATACACCCTAATGGGTGCGACCCACATAGCCATGCTGCCTGCCCGATTTTTGTCCTTTCCCGGTTGTTGAGGCCTGAGGCTACGATTACTTACCATTCATTGATAGCACAATCACTTTGAATGCCACATTGTCAGATCCCTTAATCACTAGTTGAGTTTGCACAAATATTCTAGATATTATGCTAAGGGATAAATCCGTTGCAACCATATATATTTATACAGACCAACCCATTTGATCATTGGAAATACTCTGTCAGACATTCGTCCATATACGTTCGTTCTGGGATTGAACGAAACCGAAGGCACCATTTCTAAAAATAGAAAAGCCCTTGCACTTCACTCCGTCTTCAATATATTCAACATACTTGGTTTGCAACGCTTATGCCGATACGGAGTGGTTCTTCGGATAATAATCCAACCGGTCTCTCCATATTGACAACGATGGTCAAAAACTTCGATAGTCTGTGATTTAACTATCGAATAAAACAAGTGTTCATCCAAACATATCAAACAAATCACTGGGCTCTTTAATTAATATTTCATTAATTAAATCTCTTCTATATTCTCTTATCAATATTTGTTAACCAAATATTTTCAATAATCATCTTGGCCTCTTATGCCATTTGGAAAACGTTTCCAAATGTCAACTTCTTTTATTTTCTATATATTAGAAAAATCTCTATTTGCAATTGGAAACAATTCCAATCACTTATCTCTATCCCTTTTTGTTTACAACATTCGATTTTTATATTCACTTTCCTATCGAATTCAATACGTCGATACAATGATTTCTAATTATCAAAATATCTTAAAAATATTCTAACTCTTTAAATTTCCGGAAAATTTCGCCATAACCTCCCCTGTATCGGGAGCATCGGGAAATTTCAAATTGCTTCCCGGTATCTTCCTAAATCAAAAGAAAAAGGGAAAAGTCAAGCGGCTTGCCGATACGGCGCATGTAACGACCCGGATTTTTAGCCAGTTAATATTAAGTATTTAAATTATTTAATTAGGATAATAAGTTGATTTTATATTGAATTTGTCAATTTAATAATCGGTATAGGAATAAATATCTAATATATTTAATTATCATATTATGGAAACGATATATAATTGGATTCAGAATTTAAAACTGAATCAAAAAGATTCAAATGGCTAATATAAATTATATATTGAATTATAACGATAGTTATCGATAAATTGTTTGAAACCATTTATATTTTAAATTGAATTTAATTTAAATCGTTAATTTAAATTGTTATTTCCTCTATGTAGTCGAATTAAATTACAGAGTCAGTTCCGTGAATTTTAAAATAACACCATAATCTGAGACGTAATTCGCTACGTTGAAAATAGCGGTACGGGGTTTTAAATTAAATGACCGCAAGATATTTTAGTTATTCAAAATAAAATCAAATCAGTATTTAATTCAGAGTTACACTGTGAGGCCGACCTACCGTATTAAATCACGCAGACTACTTCTTCTCGAGCAGTAAATTTTGTTTCTCGTTCTCGATATCAAGGGGACACGATTTCAATGGCCTGTGTACCTCCTGTCTCCCTCCTCCTTCTATAAAATCGCAATCTTTCCCTTCCTTTCATTTGCAAGAAACGGCTCCAGTTCAACTCAAAATCGAATCCCCCTTTTTCCTTAAACTAAAAATCGAAATTTAAAGCCTTAGTCTCCTCTTTTATTTCCTAAATAAAAATCGAACGGCAGAAAAGGAAAAAAAGGAAAAAATCGAAAACCCTTATCGCAAGCGGGTCGTGAGATCCTGGAGCTCGATGATGTAGTGGAGGCGCTCGCGAGTTCAATGAGGGAGCACGCGATGACTTGGGAGTTCGGTTTCTCTTCTATCGAGCGAGCTCGAGTTCGGAGGCGAGGTCAGTGATGTCGGGGTTCAAATTCAAGGTCACGGTTCCCCGAAAGGGACTGTCACGAGGTCAACGAGATGTCTGGTGTGAAGTCTGGATGGGTGGTGCGATTCCAGGAAGAGGCGATGAGGAGTTCAAAGTTTTGGTGGTGATTTTGTGTACGCTGTGGTAGTTCGTTATCGCTCATTCACTGTTTTCCCTGTAGCGAACACCTAGGGTTCATAATCCTTGGAAGTTGGTGCTTCGTTTTTACAGGATAAGGGGTTTGCTGTTTCTTTTGTTCTTGGAGAAGAAGAGTTATTCGATAATATAAGGTAAAAAAATTCTAAAATTTGTTTAGTTAATATATTCTCTTATAGAATTAAATCATTTATTTCAGCTAGGATTTAATTTATATATGGGTTATAATTAAATCATTATATTGGTTAGGATTAAAATAGTATCTCAGTTAGAATTTGACTTTTAGTTTAAACCTTGTAAGGATATCCAGTAGTTAATTTATAAAGCTCGGATTTTTCCTAGGCAAGGATAAAATCAAATAAAGTGTTCGTGTAGAGTACGAAGCCTTGGAGATCGGCAAAGGAAATTGAAAATAGTACAAGTGCAAATAAATTTCCCGGTGAGTAAATCTCACTCACCTTTTATCTATAATTATTTTTATTTCGTTAAAAATAATTGTTGTTGCTTGTTTGAATATTTCTGCTTGTTTTATATATATTAGTTATTAGGCTATATATATATATATATATATATATATATATATATATATATATATATTGGGTTGATTGATTGGTTGGATTCCCGCAGTCTCATTAGCGGATGCCCGCAGTTTCATAGCGGATGATTACCCTATACGCCCCACGCTATGATTAGTGGATGACCTTCTATACCGCGATATTCTGCCACGAAGCAGAATGGGTATTATTTATGTGCTAACATCTGTGGATGCAGGAAAACAGGTTGGAGGAATCCAACTGGATTCCTCAAAAATATATTATCTGTTTGTTTATTTGTTTGTATATATATTGTTATATATGATGTGTTAGAAAAATAAATAATTGGTTGCTCTGTGTGTTTTATCACTGGGCTTGAGTAATGATATTTAAAAATATCGTAAAAAGGATATTGGAAATTTAAAAAGGAAAATTCTATTTTTAAATTTGAATTTTTAATGGAATAAAAATTATAAACTTGTTTTTGAAAAATAAAACAAGTAGTTCTTTTTAAACGAAGTTTAGAAATAATTCTTTTATAACGAAGTTATAAATGAAGTGAAAAGAATTATCAATTGATAATTCAGAAATAGAAATACAAGCGTGAAATTGGGATTTGAAATGAAATTGCAAATAGGATGTGAAATGGAATTTTTAAATATATAACTCAAAGGAAATTTGAGTATAACATTTGAATTTTAAAAAGGGGTTTAAATATTTGAATTTTAAGAGAAGATTGAATATTAGAAATTCAAATAGAAGTTCAAATAGAATTTGAATAGACGAGATTAGAATGAAAAGTAGAATTTGAATTCAAGGAATTAAATATGAAATTTGAATAAAGATTTGAAAGGAATTCAAATAAAGAAATTCAAATAGAGATTTGAATGTAGAATTTCAAAATAGAATTTGAAATATAGAATTTCAAAGAAGAATTAAATAGAATTTGAAATATAGCATTTCAAAGAAGAATTCAAATGTGAATTTTGAATAGAGATTTAAATGGAATTTAAATATGAAATTTGAATTGAGATTTGAAATAGAAATTCAAGTGTTGAATTTGAACATGGCATTGAATATAGAAATTCAAGTAGAAATTTGAATATGAGATTTCAAAATAGAATTTGAAATAAACTTTGAAAATAAGGTTTCAAAGTAGAATCGGAAATAGAATTTCAAATAGGATTTCAAAATAGGAAATCCAAATGGTTTTGAAATGGAATTTGAATTCAAGGGAATTCAAATGGATTTGAGTGAAGAAATTCAAATGGCGTTAATAATGAGTTTGAATATTAGAATTCAAATGGGATTGGAGATGAATTTGAATATTAGAATTCAAATGGAAAAGGAAAATGGAATTTGAATATAAGAGATTCAAATCGAATTCAAATAGGATTTGATCTATGGGATTTGAATATGAAATTCAAATGGAATTTTAAACTATGGAATTTTAAACTATGGAATTTTGAATATAGAATTTAAAAAAGAAGTTTGAATATTTGAACTTCAATAGAATTCAAATATAGAAATGGGAATATAGAAAGTTCAAATGGAATTTAAGTATAAAGTTTGAATAAGAGAATTCAGATGAATTCAAGTCTAGAATTTGAATATAGGAATACAAATAAGGTTAAAACGAAGTTGAATTCATTTTTAAAGAAGTTTAACGTTTATATTTATAAATATAATTAAAACGAACTCGCCGCAGCGCTGCAGTTCGTAAATTGGCGATACGAACTTCAATCGAGTATACAGGACTCGATTGAAGTCGGAATTCTTTGAAACAAGAAACGTCAGGACCGGTTTGATAATAGTTTTCTAATGAAGGAGAAAAATATGAATTTCGTCGTATAGATTTTGAGTTATGTCAAAATCAAATTTTCAGAAAAACAGTGCCAGAACCATTATAAAACCATAACGGTTTATTTATTTAAATTAAAGGATTTTAAGCAAATAAAAATCGAAATTTCTATTTAGAAAAATCCAGATGTGAGTTATAAAATATATGTGAACTCCAGTAGAGTAATGAGTTGATTTCTGAAATAGAAATCAGATTTTTGATTTATTGAATAGAGTTAACTAATTCGAATAGAAATTAGTTAAGGAGATTTCGAATGGATATTGGGGCTTGAATTAGTAAATTCGATTTGAAAATTTATATTCGAAATGGAAAAGGGAAACTAGAATTGAAATTGAAATTCAAATTGGTTATGAACGAGTTGAATATTTTGTTTGAACATGTTATGTTCAACAAAGAAGTGAAATAGGCAAAATGGCCGATTTAAAGAATAAATGGGCGGAACTAAATTCAAACGATTAGATAGTGTTGAATTGAATTGAAAACAGGTGAATATGAGTTAAGCAGGTTTGGGATGAAGTATATGAAGATTTAAATTTATGTGCTCGACAACAAGGTACATGTTTAAATTCGTATATGAGATTTTATGCGCCGTATCGGCAAGCCGCTTGGCTTTTCCTTTTTCTTTTTGATTGAGGAAGATACCGGGAAGCTATTTGAAATTTCCCGATGCTCCCGATACAGGGGAGGTTATGGCGAAATTTTCCGGAAATTTAAGGAGTTAGAATATTTTTAAGATATTTTGATAATTAGAAATCATTGTATCGACGTATTGAATTCGATAATAAAGTGAATATAAAAATCGAATGTTGTAAACAAAAAGGGATAGGAATAAGTGATTGGAATTGTTTCCAATTGAAAATAGAGATTTTTCTAATATATAGAAAATAAAAGAAGTTGATATTTGGAAACGTTTTCCAAATGACATAAGAGGCAAGAGGATTATTGAAAATATTTGGTTAACAAATATTGATAGAGAAAATAGAGAAGTGGTTTAATTAATGAATATTAATTAAAGAGCCCAGTGATTTGTTTGATATGTTGGATGAACACTTTTTTTTATTCGATAGTTAAATCACAGACTATCGAAGTTTTTGACCATCGTTGTCAATATGGAGAGACCGGTTGGATTATTATCCGAAGAACCACTCCGTATCGGCATAAGCGTTGCGAACCAAGTATGCTGAATATATTGAAGACGGAGTGAAGTGCAAGGGCTTTTCTAGTAATAGAAATAGTGCCTTCGGTTTCGTTCAATCCCAGAACGAACGTATATGGACGAATGTCTGACAAAGTATTTCCAATGATCAAATGAGTTGGTCTGTATAAATATATATGGTTGCAACGGATTTATCCCTTAGCATAATATCCAGAATATTTGTGCAAACTCAACTAGTGATTAACGGATCTGACGATGTGGCATTCAAAGTGATTGTGTTATCAATGAATGGTAAGTATGCGTAGCCTCAGGCCTCAACAACCGGGAAGGGACAAAAATCGGGCAGGCAGCATGGCTATGTGGGTCGCTCCCATTAGGGTGTATAATCACCTATCTAGAGAAATTCCTTTTGTTTCTTAATCTATCGATTCTGCCCATTCGGGAAACGGTGGTTTGAGTCCAACCGTTGGTGATATACATTCGATACACTCAAGCGAAATGAGTGGTCGGTCATGTGTGGGCCGGGTTACAAGATGTTCTTGTTGAACCCAGTGTATTCCCCTCTAGAGATACATCATCGGAAGGTGGTTCCATACCTTGTCATGTTGGAAATCCAATCTCCAATAAGCGCCATGCGATTTTTGATTTTATACTATGTATGTGGAGCGTGAGATGCAAGCGTTCTGCTATTTGGTTATTTATTTGATGTAGACATTATTATAATATCACTGGATTTGATATCAAAGTGTTTTGGGATAGTAAGGTAAAAACCGTCCGTGTTTATGTGTGGGCTGGTCTTACTATTATCTTTTCTTTCGGAAAAGAGTTTTGAAAGTTAAACAAGTGGTTGGAGTTTACTCACACCAGTCCCATGACTGACCCAGAGTTTATTTTGTTTGTTTTTCCTAAACTCTTGGGTGCCCAAATTTGTACGGGCAGTCAAGTGTTTCAGGCTTTTACATATACACTTGGAGGAGCTTGAAGCTGGAGGCCTCAACGTTAGTTATTTAGAGTTACTTCCGCTGAATCAAATGTTATGTGTACTCTGATGATGGTATGTATATATGTACAAAACAGATTTGTATTTCAAAGCTTATGTTATAGAATATATTTTATTCGTTCCGCTGTGAGCTTGTGATCTTCGTTTTTCTTCTATTTTAAGTTTTCTATCTTATCTATTCTCACCCTCTAACTTCTTTCTAATAATGAGTCGTATTTCTGTGTTATTTGGGTTGGACGTATGGTGTATTTAGTCAACTCAGATAGCACGGATTTGCGGGTTGTTACAGTTGGTATCAGAGCTTAGGTTGAGCGAACACCTAGGCTTGTGTGGCATGTGCTCATTAGAGATAGGTCAGTAGTACCCTAGAATGAGTTGAGTGTATATACGAGAGAGCGTATTTGTAAATTGATATAAAAGTTGTTTTATATTGTGTTGGCTAGTCTGTGAGTGGTTTGTGAATTCTGATCGAATAGTGGGACGCCACAAAGTCGATAGGAATTTCTAAACACTTGAACAGAAGATTGAACACAGTATTGTTTTAAAGTGGGTAAATGAAATAATTTTACTCAAATTTCTATTTTGATATAGAAAGAATAATTTTCTGAAATTATTATAATATATGGATGTGTTGATTGTTAGGATTATAACCAAATGAGATTATAAAGATTGAAATGGTTAATTATAACCAAATAAAATTTGTATATTAATGAAATATATACAAATGAGATGAACTAGAATTAAATTCAAACCAGAATTTGGAATTTAAATCCTGGGAAGTTGAAAAATATTTTTCAAAGTATATTAAAATAATATAGCTTCGCTTTAGAAAGATTTGAAAGAAAATCATTTTAGATGAATTTTGAAATAATAAGGCACTGAACTCACTTCAGTCGCTGGGAAATAATTCTGAATATGATTGCAACATCATCAGTGTTCATTTCCGAGTTTCTAAGTGATGAATTGCTACATTAGAAAGTTTGATGGAAATTTGTTTGAAAGAAAACAAATTGGTTTGAATATTCAAATGTTTTGAATTTGAAGTGAAAATAAATATATTTATAGGATTTCAAAAGGATTTGAAAATAAAACCCAGGGATTTGAATTCTGGAATTTAAATTTAACTTAAACAAGTTAAATGGATCGAAGTGAATGAATTGATTAGAATCAATTTAAATAGATTTATTGAAATAAATTGAAATAAATATGAATTGAATGGGAAGGCATATGAAAGGAAGAAGACCAAAATTTGGTGAAATTAAATATGTTGAAATATAAGGAGGTGAGTTTCAACATAAAGGAGTTATGAAAAGTTAGTGAGTTTATAGTATTTTTCCTACTTTAGCAATTTCGAGGACGAAATTATTTTAAGGGGGGAAGAATGTAACGACCCGGATTTTTAGCCAGTTAATATTAAGTATTTAAATTATTTAATTAGGATAATAAGTTGATTTTATATTGAATTTGTCAATTTAATAATCGGTATAGGAATAAATATCTAATATATTTAATTATCATATTATGGAAACGATAAATAATTGGATTCAGAATTTAAAACTGAATCAAAAAGATTCAAATGGCTAATATAAATTATATATTGAATTATAACGATAGTTATCGATAAATTGTTTGAAACCATTTATATTTTAAATTGAATTTAATTTAAATCGTTAATTTAAATTGTTATTTCCTCTATGTAGTCGAATTAAATTACAGAGTCAGTTCCGTGAATTTTAAAATAACACCATAATCTGAGACGTAAATCGCTACCTTGAAAATAGCGGTACGGGGTTTTAAATTAAATGACCGCAAGATATTTTAGTTATTCAAAATAAAATCAAATCAGTATTTAATTCAGAGTTACACTGTGAGGCCGACCTACTGTATTAAATCACGCAGACTACTTCTTCTCGAGCAGTAAATTTTGTTTCTCGTTCTCGATATCAAGGGGACACGATTTCAATGGCCTGTGTACCTCCTGTCTCCCTCCTCCTTCTATAAAATCGCAATCTTTCCCTTCCTTTCATTTGCAAGAAACAGCTCCAGTTCAACTCAAAATCGAATCCCCCTTTTTCCTTAAACTAAAAATCGAAATTTATAGCCTTAGTCTCCTCTTTTATTTCCTAAATAAAAATCGAACGGCAGAAAAGGAAAAAAAGGAAAAAATCGAAAACCCTTATCGCAAGCGGGTCGTGAGATCCTGGAGCTCGATGATGTAGTGGAGGCGCTCGCGAGTTCAATGAGGGAGCACGCGATGACTTGGGAGTTCGGTTTCTCTTCTATCGAGCGAGCTCGAGTTCGGAGGCGAGGTCAGTGATGTCGGGGTTCAAATTCAAGGTCACGGTTCCCCGAAAGGGACTGTCACGAGGTCAACGAGATGTCTGGTGTGAAGTCTGGATGGGTGGTGCGATTCCAGGAAGAGGCGATGAGGAGTTCAAAGTTTTGGTGGTGATTTTGTGTACGCTGTGGTAGTTCGTTATCGCTCATTCACTGTTTTCCCTGTAGCGAACACCTAGGGTTCATAATCCTTGGAAGTTGGTGCTTCGTTTTTACAGGATAAGGGGTTTGCTGTTTCTTTTGTTCTTGGAGAAGAAGAGTTATTCGATAATATAAGGTAAAAAAATTCTAAAATTTGTTTAGTTAATATATTCTCTTATAGAATTAATTCATTTATTTCAGCTAGGATTTAATTTATATATGGGTTATAATTAAATCATTATATTGGTTAGGATTAAAATAGTATCTCAGTTAGAATTTGACTTTTAGTTTAAACCTTGTAAGGATATCCAGTAGTTAATTTATAAAGCTCGGATTTTTCCTAGGCAAGGATAAAATCAAATAAAGTGTTCGTGTAGAGTACGAAGCCTTGGAGATCGGCAAAGGAAATTGAAAATAGTACAAGTGCAAATAAATTTCCCGGTGAGTAAATCTCACTCACCTTTTATATATAATTATTTTTATTTCGTTAAAAATAATTGTTGTTGCTTGTTTGAATATTTCTGCTTGTTTTATATATATTAGTTATTAGGCTATATATATATATATATATTGGGTTGATTGATTGGTTGGATTCCCGCAGTCTCATTAGCGGATGCCCGCAGTTTCATAGCGGATGATTACCCTATACGCCCCACGCTATGATTAGTGGATGACCTTCTATACCGCGATATTCTGCCACGAAGCAGAATGGGTATTATTTATGTGCTAACATCTGTGGATGCAGGAAAACAGGTTGGAGGAATCCAACTGGATTCCTCAAAAATATATTATCTGTTTGTTTATTTGTTTGTATATATATTGTTATATATGATGTGTTAGAAAAATAAATAATTGGTTGCTTTGTGTGTTTTATCACTGGGCTTGAGTAATGATATTTAAAAATATCGTAAAAAGGATATTGGAAATTTAAAAAGGAAAATTCTATTTTTAAATTTGAATTTTTAATGGAATAAAAATTATAAACTTGTTTTTGAAAAATAAAACAAGTAGTTCTTTTTAAACGAAGTTTAGAAATAATTCTTTTATAACGAAGTTATAAATGAAGTGAAAAGAATTATCAATTGATAATTCAGAAATAGAAATACAAGCGTGAAATTGGGATTTGAAATGAAATTGCAAATAGGATGTGAAATGGAATTTTTAAATATATAACTCAAAGGAAATTTGAGTATAACATTTGAATTTTAAAAAGGGTTTAAATATTTGAATTTTAAGAGAAGATTGAATATTAGAAATTCAAATAGAAGTTCAAATAGAATTTGAATAGACGAGATTAGAATGAAAAGTAGAATTTGAATTCAAGGAATTAAATATGAAATTTGAATAAAGATTTGAAAGGAATTCAAATAAAGAAATTCAAATAGAGATTTGAATGTAGAATTTCAAAATAGAATTTGAAATATAGAATTTCAAAGAAGAATTAAATAGAATTTGAAATATAGCATTTCAAAGAAGAATTCAAATGTGAATTTTGAAAAGAGATTTGAATGGAATTTAAATATGAAATTTGAATTGAGATTTGAAATAGAAATTCAAGTGTTGAATTTGAACATGGCATTGAATATAGAAATTCAAGTAGAAATTTGAATATGAGATTTCAAAATAGAATTTGAAATAAACTTTGAAAATAGGGTTTCAAAGTAGAATCGGAAATAGAATTTCAAATAGGATTTCAAAATAGGAAATCCAAATGGTTTTCAAATGGAATTTGAATTCAAGGGAATTCAAATGGATTTGAGTGAAGAAATTCAAATGGCGTTAATAATGAGTTTGAATATTAGAATTCAAATGGGATTGGAGATGAATTTGAATATTAGAATTCAAATGGAAAAGGAAAATGGAATTTGAATATAAGAGATTCAAATCGAATTCAAATAGGATTTGATATATGGGATTTGAATATGAAATTCAAATGGAATTTTAAACTATGGAATTTTAAACTATGGAATTTTGAATATAGAATTTAAAAAAGAAGTTTGAATATTTGAACTTCAATAGAATTCAAATATAGAAATGGGAATATAGAAAGTTCAAATGGAATTTAAGTATAAAGTTTGAATAAGAGAATTCAGATGAATTCAAGTCTAGAATTTGAATATAGGAATACAAATAAGGTTAAAACGAAGTTGAATTCATTTTTAAAGAAGTTTAACGTTTATATTTATAAATATAATTAAAACGAACTCGCCGCAGCGCTGCAGTTCGTAAATTGGCGATACGAACTTCAATCGAGTATACAGGACTCGATTGAAGTCGGAATTCTTTGAAACAAGAAACGTCAGGACCGGTTTGATAATAGTTTTCTAATGAAGGAGAAAAATATGAATTTCGTCGTATAGATTTTGAGTTATGTCAAAATCAAATTTTCAGAAAAACAGTGCCAGAACCATTATAAAACCATAACGGTTTATTTAATTAAATTAAAGGATTTTAAGCAAATAAAAATCGAAATTTCTATTTAGAAAAATCCAGATGTGAGTTATAAAATATATGTGAACTCCAGTAGAGTAATGAGTTGATTTCTGAAATAGAAATCAGATTTTTGATTTATTGAATAGAGTTAACTAATTCGAATAGAAATTAGTTAAGGAGATTTCGAATGGATATTGGGGCTTGAATTAGTAAATTCGATTTGAAAATTTATATTCGAAATGGAAAAGGGAAACTAGAATTGAAATTGAAATTCAAATTGGTTATGAACGAGTTGAATATTTTGTTTGAACATGTTATGTTCAACAAAGAAGTGAAATAGGCAAAATGGCCGATTTAAAGAATAAATGGGCGGAACTAAATTCAAACGATTAGATAGTGTTGAATTGAATTGAAAACAGGTGAATATGTGTTAAGCAGGTTTGGGATGAAGTATATGAAGATTTAAATTTATGTGCTCGACAACAAGGTACATGTTTAAATTCGTATATGAGATTTTATGCGCCGTATCGGCAAGCCGCTTGGCTTTTCCTTTTTCTTTTTGATTGAGGAAGATACCGGGAAGCTATTTGAAATTTCCCGATGCTCCCGATACAGGGGAGGTTATGGCGAAATTTTCCGGAAATTTAAGGAGTTAGAATATTTTTAAGATATTTTGATAATTAGAAATCATTGTATCGACGTATTGAATTCGATAATAAAGTGAATATAAAAATCGAATGTTGTAAACAAAAAGGGATAGGAATAAGTGATTGGAATTGTTTCCAATTGAAAATAGAGATTTTTCTAATATATAGAAAATAAAAGAAGTTGATATTTGGAAACGTTTTCCAAATGACATAAGTGGCAAGAGGATTATTGAAAATATTTGGTTAACAAATATTGATAGAGAAAATAGAGAAGTGGTTTAATTAATGAATATTAATTAAAGAGCCCAGTGATTTGTTTGATATGTTGGATGAACACTTGTTTTTATTCGATAGTTAAATCACAGACTATCGAAGTTTTTGACCATCGTTGTCAATATGGAGAGACCGGTTGGATTATTATCCGAAGAACCACTCCGTATCGGCATAAGCGTTGCGAACCAAGTATGCTGAATATATTGAAGACGGAGTGAAGTGCAAGGGCTTTTCTAGTAATAGAAATAGTGCCTTCGGTTTCGTTCAATCCCAGAACGAACGTATATGGACGAATGTCTGACAAAGTATTTCCAATGATCAAATGAGTTGGTCTGTATAAATATATATGGTTGCAACGGATTTATCCCTTAGCATAATATCCAGAATATTTGTGCAAACTCAACTAGTGATTAACGGATCTGACGATGTGGCATTCAAAGTGATTGTGTTATCAATGAATGGTAAGTATGCGTAGCCTCAGGCCTCAACAACCGGGAAGGGACAAAAATCGGGCAGGCAGCATGGCTATGTGGGTCGCTCCCATTAGGGTGTATAATCACCTATCTAGAGAAATTCCTTTTGTTTCTTAATCTATCGATTCTGCCCATTCGGGAAACGGTGGTTTGAGTCCAACCGTTGGTGATATACATTCGATACACTCAAGCGAAATGAGTGGTCGGTCATGTGTGGGCCGGGTTACAAGATGTTCTTGTTGAACCCAGTGTATTCCCCTCTAGAGATACATCATCGGAAGGTGGTTCCATACCTTGTCATGTTGGAAATCCAATCTCCAATAAGCGCCATGCGATTTTTGATTTTATACTATGTATGTGGAGCGTGAGATGCAAGCGTTCTGCTATTTGGTTATTTATTTGATGTAGACATTATTATAATATCACTGGATTTGATATCAAAGTGTTTTGGGATAGTAAGGTAAAAACCGTCCGTGTTTATGTGTGGGCTGGTCTTACTATTATCTTTTCTTTCGGAAAAGAGTTTTGAAAGTTAAACAAGTGGTTGGAGTTTACTCACACCAGTCCCATGACTGACCCAGAGTTTATTTTGTTTGTTTTTCCTAAACTCTTGGGTGCCCAAATTTGTACGGGCAGTCAAGTGTTTCAGGCTTTTACAGATACACTTGGAGGAGCTTGAAGCTGGAGGCCTCAACGTTAGTTATTTAGAGTTACTTCCGCTGAATCAAATGTTATGTGTACTCTGATGATGGTATGTATATATGTACAAAACAGATTTGTATTTCAAAGCTTATGTTATAGAATATATTTTATTCGTTCCGCTGTGAGCTTGTGATCTTCGTTTTTCTTCTATTCTAAGTTTTCTATCTTATCTATTCTCACCCTCTAGCTTCTTTCTAATAATGAGTCGTATTTCTGTGTTATTTGGGTTGGACGTATGGTGTATTTAGTCAACTCAGATAGCACGGATTTGCGGGTTGTTACAGCGCATAAAATCCATATATGAATTTAAACATGTACCTTTTTGTCGAGCACATAAATTTAAATCTTTATATACTCCATCCCATATCTGTTTAACACCTGTTCACCTGTTTCCAATTCAATTCAATTCAATCCATTCGTTTGAATTAAATTTTGAATCGTTTGAATTCAGTTTCGCTCAATTATTCTTTAATTAGCCCTTTTTTGCATATTTCACTTCTTTGTTGAACATAACATGTTCAAATAAAATGTTTAACTCGTTCATAACCAAATTGAATTTCAATTTCAATCTAGTTTCCTTTTTTGATTTCGAATATAAATTTGCAAATCGAAATTGCTTATTCAAACCCCAATATCCATTCGAAATCTCCTTAACTAATTTCTATTTAATTTAGTTAATTCTATTCAATAAATCGAAATCTGGTTTCTGTTTCAAAAATCATATTCATTTACACAACTTGAATTCGCATATATTTTACAACTCAACCCTGAAATTTTCTAAATAGAAACTTCGGATTTTCTCGCTTAAAATCCTTTTATAATATTAAATAAACCATTATGGTTTTTAAATAGTTCTGGCGCTGTTTTTCTAAAAATTTGATTTTAACATAACTCAAAATCTATACGACGAAATTTAGATTTTTCTCCTTCATTAGAAAGCTATTATCAAATCGGTCCTGACGTTTCTTGTTTCAAAGAATTTCGACTTCAATTGAGTTCTGTGTATTCAATTGAAGTTCGAATCGCCAATTTACGAACTGCAGCGCTGCGGCGAGTTCGTTTTAATTATATATATAAACTTTTTAAACTTCGTTAAATGAATTCAACTCCCTTCTAATATATATATATATATATTCCAAATTCCATTTGAATCTTTACATTTCAAATTCCATAGTTTTAAATCCTGTATTCAAATCCCATTTGAAATCCTTTATTCGAATTCCATTTCAAATCCTCTATTCGAATTCCACTTCAAATCCTCTATTTAATTTCCACCTTAATTCAACTCCTTTTTGAATTTCTATATTTGAAATTCATACTTGAATTTAAATATCCAAACTCCATTTAAATTTCTATTTGAAATTCTAAATGTTTCAAATTCCATTTGAACTTCTATATTCCAATTTCTATATTTGAATTCTATTGAAATTCAAATATTCAAACTCCTTTTTAAATTCTATATTCAAAATTCCATAGTTTAAAACCCATTTGAATTTCATATTCAAATCCCATAGATCAAATCCTATTTGAATTCAATTTGAATCTCTTATATTCAAATTTCATTTTCCATTTGAATTCTAATATTCAAATTCATTTCCAGCCCCATTTGAATTCTAATATTCAAGCTCATTTTAACACCATTTGAATTTCTTCACTCAAATCCATTTGAATTCCCTTGAATTCAAATTCCATTTCAAAATCCTTTGGATTTCCTATTTTGAAATCCTATTTGAAATTCTATTTCCAATTCTACTTTGAAATCCTATTTTCAAAGTTTATTTCAAATTCTATTTCGAAATTCTACATTCAAATCTCTATTTGAATTTCTTTATTCGAATTTCCCATTTCAAACTCCATTTGAATTTTCATATTCAAATCTCTATTTGAGTTTTCTTTATTTGAATTCAAATTCTATATTTCATGCTAATTTCGCATATTCAAATTCTATTTGAACTTCGATTTGAATTCCTAATATTCAAACTTCATTCCTTTCCTATAAAAATTCAAATATTAAACTCCTTTTCTAATTCTACTATTCAAATCCCTTTTTGAATTTCCTTTATTCAAACTCTATTTGAATTTCTATATTCAATTTCAAATTTTGAAATTTCTTTTGTATTTCAAATATTTCAACTCCTTTCTAATATTTAAATTCTATTTAAATTTCTACTTGAAAATTTTATTTCAAGTTCTATTTTGAAATTTCATTTCAAAATTCTATTTCAAAATTCCACTTTGAAATCCTATACTTTTAAATTCTACTTGAATTTCAAATTCTATTTGAGAAAACAGAATTTCCCTTTTTAAACCTCGAATATCCTTCTCATGATATTTTAATAAATTAACAATTGGCCCAGTGATATTTAAACAATCAAATCACCCAATTTTCAATCATTTGGTTTTTAACACATCATATATAACAATATATATGCAAACAAATAAATAAACAGATAATATATTTTTGAGGAATCCAGTTGGATTCTTCCAACCTGCTTTCCTGCATCCACAGATGTTAGCACATAAATAATACCCATTCTGCTTCGTGGCAGAATATCACGGTATAGAAGGTCATCCACTAATCATAGCGTGGGGGCGTATAGGGTAATCATCCGCTATGAAACTGCGGGCATCCGCTAATGAGACTGCGGGAATCCAACCAATCAATCGACCCAATATATATATATATAGCCTAAATAACTAATATATATAAAACAACCAGAAAGCATTCACACAAGCAACAAACAATTATTTTTAATGAAATAAAAATAATTCTAAAGGTGAGTGAGATTTACTCACCGTGATTTTTCCCCATTTGTCGACTATTCGGACCTTAAATTGGTTTCAGTCTAAATTCCAGTTGTGCCGAAAATTTCAACCCACTTCTAGCTGACTAAGCCGTCTTGATTTCCAAGGTTCTTGAATCTTGTATAAATAAATACACACTATTTAACTTGACGACTCCTAACGATAAGATCAAAATTCTAAATTTTCTTAACTATGTTCTTAACGATTAGTTTACAATTTAAATTACTACACTAACTAACTATATTGGTTTATACAATTTAATTAGTTCTAATTTATATAAACTATTTCCTATACATATTTTAAAAGAAGAAAATACCTTACTGCAATGCTCTAATAGCTCATCCCTTAATGCTCAGTTTGGTTTCTCCCTCATTTACCAATTCTCAACTCTCATCCCCATCAACACAAACTCCTATCTTTCCACCGCAATAACCCTGTCTCCAACTGCTCAAAAATCACAGCATCACATTCCATCTAGTGCCATCACGTATTGTACAAAAGTTCGAACCCCCAACAACATCAATTCTTCCTAAATCCTAATGTCGACCATCAAGTTGTGTGCTTCTCTTTCATACGAACTGCGACATCCCTTTACTTGACTATCGCAACTTAATCGAACTAGGAGGCTTCTTGCTTCTTGCATTAACGGTACGAAACCCATACCCCTTTTCATAGACATCGACATCTCTCCAAAATAAAACGCGACATCATTTTGCCCTCAACCTCTGTTGAAATCCAAGATCGAAGTACCCATGCAAAATCAGGCGATGTCGACTTCCCCAACTCCATCGCTACCCGAATCAAACAGCCTGCTGCTTCCTCATCGCAAACCCTAGATCGATCGTTGATTGGAGTCAAGCAATGGAGCTCGCGTCAGAGAACATCGCGACGCCATGGATTAACCTAACTCGCGAGTGGCGCCCCCTCGCTCTGTTGGCTAGCGTGAGCTCCAACGCCTCGAAGATTCAAGCACGAACTCGATTTTGATTTTCTGAAGTGGAGGATTTTATGTGTGGAAAAATAGAGAAGAGAACAGAGAGCAAATTGCGTTATTTAAAGAGGAGAGGCAGACAAGGTTTTAATGTATGGTCGGCCAAAGTACTTGCAATATCCTTTTAAAGGATTTATAAAGATTTCGATTTCGATTTTAAATATAACAATTTAATTTGATTTGACCACAACTTAATACGATTTGATATATAGAGATTTTCACTTTAATTTATACAGATATCGATTTGATTTTGATCCTATCCACTGATAAAATAAATCGGGGTTCTCAATTAAAAATCGTGAACCGCTATTTTAGCGTACCGACCGTCGTTATAATGTTATAACGCTATTTTGAATTCAACGAAATAGATTATACAATTTAATTTGAACGTATATTTAAAATAGCCATGTTTAATCAATTTAAATTCAAAACAAATAATTTCTTTGAAAATAAATTATTTTTATAATCATCTATATTCAAATACAATTAATACTGATCATCTGAATTGTTTTGATTTAATTCTAACTTCGAATTGAACTATTTTAAATTCTTGTATTACAATGATTATCAAAATAAATCGTATTTCGATTATTTAATCGATAACCCAATAAAATACCATTTATATTATAAATTCAATATTTAAAACCATACTAAATATTTAAAATAAACCGTTCAAAAATCTGGGTCATTACATTCTTCCCCCCTTAAAATAATTTCGTCCTCGAAATTGCTAAGGTAGGAAAAAATGGTACAAATCTATTACTTTTCAAAACTTCTTTATGTTGAAACTCACCTCTTCATATTTCAACAACTTAGTTCTACCAAAACATTTGGTTTCTCATTCACATGCATTCAAATTGATTCCAAATCAATTCATTCACTTGATTTATTTAACTTGTTTTAAGTTAAATTTTAATTTCAGAATTCAAATTTCCGGGTTTTTATTTCAAATCACTTCTGAAATCTAATAAATATACACATGTATTTATTTCCATTTCAAATTCAAAACATTTGAATTTTCAAACCACTTGTTTTCTTTCAAACAAATTTCCATCAAAAACTTTTTCTAAGGTAGCAATTCATCACTTAGAAACTCGGAAATGAACACTGATGATGTTGCAATCATCATCAGAATAATTTCCCAGCCACTGAAGTGAGTTTAGTGCTTTATTATTTCAAAATCCATCTAAAATGATTTTCTTTCAAATCCTTCTAAAACAAATCTATATTATTTTAATATACTTTGAAAAATATTTTTCAACTTCCCAGGATTAAAATTCCAAATTCTGGTTTGAATTTAATTCCAGTTCATCCCATTTGTATGTATTTCATTCATATACAAATTTTATTTGGTTATAAATAACCATTCCAATTTTATAATCTCATTTGATTATAAAATCAACATCCAACACATCCATATAATAATAATTCTAGAAAATTATTCTTTCTATAAAACAAATAGAAATTTTGGGTAAAATTATTTCATTTACCTTCTTTAAAACAATACTGTGTCGAATTTCTCTGTTCAAGTGTTTAGAAATCCCTATCGACTTCGTGGCGTCCCACGATTCGACCAGAATTCATAAACCACTCACAGACCAGCCAACACAATATAAAACAGTTTTTATATCAATTTACAAATACGCGCTCTCGTATTATACACTCAACTCATTCTAGGGCACTGCTGACCCTATCTCTAATGAGCACATTTCCACCAAAGCCTAGGTATTCACTCAACCTAAGCTCTGATACCAACTGTAAAGGCCCGCAAATCCGTGCTATCTGAATTGACTAATAACACCACACGTCCAACCCAAATTGCACAGAAATACGAATCATTATTAGAAAGAAGTTAGAGGATGAGGAATAGAAAGAAAGAAATATTAGAATAGAAGAAAACGAAGATCACAAACTCACAGCGGATCGAATAAAATATATTATATAACATAACTTTTGAAATTACAAATCAGTAACTTTGTATACATACCATCATCAGAGCACAACAGTCATTTCTGGAATAGTTATAAACACCTGTTTCCAGATACAAACAAGGTCCACAGCGGAATATATGATAGCCTATAGCTAACCGGTGAAGCCTCCTGCTTCCAGCTCCTTCAAATGAATCTGTGAAATCCTGACTACTTGACTTCCCGTATAAATTTGGGCACCCAAGAGTTTAGGGAAAACAAAACAAAATAAACTCTGGGTCAGTCATGGGACTGGTGTGAGTAAACTCCAACCACTTGTTTAACTTTAAAAATCCTTTCAAAAGAAAAGATAATAGTAAGACCAGCCCACACATAAACATGGACGGTTTTTACCTTACTATAACCCAAAACACTTTGATACGAAAATCCAGTGATATTATAATAATGTCTACATCAAGTAAATAACCAAATAGCAGAACGCTTGCATCTCACGCTCCACATATATATTATAAAATCAAAAACCGCATGGCGCTTATTGGAGATTGGATTTCCAACATGACAAGGTATGGAACCACCTTCCGATGATGTATCTCTAGAGGCGAATACACCTGGGTTCAACAAGAACGTCTTGCAACCCGGCCCACACATGACCGACCACTCATTTCGCTTGAGTGTATCGAATGTATATCACCAACGGTTGGACTCAAACCACCGTTTCCCGAATGGGGAGAATCGATAGATTTAGAAACAAAAGGAATTTCTCTAGATAGGTGATTATACACCCTAATGGGTGCGACCCACATAGCCATGCTGCCTGCCCGATTTTTGTCCTTTCCCGGTTGTTGAGGCCTGAGGCTACGATTACTTACCATTCATTGATAGCACAATCACTTTGAATGCCACATTGTCAGATCCCTTAATCACTAGTTGAGTTTGCACAAATATTCTGGATATTATGCTAAGGGATAAATCCGTTGCAACCATATATATTTATACAGACCAACCCATTTGATCATTGGAAATACTCTGTCAGACATTCGTCCACATACGTTCGTTCTGGGATTGAACGAAACCGAAGGCACCATTTCTAAAAATAGAAAAGCCCTTGCACTTCACTCTGTCTTCAATATATTCAACATACTTGGTTTGCAACGCTTATGCCGATACGGAGTGGTTCTTCGGATAATAATCCAACCGGTCTCTCCATATTGACAACGATGGTCAAAAACTTCGATAGTCTGTGATTTAACTATCGAATAAAACAAGTGTTCATCCAAACATATCAAACAAATCACTGGGCTCTTTAATTAATATTTCATTAATTAAATCTCTTCTATATTCTCTTATCAATATTTGTTAACCAAATATTTTCAATAATCATCTTGGCCTCTTATGCCATTTGGAAAACGTTTCCAAATGTCAACTTCTTTTATTTTCTATATATTAGAAAAATCTCTATTTGCAATTGGAAACAATTCCAATCACTTATCTCTATCCCTTTTTGTTTACAACATTCGATTTTTATATTCACTTTCCTATCGAATTCAATACGTCGATACAATGATTTCTAATTATCAAAATATCTTAAAAATATTCTAACTCTTTAAATTTCCGGAAAATTTCGCCATAACCTCCCCTGTATCGGGAGAATCGGGAAATTTCAAATAGCTTCCCGGTATCTTCCTAAATCAAAAGAAAAAGGGAAAAGCCAAGCGGCTTGCCGATACGGCGCATAAAACCCATATATGAATTTAAACATGTACCTTTTTGTCGAGCACATAAATTTAAATCTTTATATACTCCATCCCATATCTGTTTAACACTTGTTCACTTGTTTCCAATTCAATTCAATTCAATCCATTCGTTTGAATTAAATTTTGAATCGTTTGAATTCAGTTTCGCTCAATTATTCTTTAATTAGCCCTTTTTTGCATATTTCACTTCTTTGTTGAACATAACATGTTCAAATAAAATGTTTAACTCATTCATAACCAAATTGAATTTCAATTTCAATCTAGTTTCCTTTTTTGATTTCGAATATAAATTTGCAAATCGAAATTGCTTATTCAAACCCCAATATCCATTCGAAATCTCCTTAACTAATTTCTATTTAATTTAGTTAATTCTATTCAATAAATCGAAATCTGGTTTCTGTTTCAAAAATCATATTCATTTACACAACTTGAATTCGCATATATTTTACAACTCAACCTTGAAATTTTCTAAATAGAAACTTCGGATTTTCTCGCTTAAAATCCTTTTATAATATTAAATAAACCATTATGGTTTTTAAATAGTTCTGGCGCTGTTTTTCTGAAAATTTGATTTTAACATAACTCAAAATCTATACGACGAAATTTAGATTTTTCTCCTTCATTAGAAAGCTATTATCAAATCGGTCCTGACGTTTCTTGTTTCAAAGAATTTCGACTTCAATTAAGTTCTGTGTATTCAATTGAAGTTCGAATCGCCAATTTACGAACTGCAGCGCTGCGGCGAGTTCGTTTTAATTATATATATAAACTTTTTAAACTTCGTTAAATGAATTCAACTCCCTTCTAATATATATATATATATATATATATATATATTCCAAATTCCATTTGAATCTTTACATTTCAAATTCCATAGTTTTAAATCCTGTATTCAAATCCCATTTGAAATCCTTTATTCGAATTCCATTTCAAATCCTCTATTCGAATTCCACTTCAAATCCTCTATTTAATTTCCACCTTAATTCAACTCCTTTTTGAATTTCTATATTTGAAATTCATACTTGAATTTAAATATCCAAACTCCATTTAAATTTCTATTTGAAATTCTAAATGTTTCAAATTCCATTTGAACTTCTATATTCCAATTTCTATATTTGAATTCTATTGAAATTCAAATATTCAAACTCCTTTTTAAATTCTATATTCAAAATTCCATAGTTTAAAACCCATTTGAATTTCATATTCAAATCCCATAGATCAAATCCTATTTGAATTCAATTTGAATCTCTTATATTCAAATTTCATTTTCCATTTGAATTCTAATATTCAAATTCATTTCCAGCCCCATTTGAATTCTAATATTCAAGCTCATTTTAACACCATTTGAATTTCTTCACTCAAATCCATTTGAATTCCCTTGAATTCAAATTCCATTTCAAAATCCTTTGGATTTCCTATTTTGAAATCCTATTTGAAATTCTATTTCCAATTCTACTTTGAAATCCTATTTTCAAAGTTTATTTCAAATTCTATTTCGAAATTCTACATTCAAATCTCTATTTGAATTTCTTTATTCGAATTTCCCATTTCAAACTCCATTTGAATTTTCATATTCAAATCTCTATTTGAGTTTTCTTTATTTGAATTCAAATTCTATATTTCATGCTAATTTCGCATATTCAAATTCTATTTGAACTTCGATTTGAATTCCTAATATTCAAACTTCTTTCCTTTCCTATAAAAATTCAAATATTAAACTCCTTTTCTAATTCTACTATTCAAATCCCTTTTTGAATTTCCTTTATTCAAACTCTATTTGAATTTCTATATTCAATTTCAAATTTTGAAATTTCTTTTGTATTTCAAATATTTCAACTCCTTTCTAATATTTAAATTCTATTTAAATTTCTACTTGAAAATTTTATTTCAAGTTCTATTTTGAAATTTCATTTCAAAATTCTATTTCAAAATTCCACTTTGAAATCCTATACTTTTAAATTCTACTTGAATTTCAAATTCTATTTGAGAAAACAGAATTTCCCTTTTTAAACCTCGAATATCCTTCTCATGATATTTTAATAAATTAACAATTGGCCCAGTGATATTTAAACAATCAAATCACCCAATTTTCAATCATTTGGTTTTTAACACATCATATATAACAATATATATGCAAACAAATAAATAAACAGATAATATATTTTTGAGGAATCCAGTTGGATTCCTCCAACCTGCTTTCCTGCATCCACAGATGTTAGCACATAAATAATACCCATTCTGCTTCGTGGCAGAATATCGCGGTATAGAAGGTCATCCACTAATCATAGCGTGGGGCGTATAGGGTAATCATCCGCTATGAAACTGCGGGCATCCGCTAATGAGACTGCGGGAATCCAACCAATCAATCAACCCAATATATATATATATAGCCTAAATAACTAATATATATAAAACAACCAGAAAGCATTCACACAAGCAACAAACAATTATTTTTAATGAAATAAAAATAATTCTAAAGGTGAGTGAGATTTACTCACCGTGATTTTCCCCATTTGTCGACTATTCGGACCTTAAATTGGTTTCAGTCTAAATTCCAGTTGTGCCGAAAATTTCAACCCACTTCTAGCTGACTAAGCCGTCTTGATTTCCAAGGTTCTTGAATCTTGTATAAATAAATACACACTATTTAACTTGACGACTCCTAACGATAAGATCAAAATTCTACATTTTCTTAACTATGTTCTTAACGATTAGTTTACAATTTAAATTACTACACTAACTAACTATATTGGTTTATACAATTTAATTAGTTCTAATTTATATAAACTATTTCCTATACATATTTTAAAAGAAGAAAATACCTTACTGCAATGCTCTAGTAGCTCATCCCTTAATGCTCAGTTTGGTTTCTCCCTCATTTACCAATTCTCAACTCTCATCCCCATCAACACAAACTCCTATCTTTCCACCGCAATAACCCTGTCTCCAACTGCTCAAAAATCACAGCATCACATTCCATCTACTGCCATCACGTATTGTACAAAAGTTCGAACCCCCAACAACATCGATTCTTCCTAAATCCTAATGTCGACCATCAAGTTGCGTGCTTCTCTTTCATACGAACTGCGACATCCCTTTACTTGACTATCGCAACTTAATCGAACTAGGAGGCTTCTTGCTTCTTGCATTAAGGGTACGAAACCCATACCCCTTTTCATAGACATCAACATCTCTCCAAAATAAAACGCGACATCATTTTGCCCTCAACCTCTGTTGAAATCCAAGATCGAAGTACCCATGCAAAATCAGGCGATGTCGACTTCCCCAACTCCATCGCTACCCGAATCAAACAGCTTGCTGCTTCCTCATCGCAAACCCTAGATCGATCGTTGATTGGAGTCAAGCAACGGAGCTCGCGTCAGAGAACATCGCGACGCCATGGATTAACCTAACTCGCGAGTGGCGCCCCCTCGCTCTGTTGGCTAGCGTGAGCTCCAACGCCTCGAAGATTCAAGCACGAACTCGATTTTGATTTTCTGAAGTGGAGGATTTTATGTGTGGAAAAATAGAGAAGAGAACAGAGAGCAAATTGCGTTATTTAAAGAGGAGAGGCAGACAAGGTTTTAATGTATGGTCGGCCAAAGTACTTGCAATATCCTTTTAAAGGATTTATAAAGATTTCGATTTCGATTTTAAATATAACAATTTAATTTGATTTGACCACAACTTAATACGATTTGATATATAGAGATTTTCACTTTAATTTATACAGATATCGATTTGATTTTGATCCTATCCACTGATAAAATAAATCGGGGTTCTCAATTAAAAATCGTGAACCGCTATTTTAGCGTACCGACCGTCGTTATAATGTTATAACGCTATTTTGAATTCAACGAAATAGATTATACAATTTAATTTGAACGTATATTTAAAATAGCCATGTTTAATCAATTTAAATTCAAAACAAATAATTTCTTTGAAAATAAATTATTTTAATAATCATCTATATTCAAATACAATTAATACTGATCATCTGAATTGTTTTGATTTAATTCTAACTTCGAATTGAACTATTTTAAATTCTTGTATTACGATGATTATCAAAATAAATCGTAATTCAATTATTTAATCGATAACCCAATAAAATACCATTTATATTATAAATTCAATATTTAAAACCATACTAAATATTTAAAATAAACCGTTCAAAAATCTGGGTCGTTACAGAAGTAAATTGAATGATTCGAAGAAAGTGTAGTTAATTGAAGTTATAACCAGTTGTTGAAATTGAAATTTATCTCAAAGTGAATATGAAATTTGAAGTAAATATTATAGTGATTAAAATAATATGATATTTCAAAGTAAACATTTGTTTCGATGAATATGATATTTTGATATCATAACGATTCACTTTTGAAACATAAAATACCAATCGGTGTGTAACATGACGTTTTGTTGTTAAAGAGACCGGGGCCTCTTATTGACATACTCTCTGTCGATGTTGGAACCACTTTAACAACTGTGTACATGTTGGAGTTCCAGAAATGAAGTAGGATGAATTTGGAGGCGATTACTGGATTTGAAGAAAGTGAATGATAATGGATGACCCCGACACTTGTGTCGATTTGAAATGACTAAAACAGGAGCCGTGCCAGACCAAATGAGGCTTGACTACCTCTTAGTGGACATCTGCTCTTCGATTTTCCAGGGCCTCGGTTCCATACTATTACTATTCAGTTGTTGTTGTTTTGTTGGTGCGCACCCTTGATGGTAGGTATTTCCCTTTGATTCGATATGGGGCGGATGTCTACGGTGGGCCGTTAGGGGTAACCACCAGTCTGGATCAGGCAAACTAGTAGCATACTACTTTGGGTATAGCCTCATGTGCCTTGTCATACGTTTATCCTTATGCGAGACAACTACGATTTTGATTTTTGGCATAGGTCTATAGGGGACTCACTGGCTACCGACGTTACTGGTTGTGTTACAGGACCTGCATAGACCATGTGCTTATAAACTGTGTAAGGGTAATCAATGTAACCCCGCTTACGATATTTTTCTGACAAGTATTTGTGGATAGACACTAGTATAATAGCGAAATTATATTATATAGTATCTAGTTTGACGGATTCTTAGGAGATGGAATTTCCCGTAACATCTCTTGAGTTATGTATGTGCATGTTCATATGATATCGATTTGACTTAGATGAGAATATTTTTGCCTGATCCGAGCTTGTTTTATTTTCACGCTATTACGCTCGGGTCAGACTTGAGCATTCCAGTTTCAAAGATTATCTTCTGAAGGATGAAGACGAAGACGGTATACTATTATTACTATTGTATCCCACTACTCTTCTGTTGCATTACTCTGTATTATCAGTTATGTATATAAATGTATAACTCTGATAAATGTTGTAAAATGATCAAATGTTTATTTTAAACAGCTTCATGAACTATTATTCGATTATTATATTTTGTTCATTCCGTTGCGAGATTCTGTGTTTGTTTTCTTCTTTCTTTCTAATTCTAAATTAATCCCCTTGATTATCTATATTTTTGACTATAATGGTTGAAGATGTGGATCGTCATTTAACAATCTGTAAATACGTACAGTTTTGAGTTAGACATGTGTGGATTATTGTCGATTCAAAAGGTACGGGTTTCCGGGTCGTTACAAGTTTAGTTAGATAATTGTTAACAATAGGAAGTCCTCACTTTTATTTATTTTGTTAAATTTAAATTGACAATATAAATTTGTCATCTTTTATTGAATTAGAATTGACAATATAAATTTGTCATCTTTTATTGAATTAGGATTGACAATATTAAATTTTCATTTATTAAAATAATGATATGTCATGTTATAAATGTCATTTTGTTAGAAAAAGTACATTAGAATAAAAAGAACATTCTATTAGAAAATGTACATTAGGATAAAAAGAACACTTTTGTTATAAAATGTTGCATTAGATAAAAATAACATTTTTGTTATAAAATGTTGCATTAGAGTATAATAACATTTTTATTATAAAATGTTGCATGAGAATTAAAATAACAATTTGTTATAAAATGTTGCATTAGATTAAAAATCCATCTAGTTATAAAATGTTGCATTAGATTAAAAATGCCATCTAGTTATAAAATGTTGCATTAGAATAAAATTGCTATTTTGTTATAAAGCGTTGTATTAGAATAAAAATATCAATATGGTTAGAAATGACATGTTAGATTGAAAATACCATTCTTGTTATAAAATATAATGATAGAATGTAGATAAAGATTTATGTTTTAAAATGAAAACATGTTTTACATTAAAAATTCATTTTTAATGTAATAATAGAAATATTGAAAAGGATTCGTGTTTTAAATGAAAATATGTGTTACATTAAAAGTTCACTTTTTATTGTAAATATAGAAGTTGGACAAACATGTATGTTTTAAAATAAAACATGTTTACATTAAAAACTATGTTTTTAATGAAAAGAATAAATCACTAGAAAATGTTCATTCTTGAAACAAAGGCATGTTAACATTAAAAATATCATTTTATAAAAGAATGATTCATATGTAAATTGTTCATATTTGAATAAAAGTGTTGAAAACATTAAAATCATATTTTAATGTAAAGCTTGATTCATTGGAAATATTGACTATTTGAATAAAAATGTTACGTTAGATTAAAAATATCATTTTTGTTAGAAAATGTTACGATAGATTAAAAATATCATTTTATTAGAATCATGTCATGTTAATTAAAAATACCATTTTATTAGAATCATGTCATGTTAATATGAAAACATCATTTGTTTAGAAATGTTATGTTAATATAAAAACATCACTCTTATTAGAAACGTTTAATTAAAATAAGTACGTCATTTTAGTTAGTAATGTCATTTATGTCAGTTTTGAAAATGTCATTTATGTTAAAAATAAAATGTAACAACCCGAAAATCTGGGCCAGTTTAAAATTTTTATTTTCGCAATTTTAGCGAATTTTGAACATTTAAAATGAATTATTTTAAATAATATCGACGAGAAATTTATTTTGAATAGAATAGAATGTATATGTTATATACGTCGTCGTTAGAATATAATAATTATATATAATTATAAATAGAATTGAAAATGGCGCGGTAGTTCGATAATTCGATTTCAAACTTCAATTGAATGTACCGGGTGCGAAACAATCCGGATTTTATTGAAACCAAAAATAATAGGATCTAATTGAGAGTATCTTTCCAACGAATCTGAAAATTGAGATTTCATTGCGGGAGTCAAAAGATATGTCCAGTTGAAAATTCTGAATAGTCGTTATGGAATTCAGGACATTAAAAATAGACATTTTGCAAACGACCTCGGATTTAGACGAAACCACTTTTGTTGGATCCGTGATGTCAAGTTATTGTTAGATTCCAATTTTCATAATTTTTCGAATCAATATGTGAGCTTGGCAAAGGAAAACGTGTTTGACCAGTTTTAGTTGATTTTAATCGACTGGAAAATGGTCATTTTTCAAACGGTCTCAGAATTTGACGAAACTAGTTTTGTTAGGACCGTATCGTCAATACGAAGCTAGAAAATATTTTTCTGAAATTTTTAGAGTTCGTATGTGACCTCGGTAAATTGAATTGCGCGTTCAAATTCAATATATAGAGTATATGTTGATTTTGACGAAAACTGATCGAAATGATCGAATCAGCCTACGATACATATCCCATTGTGTTCAGAATCGGGGTAATTAGCTATGGACGACAGGCGGTGGGCCTCGTTTATAGGTCGTATGAAAAAGTCAACTTTTTATAATTAAAAATTAAAAGCTTCCTCTCCTCCCCTTCAAAACCGTTGGCCCCCCTTTGCTTTTCTCATTCGTTCAAATCAACAGAAATAGAAAGAAAAAAAAAGAAATCGCTTCCCCCCAATCTCGCTCGACGGCACCACCGGTGGCCTCCACATCGCCACCGCCCACATCGCCAGGGCACCGCACCCCACCCTAGACCCCTCTCGCCCCGACTCCCCTTCTTCACTGTAGACCGAAACCCTCCCCCCAACCCCACTGGAATCTGCCCCCCCTCCCCCACCCAAGGACCACCGCCGGTCAACAACCGCTCCCCCACCGCTCTGGCCACCGCCGGCAACCCATACCTCTTGATCCGCCCAAACCTATAGGCTTCTTTTGTTTTTATTTATTTTATTTTCTTTATGTAGTTTATATTCAGATTTTAATAGGTAACAACGTTGTTTAAACTGCAGATTTTGTGCAAAATGATATAGGAATAAAAATGAGGTTTTTATCAATGAAAAGACGAGGTTTTTATTTTTGGAATAGAAAAGACTAGATTTTTAAAATAGAAAATATTAGATTTTTAAAATAGAAAAGATTAGATTTTAAAATAAAAAAGATTAGATTTTTAAAATAGAAAAGATTAGATTTCTAAAATAGAAAAGATTAGATTTTTAAAATAGAAAAGGCGAAATCTTTATACTTGAAAAGGCGAAATATTTATAATAGAAAAGGTGAAATCTTTATATTTGAAAAGGCAAAATATTTATAATAGAAAATGCGAGATTTTTATTTATTGAATAGCGAAGTAAAAATTCGATTTTTATATATTGAATAGCGAAGTAAAAATGTGATTTTTATATATGTAGTGAATACGGGCAACGAAAGTGACAAAAGGCGAGAACGATGAAGATTTCTCTAAATGAAGAGTCGTGGAGTTAGGATAGCAATCGGTGAGAATTTCTCACTCTTCAATTTCTTTTTCTAGTTAAATATATATATATATATATATATATATATATACTAGGATGCAGACGGTGCTTAGCAGCACCCGACACCCGTCGTCCACAGACCATGGATGGCTTGTTTGTTTGATTGATGTGTTGTGAAAATTGTTTGTGATGTTGATGTGAAATCGATAATAAAATATTCTTGTGTTGAAAGGAAATAAAATATTTATATAGTTAAAAATATTTTTTCGTTAAAAATATAATTTTTAACGTGAAACTGTATAAATAAATATTTATAAACAAATCGGCCGATTTGTTTATATACACTGATTTGACTGATATTGATTGGGTCGATAAATTTTACACATCACCCAACTGCATAAATAAAAATATGTGTTTGTTGATTTGAAACCCCACACGGGTGTTGGGATGAAATTTGGCATACACTAATCCCAATTATTTAATTGTATGTCGATCGATTGGTCGACAAACTGTGTAAGCGTCGATTATTTATATGCTTATGCAGTTGTGTGGTGCACTTTGGATGATGGTTTATTGTTTGTCGTTGCTATTATATACATGCGTTGTATGGAATCCATATAAGTAACGTTATATGGTGATTGATTGGGCCTCATTCCAATCGGGAAAATAATGAATATTATAAAAGGAAATTCATGTGTTGAATATAAAAATATTCATGTGTTGAAACTATTGATGTGTTGAGTGAAATATTTTATAACAATTAGAGTCTACTTCATGGTGGAGTCTAATTAAAAATCAAACGATAGATACCATAGTTTTATAAACTATTTTTCATAACAAAAATAGTGATGTGCTGACAGTACTCATGTTTTGAGATTAGTCGTGTGTTGAAAGAAATATAGATTCATGTGTTGAATAGAATAAATATTCATTTGTTGAATAGAATAACGAATTTATTGAAATATATAAAGCCGTGTTGATTAGAGATGCGTTATTTTGACGCAAACGATATTTTTATCGATATTATTCGTTTTATAATGAATATTGAAAAGGGATTTCAAAATTTAATATTTTGAAATGAAATTCAAATTAAATTAGATTAAAATTGAAATTGAAATTTTATTGAATCAATTTGAAATGAATTCGAATCGAATAGAAAATGAATTCGATTCGAATTGAATAGAAAGTGAATTTGAATTCAAATCAATTAGAAATTCAAATTGAATTAAATTGAAATTGAATTAAAAACGAATTGAAATCGTTTTGAATGAAATTTAAAACGAACTGAAATTGAATTGAAATCAATTTGAAATGAATTCGAATTGAATTCGAATTGAATTAAATAGAAGGTAAATTAGAATTTGAATTGAATTGAAACGAATTAGAATTTGAATTGAATTAAAATGAATTATAATTTGAATTGAATTGAAACGAATTTGAATTCGAATTAAAGAAGAATTGAAATGAATTCGAATTGAATTGAAATCAAATCGATTTGAAATTGAAAATGAAGTTGAAATTGTTTTTGAAACGAATTTAGAACTATTTATAAAATTCGTTTTAAAAGGAAATCGACGAAATATATATAATATATATATTATATATATAATGGCCTGAATAGAATGCGCCGCGCCGCGGCAGTTCGTGAATTTCGACCATTGACTTCAAATAGACATTATGGGAGATCTGACCATCGGATTCTCCTAAAACCGGAACCGTTGGGTTCGTATCGAAAATAGCTTTCCAATGAATATTTGAAATTTGAAATCTAACGGTTGGATTTGGAGTTATGTCCAAATCAAATTCAAAAAAGGTCTTTGTAAGTGCAGTTCGATGGCCGTTGATGGAAATCGACTGTACGGGCCTTGATAAAATTATTAAAAATATTGATGATTTGTGTAAAATCATAAGAAATGATTTGGAAAAAATTGGGCTGAAAAATTCGGTATTTGAAAAGATAAAAATAGATTTTTATCGAAATGAACTAGTTTTGAACTAGAATTAAAATCAATTTATTTTTGAAATAAATAAATTGAATTTGAAAGTGATTTTAAAAATAATCAATATTTCCAATAAGTGAATTGAACTGGAGTTGAATCGAAATTATCTTCGGAATATTTCGATGTTGGATTTCGTGACTATACAAATATTGTTATGGGGATTTGAAAGATATACTTTATATCGTTATTTCCAATACGATATTTGTTGGTTTTAGAATTTGATATTGAATAAAAGCCGATATATTTTCTATTCAGAGCCTTGTATTTAATATCAAATATGATTTGGGTTTGTCGTGAACCGTGTTTTAGATGACATTGGTTCTTTAACCCAGTTAAATGCAGGATATTGATCTTTGAAAAGATTAAAACTAAGTGGAGTTTGAATGAATCTTTAATTAGCTTAAAATGTGAATTGATAAATTAAATTATCAAATCTGAAAGGTGATCGAGAGTGGAGTACCACCAGTTTTGCTCTAAAGCTATAGTTAAATCTTTAATTAGATTTGAACGTGAAATGGTAATTAATTTTACCGACAACACCGTGGTGTTAGATATGGAGTATTACCAGTTTTGCTCCATGGGATGAATAGGTTGGGATTGGGAAATAAAATAAATAATTACTTCGGTGTGGTTCGCTAATCCCAACTAGTTTGAAATGATATCCAAAGGAAGATTAAAGAATAAATTTAGAAGAATTTATCTTGGATAAAATTAATGGGAACTTATTCCCTAAGAATGTGATTTTGTGAATAAAAGAATATTCTGAATTGGAATGAGGCGTTTGTTGTGTTTGTGTAACATTTGTTTATCATATACGTGGGTTATTCAGAAAGGCCGGGTTTATACCCATTCTGAATAACCGATTCGACGAGATGTCGAAGATTAAGACGGTGGTTGAAGACCGGAAGTCTTCACATCGTTTGGGTGATTACTGATGATCTTGATTGGGCTGTACACCCAAGATGAGGGAATCAGTTGGTGATCGTCCAGACATACTTGGAGATGGATGGATATGCGAGGAAAGTGCCTCCGGTTTCGTTCAGACCCAGAATGAACTTGTAAATAGATTGTGTGTCTGACATTGGATTTTATTCTGTGTTGATTGATCTCTATTAAATATACATCTGTTTAGTGGCGGAGAATTGATTCTCTTGCTTAACGCCCTTCTCTGAGACGTACGAGCTCAGAGGTTGTATATCGATGGACATCAGTCGCATGGAGTGAATTGCCAGTGTGACACGCGTAAGTGGCAATTGACCAAGGCTTCTGTTGAAAAGCAAAGTCTTGTGGTTGATGATCAAAGCATGGCCTGTGTGGCGCAGCTTTGTGTATAGCGTGAATTTGCGAGCCTCACACCTCGGTATGAGTCAAAAACGGGATAGTGACTGCAGGGAGAGCACGACGTTTCTTTCTAGCTAGGGTGGTGTCAGTGACCTACCAGCCCTGACATTTATATACTTTTCACCTGTGTGGTTGTTGGATACGAGGCGCCTCAGATATAGGTCTGCAAGGACCGGGAAATGTGTGTTCAGGAATAATTAATCCTCAAAATAAGAGAGGACCGGCCCTGAAGATCCAAGGATCATAGTGGGGTCCTGGGACATTTGCTAGAGTGTCTCGAACGCGGAGAGGAGCTTTCCCCTTGCCTCGGCTCATGACAGAATCCATTTTCCAATACGTGATATTGCGGTTTTAATTGTAGATCTAGTATGGCGACATGATATATGGTACCCATGCCGTCTATGATTGATATTTATGATTAAATTGTTTTGGCACTATACACCTATAATATTATCAAATGATTTGTTTAAACGTATCAAGCATTATTTGGCTATTATAAGGGAAAACCCTATCCTCCGGCTTGCGTTGCATTGTGTGATGGGACCTGGGTCTTATAATAGCTTCATTTTTCCAAAAAGCATTGCGTTGTTTTGTTATATGCACTAGTATTCTTGGGAGGAAACCCGTTACGTGTTATACGGCGTGGTCCCTTGAATTAGTCTCTTTAAAGTAAAGTTTTAAATAACTGTTTTAGTTCTCACACCAGTCACATGACTGACCTGGAGTTTATTGTTTTAACCTAAACTCTGGGTGCCCCTATTTTCTACATGGGCAGCTAGTAGTTTTGGTTTTGTAGATTTATATTCACAGGGTCCTGATTTACAGCTGGAACGATGCTCGGAAAGCTCTGTATCCTTGTATCACTTTAGTTGTGTTTTGTATATTTTTCCGTTGCTATGTAATTTATTGTAATCTCTGATATTTATCGAATGTAATTCATTCATTTATACTCTGTATATTCTTGTATCTGATGGAATTGTTGTAATAACAATGAAACGTTCTTCCGTCTGCGTTCTATTTTGTCCTGTTCTCAAAGTTTTCGTGCTTTCCTTACCGGGGAAGTTATGGGTCCTTACATAAAATGTCATTTATGTCAAACATAATAAAATGCCATTTTATTGAATTTGAAATGTTAATGATAGAAATGCCATTTTTGTTATAAATGTTATATTAGATTAAAAATAAAATTTTTGTTAGGAATGTTATATTAGATGAAAAATAACATTTTGTTAGATAATGTTATGTCAAAATAACAATTTTATTAGAAAATGTCAAGTGGAATAAAATGTCACTTTTGTCAAATTTAGAATTGACATATAATTTTCCACTTTTGTCAAATTTAGAATTGACATATAAATTTGTCACTTTTGTCAAATTTAGAATTGACATATAATTTGACACTTTTGTTAAATTTAGAATTGACATATAAAACTGTCACTCTTGTTAAAATTAGAAATGACATATAAAATTGTCATTTTTGTTAAAGTTAGGATTGACAATATAAAATCGTCATTTTGTTAAATAGAAATTGTAAACAAATAAAATTATCATTTTTATTTGTTAAGATTGGATTAGAAATTGTAAACAAAGAAAATCATCATCTTCTGTCTGTCAAGTTGAATTAGAATAATGTATGAAAATAAATTACTCTTTTATTTGTCATGTTAAAGATAGAAGTATGTGTATAAATAAATATTCATTTTTATTTGTTATGTTAAATATAGGAAATTTGTATGCAAACAAAATATTCTTTTTATTTGACACTAGAAGTGTAGAACATGTCATGAAAATAAATTATCTTTTCATATTGTCATTTTAACATTGAAACCATGTCATGTAAATATATTATCTTTTCATTTTGTCATTAGAAATTAGAAAATGTCATTATATTAGATAATGTCATGTTTATCATAATAGTTAAAATAATGGTAATATTAATACTGAAATTAAATTATAAATATTTATTTATAATTTAAACAGTGAAAATTTGTTAAATAGAAATAATTCAAACCGAATTATAATCGGTTAAATTCATTATCCAATGATTTATTAATGTAGGCTATTGTTGTTTGGAAACCCCACACGGGTGTTGGGATGATATTTGACATACACTAGTCCCAATATTTAGCTGTATGTCATCGATGGATTGACAGTCTGTGACGAGCATTATGCATTTATTTAATGCTCACACAGTTATAAATTTCACTTTGGATGTGAATGGATTGTTTATTGATTATTTCCCATTATTGTTATATACATGCCATGTATGAAATCCGTATAACTGAAATTATATGGTAATTGATTGAGTCGCATTCCGATTCAGAATATCTTTTAAATAAATATATATTTTTATCAAAATGAACTAGTTATTAACCAGAATAAATCTTTAAATTAAGATTTAATGAAGTTTTCCAATAAATTAATATTTTCTTGGAATTAAATAAATAAATTGGATTTTTGGGTTTGTCCTGAATGGTGCCCTCAATAACACCGTTCTTAAACCCAACTGAGAAAGGAATAAATCTTTTAATTAAGATTATTAGAGTATCAATTATATTTAGTAATTAGAATAAATTGAAATGTGAATTAGGTTTATTATGTGCTGTGTTTTAAGCGACATCTGTTCTTTAACCCAATTGACAGCGAAAATGTAATTTGGAATTTATAAATCTTTTTATTTAGATTTAATGGAATTTTTTCCAAAGTAAAGTTTTCCAATTTAATATATTAAGTTGAAACTGAATGGAATTCGATTTAATAGTAATCGAGATAAGCTTCTATAAAAGAAGACCGATACTATATATGGAATTTAAGAGGCTTTGCCGTTATTCCACTTATATTATTGGTCTAATACAGAAATTTATATCGATTATATATTGATTTGATTTCTAGGAAAATTCCATTTCTAATGGAAGACGATTTTGGGCTTACCGTGAACTGTGTTTTAAATGACATTAGTTCTTTAACCCAGTTAAAGATAAGATTAATTTCTAAAATTTAAATAATCATTAAATAATGATTTTTGATATTTGAAACCAAATTGGAGTTTTAATAAATCTTTAAAAAGAAATTTAAGAATAAATTTAAGGAATTTATCTTTGATAGAACAATGTGAATATTTTATTTAAAGAATATTCTGAATTGGAATAAGGTGTTTGATGTGTTTTTACAGCACTTGATTTTTGACTATAAAATACGTGAGTTATTCGAAAAGACTGGGTTTAAACCATTCTGAATAATTACTACGAGGATTAAGAGTCGAAGATGAAGACGGTGGTAGAAGACCGACGATCTTCACATCAAATGGATGACTACTGATGTCCTGGACTGATTTGCTCCCAGAAAAGGGTTAAAGTGGTAGTTGTCCAAACGTACTTGTTGATTGCCCGGATATGCGAGCACCTCTCTTCCGTATTGGACATACGGGATGAGGAATAAGGTGACTCCGATTTCGTTCGGACCTAGAACGGACTTCTTAATGGATGTGTGTCTGACGTTGGATTTCATTCCATGTAAATTAATTTGATTTCTATTTAATATATATCTGTGGTGGCGGAGAATTTATCCTCTTGCTTAACACCCTTCTCCGAGACGCATGAGCTCAAAGGTTATATATTGGTAGTTATCGATCGCATAACGTGAATTGTCAATGTGACATGCCAAGATGAAATTGATCGAGGCTTTTGTTGAAAACCAAAGCCTTATGGATGATTATCAAAGCATAGCCTATTTCGGCATAACTTTGTGTTTAACGTTACCTCGCGAGCCTCACACCCCGGTAAGAGTCAGAAACGGGACAAAGGAACGCAGGGAGTGCACACGTTTCTTTATAGCTAGAAGTGGTATCAGAGTTTTGCAAGCCCTGGCATTTTACTTATGTGATTGACGGAATGAGTGCCTCGGATTTATTGGTCGATTGTGACCATCTTATAGCTTCAATAGGACTAGGAAGCGTGTGTTCAGGAATTGCCAATCCACTAACGTTATTTGTGGAACGACCCTGCAGGATCCAAGGGCTGCCCATAGGTGTGATCCTAAGACATTGCTAGAGTGTCTTGAATCGGTAAGGAGACCGTTCCTAGCCTTGATTCATAATGGAAATCCAACTTCCAATACGACATCAAGCAGTTTTGATTGTAGAACTAGTATGGCGGCATAGTATGATGGGTACTATGCCATCTATGATTGATACATTATGATTGAAATTGTTTTGAAACATATATACACTAATAATATCAAATCCGTTTTATCGTATCATGCATTATTTTATCATTATAAGGTAAAACTCTATCCTCCGGTTTGCGTTGCATTGTGTGATAGGACTTGAGTCTTATAATGATTTCATTTTTCTAAAAAGCATTGCGTTGTTTTGAATATAAAAATTTACTTAATTTATGCACTGGCAATCCAATGGAGTAAACCTGTTTCGCGTTAGCGGCGTGGTCCTGTGATTAGCCATATTGTTAGATGTAACGACCCGGAAAAATCTGAACCAATTTAAATTTTTTAAATGGGCTATTTTAGTGGATTTTAAATATTTAAAATAAATATTTTGAATAATAACGATGAAAAGTAAGTTTGAATCGACATTGAAAATAAAAATAACTAATTTGAATTATAAACAAGGCCTGAAATGGCGCGGCAGTTTCAGATTTTCAATTCAAACTTTGACTGACTGTTCCGGGTGCAAAACCAAATGGATTTGAGTGAAACCAAAAATATTTAAATCTGTTAGTGAATATCTTTCTAACGAATCTGAAAAATCGAAGTTTCATAGCGGGAAGCAAAAGTTATGGCCAAATGAATTTTCAGAAAAGTCGCTATGGAGTTTATACAGCCCGTGAAAATGGCCATTTTGCAAACGAGCTCGGAATTCGATGAAACCACTTTTGTTGGATCCAAGATGTGAAGTTATTGCTAGGTTTCAAATTTTATAATTTTGAAGCTAGTATGTGAGCGTGGCAAAGGAAAATGTGTTTTGGTCAATTAAAGTTAAATTGGATCGACCAGAAAAGGGCCATTTTGCAAACGGGCTCAGAATTCGACGAAATTAGTTTTGTTGGGACCGTATCGTCAATACATAGCTAGATTTATTTTTTGAATCAGTTTGTGGCCCTGGCAAATTGAAATGTACGTTCAAATCAAATATTGAATGTTTTATATTTTAATTTGAAGGAAAACTGTTTGAAACGGTCGAATGGGCCTTCGAAACATATCCCATTGTGTTCGGAATGGGGGTAAAACACTAGGGATGATAGTCGTTGGGTTTGGATTGGAGGTCGTGGTAGAAAACCCCCTTTTAAAAGCTCCCGACCAATCAAAACTTAAAAAAAAAATCTTAGAAACCCCCCCGATAAACAACGGAAGTGCCTCGAAACTTCCTGAGCATTTTGCCGCCGCCAAGTCGATCTTCAGCCCCGCCTCCAGTTGGGTTTTTTGTTCGCCTCCCTCCCCTCTTCAAATCCATACCACCTTCGCCCCTCCTCGCTTCGTGTACGTCGAGATCCAAGGCCAGGAAGTTGCGCCGCCTCAAGCGAGATTTCTCCTCCATCGCGCCGTCGCAAGGGGCCCCACCTACCTTGATCTGCGCGTCGTTCGAGGGTCTTTGATGATGTATCACCCGATCGGGCTGCAACCTTACGGATTGGAAGCAAAAATCGAACCCTAGTTCGAACGTTTTCAAAGAGGTATACAGCCTATTTTAAATAAACTATATTATAGCAGTTTAAAGCGCTACGGTTTTTGTTTTCACTGTAAAAATCATATCTTTTTCGTTTGTTGACGAAATTCAGTGAAACAAGAGACAGTGGACTCGTGTAGACGTCTTCTACATTCTAGAAGAGACCGCATATTTTTCTGAGCCTTCTGCTATTTTTGGCGGAGTGGAACCCAATGTGAGATTTCTAATTTATAAACGATATGGAACATGACGATGTATAAATTATATGGTCGATGTATGACTTGTATAAGCATTGTACACCTCATGTATAAGTGTTGTATAGGTTGTACGTTCGATGTATAAGTTATGTATGCATTGTAAAAATTATATATGTGTTGAAATAGAAGTGAAATGCTTATATATATATATATATATATATATATATATACGCCCCTCGTCCACAAACCATGGACGATATTTATTGGTTGTGATTGGTGTGAAAATTGGTTGATAGTGAATGGTTGATTATAATTGTTTGTGGTTGAAATTGATTGATTGTGGTTGAAAAATACCCGTTTGTGGTTGAGAAATATTTGGTTGAAACCACATAGGATTAGGTTGTGGAAATGAAAAAAATATACATGTCGTCTGCGTGCGAACTAGATGCATGATTCCCCATTGTCAAAAGCTGCGAGGCTTCAAGGTAGAGCGAGGAGCCGTACTAGGGACGGTCCCGGTTTTAACTTCCCTGCCATTATGCTGCCGAAATTTTGAATAATATTCATGTGTTAGAATTATTTTCCTGTGTTGAAACTATATTCGTCTCTTGAATAGAAAACCTTCATGTGTTGAATCGAAATTCATTCGTTGAATTGAAATTCGTGTGTTGAATGGTATTCGTGTTTTGAATAAATTGTTTTAACAATAAAAATCACATTTTTACTCTATATATACAAATTATAGAAAACCTTTATGTGTTGAATCGAAATTCATTCGTTGAATTGAAATTCATGTGTTGAAAGGTATTCGTGTTTTGAATAAATTGTTTTAGCAATAAAAATCACATTTTTACTCTATATATGCAAACTATAGAAAACCTTCATGTGTTGAATCTAAATTCATTTGTTGAATTGAAATTCATGTGTTGAATGGTATTCGTATTTTGAAAGAAATTGTTTTATAATAAAAATCCTATTTTTATCATCAATATGAACTATATAAAATAATCTTGTTTTGATATAAATTGTTTTATAATAAAAATCATATTTTTATTACATATATGAGCTATATAAAATTATCGTGTTTTGAAATGAATTATTTTACAATAAAAATCACATTTTTATAATATACATGAATTGTTAAAAATAGTGAAGTGTTGAAATAGAAGACAGTTAGATAAAAATATCATTTTTATCAAATGTATGAAAATCATATAGTTTTGAAATCGAAGAATTGATTTATATATATATATATATATATAAATAGAATTGAAATATATCGAATAACGAAGCTGCAGTTCATATTTTGAAACCGTGATTTCAAACGATTAGTGCGGGAGATCCGACCATCGGATTTTCCCGAAATTGCAACCGTTGGGTTCGCTTTGGAAATATCTTTCCAACGGCACCAACTTTGTAAAAATCCAACGATTGGATTGTCTGGAATGTTTAATTCAAATCTGAAGAAAAACAGCGCCCGAATCGATTATATTTATATATATATAAATATAATTATATTAAATCGAATAACGACGCTGTAGTTCGTATTTTGAAATCAAAATTCAAACGATTGTACCGGGAGATCCGACCATCGGATTTTCCCGAAACTGGAACCGTTGGATTCGTTTTGAAAAGATCTTTCTCATGATATAAATTTTGTGATGATCCAATGGTTAGATTTTCAGATATGTGTAAAACAAATCGGAAGAAAAACAGCGCCACGACCGCGTTATGGCCCGATGCGTCGTTTAAATAAATTGGCCATTTTTAAATAAATAAAAATAGCGATAAATCGTTATAAAATATTATAAACGATATGGATGTAAAATTTAAAAACTAACCGAAGGTTGGCTAAGTCGAATGGTTTCCTGGATTTTGATCTGATGTTGGTTTCGGCCTTCAGGGTTAATATTTGGGAAATCGTTCTCATACTGATTGACAGTTAGTGACTAATGAATTGAAATAAGGCATATGTTTGTGTTTGTTTAGCACTTGTTTAGTATATACCCGAGTTGCTTAGAAAGACCGAGTTTATCCCATTCTGAATAACTGAATCAACGATAAGAAATCGAAGATGAAGACGGTGGTCGAAGACCGGAGATCTTCACCTCGTTTGGATGGTAACTGATGTCCTGATTGGGAGGCATCCCGAAATATGGATAATGAGTGGTGATTGTCCAGACGTACGTGGAAATCGATGGGTTTGCGAGGTATGTAGTGCCTCCGGTTTCGTTCAGACCTAGAACGGACTTGCAAATGGAATGTGTGTCTGACATTGGAATTCATTCTGTTTGATTGATAGCCATCAGTTACATGGCGTGAATTGCCTGTGTGGCATGCTAAGATGCAGTGATCAGGGCTTCTGTTGAAAAGCAAATTTTTGTGGTTAATGATCAAAGCACCGCCTGTGTGGCATAGCTTTGTGTATAACGTGAATTTGCGAGCCTGACACCTCGGTATGAACCAGAAACGGGAGAGGACATCAGGGAGGGCATGCGTTTCCTCCAAGCTAAGAGGTGGTGTCAGTGCTTAAACTGGCTGACATTTATATTATTTTCACCTATGTGGTTGTTGCTGTTGCGAGGCGCCTCGGTTATATCGGTCGATCCGGGACCGATGGAGTCATTCGTTGGCTCACTTATGCCCCAAAGGGCGGGGAAGCGCAGTGTTCAGGAATTTTAATCCACATCGGTGGACCGGCCTTGACGATCCAAGGGTCACTCGAGCTCTGATCCTGAGACTCGGGCTAGGCAGTCTCGAAGTCGGTAAGGACTATCTTTTTCCTTGGTTCATGGCGGAAATCCAATTTCCAAATACGACATCGTGTGGTTTTGATTGTAAACCTATATTTGGCGACATAGTGACATGGGACGCTCATGTCGTCTATGATTGATATTTATGATTGTGTATGAAATTAGAAACTAACAGTAAACGAGATAAGATGGATGGTTTCCTAGGTATTGGTCTGATGTTGGTTTCGACCTTCGGGGTTAATACATATGGAATCATTCTCTTTTTTATTTTACAGTTGGAGTCTGATTATCAAATGATTTGTTTTGCTCGTATCAAGCATATTTTGATCGATATAAGGTAAAACTCTATCCTCCGGTTTGCATTGCATTGTGTGATGGGACTTGAGTCTTATATCGGCTTCATTTTTGTAAAAAGCATTGCGATGTTTAAAAGATTAAATTTCTTTAAAGCACTGGCAATCCAATGGAGTAAACCTGTTCCGCGAAAGTGGCGTGGTCCTGTGATTAGCCATATTTTAAATGTGTTAAGTAGATTTCTCATACCAGTCTCATGACTGACCGGTAGTTTGTTTCACTTTGCAAATTAGGGTGCCTTCTTTCCCACACGGACAGTCGAGTAGCTTATTTTGTAGATATTTTGAACAGGATTCTGGATCGAAGCTTAAAGCTGTGTCTAGAGCATTGATAGACTTCCGATGTATCAGATTATTGTATTATGCTGCATTATATTACCATTATTGTAAATTATTTTCCACTGTATTTATTTCGATGTACTCTAATATTTTGTACTCTGATGTAACATTATTATAATGTTTACAAAAGTCTTTTGTTATATGTTCTGATGTGTTGTATTAGCATATTCGGGTTTTAAACGGTCTTGGTCGATTTAGCGGTCGATTAGATCTGGATGAAATCCGAATCGTTACAAGAAGATAATTTACAACAAATTTAATACAACGCAGCGGAAGACTATCAATGCTCTGGACACATCTTTAAGCTTCGATCCAGAATCCTACTCAATAAATAAATATCTGCAAAAACAAGCCACTCGACTGCCTGTGTGAAAAAAAAGATCACCCGAGTTTGCAATTGAAATAAACTATGAGTCAGTCATGGGACTGGTATGAGATATTTTACTTAACCTATTTAAAAATAAGGCAAATCACAGGACCACGCCGTTAACACGGAACGAGTTTACTCCATTGGATTGCCAGTGCATAAAATATGTAAATCTTTTATTCAAAACAATGCAATGCTTTTTAGAAAATGAAATCATTATAAGACTCAAGTCCCATCACACAGTGCAACGCAAACCGGAGGATAGAGTTTTACCTTATAATGATTAAACATGCTTGATACGTATAAAAAATATTTAATATTATTATTAGTGTCTATCAGTTCAACATACTTTCAAAGTAAATGTATCAATCCTAGACGGCATAGTACCCCATCCTACTATGTCGCCATATATAGGTTTAAATAAAATCCGTAATGTCGTATTGGAAATTGGGTTTCCATCATGAGTCAAGGCTAAGGACGATCTCCTTACCGATTCGAGACACTCTAGAAAATGTCTCAGGATTCCCCGCAGTGAACCCTTGGATCCTGCAGGGCCGGTCCACAAATATACCTTAGTGAATTGGCAATTCCTGAACACACGTTTCTCGGTCCTATTGAACCTATGATTTGGTCACTATCGACCAATATATCTAAGGTACCTCACAATCCATCATCCACATAAGTAAAAATGTCTGGGCTCCATACCATGACACCACTTGTAGAAACCCGTAGCTTCCCCGTAAAGGAAAGCGTCGGATAGTTCGAGAACAAACCACAACAGAACACATACAGAAGAACATTTCATTGTATATTTTTACAACAATGCATCAGATTACAAGAATATACAGAGTATGAATAAATATTACACAGAAATATCAGAGATTTAAATTACATTTAAATACAACGCAGCGGAAAATAATACAATACACAACTAGAAGTAGATATACGGATACAAAGCTTTCCGGATATCGTTCCAGCTGTAAACCAGGATCCTGTGAATATAAATCTGCAAAACCAAAACTACTAGCTGCCCGTGTCGAAATAAGGGCACCCAGAGTTTAGGTTAAAACAATAAACTCCAGGTCAGTCATGGGACTGGTGTGAGAACTAAAACAGTTATTAATCTTTATTTTAAAGTTGGGTAAATCAAGGGACCACGCCGTATAACACGGAACGGGTATCCTCCCAAGAATACCAGTGCATAAAACAACAGCGCAATGCTAAATAAAGAAAAATGAAGCAGTTATAAGACCCAGGTCCTATCACACAATGCAACGCAAGCCGGGGGATAGGGTTTTTACCTTATAACAGCCAAAGAATGCTTGATACGTTTGAAACAAATCATTTGATACTATTTTAACTGCATAGTGTATAAAACAACTTCAAATCATAAGTATCAATCATAGACGGCATAAGTGCCCCATCCCACTATGTCGCCATACTAGGCTCTACAAATAAAACTGCCGGATCACGTATTTGGAAATTGGATTTCCGTCTATGAACCGAGGCAAAAGATAGTCCTCAACCGTTTCAGACAATCTAGCCCATGTCTAGGCAAGTACTCAGTCAAGCCTTGGAGCGACAGGGCCGGTCCACCGATGTGGATTAAAATTCCTGAACACTACGTTTCCCCACCCTATGGGGTGTAAGTCTGGTCCGTCTGCCGACCAGAATGCATCGGCCGAAACCGATATAACCGAGGCGCCTCACAACAGCAACAACCACATATGTCAAACTCGTCAGGGCGTGTAAAACCACTGACGCCACTTCTAGCTAGAAAGAAACGCAAGTCCTCCCTGAGGTCCGTCTCCCGTTTTTGGTTCATACCGGGTGTGAAACTCGCGAAGTAAATGTTACACAAAGCTACGCCACAAAGGCCGTGCTTTGATCATCACCACAAGACTTTGCTTTTCAACAGAAGCCTCGATCAATTTCCACTTAGGCATGCCACACAGGCAATTCACTCCATGCGTTTGATATCCATCAATATATAACCCCTAAGCTCGTACGTCTCAGAGAAGGGCGTTAAGCAAGAGAATAAATTCTCCGCCGCCAAACAGATATATATTTAATAGAGATCAATCACATGGACTAAAATCCAATGTCAGACACACAGTCCATTTACAAGTCCGTTCTGGGTCTGAACGAAACCGGAGGCACCTAGTACCCCGCATCTCCATCGATCTCCAAGTACGTCTGGACGATCACCAACAGTTTCCATCTTCTTGGGTGTACAACCCAATCAAGATCATCAGTTATCACCCAAACGACGTGAAGACTTCCGGTCTTCGACCATCGTCTTCATCTTCGACACCACGTCGAATCAGTTATTCAGAATGGGATAAACACGGTCTTTCTGAATAACTCGCGTATATATTATAAAAGTGTTACACAAACACAACATATGCCTCATTCCAATTCAGAATATTCTTTTATTCAAATATTCCTATACTTTGGGAAAAGTTCCCATTAATTTTATCCAAGATAAATTCTTTAAATTTATTCTTTAATCTCCTTTGAATATCAATTCCAACTAGTCGGGATTATCGAACCACACCGAAGTAATCATTTATTTTATTTCCCAATCCCAACCTATTCATCCCATGAAGTAAAACTGGTAATACTTCATATCTAACACCACAGTGTTATCGGTAAATTCAATTACCATTTCACGTTCAAATCTAATTAAAGATTTAACCATCGCCTGGAGCAAAACTGGTGATACTCCATTTTCGATCATTTCAATCTAATTAAAGATTCATTAAAACTCCACTTAGTTTTAATCTTTAACTGGGTTAAAGAATCGGTGTCATTTAAAACACATTTCACGATAAACCCAAAATCACATTCCATTAATTATCGGGTTAAAGAACAAGTGTTATTTAAAACACTGTTCACGATAAACCCAAAAATCAATACCAATTCAATCCCAATTAAATATTATTCAATTGGTACACTTCATTAAATCTAAATAAAAAGATTTAATCTTGTCTCAACTGGGTTCAAGAACAGTGTTAGTGAAGACACCATTCACGACAAACCCAAATCACATTTGATATTCAATACAAGGCTCTGAATAGAAAATATATCGGCTTATATTCAATATCAAATTCTACGAATAACAAATGTCGTATTGGAAATAACGATATAAATATATATCTTTCAAATTTCCATAACAACATCTGTATAATCACGAATTCCAACATCGAAATATTCCGAAGACAATTTCGATTCAAATCCACTCCAATTCAATCATTGGAAATTTTGGTTATTTTCAAAACCCTTTTTCAAATTCAATTTATTTATTTAAAAATAAATAGAATTATTATTCTAGTTCAAAACTAGTTCACTTCGATAAAAATCTATTTTTATCTTTTCAAATATGGAGTTTTTCATCCCAAATCTTCACAAATCATTTCTTATGATTTTACACAAATTATTACTATTTTTAGTAATTTTATCAAGGCCCGTACAGTCGATTTCCATCAATGGCCATCGAACTGCACTTATAGCGACCTTTTTCAAATTTGATTCGGACATAATTCCAAATCCAACCGTTAGATTTCTAATTTCTAATATTCGTTAGAAAGCTCTTTTCGATACGAACCCAACGGTTCCGGTTTTAGGAGAATCCGACGGTCGGATCTCCCGCAATGTCCGTTTGAAATAAATGGTCGAAATTCGCGAACTGCCGCGGCGCGGCGCGTTCTATTCAGGCCATTATATTATATATATGATATATATAATATATATTTCGTCGATTTCTATTTAAAACGAATTATATAAATAGTTTTGAATTCGTTTCAAAAACATTTTCAACTTCCTTTTCAATTCAAATCAAAATTGAATTCTTCTTTATAGATTCGTTTTAAAATTCATTTCTATTCAATTCAAATTTCAATTCAATTTGAATTCGTTTTCAATTCAATTCATTTCGAAATCGTTTTCAATTCAATTCATTTCGAAATCGTTTTCAATTCACTTCATTTCGAAATCGTTTTCAATTCAATTCATTTCGAAATCGTTTTCAATTCACTTCATTTCGAAATCGTTTTCAATTCACTTCATTTCGAAATCGTTTTCAATTCACTTCATTTCGAAATCGTTTTCAATTCACTTTGAATTCGTTTTCAATTCACTTTGAATTCGTTTTCAATTCACTTCATTTCGAAATCGTTTTCAATTCAATTCATTTCGAAATCGTTTTCAATTCAATTCATTTCGAAATCGTTTTCAATTCACTTTGAATTCGTTTTCAATTCACTTCATTTCGAAATCGTTTTCAATTCAATTCATTTTGAAATCGTTTTCAATTCAATTCATTTCGAAATCGTTTTCAATTCAATTCATTTCGAAATCGATTTCAATTCAATTCATTTCGAAATCGTTTTCAATTCAATTCATTTCGAAATCGTTTTAAAATCGATATAAATATCGTTCACGTCAAAATGGCGTCAATCTAATCATCACGGCTTCACATATTTCTATTTTCAAATATTCTATTTCAAATATTTCCTATTATCAAAATATTTGTTATTATCAAAATATTCTTTATTTTCACGATTGGAATGAGGCCCAATCAATTACCATATAAAGTTAATTATATGGATTTTCATACAACACATGTATATAATAGCAACGATAAATAATCAACCATCAACCAAAGTGCACTACACTGTATAAGCATCAAATATAAATATCTAACGCTTATAACAGCCTGTCAATCAATCGATCGACATATTTAATCAATCAGGATGAGTGAACTTCAAATTTCATCCCAACACCCGTGTGGGGTTTCAAACAATCAAACAAATATTTTATTCGTGCAGTTGGGCGATGTGTAAAAGTTATCGACCCAAACAATGTCCTTCAAATAGGTGTACATAAACAAACCGTCTGGTTTGTAAATGAATATTTATTTTATTCACTTCACGTTAAAAATTATATTTTTAACGATAAAACATTTTATTTTATCATATGAATTTCTATTCGGTTCATTCTTTAAATAAAATGATTTTTTTATTTTTCTAACATATTTTAGAAAATTTCGGCGGCATAACGGCACGATACTAGAAACGGGACGAGGCCTAGCCTTATCCCCGGTCTAGTGAAGGCCCACGCCATTCACACATCATTCAAAATCACCAAACAACCAAATTCAAATCAAATCATATAACTAATCTATGCAACCAAACAAACAAGTCCATGGTCTGTGGACGATTGTGTCGGGTGCTACTAAGCACCGTCTGCATCCTAGTATATATATATAACTAGAAAAAGAAATTGAAAGGTGAGAAATTCTCACCGAAAGCTATCCAAACATCTTGACTCTTCTTTGATATAAATCTTCTTCGTTCTCGCCTTTTTGTTACCTTTGTTGTCCGCTTTCACTACCTATGTAAAAATCGAATTTTTACTTCGCTATTCCATATGTAAAAATCATATTTTTATTTCGAAGTTCAATATATAAAAATCATATTTTTATTTCGAAGTTCAATATATAAAAATCATATTTTTATTTCGAAGTTCAACATATAAAAATCATATTTTTATTTTGAAGTTCAACATATAAAAATCATATTTTTATTTCGAAGTTCAACATATAAAAACTGGAAATTTAAGTGATGATTTTTAATAAGGAAGATGCAAGTTGAAAATACATAATAAAAAAACTGAAATAAATAAATTAAATTTGACCTTTCTTTTAAAGGGGGGGGGGGGTCTACCACCGTCGATTGAAGGGGGAAGGGGACTGCTGGAGGTGGTGGTTGCCCTTGGGGCGGCGGAGCTCGTCGGGGCTGGCGGCCTTCAGGGCTTCGGGTTCACAGTGGCTTCGATTGGGGATTTCTGGTTTGGGGGATTGAGAGGAATGGCGACGCGAGGGGGAGCTAGAGGAGGGGGTTCGAGGTCAGCTCCGGCAGCTTGGTCGGAGGGTGGTTGGGCGGAGGAGATGTGGAAAGGGGGGAAGCGATGGCGACGAACGCAGCGCAGGCGCCAGCGATGCGGTCTCGAGCTTTTTTTTTTTAATTTCTTCGATCTGAGTTGTACGGTAAGGGAGAAAGAATAGAGAGGGTAATATAATATATATATATATATAAATATTTATTCTATTTTTATTCCAAAAGGTTGACTTTTATTCCACACCCGAAATCAAGCCCACCGACTGTCGTCCATAGCGTTTCACCCCCATTTCGAACACAATGGGATATGTATCGCAAGCTGATTCGATCGCTTTGATCAGTTTCCGTTGAATTTACATTTAAATAACTACATTGAATTTTAAACGTACATTTCAAATTACCGGGGTCACATAACAACTCTAAAAATTCCAGAAAAATATTTTCTAACTTCGTATTGACGATACGGTCCTAACAAAACTAGTTTCATTGAATTCTGAGACCGTTGGAAAAATGGCCAATTTCCAGTTGATTAAAATCAACTGAAACTGGTCAAACGCGTTTTCCTTAGCCACGCTCACATATTGATTCGAAAAATTATGAAATTTGAAATCTAGCAATAATTTGACATTACGGACCCAACAAAACTGGTTTCGTCGAAATCCGAGGTCATTTGCAAAATGTCCATTTTTAAGGGCCTGAATTCCATAGCGACTATTCAGAATTTTCAACTGGACATATCTTTTGATTCCCGCTATGAAATTTCGATTTTTCGGATTCGTTGGAAAGATATTATCAATTAGATCCTATCATTTTTGGTTTCACAAAAATCCGGATTGTTTTGCACCCGGTATGTTTCAATTGAAGTTTGAAATCGAATTATCGAACTACCGCGCCATTTTCAATTCTATTTATAATTATATATAAATATTTATATTCTAACGACGACGCGTATAATATATACGTTCGAATTATATTCAAAATAAATTTCTCGTCGATATTATTTAAAATAATTCATTTTAAATAATCAAAACTCGCTAAAATTGCCAAAATAAAAATTTCAAACTGGCCCAGATTTTCGGGTTATTACAATCTCCCCCACTTAAAACTTTTCGTCCCCGAAAAGGAACGAAGTCGAAAGTGATTTGATTAATCAACTCTACGTTCGCTCTGGCTTCCATTGTTTTGATTACGGCTTAAGTTCTTCAACTTTTTAGTTTCTAAGAACTTTTCAAAAATTTCAAAAATTTGGCTAACACCCTAGATTTTCGAAAAATTTCACCATAACCTCCCCTGCAATGGGAGCATCGGGGAATTTCAAATAGCTTCCCCGGTCCTTCTAATCTCAAAAAGAAAAAGAAAAAGCCAATAGGCTCACAAAATCATCATCACCCAAACAAAACAGCAAATTATGTAGTAAACATGTACCTATTTGTTGGGCAAACAAATTTTATTCTCTGCTCTAGCCTCCTTGCTATGACCTGTTCAATGCAAGTACAAGTATATGCAAGCAAATGCGACCAATTTCAATACAATTCATTATTTGATACAATTAGGTGTAATGGTTCAAAATTATCAAACAATTAAACAAACAACACAATCATCAATCAATTAGTGAATTAGAGTTTCAAATTCATAATTTCGATACATAGTCAAAAATCATGTTTTTGATGCCAAATCACAACAATTAGCCCTATCTAATTTTGGTTCTCACACCAGTCTAATGGAAATATATAGATATTACACGTTCGTCACTCGAATATAAATTCTGATGACGATATATCAATCATCAGAATCACTCCCGGGCGACTAGAGCGTAATTCTATATCTATCCAGTATATTAAAATTTTGATTATACGTTTGCAAGGCGTATATGCAAATTCTTTATATACTGAATTGTCCAAAATCAATATAAATAAATTATCAAATACGAATAATTGATTTAAATTTTCAAAACAAAATTTGTTTTCATTTGAAAAATATACTCTTCACACTCGTTCTAGGATACTACTGATCCCATCTCTAACGAGTCATTCCCATTGGATATTACTAACCCAATATCTGATGAATTCTTTCGTATAGTTCTAATGTGCCTTGTTCTCTGAGCTCTGTAAACCAAAGCTCTGATACCAACTGTAGAAACCCGTAGCTTCCCCGTAAAGGAAAGCGTCGGATAGTTAGAGAACAAACCACAACAGGACACATACAGAAGAACATTTCATTGTATATTTTTACAACAATGCATCAGATTACAAGAATATACAGAGTATGAATAAATATTACACAGAAATATTAGAGATTTAAATTACATTTAAATACAACGCAGCGGAAAATAATACAATACACAACTAGAAGTAGATATACGGATACAAAGCTTTCCGGATATCGTTCCAGCTGTAAACCAGGATCCTGTGAATATAAATCTGCAAAACCAAAACTACTAGCTGCTCGTGTCGAAATAAGGGCACCCAGAGTTTAGGTTAAAACAATAAACTCCAGGTCAGTCATGGGACTAGTGTGAGAACTAAAACAGTTATTAATCTTTATTTTAAAGTTGGGTAAATCAAGGGACCACGCCGAATAACACGGAACGGGTTTCCTCCCAAGAATACCAGTGCATAAAACAACAGCACAATGCTAAATAAAGAAAAATGAAGCTGTTATAAGACCCAGGTCCTATCACACAATGCAACGCAAGCCGGGGGATAGGGTTTTTACCTTATAACAGCCAAAGAATGCTTGATACGTTTGAAACAAATCATTTGATACTATTTTAACTGCATAGTGTATAAAACAACTTCAAATCATAAGTATCAATCATAGACGGCATAAGTGCCCCATCCCACTATGTCGCCATACTAGGCTCTACAAATAAAACCGCCGAATCACGTATTTGGAAATTGGATTTCCGTCTATGAACCGAGGCAAAAGATAGTCCTCAACCGTTTCAGACAATCTAGCCCATGTCTAGGCAAGTACTCAGTCAAGCCTTGGAGCGACAGGGCCGGTCCACCGATGTGGATTAAAATTCCTGAACACTACATTTCCCCACCCTATGGGGTGTAAGTCTGGTCCGTCTGCCGACCAGAATGCATCGGCCGAAACCGATATAACCGAGGCGCCTTGCAACAGAAACAACCACATAAGTCAAACTCGTCAGGGCGTGTAAAACCACTGACGCCACTTCTAGCTAGAAAGAAACGCAAGTCCTCCCTGAGGTCCGTCTCCCGTTTTTGGTTCATACCGGGTGTGAAACTCGCGAAGTAAACGTTACACAAAGCTACGCCACAAAGGCCGTGCTTTGATCATCACCACAAGACTTTGGTTTTCAACAGAAGCCTCGATCAATTGCCACTTAGGCATGCCACACATGCAATTCACTCCATGCGTTTGATATCCATCAATATATAACCCCTGAGCTCGTACGTCTCAGAGAAGGGCGTTAAGCAAGAGAATAAATTCTCCGCCGCCAAACAGATATATATTTAATAGAGATCAATCACACGGACTAAAATCCAATGTCAGACACACAGTCCATTTACAAGTCCGTTCTGGGTTTGAACGAAACCGGAGGCACCTAGTACCCCGCATCTCCATCGATCTCCAAGTACGTCTAGACGATCACCAACAGTTTCCATCTTCTTGGGTGTACAACCCAATCAAGATCATCAGTTATCACCCAAACGACGTGAAGACTTCCGGTCTTCGACCATCGTCTTCATCTTCGACACCACGTCGAATCAGTTATTCAGAATGGGATAAACCCGGTCTTTCTGAATAACTCGCGTATATATTATAAAAGTGTTACACAAACACAACATACGCCTCATTCCAATTCAGAATATTCTTTTATTCAAATATTCCTATACTTTGGGAAAAGTTCCCATTAATTTTATCCAAGATAAATTCTTTAAATTTATTCTTTAATCTCCTTTGAATATCAATTCCAACTAGTCGGGATTATCTAACCACACCGAAGTAATCATTTATTTTATTTCCCAATCCCAACCTATTCATCCCATGAAGTAAAACTGGTAATACTTCATATCTAACACCACAGTGTTATCGGTAAATTCAATTACCATTTCACGTTCAAATCTAATTAAAGATTTAACCATCGCCTGGAGCAAAACTGGTGATACTCCATTTTCGATCATTTCAATCTAATTAAAGATTCATTAAAACTCCACTTAGTTTTAATCTTTAACTGGGTTAAAGAATCGGTGTCATTTAAAACACAGTTCACGATAAACCCAAAATCACATTCCATTAATTATCGGGTTAAAGAACAAGTGTTATTTAAAACACTGTTCACGATAAACCCAAAAATCAATACCAATTCAATCCCAATTAAATATTATTCAATTGGTACACTTCATTAAATCTAAATAAAAAGATTTAATCTTTTCTCAACTGGGTTCAAGAACAGTGTTAGTGAAGACACCATTCACGACAAACCCAAATCACATTTGATATTCAATACAAGGCTCTGAATAGAAAATATATCGGCTTATATTCAATATCAAATTCTACGACTAACAAATGTCGTATTGGAAATAACGATATAAATATATATCTTTCAAATTTCCATAACAACATCTGTATAATCACGAATTCCAACATCGAAATATTCCGAAGACAATTTCGATTCAAATCCACTCCAATGCAATCATTGGAAATTTTGGTTATTTTCAAAACCCTTTTTCAAATTCAATTTATTTATTTAAAAATAAATAGAATTATAATTCTAGTTCAAAACTAGTTCATTTCGATAAAAATCTATTTTTATCTTTTCAAATATGGAGTTTTTCATCCCAAATCTTCACAAATCATTTCTTATGATTTTACACAAATTATTACTATTTTTAATAATTTTATCAAGGCCCGTACAGTCGATTTCCATCAATGGCCATCGAACTGCACTTATAGCGACCTTTTTCAAATTTGATTTGGACATAATTCCAAATCCAACCGTTAAATTTCTAATTTCTAATATTCGTTAGAAAGCTCTTTTCGATACGAACCCAACGGTTCCGGTTTTAGGAGAATCCGACGGTCGGATCTCCCGCAATGTCCGTTTGAAATAAATGGTCGAAATTCGCGAACTGCCGCGGCGCGGCGCATTCTATTCAGGCCATTATATTATATATATAATATATATAATATATATTTCGTCGATTTCTATTTAAAACGAATTATATAAATAGTTTTGAATTCGTTTCAAAAACATTTTCAACTTCCTTTTCAATTCAAATCAAAATTGAATTCTTCTTTATAGATTCGTTTTAAAATTCATTTCTATTCAATTCAAATTTCAATTCAATTTGAATTCATTTTCAATTCAATTCATTTTCAATTCAATTCATTTCGAAATCGTTTTCAATTCAATTCATTTCGAAATCGTTTTCAATTCACTTCATTTCGAAATCGTTTTCAATTCAATTCATTTCGAAATCGTTTTCAATTCACTTCATTTCGAAATCGTTTTCAATTCACTTCATTTCGAAATCGTTTTCAATTCACTTTGAATTCGTTTTCAATTCACTTTGAATTCGTTTTCAATTCACTTCATTTCGAAATCGTTTTCAATTCAATTCATTTCGAAATCGTTTTCAATTCAATTCATTTCGAAATCGTTTTCAATTCACTTTGAATTCGTTTTCAATTCACTTCATTTCGAAATCGTTTTCAATTCAATTCATTTCGAAATCGTTTTCAATTCAATTCATTTCGAAATCGTTTTCAATTCAATTCATTTCGAAATCGTTTTGAATTCAATTCATTTCGAAATCGTTTTCAATTCAATTCATTTCGAAATCGTTTTAAAATCGATATAAATATCATTCACGTCAAAATGGCGTCAATCTAATCATCACAGCTTCACATATTTCTATTTTCAAATATTCTATTTCAAATATTTCCTATTATCAAAATATTTGTTATTATCAAAATATTCTTTATTTTCACGATTGGAATGAGGCCCAATAAATTACCATATAAAGTTAATTATATGGATTTTCATACAACACATGTATATAATAGCAACGATAAATAATCAACCATCAACCAAAGTGCACTACACTGTATAAGCATCAAATATAAATATCTAACGCTTATAACAGCCTGTCAATCAATCGATCGACATATTTAATCAATCAGGATGAGTGAACTTCAAATTTCATCCCAACACCCCTGTGGGGTTTCAAACAATCAAACAAATATTTTATTCGTGCAGTTGGGCGATGTGTAAAAGTTATCGACCCAATCAATGTCCTTCAAATAGGTGTACATAAACAAACCGTCTGGTTTGTAAATGAATATTTATTTTATTCACTTCACGTTAAAAATTATATTTTTAACGATAAAACATTTTATTTTATCATATGAATTTCTATTCGGTTCATTCTTTAAATAAAATGATTTTTTTATTTTTCTAACATATTTTAGAAAATTTCGGCGGCATAACGGCACGATACTAGAAACGGGACGAGGCCTAGCCTTATCCCCGGTCTAGTGAAGGCCCACGCCATTCACACATCATTCAAAATCACCAAACAACCAAATTCAAATCAAATCATATAACTAATCTTTGCAACCAAACAAACAAGTCCATGGTCTGTGGACGATTGTGTCGGGTGCTACTAAGCACCGTCTGCATCCTAGTATATATATATAACTAGAAAAAGAAATTGAAAGGTGAGAAATTCTCACCGAAAGCTATCCAAACATCTTGACTCTTCTTTGATATAAATCTTCTTCTTTCTCGCCTTTTTGTTACCTTCGTTGTCCGCTTTCACTACCTATGTAAAAATCGAATTTTTACTTCGCTATTCCATATATAAAAATCATATTTTTATTTCGAAGTTCAATATATAAAAATCATATTTTTATTTCGAAGTTCAATATATAAAAATCATATTTTTATTTCGAAGTTCAACATATAAAAATCATATTTTTATTTCGAAGTTCAACATATAAAAATCATATTTTTATTTCGAAGTTCAACATATAAAAACTGGAAATTTAAGTGATGATTTTTAATAAGGAAGATGCAAGTTGAAAATACATAATAAAAAAACTGAAATAAATAAATTAAATTTGACCTTTCTTTTAAAGGGGGGGGGTCTACCACCATCGATTGAAGGGGGAAGGGGACTGCTGGAGGTGGCGGTTGGCCTTGGGGCGGCGGAGCTCGTCGGGGCTGGCGACCTTCAAGGCTTCGGGTTCACAGTGGCTTCGATTGGGGATTTCTGGTTTGGGGGATTGAGAGGAATGGCGACGCGAGGGGGAGCTAGAGGAGGGGGTTCGAGGTCAGCTCCGGCAGCTTGGTCGGAGGGCGGTTGGGCGGAGGAGATGTGGAAAGGGGGGGAAGCGATGGCGACGAACGCAGCGCAGGCGCCAGCGATGCGGTCTCGAGCTTTTTTTCTTTTTTTCTTTTTTTTTAATTTCTTCGATCTGAGTTGTACGGTAAGGGAGAGAGAATAGAGAGGGTAATATAATATATATATATAAATATTTATTCTATTTTTATTCCAAAAGGTTGACTTTTATTCCAAACCCGAAATCAAGCCCACCGACTGTCGTCCATAGCGTTTCACCCCCATTCCGAACACAATGGGATATGTATCGCAAGCTGATTCGATCGCTTTGATCAGTTTCCGTTGAATTTACATTTAAATCACTACATTGCATTTTAAACGTACATTTCAAATTACCGGGGTCACATAACAACTCTAAAAATTCCATAAAAATATTTTCTAGCTTCGTATTTACGATACGGTCCTAACAAAACTAGTTTCATTGAATTCTGAGACCGTTGGAAAAATGGCCAATTTCCAGTCGATTAAAATCAACTGAAACTGGTCAAACGCGTTTTCCTTAGCCACGCTCACATATTGATTCGAAAAATTATGAAATTTGAAATCTAGCAATAATTTGACATCACGGACCCAACAAAACTGGTTTCGTCGAAATCCGAGGTCATTTGCAAAATGTCCATTTTTAAGGGCCTGAATTCCATAGCGACTATTCAGAATTTTCAACTGGACATATCTTTTGATTCCCGCTATGAAATTTCGATTTTTCGGATTCGTTGGAAAGTTATTATCAATTAGATCCTATCATTTTTGGTTTCACTAAAATCCGGATTGTTTTGCACCCGGTATGTTCAATTGAAGTTTGAAATCGAATTATCGAACTACCGCGCCATTTTCAATTCTATTTATAATTATATATAAATATTTATATTCTAACGACGACGCGTATAATATATACGTTCGAATTATATTCAAAATAAATTTCTCGTCGATATTATTTAAAATAATTCATTTTAAATAATCAAAACTCGCTAAAATTGCCAAAATAAAAATTTCAAACTGGCCCAGATTTTCGGGTTATTACACCACTTCTAGCTAGAAAGAAACGTGTGCACTCCCTGCGTTCCCTTACCCCGTTTCTGACTCTTACCGGGGTGTGAAGCTCGTGAAGTAATGCTATACATAAAGCTATGCCGAAATAATCTATGCTTTGATCATCAACCATAAGGCTCTGCTTTTCAACAAAATCCTTGATCATTTGCATCTTGGCATGCCACATTGACAATCCACGCCATGCGATCAATAACTATCAATATATAACCTCTGAGCTCGTGCGTCTCAAAGAAGGGGGTTAAGCAAGAGAATAAATTCTCCGCCACCAAACAGATATATATTAAATAGAAATCAATTCACATAGAATGAAATTCAACGTCAGACACACATCCATTTACAAGTCCGTTCTGGGTCTGAACGAAACCGGAGACACCTTATTCCTCGTCCCGTGTGTCCAATACGAAAGAAAGGTGCTCTCTTAATCCAGACAATCGACAAGTACGTCCGGACAACTATCACTCTAACTCTTTCCTGGGAGAAAATCAGTCCAGGGCATCAGTAGTCATCCATTCGAAGTGAAGATCGCCGGTCTTCAATCACCGTCTTCAATGTCTTCGATTTAAATTGTCGTATAATTATTTGAAATGAGATTGAACTCAGTCTTTTCAAAATATTTTTGAATATATATAATTTAAATCATCTCATATCGTTAATATTATTATATAATGATTTATCGCTATTTTTATTTATATAAAAATAGTCCAATTTAATTTAACGACGCTTCGGGTCAATAGGCGGCCCTGGCGTTGTTTTTACCCAAATTTGATTTACACTTTTCTCGAAATCTAACTGTTGGATTTTAACAAATTTTATATCATTGGAAAGATCTTCCTAAAGCGGACGTAACGGTTCCAGTTTTGGGAAAATCCGACGGTCGGATCTTTCGGTATAATCGTTTAAAGTTACAATTCTGAAATGCTAACTACCGCGCGTGATTCGTTTAATTTAAATTTATCTATATATATATATATATAATTATATATAAATATAAATCATTCGACAATTCCACTAACGTGTTTAACACGCCAAATAAAATAATGGTTTATTTGCATAACATATCTACATGTTTATAATGTCAAATAAAATGTAATTTATTTACATTAATTCACTACATGTTTCTAATGTCAAATAAAATGTAATTTATTTACATTACACTTTCTACATTTCTAATGTCAAATAAAATGTAATTTATTTCACTTTCTACATTTCTAATGTCAAATAAAATGTTATTTATTTCACTTTCTACATTTCTAATGTCAAATAAAATTTAATTTATTTACATTACATTTTCTACATTTCTAATGTCAAATAAAATGTAATTTATTTACATTACATTCTCTACATTTCTAACATCAAATAAAATGACAATATCTACATATCTAATGTCAAATAAAATGTAATTTATTTACATGACATTATTGCTAATGACAAAAAAAAATTATTTTCATTATTTGTATGCAATTTATATTTAGAACCTAACAAATAAAAAGAAATATTTTTATTTGTATAAAATTTCAATGTATAACATGAAATGTTTATTTTAATTTGTATACAATTCTAATGTATAACATGACTGTAAAAATGTCTCTTTTATATTGTATACAATTCTATTGTATAACATAAAGATAAAAATGTCTCTTTTATATTATATACAACTGTAATATATAACGTGATGATAAAAATGACTCTTTTATATTGTATACAATTCTATTTTTTATATAACAATTAAAAATGATATTTCGATATCTTAACATAGCCAATAGAAATGATATTCTAATGTTGTATAGAAATGCCTTCATTAATATGACAAATAAAAAATAATATTTTTATTTGTCTACAAATCTATTTTTAACATAACAAATAAAAATGATATTTTTATTTGTTTGAAATTCCTATGAAACGACCCGAACTTCCGTACCCTTTGAGTCGACTAATCATACCACACGTCCAACCCAAATTGCACAGAAATACGAATCATTTTTAGAAAGAAGTTAGAGGATGAGAAATAGAAAGAAAGAAAAGTTAGAATAGAAGAAAAAACGAAGATCACAAACTCACAGCGGAACGAATAAAATATATTAGATAACATAAACTTTGAAACTCAAACCAGTAACTTTATATATATACCATCATCAGAGCACAACAGCTATCTCTGGAACAGTTACAAACACCTATTTCCAGATACAACATAGTACACAGCGGAAAATATGATAGTCTATAGCTAACCAGTGAAGCCTTCTGCTTCAAGCTCCTTCAAGTGAATCTATATAATCCCGACTACTTGACTGCCCGTACAAATTTGGGCACTCAAGAGTTAAGGGAAAACAAAACAAAATAAACTCTGGGTCAGTCATGGGACTGGTGTGAGTAAACTCCAACCATTTGTTTAACTTTCAAAATCCTTTCGAAAGAAATGATAATCGTAAGACCCATCCACACATAAACATGGATGGTTTTTACCTTACGATAACCAAAATATTTTTGATATCAAATCCAGTTATATTATAATAATGTCTACATCAAATAAATAGAATCTAGCGGAACTCTTGCATCTGACGCTCCATATAATAATATAAAATCGAAAACCGCAGGGCGCTTATTGGAGATTGGATTTCCAACATGATAAGGTATGGGACCACCTGCCGAAAGTGTATCTCTAGAGGCGAATACACTGGGTTCAACAAGAACGTCTTGCAACCCGACCCTCACATGACCGACCACTCATTTCGCTTGAGTGTATCGAATGTATATCACCAACGGTTGGGATCAGCAACCGTTTCCCGGAAGGGACAGAAACGATAGATTAAAGAAACAAAAGGAATTTCTCTAGATAGGTGATTATACATCCTAAGGGGTGCGACCCACATAACCATGCTGCCTGCCCGATTTTTGTCAATTCCCGGTTGTGAGGCTTGAGGTTTGAATTATCTTCCAGAACATCTGGCCACCATTCACTTTGAATGCCACATCGTCAGATCCATCAGAAATCACTAATTGATTCCCACAAAAATACTCAGATTGTTAGGCTAAAGAAGTTTCCCTTCTATGCCACCAACTTCGTACGTTTGAAGGATTCAACGTACGTAATCCCTTTGGAAATACTCTGTCAGACACTCGTTTATACAAGTTGTCCTGGGTTTGGACAAACCGAAGGAACCGTTTTATTTATCCAACTTGGGCAATTTCTACCTAGGGTTAATAGAACAACCCTTGCATTTTACTCCATCTTCAATTATCTTCAGCATAAGTTGATTCATAACGCTTATACCAATGCAGAGTGGTTTTGAGATATTAAATCTGATTTCGCTCTCTCCATATTGATAACGAAGGTATAAAATAAATCAAAACTTTGATAGTCGGTGATTTAACTATCAAAGAAACATCCATACAAACAACGGTCCTATTCCCAATTGGAAATTCTACCTATCAACCATCAAACAACACTGGCCCCTCTTTAAATTACTTCCTGATTATATTACCTTTCCAAATTCTTATTTTTCTTAGTTCCTCACTTACCAGTTTATTTCATTTTCTATGCGTAGATAATATCTCTCATTTTATTTGGGGAAAAACAATTCAAAATCCTTTAAATTAACGCGATGTTACAAAAACATCATTATTATAGCAAACATAATTTATTCATTCATTTCTAACTGTATTACTCACCTTTACTATTGAACCTTAATTATTCGTCCGTCAATCATGAAGTCGGTCAATTTAGGGTATAATTACCTCTCAAATCTCAACTGAAGAACATCTCAACTTTCAAATAGTCAAAGCTCAGAACTTCAAACAAGGCATCGCTTACGCGACTCACAGATTTAATCTAGGAATCCACTTCTTTTACAGAAGAACATTGATTATAACTACAGCGTTATAATCGCTGTTTCCAAATATTTGATTTATAAAACCTTTAATTTACCGATAGCTTTACAATCGCTGTTTATATTTATAACACATATGTTATAACAATAGCGTTATAATTACTATTTAGATTTACAAAACAACAGCGCTATAATCGCTGTTTAGATTTTCAAAACAAATATTATAACAACAACGCTATAATCGCTGTTTAGATTTACAACGCAAATATTATAACAACAGCGCTATAATCGCTGTTTAGATTTACAAAGCAATTATTATATTAAAAAATTTAAAATCAAATTCCTGTTTTAATGAAACAAGTTCCTACTTTTTGACTCCGTTCAAAATTACACTTTTTCTTTAAAATGTGAATATCGTTTCATATAGAAATCTCGTCTCATTAAATCAGTCTGAACTTGATTTTATAAGTAATCGTCATTACAGGTTAAAATCTATCTACTAAGTTATTTCCTAAATTTAAAATCCAACTTCGCCTTATAAACTCCGTCTTCAAGTCAATCTTCTCCTTAATCACAAATCTAGTTTGTAACTTAAATCTCGATTACATATCCTATTATAAATTATTGGTTTTAAACCAAATATGGACTGTTTATTCAAATTCTAAAATATAGAATATAAAGTTTCTAAAAATAAACCATTTGATATAGTTGAATTCTAATTACAAATCATTGTCAATACTACTCATATTTCGAATATCGAAATAGGTTTCAACTTTCACTTTTTAACCGATTATATTTCTAATCTAATTTCATGGTATTCAAAATACCAATAGTTTCGAGGCCAGTGTAATTCTAACATCACAAACACACCATAATTAACCACAATTTATTTGTCACATAATAATATGCAATATATGGAAAAACAAGAATATAATTATTTGAGGAATCCAGTTGGATCCCTCCAACCTGTTTCCCTGCATCCACAGATGTTAATCAACATCAATCAGAACCAATAATCAATCAACGATGCAACCATATCAACCAACTTTATCATCTACTCATTAAACAGTATTGAATTACTCTAAATAAATTAAAACTCTTTTATATAAAAATATAAAGGAGGTAGATTTAGTGAGTTTACTCACCTGGTTCGCAGTTGACAGTTCTTCTTTGGTTCCATTTAAAATCAACAAGCATTTGATTTTTTCCATTCGAGTAGCTCCGTTTCTTTTTACCACAAAAATTCCACAATGAAGATTTCATTGTTATGATTCCGATGTTACCGACGTTGTCCACTTCTGTTCACGGATGAGTGAAATATACAGGTTATCAGTTTAAACTTCAATTAAATATACTTACTCTTTAATCTAATTCTAATTAGCCTTAATAAATCATGTTATATTTATTTTTATTTTATTAAAACTATTACCGTTAATCTCTTTATGATCAGGCCACCAAAGTTTCTCCACGTGTAAATTCTGACCCTCACTCGTATTCCTTCTTCAACAAATAAATCATAACCTATCGATACACAGCCATTTGACGCCATCTTCACCGATCCGCACTGTCGCCATGTTCCCATCCTTCATACTTTTACATGTAAGTATATCTTTTTCACCCGTATAAACTTCTCGTGCACTACATATCAATATACCCTACACAGCAACCACCTTCCCTCTACAGTATTTCACACGGTCCCCTTCACAGTTGAAACCCACCTTCATTAAGCTTCACTTTAACCGTGTATTAAAGCCTTGACCCAAATTGAAACCATATCTGCTACTATATTTTTCAAATTTGAATACATCGTCCTATTCACCTTTGTCCCATTCAACCCAGTTTTCATCTTTTCTTCATTTGATAATACACTGGTCCTCAAACCACCAGTCCTCAAACTCCTTGCATGTACAACAGTCACGGTCACAGAGTAACCCAGCTCTCAACAACCAAAGACTACTTGCACCTGGAAACCCTCATCATTTTTGAATTCCACATCAGGCCTTCCTGCTCGTCAACACCATGAATAAAAAACTGCACCCAAGGACTTCATCGTGGTATCCCTCTTCAAACCCCCAAAATTACACAAACTTCTTCATCATCTCAACAACAACCCATTTGAACTTCACCCAAAAATAGAGAGCAAGTACCAACCAAAGGACAAGCACCCCCGAACATTCAATCCCTCGCTCGATGCACCGAAACCCCCAAAATTACTAACCCTAGACTCTTGTTATCACCAACATCAAACCTGATATGTTTCTAATCCAAAAAAAACATACAGAGATAAAGAACGATTATAAGCGCCACTCCAATATTTGTTTTGAGATTTTACGGATTTTATTTTAATTTCTGTGTATTTTAAAATGAACGATTTTCATTTTTGTTTCTTATCTGGGAACGATATTGAGAAAGAGCGTACCAGTATTTAAAAGGAAGTGATTACTTGATGCGAACGGGCTGAAATGCCTTGACAGTCACGGTTTTTGGATTGCTTTGCAGACACGGCTTTGCAAAGTATGGTAGGCACGCTGTTGAAAACTTGGCAGACAGGATTTTGCTATCCTTGGCAATCACGGTGTAATGACCCGCATTTTTTAGCTGTTGAATAATTAATTTATTTAATTATTAAAAATCAATTTATCGATATCGAGAACGTGAATTAAATAATTTTAAATATTTAATTAATAATTTTAATATAATAAAATATATTATAATGTCGAAATAATAAAAAATATTGGAAATCACAATATTTTGTGAGCGGAGTCATCCCTAAGATGTAATTCAGCTTAGAGTTGAATTATATTGACGAATATATTCAATCGACGTCAGTTTGAACGTAGAATTATAATATAATTAAAATAGATCTTGAAATGACGCGACAGTTCGCTATTTGGCGATTTGAACTTCAACTGAATATACAGGGTTCGTTTTAAATCGGATTTTTGTGAAACAAGAAACGTGTGGAGCTGGTGGAGTATATCTTTCTAGTGGAAGAGAAAAATAGGAATTTCGTCATGTAGATTTTGATTTATGTCCAAATCAAATTTCAGAAAAGTCGCTGTGGAATTTCTTTATATTTTGCAACGATTTATTTACGTTATAAAAGGATTTTCGTTATAAATTGAATATCGAGATAATCTGGAATCTGAAATATCAAGCTGTAAATTCTGATGTGATATGCTAGAGCTGTACGATTTCATATGTGAAGATATACGACAATATAAATTTATTTATATTTAATTTAATTATATTTAAATATATTTATATATTTAAATGGGTCATCCAGAGCTTTAAAAATAGCCACTTTTGCAAACGAAGTCAGAATTCGACGAAACTAATTTTGTTGGATCCGCAATGTCAAAATATTGTTAGAGGTCAAGTTTAGTGATTTCAAGAGTCACTGTGTGGCCGTATGGATTTTTAATGTGAGATACAGTCAGTACTTTGACGGTTAAAAATACGTTGTGTGAGCAAATGGAGTCGGAATTCGACGAAACTAGTTTCGTTGGGACCGTAATGTAAAACTGATGGTGCACGTCCAGTTTCGTGATTTTTGGGTATCGTATGTGATCGCAGGAATTTTTAGAAGTCAGATACGATGAGAAATGGACAAAAATAAAATATTAAAATATTAATAAAAAAATATCTAGATATTTTGTGATGCTATAAATAGCCCTCGTTCCATTCTAACCTAATTCATTCATCAGTCAACGAAGCATTTTTCCGCCATTCTTTTTTTGGGTTCTTCCAGTAAAATTCCTCCAATGAAAAATCAAAAGAAAATCCTAGAAATTTCTATAAATCGTATAACATACATATATGGATTCAACGAGTGATTCTCTTCATTTTGATGCGGGTTTTGTGGCATTCGAACCTTGCTCCATCGAAGTCGGTTGCAAGCAGTGAACCTAGGGTTCAGTTTTTTGGAAGCTGTGAGAAATCGATTCGGGTTTCCGTGTTGGATGTGGGTATAGAATGGAAATCAGCACCTACTGTGATGATTTTGTGGAATTTCGAAACAAATGGTGTCAATGTCTTTTTGGGTATTTGCTGTGTTCTGATACTTGTGGGGTTCGACGCAAGCATCCTTGTGAGTTCGAGAATGATGATAAAGGGAATGGTTGGAGCGGCTTTGGGAGTGGGTGATTTCGGTATCATTTGTTTGTGAAATCTTGCAGTGGAAAGGGAGATATGGCGAAGGATGGAACTCGAAAATGGCAAGAACATGGGAGCGACAGGATTCATTTCTGTGTTTGGGGAGATGAAGTTTCGGGTCTGGTATATTGAAAGGAGAATGGGCCGGGAAGAAAGATAAGGCCCAATACATATTTATTTTAAGTTTTATTTTATTTAAATGTGTGTATAAGCTTGTTTATATCATATCTAATTCATACGTAAACGAAATCAAACAAAACAGGATCCGATAGGATCGTATGGACGGGCACTACACGATGGACTGACTGGAAGTGGATTGGAGCTCGTTTGAATTTACGCCGAATTAAACTGTTTGATTCAAATCAAACAACAGTTTATCGTTCTTTAACGATGAACTGCAAATGTGAGTAATTCTCACTAACTCTGAACAGTTTATATTTTCATATTGTATTTTTAGAACTGTTAAATATTGACTGATTGATTGTGTGTTGACTGTTGATTGAACTGCTAGTCAATTAGTGGAATTTCTATATTTGATTCTGTTTAACAGAATATATCATATGGAACTGAAAGCGATGTTGATTTTATTGTGTAACATCTGTGGATGCAGGGAAATAGGTTGGAGGAATCCGACTGGATTCCTCAACAGTTATTTTATTGTTTTTCATATATTGTGATATATGACGTGATTTATAATCTGTTATTGATTATATATGAATGGACGATATTGGACACCGTAACTTGATATGTTAAACAATAGGACATACCGGAATATTGAAAAGAGAATATTTATAAATTCAAGAGGATTTTATAAAAGAGAATATTTATAAATAGAATATTTATAAATAGAAATATTTATAAATAGAAGATACGTTTAAGTGGAATTATAAATGAAGGAAAGCCTTTATAAATGGAATATTTATAAAGTGAATTATTTATTTAGAATAAGTAGATAAGATACTATAACATGGATTGTTTATTTGTTAAATAAATAAAATATTAAATAGGGATTATTTACTTAGAAATAAATAGGAGATATTCAAAAAGGAAATAACTGCAAATCATTTTCTTTTTGAATGGAAAGGCTTGTGTAGCGGTTTGGGGATTTTCCCGATGCTCCCGTTACAAAGGAGGATATGGCGAATTTTTCCGGGAATTTAAGGAGATAGAATATTTTTAAGAATAAATTAGAAAAAAGAGAAATATTTGTAAAACATTTACAAATGAAATAGAAAGAGAAATATTTGTAAAACATTTACAAATAGAATAGAAAGAGGAATATTTGTAAAATCATTTACAAATAGAATTGAAAAGGAAATCATTTGTAAAGTGAAGAATCGTTACTAAAAGTAAATCTTTATAAATGAATAAACGTTGTTAAAAAGGAAATCCTTTTAAATGGATAAACGTATTTAGAAAGGAGTTAATCGAATATGGTATTCGAAAGTAAGTTAATCGAATCTGGTATTCGAAAGTTAGTTAATCGAATATGTTATTCGAAAGGGGGTTAGTCGAGTTAGAGTAAATCAGTTAGAGTTAATCAGTTAGAGTTAACCAGTTAGAGTTAATCAGTTAGAGTTAACCAGTTAGAGTTAATCAGTTAGAGTTAACCAATTAGAGCTAATCAGTTAGAGTTAATCAAATAAGTGCTAATCCAAATGAGTTACCATTTCGTACGACTGCTAGCGTAATTCGCAGAGCTGTAAATAGCCTACGACGGTCGGATGTTTCCTGAGGGAATCAGGCGTAACCATTGTGATCGCTGCGATCTAGAGTCAAGCGAATGGAGTTAAATAGAGTCATCGAATATTAGTTATTCGAACGGAGTTAAATAGAGTTATCAAATATTAGTTATTCGAATAGAGTTAAACGGAGTTAAATAGAGTTAATCGAATTAGTTATTCGAACAGAGTTAAATAAATAAGAGTGATTTGAATTAGTTATTCGAATAGAGTCAAACACAAAGGAGTTATCGATTAGTTAAATCGAAAGGAGTTATCGATTAGTTAAATTGAAAGGAGTTATCGAATTTAGCTTTTCGAAAAGGAGTTATTGATTTGTTAAATCGAAAGGGAAGATAATCGAATATCGTCTATTCGAGAGGAGATTATCGAATATAGTTTATTCGAAGGAGTTATCGATTATTAGTTAATCGAAGTGAGTTATAGAATATTAGTTAAATCGAAGGAGTTATTGAATATAGTTTATTCGATGGAGTTAATCGATTAGAGTTAAGTCAAATGAGTTGATCGAATATAGTTTATTCGAATAGAGAAAAGGAGTTAATCGAATATAGTTTATTCGAATAGAGTAAATGAGTTAATCGAATACAGTTTATTCGAATAGAGTTAGAGGAGTTATCAAATATAGTTTATTCGACAGGAGTTAAGTGAATTAGTTAAGTTAAATTAAGTGAATTAGTTAAGTGAATTGGTTAAGTTAACCAAAGTGAATTAGTCGAGTTAATCAAAGTGATTAGTTCAGTTAATCGAGATAAGTAAATCAAGTTAGGTTAATCGAGTTGAATTAGTCAGTCGAGTTAATAAATTGAGTTAGTCAAACCAAGTAAAACCAGTTAGAATTAATTAATTAAGGTTGACCAGTTAGAGTTGATCGGTTAGAATTAACCAGTTAGAGTTAATCAATCAGAGTTAATCAAATAGAGTTAAGTAAAATTAGAACTGACTAGAGATTAGTAAATTGAATGGTTTTCTAAGTGCCTATCTGATGATGGTTTCAGCCTTCGGGATTTATACTTAGGGGATTGTTCTCATACTAGTTTACAGTCAAGGACTGATAGTTGGGGAAGAGTAGTGATTTGTAAATAAGAAAATGGAAAACGTTTTCCAGTGTTAATAACATATATTTTCTAAACATAGAAAATAAGGCAATGTGAATATATATATAGATATATGTTGATGATATACCGATATAATTTCCATCTGGAAATAAAATCGTTGTTTGTACTCTTGTTTTTCTTTGATGGTTAAATCACAGACTATCGAAGTTTTGACCATTTTAACGTTGTTAATATGGAGAGACCGGTTGGATTATTATCCAAAGAACCACTCTGTATTGGCATAAGCGTTGCGAATCATATATGCCAAAGATAATTGAAGACGGAGTAAAATGCAAGGGCTGTTGTATAAGTCTTAGATAACAGTGACTAAGATGGATATACTGAATAGTGCCTTCGGTTTGTCCAGTCCCAGGACAACTTGTATGGACGAAGGTCTGCCAGAGTATATCCAATAGATCGCGTAAGTTGATCTGTTCAAACGTATTCACGTTTGGTGGCGGAGGAATTCGTTTCTCTTAGCTGTATACCCGTGTTATTTTTGGATAAGTCAATTTGTGATTTGGCGGGTATGACAATGTGACATTCTAAGTAAATGAGGATGACTTGTATGAATGAATGTCTGACAGAGTATTTCCAGAAAGGTCACGTACATGGATTTCTTCAACCGTACCAAGAGTGGAAGCGGAGAAGGAAACTTCTTTAGCTAACACGTAATGTACTATTGTAGATATAAATTAGTGATTTTCAATGGATCTGACAATGTGGCATTCAAAGTGAATCTGATGTGATGATGAAGCGTAACCTCAAGCCTCATCAACCGGTAAATGACAGAAATCGGGCAGGCAGCATGGCTAAGTCGGTCGGACCGAAGTAGGGTGTATAATCACCTATCTAGAGAATATTCATTTGCTTCTTTAATCTATCAATGCTGTCCCATATATATATATATATATATATATATATATATATATATATATATATATATATATATATATATATATATATATATACGGGAACGGTTGCTGATCCCAACCGTTGGTGATGTACATTCGATACACTCATGCGAAATGAGTGGTCGGTCATGTGTGGCTGAGTTGCAAAACGTTCTTGTTGAACTCCAGTGTATCGTTCCTAGAGTACACTGATCCGAAGGTGGTTCCATACCTTGTCATACTTGGAAATCCATTATCCAATACGTGCTTGCGATTTTGATTGTATACTATATATGTAGAACGTGAGATGAAAGCGTTTCTGCTAGTTGTTATCTATTTGTACATAGACATTATTATAATATCAAAAGGTTTTTGATATAAAGATATTTTGGATTCTCATAAGGGAAAAACCCGTTCCGTTCTGCGGCATGGTCTTATGAGATATCGTTTACTTGTTCATATACCTGTTTAAACTGTTTTACTCACACCAGTCCCATGACTGACCCGGAGTTTACTTTGTTGTTTTCCCTAAACTCTTGGGTGCCTAAATTTGTATGGGCAGTCAAGTAGTCAGGATTTTACAGATATACTTGGAGAGCATGGAGCAGGAGGCTTCAGGATCATATAGCTATTGTTTATTTCCGCTGTGTTGTAAGTGCTGTACTCTGATAAGTGCTATTGTATACATAACTATTATATTTCAAAGTTATGTTATCTATTATATGTTATTTGTTCAGCTGTGAGGATCGTGTTACTCTTATGTTGAGTTCTTCTTCTTCTATTCTAAGTTTCTATCTTATCTATTCTCACCCTCTAATTTCTTTCATTAATTACCGGGATTTTTCGATGTTTTGGTTATCGACATCGAGCTTATGTCGATAACCAAAGTCGCTCGAAATCCCGGTCGTTACACACGGTGTTGGGATACGCTGCTGAATCAAGTTTACATTGTAAAGTAGAATTATTTTATTATACTTTATTTTCATTCCCTTGATTGTATAGTGCGAAGCCTAGAAAATGTTCAAAAGCGCAGGTTTCATTGTTTTAGATTGTACTCAAAATTTATCATGCCATTCAACATGTATGTATTTTAACAAGTTGTGTACTTAACATATAGCATGCTTGGTGGATAATGTTACCAGAACAACGTATGGTTTCTTTGCTAAAGTTTAGATATTGGTGTGTATATATATATTAGAAAATATCGGTACGCTATTACATTAAACTTCATTCACGTACAAGCTGTTATGGACAGAAATAAAACTATGGTCGTGTCGAGAAATGCGCCACGATCCCAAAAACATAATAATATCGGTAGTTCAACTTATATTATGAAACCACAAAATATCGATATAGGGTGCAGAATACCCCAAATAAAAAGTTGCTTATTTAATTAATTAAAAATTACACTAAAATTCTAAAAATTAAATTTTAATTACGCCTCAAAAGAACCTTATCCAAATTCGTAACCAATCTCTAGTTATATTAAATAAACCGTTATGGTTCATAAGCGATTCTACAACGACTATTTCTAAATTTGATTTGGACATAACTTACAATTTATAAAACGAAATCTCGATTTTTCTCTTCCATTAGAAAGATACAGTTTAATAGATTCAAATGTTTCTTGTTTCAAAGAAATCCGACTTATTTTGGATTATGTATACTTAGTTAAAGTTTAAATCGTAAATTACGAACTACCACGACTATTTCGAGCTCATTTTAAATTATATTATAAATTATACGGTTAAATCTCATTTTTATTAATTAATTTCCTTATAAATTCTTATATAAAATTCAAATAAAACATTTAAAACAAATTTAAATATTCAAAACTCAGCGGGTAAAAATCCGGGTCGTTACATTCCTTCCCCCTTAAAATAATTTCGTCCTCGAAATTGCTAGGATAGCAAAAATACCACAACCCTATTATAACTTGGTTAAATATTTCGTATTACTCATTATCTTTAGTTTAACAAAATCAATTTAATTTTAATTCAAATATAAATTTATTCTTAGTGCCGAAAATTTTCAAAAATTCTGAAAATTTTCCTAACACTTTAAATTCTAAAAAATTTCGGCAGCATCTCCTCTGTACCGCTCAATCGGTACAACCACAACTCGCCTTTCTAGGCCTTCTCCAATCCAAAAGAAAATCAAAAAGCCACATGGCTTACCCATAGGCTCACAAAATCATCAAACCCAAGTAATATTGTAAACATGTACCTTTTTGTCGGGCATAATCCTATCCCTTGCATTTGCTTCCATTCAATATCTGCCCGGCACTCATATATCCATTTCCATCGATTCCAAATATATTCAACTCTTAGTTTCCCATTCGCTAATTGTAACGTCCCGGATTTTTGTCAATTTATATTGAATATTTAAATTTATTTTAAATATTGGATTGGATTAATTAATGGATTTTTATTTAATTTATTGATATCTAGATTTAATATCAAATATATTTAATTATCGTAATAGTAATAATTGAATTCACAATTAAAATCTGAATCTAAACAATTCAGTCGATTAATATAAATATGTATTGAATTAGAAAGATAATTATTTATAATCTTGAATTAAATTGTTTGTAATTAATTTAATAGTATTATTCTGTATATACGACTGAATAAAATTTCAGAATCGGTTTATTGAGTTCAATATATCATTATAAACTTGTAACGTCAGTCGTTACGGTTAAATGGCGGTTTGGGGTTTGCTAGTTAAGGACACGAGACATTTGGAAATATTATATATAACTAAAATCAAATCAAATTTTATTAACATCCATCAGCCGACCTCTGTATGTGATACGCAGACCTAGTGAAGAGAATCGTACATGTTTTCCCTCGAGCTCAATCTTCTGCCTCAAATTTTCAATATCAGCGAAACAACAATTTAATGGGGATGTACTTGATGTCTCACTTCGCACCTCTATATAAGCAACCGATGGCCTTTGTTTTCTGTAACGGCCCAGAAAATTTCGATGTTTAAAATATGTTTTAAATTAAGATTTAACTTTTAAAATACATATATGAAATTTATTTAAATTGATAATTAAGGAATTTGTATTTGTTTAAATTTAAACTTAAGTTCATTTATTTTATTTTAGGTTTGAATTGGATTTTTATATAATTAGTTTATGTTTGAATTTGAAATATATTTTAAGATGTGTTTGAAATAAGCTTGTATTTTTGTTTTCCTAGGGTATAATAAGTGAGATACAGTCCTTAAAATATTGTTTATAAGTTGCTACTCTATTTAATTTGAAAAAAAAAACGTTTTGAGTACACTTGTTCTCCGTTAGTTGAGGTAAGGGACACTTGTTTATGCTGGACAAAGTCAAATGCCATCTGTTCAAATCGTTCGCTAGTGGCTTAGCGCGTGTCCCCTTCTTTGTTTCCACTTGTCCCTTTGCATGTTTTCCTTTGTCAGCGCGTGGCCTTTTTGTCTTCACCGTATTTCCGTTTACACCACGCGTCCTTCCACTGTTCTCACCGTGTTCTTTTATTTTGGTCCCTTCTCTCTTATTCTTCCTGTCATATTTTACCCCAATTTCCAAACGGTTCTTCCCCAAACTCATATTTTTATTTTATCCCCAAAAATCACTTTTTCCAATCAAATCCATGTCCACCGAAATCAATTCGTCCCTCTCTTCCATGTCCGCTCCCTTCCACCGTTAATCGAACCGCACCCCTCTCTCATATTCGAATCCGCAATAAAGCCAGCGCCTTCAAACCGTACCGCCACCCAATGTTGGGACTCCATCCCGGAAACCACCTTGCTGGAGAAAGGAAGAGGACCCGTACCCTTCGCACCCATCAGCTTTCGGTCTGCCACCGCCAATTGAGGCTGTTCCACCACCGCGTCGCTACCAATAGCTGTGTCCTCCACCGATGTTCGAACACCGGAGCCGCGCCTAAAACCCATCAGCAAATTGAAGTCTTTTCGCCTCTGTTTGCTTCCAATTCGTTGACCAAATGTAAGTTCTCTTACAGATTAAATGTATTTCAAGTTCGCTACATTGATTCTCACCAAGTATAATTTGTTAAGGGCCCATCGTTATGACTGTGTTGCTGTTGACCGTCTTGTTCCGTCTTGTTTGACATTCATTTTTGGTTGCGTCCGTGTCTTAGAGTTTGAAATGCTGTCAGAGATGTCTTTCATTTGCATGCTCACTTCCACACATACACATCCGCATCTTGACTGTTAACACCACTGTGGTCATTCAAGCTTGCTTCCCTAGATTCCCAGAATATACATATAGTAACATGCTTGGGATTGTTTTCTTTAATAAGCTGGGTAAGTTATTTTGGGATACTGTTACTCCTTTTGACATGACCATCCATATTTTGTTCCCATTTTGGTTGATTTAAAGAAGAAACACAGTTAAAATCTTGCATGCTGATTTTTATATTCACCCATATGTTAAGTACGCTGCCTAGTCCAACCGGAATGTGTTTGTTTACTTATTTATTGGGCTCAAATATAGTTTTATATGGTTGAAAGTTGAGTCAATTAATGCTATGCCTTCCACTGTTTGTGCATTACCTAGTGCATATCTTTATTTGACCATTTTAGTTGCTGCCACTACATTGACTGTGTTCGACATTTCCTATTACGGGGTGCAGTTATCATACATATGTTGTCATGCATAGTGCCTGTGATTCATCATGCCTAGACTACCATTATTTTATTTTAAAGACTTGTCTGCATGCTGTGAAACCATTTAGAGATACACTGTGTATACCTCGCTTGAATGATAGTTATGTAAATTGACAAATACCATCATTTATAGTCCTTATTTATTCTAGTATAAAGCCCTCTTCCCTCACATTTATAATACACGCATGCTGTAAACCACACTCCATTTGCATGCCTACCTAGTCAGTGGCAAGTGTCCCTCTTTCGCTGTAGCATTTTATTTCACATAACCAGCCTACCATGATATATTTACTACCTTTTTCATTAAATGTACACCCATGATGTGTAACGACCCGTGTTTTTCGACCATTTGAATATGAATATTTAGATTAGTTTTAAATATTATATTGGGGATATTAATGGAATTTAATACTTAATTCGTTATTGAAACGAAGTTGAACGTTATAATTTATATATAATATAAAATCGAGCTCGAAAATGGCGTGCAGTTCGTAAATTGGAGTTTTGAACTTCAACTGAGAATACAGGATTCGATATAAGTCGGATTTCTGTGAAACAAGACACGTTGGAACCATATTGACGATAATTTTCATATGAAAGAGAAAAATCCAGATTTCGTGTTATAGATAGTAAGTTATGGCTAAATCAAATTTTGAAATAGTCGCTATGAAAATTCGCTATTTAATTATAGGCCTTTAAAATAGCCGTTTTGCAAACGGACTCAGATTTCGACAAAACCAGTTTCATTAGAACCGTATCGTTAAATTATTGTCAGAAAATCAAACTGCGTGGAAAACCTATGTCGTATATGGCCACGGTAGCTGTAAACGCCCATATAATTTCTATAGCGCGTAATTAATTCAATATAGGGATATTTGAGTGTAACTGGAGCAGACGATCGAATTAAGCCACGAAACCAATTCCATTGAGTTCGTATCGTCGATTAGAGTCAGGATATGTATATAGTTTGTTATTTTTAGAGATCGAGAAATTTGGCATTAAAAAGGGTAGGGCGGTTCGGGGTAAAAACAGCCTACCGAGGCAACAGTCTCAGAATGCGACGAAATTAGTGCCGTTGGGTTCGTATCGAAAAGTTATTAGCGATGTTCACAGTTTCAAGTGGATTTGATTTATCTGGTGACTGTGGAAAAATTTAACGGGTGTTCATTTCCGGTTTCATAAAGGAAATTTTTCCAAATGACCTCGGATTGCGACGAAACTTGTCCCATTGGATCCGGAATATCGTTTTACACCAAGAACAGCCTTTTTATCAGTAGACAGAAATTATATGTGGTGGGTTTTAATACGAATTCTCACTGCGAAGTTTCGTTGTATTAAAATAGTAATAAAATCTACCCTACTTTCTACTGTACATTACTTGTTTCCCAAACAATTCATTTTACTTGACTGCCAAATTATCACTTTCGTGCCGACCAAGTCTGAACTCTCTACACTATGGCCTACATGTGTACAGCTACCTACCATGTATCCTATATTACGTGCTGGCCAAAACTAGGAACCGTGCCTCCCACGTTGGTCCCTTTTATAAATACCCCTCAGCATAAATTTCTCTGGTGAACGCAAAACGTTTTCATGCTGCCACCATAACTTCTGAACGGCCACAAATTTCTCCCCTTTCCATCCAAATTATGTCGAAACCTATTCAGAAATCGATAAGCAAATAACTGCAAAACCGTTAGCCTGGGTGAGATCAAGGAAGTGAACGGGTATGATCGGATTTAAAGCAGCAAGTTGGCCGGAATTTGGCCACAAAACCACCAGTGTTCGTGTTGATTTCGTAGGCGATGGCAGCATCGTGTGGAGGCGTGTTTAGGGCGCAGACACAGGAGGTAGGCGGGGTCATTCTGGCGAGCTCCGATTTGACGCTGGCGAAATCCAGGAGGCTGCGGTGGCCAGTATAGCTCAGAACGGTGAAGGAGGAGGCCCGTTAAATTCTAGAAAGGGAAAACTGAGAAATACCGTAAGCAAAGATGGCCTGTGGTTTCAAACAAATTGATTTGAACGATGAGCAGTACTTTTGGGAGATGGGACCAACGGATTAAACAGGAACGAACTGGTATGATGGGAATGAAATGATAATCTGCCGATAAATCCTTTGGGGTAAAACGTAATTAAAGATTTGGTGAGTTAATTTAATCCTATTTTAATTGGTTAACTGATATGTGAACCATGTAGGGGTATCACGATCGATACAGGAGAAGGAAGCTGACAAATACATGCCAACTTTCAAAACGACGTTGTGTATTGTCAAGAAACAAAGCAGTTTATTGGCATCTCATACTGGAGCACTCGTTTTCAACTAGGAATCGAAATAACTGGGTTAACTAAAAATGGAAACAAAGGGAAATCAATGGACGGGAACAGCACGGGCAGTTAAAGCAGAAAATAGGGGATGAAGAGCGGTAGAGACTGGGGAGTCAGTATGGACGAAGCTGAAAGCAATTGGGATCTTTAATTAAATTAAACACTAGTTTAATTTAATTAAAATAAACCGCTTCAGAAATAATTTAGATCAAGGTGAGTTAAACTCACTCAGTTACCCTTTTTATATTTTATATAAATTGGGTTTTTATTTTATGTGCTCTGCTTGCTGATGGTTGCCTGTTTGCTAGTTATAACCTTGTTTGTTGATTTAACGATGAAATTAAACTGTGTTTAATTTCAGTGAATAACAAACCGTTATTTTTAACGTTTGGTTCCAATAAAGGTAACTCACCTTGGTTGGTCACGTTTATTTATAAACGTGTTTAAATGGTTGAATTGTTTGCGTTGCTTGTGGTTGATGTTGAATGGTTGCTATTTAGTGTTATCAGTTAAACAAAACTGAACAGTCTGATTTGAGATAACCATTTGAATACAGGGAAGTACAGGTTGGAGGGATCCAACCGGATTCCTCAAATGTATTATTTATTTTCATATGATCATATATGAACTGATCTGTTTGTGTGATTGATTTGATGGTTGATTATTAATTGAATATTCAACATCTGTTTGGTTTAAACCAATGGGCGATATTGGTTAAGTGTTTGGCAGAGTATGGCCTTTAAAACCAATCGAGTTATAGATATTGATTCACCGTCAGGTGAATCGATAGAGTTGAGGTTATAAAAATTTATTTTATAACCAGAGTTAGATTTGAATTATATTATTTGAATAAAAAGTTATTTAAGAGAAATAAATAAATATTTTATTTTATTTAAGACTTTGATTTGTTATGAAGTTATTTTGCAAAGCAAATGCTGATGTTAATCAGATTTACCAGTTGAAGAATAAGAAATGAATTAAATGATAAACCTTGGAAAATTGTTTTGTAAAAGAAACAAATAATTAGAATCTATTTAATTAATCATATTTTTGATTAATTTAAGCGAGGATTGTTGGAATCGGTTAATGAGGTAATCAAGTTTTTAAGTTAATTAAATCGACCGTTTGGAATTAGAATTGTTTATCAAGTTAATGTGTTTTGACTAAAATAGTTAAACGAATATTGTTTGAATTTAAATAAGGATTTAAAAAGGGATTTAATATTTAATTTAGTAATAAAGGGATTAACTACTAAAGTAGTTAATGTTTGAAATAAGTTATTATTTTAAATAAATGATGAATTTAGGAAAATATTTTTAAATGGGAATTCATTTAAAAAGTTACCGAATGTGAGATGCAAGCCAATTGAATGGTGAAAGGAAATAAACGTACTCAATTATATGAATTAAGTGAAAGGAGATTACGATAAAAAGGGTTTATTATAAACCAGAGGCTTTAAGTGAGATTTAAAGTGTTAAGACGTTAATTTTACATTAACGTTACTTGAAAATGAGATCTAGTAAAAAGGAGAATTTTAAATGAGATTTCAAAATGGGAAATTGAATAAAGTTATTCGAGATAGAATTAGCCAAACAAAATTCGGCTAAGTTGCCATTTAGTACGACTGCTAGCGTAATTCGCAGGGCTGCAGATAGCCTACGGCGGTCGGATGTTTCCTGAGGGAACCAGGCGTAACCATTGTGATCGCTGCGATCTAGAGTCGAGCGAATAGAGTAAGTCGAATGTTAGTTAATTGAAATTAGAGTTATTCAAATATCATATTTTTGAATATTAAAAGAATTGGAAGTTTCAATTTAACAAAAAGGAAATTAGATTGTCAAAGGCCAAGTGATGCTAAATACTGAACCAGTGAACTCATTGGAGTGTCATGTTTGAAACACTGTATATTTTGATAGTTAAAACACCGACTATCAAACCTGGCTCTGATACCACTGTAATGATCTGGAATGTTCGATGTCTGAATGGTCAACATGGTAGTTTGATGTTGATTTTCGGAGTCGAAAATCCCGGTTCGTTACATGATGCATGAACCCACACCTCGAATGTTGCTTCATGCACAATGTTTTATCATTCATATTGCCGCCCCACTTTGCCCATGATGTTACGGCAGTTCATGCTCGACCGTACTACGCGTCTTCCTTTCTACCTACACACGACTTTTCTTTAGGTCTATACCCATGTATTGAAATTACTCTCGCGTATCGCTTTGTTGTTGCGTCCCATGATTATTTTATTTTCAGTAGTTCTCATGGTTAGTATATTCAAATTAATTAATAATCTTAGGGATTAAACTAATTATATTTTTGTGAATATCGAAGTGTGCTTACTTGAAATAAGTTTAATCCTGACTCGGGTGTTTTGTATATTTTGCATGGGACACTCGGGTCAGGCCCTAAGTGTTCCAGGCTTAGAGTTCAGCTCGCAACAAACTGGAGAGGACGTGAAGACGTGGAAACGCATGCGCGCGCTAAGCTCGGAAAATAAAAGAGTAATTTTGTTTAAAAGACTATGTAAAATATTTCATTCACTTTTCTTCCGCTGTGCAAATAATTTGTATCAACTCTGATATTTATATGAAACTTTTATTCCGCTGCAACCTACTATACTCTGTGATTCTGTGTCTGTTCTGTTTTAAACCGTGTAAGCCAAAAACAATCTGACGTTTTGAACGGTTCGAGTTGGTTTAATTACCGGCGAGTGTCGGCCAAAAAGGCAGGTCGTTACAGTTGGTATCAGAGCGCAGGTTTATATAAACTTGGCTTATCCGGTTGAGCAGAATTGATGCTAGAATCAGCGGATTTCGAAGAATAAATATTTTTGAAAAGATTTTCGAAAATTAAGTATTTTTGTAAAGAAGATTTGGGAATAAAATATTTTAAAGAAATATTTTGGGAAATAAAAGCTTCTTTAGCTCTTGCGGTAAAAGGCTTCGAAATCGATCGTCGAGTGTTAGAATAATAAAAAAAGGGTGAATAATGAATCAGTTTTCAAGATAATAACGAAAGTTTTGGAAACGTATATATGAAAATTTATAAAATGTGACGTTAACTTGAATGCTATGAAAGATAATTAATGTGTAACGGAATAGTTGTGAGTATTTAATTGACGTCAAGGTTGGACTATCTAGTACGTAAGGATTTTGTATATACGCCTAGCTAACGTATATCCAAAGTCCGATAAGTATGAGATAGATATAGAATCACATTCTAGTCGCTCGAGGATGATTCAACTGATGACCATGGCACCATCAGTGTTTATTTTCGAGTTTCGAAAGTGGGATGACCATATGGTTCCGATTAAGACGTTGAGTAATGCTTAAACTGTTTCGATAAATATGAGTGATAAGCGCAAAGTAAAATAAACTGAAAGATATGGTTAGAATGGAATCTCACTTAAAAGATTTGGGAAGTAAAATTTTGGTAAATGTCTAAGTGGGGGAGAAATCTGCTTTTCCCCTATGGAAACCATATGAGTGAATAAAACCGAATGGAAATTACTTATATGAGATAAAGAAAATGAGATTTTGAAGTAAAAAAAAAAAATTACTAGAAATTTAATCGAGTATTCCCATGATTGAACGGTTGATATTCGTATCCTTGTATGCTTGTGACTTCCTTATCTTGGCCTTGAGTAGCGACATCCATACCCTTTTCTTTTGAACTTGGCTAATTATTTGACTCGAACCATCATTCTTTGGTGCTCATTTTGCTATCGAACTTCTGTTTTAAGTACATGGAATTTGACTTGATCTATGTATATGTACTCCATTGCGTCATGTGTTAAACAAAACCAAGATTGAATTCAAACTAGATAACCTTGATTTATCCAAGACATTTTTGTCAATGGAACTTAAACAAATGAGCTTTAAACTGGAAGTGTTTGGAACTTAAGATTTTGAAATCAAAATTCTAAGGTTTGGAATAAATGTTTGGACAATACTAGTTTGAAACATTGTATATGTATAATCAGAGTGCGTAGCGGAAGCGTGATGATATCTTGGAATAAAAATGTTCAAGAGATTTTTCCAACGAGCGAATAATGTAACCTTTTTAACAAGATATGATATTTAAAAATGAATATGAAGCCCTAAATTTTGTGAAAAGGATTTTAATGAATTTGAAAGTAGGTTATTCAACTATATGGGTTGTAAATAATTTCTAAGATATTGATTTGAAGCTCTTGAAAATTTTATATTATGAAAATATGAAATTGATTTTTCTTGGAAATGTTTTGAATCTAATGTTTGAAAAGGGAAGTATTCGACAATATGACCTATATTGTGTGGAAAATTTGGAAAGCCTACTTGATTTGAAAGCTATCGTTGATTGAATTTGATTTCCAATTATTAAATGGAATTGTTTTCCAAGTTATTTTGGATATGGGAAAGTGGTTTATAAACAAAAGAAGTTTCGACGACTTGAATCCCGATTTTTGAAATGTTTGAAAAACAACAATATTATTGAAAGTATTGCGAATTATTGTTGCAAAACGATTTATACCTTTGGGATATGAAATGATTTGATATGAACCATGGAATTGGGTAACCCGAGACTAAAGAAAGGGTGTGTGTGATTTGGGATTTTTGAGTCCTTATGATGGTCGGCTCCGGGGAAAGGAGAGACGTCATATATATAATATTTCGTGCGATAGGTCGTCCCTAGTGACCTTGTCATAGGGGGAAAACTTCTTGAGGAAATGGAACATATTTGTTGATATGATTTTTATCATAATATGTTTGAAGTTTTGAAAAGTGATTTTAGTTTTAAAATCCCGAAGTGAAGTATAATTCGATATAAAAGAAAGTGTAATATTTCGAATGATTTGAAATGAAACGGGATCTTGAGTCGAAGAAATTATTCCATGCTTTAGATTCATTTTTTTTCGATCTCTCCTTTTCGAGGACGAAAAGTTCTAAGTGGGGGAGATTGTAACGGCCCAGAAAATTTCGATGTTTAAAATATGTTTTAAATTAAGATTTAACTTTTAAAATACATATATGAAATTTATTTAAATTGATATTTAAGGAATTTGTATTTGTTTAAATTTAAACTTAAGTTCATTTATTTTATTTTAGGTTTGAATTGGATTTTTATATAATTAGTTTATGTTTGAATTTGAAATATATTTTAAGATGTGTTTGAAATAAGCTTGTATTTTTGTTTTCCTAGGGTATAATAAGTGAGATACAGTCCTTAAAATATCGTTTATAAGTTGCTACTCTATTTAATTTGAAAAAAAAAAACGTTTTGAGTACACTTGTTCTCCATTAGTTGAGGTAAGGGACACTTGTTTATGCTGGACAAAGTCAAATGCCATCTGTTCAAATCGTTCGCTAGTGGCTTAGCGCGTGTCCCCTTCTTTGTTTCCACTTGTCCCTTTGCATGTTTTCCTTTGTCAGTGCGTGGCCTTTTTGTCTTCACCGTATTTCCGTTTACACCACGCGTCCTTCCACTGTTCTCACCGTGTTCTTTTATTTTGGTCCCTTCTCTCTTATTCTTCCTGTCATATTTTACCCCAATTTCCAAACGGTTCTTCCCCAAACTCATATTTTTATTTTATCCCCAAAAATCACTTTTTCCAATCAAATCCATGTCCACCGAAATCAATTCGTCCCTCTCCTCCATGTCCGCTCCCTTCCACCGTTAATCGAACCGCACCCGTCTCTCATATTCGAATCCGCAATAAAGCCAGCGCCTTCAAACCGTACCGCCACCCAATGTTGGGACTCCATCCCGGAAACCACCTTGTTGGAGAAAGGAAGAGGACCCGTACCCTTCGCACCCATCAGCTTTCGGTCTGCCACCGCCAATTGAGGCTGTTCCACCACCGCGTCGCTACCAATAGCTATGTCCTCCACCGATGTTCAAACACCGGAGCCGCGCCTAAAACCCATCAGCAAATTGAAGTCTTTTTGCCTCTGTTTGCTTCCAATTCGTTGACCAAATGTAAGTTCGCTTACAGATTAAATGTATTTCAAGTTCGCTACATTGATTCTCACCAAGTATAATTTGTTAAGGGCCCATCGTTATGACCGTGTTGCTGTTGACCGTCTTGTTCCGTCTTGTTTGACATTCATTTTTGGTTGCGTCCGTGTCTTAGAGTTTGAAATGCTGTCAGAGATGTCTTTCATTTGCATGCTCACTTCCACACATACACATCCGCATCTTGACTGTTAACACCACTGTGGTCATTCAAGCTTGCTTCCCTAGACTCCCAGAATATACATATAGTAACATGCTTGGGATTGTTTTCTTTAATAAGCTGGGTAAGTTATTTTGGGATACTGTTACTCCTTTTGACATGACCATCCATATTTTGTTCCCATTTTGGTTGATTTAAAGAAGAAACACAGTTAAAATCTTGCATGCTGATTTTTATATTCACCCATATGTTAAGTACGCTGCCTAGTCCAACTGGAATGTGTTTGTTTGCTTATTTATTGGGCTCAAATATAGTTTTATATGGTTGAAAGTTGAGTCAATTAATGTTATGCCTTCCACTGTTTGTGCATTACCTAGTGCATATCTTTATTTGACCATTTTAGTTGCTGCCACTACATTGACTGTGTTCGACATTTCCTGTTACGGGGTGCAGTTATCATACATATGTTGTCATGCATAGTGCCTGTGATTCATCATGCCTAGACTACCATTATTTTGTTTTAAAGACTTGTCTGCATGCTGTGAAACCATTTAGAGATACACTGTGTATACCTCGCTTGAATGATAGTTATGTAAATTGACAAATACCATCATTTATAGTCCTTATTTATTCTAGTATAAAGCCCTTTTCCCTCACATTTATAATACACGCATGCTGTAAACCACACTCCATTTGCATGGCTACCTAGTCAGTGGCAAGTGTCCCTCTTTCGCTGTAGCATTTTATTTCACATAACCAGCCTGCCATGATATATTTACTACCTTTTTCATTAAATGTACACCCATGATGCATGAACCCACACCTCGAATGTTGCTTCATGCACAATGTTTTATCATTCATATTGCCGCCCCACTTTGCCCATGATGTTACGGCAGTTCATGCTCGACCGTATTACGCGTCTTCCTTTCTACCTACACACGACTTTTCTTTAGGTCTATACCCATGTATTGAAATTACTCTCGCGTATCGCTTTGCTGTTGCGTCCCATGATTATTTTATTTTCAGCAGTTCTCATGGTTAGTATATTCAAATTAATTAATAATCTTAGGGATTAAACTAATTATATTTTTGTGAATATCGAAGTGTGCTTACTTGAAATAAGTTTAATCCTGACTCGGGTGTTTTGTGTATTTTGCATGGGACACTCGGGTCAGGCCCTAAGTGTTCCAGGCTTAGAGTTCAGCTCGCAACAAACTGGAGAGGACGTGAAGACATGGAAACGTATGCGCGCGCTAAGCTCGGAAAATAAAAGAGTAATTTTGTTTAAAAGACTATGTAAAATATTTCATTCACTTTTCTTCCGCTGTGCAAATAATTTGTATCAACTCTGATATTTATATGAAACTTTTATTCCGCTGCAACCTACTATACTCTGTGATTCTGTGTCTGTTCTGTTTTAAACCGTGTAAGCCAAAAACAATCTGACGTTTTGAACGGTTCGAGTTGGTTTAATTACCGGCGAGAGTCGGCCAAAAAGGCAGGCCGTTACATTTTCCATCGTTCCTCAAAACAGAAAATCAAACCCACAAATACACCATTTCATTTCAGTCCCTCTTCATTCTTTTCTTCAAATAAAAATTGAATTCACTTAAAAAAAAGACGCAAATAAAAATCGCAAACCAAGGTCGCGATTCTTGAACTCATCATCAGATCGGAGACTATGGGTTCCTCGTCGAATGAAGGTCCATGGGAGCAGGCACTGAAGTGAATTTCGAAGCTGTTGTGGTGGTTCAGGGGGATGCGACAGCAAGTCGAAGAGGGATTTAGGTTGTATTTCGGATCTGTATTTGTGGGGGTGGTGCGATTCAGCAGTTGAACACGATGAGGAGGCAAATGGGTGGCGCAGGTCGTTCAGGTGAGCACGACACACTTGTGGACAGTGCGATGTTGGGGTGTTTACTAAGTTGAGGAGTGCGGATCTGGGATTCTTGATCTGGGAAGGTGCGGTATTGCTGAGGAACTGGTGATACAGTGGTATTGGAGAAGGATTTTGGTTATGTTATGGTGAATTTTTTTGAGTTCGTACTTAGCAAACAGTAGAGTAATGGTGAAGACACTTTGGTTTGGGTCGGAGGCTGATGTATTGAATGCCTGGCATTGGATTTTTGGAGGGACCGAGTTCAGTTGTAGCATGGCAGAAGTGATCAGATTGTTTTGTCGGTGATATTGGTTAAGAGGAGATCACAGCAGTGAGGTGGGTTTGATATTGAGGCAGTGGAGTTGGCAATGGCTATCATTGGAGGAGTTTGGGGTTGGATACTAGTGAGGCTGATGTTTGGAGCCCGACAATGACATTACAATGAAGGTTTGAGTGATGCAATATACGGTGATGGACTAGGGTGATTAATGGGAGTTCGGTAGTGAAAGTTGAGGGTATTTGCGGCATGGAGGTAGCATGGTAGTTGTGACAAGGCGATGGTCCGATAATAATGGCGACTAACGTAAATTAGAAATTCAATTTATTTCAGTTGAAGTAGTCAATAACATTTAATTTATATCGATCTTATAACATTGTATAAAAAACTCATACGATATCCGATATCGCAGAATTTCAATGGATTCGCATAAACAAAAGCTATGCTATGGAAATGATTGGGATTTTGCCTAATTTTAAAACAATCGTTAAGTTGGATAAAAACAGCGACAAATCATCGAAGAATAAAAAATCAGGTGAGTAAATCTCACTCACCGTTTTATATTTAAATTTATTTTTATCGTTAAAAATAAATTTGTTGGTTGCTTGGGTGCATGAATGAATTGTTGAATTATTGTGGTTATTGGATTTCCCGCAACACTATTAGCGGATGCCCGCAGTATCATTAGCGGATGACACTACGCCCACGTACATAAGTGGATCCCCTTTTATACCGCGATATCCTGCCTTGAAGCAGGATTGGTATTATTGTTGTTGACTAACATCTGTGAATGCAGGGTAACAGGTTGGAGGGATCCAACTGGATTCCTCAAAAATTTATTTATTATTGCATACGTATTCGTATATGTGTGATGTGTTGAAATGAATTGATGTTTGTGTGTTTGAATATTACTAGCCCTAGGAGTTGATATTTAAAAATATCACAAAAATGGATTTTTAGATCTGAAAAAGGGAATTTTATTTTTCAAAATAAAATTCGAATTTCGAATAGGCTAAGAAAACATAACTTGGTTTTAATAATAAAATAAGGATTCAAATTTCAAACAAGGTTAAGATCAGATAGAAAAATTATCATGGGAAAATTTTGAAATGGAAACTCTAACGTTAATTTGGAAAGGGAACTTATTTTCCGAAAATAGAAATGGGATTTGAAATCAGAAATTGTTTTAATATTTAAAAACAAGAAGTGTTATTTATTAACGATTTTGATAAATAAAAGAAAAGAATTCCATTGGATAATTCATTTAAATCCAAGTATGAAGTTTTAAAGGAGAACTTATTTTCCAAAGGGGAAATTAGATTTCAAATGGAGTTTTAAATAACTAAAACCAAGTTGTAGAATCAGAATGAAGTATTCAATGATTTTTGGAAAATCGAGATGTTAAGTTAGATTTGGGAAATTGTTTTTAAATATTAAAGAATGGAGTTGAGATTTATTTTATAAACGAAGTTTTAAACGTTTATATTTAATTAAAACGAACTCGCAGCAGCGCGGTAGTTCATAAATTGGTGATTCGGACTTCAATTGAGTATATAGAACTCAATATAAATCGGAATTCGATGAAACAAGAAACGCCCGGACCTATTGAATGATAATTTTCTAATGGAAGGGAAAAATCTAGATTTCGTCGTATAGATTTTGAGTTATGTCAAAATCAAATTTTCAGAAAAACAGCGCCATATTCGTTTTTAAACCATAACGGTTTATTAAATAAATTTAAAGGATTTTAAGTGAATAAAATCCGAATTCGTATTTGAAAAATCCAGTTTTGAGTTATCAAATAAATATGAACTCAAGGAGAATGAATAAAGTGATTTTTGTTGAAAAATCAGATTTTTGGATTGTGGTATAGTATTAAGCTAATTTGGAAAGAAATTAGTTAATGAGATTTCGAATCAAACTTAACCTTTGTTAAGTGAGTCGGATTTATGAATTCAAGTTTGAAATCAAAAATGAAATTCGAGTTAGAAATGGAATTCAACCCGTGTATAAGCGAATTAGATGGTATTTGACTATGATATGTTCAAATCAGAAATGTACCGGACAAAAGAGCTAATTAGCAAATTAAGTTGAAAAGGGTTAAATTGATTGAAATGAATTGGAGATGGGTGTATATTTATGTTAAACAGGTATGGGATGAAGTAAATAAAGAGTATGAAGATTTTAAGTTAAGTGCTCGACGAAAGGTACATGTTTCAATTTCCATATAAGGTTTTATGCGCCGAATCGGCAAGCCACTTGGCTTTTTGATTTTCTTTTTGAATGGAAAGGGCCTAGAGAGGCGAGTTGAGGTTTGAAATATTTGCCGGTACAAAGGAGGTTATGGCGAATTTTTCCGGAAATTTAAGGAGTTAGAATATTTTTAAGAAGTTTGAAATTTGAAATCGATATATCAATATTTAGAATTCGATAAGAAAACTTAAAAATAAATATTAGAAAGGGCCAGTGAGTGTGAAATTGTTTGATGGATGTTTTGATGGATGTTTATTTTTTCTTTGATAGTTAAAACACCGATTATCAAAGTGTTTTGACCATCGTTGTCGATACGGAGAGACCAGTTGGATATATTATCCGAAAAACCACTCCGTATAGGCATAGGCGTTGCGAATTAGATTATGCTGAAGAAAATCGAAGACGGAGTGAAATCCAAGAGCTCTTATGTTTGTCCAGTCCCAGGTTAACTTGTATGGACGAATGTCTGACAGAGTATTCCTAACGGTCACATAAGACGATCTTTTCAAGATGTTACGTCTGGTGGCGGAGAAATTCGTTTCTCTTAGCTTTTATACCCGTAATATTTTTGGGAAGATCAACTAGTGATTTGACGGGTTTGACGATGTGGCATTCAAAGTATATGGTGGCCAGATGTTCTAAAAGGTAAACGTAGCCTCAAGCTTCACAACCGGGAAATGACAAAAATCGGGCAGGCAGCATGGCTATGTGGGTCGCTCCCATTAGGGTGTATAATCACCTATCTAGAGAAATTCATTTTGTTTCTAAATCTATCGATTCTGCCCATTCGGGAACGGTGGTTTGAGCCCAACCGTTGGTGATATACATTCGATACACTCAAGCGAAATGAGTGGTCGGTCATGTGTGGGCCGGGTTGCAAGATGTTCTTGTTGAACCCAGGTGTATTCGCCTCTAGAGATACATCGTCGGAAGGTGGTCCCATACCTTGTCATAGTTGGAATCCAATCTCCAATAAGCGCCCTGCGGTTTTTGATTTTATACTATGTATGTAGAGCGTGAGATGCAAGCGTTCTACTATTTGGTTATTTACTTGATTAGACATTATTATAATATCACTGGATTTTGATATCAAAGTGTTTTGGGTTATAGTAAGGTAAAAACCGTCCGTGTTTATGTGTGGGCTGGTCTTACTATTATTTTTTTGGTTTCAAAGGGATTTTCAAAGTTAAGCTGTAAAGACCCGCAAATTCCCGCCCTTTGAATCGACCATAAACCACACAGGTGAAACGAAAAAGAATTTCGCTCGGTCCGAACCAGTCGCTAAACCGATCCAGACCGTTCGAAACGCCCTATCGTTTGAGAACACGACAAAACAGAACGCATACAGAAGAACATTTCATTGCTTATTATAACAACACATCAGATTACAAGGATATACAGAGTATAAATGAATATTACACAGAAATATCAGAGATTTAAATTACATTTAAATACATCGCAGCGGAAAATAATAAAATACACAACTAGAAGAGATATACGGATACAAAGCTTTCCGGATATCATTCCAGCTGTAAACCAGGATCCTGTGAATATAAATCTGCAAAACCAAAACTACTAGCTGCCCATGTCAAAATAAGGGCACCCAGAGTTTAGGTTAAAACAATAAACTCCAGGTCAGTCATGGGACTGGTGTGAAAACTAAAACAGTTAATCTTTATTTTTAAAGTTTGGTAAATCAAGGGAGCACGCCGTATAACACGGAACGGGTTTCCTCCCAAGAATACCAGTGCATAAAACAAACAGCGCAATGCTAAATAAAGAAAAATGAAGCTGTTATAAGACCCAGGTCCTATCACACAATGCAACGCAAGCCGGGGGATAGGGTTTTCCCTTATAACAGCCAAAGAATGCTTGATACGTTTAAAACAAACCATTTGATACTATTATAAGTGCATAGTGTATAAAACAACTTCAAATCATAAGTATCAATCATAGGTGGCATGGGTACCATATATCATGTCGCCATATATAGGTTTACAAATAAAACCGCAAATGTCACGTATTTGGAAATTGGATTTCCATCTATGAACCGAGGCAAAAGATAGTCCTCAACCGATTCGAGACTGCCTAGCCCGAGTCTCAGGATCAGAGCTCGAGTGACCCTTGGATCGTCAGGGCCGGTCCACCGATGTGGATTAAACTTAAACCCTGAACATGCGTTTCCCCGCCCTATGGGGCGTAGGTGAGCCAACTAAATGACTCCATCGGTTCGAGAACGACCGATCAATCCGAGGCGCCTCGCAACAGCAACAACCACATAAGTCAAACTCGTCAGGGCATGTAAAACCACTGACGCCACTTCTATCTAGGAAGAAACGCATGCCCTCCCTGAGGTCCGTCTCCCGTTTTTGGTTCATACCGGGTGTGAAACTCGCGAAGTAAACGTTACACAAAGCTACGCCACAAAGGCCGTGCTTTGATCATCACCACAAGACTTTTCTTTTCAACAGAAGCCTCGATCAATTGCCACTTAGGCATGCCACACAGGCAATTCACTCCATGCGTTTGATATCCATCAATATATAACCCCTGAGCTCGTACGTCTCAGAGAAGGGCGTTAAGCAAGAGAATAAATTCTCCGCCGCCAAACAGATATATATTTAATAGAAATCAATCACACAGACTAAAATCCAATGTCAGACACACAGTCCATTTACAAGTCCGTTCTGGGTCTGAACGAAACCGGAGGCACCTAGTACCCCGCATATCCATCGATCTCCAAGTACGTCTGGACGATCACCAACTGTTTCCATCTTCTTGGATGTACAGCCCAATCAAGATCATCAGTTATCACCCAAACGACGTGAAGACTTCCGGTCTTCGACCATCGTCTTCATCTTCGACACCACGTCGAATCAGTTATTCAGAATGGGATAAACCCGGTCTTTCTGAATAACTCGCGTATATATTATAAAAGTGTTACACAAACACAACATACGCCTCATTCCAATTCAGAATATTCTTTTATTCAAATATTCCTATACTTTGGGAAAAGTTCCCATTAATTTTATCCAAGATAAATTCTTTAAATTTATTCTTTAATCTCCTTTGAATATCAATTCAAACTAGTCGGGATTAGCGAACCACACCGAAGTAATCATTTATTTTATTTCCCAATCCCAACCTATTCATCCCATGAAGTTAAACTGGTAATACTTCATATCTAACACCACAGTGTTATCGGTAAATTCAATTACCATTTCATGTTCAAATCTAATTAAAGATTTAACCATCGCCTGGAGCAAAACTGGTGATACTCCATTTTCGATCATTTCAATCTAATTAAAGATTCATTAAAACTCCACTTAGTTTTAATCTTTAACTGGGTTAAAGAATCAGTGTCATTTAAAACACGGTTCACGATAAACCCAAAACCACCTTCATTAATTATCGGGTTAAAGAACAAGTGTTATTTAAAACACTGTTCACGATAAACCCAAAAATCAATACCAATTCAATTCCAATTAAATATCGTTTAATTGGTACACTTCATTAAATCTAAATAAAAAGATTTAATTTTTTTTCTCAACTGGGTTTAAGAACAGTGTTAGTGAAGACACCATTCACGACAAACCCCAAATCACATTTGATATTCAATACAAGGCTCTGAATAGAAAATATATCGGCTTATATTCAATATCAAATTCTACGACTAACAAATGTCGTATTGGAAATAACGATATAAATATATATCTTTCAAATTTCCATAACAACATCTGTATAATCATGAATTCCAACATCGAAATATTCCGAAGACAATTTCGATTCAAATCCACTCCAATGCAATCATTGGAACTTTTGGTTATTTTCAAAACCCTTTTCAAATTCAATTTATTTATTTAAAAATAAATAGAATTATAATTCTAGTTCAAAACTAGTTCATTTCGATAAAAATCTATTTTTATCTTTTCAAATATGGAGTTTTTCATCCCAAATCTTCACAAATCATTTCTTATGATTTTACACAAATTATTACTATTTTTAATAATTTTATCAAGGCCCGTACAGTCGATTTCCATCAATGGCCATCGAACTGCACTTATAGCGACCTTTTTCAAATTTGATTTGGACATAATTCCAAATCCAACCTTTAGATTTCTAATTTCTAATATTCCTTAGAAAGTTCTTTTCGATACGAACCCAACGGTTCCGGTTTTAGGAGAATCCGACGGTCGGATCTCCCGTAATGTCCGTTTGAAATAAATGGTCGAAATCCACGAACTGCCGCGGCGCGGCGCGTTCTATTCAGGCCATTATATTATATATATAATATATATAATATATACTTCATCGATTTCTATTTAAAACGAATTATATAAATAGTTTTGAATTCGTTTCAAAAACATTTTTCAACTTCCATTTCAATTCAAATCAAAATTGAATTCTTCTCTATAAATTCGTTTTAAAATTCATTTCTATTCAATTCAAATTTCAATTCAATTTGAATTCATTTCAATTTGCTTTTAATTCAATTTGAATTCGTTTTCAATTCATTTCGAAATCGTTTTCAATTCAATTCATTCGAAATCGTTTTCAATTCAATTCATTTCGAAATCGTTTTCAATTCAATTCATTTCGAAATCGTTTTCAATTCAATTCATTTCGAAATCGTTTTCAATTCAATTCATTTCGAAATCGTTCTCAATTCAATTCATTTCGAAATCGTTTTCAATTCAATTCATTTCAAAATCGTTTTCAATTCAATTCATTTCGAAATCGTTTTCAATTCAATTCATTTCGAAATCGTTTTCAATTCAATTCATTTCGAAATCGTTTTCAATTCTATTCATTTCGAAATCGTTTTCAATTCTATTCATTTCGAAATCGTTTTCAATTCTATTCATTTCGAAATCGTTTTCAATTCAATTCATTTCGAAATCGTTTTCAATTCAATTCATTTCGAAATCGTTTTCAATTCAATTCATTTCGAAATCGTTTTCAATTCAATTCATTTCGAAATCGTTGATTTCGAAATCACTTTTCAAAATTCATTTTAAAATGAATAAAATCGATATAAATATCGTTCACGTCAAAATGGCGTCAATCTAATCAACACGGCTTCATAAATTTCTATTTTCAAATTTTCTTTATTTTTCAAATTGGAATGAGGCCCAATCAATTACCATATAAAGTTAATTATATGGATTTTTCATACAACACATGTATAATAGCATTGAAAAATAATCAACCATCAACCAAAGTGCACTACACTGTATAAGCATCAAATATAGATATCTAACGCTTATAACAGCCTGTCAATCAATCGATCGACATATTTAATCAATCAGGATGAGTGAACTTCAAATTTCATCCCAACACCCGTGTGGGGTTTCAAACAATCAAACACAGATTTTATTTGTGCAGTTGGGCGACGTGTGAAATTTATCGACCCAATCAATGTCTTTCAAATAGGTGTACACAAACAAACCGTCCGGTTTGTAAATGAATATTTATTTATTCACATTCACGTTAAAAATTATATTTTTATCGATAAAACATTTTATTTCAACCTATGAATTTCTATTCAATTCATTTATTCAATAAAATGATATTTTTATTTTTCTAACTTATTTTAGAAAATTTCGGCGGCATAACGGCACGATACTAGAAACGGGACAAGGCCTAGCCTTATCCCCGGACTAGTGAAGGCCCACGCCATTCACATATCAATCAAATTCACCCAACAATCAAATTCAAATCAAATCATCAAACTAATTTATGCAACCAAACAAACAAGTCCATGGTCTGTGGACGGTTGTGTCGGGTGCTACTAAGCACCGTCTGCATCCTAGTATATATATATATAACTAGAAAAGAAATTGAAGAGTGAGAAATTCTCACCTATAGCTATCCTAGCTCCACGGCACTTCATAGATAGAAATCTTCATCGCTATCGCATATTCGTTGCTGTAGCTACTACATATGTAAAAATCGAATTTTTACTTCGCTATTCAATATATAAAAATCATATTTTTATTACGATGTTCAATATATAAAAATCATATTTTTATTGCTAACTTCATATTGTGAAAATAGAATTTTCATCGCTATTTCATATTTGTAAAAATAGAATTTTCAAAAATATATATTTCACCTTTATAAAAATAAAGATTTCCCTTTATAAAAAAATAAAGTTTATATTTTCCTCGAAGTAAAAATCATATTTTTACTTCACTACTCATAACAAAATATCGTCTTTTCATATCTAAAAATATCGCCTTTTCATTTTGCTACCTACATAAAGATGATATTTTTAATATTCCTATCATGTAAAAATTATATTTTTAATTCTCTATCTAACCAAAAATCATATTTTTATATCATCTATATAGTAAAGACTATATTTTTAATACTTTAAAAATATAAAAGTCATATTTTTATTACTTTAAAAATATAAAAATCATATTTTTACTTCTTCTACTCAATAAAAATTCCGTCTTTTCTATTTTAAAAATTTGATCTTTTCTATTTTAAAAATCTGATCTTTTCTATTTTAAAGTTCAAACTTTTCTCTTTTTAAAGTTTAAATCTTTTTCTATTCTAAAGTCTAAAAATAAAATCAGTTTTTAAAACCTTTTCAAAAAATTCGGTATTTAAAACCCTTTCAAAAAAATTCGGTTTAAAATCCTAAAAAAAAAAAGTTTAAAAATCCTAAAAAAAATCAGTATATTTTCTGTTTATATAAAATAAAAATAAAATAAACTAATAAATAAAAAAAGGACTTACAGAGAGGGGGGGTTTCTGGCCTCTGGCGGCGGTGGAAGAGGGTACGAACGGAGGGGGGGCCCTCGAGTAGGCGGAGGGGATGCGGGGTGGGGGTGGTGGATCGCGAGGGGGGTGCGGGTTCCTGGCGACTTTGATTCAGCTGGAGGAGGGCGTGCTGCGCGTTGCGGTCGAGGTGGAAGGGGGGGTCTTCCGATGAGGCGCGGTGGCCCTTGGGGAGGGCGGCGGCTCCTCCCCGCCTTCGTCGCCTCCGTCATCTTCCTCTTCTCTTTTTTTTTTTTTTTTTTATAATGAAACGAACGGGGGGGGGGGGGGGGGGCCAGTAAGAAAAAGGGAGGAGAGTGTTTTTTTATTATTATTTAATTATTTAATTCCACCTAAAGCTGACTTTCTCATACGACCTCGAAACGAGGCCCACCGCCTGTCGTCCCTAGCGTTTTACCCCCATTCCGAACACAATGGGATGTGTATCGTAAGCCGATCCGATTGTTACAATCAGTTTCTTTTGAATTTACATTTAAATCACTATATTGAATTTTAAACGTACATTTCAAATTACCGGGGTCACATACTAACTAGAAAAATTCCAGCAAAATATTTTCTAGCTTCGTATTGACGATACGGTCCTAACAAAACTAGTTTCGTCGAATTCTGAGACCGTTAGAAAAATGGCCATTTTCCAGTCGATTAAAATCAATTGAAACTAGTCAAACGCGTTTTCCTTCGCCACGCTCACATATTGATTCGAAAAATTATGAAATTTGGAATCTAGCAATAACTTACCATCACGGACCCAACAAAACTGGTTTCGTCGAAATCCGAGGTCGTTTGCAAAATGGTTATTTTTAGGGGCCTGAATTCCATAGCGACTATTCGGAATTTTCAACTGGACATATCTTTTGATTCCCGCTACGAACTTTTGATTTTTCGGATTCGTTGGAAAGATATTACCAATTAGATCCTAATGTTTTTGGTTTCACTAAAATCCGGATTGTTTTGCACCCGGTACATTCAATTGAAGTTTGAAATCGAATTATCGAACTACCGCGCCATTTTCAATTCTATTTATAATTATATATATAAATATTTATATTCTAACGACGACGCGTATAATATATACGTTCGAATTCTATTTAAAATAAATTTCTCGTCGATATTATTTAAAATAATCTATTTTAAATATTCAAAATTCGCTAAAATTGGCAAAATAAAAAATTTAAACTGGCCCAGATTTTCCGGGTTGTTACAATCTCCCCCACTTAAAACTTTTCGTCCCCGAAAAGGAACAAAGTCGAAAGTGGTTTGATTATTCAGCTCTACGTTCGATCTGGCTTCCATTCTCCAACTTTTTTGTTTCTGAGAATTTTCTAAAATCTCAAAAATTTGGCTAGCACCCTAAATTTTTGAAAAATTTCGCCATAACCTCCCCTGCAATGGGAGCATCGGGGAATTTCAAATAGCTTCCCCGGTCCTTCAGATCTCAAAAAGAAAAAGAAAAAGCCAAGCGGCTAGCCAATAGGCTCACAAAATCATCATCACCCAAACAAAACAGTAAATTATGTAGTAAACATGTACCTATTTGTCGGGCAAACAAATTTTATTCTTCGGCTCTAGCCTCCTTGCTATGACCTGTTCAAGGTAAGTATATGTATATGCAAGCAAATGCGACCAATTTTCAATACAATTCAATATTTGTTTCAATTAGGCTAAATGGTTCAAAATTAGCAAACAATTAAACAAACAACACAATCATCTATCAATTAGTGAATTAGAGTTTCAAATTCATAATTTTGATACATAGTCAAAAATCAGATTTTTGATGCCAAATCACAACAATAGGCCCTATCTAATTTTGGTTCTCACACCAGTCTAATGGAAATATATAGATATCACACCTTCGAAACACGAATATAAATATTGATAATGCGGCCGCATTACCAAAATTATCTCCGGGCGACTAGAGTGTGATTCTATATCTATCCAGTATATTAAAATTTCAAATACACGTTTGCAAGGCGTATATGCAAAATTTTTATATACTGAACTGTCCAAATCAATATAAATAAATAATCAAATACGAATAATTGATTTAAATTTTCAAAACAAAATTTGTTTTCATTTTAAAAATATACTCTTCACACTCATTCTAGGATACTTCTGATCCCATCTCTAACGAGTCATTCCCATTGGATATTACTAATCCAATATCTGATGAATTCTTTCATATGGTTCTAATGTGCCTTGTTCTCTGCTTTGTAAACCAAAGCTCTGATACCAACTGAAACGAAAAAGAATTTCGCTCGGTCCGAACCAGTCGCTAAACCGATCCAGGCCGTTCGAAACGCCCTATCGTTTGAGAACACGACAAAACAGAACGCATACAGAAGAACATTTCATTGCTTATTATAACAATGCATCAGATTACAAGGATATACAGAGTATAAATGAATATTACACAGAAATATCAGAGATTTAAATTACATTTAAATACATCGCAGCGAAAAATAATAAAATACACAACTAGAAGAGATATACGGATACAAAGCTTTCCGGATATCATTCCAGCTGTAAACCAGGATCCTGTGAATATAAATCTGCAAAACCAAAACTACTAGCTGCCCGTGTCAAAATAAGGGCACCCAGAGTTTAGGTTAAAACAATAAACTCCAGGTCAGTCATGGGACTGGTGTGAGAACTAAAACAGTTAATCTTTATTTTTAAAGTTTGGTAAATCAAGGGGCCACGCCGTATAACACGGAACGGGTTTCCTCCCAAGAATACCAGTGCATAAAACAAACAGCACAATGCTAAATAAAGAAAAATGAAGCTGTTATAAGACCCAGGTCCTATCACACAATGCAACGCAAGCCGGGGGATAGGGTTTTCCCTTATAACAGCCAAAGAATGCTTGATACGTTCAAAACAAATCATTTGATACTATTATAAGTGCATAGTGTATAAAACAACTTCAAATCATAAGTATCAATCATAGGTGGCATGGGTACCATATATCATGTCGCCATATATAGGTTTACAAATAAAACCGCAAATGTCACGTATTTGGAAATTGGATTTCCATCTATGAACCGAGGCAAAAGATAGTCCTCAACCGATTCGAGACTGCCTAGCTCGAGTCTCAGGATCAGAGCTCGAGTGACCCTTGGATCGTCAGGGCCGGTCCACCGATGTGGATTAAACTTAAACCCTGAACATGCGTTTCCCCGCCCTATGGGGCGTAGGTGAGCCGACTAAATGACTCCATCGGTTCGAGAACGACCGATCAATCCGAGGCGCCTCGCAACAGCAACAACCACATAAGTCAAACTCGTCAGGGCGTGTAAAACCACTGACGCCACTTCTAACTAGGAAGAAACGCATGCCCTCGCTGAGGTCCGTCTCCCGTTTTTGGTTCATACCGGGTGTGAAACTCGCGAAGTAAACGTTACACAAAGCTACGCCACAAAGGCCGTGCTTTGATCATCACCACAAGACTTTGCTTTTCAACAGAAGCCTCGATCAATTGCCACTTAGGCATGCCACACAGGCAATTCACTCCATGCGTTTGATATCCATCAATATATAACCCCTGAGCTCGTACGTCTCAGAGAAGGGCGTTAAGCAAGAGAATAAATTCTCCGCCGCCAAACAGATATATATTTAATAGAAATCAATCACACAGACTAAAATCCAATGTCAGACACACAGTCCATTTACAAGTCCGTTCTGGGTCTGAACGAAACCGGAGGCACCTAGTACCCCGCATATCCATCGATCTCCAAGTACGTATGGACGATCACCAACTGTTTCCATCTTCTTGGGTGTACAGCCCAATCAAGATCATCAGTTATCACCCAAACGACGTGAAGACTTCCGGTCTTCGACCATCGTCTTCATCTTCGACACCACGTCGAATCAGTTATTCAGAATGGGATAAACCCGGTCTTTCTGAATAACTCGCGTATATATTATAAAAGTGTTACACAAACACAACATACGCCTCATTCCAATTCAGAATATTCTTTTATTCAAATATTCCTATACTTTGGGAAAAGTTCCCATTAATTTTATCCAAGATAAATTCTTTAAATTTATTCTTTAATCTCCTTTGAATATCAATTCAAACTAGTCGGGATTAGCGAACCACACCGAAGTAATCATTTATTTTATTTCCCAATCCCAACCTATTCATCCCATGAAGTCAAACTGGTAATACTTCATATCTAACACCACAGTGTTATCGGTAAATTCAATTACCATTTCACGTTCAAATCTAATTAAAGATTTAACCATCGCCTGGAGCAAAACTGGTGATACTCCATTTTCGATCATTTCAATCTAATTAAAGATTCATTAAAACTCCACTTAGTTTTAATCTTTAACTGGGTTAAAGAATCAGTGTCATTTAAAACACGGTTCACGATAAACCCAAAACCACCTTCATTAATTATCGGGTTAAAGAACAAGTGTTATTTAAAACACTATTCACGATAAACCCAAAAATCAATACCAATTCAATTCCAATTAAATATCGTTTAATTGGTACACTTCATTAAATCTAAATAAAAAGATTTAATTTTTTTTCTCAACTGGGTTCAAGAACAGTGTTAGCGAAGACACCATTCACGACAAACCCCAAATCACATTTGATATTCAATACAAGGCTCTGAATAGAAAATATATCGGCTTATATTCAATATCAAATTCTACGACTAACAAATGTCGTATTGGAAATAACGATATAAATATATATCTTTCAAATTTCCATAACAACATCTGTATAATCACGAATTCCAACATCGAAATATTCCGAAGACAATTTCGATTCAAATCCACTCCAATGCAATCATTGGAACTTTTGGTTATTTTCAAAACCCTTTTCAAATTCAATTTATTTATTTAAAAATAAATAGAATTATAATTCTAGTTCAAAACTAGTTCATTTCGATAAAAATCTATTTTTATCTTTTCAAATATGGAGTTTTTCATCCCAAATCTTCACAAATCATTTCTTATGATTTTACACAAATTATTACTTTTTTTAATAATTTTATCAAGGCCCGTACAGTCGATTTCCATTAATGGCCATCGAACTGCACTTATAGCGACCTTTTTCAAATTTGATTTGGACATAATTCCAAATCCAACCTTTAGATTTCTAATTTCTAATATTCCTTAGAAAGCTCTTTTCGATACGAACCCAACGGTTCCGGTTTTAGGAGAATCCGACGGTCGGATCTCCCGTAATGTCCGTTTGAAATAAATGGTCGAAATCCACGAACTGCCGCGGCGCGGCGCGTTCTATTCAGGCCATTATATTATATATATATAATATATATAATATATACTTCGTCGATTTCTATTTAAAACGAATTATATAAATAGTTTTGAATTCGTTTCAAAAACATTTTTCAACTTCCATTTCAATTCAAATCAAAATTGAATTCTTCTCTATAAATTCGTTTTAAAATTCATTTCTATTCAATTCAAATTTCAATTCAATTTGAATTCATTTCAATTTGCTTATAATTCAATTTGAATTCGTTTTCAATTCATTTCGAAATCGTTTTCAATTCAATTCATTCGAAATCGTTTTCAATTCAATTCATTTCGAAATCGTTTTCAATTCAATTCATTTCGAAATCGTTTTCAATTCAATTCATTTCGAAATCGTTTTCAATTCAATTCATTTCGAAATCGTTTTCAATTCAATTCATTTCGAAATCGTTTTCAATTCAATTCATTTCGAAATCGTTTTCAATTCAATTCATTTCGAAATCGTTTTCAATTCTATTCATTTCGAAATCGTTTTCAATTCTATTCATTTCGAAATCGTTTTCAATTCAATTCATTTCGAAATCGTTTTCAATTCAATTCATTTCGAAATCGTTGATTTCGAAATCACTTTTCAATATTCATTTTAAAATGAATAAAATCGATATAAATATCGTTCACGTCAAAATGGCGTCAATCTAATCAACACGGCTTCATAAATTTCTATTTTCAAATTTTCTTTATTTTTCAAATTGGAATGAGGCCCAATCAATTACCATATAAAGTTAATTATATGGATTTTTCATACAACACATGTATAATAGCATTGAAAAATAATCAACCATCAACCAAAGTGCACTACACTGTATAAGCATCAAATATAGATATCTAACGCTTATAACAGCCTGTCAATCAATCGATCGACATATTTAATCAATCAGGATGAGTGAACTTCAAATTTCATCCCAACACCCGTGTGGGGTTTCAAACAATCAAACACAGATTTTATTTGTGCAGTTGGGCGACGTGTGAAATTTATCGACCCAATCAATGTCTTTCAAATAGGTGTACACAAACAAACCGTCCGGTTTGTAAATGAATATTTATTTATTCACATTCACGTTAAAAATTATATTTTTATCGATAAAACATTTTATTTCAACCTATGAATTTCTATTCAATTCATTTATTCAATAAAATGATATTTTTATTTTTCTAACTTATTTTAGAAAATTTCGGCGGCATAACGACACGATACTAGAAACGGGACAAGGCCTAGCCTTATCCCCGGACTAGTGAAGGCCCACGCCATTCACATATCAATCAAATTCACCCAACAATCAAATTCAAATCAAATCATCAAACTAATTTATGCAACCAAACAAACAAGTCCATTGTCTGTGGACGGTTGTGTCGGGTGCTACTAAGCACCGTCTGCATCCTAGTATATATATATAACTAGAAAAGAAATTGAAGAGTGAGAAATTCTCACCTATAGCTATCCTAGCTCCACGGCACTTCATAGATAGAAATCTTCATCGCTATCGCATCTTCGTTGCTGTAGCTACTACATATGTAAAAATCGAATTTTTACTTCGCTATTCAATATATAAAAATCATATTTTTATTACGATGTTCAATATATAAAAATCATATTTTTATTGCTAACTTCATATTGTGAAAATAGAATTTTCATCGCTATTTCATATTTGTAAAAATAGAATTTTCAAAAATATATATTTCGCCTTTATAAAAATAAAGATTTCCCTTTATAAAAAAAATAAAGTTTATATTTTCCTCGAAGTAAAAATCATATTTTTACTTCACTACTCATATCAAAATATCGTCTTTTCATATCTAAAAATATCGCCTTTTCATTTTGCTACCTACATAAAGATGATATTTTTAATATTCCTATCATGTAAAAATTATATTTTTAATTCTCTATCTAACCAAAAATCATATTTTTATATCATCTATATAGTAAAGACTATATTTTTAATACTTTAAAAATATAAAAGTCATATTTTTATTACTTTAAAAATATAAAAATCATATTTTTACTTCTTCTACTCAATAAAAATTCCGTCTTTTCTATTTTAAAAATCTGATCTTTTCTATTTTAAAAATCTGATCTTTTCTATTTTAAAGTTCAAACTTTTCTCTTTTTAAAGTTTAAATCTTTTTCTATTCTAAAGTCTAAAAATAAAATCAGTTTTTAAAACCTTTTCAAAAAATTCGGTTTTTAAAACCCTTTCAAAAAAAATCGGTTTAAAATCCTAAAAAAAAAAAAGTTTAAAAATCTTAAAAAAATTCAGTATATTTTCTGTTTATATAAAATAAAAATAAAATAAACTAATAAATAAAAAAAGGACTTACAGAGAGGGGGGGTTTCTGGCCTCTGGCGGCGGTGGAAGAGGGTACGAACGGAGGGGGGGCCCTCGAGTAGGCGGAGGGGATGCGGGGTGGGGGTGGTGGATCGCGAGGGGGGTGCGGGTTCCTGGCGACTTTGATTCAGCTGGAGGAGGGCGTGCTGCGCGTTGCGGTCGAGGTGGAAGGGGGGGGTCTTCCGATGAGGCGCGGTGGCCCTTGGGGAGGGCGGCGGCTCCTCCCCGCCTTCGTCGCCTCCGTCATCTTCCTCTTCTCTCTTTTTTTTTTATAATGAAACGAATGGGGGGGCAGAAAGAAAAAGGGAGGAGAGTGTTTTTATTTATTTATTATTTAATTGTTTAATTCCACCTAAAGTTGACTTTCTCATACGACCTCGAAACGAGGCCCACCGCCTGTCGCCCCTAGCGTTTTACCCTCATTCCGAACACAATGGGATGTGTATCGTAAGCCGATCCGATTGTTACAATCAGTTTTTTTTTGAATTTACATTTAAATCACTATATTGAATTTTAAACGTACATTTCAAATTACCGGGGTCACATACTAACTAGAAAAATTCCAGCAAAATATTTTCTAGCTTCGTATTGACGATACGGTCCTAACAAAACTAGTTTCGTCGAATTCTGAGACCGTTAGAAAAATGGCCATTTTCCAGTCGATTAAAATCAACTGAAACTAGTCAAACGCGTTTTCCTTCGCCACGCTCACATATTGATTCGAAAAATTATGAAATTTGGAATCTAGCAATAACTTACCATCACGGACCCAACAAAACTGGTTTCGTCGAAATCCGAGGTCGTTTGCAAAATGGCTATTTTTAGGGGCCTGAATTCCATAGCGACTATTCAGAATTTTCAACTGGACATATCTTTTGATTCCCGCTACGAACTTTTGATTTTTCGGATTCATTGGAAAGATATTACCAATTAGATCCTAATGTTTTTGGTTTCACTAAAATCCGGATTGTTTTGCACCCGGTACATTCAATTGAAGTTTGAAATCGAATTATTGAACTACCGCGCCATTTTCAATTCTATTTATAATTATATATATAAATATTTATATTCTAACGACGACGCGTATAATATATACGTTCGAATTCTATTTAAAATAAATTTCTCGTCGATATTATTTAAAATAATCTATTTTAAATATTCAAAATTCGCTAAAATTGGCAAAATAAAAATTTTAAACTGGCCCAGATTTTCCGGGTTGTTACAACAGGTCTGACCCAAAAAGTGGAAACCTACGAATACTTTAACTTTGGGCATACAACACATTACAACAGATAACAGAAGACTTTTATAACACTATAAGAAATGTTACATCAGAGTACAGAATATACATATCAGAGTACATCGATAAATAATACAGTAGAAGAAACATTTAAATTAAATTAAATACATTGCAGCAGAACTAATCTCAGCGGAAGGCCATCAATATTCTGGACCCGGCTTCAGACTTCAATCCAGGATCCTGCTTAACTATATCTGCAAAAAGCTACTCGACTGCCCGTGTGGAAAGAGGGCACCCGAGTTTGCAAAGTGAAACAAACTACAGGTCAGTCGTGGGACTGGTGTGAGAATTCTTCTTAACCTATATAATATAATAAGGCTAATCACAGGACCACGCCACTTTCGCGGAACGGGTTTTCTCCTATGGATTGCCAGTGCATGACTAAAGTAAATCATCAAAATAACGCAATGCTTTTTAGAAAAATGAAACCATTATAAGACCCAAGTCCCATCACACAATGCAACGCAAACCGGAGGATAGGGTTTTACCTTATAATGATCAAAAGATGCTTGATACGATAAACACGGTATTATATAATAATAGTGTGCAACCAATTTGAAATACATCAAAGTAAAGTATCAATCCTAGACGGCATGAGTGCCCCATCCCACTATGTCGCCATATATAGGTATACAATCAAAACCGTGTGATGTCGTATTGGAAATTTGGGTTTCCATATGAGTCAAGGCTAGGGAGGAGATCCTTACCGATTCGAGACACTCTAGTAATGCCCCATGATTGGTACTCTGTCCAACCCTTGGATCCTGCAGGGTCGGTCCATACGTTAACGCTTAATGGATTGGCAATTCCTGAACACACGCTCCCCGGTCCTTTTGGACCTATAATACGGCCAGTGGCGACCGCATAAACTGAGGCCTCGAAAAATCCAACAACCACAATGAATAAATGCCAGCGCTGGTAGGTCCCTGGCACCACTCTAGCTAGAGAGAAACGTGTGCACTCCCTGCATTCCCTTCTCCCGTTTTAGACTCTACCGGGCTGTGAGGCTCGCGAAGTCACGATATACACAAAGCTATGCCTAAATAGACTGTGCTTTGATCATCAACCACAAGGCCTGCTTTTCAACAAAGCCTTGATCAATTGCATCATAGCATGCCACATTGTCAGACTCTACCATATCATTGATCATCTACCAATATATATATAACCTCTAAGCTCATACGTCTTAGAGAAGGGGGTTAAATGAAGAATAAATTCTCCACCACCAAACAGAAATATATAATCCGTAGCGTTCAACAAATACAATAGAAGAGAATACAATGTCAGACACGCAATCCATTTACAAGTCCGCTCTGGGTCTGAGCGAAACAACGTGTCCGTCGATCTCCAAATACATTTGGACGATCATTACCAAATACCTTGCCTTGGGGTGTCCAGTCCCAATTCAAGATACCAGTCATCATCATCCCAACGATGTGGAAACTTCGGTCTTCAATTGCCATCTTCATCTTCAACTCTTGATCGTCGCGATGATTATTCAGAATGGGTTAAACCCGGTCTTTCTGAATAACTCGCGTATTTTGTGATTAAAAATCAAATATTGGAAAATCACACATTACGCCACATTTCCCACTCAGAATATTCTTTTAATAAGATATTCATATTAAAAGATTCTCATTAATTTTATTAAAGATAAATTAATAAATTAAATCATAAATCTTCCTTAAAAGATTTATTAAAAATTCTAAATTTGATTTAATATCAAAAATCATTTTCACATCTCATTTATTTTAAAGAATAAATCTTCTTTTAAACGGGTTAAAGAACTCGTGTCATTTAAAACATAGTTCACGATAAACCCACAAATCAATTTCCTAAATATGGAATTCCACAGAAATAAATCAATACATAATCGATGTGAATTTCTGTATCGGACTAACAATATACATGGAATAACGGCAAAGCCTCTTAAATTCCATATATAATATCGGTCTTCTATTACAGAAGCCTATCTCGATTATTACCAGTAGAATTTCCACTTAATTCCAATTGAATATATATTAAATTGGAAAACTAGATTTTTAGGAAATGCTCTTTTTAAATCCATAAAATAGATTTATAAATTCCAAATAATAATTTCAATGTAAATTGGATTAAAGGAGAAATGTCATTTAAAAACACCGTCCACGATAAATCCACTTCACATCTCAATTTATTTCTTATCATAAAATAAGATTTGCAAATTCTAATAATCTTAAATAAAAGATTTCTCTTTAAATATTAATCATTATAAGAAAACATATTTTAAATAATCATTAAAAATATCCTTTATATAACAGATTTTTATCTTTTACAAATATTCTTTATTATAACATATACTTAATTAATATATATATATATATATTTTAAATAAAAGAATTTCTAATGTAAAAATATTCTTATTTAAAAGAACATCTGAATCGAAATGCGACTCAACTAATTACCATATAATTTGGATTATATGGATTTCACACACATCATATATATGACAATAACAATATAATCATCAAATCATCAATTTCATCCAAAGTGTAAATTACACTACATAAGCGTTAAAATTAAATAATAACGCTCATCATAGCCTGTCGATCTAACGATCAACATACAACTAAATATTGGGATTAGTGTATGTTAATTTTCATCCCAACACCCGTGTGGGGTTTCAACCAGCAAACAAATAATAAATTATTTGTGCACTTGGGCGATGTGTGAAAATTATCGACCCAATCACATAAACAAGTCAGGTAACTTGCATATGGCAGTGTAATACACAATATAACACGATGATAAAAATATCTCTTTTATTCCTGTTCTTTTTATCGCATGTAAAATGTCAATAAAAATGTAATCTTTATTTCTATTCTTTTAACGCACCAAAAATGATGATAAAAATATAATCTTTATTTCAGTTCTTTTCATTGTAAATAAATGAAAAGAAAAATGTAATCTTTTAATTCCATTCGTAATAGGGGATATAAATAATAACACAAAATATAACTATTCATTTCATGCTTTATTTGCAATAGAGAATGCAAATAAAGATTCAATGTAACAACCCGAAAATCTGACCCAATTTAAAATTTTTATTTTTAAGAATTTTATAGTAAAATCTGCCAGAATTTGAAATTTCCATTCTAAATAAATATTTTAATCATGGAAAATTGACATTTCGCAAACGAACCCCGTTTCCGACGAAACCACTTTTGTTGGAACCGGAATGTCGAAGCATTGCTAGGTTTCAATTTTTAGAATTTTTCGACTTAATATGTGAGCGGGGTGAAAGAAACTGTGTTTGGGTCAATACAGTCAAAATTGAACGACTTAAAAATGGCCATTTTTCAAACAGCCTCAGAATTCGATGGAAATAATTTTGTTGGATTCGTATCGTCAAAACATAGCCAAAAATATTTTTTCTGGATTTTTCTGGGTCCGTATGTGGCTCCGGTGGATTTTTGAATACGTCAGAATATTAAAATAAAAGAATTATTTTTAAATCTGAAAAACGGGGACCAAGTCGAACTCCTGGGCCTACGGGACATATTCAGATGGATCCGGAATGGGGGTTATTGGGTAGGGTAGCTTTCTGTTGGACTGGATTTTGAATAATATGAGAGAAATGGTTTTTTTTGTAAAAATTACAATAAAAGAATATAAAAAGGAGAAAACCTAATTAAAAAAAAAAAACACTATTCCCTCTCTTCCTCACAGCCGCCGTCCCCTACCCTCAATGGCCGAAACTTCTTCTTCCAATTTCTCCCTCTCTTCTTCGAATTAAAATCCAACTCTCATCCCATATCAAAGATCATCTCCTCCTCTTCAATCTCATACGGTTGGATCTCGTCTGGAGCCACCAATTCGCCGAAACCCGTACCCAAACCGCCGCCGTTCGGGCCCGTCTCCACCACCCTAGGCCGAACCGAGTTCAGCCATTCCGGTCCCCCTTCGAGCGCCTCTCTTCCCTCTCCGCTCCGGTATCTTCTGATCGGGTCCTAGTGCTGTGTATCAAGGATTAAAGCTTACCCTAGTTTTGAACGTAAGGTAAAAGTTGCGGCCAAATACTGGAGGTAGAAGAAGAAGGTTAACTTCTTAATTAACCAATTAATTAATTAATCTAATTTATTTTATAATTTGTTTTGACCATATTTAACTCATTTCAAACCGGAATTCGATGATTTCAGCGACGTTGTAATCGTATCAAGCAGATCTACGCGGCTGGACTGAAAAGGACCAATTTTGAACACCTTGAATTTTGGGGCATAAATCGCAACGACTGTGAGACTCTTTATTTAAATTTAATAATTAATTAAATTATTCAATTGCGATGTGAATTTAATGTGACTACGATTCCGATCTATTTATTTGGTCATGGTTTGCGTTGTTTGTTCTATGTTTGAATCATTCATATGATTACCATTTCATGATATGTTATGTTACCACTTGTTATCTATGATTGTCATATGTTACCCATTATGTCAGTATTTGATTTATTTTATTAATTTCGAATCAATTAAAATTTGATTTCTATATCATCACTTGGGTTCGAATTAATTTGAAATGATGTGATCATCCATTCAAATCAAAAGGAGTTTGATTATCATCTATATTTGAGTTGATCTAGGATTATCAACTCAATATAGGAAGGAAGGAAGGTAGAAGAATTTGATAAAAAAAAAAAAAAAAAAAAAAAAAAGAACAAAACTTGACATTGACGCTATTTTCATTTCTTTGAAAAAAAAGAACAAAACTTGACATTGACGCTATTTTCATTTCTTTGAAAAAAAGAACAAAACTTGACATTGACGCTATTTTCATATCTTTGGAAAAAAGAACAAAACTTGACATGGACGCTATTTTCATTTCTTTGAAAAAAAAGAACAAAACTTGACATTGACGCTATTTTCATTTCTTTGAAAAAAAGAACAAAACTTGACATTGACGCTATTTTCATTTCTTTGAAAAAAAAAGAACAAAACTTGACATTGACGCTATTTTCATTTCTTTGAAAAAAAAGAACAAAACTTGACATTGACGCTATTTTCATTTCTTTGAAAAAAAAAGAACAAAACTTGACATTGACGCTATTTTCATTTCTTTGAAAAAAAAGAACAAAACTTGATATTGACGCTATTTTCATTTCTTTGTTAAAAGAACAAAATATGAGAATTGTATTCATTTACATCTTTGTGCAAAAGAAAAAGAACAAAATATGTTATTGGCTTCATATTCATTTTCTTTGTTAAAAAGAACAAAATATGTTATTGGCTTCATATTCATTTTCTTTGTTAAAAAGAACAAAATATGTTATTGGCTTCATATTCATTTTCTTTGTTAAAAGAACAAAATATGTTATTGGCTTCATATTCATTTTCTTTGTTAAAAAGAACAAAATATGTTATTGGCTTCATATTCATTTTCTTTGTTAAAAGAACAAAATATGTTATTGGCTTCATATTCATTTTCTTTGTTAAAAAGAACAAAAAAATGTTATTGGCTTCATATTCATTTTCTTTGTTAAAAGAACAAAATATGTTATTGGCTTCATATTCATTTTCTTTGAAAAAAAAAAGAAAAAAAAAAAAAAAAGACCACATTTTGTTAAATGATTTTGTTTACATTTTCTTTGTAACACAAAAAGAGAAAAAGGTGTAAGTCACTTGATTTACATTTCCTATGCAAACAAAAAGAACAAACTATGTAATTGATTCCATTAACAATTTTCTTAGTAAAAGAAAAAGAACAAAATATGAGAATTGTCTTCATTTACGTTTTTGTGTAAAGAAGAAAAAAAAAAGAACAAATACGTAAATTGCTTTTATTTACCCTTTCTAGAATGAATAAAAAGTGTAAATTATGTGAACCTCTTTTATTTACATTTTTAGTGTAAATAAAATATATAAACTGGGTGAATCACTTTTATTTGTAATTTCTACTGTAAATAAAAGATATGAGATTAGAAATGTACCTTTATTAATATTATGTTTATTAAAAAAAGGACAAGATAAAAAAATTCATTTTTTTTCACAGTGTTTTGATGAAATGAAAGGATAAAGTTATGAAATCATTTTCATACATAAACTAAAAGATAAAGTTATGAAATACAATTTCATACACAAATAAAGAGGTGTTGAACAGGAAATGTCATTTTATCAAAATCTACGTATGATAAGAGAGAAGACAAAACCATAAACAGAATCACGTTATGATTGCTTGCGCTTGCTTGTTTTGTATTGACTAACTTGTGTGAATCGCCGAATGGATGTATATTTATTTAAATATTAATTAGGACATCTATTGACCTGAAGCGTCATTAAGAAAACATAAAACTATTTTAATTAAATAGAAATAGTGGAAGGCATTTTAAAGTGTCTCTAGTGATACAAATTGATTTTGTAATTTATACAACTACGAAAATTATTTGGAAAACCGAGTTTAATCTCATTCCAATTAATTATACGGCGACATTAAATTGAAGAGTTGAAGACGACGGTTGAAGACCGACGATCTTCAAGATGGATGGTTGTATTGCTGTCATTGGGCTTAATGGGAGTAGCTACCTTGAGGGGTCGATGGTAGTGATCGCCCGAACGTTCTTGTTGATGGTTCGGATTTGCGAGTGTCTTTATTTCCCACGGATTAAGACGACTCCGGTTCCGTTCAGACCCAGGACGGACTTGTAAATGGATCGCATGCCTGACGTCGAAATTTATTTCATGTAATAAAGTTGGTTTTTGTTTGATGTACAAAGGCATGGTGGCAGGGGATTTATCCTCTTGCTTAACACCCCTTTTTATGTTAAATAATTTTCAATCGCGTGATATGAGTTGTCGACGTGACATGCCAAGTTGCACTCGAACAAGGCTTATTGTTGCAAAGCAGAGCCTTGTAGGATGATCAAAGCATGGTCCAGTATGGGCGCAGCTTTGTGTATACGTTACTTCGCGAGCTTCACACCCCGGTGGAGTCTAAAACGGAGCAAGGGAACGCAGGGAGTGCGCACGTTTCTTTCTAGCTAAAAGTGGTGTCAGTGACCTACCAGCATTGATATTTACTAAGTGGTTGTTGGATTGAGGTACCTCGGTTATATTGGTCGCTACTGGCCAATTTAGAGATCCGTTAGGATCGGGAAACGTGTGTTCAGGCATTTCCAATCCACAAAAGTAAGTGTGGACCGGCCCTGCAGGATCCAAGGGTTGGACAGAGTACCAATCCTGGGGCATTGCTAGAGTGTCTCGAATCGGTAAGGATTTCGCTCCTAGCCTTGACTCAGTATGGAAACCCAACTTTCCAATACGAGATGACGGACTTGATTGTATATTTATTATGGCGACATAGTAGGATGGGGTACTATGCCGTCTAGGATTAATATATTTATTTTGAAATATTTTAAAACATATTACACACTTATAATATTAAAGTAGTATTTGACTCGTACTCTGCATTTTTGATCATTATAAGGTAAAACTCTATCCTCTTGTGTGCGTTACATTGTGTGATAGGACCTGAGTCTTATAATGATTTCATTTTTACAAAAGCATTGCGTTATTCGTTTTATTTAATAAATATATGCACAGACAATCTATTGGAGTAAACTCGTTCCATGAAAGTGGCGTGGTCCTTAGACTTGTCATATCTAGTAGTTATTATGAGTTTCTCACACCAGTCCCATGACTGACCTGTTGTTTGTTTCACCTTGCAAACTCGGGTGCCCTCTCTCTACACGGGCAGCCAATTGACAGGTTCCTGTTTAGCTTGCTTGGAGTTCTTGCTTGAAGTCCTTGACTGGAGATTTCCATTGTGGAGGTGACTTGGAGGATGAAGATTTGTTATCTTTCTTTTTCTTCATTTTATTTTCTTTAGACATTTACTGAGTTCTTGAAACATTTAGACTTATCCAGTTTTAATCCTGTACTTTGGAATTTTGAAGCACGTTACATTCTATTTGGCTCTGATGTAATAATTAGAACTTCTGTGACTGTGGAATTCTATATTTTGATGACATCTATTTCCGCTGCCATGATGTTGTTATGATGTAGTTTTCTTATACTTATGTTGTTATCTGTGTTATGTATTGCCATACTTATGATGTATTCCAATGATCATCCTTGCTTTCGTTATGCGGAAGTTAGGGGTTATCACAGTTGGTATCAGAGCTTTGGTTTTAACCTTAGTTTTGGAATATAACATATTTATAGCAATACACCTCATTAGAGATGGGATTATTTAGTCCTAGAATGAGTATGACAGTTTAGCGCATATTTTACAGTCATTTATCCATTTCCATCTTTTCTACCTTTTCCTTTGAATTTTCATTTCGCTTGGTCTGACACCCCTTTTTTTCTTGGAAGTACAGACTAAGTAAAATGGCAACTCAGGCCAGAGTTAGAGCTAGAGGTGGAGCAGCTAGGGTGAGGGAAAATACCGCTTCAGTGGCCCCCAACCAACCAGATAGAGAGGAGGAAGTAAGACCACCACCTCCACCTGCTTTCGATCTTGATAAAGTTAAGAAGAAGATAAATAATTTAGGCGGAGTTCATTTCACGGGCCAAGAATCTGTCACGGAGGCCCAAGCTTGGTTAAAGACTATGGAGAGGATTTTGGATGGTTTGGAGCTAGAGGATCACCGCAAGCGATTCATGGCGGTATGGTTTTTGCAAGGACAAGCCCAAATTTGGTGGGAGCTCAGTATGATAGGAGTTGTGGAAGCTGAAGTTACATGGGCCAGATTCAAGGAGTTATTCAATGCCAAGTATGTCCCACCTCATGAAGTGGAAAGATTGCATGATGAGTTTGCCAACCTCCAGCAAGGGGGAATGACCGTTTCTGAATATGTAAAGAAATTTGAAGAGCTCTCAAGGTATGCTCCGGAGTTGGTACAGGATGCAACTCAGAAGAATAAAAGGTTTATCAATGGCTTGGCAAGGAAGTATCACAACCGTGTCACGAACCATATAGAGCGCCCCTTTGCTAAGGTTATAGAGATGGCTTGTCGCTTTGAAGAGATTGACCAGAAAGCAAACACACAGGATAAGGAGAAGAAGCAACTCAATACCAAGAAGAAGGAGGCAGATAAAAAGCCAGAATTAGGAAGTTCCTCTTCAGCAAAGCCATATAGTAAGAAGAGAGATAGGGCGAAGATCAAGTGTTATAACTGTGGAAAAACTGGCCATTATGAAAAAGAGTGCCGAGCTCCTAAGAAGGTGAAAAGAAATGAGACCGGACCCAGTCAAAGCTCACATGACAAGAGGGAGTGTTTCAATTGTCACAAGCCTGGGCATATTATCAGAGATTGCCCGTTGCTTAAGAAATCGGAGGTGGCTCATGTCTATGGTGAACCCGGTGCACCAGCTTCTAATTCTGAAGGTACAGGTAAACCTGATGTTCTCAGTGGTTTCATTAATGTTAAGAATATCCCCGTTACTGTTCTTTTTGACACGGGTGCTTCTAGAAGTTTTATTTCTGCCGACACAATTAAGAAGCTGAAATTAAAACCAAGAAAATTAAAAGAACCATTCAATGCTCATAGTCCGATAGGTGGTACACTCTATCTAGATCAGTATTGTCGAGTACCCATTTCCTACTCCTATTTCCAATTCCCATTTGACTTAATTATCATGAGTTTTTCTGGGTATGATATTATTCTTGGACTCGATTGGCTTGAAAATTTTGAAGCGGAATTATTTTGCGCTGAAAGGGTGCTTAGAATCAAAACCAAATTTGGCGATATTATCACTATTCCTTGCCATGGTTCTGCCACCGACAGGAAAGAATTTTGGTCTTCTTTAGAAGTCACCCCGGCTTCTATTGAAGATATTCCTATTGTAAGAGATTATGCTGATGTCTTTGAAGAGGTGGATAGCTTACCTCCTCGTCGAGAAATAGATTTCAAAATTGAATTAGTTCCTGATGCTAGACCCGTTGTTCATGCTATACGGAGAATGTCTCCGAAAGAGAAAGAAGAGCTGAGCAACCAAACCAAACAGCTTTTATGGAAGGGTCTAATCAGGCCAAGCTTTTCTAGTTGGGGCGCAGCAGTGGTGTTTGTGCCTAAGTCTGACGGAACCCTCAGGCTTTGCGTGGACTACCGTGATCTTAATAAACAGACATTAAAGAACAAATATCCTCTCCCCCGCATTGATGATCTTCTTGATAGATTGCATGGAGCTCGTGTATTCTCTAAGATGGACCTAGCCACAGGTTTCCATCAACTGCGCATCGCAGAAGAGTGCATCCCTCTCACTGCTTTTAGAGGGCCTGACACATTTTATGAATGGCTAGTAATGCCTTTTGGACTATGCAATGCTCCAGCTTATTTTGTTGACTTAATGAATCGTGTTTTTAGAAATGTCCTTAATAAATTTGTGCTTGTATTCATTGACGATATTCTTATCTTTTCAAAATCTGTTGAGGAGCATGAAAAACATTTGAGAGAAGTCTTAGAAATCCTTCGAAGAAATGTACTGAAAGCCAAATTCTCTAAGTGTATGTTTTGGCAAGAAGAGGTGAAATTCCTCGGCCATGTAGTTTCCAAAGAAGGCATTTCAGTTGATCCTGGAAAGATCTCAGCCATCCAAGAATGGAAGCAGCCTACTACCCCCACTGAAGTACGAAGTTTCTTGGGTTTGGCTGGCTACTATCGTAAATTCGTGAGGGATTTTTCTAAATTATCTGGCCCATTGACTGAGCTGACTAAAAAGCATAAGAAGTTCATTTGGACACCAAAATGCGAGGCATCCTTCCAAGAGCTTAAGAAGAGGCTGACCACTGCTCCTGTCTTGACCATCATCGATGGCAATCAGGATTTGAAGGTTTGGACCGACGCTTCCAAAGAAGGTTGTCTCTGTTTTATTTTAAATAAACATGGTTGAGGTGACCTTTTTCCTTTTTGTCAAAACTCATTTTAACATGTTATGCTTCATCTTGAATTTTAAGGTATTGGCGCGGTGCTTATGCAAAAAGACAAAGTTGTCGCTTATGCTAGTCGCCAACTGAAAGTCCATGAGAAGAAGTACCCCACCCACGATCTTGAACTTATGGCTATTGTCTTCGCTCTGAAAATCTGGAGACATTATTTATTGGGGGAAAAATTCGAGCTTTACACCGACCATCAGTCTTTGAAATACCTCTTCACTCAAAAAGATCTAAATTTGAGACAGCAGAGGTGGGTGGAATTCCTTGCAGCTTATGACTTGGATATTCTATATACGCCTGGAAAGGCGAATGTAGTGGCAGATGCGCTGAGTCGAAAGAATGCCGCCAACACTAATCTCATCCTCGCCCACCTCATTATCACTCCTTCTCTGATAGACAAGATTGCCGCTCTTCAAAAGGATGACAAATTTATTCAAAAGATGGTCGAGCGGGTTCAAAAGAGTGAAGCATCAAGCTTTTCTATTGATGACAAGGGAATTCTCAGAATGCAAGGGCGTATTTGTGTGCCTGATATCCCAGAGCTAAAAAGGGAAGTCATGGATGAGAATCACAAGTCAAAAATCAGTGTTCATCCTGGTGTTAGCAAGATGTACAAGGATCTAAAGCGCACATTTTGGTGGAAATCTATGAAGCGGGATATTTCTATGTATATTGCTAGATGTCCCACCTGCCAGCTAGTAAAGAGTGATCAACAGAAGCTAGCAGGATTATTACAGCCACTAGAGATTCCAGGTTGGAAATGGGACCAGGTCTCCATGGACTTCATAGATGGCTTACCCCGCTCTAGAAAGGGGAATGACAACATCTGGGTGATTGTTGACCGTCTTACAAAAACTGCTCATTTTATTCCAATCAAATCCAACCGTACAGCTAGAAGTTTGGCGCAGTTGTATGTGAAAGAGATTGTCAGACTGCATGGTGTCCCTAGTAGCATCGTCAGTGATCGAGACCCAATTTTCACTAGCAAATTTTGGGAAGCCTTTCAAGAAGAATTGGGAACCAAGCTGAATTTTAGTACGGCATATCACCCTCAGACAGACGGGCAGACTGAGAGGGTAAACCGCATCCTAGAAGATCTGTTGCGAGCTTGCATTTTGGATTTTGGTGGCTCGTGGGAGGATCATATACACTTGGTCGAGTTTTCTTATAACAACAGTTACCAAGCAAGTATAGGGATGTCGCCTTTTGAAGCTCTTTATGGCAGACCATGCAGATCCCCCGCATGTTGGGTAGAATCCGGTGATCGTCTAGTGCTGGGGCCTGACATGATTCGAGAGGCAGCGGAGAAGGTTAATTTTATTAAGAAGAAATTATTAGCTGCCCAAAGCCAACAGAAAAGTTATGCTGATACTAGGAGGAGAGACTTACAATTTTCTGTTGGTGATATGGTATATCTTAGAGTTTCCCCACTACGTGGTGTAATACGATTTGGGAAGACTGGCAAGCTGGCACCTAGGTTCATTGGCCCATTTCCCATTACTGAAAGGATTGGCGCACTCGCTTACAGATTGAAGTTGCCCGATTGGCTGCCAGGCGTACACGATGTCTTTCATGTATCCCAACTGCGTAGGCATGTTCATGATCCAGATCTTGTTGTAGAGGAAGCTGCACAGCAGGATTTGGAAATCACACCGACCTTACAAGTGAGAAGAGAACCAATAAAAATAGTGGGTAGAGAAACTCGTGAGCTAAGAAATAAAAGAATTAATCTTGTGAAGGTGCAATGGAGTGGAGACCCTAGAGACTGCACTTGGGAGACAGAGGAGAGTATCAAACAAGCCTACCCCACGTGTAGAATAGATATCTCCGACTGATGGTTGTGTGAGGTACATTTTCAATACTTCGCATTCTCCCGTTTATGTTTTCCACTTTACTTTTCCTTTTCGAGGACGAAAAGCTTTTAAGTGGGGGCGATTGTAACAACCCGAAAATCTGACCCAATTTAAAATTTTTATTTTTAAGAATTTTATAGTAAAATCTGCCAGAATTTGAAATTTCCATTCTAAATAAATATTTTAATCATGGAAAATTGACATTTCGCAAACGAACCCCGTTTCCGACGAAACCACTTTTGTTGGAACCGGAATGTCGAAGCATTGCTAGGTTTCAATTTTTAGAATTTTTCGACTTAATATGTGAGCGGGGTGAAAGAAACTGTGTTTGGGTCAATACAGTCAAAATTGAACGACTTAAAAATGGCCATTTTTCAAACAGCCTCAGAATTCGATGGAAATAATTTTGTTGGATTCGTATCGTCAAAACATAGCCAAAAATATTTTTTCTGGATTTTTCTGGGTCCGTATGTGGCTCCGGTGGATTTTTGAATACGTCAGAATATTAAAATAAAAGAATTATTTTTAAATCTGAAAAACGGGGACCAAGTCGAACTCCTGGGCCTACGGGACATTTTCAGATGGATCCGGAATGGGGGTTATTGGGTAGGGTAGCTTTCTGTTGGACTGGATTTTGAATAATATGAGAGAAATGGTTTTTTTTGTAAAAATTACAATAAAAGAATATAAAAAGGAGAAAACCTAATTAAAAAAAAAAAACACTATTCCCTCTCTTCCTCACAGCCGCCGTCCCCTACCCTCAATGGCCGAAACTTCTTCTTCCAATTTCTCCCTCTCTTCTTCGAATTAAAATCCAACTCTCATCCCATATCAAAGATCATCTCCTCCTCTTCAATCTCATACGGTTGGATCTCGTCTGGAGCCACCAATTCGCCGAAACCCGTACCCAAACCGCCGCCGTTCGGGCCCGTCGCCACCACCCTAGGCCGAACCGAGTTCAGCCATTCCGGTCCCCCTTCGAGCGCCTCTCTTCCCTCTCCGCTCCGGTATCTTCTGATCGGGTCCTAGTGCTGTGTATCAAGGATTAAAGCTTACCCTAGTTTTGAACGTAAGGTAAAAGTTGCGGCCAAATACTGGAGGTAGAAGAAGAAGGTTAACTTTTTAATTAACCAATTAATTAATTAATCTAATTTATTTTATAATTTGTTTTGACCATATTTAACTCATTTCAAACCGGAATTCGATGATTTCAGCGACGTTGTAATCGTATCAAGCAGATCTACGCGGCTGGACTGAAAAGGACCAATTTTGAACACCTTGAATTTTGGGGCATAAATCGCAACGACTGTGAGACTCTTTATTTAAATTTAATAATTAATTAAATTATTCAATTGCGATGTGAATTTAATGTGACTACGATTCCGATCTATTTATTTGGTCATGGTTTGCGTTGTTTGTTCTATGTTTGAATCATTCATATGATTACCATTTCATGATATGTTATGTTACCACTTGTTATCTATGATTGTCATATGTTACCCATTATGTCAGTATTTGATTTATTTTATCAATTTCGAATCAATTAAAATTTGATTTCTATATCATCACTTGGGTTCGAATTAATTTGAAATGATGTGATCATCCATTCAAATCAAAAGGAGTTTGATTATCATCTATATTTGAGTTGATCTAGGATTATCAACTCAATATAGGAAGGAAGGAAGGTAGAAGAATTTGATAAAAAAAAAAAAAAAAAAAAAAAGAACAAAACTTGACATTGACGCTATTTTCATTTCTTTGAAAAAAAAGAACAAAACTTGACATTGACGCTATTTTCATTTCTTTGAAAAAAAGAACAAAACTTGACATTGACGCTATTTTCATTTCTTTGGAAAAAAGAACAAAACTTGACATTGACGCTATTTTCATTTCTTTGAAAAAAAAGAACAAAACTTGACATTGACGCTATTTTCATTTCTTTGAAAAAAAGAACAAAACTTGACATTGACGCTATTTTCATTTCTTTGAAAAAAAAAGAACAAAACTTGACATTGACGCTATTTTCATTTCTTTGAAAAAAAAGAACAAAACTTGACATTGACGCTATTTTCATTTCTTTGAAAAAAAAAGAACAAAACTTGACATTGACGCTATTTTCATTTCTTTGAAAAAAAAGAACAAAACTTGATATTGACGCTATTTTCATTTCTTTGTTAAAAGAACAAAATATGAGAATTGTATTCATTTACATCTTTGTGCAAAAGAAAAGGAACAAAATATGTTATTGGCTTCATATTCATTTTCTTTGTTAAAAAGAACAAAATATGTTATTGGCTTCATATTCATTTTCTTTGTTAAAAAGAACAAAATATGTTATTGGCTTCATATACATTTTCTTTGTTAAAAGAACAAAATATGTTATTGGCTTCATATTCATTTTCTTTGTTAAAAAGAACAAAATATGTTATTGGCTTCATATTCATTTTCTTTGTTAAAAGAACAAAATATGTTATTGGCTTCATATTCATTTTCTTTGTTAAAAAGAACAAAAAAATGTTATTGGCTTCATATTCATTTTCTTTGTTAAAAGAACAAAATATGTTATTGGCTTCATATTCATTTTCTTTGAAAAGAAAAAAAACAAAAAAAAAAAACAAAAAGACCACATTTTGTTAAATGATTTTGTTTACATTTTCTTTGTAACACAAAAAGAGAAAAAGGTGTAAGTCACTTGATTTACATTTCCTATGCAAACAAAAAGAACAAACTATGTAATTGATTCCATTAACAATTTTCTTAGTAAAAGAAAAAGAACAAAATATGAGAATTGTCTTCATTTACGTTTTTGTGTAAAGAAGAAAAAAAAAAGAACAAATACGTAAATTGCTTTTATTTACCCTTTCTAGAATGAATAAAAAGTGTAAATTATGTGAACCTCTTTTATTTACATTTTGAGTGTAAATAAAATATATAAACTGGGTGAATCACTTTTATTTGTAATTTCTACTGTAAATAAAAGATATGAGATTGGAAATGTACCTTTATTAATATTATGTTTATTAAAAAAAGGACAAGATAAAAAAATTCATTTTTTTTCACAGTGTTTTGATGAAATGAAAGGATAAAGTTATGAAATCATTTTCATACATAAACTAAAAGATAAAGTTATGAAATACAATTTCATACACAAATAAAGAGGTGTTGAACAGGAAATGTCATTTTATCAAAATCTACGTATGATAAGAGAGAAGACAAAACCATAAACAGAATCACGTTATGATTGCTTGCGCTTGCTTGTTTTGTATTGACTAACTTGTGTGAATCGCCGAATGGATGTATATTTATTTAAATATTAATTAGGACATCTATTGACCTGAAGCGTCATTAAGAAAACATAAAACTATTTTAATTAAATAGAAATAGTGGAAGGCATTTTAAAGTGTCTCTAGTGATACAAATTGATTTTGTAATTTATACAACTACGAAAATTATTTGGAAAACCGAGTTTAATCTCATTCCAATTAATTATACGGCGACATTAAATTGAAGAGTTGAAGACGACGGTTGAAGACCGACGATCTTCAAGATGGATGGTTGTATTGCTGTCATTGGGCTTAATGGGAGTAGCTACCTTGAGGGGTCGATGGTAGTGATCGCCCGAACGTTCTTGTTGATGGTTCGGATTTGCGAGTGTCTTTATTTCCCACGGATTAAGACGACTCCGGTTCCGTTCAGACCCAGGACGGACTTGTAAATGGATCGCATGCCTGACGTCGAAATTTATTTCATGTAATAAAGTTGGTTTTTGTTTGATGTACAAAGGCATGGTGGCAGGGGATTTATCCTCTTGCTTAACACCCCTTTTTATGTTAAATAATTTTCAATCGCGTGATATGAGTTGTCGACGTGACATGCCAAGTTGCACTCGAACAAGGCTTATTGTTGCAAAGCAGAGCCTTGTAGGATGATCAAAGCATGGTCCAGTATGGGCGCAGCTTTGTGTATACGTTACTTCGCGAGCTTCACACCCCGGTGGAGTCTAAAACGGAGCAAGGGAACGCAGGGAGTGCGCACGTTTCTTTCTAGCTAAAAGTGGTGTCAGTGACCTACCAGCATTGATATTTACTAAGTGGTTGTTGGATTGAGGTACCTCGGTTATATTGGTCGCTACTGGCCAATTTAGAGATCCGTTAGGATCGGGAAACGTGTGTTCAGGCATTTCCAATCCACAAAAGTAAGTGTGGACCGGCCCTGCAGGATCCAAGGGTTGGACAGAGTACCAATCCTGGGGCATTGCTAGAGTGTCTCGAATCGGTAAGGATTTCGCTCCTAGCCTTGACTCAGTATGGAAACCCAACTTTCCAATACGAGATGACGGACTTGATTGTATATTTATTATGGCGACATAGTAGGATGGGGTACTATGCCGTCTAGGATTAATATATTTATTTTGAAATATTTTAAAACATATTACACACTTATAATATTAAAGTAGTATTTGACTCGTACTCTGCATTTTTGATCATTATAAGGTAAAACTCTATCCTCTTGTGTGCGTTACATTGTGTGATAGGACCTGAGTCTTATAATGATTTCATTTTTACAAAAGCATTGCGTTATTCGTTTTATTTAATAAATATATGCACAGACAATCTATTGGAGTAAACCCGTTCCATGAAAGTGGCGTGGTCCTTAGACTTGTCATATCTAGTAGTTATTATGAGTTTCTCACACCAGTCCCATGACTGACCTGTTGTTTGTTTCACCTTGCAAACTCGGGTGCCCTCTCTCTACACGGGCAGCCAATTGACAGGTTCCTGTTTAGCTTGCTTGGAGTTCTTGCTTGAAGTCCTTGACTGGAGATTTCCATTGTGGAGGTGACTTGGAGGATGAAGATTTGTTATCTTTCTTTTTCTTCATTTTATTTTCTTTAGTCATTTACTGAGTTCTTGAAACATTTAGACTTATCCAGTTTTAATCCTGTACTTTGGAATTTTGAAGCACGTTACATTCTATTTGGCTCTGATGTAATAATTAGAACTTCTGTGACTGTGGAATTCTATATTTTGATGACATCTATTTCCGCTGCCATGATGTTGTTATGATGTAGTTTTCTTATACTTATGTTGTTATCTGTGTTATGTATTGCCATACTTATGATGTATTCCAATGATCATCCTTGCTTTCGTTATGCGGAAGTTAGGGGTTATCACATTCAACCTTTTTATTTGATGTTTATTTACACAGAGGAATGTAAATAAAAAAAATTGTAACTTTTTCATTTCATAATTTATTTGCATTAAGGATTGCAAATGAAAATATTTCTTTTATTCTCCTGTTTTATTTGCGTTGAGTAAAGCAAATAAAAGTGTAATATTAAATTTCTAGTTTTATTTACATCCAGAAATGTAAATAAAAGAACAACTCTTTATTTTATGTTTATTTACATCAAGTGAAGTAAATAAATAATTAAAAATGTAACTTTTATTTTAATGCTTTGTTCACATTTAAAACATGCAATAAAAATGTATCTTTTGTTTTTAATAAATTTGTTTGCATCTAAATTTGCAACAAAATGTAATTTTATCTCCTTTATTTTATTTGCATGACAGAATGCAAATAAAAATGCATATTCTCTTTTCTACATTTCGTTTGCATTGTAGCATGCAAAAATAAATGTATTTTTTATTTTCTTGTATTGTTTACATTATGAAATGTTAACAAAAATGTGAATTTTTGATTTCATGGAATATTTGCATTGAAAATGCAAATAAAAATAAAAATGTACTACTTTAAAATCATGTTATATTTGTGTTGGAGTGCACAAAAAAAATGTTCTTTTATTTTAATGTTTTATTTGTGTTTAAGAACACGAATAAAAAGACCATTTTAATTTTCTATGTTAAATTTGTGTTTGAGAACACAAACACAAAGGATCATTCATTTTCTAAAATGTACTTGGGTTTGGGAACACAAATAAAAAGGTTCGTTCATTTTCAAAATGTATTTGCATAAGTGAACGCAAATAAAAGAATAAACTTTACTTTAATATATATATTTGTATTCGTAAATACAAATAAGAGAACAAGTTTTAATTTTAAATATATATTTGCATTTTTAGATGCAAACAAAAGAACAAGTTTATTTTTAATGTATATTTACATTGGTACATGCAAATAAAAGAATAATTTTATTTTCAATAAACCTTTGCATTGGTGAATGCTAAATAAAAGAACAACTTTTTTATTTAGAAAATATATTTACAAATATAATGTAACTTTTGAAAATAATTTCTTAAAGGTTTTGTTTGCATTGTGAATGCAAACAAAAAGGCCAATTTTATTTATTTCATGTTACATTCACATTGAAGAACATAATAAAAAGTTAACTTATTTCCTATGTTAGATTTGCATTAGTGAATGCAAAATAAAGAACAAATTTTGTTTTAATGCATAATTGCATTTGTGAATGCAATTAAAAGAGAAAATTTATTTTCAGTGCATATTTGTATTTTTGAATACAAATAAAAAAATGAACTTTTGTTTTCAATGTTTTATTTGTATTTGAGGATACAAATAAAATGACATATTTCATTTTAATGGTTTATTTGTATATGTAAGTACAAATAAAAGGGACAAACTTTATTTTCTATGTTCACTTGTGTTTGTGAAAACAAATAAAAAGAACAGATTATTTTTCAATGTTTTATTTGTATATGTGAATACAAATAAAAGAACAAATTATATTTCAATGAACAAAATTTCAACAAAAATGCAATCTTATTTTATAAACTCTTCATTTCAACAAAATGAAAATAAAGATATAATCTTTTTATTCTAATCTTTACGATGAAACCCAAATCACATTCAAAATGTAATTTCTTAATGTAAAATCTTTCTATTGAAAACAATGAACACATAAAAATCAAACCTTTTACGTTGCTTCTTTTTATGAAAACACTATTTCATTAAAAATGAAATTTTTAATGTTGCTTCTTTTTATTGAAAACAATATTACATTAAAAATGAGATTTTTAATGTTGCAACTTTTATTGAACATCAAATTGACAAATAAATTATGACTTTTGATTGAAAACTATTTTTACATAAAAAAAATGAAATTTTCTGTTTTCATTCTTTTTAATGATAGAACCTCATATTAAAATATATTCTTTTTATTCATTCTTTTTAATGTAGACAAATTAAAATAAGAATGGATTTATCGCTCAATTTCTTTTGTAAATTCAACAAATAAAAATAAGCTTTCATTGTCGTTCAAGTTCTTATTATAATATTAACAAATAAAAAATGAGTTTTTATTGTCGATCAAATTCTATTATTCATTACAGAATAATAGAAATAATATTTAATAACCTGAAATAAATTATAATAACTAAATCTGAATAAATATGATGTAATTATGAATATAATATATTTTAGATCTAATTTCTAATCGTAAATAAAATTCAATATTATCTGCAATTTTAATACGGATCTAACACATCGTACACAACAAAACATATTACAATCACAACCAATGATTCATACAACACCAGACATTTCAGAATTGAATAAACATCATCATGCAATTATTTTTAAAGCGAGAAAATAATTTAATAATTAATTAAATAATAGAAATTTGAATTCTCACATTGAATTTTGGTCGAAATTTGACTGTCTCCTTTTCAGCTGCGGTCTGCGCCATCGCGAAGCTCTTAAATTTGTGATTCCAACGCAATTTACGGTTTGTCAAACGGACCTCGTATGAGAGAGTTATGAATTTTTAAAGATCGGGTAATTAAATAATTAAATAATAAAATAATATAAAAAAAGAAATCGGGACCTTTCTTCCTCCAACCCGTCGCTACCTCGGCCGAACCCAAACCCCCTTTCCAATGCCAAAATTGCACCCCTCTAGAAGCCTCCACTCGCCGATCCAACACCACCACCGCGACCCCCATGTCGAGAGCCACCTACACCATCAACCCCTTGAAGCTCGGCCTCCCCAATCACCTCGAAATCCACCAAAAACGCAGCAACTTCTCAGCCAAAATTCGCAAAATCCGTGCACCAAAATCCGATCTTAACCGTATAGATTGAAAGGTCTCTGAATTCTCTTCGATTTGGTAGGTCATACGTCAATTTTCGTCGAACGGATCAAAAGTTATTAGCATTTGAAGTTGCAGCAATTCTGGCCATCCATTTCTGGGCGGCGGCTGGCCATTAGAGAATTACGGTTAGGGTTTTCGGATTTTTTTATATTATTTTAATATTTAATTCCGAATTTCGTGAAATAAAGTGGATTTTTGGACTTTCTCGGATTTGGGCCTGCTTACTGTCGATCTTAACGTTTTGAGGCCTTCTGAACGCGATGGGCTATGTCCCAAGGTCCAATTCTGATGTCTACACGTTTTATTTTCGGTTTTAATTGAAAATACAATATTAAATTAATTATTTAATTCCTACCGTACATTTAAATATGCCGGGGTCACATACGACCTCAGAAAATTCTAAAAAAAATATTTTTAGCTTTCTTATGACGATACGAATCCAACAAAATTATTTTCGTTGAATTCTGAGACTGTTCGAAAAATGACTATTTTTAAGGCGTTCAAATTTAACTGTAAATAGTCAAAACACATTTTATTTCGCCATGCTCACATATTAATTCGAAAAATTCTGAAATTTGAATCCTAGCAACAATTTGACATTCCGGTTCCAACAAAAGTGGTTTCGTCGAAAACAGAGGTCGTTTGAAAAATGACTATTTTTAAGGCCAATATATTTAATATAAAAAAAATACATTTTTAAACAAATAAATCCCAAAACTCAAAATATATAAGTGTTTACTGTTTTTCAATGTAGAAACATCATTCTAAACTCAATGGAAGTTGTTTCGAGTTCAAATTCCTTCGTATGCAAAAAGTAGCATTTTGACCTTTATAAATTTCATAGCGACCTTTCTAAATATTGAATTGGCCATAACTTTTTATTTCCGCTATGAAATTTCAATTTTTCGGATTCGTTGGAAAGATATTTTTAAATAGATTCTAATATTTTTGGTTTCACTAAAATCCATTAAATTTTGCATCATGTACGGTCAGTCAAAGTTCAAGTTTGACTTTTCAAACTACTGCGCTATTTCTAACTCTTTTGTTAATTCATTCATTCTAACTTCGATTTAAATCAAATTTGTGATCATTATTATTTAAATAAATTATTTTATATTGTCAAAATTCATTAAAATTTCCTAAAATAAAATTTTAAATTGGTCCTGATTTTTGCGGGTTGTTACATAAGCTATATGGTTGGAATTTACTCGCACCAGTCCCATGACTGACCCAGAGTTTATTTTGTTTGTTTTCCCTAAACTCTTGGGTGCCCAAATTTGTACGGGCAGTCAAGTGTTTCAGGCTTTACAGATACACTTGGAGGAGCTTGAAGCAGGAGTCTTCACTGTTGGTTATTTAGAGTTATTTCCGCTGTACCAAATGTTATTATGTACTCTGATATGGTACGTATATATATATATATAAAACAGATTTGTATGTTACGGCAGGTTATTTCGCTCGGTCCGAACCAGTCGCTAAACCGACCCAGACCGTTCGAAACGCCCTATCGTTTGAGAACACGATAAAATAGAACGCATACAGAAGAACATTTCATTGTATATTACAACAATGCATCAGATTACAAGAATATACAGAGTATAAATGAATATTACACAGAAATATCAGAGATTTAAATTACATTTAAATACATAGCAGCGGAAAATAATACAATACACAACTAGAAGTAGATATACGGATACAAAGCTTTCCGGATATCGTTCCAGCTGTAAACCAGGATCCTGTGAATATAAATCTGCAAAACCAAAACTACTAGCTGCCCGTGTCAAAATAGGGGCACCCAGAGTTTAGGTTAAAACAATAAACTCCAGGTCAGTCATGTGACTGGTGTGAGAACTAAAACAGTTATTAATCTTTATTTTAAATCATTAGACAAATCAAGGGACCACGCCGTATAACACGGAACGGGTTTCCTCCCAAGAATACCAGTGCATAAAACAAACAGCGCAATGCTAAATAAAGAAAAATGAAGCTGTTATAAGACCCAGGTCCCATCACACAATGCAACGCAGTCGAGGATAGGGTTTTCCCTTATAACAGCCAAAGAATGCTTGATACGTTTAAAACAAATCATTTGATACTATTATAAGTGCATAGTGCATAAACAACTTCAAATCATAAGTATCAATCATAGGCGGCATAAGCGCCCCATCCCACTATGTCGCCATATATAGGATTACAACTAAAACCGCAAATGTCACGTATTTGGAAATTGGATTTCCTTCTATGAACCGAGGCAAAAGATAGTCCTCAACCGATTCGAGACTGTCTAGCCCGAGTCTCAGGCACAGCCGCAACCGTACCTTGGATCGTCAGGGCCGGTCCACACGAAGTGGATTATAATGCCTGAACAATACGTTTCTCCGCCCTTTGGGGCGTAAGCGAGCCAACTAAATGACTCCATCGGTTCGAGAACGACCGATCAATCCGAGGCGCCTCGCAACAGCAACAACCACATAAGTCAAACTCGTCAGGGCGTGTAAAACCACTGACGCCACTTCTAGCTAGAAAGAAAACGCATGTCCCCCCTGACGTCCGTCTCCCGTTTTTGGTTCATACCTGGTGTGAAACACGCGAGGTAAACGTTACACAAAGCTACGCCACAAAGGCCGTGCTTTGATCATCACCACAAGACTTTGGTTTTCAACAGAAGCCTTGATCATTTGCATCTTAGCATGCCACACAGGCAAACCATCCTATGCAACCGATATCAGTCACGCAGAATGAAATCCGATGTCAGACACACAGTCCATTTACAAGTCCGTCCTGGGTCTGAACGAAACCGGAGGCACCTAGTACCCCGCATATCCATCGATCTCCAAGTACGTCTGGACGATCACTAACTGTTTCCATCTTCTTGGGTGTACAGCCCAATCAAGATCATCAGTTATCACCCAAACGACGTGAAGACCTCCGGTCTTCGACCATCGTCTTCATCTTCGACTTATCGTCGTATCAGTTATTCAGAATGGGATAAACCCGGTCTTTCCGAATAACTCGCGTATATATTATAAAAGTGTTACACAAACACAACATACGCCTCATTCCAATTCATTAGTCACTAACCGTAAATTAATCAAGAGAATAATTTCCCAAATATTAACCCCGAAGGCCGAAACCAACATCAGATCAATATCCAGAAAACCATTCTACTTAGCTAACCGACAGTTAGTTTCTAAATTTCACGTTCAAATCTAATTAAAGATTTAACTATCGCCTGGAGCAAAACTGGTGATACTCCATTCTCGATCTTTTCAATCTAATTAAAGATTCATTAAAACTCCACTTAGTTTTAATCTTTGACTGGGTTAAAGAATCAGTGTCATTTAAAAACACGGTTCACGATAAACCCACAGTCACATCCCATTAATTATCGGGTTAAAGAACAAGTGTTATTTAAAACACTGTTCACGATAAACCCAAAAATCAATATCCATTCAATTCCAATTAAATATTATTTAATTGGTACACTTCATTAAATCTAAATAAAAAGATCTAATCTTTTCTCAACTGGGTTCAAGAACAGTGTTAGTGAAGACACCATTCACGACAAACCCAAATCACATTCGATATTCAATACAAGGCTCTGAATAGAAAATATATCGGCTTATATTCAATATCGAATTCTACGACTAACAAATGTCGTATTGGAGATAACGATACAAATATATATCTTTCAAATTTCCATAACAACACCTGTAATATCACGAATTCCAACATCGAAATATTCCGAAGACAATTTCGATTCAAATCCACTCCAATGCAATCATTGGAAATTTTGGTTATTTTCAAAACCATTTCAAATTCAATTTATTTATTTAAAAATAAATAGAATTATAATTCTAGTTCAAAACTAGTTCATTTCGATAAAAATCTATTTTTATCTTTTCAAATATGGAGTTTTTCATCCCAAATCTTCACAAATCATTTCTTATGATTTTACACAAATTATTACTATTTTTAATAATTTTATCAAGGCCCGTACAGTCGATTTCCATCAATGGCCATCGAACTGCACTTACAGCGACCTTTTTCGAATTTGATTTGGACGTATCTCCAAATCCAACCGTTAGATTTCAAATTTCTAACATTCATTAGAAAGCTCTTTTCGATACGAACCCAACGGTTCCGGTTTTAGGAGAATCCGACGGTCGGATCTCCCGCAATGTCCGTTTGAAATAAATGGTCGAAATTCACGAACTGCCGCGGCGCGGCGCGTTCTATTCAGGCCATTATATTATATATAATATATATAATATATATTTCGTCGATTTCTATTTAAAACGAATTATATAAATAGTTTTAAAATCGTTTCAAAAGCTATTTCAACTTTCTTTTCAATTCAAATCAAAATTGAATTCTTCTTTATAAATTCGTTTTAAAATTCATTTCTATTCAATTCAAATTTCAATTCAATTTGAATTCATTTCAATTCGAAATCGTTTTCAATTCAATTCATTTCGAAATCGTTTTCAATTCAATTCATTTCGAAATCGTTTTCAATTCAATTCATTTCGAAATCGAATAAAATCGATATAAATATCGTTCACGTCAAAAATGGCGTTAATCTAATCAACACGGCTTCATAAATTTCTATTTTCAAAATAGTTGTTATTATCAAAATAATTCGTTCAACACATGACCAATCTCAATAGATGAGTACTGTCAACACATGAACCTTTATTTTATAATATTCTTTATTTTTCAAATTGGAATGAGGCCCAATCAATCACCATATAAAGTTAATTATATGGATTTTCATACAACACATGTATATAATAACATTGAAAATAATCAACCATCAACCAAAGTGCACTACACTGTAAAAGCATCAAATATAGATATCCAACGCTTAAAACATCCTGTCAATCAACCGATCGACATATTCAATCAATTGGGATGAGTGAACTTCATATTTCATCCCAACACCCGTGTGGGGTTTCAAACAATCAAACACAGATTTTATTTGTGCAGTTGGGCGATGTGTAAAATTTATCGTCCCAATCAATGTCATTCAAATAGGTGTACATAAACAAACCGTCCGGTTTATAAATGAATATTTTATTTTATTCACTTCACGTTAAAAATTATATTTTTAACGATAAAACATTTTATTTCAACCTATGAATTTCTATTATTCATTTACACAATAAAATGATATTTTTATTTTTCTAACTTATTTTAGAAAATTTCGGCGGCATAACGGCACGATACTAGAAACGGGACGAGGCATAGCCTTATCCCCGGTCTAGTGAAGGCCCACGCCATTCACACATCAATCAAATCAATTTCATTTTGCAAACCACAAAATTTGGAGTAAGAGTCTAACCTAGCCTTACTCCTTCGCCTTATAACGGCGCACGTCTAATCCTAACCAATTTATCGATTCGGTTTTTCACACCACAAACCACATTCAAACAAACAAATAATTCAACTAATCTATGCAACCAAACAAACAAGTCCATGGTCTGTGGACGATTGTGTCGGGTGCTACTAAGCACCGTCTGCATCCTAGTATATATATATAACTAGAAAAGAAATTGAAAGGTGAGAAATTCTCACATATAGCTATCCAATCATCTTGACTCTTCTTTGATAGAAATCTTCATTGTTTTCGCATCTTCGTCAGCTTCGTTGCCCGTAGCCACTATATATATAAAAATCGAATTTTTACTTCGTTATTCACTATATAAAAATCGAATTTTTATTATACTATTCAATATATAAAAATCAAACTTTTACTTTTAAAAATATCTTCTTTTGCATTTTAAAAATCTAATCTTTTGCATTTTAAAAATCTAATCTTTATTTTAAAATCTAATCTTTTTTTTATAACGCCTAAAGATTATACTTTTATACATAAGAAAAATCATATTTTTCATTCGAAGTTCAATATTTAAAAATCAAATTTTCTTTCGAAGTTCAATATTTTAAAAATCAAATTTTCTTTCGAAGTTCAATATTTTAAAAATCAAATTTTCTTTCGAAGTTCAATATTTTAAAATCAAATTTTCTTTCGAAGTTCAATATTTTAAAAATCAAATTTTCTTTCGAAGTTCAATATTTTAAAAATCAAATTTTCTTTCGAAGTTCAATATTTTAAAAATCAAATTTTCTTTCGAAGTTCAATATTTAAAAATCGAATTTTCTTTCAAAGTTCAATATTTAAAAATCGAATTTTCTTTCGAAGTTCAATATTTAAAAATCGAATTTTTAATTGCTATTCAATATATAAAAATCACATTTTTTCTATCATGAAAATCCTATCTTCCTTTAACTAAAAATCGAATTTTCCTTCAACTAAAAATCAAATTTTCCTTTAACTAAAAATCGAATTTTCCTTCAACTAAAAATCGAATTTTCCTTTAACTAAAAATCGAATTTTCCTTTATGTAAAAACTGAATTAAAATAACACTATATTATTTAAATACAAAAAGGGAAGAAAGAACTCACTTTTTTTTTTTTCCGGTTGTCTATGGAGGGGGGGGGGGGGGGTCTTCTGTGCACAGCTGACGGGGGGGGGGGGGGTGTCGGAGGTCATTTCAGTAGTGGTGGCGGGCCCAGGCAATGGTAGCGGATTTGATTGGTGGAGAAGGGCGAAGGATTTGCGAGTTTAGGGTTCTTGGAGATGGGGTTTTCGCGATGGAAAGAGGAGGGAAGAGAAGAAGAGGGGGCGGGGCGATGTGGCAGTCGGAGGAAGGAAGGGGGGCGTGCGATCGACGGTGGCGAGGGTGGGCGATTCCGTCGCTGGTGATCGATTCGATTTCTTTTTTTTTCTTTTTTCTTTTTCCCAGGGCGTTGACCGATTAAGAGGAAGAAGAGGGGGGGGTTTATATGGTTTATATATATATATTTAATAATTTAATTAATATTTTATTTCCACCAAAAGTAGCTTTCCAATACGAACTTCAAACAAGACCCACCGACTGTCGTCCCTAGCTAATTACCCCCATTCCGAACACAATGGGATATGTATCGCAAGCCAATTCGACTGTTTCGATCAGTTTCTGTTTAATTTACATTTAAATCACTATATTGAATTTTAAACGTACATTTCTCATTGCCGGGATCGCATACTAACTAGAAAAAATTCCAGAAAAATATTTTCTAGCTTCGTATTGACGATACGGTCCTAACAAAACTAGTTTCGTCGAATTCTGAGACCGTTAGAAAAATGGCCAATTTCCAGTCGATTAAAATCAACTGAAACCGGTCAAACGCGTTTTCCTTTACCACGCTCACATATCGATTCGAAAAATTATGAAATTTGAAACCTAGCAATAATTCGACATCCCGGACCCAACAAAAGTGGTTTCGTCGAAATCCGAGGTCATTTGCAAAATGTCCATTTTTAAGGGCCTTATATATATAGAAATATATATAAATTCCACAACGACTATTTCTAATTTTAAACTGGACATATCCTATCATTTCTAAGATGAAATCTCAGTTTGTTAACTTCGTTACAAAGATATAGTTATACAGATTCAAATATTTCTTGTTTCGTTCAATTCTGACTTATATTGAATTCTGTATATTCATTTGAAATTAGAAATCGAATTTTCGAACTATCGCGCCATTTTCTATTCCTTTTATAATTATATATAATTATTATATATTCTAACGACGACGCGTATAATATATACGTTCGAATTCTATTCAAAATAAATTTCACGTCGATATTATTCAAAATAATTCATTTTAAATAATCAAAATTCGCTAAAATGGCCAAAATAAAAATTTCAAACTGGCTCGCATTTTACGGGTTGTTACATTGTACTTCAAAGTTATGTTATGTAATATATTTTATTCGTTCCGCTGTGAGATTCGTGTTTACTCTGATTTTGTTCAGTTGTGTTCTTCTTCTTCTTCTGTTCTATTAGTTCTATCTTTCTATCTCACCGTCTAATTTCCTTCTATTAATGATTCGGTATTTTCGATGTCTGGACAGTCGACGCTGGGTTTTGTGTCGATTTTCGGAGTCGAAAACCCCGGGTCATTACAGTTGGTATCAGAACATAAGGTTAAGTGATTACCTTGGCTCTGTGGTGTGACTCAATAGAGATGGAGTTAGTAATACTCTAGATTGAGTTTGAGTGTATATATATGAGCGCGTATTTGTAGATTTGATATAAAACTGTTTTATATTGTGTTGATTGATCTGATGAGTGGTATATAAATTCCAGATCGACGCGTTTAGCTGACGAGGTCGATAGCGATTTATAAACGCTTGGATAGAGAATTTCGACATAGTATTGTTTTGAAAGAGAGTAAATGAGATAATTTTACTCGAAATATATTTTGATATAAAGAAAACATATATATTGGAATTATCTAGTATATATTGAATGTGTTGAGTGAACTTATGATCGAATAAGATTTATAATTGAATTGGTTATATAAATAACCAATCGAAATATTTTATAAATATAATATGTAAAATCAGATGAACTGAATCTAAAATTTAAACCAGAATTGGAATAAAAATTCTGAAACATGAACATGTTTGTAAATGAAATTTGAATTAAATATATGGAATTTTAAGATCCTGGGGAAATTTTGAAATATTATCCAAGTTTTGAAAACATATTTTTGAAGTAATTTCAAACAAAAGTATTTGAATATGAGTTTTGAAAGTGATATAGTATTGAACTCACTTTGATCGCTGGAAAATAATTCCGACGATGAACCGCGGCATCATCGGTGTTCGTTTTCGAGTTTCTAGGTGACGAATTACTACCAAAGATTTTGTTTTGAAATAAGTTGTTCAGAAATTCAAATGTTTTGAATTGCTATGTTATGAATATATATGATTTCAAACTGATTTGAAATGAAAACCCTAGGAACTTGAATTCTGAAATTTAAAATTTACTTACGAAGTAAATAAACAGAGAATTTAGATAAGCCAAATAAAAGTGGAGTTGGATTGAAGCCAAGTAAGCGGAAATCGTACTGGAATAAAGATTTGACCTGGCAAAGTAGTTGAGTTGTGAATTAAGATTTGGAATGAAACCGAGCCTGGGGGTGAAATTTGATTATTAAATTTGAAATTTGGAATTGAATTGGAGTTTGAAATGGAGTTGGCTTAAATATAAGAAAAATATTGGTTAAGGATAAAAGATTCAACGCAAGGATTGAGTTATGGGGACGTGAAGTATGAAATTTCAACCAAGCAGGTTGTGAGGAGTTAGAATTAGAGCATCTTCACTTCTTAGCAATTTCGAGGACGAAATTATTTTAAGGGGGAAGGAATGTAACGTCCCGGATTTTTGTCAATTTATATTGAATATTTAAATTTATTTTAAATATTGGATTGGATTAATTAATGGATTTTTATTTAATTTATTGATATCTAGATTTAATATCAAATATATTTAATTATCGTAATAGTAATAATTGAATTCACAGTTAAAATCTGAATCTAAACAATTCAGTCGATTAATATAAATATGTATTGAATTAGAACGATAATTATTTATAATCTTGAATTAAATTGTTTGTAATTAATTTAATAGTATTATTCTGTATATACGACTGAATAAAATTTCAGAATCGGTTTATTAAGTTCAATATATCATTATAAACTTGTAACGTCAGTCGTTACGGTTAAATGGCGGTTTGGGGTTTGCTAGTTAAGGACACGAGACATTTGGAAATATTATATATAACTAAAATCAAATCAAATTTTATTAACATCCATCAGCCGACCTCTGTATGTGATACGCAGACCTAGTGAAGAGAATCGTACAGACATGTTTTCCCTCGAGCTCAATCTTCTGCCTCAAATTTTCAATATCAGCGAAACAACAATTTAATGGGGATGTACTTGATGTCTCACTTCGCACCTCTATATAAACAACTGATGGCCTTTGTTTTCCATCGTTCCTCAAAACAGAAAATCAAACCCACAAATACACCATTTCATTTCAGTCCCTCTTCATTCTTTTCTTCAAATAAAAATTGAATTCACTTAAAAAAAAAAGACGCAAATAAAAATCGTAAACCAAGGTCGCGATTCTTGAACTCATCATCAGATCGGAGACTATGGGTTCCTCGTCGAATGAAGGACCATGGGAGCAGGCACTGAAGTGAATTTCGAAGCTGTTGTGGTGGTTCAGGGGGATGCGACAGCAAGTCGAAGAGGGATTTAGGTTGTAGTTCGGATCTGTATTTGTGGGGATGGTGCGATTCAGCAGTTGAACGCGATGAGGAGGCAAATGGGTGGCGCAGGTCGTTCAAGTGAGCACGACACACTTGTGGACAGTGCGATGTTGGGGTGTTGACTAAGTTGAGGAGTGCGGATCTGGGATTCTTGATCTGGGAAGGTGCGGTATTGCTGAGGAACCGGTGATACAGTGGTATTGGAGAAGGATTTTGGTTATGTTATGGTGAATTTTTTTGAGTTCGTACTTAGCAAACAGTAGAGTAATGGTGAAGACACTTTGGTTTGGGTCGGAGGCTGATGTATTGAAAGCCTGGCATTGGATTTTTGGAGGGACCGAGTTCAGTTGTAGCATGGCAGGAGTGATCAGATTGTTTTGTCGGTGATATTGGTTAAGAGGAGATCACAGCAGTGAGGTGGGTTTGATATTGAGGCAGTGGAGTTGGCAATGGCTATCATTGGAGGAGTTTGGGGTTGGATACTAGTGAGGCTGATGTTTGGAGCCCGACAATGACATTACAATGAAGGTTTGAGTGATGCAATATACGGTGATGGACTAGGTTGATTAATGGGAGTTCGGTAGTGAAAGTTGAGGGTATTTGCGGCATGGCGGTAGCATGGTAGTTGTGATAAGGCGATGGTCCGATAATAATGGCGACTAAGGTAAATTAGAAATTCAATTTATTTCAGTTGAAGTAGTCAATAACATTTAATTTATATCGATCTTATAACATTGTATAAAAAACTCATACGATATCCGATATCGCAGAATTTCAATGGATTCGCATAAACAAAAGCTATGCTATGGAAATGATTGGGATTTTGCCTAATTTTAAAACAATCGTTAAGTTGGATAAAAACAGCGACAAATCATCGAAGAATAAAAAATCAGGTGAGTAAATCTCACTCACCGTTTTATATTTAAATTTATTTTTATCGTTAAAAATAAATTTGTTGGTTGCTTGGGTGCATGAATGAATTGTTGAATTATTGTGGTTATTGGATTTCCCGCAACACTATTAGCGGATGCCCGCAGTATCATTAGCGGATGACACTACGCCCACGTACATAAGTGGATCCCCTTTTATACCGCGATATCCTGCCTTAAAGCAGGATTGGTATTATTGTTGTTGACTAACATCTGTGAATGCAGGGTAACAGGTTGGAGGGATCCAACTGGATTCCTCAAAAATTTATTTATTATTGCATACGTATTCGTATATGTGTGATGTGTTGAAATGAATTGATGTTTGTGTGTTTGAATATTACTGGCCCTAGGAGTTGATATTTAAAAATATCATAAAAATGGATTTTTAGATCTGAAAAAGGGAATTTTATTTTTCGAAATAAAATTCGAATTTCGAATAGGCTAAGAAAACATAACTTGGTTTTAATAATAAAATAAGGATTCGAATTTCAAACAAGGTTAAGATCAGATAGAAAAATTATCATGGGAAAATTTTGAAATGGAAACTCTAACGTTAATTTGGAAAGGGAACTTATTTTCCGAAAATAGAAATGGGATTTGAAATCAGAAACTTGTTTTAATATTTAAAAACAAGAAGTGTTATTTATTAACGATTTTGATAAATAAAAGAAAAGAATTCCATTGGATAATTCATTTAAATCCAAGTATGAAGTTATAAAGGAGAACTTATTTTCCAAAGGGGAAATTAGATTTCAAATGGAGTTTTAAATAACTAAAACCAAGTTGTAGAATCAGAATGAAGTATTCAATGATTTTTGGAAAATCGAGATGTTAAGTTAGATTTGGGAAATTGTTTTTAAATATTAAAGAATGGAGTTGAGATTTATTTTATAAACGAAGTTTTAAACGTTTATATTTAATTAAAACGAACTCGCCGCAGCGCGGTAGTTCGTAAATTGGCGATTCGGACTTCAATTGAGTATATAGAACTCAATATAAATCGGAATTCGATGAAACAAGAAACGCCCGGACCTATTGAATGATAATTTTCTAATGGAAGGGAAAAATCTAGATTTCGTCGTATAGATTTTGAGTTATGTCAAAATCAAATTTTCAGAAAAACAGCGCCATAATCGTTTTTAAACCATAACGGTTTATTAAATAAATTTAAAGGATTTTAAGTGAATAAAATCCGAATTCGTATTTGAAAAATCCAGTTTTGAGTTATCAAATAAATATGAACTCAAGGAGAATGAATAAAGTGATTTTTGTTGAAAAATCAGATTTTTGGATTGTGGTATAGTATTAAGCTAATTTGGAAAGAAATTAGTTAATGAGATTTCGAATCAAACTTAACCTTTGTTAAGTGAGTCGGATTTATGAATTCAAGTTTGAAATCAAAAATGAAATTCGAGTTAGAAATGGAATTCAACCCGTGTATAAGCGAATTAGATGGTATTTGACTATGATATGTTCAAATCAGAAATGTACCGGACAAAAGAGCTAATTAGCAAATTAAGTTGAAAAGGGTTAAATTGATTGAAATGAATTGGAGATGGGTGTATATATATGTTAAACAGGTATGGGATGAAGTAAATAAAGAGTATGAAGATTTTAAGTTAAGTGCTCGACGAAAGGTGCATGTTTCAATTTCCATATAAGGTTTTATGCGCCGAATCGGCAAGCCACTTGGCTTTTTGATTTTCTTTTTGAATGGAAAGGGCCTAGAGAGGCGAGTTGAGGTTTGAAATATTTGCCGGTACAAAGGAGGTTATGGCGAATTTTTCCGGAAATTTAAGGAGTTAGAATATTTTTAAGAAGTTTGAAATTTGAAATCGATATATCAATATTTAGAATTCGATAAGAAAACTTAAAAATAAATATTAGAAAGGGCCAGTGAGTGTGAAATTGTTTGATGGATGTTTTGATGGATGTTTATTTTTTCTTTGATAGTTAAAACACCGATTATCAAAGTGTTTTGACCATCGTTGTCAATACGGAGAGACCGGTTGGATATATTATCCGAAAAACCACTCCGTATAGGCATAGGCGTTGCGAATTAGATTATGCTGAAGAAAATCGAAGACGGAGTGAAATCCAAGAGCTGTTATGTTTGTCCAGTCCCAGGACAACTTGTATGGACGAATGTCTGACAGAGTATTCCTAACGGTCACATAAGACGATCTTTTCAAGATGTTACGTCTGGTGGCGGAGAAATTCGTTTCTCTTAGCTTTTATACCCGTAATATTTTTGGGAAGATCAACTAGTGATTTGACGGGTTTGACGATGTGGCATTCAAAGTATATGGTGGCCAGATGTTCTAAAAGGTAAACGTAGCCTCAAGCTTCACAACCGGGAAATGACAAAAATCGGGCAGGCAGCATGGCTATGTGGGTCGCTCCCATTAGGGTGTATAATCACCTATCTAGAGAAATTCCTTTTGTTTCTAAATCTATCGATTCTGCCCATTCGGGAACGGTGGTTTGAGCCCAACCGTTGGTGATATACATTCGATACACTCAAGCGAAATGAGTGATCGGTCATGTGTGGGCCGGGTTGCAAGATGTTCTTGTTGAACCCAGGTGTATTCGCCTCTAGAGATACATCGTCGGAAGGTGGTCCCATACCTTGTCATAGTTGGAATCCAATCTCCAATAAGCGCCCTGCGGTTTTTGATTTTATACTATGTATGTAGAGCGTGAGATGCAAGCGTTCTACTATTTGGTTATTTACTTGATTAGACATTATTATAATATCACTGGATTTTGATATCAAAGTGTTTTGGGTTATAGTAAGGTAAAAACCGTCCGTGTTTATGTGTGGGCTGGTCTTACTATTATTTTTTTGGTTTCAAAGGGATTTTCAAAGTTAAGCTATATGGTTGGAATTTACTCACACCAGTACCATGACTGACCCAGAGTTTATTTTGTTTGTTTCCCTAAACTCTTGGGTGCCCAAATTTGTACGGGCAGTCAAGTGTTTCAGGCTTTACAGATACACTTGGAGGAGCTTGAAGCAGGAGTCTTCACTGTTGGTTATTTAGAGTTATTTCCGCTGTACCAAATGTTATTATGTACTCTGATATGGTACGTATATATATATAAAACAGATTTGTACTTCAAAGTTATGTTATGTAATATATTTTATTCGTTCCGCTGTGAGATTCGTGTTTACTCTGATTTTGTTCAGTTGTGTTCTTCTTCTTCTTCTGTTCTATTAGTTCTATCTTTCTATCTCACCCTCTAATTTCCTTCTATTAATGATTCGGTATTTTCGATGTCTGGACAGTCGACGCTGGGTTTTGTGTCGATTTTCGGAGTCGAAAACCCCGGGTCGTTAAACTAATTAATTTCCTGATTAGTTCACTCTTATTCTATAACTCAAACTTGATTTCTATTTCAAAACCAATTTACTTATCCTGCTTAGGTTCAAATTCATCACCCTTGATTCCAATTTACCACATCCAATATATATATTCAACTTGCTTATTCATATGTCGAATTCATATTAATAATTCGAATATCAACATCTCTCTTTATTTAATTTCATCGGAATCATTTTTAATTCGATCCAATTTCATTTAACTGGACCCAAGTTAAATTCCAATCTATTTTATTAACTTTTACAATTTCAACCTTTTTATCATAAGTTAAATTTTATTTATATTCGATTTACTTATACCATTTTAATTTATTTAACTTATAATGGTTAAATAGAAATTCAGAATTCAAATTCCTGGCTTTTATTTCAGACTCCCTCGAAATAATATATATACATGTATCCATAACCATTTGCAAAACCGAACTTCTGAATTTTTAAAATAACTTATCCTTTCAAACAATTTTCCCATTAACGAACTATTATGGTAGCAATCAGCCACTCAGAATCTTGAAAATGAATACCGATAATGTCGCGACCTATTATCAGATTTATTTTCTCGCCCCTGAAGAGATTTCAGTGCTTAATCACTTTCAAAATCCATTTAAAATCATTCTTATTCAAAAACACCTTCAAAGTAATATTATATTACTGTAAAAATACTTCAGGAAATATTACTAAACACCTAAGATTCAAATTCTCAAATTCTGGTTCGAATTTTAATTTTAGTTTATCTCATTTGTATACATTATCCGTATACAAATTATATAACTATTTCAATATTTCACAATTCCATTTGATTGTAATAACAATCAACACATTCGTATATAATAATTCAGAAATTATTCCTTTTATACCAAAAATAGTTTTTGGGCAAAATTATTTTATTTACCCATATTAAAACAATACTGTATCGAATTGTTCTATTCGAGAGTTTAGAAACGCCTATCGTTACAGTTGTATATCCTGTATCGACCAGAATTCATAAACCACTCAACAAACCAACCAACACAATATAAAACAATTTTATATCATATCCACAAATACACACTCATATATATACACTCAAACTCAATCTAGAGTATTACTAACTCCATATTTATTGAGTTACGCCACAGAGCCAAGGTTACAACTCAACCTTCAGCTCTGATACCAAATGAAACGACCCGAACATCCGTACCCTTTGAGTCGACTAATCATACCACACATCCAACCCAAATTTCACAGAAATATGAATCATTTTTAGAAAGAAGTTAGAGGATGAGAAATAGAAAGAAAGAAAAGTTAGAACAGAAGAAAAAACGAAGATCACAAACTCACAGCGGAACGAGTAAAATATATTAGATAACGTAAACTTTGAAACACAAACCAGTAACTTTATATACATACCGTCATCAGAGCACAACAGCTATCTCTGGAACAGTTATAAACACCTGTTTCCAGAAACAACATAGTACACAGCGGAAAATATGATAGTCTGTAGCTAACTGGTGAAGCCTTCTACTTCAAGCTCCTTCAAGTGAATCTGTATAATCTCGACTACTTGACTTCCCGTACAAATTTGGGCACCCAAGAGTTTAGGGCAAAAAAACAAAATAAACTCTGGGTCAGTCATGGGACTGGTGTGAGTAAACTCCAACCATTTGTTTAACTTTCAAAATCCTTTCGAAAGAAATGATAAGTGTAAGACCCATCCACACATAAACACGGATGGTTTTTACCTTACGATAAAAAATATATTTTTGATATCAAATCCAGTGATATTATAATAATTTCTACATCAAATAAATAGAATCTAGCGGAACGCTTGCATCTCACGCTCCATATAAAAATATAAAATCGAAAACTGCAGGGCGCTTATTGGAGATTGGATTTCCAACATGACAAGGTATGGGACCACCTGCCGATAGTGTATCTCTAGAGGAGAATACAATGGGTTCAACAAGAACGTCTTGCAACCCGACCCTCACATGACCGACCACTCATTTCGCTTGAGTGTATCGAATGTATATCACCAACGGTTGGGATCAGCAACCGTTTCCCGAAAGGGACAGCATCGATATATTAAAGAAACTAAAGGAATTTCTCTAGATAGGTGATTATACATCCTAAAGGGTGCGACCCACATAGCCATGCTGCCTGCCCGATTTTTGTCAATTCCCGGTTGTGAGGCTTGAGGTTTGAATTATCTTCCATAACATCTGGTCCACATTCACTTTGAATGCCACATCGTTAGATCCATCGAAAATCACTAATTGATTCCCACAAAAATACTCAGATTGTTAGGCTAAAGAAGTTTCCCTTCTATGCCACCAACTTCGTACGTTTGAATGATTCAACGTACGTAATCCCTTTGGAAATACTCTGTCAGACACTCGTCTATACAAGTTGTCCTAGGTTTGGACAAATCGAAGGAACCGTTTTATTTATCCATCTTGGGAAATTTCTACCTAGGGTTAATAGAACAGCCCTTGCATTTTACTCCATCTTCAATTATCTTCAGCATAAGTTGATTCGTAACGCTTATGCTAATACAGAGTGGTTTTCAGATATTAAATCTGATTCCGGTCTCTCCATATTGATAACGAAGGTATAAAATAAGTCAAAACTTTGATAGTCGGTGATTTAACTATCAAAGAAACATCCATACAAACAACGGTCCTATTCCCAATTGGAATTTCTATCGATCAACCATCAAACAACACTGGCCCCTCTTTAAATTACTTCCTGATTATATTACCTTTCCAAATTCTTATTTTCTTAGTTCCTCACTTACCAGTTTATTTCATTTTCTATGCGTAGATAATATCTCTCATTTTATTTGGGGAAAAACAATTCAAAATCCTTTAAATTAACGCGATGTTACAAAAGCAATGTTATTATAGCCAACATAATTTATTCATTCATTTCTAACTGTATTACTCACCTTTACTATCGAACCTTAATTATTCGTCCGTCAATCATGAAGTCAGTCAAGTTGGGGTATAATTACCTCTCATATCTCAACTGAACAACATATCAACTTTGAAATAGTCAAAGCTCAGAACTTCAAACAAGGCATCGCTTATGCGACTCACAGATTTAATCTAGGAATCCACTTCTTTTACAGAAGAACATTGATTATAACTGCAGCGTTATAATTGCTGTTTCCAAATATTTGATTTATAAAATGTAACACCCCACATCCATTAAGGTCACTCACAAAGGGAATGCCTTAACTTCAATGGTGCATTATGGGTACTGGAACAAAAATATTACAAGACAGACATATATAAAACAGTGGAAAGTAAAGTGGAAGTACTTAAAATCATTTATTAAATATAAATGTTTACAAGAAAAGCCCATCAACTTCCAATACCCAATTACATAGTTAAAATATCTGTCTTGCTCAAAAACAAAGAAGCATAAAAACAAACTGTAGCATTCCCCAATAAAGCGAAGCAAGCCATAGCCAAGAGAAATCCAAGCCATACATGAAAGAGTCTTGGAGCTTGGTAAGATCCGAACTAAGCTGTATTCCCACCCTGTGAACCTGGGGGGAGGGGAGGGGGGACGGAAGAAAAAGAGGCGAAACAAAATGGGTCAGTCATAAAGACTAAGTAAGTCCTAGTGACTTTCAGCACAAAAATAGTTAAGGATAATATGGCATGAGTAAACTGAAAGTAAACATAAGCATGATGACAAGATAAGCCAAAGGCAAGATAACTAAGGTTAACATGATGTGATTTTTTTGTCAAGTAACATCGCAAGGTTCCCATTCAAGATAAATTAAGTATAATTTCGTAAGATTCCTATCAAACATAACAAGATTCCTCTGCTTCGTCATTAAAAGATTTATGTGATATCTATTTGCTCTGCATCACTAACTAGCATCATCACAAGTGTCTTACAAGGAATGATCCGTATTCTTACTAGTACTCCAACCAGTGTCCTATGTAACAAGGATCCTTACCCCCTACTTGTGTCCCAACTAGTAGCCCGTGTTATATAATAAGGTGATCCTGCCTACTTAACATAAGTGATAATAATAATGGTAGTTTCGTGTACCCCTAGCTGCTATCATAGCTGCCGCCTGCTCCTATCTCCACTAGTGGTACCCACTACCCTCCCCATTCTAATTACAATATTCATAATATGGTTGCTGTACTCCTAGCTGCTGTCATAGGTGCCGCCTGCTCCTATCTCCACTAGTCGTACCCACTACCCTCCCCATTCGATCGGCTCCCTAACTCGTAGATACCCGTGCTGGCCCCATAGTGGGGTGTATCTGTAATAACCCGAAAATCTGGGCCAGTTTAAAATTTTTATTTTGGCAATTTTAACGAATTTTGAATATTTAAAATGAATTATTTTAAATAATATCAACGAAAAATTTATTTTGAATAGAATTCGATCGTATATATTATATACGTCGTCGTTAGAATATAAATATTTATATATAATTATAAATAGAATTGAAAATGGCGCAGTAGTTCGATAATTCGATTTCAAACTTCAATTGAATGTACCGGGTGCAAAACAATCCGGATTTTAGTGAAACCAAAAACATTGGGATCTAATTGTGAATATCTTTCCAACGAATCCGACCAATCGAAATTTCGTAGCGGGAATCAAAAGATATGTCCAGTTGAAAATTCTGAATAGTCGCTATGGAATTTAGGCCCTTAAAAATGGACATTTTGCAAACGACCTCGGATTTCGACGAAACCAGTTTTGTTGGGTCCGTGATGTAAAGTTATTACTAGGTTTCAAATTTCATAATTTTTCGAATCAATATGTGAGCGTGGCAAAGGAAAACGCGTTTGACCAGTTTTAGTTGATTTTAATCGACTGGAAATTGGCCATTTTTCTAACGGTCTCGGAATTCGACGAAACTAGTTTTGTTAGGACCGTATCGTCAATACGAAGCTAGAAAATATTTTTCGGGAATTTTTCTAGTTAGTATGTGACCCCGGTAAAATGAAATGTACGTTTAAAATTCAATATAAAGATTTAAATGTAAAGGCAACGGAAACTGATCGAAACGGTCGATTCAGCTTGCGGTACATATCCCATTGTGTTCAGAATGGGGGTGAAACGCTATGGGCGACAGGCGGTGGGCCTCGTTTCGGGGTCGTAAGTAAAAGTCAACTTCTTTGAAATATATATATATATATATATATCTTTCCCCTTTTAACTTCTGCCCTCCCCCCCCCCCCCCCCCCCGATTAAATTCATTCCACAGAAAAAGAAAAAGAAAAAGGGGAGGAGCTGTCGCTCCTCCACCTGAGGCCATCGCGGCCTGGCAACGCGCCGCCCAAGGCGCCGCGCATCCCTCCCTCCTCCGTCCAACTCCCCCTCCTCCCCCACGAACCCCCGACCGACGCTAACCCCCCCTTTCCAGACCCCGACCGATGCTACCCCCCCTTTCCAGACCCCGACCACCACCAACTCCGACGCCAGTGCCTCCCTGACCCTCCGACGCCCGCGAGTTCGAACCCCCCCTCTCTGTAAGTCACTTTTTTTTTCTTTTCTTTTCTTTTTATTTGTTATTTTATTACTGTTTTATTTTAAAAGATTAAAAACTGTTTTTATTTTAACAGATTTAAAAACTGTTTTTTGAAAAAATTTAAAAACTGATTTTTGAAAAGCTTTAAAAACTGATTTTTAACTGAAATTTAAAAAAACTGATTTTTAATTCAAACTTTAAAAAGAAAAAGATTCAAACTTTAAATATAAAAGATCAATTTTTTTTATGGAAAAGGCGGAATTTTTATATGTTAAACTTCGGATTGAAGACGGAATTTTTATATGTTAAACTTCGGATTGAAAATATGATTTTTATATGTTAAACTTCGGATTGAAAATATGATTTTTATATATTGAACTTCGAGTTAAAAATGGGATTTTTATATATTGAACTTCGAAATAAAAATATGATTTTTATATACTGAACTTCGAATTAAAAATATGATTTTTATATACTGAACATCGAATTAAAAATATGATTTTTATATATTGAACTTCGAAATAAAAATATGATTTTTATATATGGAATAGCAAAGTAAAAATTCGATTTTTACATAGGTAGTGAAAGCGGACAACGAAGGTAACAAAAAGGCGGGAACGAAGAAGATTTATATCGAAGAAGAGTCGAGATGATTAGATAGCTTTCGGTGAGAATTTCTCACCTTTCAATTTCATTTCTATTTATATATATATATATATACTAGGATGCAGACGGTGCTTAGTAGCACCCGACACAATCGTCCACAGACCATGGACTTGTTTGTTTGGTTGCATAGATTAGTTAGATGATTTGATTTGAAATTGAATTGTTTGGTGAAATGGAATGGATTTGAATGATGTGTGAATGGCGTGGGCCTTCACTAGACCGGGGATAAGGCTATGCCTCGTCCCGTTTCTAGTATCGTGCCGTTATGCCGTCGAAATTTTCTAAAATATGTTAGAAAATAAAAATATCATTTTATTGAATAAATGAATTGAATAGAAATTCATAGGTTGAAATAAAATGTTTTATCGTTAAAAATATAATTTTTAACGTGAATGTGAATAAATGAATAGTTATAAACAAATCTGCCGATTTGTTTGTATATACACTGATTTGACTGATATTGATTGGGTCGATAAATTTCACACATCGCCCAACTGCACAAATAAAATCTGTGTTTGATTGATTGAAACCCCACACGGGTGTTGGGATGAAATTTGAAGTTCACTCATCCTGATTGATTAAATATGTCGATCGATTGATTGACAGGCTGTTATAAGCGTTAGATATCTATATTTGATGCTTATACAGTGTAGTGCACTTTGGTTGATGGTTGATTATTTTTCAATGCTATTATACATGTGTTGTATGAAAATCCATATAATTAACTTTATATGGTAATTGATTGGGCCTCATTCCAGTTTTAAAATAGAAATATTTGAAATAGAAATATTCGAAATGGAATATTTGAAAATATCAATATATGAAGCCGTGTTGATTAGATTGACGCCATTTTGACGTGAACGATATTTATATCGATTTTAAAACGATTTCGAAATGAATTGAATTGAAAACGATTTGGAAATGAAATGAATTGAAAACGATTTCGAAATGAATTGAATTGAAAACGATTTCGAAATGAAATGAATTGAAAACGATTTCGAAATGAAATGAATTGAAAACGATTTCGAAATGAAATGAATTGAAAACGATTTCGAAATGAAATGAATTGAAAACGATTTCGAAATGAAATGAATTGAAAACGATTTCGAAATGAAATGAATTGAAAACGATTTCGAAATGAAATGAATTGAAAACGATTTCGAAATGAAATGAATTGAAAACGATTTCGAAATGAAATGAATTGAAAACGATTTCGAAATGAAATGAATTGAAAACAATTTCGAAATGAAATGAATTGAAAACGATTTCGAAATGAATTGAATTGAAAACGATTTCGAAATGAATTGAATTGAAAACGATTTCGAAATGAATTGAATTGAAAACGATTTCGAAATGAATTGAATATGAATTCAAATTGAATTGAAATTTGAATTGAATAGAAATGAATATTTAAAACGCATTTATAAAGAAGAATTCAATTGTGATTTGAATTGAAAAGGAAGTTGAAAATGTTTTTGAAACGAATTCAAAACGATTTATATAATTCGTTTTAAATAGAAATCGACGAAGTATATATTATATATATTATATATATAATATAATGGCCTGAATTGAACGCGCCGCGCCGCGGCAGTTCGTGAATTTCGACCATTCATTTCAAACGGACATTACGGGAGATCCGACCGTCGGATTCTCCTAAAACCGGAACCGTTGGGTTCGTATCGAAAAGAGCTTTCTAATGAATATTAGAAATTTGAAATCTAACGGTTGGATTTAGAATTATGTCCAAATCAAATTTGAAAAAGGTCGCTATAAGTGCAGTTCGATGGCCATTGATGGAAATCGACTGTACGGGCCTTGATAAAATTATTAAAAATGGTAATAATTTGTGTAAAATCATAAGAAATGATTTAGAAAGAATTGGGATGAAAAACTCCATATTTGAAAAGATAAAAATAGATTTTTATCGAAATGAACTAGTTTTGAACTAGAAATATAATTCTATTTATTTTTAAATAAATAAACTGAATTTGAAAAGGGTTTTAAAAGTAACCAGAATTTCCAATGATTGCATTGGAGTGGATTTGAATCGAAATTGTCTTCGGAATATTTCGATGTTGGAATTCGTGATTATACAGATGTTGTTATGGAAATTTGAAAGATATATATTTATATCGTTATTTCCAATACGACATTTGTTAGTCGTGGAATTTGATATTGAATATAAGCCGGTATATTTTCTATTCAGAGCCTTATATTGAATATCAAATGTGATTTGGGTTTGTCGTGAATGGTGTCTTCACTAACACTGTTCTTGAACCCAGTTGAGAAAAGATTAAATCTTTTTATTTAGATTTAATGAAGTGTACCAATTAAAAATGATATTTAATTGGAATTGAATTGGAATTGATTTTTGGGTTTATCGTGGACAGTGTTTTTAAATAACACTCGTTCTTTAACCCGATAATTAATGAATGTGATTTTGGGTTTATCGTGAACCGTGTTTTAAATGACACTGATTCTTTAACCCAGTCGAAGATTAAAACTAAGTGGAGTTTTAATGAATCTTTAATTAGATTGAAATGATCGAAAATGGAGTATCACCAGTTTTGCTCCAGGCGATAGTTAAATCTTTAATTAGATTTGAACGTGAAATGGTAATTGAATTTACCGATAACACTGTGGTGTTAGATATGAAGTATTACCAGTTTTACTTCATGGGATGAATAGGTTGGGATTGAGAAATTAAAACAAATGATTACTTCGGTAAGGTTCGTTAATCCCGACTAGTTTGAATTGAGATTCAAAAATAGAATAAAGAATAAATTCAAGGAATTTATCTTGGATAAAATTAATGGGAACCTTTCCCTATGAATGTGAAATCAGAAACTAACTGTCGGTTAGCTAAGCAAAATGGTTTTCTGGATATTGATCTGATGTTGGTTTCGGCCTTCGGGGTTAATATTTGGGGAATTATTCTCTTGATTAATTTACGGTTAGTGACTGATGAATTGGAATGAGGCGTATGTTGTGTTTGTGTAACACTTATTTAAAATATACGCGAGTTATTCGGAAAGACCGGGTTTATCCCATTCTGAATAACTGATACGACGATAAGTCGAAGATGAAAACGATGGTCGAAGACCGGAGGTCTTCACGTCGTTTGGGTGATAACTGATGATCTTGATTGGGCTGTACACCCAAGAAGATGGAAACAGTTAGTGATCGTCCAGACGTACTTGAAGATCAATGGATATGCGGGGTACTAGGTGCCTCCGGTTTCGTTCAGACCCAGAACGGACTTGTAAATGGACTGTGTGTCTGACATTGGATTTTAGTCTGTGTGATTGATCTCTATTAAATATATATCTGTTTGGGGACGGAGAATTTATTCTCTTGCTTAACGCCCTTCTCTGAGACGTACGAGCTCAGGGGTTATATATTGATGGATATCAAACGCATGGAGTGAATTGCCTGTGTGGCATGCCTAAGTGGCAATTGATCGAGGCTTCTGTTGAAAAGCAAAGTCTTGTGGTGATGATCAAAGCACGACCTTTGTGGCGTAGCTTTTTGTAACGTTTACCTCGCGTGTTTCACACCCGGTATGAACCAAAAACGGGAGACGGACCTCAGGGAGGACTTGCGTTTCTTTCTAGCTAGAAGTGGCGTCAGTGGTTTTACACGCCCTGACGAGTTTGACTTATGTGGTTGTGGCTGTTGCGAGGCGCCTCGGTTATATCGGTTTCGGCCGATGCATTCTGGTCGGCTGACGGACCAGACTTACACCCCATAGGGTGGGGAGACGTAGTGTTCAGGCATAATAATCCACATCGGTGGACCGGCCCTGTCGCTCCATGGGGCAGTTGCGGCTGTTCCTGAGACACGGGCTAGAGCGTCTCGAATCGGTTGAGGACTATCTTTTGCCTCGGTTCATAGATGGAAATCCAATTTCCAAATACGTGACATTTGCGGTTTTATTTGTAAGCCTATATATGGCGACATGATATATGGTACCCATGCCGCCTATGATTGATACTTATGATTTGAAGTTGTTTTATACACTATGCACTTATAGTAGTATCAAATGATTTGTTTTTAACGTATCAAGCATTCTTTGGCTGTTATAAGGAAAAACCCTATCCCCCGGCTTGCGTTGCATTGTGTGATAGGACCTGGGTCTTATAACAGCTTCATTTTTCTTTATTTAGCATTGCGCTGTTTGTTTTATGCACTGGTATTCTTGGGAGGAAACCCGTTCCATGTTATACGGCGTGGTCCCTTGATTTACCTAACTTTAAAATAAAGATTAACTGTTTTAGTTCTCACACCAGTCCCATGACTGACCTGGAGTTTATTGTTTTAACCTAAACTCTGGGTGCCCTTATTTTGACACGGGCAGCTAGTAGTTTTGGTTTTGCAGATTTATATTCACAGGATCCTGGTTTACAGCTGGAACGATATCCGGAAAGCTTTGTATCCGTATATCTCCTTCTAGTTGTGTGTTGTATTATTTTCCGCTGCTACGTATTTAAATGTAATTTAAATCTCTGATATTTCTGTGTAATATTCTTTTATACTCTGTATATTCTTGTAATCTGATGCATTGTTGTAATATACAATGAAATGTTCTTCTGTACGTGTTCTGTTTTGTCCTGTTCTCAAACGATAGGGCGTTTCGAACGGCCTGGATCGGTTTAGCGACTGGTTCGGACCGAGCGAAATTCCTTGCTCGTCACAGTTAGTATCAGAGCTTTGGTTTACAAAGCTCAGAGAACAAGGCACATTAGAACCTTACGAAAGAATTCATCAGAAACTGGATTAGTAATATCCAACGGGAATGACTCGTTAGAGATGGGATCAGTAGTATCCTAGAACGAGTGTGAAGAGTATATTTTTCAAATGAAAACAAATTTTGTTTTGAAAATTTAAATCAATTATTTGTATTTGGTTATTTATTTATATTGATGTGGACAATCCAGTATATATAGATTTTGCGTATACGTCTGATCCGCGTGTATTCGAAATTTGAATATACTGGATCGATATAGAATCACATTCTAGACACCCGGGGATAATTCTGGTGATGTGGCCACATCATCAGTATTTATGTTCGTGTTTCGAAGGTGTGACTTCTATATATTTCCATTAGACTGGTGTGAGAACCAAAATTAGATAGGGCCTATTGTTGTGATTTGGCATCAAAAATCTGATTTTTGACTAAGTATCAAAGTTATCAATTTGAAACTCTAATTCAATAATTGATTGATGTTTGTGTTGTTTGTTTATTTGTTTGATAATTTTGAACCATTATGCCTAATAGCATCAAATATTGAGTTATATTGAAAATTGGTCGCATTTGCTTGCATATGCATATATATCATTGAACAGGTCATAGCAAGGAGGCTAGAGCCAGAGAATAAAATTTGTTTGCCCGACAAATAGGTACATGTTTACTACATAATTTCCTGTTTTGTTTGGGTGATGATGATTTTGTGAGCCTATTGGCTAGCCGCTTGGCTTTTTCTTTTTCTTTTTGAGATCTGAAGGACCGGGGAAGCTATTTGAAATTCCCCGATGCTCCCGGTGCAGGGGAGGTTATGGCGAAATTTTTCGAAAATTTAGGGTGTTAGCCAAATTTTTGAAATTTTTGAAAATTCTCAGAAACTGAAATTTGGAGAATGGAAGCCAGATCGAACGTAGAGTTGATTAATCAAACCACTTTCGACTTTGTTCCTTTTCGGGGACGAAAAGTTTTAAGTGGGGGAGATTGTAATAACCCGAAAATCTGGGCCAGTTTAAAATTTTTATTTTGGCAATTTTAACGAATTTTGAATATTTAAAATGAATTATTTTAAATAATATCAACGAAAAATTTATTTTGAATAGAATTCGATCGTATATATTATATACGTCGTCGTTAGAATATAAATATTCATATATAATTATAAATAGAATTGAAAATGGCGCGGTAGTTCGATAATTCGATTTCAAACTTCAATTGAATGTACCGGGTGCAAAACAATCCGAATTTTAGTGAAACCAAAAACATTGGGATCTAATTGTGAATATCTTTCCAACGAATCCGACCAATCGAAATTTCGTAGCGGGAATCAAAAGATATGTCCAGTTGAAAATTCTGAATAGTCGCTATGGAATTCAGGCCCTTAAAAATGGACATTTTGCAAACGACCTCGGATTTCGACGAAACCAGTTTTGTTGGGTCCGTGATGTAAAGTTATTGCTAGGTTTCGAATTCCATAATTTTTCGAATCAATATGTGAGCGTGGCAAAGGAAAACGCGTTTGACCAGTTTCAGTTGATTTTAATCGACTGGAAATTGGCCATTTTTCTAACGGTCTCGGAATTCGACGAAACTAGTTTTGTTAGGACCGTATCGTCAATACGAAGCTAGAAAATATTTTTCGGGAATTTTTCTAGTTAGTATGTGACCCCGGTAAAATGAAATGTACGTTTAAAATTCAATATAAAGATTTAAATGTAAATGCAACGGAAACTGATCGAAACGGTCGATTCAGCTTGCGGTACATATCCCATTGTGTTCGGAATGGGGGTGAAACGCTATGGGCGACAGGCGGTGGGCCTCGTTTCGGGGTCGTAAGTAAAAGTCAACTTCTTTGAAAATATATATATATATATATATATATCTTTCCCCTTTTAACTTCTGCCCCCCCCCCCCCCCCCGATTAAATTCATTCCACAGAAAAAAAAAGGGGAGGAGATGTCGCTCCTCCACCTGAGGCCATCGCGGCCTGGCAACGCGCCGCCCAAGGCGCCGCGCATCCCTCCCTCCTCCGTCCAACTCCCCCTCCTCCCCCACGAACCCCCGACCGACGCTAACCCCCCCTTTCCAGACCCCGACCGATGCTACCCCCCCTTTCCAGACCCCGACCACCACCAACTCCGACGCCAGTGCCTCCCTGACCCTCCGACGCCCGCGAGTTCGAACCCCCCTCTCTGTAAGTCACTTTTTTTTTCTTTTCTTTTCTTTTTATTTGTTATTTTATTACTGTTTTATTTTAAAAGATTAAAAACTGTTTTTATTTTAACAGATTTAAAAACTGTTTTTTGAAAAAATTTAAAAACTGATTTTTGAAAAGCTTTAAAAACTGATTTTTAACTGAAATTTAAAAAAACTGATTTTTAATTCAAACTTTAAAAAGAAAAAGATTCAAACTTTAAATATAAAAGATCATTTTTTTTTATGGAAAAGGCGGAATTTTTATATGTTAAACTTCGGATTGAAGACGGAATTTTTATATGTTAAACTTCGGATTGAAAATATGATTTTTATATGTTAAACTTCGGATTGAAAATATGATTTTTATATATTGAACTTCGAGTTAAAAATGGGATTTTTATATATTGAACTTCGAAATAAAAATATGATTTTTATATACTGAACTTCGAATTAAAAATATGATTTTTATATACTGAACTTCGAATTAAAAATATGATTTTTATATATTGAACTTCGAAATAAAAATATGATTTTTATATATGGAATAGCGAAGTAAAAATTCGATTTTTACATAGGTAGTGAAAGCGGACAACGAAGGTAACAAAATGGCGGGAACGAAGAAGATTTATATCGAAGAAGAGTCGAGATGATTGGATAGCTTTCGGTGAGAATTTCTCACCTTTCAATTTCATTTCTATTTATATATATATATACTAGGATGCAGACGGTGCTTAGTAGCACCCGACACAATCGTCCACAGACCATGGACTTGTTTGTTTGGTTGCATAGATTAGTTAGATGATTTGATTTGAAATTGAATTGTTTGGTGAAATGGAATGGATTTGAATGATGTGTGAATGGCGTGGGCCTTCACTAGACCGGGGATAAGGCTAGGCCTCGTCCCGTTTCTAGTATCGTGCCGTTATGCCGCCGAAATTTTCTAAAATATGTTAGAAAATAAAAATATCATTTTATTGAATAAATGAATTGAATAGAAATTCATAGGTTGAAATAAAATGTTTTATCGTTAAAAATATAATTTCTAACGTGAATGTGAATAAATGAATAGTTATAAACAAATCGGCCGATTTGTTTGTATATACACTGATTTGACTGATATTGATTGGGTCGATAAATTTCACACATCGCCCAACTGCACAAATAAAATCTGTGTTTGATTGATTGAAACCCCACACGGGTGTTGGGATGAAATTTGAAGTTCACTCATCCTGATTGATTAAATATGTCGATCGATTGATTGACAGGCTGTTATAAGCGTTAGATATCTATATTTGATGCTTATACAGTGTAGTGCACTTTGGTTGATGGTTGATTATTTTTCAATGCTATTATACATGTGTTGTATGAAAATCCATATAATTAACTTTATATGGTAATTGATTGGGCCTCATTCCAGTTTTAAAATAGAAATATTTGAAATAGAAATATTCGAAATGGAATATTTGAAAATATCAATATATGAAGCCGTGTTGATTAGATTGACGCCATTTTGACGTGAACGATATTTATATCGATTTTAAAACGATTTCGAAATGAATTGAATTGAAAACGATTTCGAAATGAAATGAATTGAAAACGATTTCGAAATGAATTGAATTGAAAACGATTTCGAAATGAAATGAATTGAAAACGATTTCGAAATGAAATGAATTGAAAACGATTTCGAAATGAAATGAATTGAAAACGATTTCGAAATGAAATGAATTGAAAACGATTTCGAAATGAAATGAATTGAAAACGATTTCGAAATGAAATGAATTGAAAACGATTTCGAAATGAAATGAATTGAAAACGATTTCGAAATGAAATGAATTGAAAACGATTTCGATATGAAATGAATTGAAAACGATTTCGAAATGAATTGAATTGAAAACGATTTCGAAATGAATTGAATTGAAAACGATTTCGAAATGAATTGAATTGAAAACGATTTCGAAATGAATTGAATTCAAATTGAATTGAATATGAATTCAAATTGAATTGAAATTTGAATTGAATAGAAATGAATATTTAAAACGCATTTATAAAGAAGAATTCAATTGTGATTTGAATTGAAAAGGAAGTTGAAAATGTTTTTGAAACGAATTCAAAACTATTTATATAATTCGTTTTAAATAGAAATCGACGAAGTATATATTATATATATTATATATATAATATAATGGCCTGAATAGAACGCGCCGCGCCGCGGCAGTTCGTGAATTTCGACCATTCATTTCAAACGGACATTACGGGAGATCCGACCGTCGGATTCTCCTAAAACCGGAACCGTTGGGTTCGTATCGAAAAGAGCTTTCTAATGAATATTAGAAATTTGAAATCTAACGGTTGGATTTAGAACTATGTCCAAATCAAATTTGAAAAAGGTCGCTATAAGTGCAGTTCGATGGCCATTGATGGAAATCGACTGTACGGGCCTTGATAAAATTATTAAAAATGGTAATAATTTGTGTAAAATCATAAGAAATGATTTAGAAAGAATTGGGATAAAAAACTCCATATTTGAAAAGATAAAAATAGATTTTTATCGAAATGAACTAGTTTTGAACTAGAAATATAATTCTATTTATTTTTAAATAAATAAATTGAATTTGAAAAGGGTTTTAAAAGTAACCAGAATTTCCAATGATTGCATTGGAGTGGATTTGAATCGAAATTGTCTTCGGAATATTTCGATGTTGGAATTCGTGATTATACAGATGTTGTTATGGAAATTTGAAAGATATATATTTATATCGTTATTTCCAATACGACATTTGTTAGTCGTGGAATTTGATATTGAATATAAGCCGGTATATTTTCTATTCAGAGCCTTATATTGAATATCAAATGTGATTTGGGTTTGTCGTGAATGGTGTCTTCACTAACACTGTTCTTGAACCCAGTTGAGAAAAGATTAAATCTTTTTATTTAGATTTAATGAAGTGTACCAATTAAAAATGATATTTAATTGGAATTGAATTGGAATTGATTTTTGGGTTTATCGTGGACAGTGTTTTTAAATAACACTCGTTCTTTAACCCGATAATTAATGAATGTGATTTTGGGTTTATCGTGAACCGTGTTTTAAATGACACTGATTCTTTAACCCAGTCGAAGATTAAAACTAAGTGAAGATTTAATGAATCTTTAATTAGATTGAAATGATCGAAAATGGAGTATCACCAGTTTTGCTCCAGGCGATAGTTAAATCTTTAATTAGATTTGAACGTGAAATGGTAATTGAATTTACCGATAACACTGTGGTGTTAGATATGAAGTATTACCAGTTTTACTTCATGGGATGAATAGGTTGGGATTGGGAAATTAAAACAAATGATTACTTCGGTAAGGTTCGTTAATCTCGACTAGTTTGAATTGAGATTCAAAAATAGAATAAAGAATAAATTCAAGGAATTTATCTTGGATAATGGGAACCTTTCCCTATGAATGTGAAATCAGAAACTAACTGTCGGTTAGCTAAGCAGAATGGTTTTCTGGATATTGATCTGATGTTGGTTTCGGCCTTCGGGGTTTATATTTGGGGAATTATTCTCTTGATTAATTTACGGTTAGTGACTGATGAATTGGAATGAGGCGTATGTTGTGTTTGTGTAACACTTATTTAAAATATACGCGAGTTATTCGGAAAGACCGGGTTTATCCCATTCTGAATAACTGATACGACGATAAGTCGAAGATGAAGACGATGGTCGAAGACCGGAGGTCTTCACGTCGTTTGGGTGATAACTGATGATCTTGATTGGGCTGTACACCCAAGAAGATGGAAACAGTTAGTGATCGTCCAGACGTACTTGGAGATCGATGGATATGCGGGGTACTAGGTGCCTCCGGTTTCGTTCAGACCCAGAACGGACTTGTAAATGGACTGTGTGTCTGACATTGGATTTTAGTCTGTGTGATTGATCTCTATTAAATATATATCTGTTTGGCGGTGGAGAATTTATTCTCTTGCTTAACGCCCTTCTCTGAGAAGTACGAGCTCAGGGGTTATATATTGATGGATATCAAACGCATGGAGTGAATTGCCTGTGTGGCATGCCTAAGTGGCAATTGATCGAGGCTTCTGTTGAAAAGCAAAGTCTTGTGGTGATGATCAAAGCACGGCCTTTGTGGCGTAGCTTTGTGTAACGTTTACCTCGCGTGTTTCACACCCGGTATGAACCAAAAACGGGAGACGGACCTCAGGGAGGACTTGCGTTTCTTTCTAGCTAGAAGTGGCATCAGTGGTTTTACACGCCCTGACGAGTTTGACTTATGTGGTTGTGGCTGTTGCGAGGCGCCTCGGTTATATCGGTTTCGGCCGATGCATTCTGGTCGGCTGACGGACCAGACTTACACCCCATAGGGTGGGGAGACGTAGTGTTCAGGCATAATAATCCACATCGGTGGACCGGCCCTGTCGCTCCATGGGGCAGTTGCGGCTGTTCCTGAGACACGGTCTAGAGCGTCTCGAATCGGTTGAGGACTATCTTTTGCCTCGGTTCATAGATGGAAATCCAATTTCCAAATACGTGACATTTGCGGTTTTATTTGTAAACCTATATATGGCGACATGATATATGGTACCCATGCCGCCTATGATTGATACTTATGATTTGAAGTTGTTTTATACACTATGCACTTATAGTAGTATCAAATGATTTGTTTTTAACGTATCAAGCATTCTTTGGCTGTTATAAGGAAAAACCCTATCCCCCGGCTTGCGTTGCATTGTGTGATAGGACCTGGGTCTTATAACAGCTTCATTTTTCTTTATTTAGCATTGCGCTGTTTGTTTTATGCACTGGTATTCTTGGGAGGAAACCCGTTCCGTGTTATACGGCGTGGTCCCTTGATTTACCTAGCTTTAAAATAAAGATTAACTGTTTTAGTTCTCACACCAGTCCCATGACTGACCTGGAGTTTATTGTTTTAACCTAAACTCTGGGTGCCCTTATTTTGACACGGGCAGCTAGTAGTTTTGGTTTTGCAGATTTATATTCACAGGATCCTGGTTTACAGCTGGAACGATATCCGGAAAGCTTTGTATCTGTATATCTCCTTCTAGTTGTGTATTGTATTATTTTCCGCCGCTACGTATTTAAATGTAATTTAAATCTCTGATATTTCTGTGTAATATTCTTTTATACTCTGTATATTCTTGTAATCTGATGCATTGTTGTAATATACAATGAAATGTTCTTCTGTACGTGTTCTGTTTTGTCCTGTTCTCAAACGATAGGGCGTTTCGAACGGCCTGGATCGGTTTAGCGACTGGTTCGGACCGCGCGAAATTCCTTGCTCGTCACAGTATCACTCCCCAAAGTGGCAACCCGATACAACAGAGATGCACGGCTTATACCTACATGATGCAACAACGTCTTACCTACCAGCCCAGGTCCACGCACGCATATGAAACCCGTTGGACTTGCGTTGCCACCGCTAACCCATTTTGACCTCTTACAATCAAACCCAGTATGCGTGTCCTGTCCTCGACATGGGTCGAGCTCATAAAGATACGTAATGGGCTACTGGCCTGAAAAGGGTCCCCTTTCCTCGACACAAGCTTCCCTCCTATGCTTGGTCCCCTCTAGTAATTCTTACTTAACCCCTTCTTATTCATGTCCACTTACATGCTTAAATTTTGGTTAAGTATACGCCAGTTATGTCTTACAGGTTACCCATGTCCCCCACTTAACCCCAACATCATCCTCATGTCTTAATACATGCTTTATCTTGGTTAAGTGCTTATAGGTTATATTTTACATGTCATTCATATTACCCCCTGCGTCTGGGTTTAACCAAGCGCTTTGGCTTTATCTTCCATTAGACCCTATGTCTATTCATTAACTATGCGCTTGTGCTGCCTCATCAGTCTTATCATTTAACTTGGTTATTTCCATTTATACCATCCTTCAACTTTGCTTATTAATTCAATTCTTAACTTGCACTATATTAAGTCCATTAATAAGCGCACAACATGTTATTCCTATGATTCATACATTAACCCCCGTTATGGTACAATAACATGTTCTTATTCAACCTTAACAACCAAGTACCCCTTAACTTACAAACTTACTGGAGAGAGAGAATAATTCCCTAAATACCAAACTCGAAGACCGGAATCAACATCAGATTGATACTCAGAGGATTATCCAACCTAACCAATGTTTTGTTCCTTTTTATGATATAACTTATGTCGCCTTCAATTGTAAATTCATTCTTGTCTTTACATATTGCTTTATCTACAATGAAGCACATCTTTCCTTATTACATAAGTTATCTCATCTTATCTATTGTTCCGCCTAACTTACTTTATTCCATAAGTTATCATTCCCACTTAGGCATTAATTAAGATTTACTTAACTCAACCATTCATGTCAAAACAGTTAAGTGTCATTAGCCTGGTCATATTACTTAACACACCCATTCATACCATATTGGTTAAGTGTCATTAGCCTAATCATATTACTTAACCCACCCATTCATACCATATTGGTTAAGTGTCATTAGCCTAATCATATTACTTAACCCACCCATTCATACCATATTGGTTAAGTGTTCTTAGTTTACTTAACCCTACCCACTGGTCTAATTACCATGTTATGTTGGTTAAGTATTACTATTCGTATTTCCACATGTCACCCACATGTCACCCACTTAACCCCCATGTCCCACCACATGTTTATCTGGTTAAGTATTTCTTAATTCATTAAGGCCGTAACCCTATAAAGACCTCTCACATTAGACTGACATTTATGGCAGCTGGATTTGCCGGGCGGGTCCGGGCAGTCTTACACCATAAAAGAGTCTAACCTCATGACTTTACAACTATTACGCTTTTAATTTGGGCCTAGGACCTCTCACATTAGGCTACCATTTGTGACTACTGGATTTGCCGGGCAGGTCCGGGCAGTTTTACGTCACAAATGAGTCCAACCTCGTGTCTTAGGCATTGATTATCATTTATAATCATTTACCCCAGTCTTAATAATTTCCCTATTCAAATTATTAATTAATTCCTAATTTAACAATGTCCATAATTGACTCAATTATGTTCATCAATTAATGGTATGCAAAAATCATACCAATTTTACTATAATTTATCTTATGCCATTAAAGGCAACTTACCCCAATTTATATTTATCCCTCCTTTAAGGCTATTACATTCCAACTACCCAAAACCCACTTAGGCGTGTTCATATTATCCCCTTTTCAAGACATAAATTATCATGTGTTTCAACTACAAATCTCACCTAATCAACATATGCCCAAGTTCTAGATTACATGTCCGTTTTACATATGCCTAATTCATACCAAATTTACACATGTTCAGTTCATGCCATTTTATATGTATGCCCAATTTATGCCAATTTACACCTATCAAGTTCTAGCCAAATTACATATGCCAATCCCAGTTCTTACAATTACCATTTTAATGACGATACCCAAATTATCAAATTTCATATTAATGGCAATAATACCCATATATCCAATTTTCATGTTATGCCATCAATTCCACCAATCGCATATATCCAAATAGGTAATATTCCCATACTTTTCCCCGTATTCAATCATACGCAAAATCGTGTTTTAGGCCTAGATCCGAAATTGATCTAGGTTCATCAAAAGAAAATAATTAGGGGAAAGGTAGAATTTTGCAATAAAACAAGATCAGAGAGAAAACAACATAAATCATCATGATAGGCATAAAGATTAGATCTTGATAATAATATCAACATGAATCCAAGAAACAGATTTACAACGACTGAATAGAGCATGAACTAGACATAAGAATGGAGGTGAACTTGTCTCAAAACTCAAGGTTCAAAGTTAAACAGGAATAGATCTGAATTGATAAACATGCTTATATCCAATTACACTTTATTCCATAGCCATATTAAAATTAAGTATTTTAATCTAAAAATTAACTAGAACTTACTTAGCATTGCTAGCGAATTTAAGAACTGAAATTAATGTTGAAACGTTGTAGAGTTGTTAATTCATCTCCTTGAATTGTTGTAGCAGTCTTCATCTTTGCATTGGATTGCGTATGAAAGCTTAAGAAGAAGATTAGAAACGGCGACCATGACCAAGAGGGATTTTAGTAGTATAATGGTGGCTAAACATGTTGTAGTGAATTAGGGTTAGGCCTTAGGTTGTATTTATAGATGTAGGAACTCATTTAGGCCCTTAGATCATCCCTAGAGTCAATCCGGACCATCAAAACTCATCCCGGGCCTCAAAAATGGGTTCTGGGCCACACTAGGCCGACCAGGTCGACCTGTACAGGGGGGAGGTCGACACTACAGTCGACCTGGGGGGGAAGTCGACTGTGCAGTCGACACTACAGTCGACCTGGGGTCAGTCTGCCTGAAAGTCTGCTGAAACTTGTACAGGCCATAACTTGGTCATACGGACTCCGATTTTCGAAAACTCGGACTCTATTTCATGTAAAATTTCGAGACGAACGTAATGGAGCAACCCATTTCCGTTGATTATTATTTTAAAATTTATTTCTGCCTTGATTTATGATTTTAATATGTTATTAAAATTCGGGTTGTTACATAAAACCTTTAATTTACCGATAGCTTTACAATCGCTGTTTAGATTTATAACACATATGTTATAACAATAGCGTTATAATTTCTATTTAGATTTACGAAACAACAGCGCTATAATCTCTGTTTAGATTTTCAAAACAAATATTATAACAATAGCGCTATAATCGCTGTTTAGATTTACAACGCAAATATTATAACAACAGCGCTATAATCGTTGTTTAGATTTACAAAGCAAATATTATATAAATTTTTTTAAATCAAATTCTTGTTTTAATAAAACAAGTTCCTACTTTTTGACTCCATTCGAAATTACACTTTTTCTTCAAAATGTGAATATCGTTTCTTATAGAAATCTCGTCTCATTAAATCAGTCTGAAGTTGATTTTATAAGTAATTATCATTACAGGTTAAAATTTATCTACTAAGTTATTTCCTAAATTTAAAATCCAACTTCGCCTTATAAACTCCGTCTTCAAGTCAATCTTCTCCTTAATCATAAATCTAGTTTGTAACTTAAATCTCGATTACATATCCTATTATAAATTATTGGTTTTAAACCAAATATGGACTGTTTATTCAAATTCTAAAATATAGAATATAAAGTTTCTAAAAATAAACCATTTTAAAACCATTTGATATAGTTGAATTCTAATTACAAATCATTGTCAATACTACTCATATTTCGAATATCGAAATAAGTTTCAACATTCACTTTTTAACCGATTATATTTCTAATCTAATTTCATGGTATTCAAAATAATAATAGTTTCGCGGCCAATGTAATTCTAACATCACAAACACACCATAATTAACCACAATTTATTTGTCACATAATAATATGCAATATATGGAAAAACAAGAATATAATTATTTGAGGAATCCTGTTGGATCCCTCCAACCTGTTTCCCTACATCCATAGATGTTAATCAACATCAATCAGAACCAATAATCAGTCAACGATGCAAACATATCAACCAACTTTATCAACTACTCATCAAACAGTATTGAATTACTCTAAATAAATTAAAACTCTTTTATATAAAAATATAAAGGAGGTAGATTTAGTGAGTTTACTCACCTGGTTCGCAGTTGACAGTTCTGCTTTGATTCCATTTAAAATCAACAAGCATTTGATTTTTTCCATTCGAGTAGCTCCGTTTCTTTTTACCACAAAATTCCACAATGAAGATTTCATTGTTACGATTCCGATGTTACCGACGTTGTCCACTTCTATTCACGGATGAGTGAAATATACGGGTTATCAGTTTAAACTTCAATTAAGTATACTTACTCTTTAATATAATTCTAATTAGCCTTAATAAATCATGTTATATTTATTTTTATTTTATTAAAACTATTACCGTTAATCTTTTTATGATTGGGCCACCAAAGTTTCTCCATGTGTAAATTCTTACCCTCACTCGTATTTTTTCTTCAGCAAATAAATCATAACCTATCAATACACAGCCATTTGACGCCATCTTCACCGATCCGCACTGTTGCCATGTTCCCATCCTTCATCCTTTTACATGTAAGTATATCTTTTTCACCCATATAAACTTCTCGTACACTGCTGTAACGACCCAGAAAATCTGAACCAATTTAAAATTTTTAAATTGGCTAAAATAATGGATTTTAAATATGGAAAATAAATATTTTAAATAATAGCAGTGAAAACGGAGTTTGAATCGACAGTTGAACACGAATTTAATTAATTTTAATTATAAACAAGGCCTGAAATGGCGCTGTAGTTTCAAAAATTGAATTCAAACTTTGTAGGACTGTACCGGGTGCAAAACAAAACGGATTTAGTGAAACCAAAAATATTTAAATCTGTTAGTGAATACCTTTCTAACGAATCTGAAAAATCGAATTTTCATAGCGGAAAGCAAAAGTTATGGCCAAATGAATTTTCAGAAAGGTCGCTATGGAATTTATATAGCCCGTAAAATTGGCCATTTTGCATACGACCTCGGAATTCGACAAAACCACTTTTGTTGGATCCGGGATGTGAAGTTAATGCTAGGTTTCAAATTTCATAATTTTTGAATCTAGTATGTGAGCGTGGCAAAGGAAAACGTGTTTTATCAATTACAGTTAAATTGGATCGACCAGAAATGGGCCTTTTTGCAAACGGTCTCAGAATTCGACGAAACTTGTTTTGTTGGGACCGTATCGTCAAAACATAGCTAGATTTATTTTTCTGGAATTTTTCGAATCAGTTTGTGGCCCTGGCAAATTGAAATGTACGTTCAAATTAAATATTGAATGTTTTATATTTTAATTTGAAGGAAAACTGACTGAAACATTCGAATGGGCCTTCGAAACATATCCCATTGTGTTCGGAATGTGGGTAAAACGCTAGGGACGATAGTCGTTGGGTTTGGATTGGTGGTCGCGTCAGAAAACCCCTTATAAAATCTACCGACCAATCAGAATTTAAATATAAAAAAGGCGGACACTCTCTCTCCCCAACAGATCTGAAAGCGGAAAAGCCTTCGAAACTTCCTCCTTCGATTCCGATCGCCATAGTCCATGATAGGACGCGCCACCACCCTCCCTCGAAAGCCCTTCGCCTCCTCTTCAAATCCATACCAGCCTCAACCCCTATCTCCCCGTAAATCGTGCGCAGCGGCTCCCTGAAGTTGTCCACTTTCCGCCGCCGCCACGGCCTGGTCCCACCACCGAACTGCACGAGATCACCGGTGCCGGGAAGGTGATTCGAAGCTCTTCAACGCTACGTTGGTTGATCATCCTGAAGTGGCGCGGATTTCGAGAAAAACTCAAACCTAGTTTTGAGCATCAAAACGAGGTATACGGCTTAGTTTATTTTCAACTGTTTTTACACTTCAAAGTGTTGCAAACTTGTAAAAATTATATCTTTTTGCCATGTGGTTGAAATTCAGTGAAACAAGAGACACCGGGACCGTGAGGACGTCTTCTACATTATAGAAGAGACCGCTTATTTTTCTGAGCCTTCTGCTATTTTTGGTGGAGTGGAACCCAATGTGAGATTTCGAATTTATAAATGATATGGAAAACGATGATGTATAAATTATATAGTCGATGTATGAGTTATATAAGCGTTGTACACCTCTTGTATAAGCATTGTATAAGTTGTATGTTCAATGTATAAGTTATATATGCGTTGTAAAAATTATATATGTGTTGAAATAGAAGTGAATTGCTATATATATATATATATATATATATATATATATATATATATATATATATATATATATATGCCCCTCGTCCACAAGCCATGGACGATATTTATTGGTTGTGATTGGTGTGAAAATTGATTGATAGCGAATGGTTGTTTGGGATTGTTTGTGGTTGATATTGATGGATTGTGATTGAAAAATACCGGTTTGTGGTTGAGAAATATTTGGTTGTAACCACATAGGATTAGTTTATGGAAATGAAATAAATATATACATGCCGCCTGCGTGCGAACTAGTTGCATGATCCCCATTGTCAAAAACCGCGAGGTTTTAAGGTAGAACGAGGAGCTGTACTAGGGACGACCCCGGTTTTAACTACCCTGTCGTTATGCTGCCGAATTTTGAATAATATTCATGTGTTTGAATTATTTTCATTTGTTGAAACTATATTTATTCATTAAATAGAAAACCTTCATGTGTTAAATTGATATTCATTCGTTGATTAGAAATTCATGTGTTGAATGGTATTCGTGTTTTAAAGATAAAAATCACATTTTTATTGATATATACAAAATATAGAAAACCTTCATGTGTTGAGTCGATATTCATTCGTTGAATTGAAATCCATGTGTTGAATGGTATTCGTGTTTTAAATATAAAAATCACCTTTTTTATCGATTTATATAACTATAGAAAACCTTCATGTGTTGAATCGATATTCATTCGTTGAATTGAAATTCATGTGTTGAATGGTATTCATATTTTGAAAGAAATTGTTTTATAATAAAAATCCCATTTTTAACATCAATATGAAAAGTGTAAAATAATCCTGTTTTGAAATAAATTGTTTTACAATAAAAATCCTATTTTTATCCCCTATATTACCTATACGAAATAATAGTGTTTTGAAATGAATTGTTTTACAATAAAAATCACATTTTTATTATATAAACGAATTGTTAAAAATAGTGAAGTGTTGAAATAGAAGACAGTTAGATAAAAATATCATTTTTATCAAATGAATGAAAAGAATGTAGCTTTGAAATCGAAGAATCGATATATATATATATATATAAATAGAATTAAAATATATCGAATAACGAAGCTGCAGTTCGTATTTTGAAACCGTGATTTCAAACGATTATACCGGGAGATCCGACCATCGGATTTTCCTGAAATCACAACCGTTGGGTTCGCTTTGGAAAAATCTTTCCAACAACACCAACTTTGTAAAAATCCAACGGTTGGATTGTCTGGAATGTTTAATTCAAATCTGAAGAAAAACAGCGCCAGAATCGATTATATATATATATATATATATATTTAATCGAATAACGACGTTGCAGTTCGTATTTCAAAATCGAAAATTCAAACGGTTATATCTGGAGATCCGACCGTCAGATTTTCCTGAAACTGGAACCGTTGGATTCGTTTTGAAAAGATCTTTTTAATGATGTAGATTTTATGAAGATCCAACAGTTAGATTTTCAGATATGTGTAAATCAAATCTGAAGAAAAACAGCACCACGGTCGCGTTATGGCCCGAAGCGTCGTTTTAAATAAATTGGCTATTTTAAAATAAATAAAATAGCGATAAATCGTTTTAAAATATTATAAACGATAGGGATGTGATTTAGAAATTAACTGAAGGTTGGTGTAACACCCCACGTCAGTTAGTGTCACTCACAAAGGGAATGCACTAAGTTCTGTGGAGCATTTTGGGTAAAAGATGCAGATAAATTACAAGACAGACATAAATTAAACAGCGGAAAATAAAACTTTGTTTTATTGATAAAATAGTTTGTACAATGGTTTCTTTACAGTATCAGAGTATCATCTGTCTTACAAAATAAAGAAGCATAAAAACAACATTTATATTCCCCGATTTTAGCAAGAGCCAGCCATAACATCTGAAAAGAGAATCTAAGCAAACTTCGACAAATCTTCAAGCTGGGAGAGAGTGGCAGTCCAACTTAACCTGAGCTAAACTATTCCCTCCTTTACTACCTGGGGGGGAACAGAAGAAAAGAAGACGAAAGAAGAACAGAGTCAGACATAAAGCCTGAGTAAGTTCAGTAACTTCTAGCATGTGAACATGGAAAAACAAAACGACATGAATTAACTGAATACAAAATTACACCATGACGATAGGGTCAACAAGATTAGACAAGGTAGTCACAAGATATGCTAAGATAAGATAAACTGGATACGCTCTAATACTTTCGCCGCTTCACCATTTCCTTGTTATACGGATTTCTACTTTCTCTGCACCACCTAACTAATGTCCCAACTAGTAACATGATCGACGCTAGTCTATGAATTAGAAGAGCGCAACATTTGTAATAAATTCTGCAAGCATACAGGTGTGTAGCATACAGGTCGAACACAGGGAGGAAAGTTAAATTTTATTATTTATATGTTTCGTGGGCGTGTTAGACGAACTTTGGAGGTTGATTTTGAAAATAAAACAAAACAAAATTAAAACTGTGATTTGATTCAGAACAGATCTAACTGAGCCGACGATCAGAACACAATTTCAATGGAAAAGAAATAAAACTATGAATTAGATTTGAATCTAATCAAATCCAATTTGACCTAAGAAAATAATAAAAGCAGAAATTGAAATTGCAGAAATTGAAATAACAAACAAGAATTAAAATTAGGATTTCCGCTGAATCTAATCAGACGGTAAATCACTAATGCAAATAAGTGCAAAATACAAATAGTGTTCTACCGAATCTAATCGTATATACAACACTAGTTGCTAAGAAAACAAAAAATGCAGAAAATAAAAGAGGAAGAAGAACTTTTATTAGAACAATGGAATAAGAGATGAGATATAGGATGGTGGCTACAATGCCATTACAAGGGTTTATATAGGGTAGATAGCCAAACCCTAACCCTAACCCTAATGGTAAATGGGCCTGGTCATTACACCACTAATTGGTTTACAATGAGAACATAAATGGGCCTTAGATAAATAAAGCAAATTTGGGCCTTTTCTCTTTTTCCTCTTGGTTCCTTGATATTTCTTCATTGATTTGTGATGTTCAAAGCCTTTTTATCACTCCTTTTCTTGTCCAACAGCAACTAGATGTGATATCTTCATCTACAATTCTTCAAAATGCAAATACACAGCAAATTGAACTCTATTTCTCTACATTTCTGGTTGCATGCGGGCTGGGTTGGACTATCTGTAAAAATAACAAAACAATACCCAAGTAATATTTATTTATATACAAAAGATAAGAAATAAGAGCATAAAATAAACACATTTCTATGTCAATCAAATACCCCCACACTTATCGTTTACTCGTCCTCGAGTAAAAAGAAAATGAAAAACTAACTAGATAGGTCACACTTTCGCAGGAAACACGATTGCATTGAGCGCATGCAACAAGCCGTTAAACCTCTAGGTGTCCCAAGTAGGACGAGTGGTGTCTCGTGAGGGTTTTCAGCGGATATGTAACGACCCAGCGGATTTCGGCCTCGAAAATCGATATAAATACCTTTACCGTATCTTATACCGATCCTCCTAGCACTGAAAACACTGGAACGTTTAGAAAGAAATTAGAGGGTGAGATAAGAAAGAAAGAAATATTAGAATAGAAGAAAAAGAAGAATCCACACAGAGCCTCACATCGCAGCGGAACAAAATATAATACAGAAATAATCTTTATTGAGAGCTTTTGAAAATACTTACACTATCAGAGTACAACACACATCTGGACTGTTTTAAAAATCTGTCCTCACATATATAATCACACAGTGGAAAATCATTCGTCTGAACATCTTCAGTTCGTCTCTGGACTTCGCAGCATCTGATGACCTGAACCTGTACACCTCGGTCTAACCCGAGCATTTACAAAACACCGGGTCAGTCTGGTGGACCAGAGTGAGAAAAACTCGCACAACAATTAAGGGTAGCACACAACTTGATTTTAGAGTTTAAAATCCTTTCGAAAGAAAATGGTAATCGTAAGACCGATCCACACATAAACACGGACGGTTTTTACCTTACGATAACCAAACCATCTTTTGAAATTATATCTTGATCTGATATTATGATAATGTCTAGATACAAATAAATATCAAATCTAGAGGAACGCTTACATCTCACGCTCCCCGTATATAGTATACAATTGAAAACCGCGGGCGCTTATTGGATATTGGATTTCCAACTCGACAAGGTATGGGACCACCTTCCGCACGTGTATCTCTAGAGGCGAATACATAGGGTTCAACAAGAACGTCTTGCAACCCGGCCCTCACATGACCGACCACTCATTTCGCTTGAGTGTATCGAATGTATATCACCAACGGTTGGGCTCAAACCACCGTCTCCCGATAAGGGACAGCATCGAAATAGATTAAAGAAGTAATAGGAATTTCTCTAGATAGGTGACTATACACCCTAATGGGAGCGACCCACATAGCCATGCTGCCTGGCCGATTTCTGTCATTTCCTGGCTGTGAGGCTTGAGGTCATAATCCTTTGCACACCTGGCCATCATTCACTTTGAATGCCACATCGTCAGATCCGCCAGGTATCACTAAATACTGATTTCCACAAAAATACTCTGAGCGTTAAGCTAAAGAAGGTGTACAGCCTTCTCCGCCACCAACAGAAATACGTTTGTAGAAAATCGATATACGTAATCCCTTTGGAAATACTCTGTCAGACACTCGTCCATACAAGTCACCCAGGAACAGGATGAACCGAAGGTACTCTCCTACTGCATCCAATATAGGAATCACCCCATGGATCAGTAGCGATCGTCCTCGCATTCCATAGTTTCAACCACGACAGAACCCCAGTATATCTCCGGGTCGAATCAGAGATTGTAAGTGGTTCTTCCGCTTTATGAAGATCTATGGTCTTCACATGCTCCATCTCGATCGTCACTTGATCTCTTCTTTACTTTCGTATTTGTTAGTCAGAATGGTTTTTGAATATTCATTCGATCCCGGTCTTTCCATACCAACAATCGTAAAAGTCAGACTTGATAGTCGGTTATTTAACTATCAAGTAAACATCCATTAAATCACAAAAATAGATACGCTGGTCTGGTACTCAGCATCACTTGGCTTCCTTAATAAAATTCATCGCCCAATCTCCTTTTTATCCTGTTACTAGGAAAATATAACTCATATCATTTCCTTTACTTTGGAAATCTTACCACGCACTCTTGACATTTACCAACTGGTATCATTCTTGGATAATCCCGCAGTCGTTCAAGTTGGGGTATTTTAATTACCTCTCAGACCTTGACCAACAACGTTCTTATCTTCAGATGAATACGAGTTGTAATTCAAACACCCTATATTTATTACCTCAATTTCTATTTCCAACATCGTTTACTAAGCTCTAATCAAAACCCTTTTTACCAATTTCCTTTTCTCTCTGGAAACCCCCCCTTTTTTTAAATCCATTGATTTAACTCAATACTATTATTGAGTAGTTTCAATTTAAAACGACGTTTAAATTCATATTCCTTTTATAAACCTTGTTTATAAATTTAATATAACCCTTTTCATCTCCCTTAACTCAAAACGTTAAGTAAAACCCTTCGTTTAAACCTCTTATTTGCTTCGTTATAAAACTCGAGTTAAAACTCGTCCTTAGCCTCCTTTCAACACTCGACCATTTCATTTCAAATTGGGTTACTTAAGGGTATTTCATTACCATACCAAACCATTTATTTCAACATTTATCATTCAAATAAACCAACTCTTTTATTTACTAGAATGAATAATAAATTCCCTTTTTGAACCTTTACTAAGATTTACCAACCATTTGTTAAGTCCTTTCACTACTCTAAGTCTAATCGAGTTAAACTGGTCGACACAAAATATGGTTGTTCTTTTACCAACTTTCTTTAAATTAATTAAAAGATAATTAATTTAAGTAACTTTATTTAATCATTCACGATTAAACACTTAATTGCCAGGTTAATTCCCGCTTTACAATTCTTATCAACATAAGAAAATTTATTTTATAAAAACCATTTCATAATTTCTATATACACTTTAAATAAATAAATAATTAAATATTTAGTTCCACTTTTTAAATACTCTTTCCAGGAAATATCTTTCAAAAATTTATTTTTTGTTATAAAATGCATTTATAGCTCAAATGTCATTGATCCACTGCCGATAAACCATATTTTATAAATCGATTGATTTATAAGCCAGGCGATGCCAATTACCCAACCCATATCAGCATAAATGTTGAAAAATATTTCAACAGTCAATAATGACTAATCATTTCTTTTTATTTGACTGATAAGTCTTATATCGATCATCAATCAATCAACAATCAATTCAAACCATTCAAACAATTTTGAACACTTCTCATAAACGTGACCAGTCAAAAGAATTATTTGGTGTGGGTCAACCACAACAGTGGTATTTCTGAAATTAGGTGACCGTTTAATTTCGTTCATTGAATCATCAGTATAGATATAACCAGCAATCAATCAACCAACAGTCAGAACACGTAAAATAAAAGCACCCAAATTTATATAAAATATAAACGGGAAAGGCTGAGTGAGTTTAACTCACATGGGTTTGATTTGTCGATCAACAGTCTGGTTTTAGTCGAATTAAATTGATGTTTAATTCGAATAGAAATTCCAGTCACTTCAGATCCTGATTGGCTTCGCTCCATCTCGAAGTACTCTTCTCCACGGTCCCAACGCAACTGACCGTCTGTAAATCCGACAACGTACGAGAGAGAAATTGTCAAAACAAGTTTTAAATCAAATTAAATTAAACATTGATTTCCCTTTACAAAAAAAAACATGGGCTTACCTTACAATAACCGGCCCAACAACCGAACCCGACCCGTTATCACCTTAAAACCCCTATACCCGTATCCTTTTCTTCATTTTTCAATCGGCCGCCTCTAAACAAAAGTGAAAACCCTAATTCCCTTTTCCAATCATCCGCTCACAAACGAAAAAAAATGGCGTCGCCATCCCTTCTTCCGGCCTTCGATCCTCCACTACGGCCTCGCGCTCCACCCCTGTACCTACACCGCAGATAACTATGAGCCACCTTCATCCTACGGCTTCAATTCGAACGGGTTTCGACAAAGAAGTTTTCAAGAACCCAAAAGCTAAGTCTTTTATTACCCAATTTTAATTGCTGAATTATTTTTGATTTGATTTATTTCTGGTTCGAATTGTTCTTGGGAATTTGTTGAACGAATACGAGCATATATATATGGTTGCGGTTTGGTTTAAATGAGTACACGTCTATCACCAGTCTCGAATTGTTGTTTCAATCCTTTTCCTAAATAGGCTCGGCTATACTTAGGCCATTGGGGTTTCTAGTACTGTTTTGATGACAGTTCGATGGTGTATGAAATCTGTTTGAATGGATACTGATTTAATTGATCACCTGACAGTAAACTATACAGTGTTTGTGGTAGATTTTAGGGTACGGTTCTGGTAGATATTCGATTTTGAAAATATATATATTTTCTGTACAGATTTGAGGATGTGCATATGTATATCGCTTGATTTTTCTTAGCTGTGCCTAGCCTATGCTGCTTCCATGTTGTCCATTGATGTATGACTATACATACAATTTAGCTATGCATTGTCTTGTTTTCTAAGCTGTCGAGATTTTATAACATAGATACTCTTATATTTGATTTCTTTTTTTATCTATGCACATGGGAGATCGGCCTTACTGTTTAGCTTAGCTATTCTGTTGTGTCTTGTTATTTCAGATCAGAGATTTTTAACTGAACATATATTTTATGGTACCATTTTGCACATGTATTCACTGTATATGCTAGCTGTAAAATCTGTATACATTGAATTTGATTTATATAAAATATATATACATATAGTCAGTATCCTTCTAGCTATACTCTTAGCTGTTCTTCTACAATATTAGCTCCACTGTTCAGATTTTAATGTATGAGAGATTTCTTTGACTGTTATGAATTGTCTTGTCTTGTTGTATATACTTTTACTTCTTTTTTTTTTTTCTTTTCTTATGTATAGTCTTGTCTATAATCTTTCCCCTTTTAATGGGTTTCTCTCCTTTCTTCTTTGCAGATCAAAGTTGATGGGAAGGATTCGAATGCACTTATCTTGGGAAGGAATGAGCATCCAAAGATTATTTTATATGAATTGTTCTGTCAAATTTTGCTTTGCACTGTACATTGTAAAGTTAGTATAAAAAAAAAATGTATATACTGTTTGTTCCTGTACTCCAGGATTTGGTGGTGTACGTAAATAGATATGATCTTCTTCTAGCTGTCATGATCATGTTTTAACTTGCTTTAGTTATTAATGTATACATTCAGTTCCTTTCATGTTTATGTTGCGGAATATAAAATATTATTGCTTTAGCTATTGATATATAATCACATATATAGTTTACGTTCAGCTATTGATGTATATGTTCAGTTTGTTTAAGTTACTTTCACGTTTATGTACAAGAATTTCTAACAAGGAAAATATATAGAAGTATTGTATATAAACAAAATATTCTTTTGTATTCTTTATACATCTAAAAAAATTGTCTACATATTATTCATTAAATTCAAAAAGATAAATCTAACTGAAACAAATAAATAGATGTCATTGTATCTACTGAAACAACAACTTCCAAGTTCATTCAGTGGAGTATTCAAAACTCAACTTTTATAAATTCTGGTTTTAAATATTCTATTTACATAAAACTGTTCAATATCGTTATAATTAATATAATATATATTCGAACTCTATTTAAATAAAATTTGATTAAAAATCCATTACATTTCAAATATAATATAGAAACTGATTTAAATATTCGAATTTAAATGGCCGAAAAATCCGGGATGTTACATTCTTCCCCCCTTAGAATAATTTCGTCCTCGAAATTGTAAAGTAAGGAGAATATTCCGAATCGAATTATTTTAAAAAATCATTACTGTTAAATTAAATTCAAAAATGAATTCGAACTATAAAATTTTTGAGAATTTCGCCATCACCTCTGCTGCATGGCTCGATCGACACGGCTACAACGGCTATTCTGGGTCTCAACTTCTTCGAAAAGAAAATTTAATTTCCAAATGGCGATCCACTTTATTTGAATCCCAATTTATTTATTCATTAAATTTTCATATCCCAATTCATTCTCTTTCCTTCAATTTGAATTCATTCTTAACTTGGTTTTACGTAACCAGGTTCAGTTTCACTTCCATATCCGATTCAATCGACGAATTGATTTTCTAACCGATTCAATTTTATTTCAAAATCCAAATTTGATTTCAAACCAAATCAACCAGAACAAACAACTAAACACCCATTATTACAATAATGTAGAAAATAAATTCCTTTTTTCTATCTAAAATATACGTTGGGTAAAATTATTTCATCTACCCACTTTATAAAATAATATCGTGTCAATTCACTAGTTGAACGCTTCTCAACACTCGAACTAGTCAAATAACACAATACAAAACATTTGTATATAAAATTTTACAAATACGCTCTCATATATATATATATATATGTATATACACTCAACTCAATCTAGGGTGTTACTAACCCCATCTCTATTGAGTTACGCCACAGAGCCAAGGTTACTACTCAACCAATAGCTCTGATACCACTGTAACGACCCAGCGGATTTCGGCCTCGAAAATCGATATAAATACCTTTACCGTATCTTATACCGATCCTCCTAGCACTGAAAACACTGGAACGTTTAGAAAGAAATTAGAGGGTGAGATAAGAAAGAAAGAAATATTAGAATAGAAGAAAAAGAAGAATCCACACAGAGCCTCACATCGCAGCGGAACAAAATATAATACAGAAATAATCTTTATTGAGAGCTTTTGAAAATACTTACACTATCAGAGTACAACACACATCTGGACTGTTTTAAAAATCTGTCCTCACATATATAATCACACAGCGGAAAATCATTCGTCTGAACATCTTCAGTTCGTCTCTGGACTTCGCAGCATCTGATGACCTGAACCTGTACACCTCGGTCTAACCCGAGCATTTACAAAACACCGGGTCAGTCTGGTGGACCAGAGTGAGAAAAACTCGCACAACAATTAAGGGTAGCACACAACTTGATTTTAGAGTTTAAAATCCTTTCGAAAGAAAATGGTAATCGTAAGACCGATCCACACATAAACACGGACGGTTTTTACCTTACGATAACCAAACCATCTTTTGAAATTATATCTTGATCTGATATTATGATAATGTCTAGATACAAATAAATATCAAATCTAGAGGAACGCTTACATCTCACGCTCCCCGTATATAGTATACAATTGAAAACCGCGGGCGCTTATTGGATATTGGATTTCCAACTCGACAAGGTATGGGACCACCTTCCGCACGTGTATCTCTAGAGGCGAATACATAGGGTTCAACAAGAACGTCTTGCAACCCGGCCCTCACATGACCGACCACTCATTTCGCTTGAGTGTATCGAATGTATATCACCAACGGTTGGGCTCAAACCACCGTCTCCCGATAAGGGACAGCATCGAAATAGATTAAAGAAGTAATAGGAATTTCTCTAGATAGGTGACTATACACCCTAATGGGAGCGACCCACATAGCCATGCTGCCTGCCCGATTTCTGTCATTTCCTGGCTGTGAGGCTTGAGGTCATAATCCTTTGCACACCTGGCCATCATTCACTTTGAATGCCACATCGTCAGATCCGCCAGGTATCACTAAATACTGATTTCCACAAAAATACTCTGAGCGTTAAGCTAAAGAAGGTGTACAGCCTTCTCCGCCACCAACAGAAATACGTTTGTAGAAAATCGATATACGTAATCCCTTTGGAAATACTCTGTCAGACACTCGTCCATACAAGTCACCCAGGAACAGGATGAACCGAAGGTACTCTCCTACTGCATCCAATATAGGAATCACCCCATGGATCAGTAGCGATCGTCCTCGCATTCCATAGTTTCAACCACGACAGAACCCCAGTATATCTCCGGGTCGAATCAGAGATTGTAAGTGGTTCTTCCGCTTTATGAAGATCTATGGTCTTCACATGCTCCATCTCGATCGTCACTGGATCTCTTCTCTACTTTCGTATTTGTTAGTCAGAATGGTTTTCGAATATTCATTCGATCCCGGTCTTTCCATACCAACAATCGTAAAAGTCAGACTTGATAGTCGGTTATTTAACTATCAAGTAAACATCCATTAAATCACAAAAATAGATACGCTGGTCTGGTACTCAGCATCACTTGGCTTCCTTAATAAAATTCATCGCCCAATCTCCTTTTTATCCTGTTACTAGGAAAATATAACTCATATCATTTCCTTTACTTTGGAAATCTTACCACGCACTCTTGACATTTACCAACTGGTATCATTCTTGGATAATCCCGCAGTCGTTCAAGTTGGGGTATTTTAATTACCTCTCAGACCTTGACCAACAACGTTCTTATCTTCAGATGAATACGAGTTGTAATTCAAACACCCTATATTTATTACCTCAATTTCTATTTCCAACATCGTTTACTAAGCTCTAATCAAAACCCTTTTTACCAATTTCCTTTTCTCTCTAGAAACCCCCCCTTTTTTTAAATCCATTGATTTAACTCAATACTATTATTGAGTAGTTTCAATTTAAAACGACGTTTAAATTCATATTCCTTTTATAAACCTTGTTTATAAATTTAATATAACCCTTTTCATCTCCCTTAACTCAAAACGTTAAGTAAAACCCTTCGTTTAAACCTCTTATTTGCTTCGTTATAAAACTCGAGTTAAAACTCGTCCTTAGCCTCCTTTCAACACTCGACCATTTCATTTCAAATTGGGTTACTTAAGGGTATTTCATTACCATACCAAACCATTTATTTCAACATTTATCATTCAAATAAACCAACTCTTTTATTTACTAGAATGAATAATAAATTCCCTTTTTGAACCTTTACTAAGATTTACCAACCATTTGTTAAGTCCTTTCACTACTCTAAGTCTAATCGAGTTAAACTGGTCGACACAAAATATGGTTGTTCTTTTACCAACTTTCTTTAAATTAATTAAAAGATAATTAATTTAAGTAACTTTATTTAATCATTCACGATTAAACACTTAATTGCCAGGTTAATTCCCGCTTTACAATTCTTATCAACATAAGAAAATTTATTTTATAAAAACCATTTCATAATTTCTATATACACTTTAAATAAATAAATAATTAAATATTTAGTTCCACTTTTTAAATACTCTTTCCAGGAAATATCTTTCAAAAATTTATTTTTTGTTATAAAATGCATTTATAGCTCAAATGTCATTGATCCACTGCCGATAAACCATATTTTATAAATCGATTGATTTATAAGCCAGGCGATGCCAATTACCCAACCCATATCAGCATAAATGTTGAAAAATATTTCAACAGTCAATAATAACTAATCATTTCTTTTTATTTGACTGATAAGTCTTATATCGATCATCAATCAATCAACAATCAATTCAAACCATTCAAACAATTTTGAACACTTCTCATAAACGTGACCAGTCAAAAGAATTATTTGGTGTGGGTCAACCACAACAGTGGTATTTCTGAAATTAGGTGACCGTTTAATTTCGTTCATTGAATCATCAGTATAGATATAACCAGCAATCAATCAACCAACAGTCAGAACACATAAAATAAAAGCACCCAAATTTATATAAAATATAAACGGGAAAGGCTGAGTGAGTTTAACTCACATGGGTTTGATTTGTCGATCAACAGTCTGGTTTTAGTCGAATTAAATTGATGTTTAATTCGAATAGAAATTCCAGTCACTTCAGATCCTGATTGGCTTCGCTCCATCTCGAAGTACTCTTCTCCACGGTCCCAACGCAACTGACCGTCTGTAAATCCGACAACGTACGAGAGAGAAATTGTCAAAACAAGTTTTAAATCAAATTAAATTAAACATTGATTTCCCTTTACAAAAAAAAACATGGGCTTACCTTACAATAACCGGCCCAACAACCGAACCCGACCCGTTATCACCTTAAAACCCCTATACCCGTATCCTTTTCTTCATTTTTCAATCGGCCGCCTCTAAACAAAAGTGAAAACCCTAATTCCCTTTTCCAATCATCCGCTCACAAACGAAAAAAAATGGCGTCGCCATCCCTTCTTCCGGCCTTCGATCCTCCACTACGGCCTCGCGCTCCACCCCTGTACCTACACCGCAGATAACTATGAGCCACCTTCATCCTACAGCTTCAATTCGAACGGGTTTCGACAAAGAAGTTTTCAAGAACCCAAAAGCTAAGTCTTTTATTACCCAATTTTAATTGCTGAATTATTTTTGATTTGATTTATTTCTGGTTCGAATTGTTCTTGGGAATTTGTTGAACGAATACGAGCATATATATATGGTTGCGGTTTGGTTTAAATGAGTACACGTCTATCACCAGTCTCGAATTGTTGTTTCAATCCTTTTCCTAAATAGGCTCGGCTATACTTAGGCCATTGGGGTTTCTAGTACTGTTTTGATGACAGTTCGATGGTGTATGAAATCTGTTTGAATGGATACTGATTTAATTGATCACCTGACAGTAAACTATACAGTGTTTGTGGTAGATTTTAGGGTACGGTTCTGGTAGATATTCGATTTTGAAAATATATATATTTGCTGTACAGATTTGAGGATGTGCATATGTATATCGCTTGATTTTTCTTAGCTGTGCCTAGCCTATGCTGCTTCCATGTTGTCCATTGATGTATGACTATACATACAATTTAGCTATGCATTGTCTTGTTTTCTAAGCTGTCGAGATTTTATAACATAGATACTCTTATATTTGATTTCTTTTTTTATCTATGCACATGGGAGATCGGCCTTACTGTTTAGCTTAGCTATTCTGTTGTGTCTTGTTATTTCAGATCAGAGATTTTTAACTGAACATATATTTTATGGTACCATTTTGCACATGTATTCACTGTATATGCTAGCTGTAAAATCTGTATACATTGAATTTGATTTATATAAAATATATATACATATAGTCAGTATCCTTCTAGCTATACTCTTAGCTGTTCTTCTACAATATTAGCTCCACTGTTCAGATTTTAATGTATGAGAGATTTCTTTGACTGTTATGAATTGTCTTGTCTTGTTGTATATACTTTTACTTCTTTTTTTTTTTTTTTTCTTTTCTTATGTATAGTCTTGTCTATAATCTTTCCCCTTTTAATGGGTTTCTCTCCTTTCTTCTTTGCAGATCAAAGTTGATGGGAAGGATTCGAATGCACTTATCTTGGGAAGGAATGAGCATCCAAAGATTATTTTATATGAATTGTTCTGTCAAATTTTGCTTTGCACTGTACATTGTAAAGTTAGTATAAAAAAAAAAATGTATATACTGTTTGTTCCTGTACTCCAGGATTTGGTGGTGTACGTAAATAGATATGATCTTCTTCTAGCTGTCATGATCATGTTTTAACTTGCTTTAGTTATTAATGTATACATTCAGTTCCTTTCATGTTTATGTTGCGGAATATAAAATATTATTGCTTTAGCTATTGATATATAATCACATATATAGTTTACGTTCAGCTATTGATGTATATGTTCAGTTTGTTTAAGTTACTTTCACGTTTATGTACAAGAATTTCTAACAAGGAAAATATATAGAAGTATTGTATATAAACAAAATATTCTTTTGTATTCTTTATACATCTAAAAAAATTGTCTACATATTATTCATTAAATTCAAAAAGATAAATCTAACTGAAACAAATAAATAGATGTCATTGTATCTACTGAAACAACAACTTCCAAGTTCATTCAGTGGAGTATTCAAAACTCAACTTTTATAAATTCTGGTTTTAAATATTCTATTTACATAAAACTGTTCAATATCGTTATAATTAATATAATATATATTCGAACTCTATTTAAATAAAATTTGATTAAAAATCCATTACATTTCAAATATAATATAGAAACTGATTTAAATATTCGAATTTAAATGGCCGAAAAATCCGGGATGTTACAGGATACTACCCACAAAATCCAAATGTTGTATGCTATGATTCTGATGAAACTACATGAATGCATTGGACATATGCAAATAAAAATGAAAAATGAAAACACGACTTATTTCAGGAAAGTGGTACAACAAATTAAGTTAACAATTTCTGATCAGTTGATTTTATTTTAGATACCTCGACTTGTCACAAATTTTTCAATATAAATCAAGTTTTCAAATGTTAAATTCCAGTTTGGCCAGTTAGTTCGGTCGATAACATAGTGCAGCCATGAAATAGATTCTTAGTTTGCTTGGCACAGTTTGCAAAGTGGTATTCTAATTTTCTCATGTATGGCTAGTCAAATCAATAAGGTCAAGAAGTGTTTGGGTATCATCGCGTATTCTTTATTCTATAAAATTTTAAGATTTATGATTAAGTACATACACCTAACTAAAAAGACCAAGGTTTACCACCCATGCACTGCCTCGCGGACTAACGGAGAGTAGGTAAAGAGCTTGGCGGATTGTGCAGGCCGACTTTGACTTTGTCAACAACGTGTCGGTAATCCTTAGGTGTCCAATCTCATAGAATGAGACCAAGATATTCCAACTTTGACTTTGTCAACAACGTGTCGGATAGAGCTTGGCGGGTTTGCACACCAACGCTCGATATACAAGCAATGTTGGATACCCTTGGAATACTATTATTATTATTATCGAAAATTTAAGCACAAAAGAGAGTTACGCGAATTCAACTTAACACAACTTGGTTATAAAGGTTTGACAAGCCAATATAAGTATTTTAAGTCCTCCACTTATTTAAACAAAGTCTAAAAATATAGAATAGATTTCATGGCCATCACCTAAGAATCTCCCTATGTACCGGTTACACTATTATCCCTCAAAATTAACTTTTCATTATATTTCTTGTTCGATCTAAGTTGAGAGAAAAAAATACTATCAACTGGCTAAAAATTGCAAACTTATTTTGTTGTATCAATTGAAAATGAGTCGTATTTAAAAAAAAAAAAATTTATGGTATGTTACTACAATCTAAAATGTATGATGGTCCTACTTAAATGGCTTAAAATAAAAAGAAATAAAAACAAAGAAAAATGAAAATGGATGAAATGCAGACAAAAATGAAAATGGATGAAATGCAGACTCCCCCCCACACTTGAACAAAACAGTGTCCACACTGTGAACGTTTCCTACATTTGAAAGATCGCACCCAAAGGTGGATTAAATGTAAAATGACTTGTAAAATGAAATGCAATCTAACTATATGTAAGAATGGATCATATGTACAATGATATATGTGTTTGCGATGCATGCGACACAAAGAATTCCACCAACTTTTTCCCCCATACTTGGTTCTAGCCCTATGAGTCCCATTCCCACTATGTCTAGGCGTGTTTTCTAATAAGCAAAGGTTTTTGAAAACCATCTCATCTTTAAACCTAGATTTATAGTCCAGTAAATGAATGTTCAAGGTCGTCCTAACATGAAGTTTTTCAATCAAACTAACATTCCAAAAATAGTTCATGTATTCAACAAATTTATCTGTGTAATTTTTCAAAAAATTGTGATCGCATATAAATTCAGTGAAATTTGAAATCTGAGTGTTGTTCAACACTATGTGATCACATTTCTCATCATTAACTGACAATGTATTTTCGACACTGACAATTTCAAGTTCATTTGAAATCTCAAAATTTTCAAACTTGGATTCGTGACCTAATTCTGTTTCATCCTCATTCGGCAACTCCTCTTCATTCAATCCAAAAAATTCATGTTCATTGAAATTCTTCTCCAACTCTAAGTTTTTGAAAAATTCAACATTATCATTTTGTTCAACTTCTAGAATTTCAAGTTTTTCACAGCCTGAAAGAGGAAGGTCAAAATCTAAGCTTAAATCTTTTTTCTGAAAAGAGTTGAAGTCCAAATCATTTGTTGAATTTTGAAAATCTTCATCAAGATGATTATTCTCAATTTCCAAAGTCGTTATTTGAAAATTTTCAATGTCAGTAGAAATTGGATTATTTTCTGATTCAATGCTCATTTGATTTTGTTGCTCTTGTTGTTCTTTAAAAGATTTCATTAAGCAAAGAATTTCATCAAGCTGTCTATCTTGGTTTTCTACCCTCTCTCTAAGAATGTTAAGATGATATTCTTCAGAATCGTTGATTTGAAAGCTCTCGTTTTGGATTTCTTGATTCTCAAAATTATAGTCCACATCAATTTCACGATCAATATCATTCCCAATGTGGTGGTTGTTTGAATCTTCAGAAAAATGACAATGATATTGGAAATCATTTTGATTTTGAAAATTAGGGTCATAACCAAAACTGTTGAAATTCGATGGAAAATTAAAATTTTGGTTATTTTCAAGATGTTGATATGGGTTGTAATTTTGAAAATTTTGATCGATTTGAAAATCGTTTTCAAAATTATTTTCGAATTGGTTTCCAACCCCATGTTGATCAAAGGTACGTTGCGATTCAAAACCGTTTTGATGTGGATGTGGCCCATGATCGAAGTTATTGAAATTTAAATTGAAATCGTCGTTTCGATTATATCTATGATTTTGAAAATGTTGGTCAATTGGAAAATTTTGAAAATTGGCATCGGGCTCACGAAATTTTGGAAAATCTTGCTTCATGAGTTGTATTTCATGCTCATACTCTTCAAGAGGACGTCTACTCCAACTATTATCCCACATTTCTCTCAGGGGTTTTTTTGAATTAGACATTTGAATGAAGTCAGGGTAAGACATAAATTATTCCTATTTCAAAATAATATAAAAGAATGAGTTGTGCTCTATTAATTAACTGACTCAATTAGAAGGGGGAAGAGGGTCTTATGGCCGTTCACGTATAGTATAAAACCAAGGGATACGACCAATGTTTTACGGGTAGTATGCAACCTCTTTTGCTAATAGTTCAATAAATTGAACTACTATATATCCGCGATCCAATTATATGAGACAGTCAACTTCACAAAACACCACTTTTCAATTATATTATTTTGAAAATCAAATCAAGTTTTATTATTGAAAAACGACGAGCGTGATGATTTTAGTTATGGAAAATAATTCCTAACTAAACAGATTAAGAAAAATTCAATCATAGAACAGTCACAGAACAATAGCAGAATAAAAAATTTGTACAAGCAAGCCGCTGCCCCTGCAGAAGATTTTTACACACAATTTCTATATTTTTTCTTTGCAGCAAAGCACCTGTAGAGTTTAGAAAATATTACAGCGATGTATGGCAATCTGTCCAGAAAAAATGAGCAGTATTAATGATTGAAATCCATTATTTGCAAATCCGTTGACCTTTGAATCCTTGTTCGTTGCTTGAATTCGTTCCTTCCTTTGGCCTTTGATTTGAATTTCACCTCTTCTTCTTCTTCTTTTTTGAGAGAGAGAGAGAGAAAGGTAGCAAAATCAACAAAAGAAATAAAAGAGAGAAAAGAAAAAAAATATGAAGGAGAGAGCTGGAAAGAAATAAATGAAATAATGGAAAGAGAGATTGTAGGAGGTGAATGAGAAATGCAATTGGAAAGAAATAAATAAAAAGAAAAGAATGCAGTTTTTTTATTATTATTTTTTTTGAAAATTTGAACAAGAAGAAAGGGAAAGAAATGAATGAGAAAAGAAAAACAAAAAAGGGAAAAAAAATGAAAAAAAGGAAGGAAATAAGGAAAAAAACAAGGTTTTTTGAGTAGAGAGGAAGGGTAGAAGGAATGGAGGAAAGAAATAAAAGCAGACAAAAACAAGAAAGAAATCAACGTAGACAGAGAAGAAAATGCAAAAGTTTTTTTTTTTTTTAGAAAATTGTAGACAAAAGATGGAAACAAATAAAAAGAAAAGGAAAGAGAAAAGAAAAATGTGAAAATCAACAAGGTGGTAGAAAGATGGAAAGAAAGATTAGAGGAAGTGAGAGAGAATTGTAATTAGAAAGCAATCGATTAAAAAATGCAAGTTTTTTTTTGTCATTGTTGTAAAAGAATGGAAACCAGTGTATTGACAATTGGAAAGAAGTAAAAGGAAGGAAGGAATAAATGGAAACCAATTAAAGAAAATTTGGCAAATTAAATGTACAACAATAATGAACAATAAAAATAAAGTAAAAATTGGAAAGAAGGAATAGATGAAGAGGGAAAGAAAAAAAAGAAATATAAAAGGAAAAACAAAAATGAAAAGGAAAAAAAAAATCAAGAGAATTTGGCAAGTTCTATTTTTTTTATTATTATTATTTGTCTAAAGTAGGAATGAATTTGCAAGAGGGAAACAAATAAATGAAAGAAAGGGGAAAGGGGAAAGAGGTTGAAAACAGGAAAGAAACAAAAGAAAAATGGCAAGTTTTTTTTTTTTTGAACTTGTAAAAGAAGAATGAGAAGTAATTGTATTGAAAATTGGAAAGGAGGAATAAAGAGGAAAGAAATCAAAAGTGGATTTTTTTTTTTTTGAAAAGAAAGGAAATTTGTAAGAGAAGAAAAGAAATCAAATGTATTGAGAACAAGAAGGACAAAAGAAGAAAGGAAAAAAAATTTAAAAGAGGAATCTTTTTTTTTTTTGAAATTTGTAAAAATAAAAAGAATGTAGATGATTGGAAAGATGGAAAGAATAAAGGAAAATTGAAAGTTGTTTTTTTTTTTGAGAGTTGTACAGAAGAAGAAAAAAATGTACAAGGAAAGGAAAGAAATAGATGGGAGAAGGGGAAACAAACTAAACAAAAATTGGCATGATTTTTTTTTCTTGATTTAGATGATTACAGTATATAATACCAAATCAATCAGTCAAGATTTTTTTCCCTATATCTATACACAAGAAAACAAATAAAAACTTTTTTTTATTTGGCAATTATTTTTATTAAAAAAAATGTATTGAAAACAGAGAAGGGGATAGAGAAAGGAGAAATAGATGAGAGAGAAAAAAGAAAGAATTTAAACAGAATTTGACAAGATTTTTTTTGTTTGTTTTTTAGGGAAAGAAATCAAATTGTAAAAAGAAGGTCAGGAGGGAAAGAAATTTGACAATTAAGGCAGAGGAAAGATAGAAAGAAATTTGAGAAAAAATGGTAATTTTTTTCTCTTGCTTAATGGATGATAACACCAATAGAATTGATATACCAAATCATTAATCAAGATTTTATATATATACACAGAAGAAAATAAAATAAAAAATAAAATAAAAGCTAACACGAATCAAAAATTAAATAAATAATAAAATTTAATCGTTACCTCCCCGGCAACGGCGCCAAAAACTTGATCGACGCTAGTCTATGAATTAGAAGAGCGCAACATTTGTAATAAATTCTGCAAGCATACAGGTGTGTAGCATACAGGTCGAACACAGGGAGGAAAGTTAAATTTTATTATTTATATGTTTCGTGGGCGTGTTAGACGAACTTTGGAGGTTGATTTTGAAAATAAAACAAAACAAAATTAAAACTGTGATTTGATTCAGAACAGATCTAACTGAGCCGACGATCAGAACACAATTTCAATGGAAAAGAAATAAAACTATGAATTAGATTTGAATCTAATCAAATCCAATTTGACCTAAGAAAATAATAAAAGCAGAAATTGAAATTGCAGAAATTGAAATAACAAACAAGAATTAAAATTAGGATTTCCGCTGAATCTAATCAGACGGTAAATCACTAATGCAAATAAGTGCAAAATACAAATAGTGTTCTACCGAATCTAATCGTATATACAACACTAGTTGCTAAGAAAACAAAAAATGCAGAAAATAAAAGAGAAAGAAGAACTTTTATTAGAACAATGGAATAAGAGATGAGATATAGGATGGTGGCTACAATGCCATTACAAGGGTTTATATAGGGTAGATAGCCAAACCCTAACCCTAACCCTAATGGTAAATGGGCCTGGTCATTACACCACTAATTGGTTTACAATGAGAACATAAATGGGCCTTAGATAAATAAAGCAAATTTGGGCCTTTTCTCTTTTTCCTCTTGCTTCCTTGATATTTCTTCATTGATTTGTGATGTTCAAAGCCTTTTTATCACTCCTTTTCTTGTCCAACAGCAACTAGATGTGATATTTTCATCTACAATTCTTCAAAATGCAAATACACAGCAAATTGAACTCTATTTCTCTACATTTCTGGTTGCATGCGGGCTGGGTTGGACTATCTGTAAAAATAACAAAACAATACCCAAGTAATATTTATTTATATACAAAAGATAAGAAATAAGAGCATAAAATAAACACATTTCTATGTCAATCAACCATTAAAAGAGATGTCGTTAATAAACCTTTAATTTGTCTAAATTTACATTTCCTCATTTAGGCCAAATTCCATAAGTAAATTAATCCTAATTTACTTATTTCCCAATTACTCTTTCAATGTAAATTGTCTACATTTATCCTTATGGCCCATTTCCCCCTCTAAATCATATCTATGCTTTTAAGTGTCACTAACCATGATTTTGCTAAACCTGCCAATTACTCCCAATTATGGTCAATTTCAAATTTATGCTAATATACTTACTGTGCCAAATTGGCTAATCCAATTCCGATTCAACAATTCTAATTCATGTCAAACTAGACTTATTACTCTAGTTCATAACTCATGTAAATGCTAGATTTACATGTCAATACTAGATTCAAATTACACATCTTATAATTCATGTCAAATTTATCCAATTTGCATTTCTATGAACATGCCATAATACATGTTCCCAATTTATGCCAATTTCCAAGTTAAACTACGTTTTTAGTAAATTTCATATTTTGCCCAAACCGCATTCCCACCGTTCGTATAATCGTGATTCAGTCTTGATTATAAATAAAGCTAGGTTCGTAGAAAATAGGGAATGAACCAAAGATGCTATGCAAAAGATAGACATACTAACTGGCATAAAAAGGGTTGAATAACGACGTCGGTTCAAGAACATAGGTAGACCTAACTTAATTGGTAAAATCCCAAGGTCTAAAACCAAGAATAGACAGAGTAGGTTCAAGAACATGGGTAGACCTAACTTAATAGGTAAATTACCAAGGTCTAAAACCAAAGAAAACAAAGAACAAACAGGATAGATAATCGGGTTCATAGTCACAAAACTTAAACATTTTCCTAGTCATGAACCATAGGTGCTTAATCACAGTTGTCCCATTTATGTCATAGACAATAGTTTTGCTTCCTAACCAAAGGTATAGGCTTGCTTTCATAGTCATGGAAATAATTCTCATAGTCACAGTCACAGTCATAGGCAATGTCCATAGTCATAGGCAATGTTCATAGTCTTAGGCAATGTTCATAGTCATAGGCAATGTTCATAGTCAAAGAGGCATATGGTTCCGAGGTCCATAGTTTCATAGTCACAGTCTTATTTGTCCTCGAATCATAATAGTTCTTAATTTGGTCCAAAGAAATAGGCACTGATTCAATAGAATGAATTGGCATACTCTTTTATTCCTTTAATTTCATGTCACGAAAAGAGAAACGTTCAAATCTAGAAATAACTGACTTACAGAGATTGGATTAGATTCGTAGAAAGTAGTCGTTGTAGTCGTTTGAATCTTCATTTGAATTCTAGCTTGAATCTCCTCTTCTTGAAAGTCTTTGAGCATCATCTCCTCATCTTGATTTATCTTATATATATTATTCTATTTATTATTTAATTAAGAGGAGGAGAAAAAGCCATGTTCACTAAGAATCTTTGCAGCATAAGGGTAGAAAAGAATTGTGAATAGAGAAGAAGACCAGGGCTGTTTATATAGTGTAGAAGTCAACGAATCTGGTCAGAAGGGCGTCCAAATACAAAGAAACGAATCTGGTTCAGGAAGCAGGAAAAAACGGGTGGGGGGGGGGGGGGGAGGGGTGTCGACCCCCAGGTCGACTATGTAGTCGACCTGGGTGGCCCAGGTCGACTACCCAATCGACCTGGGTGTCTTGGGCGGGAAAATTCCCACTTTGGCCAATCCGACCCGATTTTGAAATTTGAATTTGTTTTCTGTCTGTTCGAATTTTAATTTTGAAACTTCCGGAGGCCACATCCCCCTCATATGGACTCCGATTTATGCAAACTCGAACTCGTTTTAATGCAGAATTCCGAGACAAACGCAATGGCATAGCCCGTTTCCCTTGATTTTGATTTTAACTTTTAATTCTGCCTTGATTTGTGAATCTTAGCGTTACAGAATCACGGGGTGTTACAGTTGGCTAAGTCGAATGGTTTCCTGGATGTTGATCTGATGTTGGTTTCGTCCTTCGGAGTTAATATTTAGGAAATCGTTCTCTTACTGATTGACGGTTAGTGACTAATGAATTGAAATGATGCGTGTATATGTTAGTGTTGCACTTGTTTATTATATACGCGAGTTGCTCAGAAAGACCGGGTTTATCCCATTCTGAATAACAAAATCGACGATAAGTAATCGAAGATGAAGACTGTGGTCGAAGACCGGAGATCTTCACCTCGTTTGGATGGTAACCGAGGTCCTGATTGGGAGGCATCCCAAAATATGGATAATGAGTGGTGATCGTCCCGACATACGTGGTGGTCGATGGGTTTGCGAGGTATTTAGTGCCTCCGGTTTCGTTCAGACCCAGAACGGACTTGTAAATGGACAGTGTGTCTGACATTGGATTTTATTATGTGTTGATTGATCTCTATTAAATATACATCTGTTTGGCGGCGGAGAATTTATTCTTTTGCTTAACGCCCTTCTCTGAAACGCACGAGCTCAGAGGTTGTATATCGAAGGACATCAGTCGCATGGCATGAATTGCTAGTGTGACATGCCTAAGTGGCAAATGATCAGGGCTTCTGTTGAAAAGCAAAGTCTTGTGGTGATGATCAAAGCACCGCCTGTGGCTTAGCTTTGTGTATAATGTGAATTCGTGAGCGTCACACCCCGGTATGAACCAGAAACGGGAGAAGGACCTCAGGGAGGGCACGCGTTTCTTTCTAGCTAGGGTGGTGTCAGTGACCTACTAGCCCTGACATTTATATACTTTTCACCTGTGTGGTTGTTGCTGTTGCGAGGCGCCTCGGTTAGAACGGACGATCCGGGTCCGATGGATCCATTCGTTGGCTCATTTACACCCCAAAGGGTGGGGAAACGCAGTGTTCAAGAATTTCAATCCACATCGATGGACCGGCCCTGATGATCCAAGGGTCACTCGAGCTCTGATCCTGAGGGGCGGGCTAGAGCGTCTCGAATTCGGTAAGGACTATCTTTTGCCTTGGTTCATGACGGAAATCCAATTTCCAAATACGACATCGTGGGGTTTTGATTGTGTGTGTGTATATATATATATATATATATATATATATATATATGGCGATATGATATATGGTACCCATGCCGTCTATGATTGATAGTTATGATTCGTAATTGTTTTTGAAACATGTAAACACTAGTAATAATATTAATTGCTTTTGTTTTATTCGTGTCAAGCATATTTTGGCCGTTATAAGGTAAAAACTCTATCCTCCGGTTTGCGTTGCATTGTGTGATGGGAACTGAGTCTTATAATGGCTTCATTTTTATAAAAAGCATTGCGATGTTTAAAAGAATAATTTGTTTTAAAGCACTGGCAATCCAATGGAGTAAACCCGTTCCACGAAAGTGGCGTGGTCCTGTGATTAGCCATATTTGAAAAGTGTTGAGTAGATTTCTCATACCAGTCCCATGACTGACTCGTAGTTTGTTTCACTTTCAAACTCGGGTACCCTTTTTCTACACGGGTAGCCTTGTGTTCTGGTTTGGCTGGTTCTTTCTGGATAACTGGAGCTGAAGATGGATTCTATCATTTATCTCTTTTTATGTTGTTCAGCTCCTATTGTACATATTTTGTTTGTTTTCCGCTGTAGACATTTATGTATAGCTGAACTGTATTTGTACTAAGTAAGACCCTGTATACTGTGTAACTCTGATGATTACTTTATCCAGTATATTATATTGTTCATTATCTGGTGTATTTATTTAATTCTATTCTGCTGTTATCTGTTTCTGTGTTATATTCCAAGGATTACCCGTGCCACCGTCAGTATGGGGTTTGGGGTCGTCTCAACTGCATATCAATATACCCTACACAACAACTACCTTCCATCTACAGTATTTCACACGATCCCCTTCACAGTTGAAACCCACCTTCATTAAGCATCACTTTAACCGTGTATTAAAGCCTTGACCCAAATTGAAACCGCATCTGCTACTATATTTTTCAAATTTGAAGACATTGTCCTGTTCGCCTTTGTCCCTTTCAACCCAGTTTTCATCTTTTCTTCATTTGATAATACACTGGTCCTCAAACCACCAGTCCTCAAACTCCTTACATGTACAACAGTCACGGTCACACAGTAACCCATCTCTCAACAACCAAAGACTACTCGCACCTGGAAACCCTCATCATTTTTGAATTCCCCATCAGGCCTTCCTGCTCATCAACACCATGAATCAAAAACCGCACCCAAGGACTTCATTGTGGTATCCCTCTTCAAACCCCCAAAATCACACAAACTTCTTCATCATCTCAACAACAACCCATTCAAACTTCACCCAAAAATAGAGAGTAAGTACCAACCGGAGGCACAAGCACCACAGAACATTCAATCCCTCGCTCGATGCACCGAAACCCCCAAAATTACTAACCCTAGACTCTTGTTATCACCGAACATCGAACCTGATCTGGTTCCAATCCGGAAAAAAAAACACAGAGATAAAGAACAAGTTATGAGCGCCACTCCGATATTTGTTTTGATATTTTACGGATTTTATTTTAATTTCTGTGTATTTTAAAATGAACGATTTTCATTTTTGTTTCTTATCTGGGAACGATATTGAGAAAGAGCGTACCAGTATTTAAAAGGAAGTGATTACTTGATGGGCATGAGCTGAAATGCCTTGACAGTCACGGTTTTTGGATTGCTTGGCAGACACGGCTTTGCAAAGTTTGGTAGGCACGCTGTTGAAAACTTGGCAGATAGGATTTTGCTATCCTTGGCAATCACGGTGTTGGGGTATGCTGCTGAATCAAGTTTACATTGTAAAGTAAAAAAAAATTTATTATACTTTATTTTCGTTCCCTTGTTTGTATAGTGCGAAGCCTAGAAAAGGTTCAAAAGCGCAGGTTTCATTGTTTTAGATTGTACTCAAAATTTATCGTGCCATTCAACATGTATGTATTTTAACAAGTTGTGTACTTATCATATAGCATGCTTGGTGGATAATGTTACCGGAACCACGTATGGTTTCTTTGCTAAAGTTTAGATATTGGTGTGTATATGTATATATTAGAAAATATCAGTATGCTATTACATTAAACTTCATTCACGTACAAGCTGTTATGGACAGAAATAAAACTATGGTCGTGTCGAGAAATGCGCCACGATCCCAAAAATATAATAATATTGGTAGTTTAACTTATATTATGAAACCGCAAAATATCGATATAGGGTACACAATACTCCAAATAAAAAGTTGTGTATTTAATTAATTAAAAATTATAGTAAAATTCTAAAAATTAAATTATAATTACGCCTCAAGAACCTTATCCAACTTCGTAACCAATCTCCAGTTATATTAAATAAACCGTTATGGTTCATAAGCGATTCTACAGCGACTATTTCTAAATTTGATTCGGACATAACTTACAATTTATAAAACGAAATATCGATTTTTCTCTTCCATTAGAAAGATACAGTTTAATAGATTCAAACGTTTCTTATTTCAAAGAAATCCGACTTATTTTGGATCCTGTATACTTAGTTAAAGTTTAAATTGTAAATTACGAACTACCACGACTATTTCGAGCTCGTTTTAAATTATATTATAAATTATACGGTTAAATCTCGTTTTTATTAAATAATTTCCTTATAAATTCTTATATAAAATTCAAATAAAACATTTAAAACAAATTTAAATATTCGAAACTCAGCGGCTAAAAATCCGGGTCATTACATCCTACTTTAACATGTAACATAAAAGTGATGTTTTTATGTGTTTTACAATTCCTTCATTGATATGTAACATAACAAGCAAAAAGGACATTTTCATTTGCATACAAATCTAATTCTAATAATAAATGATATTTTTATTTTGTCGAACATTCTAATACAACAAGTGAATAAAAATGATTCTTTTATTTTGTTGACTATTCTATTTCGACAAAACAAATGGAATTAATACTTTTATTTTGTCGACAATTCTAATTCAACAAGTGAATAAAAATAATTCTTGTCTTGTTGACAGTTCTATTTCAACAAAACAAATGAAAATTGACACTTTTATTTTATCGACAATTCTAATACAACAAGTGAATAAAAATAATTCTTTTATCTTGTTGACAATTCTATTTCAAAAAAACGAATGAAAATAATAACTTTGTTATGTAGACAACTCTATTTCAACAAAACAAATAAAAAGGATAAATTTATTTTGTTGGCAATTCTATTTCAACAGAATATATAAAAATGATAATTTTGTTTCTGTTGACAATTCTGTTTCAGCAAAATATATAAAAAGGATAATTTTGTTTTTGTTGACAATTCTATTTTAACAAAACAATTAAAAATGATTCTTTTATTTTGTTGATAATTCTATTTCAACAAAACGATTAAAAATGATAACTTATTTTGTTGGCAATTCTATTTCAACAAAACAATTGAAAATGATAACTTACTTTGTTGACAATTCTCTTTCAACAAAATGATTAAAAGTGATAACTTCATTTTATTTACAATTCCATTTCAATAAAATGAATAAAAATGATAACTTCATTTTTGTTAACAATTCTATTTCAACAAAACGAATAAAAATGATAACTTCATTTTTTTTAACAATTCTATTTCAACAAAATGAATAAAAATGATAACTTCATTTTGTTAACAATTCTATTTTAACAATATGAATAAAAATGATAACTTCATTTTGCTAACAATTCTATTTCAACAAAATGAATAAAAATGATAACTTCATTTTGTTAACAATTCTTTTTCAACAAAATGAATAAAAATGATAACTTCATCTTGTTAATAATTCTATTTTAACAAAATGTATAAAAATGATAACTTCATTTTGTTAACAATTCTATTTCAACAAAATGAATAAAAATGATAACTTCATTTTCACAATTCTATTTCGATAAAAATTACGTTTTTATTTTTGACAATTCTGATTTAACAAAAATAATATTTTTATTTTTGACAATTCTGATTTAACAAAAATGATATTTCTGTTTTATCTCAAATCTATTCAACAAAAGATGATATTTTTGTTTTATCTCAAATCCATTCAACCAAAAATAATTTTTTTGTTTTATCTCAAATCTATTCAACCAATTTTTTTTTTTGTTTTTAACTATTTTATTTCAACAAAAATGTTAATTTTGTTTTTAACTATTTTATTTTAACAAAAATGTTAATATTTTATTTCAATAAAAATGTTAACTATTTTATTTCAACAAAAATATTATTTTTGTTTTGAATATTTAATTTCAACACAATAATCCATCAAATCAACAAATCTACATAACAACATCAATCATCCCAAATCAAATCACGTATAATAGCAAATTGAATTTAACAGCGGATTGGTAAAGATTTCTAACACAATCATAATAAATTAATTTTAATTATATATATAAAAAAAGAATTCTCACCTTGATTGGTTTAAATTGTTGAATACGATGATTTTAATTAAATTAAACGAAGACATTTAATTTAATCAAAATTTCCAACTGCTCATGTTTTAGTCTTGGTCTGTTCCATTGTGAAGATCTCGATTTTACGGTTCTAACATACCCAGTCTCATCGATTTCTGATGTCAAATGAACAAGTTACGATAATTTATACGTTCAATAATTAAATAAATCAATAAATAAATACCTTGATTAATATTAATTAATTATTCTCAGCTATTTCAAAAACCCTGCCTTTCTTCTTCTAGGTCTTCACCGTGAAACCTATATTCGAACGAAACCGCTCAATGCCACGCTATCCAAACGACGACCGGAGTCGGATCCAACACCGCCACGATGACCGGCTTGACGGCGCCTCCCACCCCTATCTACGGCGGTGAACTCGGAGTCCAACTGGCATTGCAAATGACGCACGAACATCGGAGCTTTGGGCACAAAATTCTTCCAATCAGTTACCTTATTTTTGATCTCAACTGTCCATATTATAGATCTTAACCTCCTCTACAATATTCTAGCTATTAATTTCTAATAAAAATGAATGGATTAAGGGATTGAGAGGGAAGAGGATTAGAGTTTTTGGTTCGTTCATGGTATTCCAGGTGGCGACCGTTAACCCTTGGTAGCTCCAAATTGAGCCCAACGAGAGTTGCCCCCAGCCAAATATCCCCGTTTCGGACACAATGGACTAGGCCTCATCAGCCCATTCGATCGTTTTCAGCTTGTTTTCTTCAAATTAAAAATAAATATCATTTAGGGTGCATTTTTACCAGTTCCCTATTAAGTTTCAAAATATAAAAAAAACCGCTGATAAAAAGAATATAAAAAACATCCCTATTTTTCAATTTCCGCTGGAAAATCCCAATTATATCCTTTCAAGCCATAAAATTCCTCATTCCACATATTCTCGCTTCATTTATCACGCCACAGAATTAGGGCAGTCGATTGAAGAGGAAAATTTAAAAAAATCAGCCGATATTAATTTCCTTAATCTCGATCGAGTGAAGACGCCTAAAATCATTGCCGATTTGATCAGAAAATATCATCATATGGGGAGAACGAAGGTAAAAATTTGATTTTCTTATTTTTTTTCTCTCAAACAATAGCTAATCTTGTCGTATTTTATATTGAAATATTGATTAACTTGGAATTTGTTGCATGATTATATGTTCACATACAATTATTCATGCAAATTTGTTTGAAAAAATGTTTAGTGCAAAAAAAATCCATACTATTTTTTTTCCAGATTTTAAATGTTGTTGAAAGACTTTATTATGAAATATGCCAAAATAGTAACATGGTTGAATGTTTTTGGCCAAAAATGTTTTTTGATGATGTGATTTTTATCATGATTGTTGCAAAATTATTTGATTTGCATAAATGAGTATATAATGAAATTCTGAATGGAAATATGCATTTATTTACATTATTTCCATAGTTGCATGCATATATTTGTTACGATGCAAACATACAATTATATATTAGAAACAGTTGCTCATATGGATGTAATGATCATCACAGATGCTTATATTCACAAATTTAGGTATAGTACTTGAATAAATTAGTGAATTTAATCAGAAATATAGCATTCTTCAATGCAAACTTTCAAAATTAGTGAGTACAAGTGTTCATTTATTACATGATTCATCTAATAGAATATTAATTAAATAAGAAATGTTGCACGCAGATATGCAACTATCAACAGATATCTGGATGATTATATGCAGCTATTCGGATGTACAGCATGCAAATATAGATACAAACATATATGCATAAATTCAACTCATTTGCATAAATGGATGAATATACGCAACATAATTTCCTAAACTCATGAACTTTTGCATATTTTTTGCATAGTTTAATGAATTTATTAATTAGTATAGCGTACTTGTTTGCATTTTTTTAATAATTGTTGCATGCAACTCTGCATTTATAAAATGATTATTAAAGTATAAAAACGGATTCGTAGTAAAATTTGCATACTAATTTGCAATTATTACTGGAATGTTGCATGATTCTATACATTTAATTAAAATTGATGATTGCAAGCCTGAAACCATCAACAAATATGTTCATAAATCCTGTACAGTAAATCCAAATTTTACAATGCAAGTGTGCATTTATGTAATGATTGTTGCATGATTTTGTTGATGTAGAAATAACTGTTGCATACAAGTGTGTATATATCCAATATTTTTTTCATACTTATATGCATTTAAACATGCTTATTTAAAAATGTTTTCCTTGTTTTACAAAGACCTAATGTAAAAGAAAATGATGCAGTTGAAAGTGAGCAGGAGAAAGCCTGAAATTATGTATAGATATGTTCGGGAAATTGATAGCTTTAAATACTGAATTACTACGACATGATTACGTAGTTCCATTGCTAGATTACGGATGAGTTTTATGTACCAAAATAAATTCTTCTGATCTTAAATGAAATTATGAATTGTTGCTTTCCTGTATACAGACATACATAATTCTAGAATACTTAATTGCAAATATTGTTATGCATGTTTGTATTGTCTAAATAATCAGGATAATGTCATAGTTATATGAAAATATTGTTATTAGTTGCAAGCATAAATGGAAATGCTTTAAATTTTTTGTATTCTGAGCATATTTTGAATACTTGCATAATTTATGCATTTTTTCCATATAATTGCTTGCATAAGTGCAAGTATTTGCAGAATCAATCCAACAGTCGATGCTGCCTTTGTCTTTTGATATGAAATTTTAAACTGGAAAATATGCAGGTAAAAAAAATTCATGATAAACAAAGGAAACAAATATTCAACAATAAAAGAGAATATGCATACACGCTGAACATTTGCAGACTTGCATGCACGAAATAAGAATATTTGCATACTTATATACAACAAATAGAATACTTGTGTATATTATATAGTTGTATAAATACTTTTGTACCTGTGTGCAGCAAACACGCTCTGTTTCATACATTTATGCATCTATGCAAAATGCTAGAAAATTTGATACACATATGCATTATAATTGCATACATTTACGCAAATGTACAGACAATGGACTTAAATCAATCCATTTACCACAAACAACATCTCTCACTATACCAACAGAACAATCAAATTAAAGACGAATATAAAAGATATCATTCCCAAACTTCAACAGCACCAATACATCAATATCAGCAGGAACACTGTTAACAAAAGAAGAGAATCAACATTAATAAACATAATGTGCAGTAATCATATAAAAATACATAAACATATTTAAATAATTATAAATAGATGCATACATATACGCATATATCAATAGTAGTTGCATAATTGTATGCAAATTATTAGATTAGTTGCACATATTTTTGGTCAGATTATATGCAAAAAACTTTTACTACACATATATTAATAATATATGCGTATTTGTATGCAACTAATCAGAAAACATATGAAAACATTTTTATAAAAATTCTACGTACAATTATGCATATATACAGAATATATGTATACATATACGCAAGTTTCCTGAATATAACCAAACCTATACGCACGAGTTTTAACAATAGTTGCAAACATATATGCTCATATTAACGACATATGCATAATCTTATACACGTGTTAAGAATAGAAGATCAAATAGAATAAAATAAGGAAAAGGGCAGTTTTGGGAAATATACTAAATTTTTAGTCGTTATTATTTAAAATAAATCATTTTAAATATTTAAAATCCATTAAAATTTCTAAAATAAAATTTTTAAACTGGTTCAGAATTTTCGGGTTGTTACAATAGGGTGATACCTAGGATGTGGTAAGAGAGTGCCTTCGGTTCATCCTGTTACTGGATGACTTGTATGGACAAATGTCTGACAGAGTATTTCGTGAGAATTACGTACATCGATTTTTACAAATGTATTTCTGTCAGCTGTAAAGTATTTTATGGACGTCAATTTGTGATTTGGCTGATCTGAAAATGTGGCATTCAGAGTAAATGATGATCAGATGTTCTAAAAACGGATGCTGATCTATCGATGCTGTCCCTTTTTTTGGGAAAGAACAAAAACTGTGAAATGACAACGTGGCTTCTTTAATCTATCGATGCTGTCTCTTTTTCGGGAAACGGTTGTTGATCCCAACTGTTGGTGATATACATTCAATACAATCAAGCGAAATGAGTGGTCGTTCATGTGTGGGCCGGGTTGCAAGACTTTCTTGTTGAACCCAGTGTATTCCCCTCTAGAGATACACTATCGGTAGGTGGTTCCATACCTTGTCATAGTCGGAATCCAATCTCCAATAAGCGCCTGCGGTTTTGATTGTGTACTATATATGTGGAGCTGAGATGCAAGCGTTCCGCTAGATTTCTATTTACTTGTATTTAGACAGTATTATAATATCACAGAAATATATGATTTCAAAAACGTTTTGGGTTATAGTAAGGTAAAAACTGTCTGTGTTTATGTATGGGGCGGTCTTACTATTACCCTTTTCTTTCGAAAAGATTTTTAACTGTAAAATCAATTTGGATGTTACGCTTAAAAAATAGTGGGTTTTTCTCACTTTGGTTCACCAGACTAACCCGATATTTTTAATGCTCAGGTTAGACCGAGTTGCACTAGCCCAGGATATCAGATGCAGCGAATTCCAGAGACATGCTGAAGGAGCTCAGGAACATTAATATTTTTTTTCCGCTGTGTGTTGTATATGAGGACAAATTATTATAATTGTCCAGATGTGATAACGTGCTCTAATGATTGTAAGCTTTATTTAAAGCTCTCAATAAAGATTTATTTCTATATTATATTTTGTTCCGCTGCGATGTGAGACTCTGATTCTGTGTTATATGTTGTCTTCTTATTCTTCTATTATAATATTTCTTCTTTCGTACCGCACCGTCTAATTTCTTTCTACTGACATCTGGTTTCCAGTACAATTAGGGTTGGATTGGTGTTGTTTGATCATCTCAAAAGGAACCGGAAATTTTGGTCGTCGCATTGTCCCCTTTTTAAACTTGTATATATTCTTTTTTTTTCCAGATTTAATTATAGATTTTCTTTTTATTTATAATATTTTATTTTAAGTTCATCGAATCCTATATATATATATTGATATATTGATTTCTAGTTATCATTTTTTTTCTTAAAATATTCTAACTCCTTAAATTTTCGGAAAATTTCGCCAATACCTACTTTGTACCGGTTAAAAGCTCAAACTCCAACACACCTCTTTAGGCCCATTCCATTCAAAAAGAAAATCAAAAAGATAAGAGGCTTGCCGATTCGGCACATACAAACACTTATGGAATTTAAACATGTACATTTTTGTCGGGCACTTAAAATCTAAACTTCATTCACTTCATTCCATTCATGTTTTATACGTACTGAGACGACTCGAACTTCCCCGTGAAGGAAAGAACGGATTGCTTTGAGAAAAAGATGAATCAGAACACAAACAGAAAAACATTTCATTGCTTATTACAACAATTCCATCAGAATACAAGAATATACATAGTATAAATAAATATTATACATCAGAAAAATATCAGAGATTATAATACATTACTACAGCGGAAAATAATACAAAACATAACTGAAAGAAATACACGAATACAGAGCTTTTCGAATATCACTTCAGCTATAAACCAGGAACCTGTGAATATAAATCTGCAAAACCAAAACTACTAGCTGCCCGTGTGGAAATAGGGGCACCCAGAGTTTAGGTTAAAAAAATAAACTCCAGGTCAGTCATGTGACTGGTGTGAGAACTAAAACAGTTATTTAAAACTTTATTTTAAAAGTCAGTGATTCAAGGTACCATGCCGCATGACACGGAACGGGTTTCCTACCAAGAATACTAATGCATAGAATAAACAGTGCAATGCTTTTTGGAAAAATGAAGCTATTATAAGACGCAGGTCCCATCACACAATGCAATGCAAGCTAGAGGATAGGGTTTTCCCTTTGTGAATATTAGGCTCACATCCCTATTTTGAAACTTAATTAGGCTCACATCCGGTCATAAACTTAATATAAATTAGGTCCCTGTTTTCAAAACTTATAAAATAATAATTAAAAAAAATCGTAAATTAGTAATAAAATATATTATGCATTATACAAAAAATTCAGTTAAAAAAACAATAAAAATAATGTCAGAAAGAAGAAAACAGCAAAAAAACAGAAAAAACTAAAGTTAAATGCATAATATTATGCACGTTTTTGATTTTATTGCATGCATATGTGCAATTATTGTAGTTCTTCCAGCGCATAGATTTAAGTTAATATTTCAGTTCATTTTTATTTGCATCCAAATGTGCAAATTTCTCAGAAAACATGCACACATGTGTGCAACATTTTTATAGGATAACACAATGGTTAAAAGTAGGGACCTAATTTATATAAAAAAAAAGTTTTGAAAATTTTAAACCCGCCCCCTATTTTATTACTTCCGCCATTTTTTATATTTTTTTAAAAATGTGCTTTCGTTCATAAAAAAAATTCTAAAATCTGGAAAAATGTCAGGATTGTACGGAAATAAAAAAAAATAGTTGCATACATTTATGCAATTATTACTGATAATTGCATATATGTATGCAACTTTTCCGTAAGCTGTTTTCGGATTAAAATCTAAAATTAAACCTGCACAAATGTGTGCAAGTATTTGAAATATATGCACACATGTATGCACGTATTTGCATGAAGAAAAATCAACGAAGATGAATGTAGTGAAAAATAAGCACGGATGTATGCATGAAAATGATATATGTGCATACTATTATGCATTTAACTGGAAATTTCGTTTTTTCTGTCTTTTTTTATTTTTGACGCCTTGTTTGATGATTTTTTGTTCTGAATTTTTTAGCGTTTACATGTTTTATTTAAATACGAATTTACATGATTTTTTTTATATATTTTTTATATTTTTTTGATGAATTTTCATAAAATAGGGACCTAATTTACAATAAGTTTATGACCGGGTTTTTTTTCTATTTTGAAACTATAACAGGGACCTGTAAAAAACGCACCCTTTCCCTTATGATAGACAAACATGCTTGGTACGTTTAAAACAAATCATTTGATACTATTGTAGTATAAAGTGTATGAAAACAACTTCAAATATAAATGTATCGATCATAGACGGCATAGTGCCCCATACCATTATGCCGCCATACAAGGCTCTACAATAAAAAACGAAATGTCATGTATTGGAAATTGATTTCCGTCATGAGTCAAGGCCAGGGATGGCTCCTCACCGCTACGAGACACTCTAGAAAATGCCTCAGGATCTCCCGTAGAAGACCCCTGGATCATTCAGGGTCGGTCCTCTCTTACGTTTGAGGATTAGTTATTCCTGAACACACGTTTCCCGGTCCTATTGGACCTATATCCATCGGCTCCGAAGAGACCGATATATCCGAGGCGCCTCGCAATCCAACAACCACATAGGTAAAATAACAACGATGTCAGGGCGAGTAAAATGCTAACACCACCCATAGCTAGAACGAAACGTCATGCACTCCCTGCAGTCACGATCCCGTTTTTGACTCATACCGAGGTGTGAGGCTCGCGAATTAACATTATACACAAAACTACGCTGTATTAAAGCCATGCTTTGATCATCAACCACAAGATTCTGCTTTTCAACAAAAGCCTTGATCACTGCATCTCAGCATGCCACACAGCAATTCATGCAATGCGATTGATATCTATCGATATATAACCTCTGAGCTCGTACGTCTCAAAGAAGGGCATTAAGCAAGAGAATAAATTCTCTGCCACCAAACAGATATATATTTAATAGAAATCAATTAGCACAGAATAAAATCCAATGTCAGACACACAATCCATTTATAAGTCAGTTCTGGGTCTGAATTAAACCGGAGGCACCTTATTCCTCCCCCACATGTCCAATACAGGGGAGAGGTCCTCGCACATCCGTCGACCTCCAAGTACGCCTGGACGATCACCACTTATTACCTCAGCTTGGGTGTACAGCCCAATCAAGACATCAGTAATCATCCAAACGACGTGAAGACCTCCGGCCTTCAACCACCGTCTTCATCGTCGACATGTCGTCGAATCAGTTATTCAGAATGGGTATAAACCTGGCCTTTCTGAATAACTCGCGTATATAATAAACAAGTGCTATAAGCCACAACATACGCGTCATTCCAATTCTGAATATTCTTTTATTCAAATATTCACATACTTTGGGAAAGATTCCCATTAATTTTATCGAAGATAAATTCTTCAAATTTATTCTTTAATCTTCCTTTGGATATCATTTCAATCTAATTAAAGATGCATTAAAACTCCACTTGGTTTTAATCTTCCCAAAAATCAATGTTAATGATTGTTTAACTTGGAAAATCATATCCTATCTTTAACTGGGTTAAAGAGCCAATATCATTTAAAACATGGTTCACGATAAACTCAAAATCACATTCCATTCCAGCAGCCTTTAACCGTAAATTGGCAAGTGTACAATTCCCTAAGTATTAACCCTGAAGGACAAAACCAACATCAGATCAATACCCAGGAAACCATTCAACTTAACTAATCTCCAGTTAGTTTCTGATTTTCTTAACTCCATTGTTAATCGGGTTAAAGAACCAGTGTTATTTAAAACACCGTTCACGATAAACCCAAAGATCAATTTCAATTCAATTCCAATTAAATATATTAAATTAGAAAACTTTAATTTGGAAAATTTCCGTTAAATCTTAATAAAAAGATTTATAAATTCCAAATTTCATTTCACTGTAAATCGGGTTAAAGATTGAATGTCGTTGAAAACATAGTTCACAACAAATCGAAAATCCAATCAGTCTCTAACCGTAAATTAGTAAGAGAACAATTCCCTAAGTATTAACCTCGAAGGCCGAAACCAACTGTAAAGACCCGCAACTTCCCCGTAAAGGAAAGCGTCGGATAGTTCGAGAACAAACCACAGCAGAACGCATACAGAAGAACATTTCATTGTATATTACAACAATGCATCAGATTACAAGAATATACAGAGTATAAATGAATATACACAGAAATATCAGAGATTTAAATTACATTTAAATACATAGCAGCGGAAAATAATACAATACACAACTAGAAGGAGATATACGGATACAAAGCTTTCCGGATATCGTTCCAGCTGTAAACCAGGATCCTGTGAATATAAATCTGCAAAACCAAAACTACTAGCTGCCCGTGCGGAAAATAGGGGCACCCAGAGTTTAGGTTAAAACAATAAACTCCAGGTCAGTCATGGGACTGGTGTGAGAACTAAAACAGTTATAATTCTTTATTTTAAAGTTCGGTAAATCAAGGGACCACGCCGTATAACACGGAACGGGTTTCCTCCCAAGAATACCAGTGCATAAAACAACAGCGCAATGCTAAATAAAGAAAAATGAAGCTGTTATAAGACCCAGGTCCTATCACACAATGCAACGCAAGCCGGGGGATAGGGTTTTCCCTTATAACAGCCAAAGAATGCTTGATACGTTTAAAACAAATCATTTGATACTATAATAAGTGCATAGTGTATAAACAACTTCAAATCATAAGTATCAATCATAGGCGGCATAAGCGCCCCATCCCACTATGTCGCCATAAATAGGATTACAATTAAAACCGCACATGTCACGTATTTGGAAATTGGATTTCCGTCTATGAACCGAGGCGAGGGTCAAGATCCTCAACCGATTCGAGACTGCCTAACCCGAGTCTCAGGCAAGCGCGCAGGCAAGCCTTGGATCGTCAGGGCCGGTCCACACGGAGTGGATTAAAATGCCTGAGCACTACGTTTCGCCGCCCTTTGGGGCGTAAGCGAGCCAACAAATGACTCCATCGGACCCGGATCGTCCGATCTAACCGAGGCGCCTCGCAACAGCAACAACCACATAAGTCAAACTCGTCAGGGCGTGTAAAACCACTGACGCCACTTTTTAGCTAGGAGGAAACGTAGGCCCTCCCTGAGGTCCGTCTCCCGTTTTTGGTTCATACCGGGTGTGAAACTCGCGAAGTAAACGTTACACAAAGCTACGCCACAAAGGTCGTGCTTTGATCATCACCACAAGACTTTGCTTTTCAACAGAAGCCTTGATCATTTGCATCTTAGCATGCCACACAGGCAAACCATCCTATGCAACCGATATCAGTCACACAGAATGAAATCCGATGTCAGACACACAGTCCATTTACAAGTCCGTTCTAGGTCTGAACGAAACCGGAGGCACCTAGTACCCCGCATATCCATCGATCCCCAAGTACGTCTGGACGATCACTAACTATTTCCATCTTCTTGGGTGTACAGCCCAATCAAGATCATCAGTTATCACCCAAACGACGTGAAGACCTCCGGTCTTCGACCATCGTCTTCATCTTTGACTTATCGTCGTATCAGTTATTCAGAATGGGATGAACCCGGTCTTTCCGAATAACTCGCGTATATTTTAAATAAGTGTTACACAAACACAACATACGCCTCATTCCAATTCATTAGTCACTAACCGTAAATTAATCAAGAGAATAATTCCCCAAATATTAACCCCGAAGGCCGAAACCAACATCAGATCAATATCCAGAAAACCATTCTGCTTGGCTAACCGACAGTTAGTTTCTAAATTTCACGTTCAAATCTAATTAAAGATTTATCTATCGCCTGGAGCAAAACTGGTGATACTCCATTCTCGATCTTTTCAATCTAATTAAAGATTCATTAAAACTCCACTTAGTTTTAATCATTATCTGGGTTAAAGAATCAGTGTCATTTAAAACACGATTCACGATAAACCCAAAATCACATTCCATTAATTATCGGGCTAAAGAACAAGTGTTATTTAAAACACTGTTCACGATAAACCCAAAAATCAATACCAATTCAATTCCAATTAAATATCATTTAATTGGTACACTTCATTAAATCTAAATAAAAAGATTTAATCTTTTCTCAACTGGGTTCAAGAACAGTGTTAGTGAAGACACCATTCACGACAAACCCAAATCACATTCCATTAATTATCGGGTTAAAGAACAAGTGTTATTTAAAACACTGTTCACGATAAACCCAAAAATCAATACCAATTCAATTCCAATTAAATATCATTTAATTGGTACACTTCATTAAATCTAAATAAAAAGATTTAATCTTTTCTCAACTGGGTTCAAGAATAGTGTTAGTGAAGACACCATTCACGACAAACCCAAATCACATTCGATATTCAATACAAGGCTCTGAATAGAAAATATATCGGCTTATATTCAATATCGAATTCTACGACTAACAAATGTCGTATTGGAAATAACGATACAAATATATATCTTTCAAATTTCCATAACAACACCTGTAATATCACGAATTCCAACATCGAAATATTCCGAAGACAATTTCGATTCAAATCCACTCCAATGCAATCATTGGAAATTTTGGTTATTTTCAAAACCATTTCAAATTCAATTTATTTATTTAAAAATAAATAGAATTATAATTCTAGTTCAAAACTAGTTCATTTCGATAAAAAATCTATTTTTATCTTTTCAAATAGGGAGTTTTTCATCCCAAACTTTCACAAATCATTTCTTATGATTTTACACAAATTATTACTATTTTTAATAATTTTATCAAGGCCCGTACAGTCGATTTCCATCAATGGCCATCGAACTGCACTTACAGCGACCTTTTTCGAATTTGATTTGGACGTATCTCCAAATCCAACCGTTAGATTTCACATTTCTAATATTCGTTAGAAAGCTCTTTTCGATACGAACCCAACGGTTCCGGTTTTAGGAGAATCCGACGGTCGGATCTCCCGTAATATCCGTTTGAAATAAATGGTCGAAATTCGCGAACTGCCGCGGCGCGGCGCGTTCTATTCAGGCCATTATATTATATATAATATATATAATATATATTTCGTCGATTTCTATTTAAAACGAATTATATAAATAGTTTTAAATTCGTTTCCAATTCTATTTCAACTTCTATTTCAATTCAAAGCAAAATTGAATTCTTCTTTATAAATTCGTTTTAAAATTCATTTCTATTCAATTCGAATTTCAATTCAATTTGAATTCATTTCAATTCGCTTTCAATTCCATTTGAATTCGTTTTCAATTCAATTCATTTCAAAATCGTTTTCAATCGATATAAATATCGTTCACGTCAAAATGGCGTCAATCTAATCAACACGGCTTCATAAATTTCTATTTTCAAAATAGTTGTTATTATCAAAATATTTCGTTCAACACATGACCAATCTCAATGGATGAGTACTGTCAACACATGAACTTTTATTTTATAATATTCTTTATTTTTCAAATTGGAATGAGGCCCAATCAATTACCACATAAAGTTAATTATATGGATTTTCATACAACACATGTATATAATGACATTGAAAATAATCAACCATCAACCAAAGTGCACTACACTGTATAAGCATCGAATATAGATATTCAACGCTTATAACAGCCTGTCAATCAATCGATCGACATATTTAATCAATCAGGATGAGTGAACTTCAAATTTCATCCCAACACCCGTGTGGGGTTTCAAACAATCAAATACATATTTTATTTGTGCTGTTGGGCGATGTGTAAAATTTATCGTCCCAATCAATGTCATTCAAATAGGTGTACATAAACAAACCGTCTGGTTTGTAAATGAATATTCTATTTTATTCTCTTCACGTTAAAAATTATATTTTTAACGATAAAACATTTTATTTCAACCTACGAATCTCTATTCAGTTCATTCTTTAAATAAAATGATATTTTTATTTTTCTAACTTATTTTAGAAAATTTCGGCGGCATAACGGCACGATACTAGAAACGGGACAAGGCCTAGCCTTATTCCCGGTCTAGTGAAGGCCCACGCCATTCACACATCAATCAAACCATTCAATTTCACCCAACCAATTCAATTCAATCACATAATCAAACTAATCTATGCAACCAAACAAACAAGTCCATGGTTTGTGGACGATTGTGTCGGGTGCTACTAAGCACCGTCTGCATCCTAGTATATATATAAAACTAGAAAAGAAATTGAAAGGTGAGAAATTCTCACATATAGCTATCCTAGCTCCACGGCACTTCATTGATAGAAATCTTCATCGCTATCGCATCTTCGTCATCTTCGTTGCCCGTAGCCACTACATATGTAAAAATCGAATTTTTACTATGCTATTCAATATATAAAATCGAATTTTGACTTCGCTATTCAATATATAAAAATCGAATTTTTAGTTCAAAGTTCAATATATAAAAATCGAATTTTTAGTTCGAAGTTCAATATATAAAAATCGAATTTTTATTTCAAAGTTCAATATATAAAAATCGAATTTTTATTTCAAAGTTCAATATATAAAAATCGAATTTTTATTTCAAAGTTCTTTATATAAAAATCGAATTTTTAGTTCGAAGTTCAATATATAAAAATCGAATTTTTAGTTCGAAGTTAAAACCTTTTTCTTATATTAAAGTTAAAACGTTTTTCTTTTATTAAACCTTAAGATAAAATCAGTTTTTAACATTATTAAAAAAAATCAGTTTTTAACATTATAAAAAAAAAATCAGTTTTTAACATTAAATATAACCAGTATTTAATCTTAAGAAAATTCAGTTTATATATTAAATAAAATCAGTTAATGTATTAAATAAAATCAGTTAATATATTAAATAAAATCAGTTAAACTTACACGGGGGGGGGGGGGGGCTTCTGCGGCTGTCGATTAGGGCAGGGGGGGGGTCGGAGCTTCGAGGTGGCGGAGGAGGAGAAGGGGAGGGCGGCGAGGTAAGGGGCTGCGGCTTCGATTGGGGGAGCTGGGTGGTTTCGCGTCGTTCGATGCGAAGGAGGAGGGGATCGCGAATGGGTGGGGCCCGCCTGGGCGGCGGCGCGGTGGCGCGGTCGGGGAGAGATGCGGCGGCGATGTCTGGACTGCGGCGCTCGATCCAATTTAGGGTTTCTTCTTTTTTTTTTCTGTTAACTGAAATAAAAAGTGAAAGGGGGCCAAGCGGGAGATAAGGAGGGAAAGGGGAATTAAGAAATATTTTTTTTTTTTATTATTATTTAATTATTTAATTTTGCAAATAGGTTGGCTTTTACATATGACCTCGAAACGAGGCCCACCGCCTGTCGCCCATAGCGTTTCACCCCCATTCCGAACACAATGGGATATGTATCGCAAGCTGATTTGATCGTTACAATCAGTTTCCTTTGAATTTACATTTAAATCACTAAATTGAATTTTAAACGTACATTTCAAATTACCGGGGTCACATACTAATCCTAAAAATTCCCGAAAAATATTTTCTAGCTTCGTATTAACGATACGGTCCTAACAAGACTAGTTTCGTCGAATTCTGAGACCGTTAGAAAAATGGCCAATTTTCAGTCGATTAAAATCAACTGAAACTGGTCAAACGCGTTTTCCTTTGCCACGCTCACATATTGATTCGAAAAATTATGAAACTTGAAATCTAGCAATAACTTGACACCACGGACCCAACAAAACTGGTTTCGTCGAAATCCGAGGTCGTTTGCAAAACGGCTATTTTTAAGGGCTATATATTATATAAAATATATATAAATTCCACAGCGACTATTCTGAATTTTCTACTGGACATATCTTATCATTTCTAAAATGAAATCTCAGTTTGTTAACTTTGTTACAAAGATATAGTTATACAGATTCAAATATTTCTTGTTTCGTTCAATTCTGACTTATATTGAATTCTGTATATTCATTTGAAATTAGAAATCGAATTTTCGAACTACCGCGCCATTTTCAATTCCTTTTATAATTATATATAATTATTATATATTCTAACGACGACGTATATAATATATACGTTCTAATTATATTCAAAATAAATTTTCGTCGATATTATTTAAAATAATTCATTTTAAATAATCAAAATTCGCTTAAATTGCCAAAATAAAAATTTCAAACTGGCTCGCATTTTACGGGTTGTTACAATCTCCCCCACTTAAAACTTTTCGTCCCCGAAAAGGAACAAAGTCGAAAGTGGTTTGATTAATCAACTCTACGTTCGATCTGGCTTCCCTTCTCTAACTTTTCAGTTTCTGAGAATTTTCAAAATTTCAAAAATTTGGATAACACCCTAAATTTTCGAAAAATTTCGCCATAACCTCCCCTGCACCGGGAGCATCGGGGAATTTCAAATAGCTTCCCCGGTCCTTCAGATCTCAAAAAGAAAAAGAAAAAGCCAAGCGGCTAGCCAATAGGCTCACAAAATCATCATCACCCAAACAAAACAGTAAATTATGTAGTAAACATGTACCTATTTGTCGGGCAAACAAATTTTATTCTCTGGCTCTAGCCTCCTTGCTATGACCTGTTCAATGATATATATGTATATGCAAACAAATGCGACCAATTTTCAATATAATCCAATATTTGATTCAGTTAGGCATAATGGTTCAAAATTAGCAAACAAATAAACCAACAACACAAACATCAATCAATTAGTTGATTTAGAGTTTCAAATTCATAATTTTGATACATATACAAAAATCAGATTTTTGATGCCAAATCACAACAATGTATTCTAGCTATATTAAGTTTTGGTTCTCACACCAGCCTAATGGAAATATATAGAAAATCACACCTTCGGAACACGAACATAAATGTTGATGATGCGATCGCTATCATCAATAATATCTCCGGGCGACTAGAGTGTGATGCTATATCTATCCAATATATTAAAACTTCGAATATACGTTCATGACGCGTATACGCGAAATCTATATATACTCGATTGTCCATATTCAAAATAAATAATCAAATACGAATAATTGATTTAAATTTTCAAAACGAAATTTGTTTTCATTTGAAAGAAATATACTCTTCACACTCGTTCTAGGATACTACTGATCCTATCTCTAACGAGTCATTCTAATTGGATATTACTAACCCAATATCTGATGAATTCTTTCGTATGTTTCTAATGTGTCTTGTTCTCTGCTTTGTAAACCAAAGCTCTGATACCACGTGTAAAGACCCGCAACTTCCCCGTAAAGGAAAGCGTCGGATAGTTCGAGAACAAACCACAGCAGAACGCATACAGAAGAACATTTCATTGTATATTACAACAATGCATCAGATTACAAGAATATACAGAGTATAAATGAATATACACAGAAATATCAGAGATTTAAATTACATTTAAATACATAGCAGCGGAAAATAATACAATACACAACTAGAAGGAGATATACGGATACAAAGCTTTCCGGATATCGTTCCAGCTGTAAACCAGGATCCTGTGAATATAAATCTGCAAAACCAAAACTACTAGCTGCCCGTGCGGAAAATAGGGGCACCCAGAGTTTAGGTTAAAACAATAAACTCCAGGTCAGTCATGGGACTGGTGTGAGAACTAAAACAGTTATAATTCTTTATTTTAAAGTTCGGTAAATCAAGGGACCACGCCGTATAACACGGAACGGGTTTCCTCCCAAGAATACCAGTGCATAAAACAACAGCGCAATGCTAAATAAAGAAAAATGAAGCTGTTATAAGACCCAGGTCCTATCACACAATGCAACGCAAGCCGGGGGATAGGGTTTTCCCTTATAACAGCCAAAGAATGCTTGATACGTTTAAAACAAATCATTTGATACTATAATAAGTGCATAGTGTATAAACAACTTCAAATCATAAGTATCAATCATAGGCGGCATAAGCGCCCCATCCCACTATGTCGCCATAAATAGGATTACAATTAAAACCGCACATGTCACGTATTTGGAAATTGGATTTCCGTCTATGAACCGAGGCTAGGGTCAAGATCCTCAACCGATTCGAGACTGCCTAACCCGAGTCTCAGGCAAGCGCGCAGGCAAGCCTTGGATCGTCAGGGCCGGTCCACACGGAGTGGATTAAAATGCCTGAGCACTACGTTTCGCCGCCCTTTGGGGCGTAAGCGAGCCAACAAATGACTCCATCGGACCCGGATCGTCCGATCTAACCGAGGCGCCTCGCAACAGCAACAACCACATAAGTCAAACTCGTCAGGGCGTGTAAAACCACTGACGCCACTTTTTAGCTAGGAGGAAACGTAGGCCCTCCCTGAGGTCCGTCTCCCGTTTTTGGTTCATACCGGGTGTGAAACTCGCGAAGTAAACGTTACACAAAGCTACGCCACAAAGGCCGTGCTTTGATCATCACCACAAGACTTTGCTTTTCAACAGAAGCCTTGATCATTTGCATCTTAGCATGCCACACAGGCAAACCATCCTATGCAACCGATATCAGTCACACAGAATGAAATCCGATGTCAGACACACAGTCCATTTACAAGTCCGTTCTAGGTCTGAACGAAACCGGAGGCACCTAGTACCCCGCATATCCATCGATCCCCAAGTACGTCTGGACGATCACTAACTGTTTCCATCTTCTTGGGTGTACAGCCCAATCAAGATCATCAGTTATCACCCAAACGACGTGAAGACCTCCGGTCTTCGACCATCGTCTTCATCTTTGACTTATCGTCGTATCAGTTATTCAGAATGGGATGAACCCGGTCTTTCCGAATAACTCGCGTATATTTTAAATAAGTGTTACACAAACACAACATACGCCTCATTCCAATTCATTAGTCACTAACCGTAAATTAATCAAGAGAATAATTCCCCAAATATTAACCCCGAAGGCCGAAACCAACATCAGATCAATATCCAGAAAACCATTCTGCTTGGCTAACCGACAGTTAGTTTCTAAATTTCACGTTCAAATCTAATTAAAGATTTATCTATCGCCTGGAGCAAAACTGGTGATACTCCATTCTCGATCTTTTCAATCTAATTAAAGATTCATTAAAACTCCACTTAGTTTTAATCATTATCTGGGTTAAAGAATCAGTGTCATTTAAAACACGATTCACGATAAACCCAAAATCACATTCCATTAATTATCGGGCTAAAGAACAAGTGTTATTTAAAACACTGTTCACGATAAACCCAAAAATCAATACCAATTCAATTCCAATTAAATATCATTTAATTGGTACACTTCATTAAATCTAAATAAAAAGATTTAATCTTTTCTCAACTGGGTTCAAGAACAGTGTTAGTGAAGACACCATTCACGACAAACCCAAATCACATTCCATTAATTATCGGGTTAAAGAACAAGTGTTATTTAAAACACTGTTCACGATAAACCCAAAAATCAATACCAATTCAATTCCAATTAAATATCATTTAATTGGTACACTTCATTAAATCTAAATAAAAAGATTTAATCTTTTCTCAACTGGGTTCAAGAACAGTGTTAGTGAAGACACCATTCACGACAAACCCAAATCACATTCGATATTCAATACAAGGCTCTGAATAGAAAATATATCGGCTTATATTCAATATCGAATTCTACGACTAACAAATGTTGTATTGGAAATAACGATACAAATATATATCTTTCAAATTTCCATAACAACACCTGTAATATCACGAATTCCAACATCGAAATATTCCGAAGACAATTTCGATTCAAATCCACTCCAATGCAATCATTGGAAATTTTGGTTATTTTCAAAACCATTTCAAATTCAATTTATTTATTTAAAAATAAATAGAATTATAATTCTAGTTCAAAACTAGTTCATTTCGATAAAAAATCTATTTTTATCTTTTCAAATAGGGAGTTTTTCATCCCAAACTTTCACAAATCATTTCTTATGATTTTACACAAATTATTACTATTTTTAATAATTTTATCAAGGCCCGTACAGTCGATTTCCATCAATGGCCATCGAACTGCACTTACAGCGACCTTTTTCGAATTTGATTTGGACGTATCTCCAAATCCAACCATTAGATTTCACATTTCTAATATTCGTTAGAAAGCTCTTTTCGATACGAACCCAACGGTTCCGGTTTTAGGAGAATCCGACGGTCGGATCTCCCGTAATATCCGTTTGAAATAAATGGTCGAAATTCGCGAACTGCCGCGGCGCGGCGCGTTCTATTCAGGCCATTATATTATATATAATATATATTTCGTCGATTTCTATTTAAAACGAATTATATAAATAGTTTTAAATTCGTTTCCAATTCTATTTCAACTTCTATTTCAATTCAAAGCAAAATTGAATTCTTCTTTATAAATTCGTTTTAAAATTCATTTCTATTCAATTCGAATTTCAATTCAATTTGAATTCATTTCAATTCGCTTTCAATTCCATTTGAATTCGTTTTCAATTCAATTCATTTCAAAATCGTTTTCAATCGATATAAATATCGTTCACGTCAAAATGGCGTCAATCTAATCAACACGGCTTCATAAATTTCTATTTTCAAAATAGTTGTTATTATCAAAATATTTCGTTCAACACATGACCAATCTCAATGGATGAGTACTGTCAACACATGAACTTTTATTTTATAATATTCTTTATTTTTCAAATTGGAATGAGGCCCAATCAATTACCATATAAAGTTAATTATATGGATTTTCATACAACACATGTATATAATGACATTGAAAATAATCAACCATCAACCAAAGTGCACTACACTGTATAAGCATCGAATATAGATATTCAACGCTTATAACAGCCTGTCAATCAATCGATCGACATATTTAATCAATCAGGATGAGTGAACTTCAAATTTCATCCCAACACCCGTGTGGGGTTTCAAACAATCAAACACATATTTTATTTGTGCTGTTGGGCGATGTGTAAAATTTATCGTCCCAATCAATGTCATTCAAATAGGTGTACATAAACAAACCGTCTGGTTTGTAAATGAATATTCTATTTTATTCTCTTCACGTTAAAAATTATATTTTTAACGATAAAACATTTTATTTCAACCTATGAATCTCTATTCAGTTCATTCTTTAAATAAAATGATATTTTTATTTTTCTAACTTATTTTAGAAAATTTCGGCGGCATAACGGCACGATACTAGAAACGGGACAAGGCCTAGCCTTATTCCCGGTCTAGTGAAGGCCCACGCCATTCACACATCAATCAAACCATTCAATTTCACCCAACCAATTCAATTCAATCACATAATCAAACTAATCTATGCAACCAAACAAACAAGTCCATGGTTTGTGGACGATTGTGTCGGGTGCTACTAAGCACCGTCTGCATCCTAGTATATATATAAAACTAGAAAAGAAATTGAAAGGTGAGAAATTCTCACATATAGCTATCCTAGCTCCACGGCACTTCATTGATAGAAATCTTCATCGCTATCGCATCTTCGTCATCTTCGTTGCCCGTAGCCACTACATATGTAAAAATCGAATTTTTACTATGCTATTCAATATATAAAATCGAATTTTGACTTCGCTATTCAATATATAAAAATCGAATTTTTAGTTCAAAGTTCAATATATAAAAATCGAATTTTTAGTTCGAAGTTCAATATATAAAAATCGAATTTTTATTTCAAAGTTCAATATATAAAAATCGAATTTTTATTTCAAAGTTCAATATATAAAAATCGAATTTTTATTTCAAAGTTCTTTATATAAAAATCGAATTTTTAGTTCGAAGTTCAATATATAAAAATCGAATTTTTAGTTCGAAGTTAAAACCTTTTTCTTATATTAAAGTTAAAACGTTTTTCTTTTATTAAACCTTAAGATAAAATCAGTTTTTAACATTATTAAAAAAAATCAGTTTTTAACATTATAAAAAAAAAAAATCAGTTTTTAACATTAAATATAACCAGTATTTAATCTTAAGAAAATTCAGTTTATATATTAAATAAAATCAGTTAATGTATTAAATAAAATCAGTTAATATATTAAATAAAATCAGTTAAACTTACACGGGGGGGGGGGCTTCTGCGGCTGTCGATTAGGGCAGGGGGGGGGGGGGGTCGGAGCTTCGAGGTGGCGGAGGAGGAGAAGGGGAGGGCGGCGAGGTAAGGGGCTGCGGCTTCGATTGGGGGAGCTGGGTGGTTTCGCGTCGTTCGATGCGAAGGAGGAGGGGATCGCGAATGGGTGGGGCCCGCCTGGGCGGCGGCGCGGTGGCGCGGTCGGGGAGAGATGCGGCGGCGATGTCTGGACTGCGGCGCTCGATCCAATTTAGGGTTTCTTCTTTTTTTTTTTCTGTTAACTGAAATAAAAAGTGAAAGGGGGCCAAGCGGGAGATAAGGAGGGAAAGGGGAATTAAGAAATATATATTTTTTTTTTTATTATTTAATTATTTAATTTTGCAAATAGGTTGGCTTTTACATATGACCTCGAAACGAGGCCCACCGCCTGTCGCCCATAGCGTTTCACCCCCATTCCGAACACAATGGGATATGTATCGCAAGCTGATTTGATCGTTACAATCAGTTTCCTTTGAATTTACATTTAAATCACTAAATTGAATTTTAAACGTACATTTCAAATTACCGGGGTCACATACTAATCCTAAAAATTCCCGAAAAATATTTTCTAGCTTCGTATTGACGATACGGTCCTAACAAGTCTAGTTTCGTTGAATTTTGAGACCGTTAGAAAAATGGCCAATTTTCAGTCGATTAAAATCAACTGAAACTGGTCAAACGCGTTTTCCTTTGCCACGCTCACATATTGATTCGAAAAAATATGAAACTTGAAATCTAACAATAACTTGACACCACGGACCCAACAAAACTGGTTTCGTCGAAATCCGAGGTCGTTTGCAAAACGGCTATTTTTAAGGGCTATATATTATATAAAATATATATAAATTCCACAGCGACTATTCTGAATTTTCTACTGGACATATCTTATCATTTCTAAAATGAAATCTCAGTTTGTTAACTTTGTTACAAAGATATAGTTATACAGATTCAAATATTTCTTGTTTCGTTCAATTCTGACTTATATTGAATTCTGTATATTCATTTGAAATTAGAAATCGAATTTTCGAACTACCGCGCCATTTTCAATTCCTTTTATAATTATATATAATTATTATATATTCTAACGACGACGTATATAATATATACGTTCTAATTATATTCAAAATAAATTTTCGTCGATATTATTTAAAATAATTCATTTTAAATAATCAAAATTCGCTTAAATTGCCAAAATAAAAATTTCAAACTGGCTCGCATTTTATGGGTTGTTACACCAACATCAGATCAATAACCAGGAAACCATTCAACTTTACTAACCTCCAGTCAGTTTCTAATTTTCTTAACTACATTCGGTTAAAGAACAGTATTATTAAAGATATCATTCACGACAAACCCAAAATCCAATTTGATATTAAATACAAGGCTATGAATAGAAAATATATCGGCTTATATTCAATATCAAATTCTGAAACCAACAAATATTGTATTGGAATAACAATATATATATCTTTCAAATTCCTCCACAATACTCGTATAATCACGAAATCCAATATCAAAATATTCTGAAGATAATTTTGATTCAAATCCATTACAACTCATATATTGGAAATCCTGGTTATTTTAAAACCATTTTATACCCAATTTATTTTAAAAATATTGGATTAATTATTCTATTTCAAAACTAGTTCATTTCGATAAAAATATATTTTTATCTTTTCAAATATGGAATTTTTCATCCCAGTTCTTTCCAAATCATTTATTATGATTTTACACAAATTATTGATATTTTTAATAATTTTATCAAGGCCCGTACAGTCGATTTCGATAAACGACCATCGAACTGCACTTACATCGACCTTTTCCAATTTTGATTGGGCCATGATTCCAAATCCAACCATTAGATTTCAAATCTCTAATATTCATTGGAAAGATCTTTTCGATACGAATCCAATTATTCCGGTTTTAGGAGAATCCGACGGTCGGATCTCCCGTAATGTCCGTTCGAAGTCAATGGTCGAAATTCGCGAACTGCCGCAGTGCGGCGTGTTCTATTAAGGCCATTATATATATAATATATATAATCTATATATTTCGTCGATTTCCATTTATAACGTATTTTATAAATCGTTTTAAATTCGTTTTCAAAACGATTTCAACTTCATATTCAATTTCAAATCAAAATTAGATATTCCATATCATCGATATATAAATGATAGTATTTTCAAAACATTATATTTCGAAATCATTTCCTTTTCGATATTCATTATAAAAATGAATAAAATCGATGTAAATATCGTTCATGTCAAAATGGCGTTAATCTAATCAACACTGCTTTATATATTTAAATATATTCGTGTCCATCCCAAATCGGACATCAAAATCGGATTTTGAACTTTTACTGAATATTGTTTTAAAATATTCGTTATTTTAAAATGTTCATTATTTCAAAAATATTCATTCTTTCTGAACTGGAATCAGACATAGTCCATTACCATATGATTTGATATATATGGATTTCAGATAACACACGTATACAACAACAATCCAACCCAGTCAACCATCATCCAAAGTGCATTCTACACTGCATAAGCATTAAATATAAATATTTAACGCTTACAACAGCCTGTCAATCAATCGATCGACATACAACTAGTTATTGGGACTAGTGTATGTCATATATCATCTTAACACCCGTGTGGGTTTTCAATCAACAAATAATGAATTTTATTTGTGCAGTTGGGCGATGTGTAAAATTTATCATCCTAATCAATATAAGTCAAACGTGTGTACCTAAACAAATCGTCCGATTTGTTTATAAACATTTATTCCTATACACGTTAAAAATTATATTTTAAACTATAAAAAATTTTAACTATAAAATATTTTATTCTATTCCATATCACACGATCAACTTCTACAACGCAATCAATCAAACAAACAAGTCATCCATGATCTGTGGACGACGGGTGTCGGGTGCTGCTAAGCACCGTCTGCATTCTAGTATATATTTCAACTAGAAAATAAAATAAGAGTGAGAAGTTCTCACCTTTGGGATCTACTCCGCCATGCTTTGATTGTCAATCTATGTAGTATACCTACATTAAAAATTATATTTTTAACCAATCAATAATTATTTCTTTGTATGATTATTTTATAAATGACATAAATAGGCTAAAAATTATATTTTTATCTTTCTAAAAATAATTTTATATTTTTATAACAACCCTACATAGATAAAAATCACATTTTTATATCGTCATTTCATATATAAAAATCGTATTTTTATATCTCTACTACTTATATAAAGATCAAAATTTAATTATCTACATATTTTAAAAATCATATTTTTTTTAATATAAAAATCATATTTTTAATTCTCTATAAGTATAAAAATCATATTTTTACATACTTTATACGTCAAAACCCATAGAAGCTTTAAAGCGGAGAAAACTCACATATTTTCTATCATCCGGATTTGTTGTTCTGGTTCCAAAATTTGCGAACGAGCTCCAATCTTCACAGCATCTTTTTTTCTAGCTTAAAGGCGCCATTCCGGACGACTTTCACCTAGTGGTCTTCCTTACGAAAATGTGCCATTTCGCCGGAAATCGCGAAAAGACAGCATTTGGACAGTGTTTGGACAACAGACATCGGACGCGTTTTCCCGACAGCTCCGCAATCCAAAATAGGACTATCATATACCAAATCGAAGAGAAAATCGTGCTCATCGAATTTGGTACTTGGAATTTTGGCCATAAATGCACGGTTTGGGAGTTATTGGCGAGATAGTGACAGGGGGTTAAATGCAATGTGGGAAATTTGCGAAAAATAGGTTTTTGGAGGAGGAGGAGGAGCCCACGGCCGGAGCTGGGTGGTGGGTGGCGGTGGTAGGGCTTGACTTGGCGGCGGAATGGTGCATGTGGTGGTGGTGGGGCCGGTAGTGGTGGTGGTGGTGTTTGGGTCTAGAGTTTAGGTTTGTGAAGGGAGAGAGAGAAAGAGAAAAGGAGGAGGGTGGCCAGAGGGGGTGCGACGGTGGCTGAGAGGGGTGCGCAGCAACATGTGGAAGAGGAGGCCATTTTTTCTTTTTTGAAGAGGAAGAGAGAAGTGAAATAATGAAGAGAGAAATGGAGCAAAGGTGATTATATGCTAGTTTCTCGCCTATCATCCGAATACAAACGATCTCCGTTTGTCACGGATTTCGGAACGAGACAGTAGCGTGAAGACGAGTCCTACGAAAAAAGTTTTGTCGAATTCCGAATTCATTTGACCTTCCGTTAAAATTGTCAAAGATGCTCCGATATTGTTCAAAAATGCGATTTTGGTGCACTTTTTCTTCTTGCACGCCCACACGCTAATTCAAAAAATCATGCCCATTTGGATTTAACCATTATTAGACGATACGATTCCAAAAAAAAAAAAAAACAGAATCGAATTCTGAGGTCGTATCAATAACGTTCCTTTGTAAAATGACTGCCTGTTTTACCCTGAACGGTTTTAGCTCGCAAGGCCACATACTAACCCCATTCAATGTGCATTTTGAAACTCAACAATTATTTGTCATTATGAATCGAGAAAAATTCATCTCGTCGAATTCTGAGCTCGTATGCAAAATTTCACTTTTTAAGGGATACGTATTGATAACCGAAAACCCCATCCAACTCTCACTATTCCGGATCTCGGAACATATTGAAGCTTATAATTTTCGGAGTCGAAAATGGCATTTTGAACTCAACAGAAGTGGTTTCTAGTCCAAATTCATCAGTATGCAAAATGTGACTTTTTTGGACTATATTTCTATAGCGACTATTCTGAATTTTCAACTGGGCATAACTTTTTATTCCCGCTATGAAATTTGGATTTTTCGGATTCATTGGAAAGATATTTTCTATTATATTCTAATATTTTTGGTTTCGCAAAAATCCGGTTTATTTTGAATCTTGTACATTCATTTGAAATTTGAAATCGAATTTTCAAACTACCACGCCGTTTTCAATTCCTTTTATAAATAAAAATAAATTTTTATATTCTAACGACGATTTAAATAAATATATACATTCTAATTCTATTCAAAATAAATTTCTCGTCGTCATTATTAAATAAATCATTTTAAATATTCAAAATTCATTAAAATTTCCAAAATAAAATTTTTATATTGGTTCCGATTTTCCAGGTTGTTACAATCTCCCCCACTTAAAATCTTTTCATCCTCGAAAAGGAATGGAGCTGAAAGTTATTTTACAAACCAACTCAACTTTCATTATTTTCATTATGGCTTAAGTTCTTCAACTTTTCAATTTCTAAGAACTTTTCCAATTCTTCAAAATTTGGCTAACACCCTAAATTTTCGAAAAATTTCACCATAACCTCCTTTGTATGGGAGCACCAGGAAATTCCCCAAACCGCCACACAGGTCCCTCCAATCCAGAGAGAAAAAGAAACAGCCAAACGGCTAGCCAGCTGGGTCATAAAATCATCCAAACCCAATAAATTAGTAAACATGTACCTATTTGTCGGGCATACAATTTTATTCCTCTTCTCTAGCCTCCTTGCAATGACCTATTCAATGTATTTGCATGTATATGTATGCAAATGCGATAAATTTTCAATACAGTTCAATATTTGATAAAATTTAGTTATATGTACCATTCTTCCACATAATGGTTTTATTGGTTAACAAATAATCATACAATACAACCATCAATCAATTAGTTGGTTAACGTTTAAATTCATAATTTTGATATATATACAGAAAATCATGTTTTTGATGCCAATTCACACAATAGCCCTATATAGTTTTTGGTTCTCACACCAGTCAATTAAAAATATATAAATATCACACATTCGGAACTCGAACACAAACGACTGATGTTGTACAGTCATCAATAGTTTCATCTCCGGGTGACTAGAGTCTGATTCTATATCTATCCAGTATATTAAAACTTCAAATACACGTTTGCAAGGCGTATATGCAAAATCTTTATATATTGGATTGATTCAATACAAATAAAATATTCAAATACATATAATAAGGTTTAAATTTTCAAAACAAAATTTGTTTTCATTTTAAACATATGCTCTTCACACTCGTTCTAGGATATTACTAATCCCATTTCTAACGAGTCATTCTCACTGGATATTACTAATCCAATCTCTGATGAATTCTTTCGTTCGGTTCTAATGTGTCTTGTTCTCGAGCTCTGTAAACCAAAGCTCTGATACCAAAATGAGACGACCCGAACTTTCCCGTGAAGGAAAAAACGAATTGCTTTGAGAACAAGACGAATAAGAACATAAACAGAAGAACATTTCATTGCTTATTACAACAATTCCATCAGAATATAAGAATATACAAAGTATGAATAAATTTTACACATCAGAAAAATATCAGAGATTACAATACATTACTGCATCGGAAAATAATACAAAACATAACTGAAAGAAATACACGGATACAGAGCTTTCCGAATATCACTTCAGCTATAAACCAGGATCCTGTGAATATAAATCTGCAAAACCAAAACTACTAGCGGTACGTGTGGAAATAGGGGCACCCAGAGTTTAGGTTAAAACAATAAACTCCAGGTCAGTCATGTGACTGGTGTGAGAACTAAAACAGTTATTTAAAACTTTACTTCAAAACAGAGTAATTCAAGGGACCACGCCATATGACACGAAACGGGTTTCCTCCGAAGAATACTTGTGCATAGAATAAACAGCGCAATTCTTTTGGGAAAAATGAAGCTATTATAAGACCCAGGTCCCATCACATAATGCAACGCAAGTTGGAGGATAGGGTTTTCCCTTATAATAGCCAAACATGCTTGGTATGTTTAAAAGAAATCATTTGATACTATTATAGTATAAAGTGTATGAAAACAACTTCAAATATAAATGTAACAATCATAGACAGCATAGTGACCCATACCATTATGTCGCCATACTAGGCTCTACAATCAAAACCGAAATGCCACGTATTGGAAATTGGATTTCTGTCATGAGTAGAGGCCAGGGATGGCTCCTCACCGTTTTGAGACAATCTATAAAATGCCTCAGGATATCTCGTAGAAGAACCCTGGATCTTCAGGGCCGGTCCTCTCTTATGTTTGAGGATTAGTTATTCCTGAACACGTGTTTCCCGGTCCTACTGGACGTATATCCATCGGCTCCGAAGAGACCGATATATCCGAGGCGCCTCGCAATCCAACAACCACATAGGTAAAATAACAACGATGTCAGGGCAAGTAAAACGCTGACACCACCCATAGCTAGAAAGAAACGTCGTGCACTCCCTGCAGTCACGATCCCGTTTTTGACTCATATCGAGGTGTGAGTCTCGCGAATTAACGTTATACACGAAGCTACGCTGTATTAAAGTTGTGCTTTGATCATTAACCACAAGACTCTGCTTTATTCAACAAAAGCCTTGATCACTGCATCTCAGCATGCCACACAGGCACTTTGTGCCATGCGACTGATTTCTATCGATATATAACCTCTGAGCTCGTATGTCTCAGAGAAGGGCGTTAAGCAAGAGAATAAATTCTCCGCCGCCAAACAGATATGTATTTTTAATAGAAATCAATCAGCACAAAATAAAATCCAATGTCAGACACACAATCCATTTATAAGTCCGTTCTGGGTCTGAATGAAACCGGAGGCACCTTATTCCTCCCCCACATGTCCAATACATGGGAGAGGTCCTCGCATATCCGTCGATCTCCTAGTACGCCTAGACGATCACCACTTATCACCTCGGCTTGAGTGTACAGCCCAATCATGACATCAGTAATCATCTAAACGATGTGAAGACCTCCGGTCTTCAACCACCATCTTCATCGTCGACATATCTTCGAATCAGTCATTCAGAATGGGTATAAACTCGGCCTTTCCGAACAACTCGCGTATATAATAAACAAGTGCTATAAGCCACAACATACGCCTCATTCCAATTCTGAATATTCTTTTATTCAAATATTCACATACTTTGGGAAAGGTTCCCATTAATTTTATCAAAGATAAATTCTTTAAATTTATACTTTAATCTTCCTTTGGATATCATTTCAATCTAATTAAAGATGCATTAAAACTCCACTTGGTTTTAATCTTCCCAAAAATCAATATTAACGATTGTTTAACTTGGGAAATCATATCTTGTCTTTAACTGGGTTAAAGAATCAATGTCATTTAAAACACGGTTCACGATAAACCCAAAATCACATTCCATTCCATCAGCCTTTTACCGTAAATTAGCAAGTGAGCAATTCCCTAAGTATTAACCCCGAAGGCCAAAACCAACATCAGATCAATACCCAGGAAACCATTCGATTTAACTAATCTCCAATTAGTATCTGATTTTCTTAACTCCATTGTTAATCAGGTTAAAGAATCAGTGTTATTTAAAACAACGTTCACGATAAACCCAAAGATCAATTTCAATTCAATTCCAATTAAATATATTAAATTGGAAAACTTTACTATGGAAAATTTGCGTTAAATCTTAATAAAAAGATTTATAACCAAATCTCATTTCACTGTAAATCGGATTAAAGAACGAATTTCGTTGAAAACACAGTTCACAACAAACCCAAAATCCAATCAGTCTCTAACCATAAATTAGTAAGAGAACAATTCCCTAAGTATTAACTCCGAAGGCCGAAACCAACATCAGGTCAATACCCAGGAAACCATTCAACTTAACTAACCTCCAGTTAGTCACTAATTTTCTTAACTACATTCGGTTCAAGAACAGTATTATTAAAGATTCCATTCACGAAAAACCCAAAATCCAATTTGATATTAAATACAAGGCTCTAAATAGAAAATATATCGGCTTATATTCAATATCAGATTCTGAAATCAACAAATATTGTATTAGAATAACGATATATATATCTTCCAAATACCTCCACAATACCTGTATAATCACGAAATCCAATATCGAAATATTCTGAAGAGAATTCGGATTCAAATCCATTCCAATTTATATATTGGAAATCCTGGTTATTTTTAAACCATTTCATACCCAATTTATTTATTTTAAAAATATTGGATTTATTATTCTATTTCAAAACTAGTTCATTTCGATAAAAATATATTTTTATATTTTCAAATATGGAATTTTTCATCTCAATTCTTTCCAAATCATTTATTATGATTTTACCCAAATTATTGATATTTTTAATAATTTTATCAAGGCCCGTACAGTCGATTTCGATAAACGGCCATCGAACTGCACTTACACTGACCTTTTACAAATTTTATTTGGATGTGATTCCAAATTCAACTGTTATATTTCAAATCCCTAATATTCATTGGAAAGCTCTTTTCGATACGAACCCAACGGTTCTGGTTTTAGGAGAATCAGACGGTCGGATCTCCCGTAATGTCCGTTCGAAGTCAATGGTCGAAATTCGCGAACTGCTGCAGCGCGGCGCATTCTATTCAGGCCATTATATATATGTATGTATGTATATATATATATATATTATATATATATATATTATATATATATATATATAATATTTCATCGATTTCCATTTATAACGTATTTTATAAATCATTTTAAATTCGTTTTCAAAACGATTTCAACTTCATATCAATTTCAAATCAAAATTAAAGATTCCAAATCATCGATATATAAATAATAGTATTTTCAAAACATTATATTTCGAAATCATTTCCTTTTCGATATTCATTATAAAAATGAATAAAATCGATGTAAATATCGTTCACGTCAAAATGGTGTTAATCTAATCAACACGGCTTTATATATTTAAATATATTCGTGTCCATCCCAAATCGGACATCAAAATCAGATTTTGATCTTTTACTGAATATTATTTTAAAATATTCGTTATTTTAAAATGTTCGTTATTTTAAAAATATTCATTTTTCTGAACTGGAATCAGACATAGTCAATTAACATATAATTTGATTTATATGGATTTCATACAACACACATATACAACAACAATCAAACCCAGTCAACCATCATCCAAAGTGCATTCTACACTGCATAAACATTAAATATAAATAATTAACGCTTACAACAGCCTGTCAATCAATCGATCGACATACTTATTGGGCTAGTGTATGTCATATATCATCCTCCCCCCACCCCCATGTGGGGTTTCAACCAACAAATAATGAATTTTATTTGTGCAGTTGGGCGATGTGTAAAATTTATCATCCTAATCAATATCAGTCAAATGTGTGTACCTAAACAAATCGTCCGATTTGTTTATAAACATTTATTCCTATATGTGAAAACCCGTAACTTCCCCGTAAAGGAAAGTGTCGGATAGTTCGAGAACAAACCACAACAGAACGCATACAGAAGAACGTTTCACTGTATATTACAACAATGCATTAGATTACAAGAATATACAGAGTATAAATGAATATTACACAGAAATATCAGAGATTTAAATTACATTTAAATACATAGCAGCGGAAAAATAATACAACACACAACTAGAATGAGATATACGGATACAAAGCTTTCCGGATATCGTTCCAGCTGTAAACCAGGATCCTGTGAATATAAATCTGCAAAACCAAAACTACTAGCTGCCCGTGTCAAAATAAGGGCACCCAGAGTTTAGGTTAAAACAATAAACTCCAGGTCAGTCATGTGACTGGTGTGAGAACTAAAACAATTAATCTTTATTTCAAAGTTAGCTAAATCAAGGGACCACGCCGTATAACACGGAACGGGTTTCCTCCCAAGAATACCAGTGCATAAAAAAAACAACGCAATGCTAAATAAAGAAAAATGAAGCTGTTATAAGACCCAGGTCCCATCACACAATGCAACGCAGCCGAGGATAGGGTTTTCCCTTATAACAGCCAAAGAATGCTTGATACGTTTAAAACAAATCGTTTGATACTATAATAAGTGCATAGTGTATAAAACAACTTCAAATCATAAGTATCAATCATAGGCGGCATGGGTACCATATATCATGTCGCCATATATAGGTTTACAAATAAAACCGCAAATGTCACGTATTTGGAAATTGTATTTCCGTCTATGAACCGAGGCAAAAGATAGTCCTCAACCTATTCGAGACAATCTAGCCCATGTCTCAGGAACAGCCACAACTGCCCCATGGAGCGACAGGGCCGGTCCACCGATGTGGATTATTATGCCTGAACACTACGTCTCCCCGCCCTTTGGGGCGTAAGTGAGCCAACTAAATGACTCCATCGGTTCGAGAACGACCGATCAATCCGAGGCGCCTCGCAACAGCAACAACCACATAAGTCAAACTCGTCAGGGCGTGTAAAACCACTGACGCCACTTTCTAGCTAGAAGAAAACGCATGCCCTCCCTGAGGTCCGTCTCCCGTTTTTGGTTCATACCGGGTGTGAAACACGCGAGGTAAACGTTACACAAAGCTACGCCACAAAGGTCTTGCTTTGATCATCACCACAAGACTTTTCTTTTCAACAGAAGCCTCGATCAATTGCCACTTAGGCATGCCACACAGGAAATTCACTCCATGCGTTTGATATCCATCAATATATAACCCCTGAGCTCATACGTCTCAGAGAAGGGCGTTAAGCAAGAGAATAAATTCTCCGCCGCCAAGCAGATATATATTTAATAGAGATCAATCACACTGACTAAAATCCAATGTCAGACACACAGTCCATTTACAAGTCCGTTCTGGGTCTGAACGAAACCGGAGGCACCTAGTACCCCGCATATCCATCGATCTCCAAGTACGTCTGGACGATCACTAATTGTTTCCATCTTCTTGGGTGTACAGCCCAATCAAGATCATCAGTAATTACCCAAACGACGTGAAGACTTCCGGTCTTCGACCATCGTCTTCATCTTCGACTTATCGTCGTATCAGTTATCCAGAATGGGATAAACCCGGTCTTTCCGAATAACTCGCGTATATTTTAAATAAGTGTTACACAAACACAACATACGCCTCATTCCAATCCATTAGTCACTAACCGTAAATTAATCAAGAGAATAATTCCCCAAATATTAACCCCGAAGGCCGAAACCAACATCAGATCAATATTCAGAAAACCCTTCTGCTTAGCTAACCGACAGTTAGTTTCTAAATTTCACATTCATAGGGAAAGGTTCCTATTAATTTTATCCAAGATAAACTTCTTGAATTTATTCTTTAATCTATTTTTGAATATCAATTCAAAACTAGTCGGGATTAGCGAACCTTACCGAAGTAATCATTTGTTTTAATTTCCCAATCCCAACCTATTCATCCCATGAAGTAAAACTGGTCATACTTCATATCTAACACCACGGTGTTATCGGTAAATTCAATTATCATTTCACGTTCAAATCTAATTAAAGATTTAACTATCGCCTGGAGCAAAACTGGTGATACTCCATTTTCGATCATTTCAATCTAATTAAAGATTCATTAAAACTCCACTTAGTTTTAATCTTCGACTGGGTTAAAGAATCAGTGTCATTTAAAACACGGTTCACGATAAACCCAAAATCACATTCATTAATTATCGGGTTGAAGAACGAGTGTTATTTAAAACACTGTTCACGATAAACCCAAAAATCAATATCGACTCGATTTCCAATTAAATATTATTTAATTGGTACATTTCATTAAATCTAAATAAAAAGATTTAATCTTTTCTCCACTGGGTTTAAGAACAGTGTTAGTGAAGACACCATTCACGACAAACCCAAATCACATTTGATATTCAATACAAGGCTCTGAATAGAAAATATATCGGCTTATATTCAATATCAAATTCTACGATTAACAAATGTCGTATTGAAATAACGATATAAATGTATATCTTTCAAATTCCCATAACAACATCTGTATAATCACGAATTCCAACATCAAAATATTCTGAAGACAATTTCGATTCAAATCCACTCCAATGCAATCATTGGAAATTTTGGTTATTTTTAAAACCCTTTTCGAATTCAATTTATTTATTTAAAAATAAATAGAATTATAATTCTAGTTCAAAACTAGTTCATTCCGATAAAAATCTATTTTTATCCTTTCAAATATGGAGTTTTTCATCCCAATTCTTTCTAAATCATTTCTTATGATTTTACACAAATTATTACTATTTTTAATAATTTTATCAAGGCCCGTACAGTCGATTTCCATCAACGGCCATCGAACTGCACTTACAGCGACCTTTTTCAAATTTGATTTGGACGTAACTCCAAATCCAACCGTTAGATTTCAAATTTCTAATATTCTTCAGAAAGCTCTTTTCGATACGAACCCAACGGTTCCGGTTTTAGGAGAATCCGACGGTCGGATCTCCCGCAATGTCAGTTTGAAATAAATGGTCGAAATTCACGAACTGCCGCGGCGCGGCGCGTTCTATTCAGGCCATTATATTATATATATAATATATATAATATATATTTCATCGATTTCTATTTAAAACGAATTATATAAATAGTTTTGAATTCGTTTCAAAAACATTTTCAACTTCCATTTCAATTCAAATCAAAATTGAATTCTTCTTTATAAATTCGTTTTAAAATTCCTTTCTATTCAATTCATTTCGAAATCGTTTTCAATTCAATTCATTTCGAAATCGTTTTCAATTCAATTCATTTCGAAATCGTTTTCAATTCAATTCATTTCGAAATCGTTTTCAATTCATTTCATTTCGAAATCGTTTTCAAGTCAATTCATTTCGAAATCGTTTTCAATTCAATTCATTTCGAAATCGTTTTCAATTCAATTCATTTCGAAATCGTTTTCAATTCAATTCATTTCGAAATCGTTTTCAATTCAATTCATTTCGAAATCGTTTTCAATTCAATTCGTTTCGAAATCGTTTTCAATTCAATTCATTTCGAAATCGTTGATTTCGAAATCACTTTTCAATATTCATTTTGAAATCGATATAAATATCGTTCACGTCAAAATGGCGTCAATCTAATCAACACGGCTTCATATATTGATATTTTCAAATATTCTATTTCAAATATTTATTTTTCAAAATATTTCGTTCAACACATGACCAATCTCAATGGATGAGTACTGTCAACACATGAACCTTTATTTTATATTATTCTTTATTTTTCAAATTGGAATGAGGCCCAATCAATTACCATATAACGTTAATTATATGGATTTTCATACAACACATGTATATAATAGCATTGAAAAATAATCAACCATCAACCAAAGTGCACTACACTGTATAAGCATCAAATATAAATATCTAACGCTTATAACAGCCTGTCAATCAATCGATCGACATATTTAATCAATCAGGATGAGTGAACTTCAAATTTCATCCCAACACCCGTGTGGGGTTTCAACCAATCAAACAAATATTTTATTCGTGCAGTTGGGCGATGTGTAAAATTTATCGACTCAATCAATGTCCTTCAAATAGGTGTACATAAACAAACCGTCTGGTTTGTAAATGAATATTTATTTATTCACATTCACGTTAAAAATTATATTTTTAACGACAAAACATCTTATTCCAACATATGAATTTCTATTCAGTTCATTCTTTAAATAAAATGATATTTTTATTTTTCTAACTTATTTTAGAAAATTTCGGCGGCATAACGGCACGATACTAGAAACGGGACAAGGCCTAGCCTTATCCCCGGTCTAGTGAAGGCCCACGCCATTCACACATCAATCAAATCAATTTCATCTCACCAAACAATTCAATTCAAACAAATAATTCAACTAATCTATGCAACCAAACAAACAAGTCCATGGTCTGTGGACGATTGTGTCGGGTGCTACTAAGCACCGTCTGCATCCTAGTATATATTTATAACTATAGTAGAAATTGAAGAGTGAGAAGTTCTCACATATTGCTATCCTAGCTCCACGGCACTTCATTGATAGAAATCTTCATCGCTATCGCATCTTCGTCATCTTCGTTGCCCGTATTCTCTACATATGTGAAAATCGAATTTTTACTTCGCTATTCAATATATAAAAATCACATTTTTACTTTGATGTTAAATATATAAAAATCACATTTTTACTTCGATGTTAAATATATAAAAATCACATTTTTACTTCGATGTTAAATATATAAAAATCACATTTTTACTTCGATGTTAAATATATAAAAATCACATTTTTACTTCGAAGTTCAATATATAAAAATCACATTTTTACTTCGATGTTAAATATATAAAAATCACATTTTTACTTCGATGTTAAATATATAAAAATCACATTTTTACTTCGAAGTTCAATATATAAAAATCATATTTTTATTTCACTACACATATAAAGGTGATATTTTTAATTCTCTACATGAACAAAAATCATATTTTTACCACTTCTATATAGTAAAGATTATATTTTTAATACTTTAAAAATATAAAAATCATATTTTTATTACTTTAAAAATATAAGAATCATATTTCACTCCTTCTACTTAATAAAATTCCGGCTTTTCTATTTTCAAAATATGATCTTTTCTATTCTAAAAAAGATGTGATCTTTTTCTATTTAAAGTTTAAATCTTTTCCTTTTTAAAAATTCAAATCTTCTTCCCTTTTTAAAATCTTAGAATAAAATAAAATCAGTTTTATTTCTTCTAAAAAAATCAGTTTTATTTCTTCTTTTTAAATACAGTTTTATTTCTTCTTTTTAAATACAGTTTTATATAACAAAACAAAAATAAAAATAAAATAACTTAATCACTCACCTCAGCCTGCGAAGAGGGAGGGAAGCAGAAGGAAGCGTCGGCGGCAGGCTTCGAGGGGGGGGGCGCGGTGGCTCAGTGGTGTCGGCGTCGAGGTGTTCGAGGGGTTGCTTCGATTCGCGTCGGCGCTGGGTGTCTCGAGGTAAGGGCGCTGGAAGGAGGAGGATCGGGAGGCTGACGCGGCGGGGCTGGAGGTGTCGATCGCCTGGGCGACGGCGAGGCTGGAGCGCGTTTTCTCTTTTTTTTTTTTTTTTTTTGATTTCGATTTGATAAAGTAACAGAAAAAAAGGGGGGGCCAGAAGATAAAGGGGGGGGGAAATATATTTTTATTTAATTTTATTTAATTATTTTATTCGTCCCAAAGTTGACTTTTACATACGACCCTGAAATGGGGCCCACCGCCTGTCGTCCATAGCGTTTTACCCCCATTCCGAACACAATGGGATATGTATCGTAGGTTGATTCGATCGTTTAAATCAGTTTCCGTTAAATTTACATTTAAATCACTATATTGAATTTTAAACGTATATTTCAAATTACCGGGGTCACATACTAACTCTAAAGATTCTCGAAAAATATTTTCTAGCTTCGTATTGACGATACGGTCCTAACAAAACTAGTTTCGTCGAATTCTAAGACAATTTGAAAAATGGCCAATTCCCAGTCGATTAAAATCAACTGAAACTGGTCAAACGCGTTTTCCTTTGCCACGCTCACATATTGATTCGAAAAATTATGAAATTTGGAATCTAGCAATAACTTAACATCACGGACCCAACAAAACTGGTTTCGTCGAATTCCGAGGTCGTTTACAAAATGTCCATTTTTAAGGGTCTGAATTCCATAGCGACTATTCAGAAATTTCAACTGGACATATCTTTTGATTCCCGCTACGAACTTTTGATTTTTCGGATTCGATAGAAAGATATCATCAATTAGATCCTATCATTTTTGGTTTCACTAAAATCCGGATTGTTTTGCACCCGGTACATTCAATTGAAATTTGAAATCGAATTATCGAACTACCGCGCCATTTTCAATTCCTTTTATAATTATAAATAAATATTTATATTCTAACGACGACGCGTATATAATATATACGTCGAATTCTATTCAAAATAAATTTCTCGTCGATTATATTTAAAATAATCTATTTTAAATATTCAAAATCCGCTAAAGTTGCCAAAATAAAAATTTTAAACTGGCTCGCATTTTACGGGTTGTTACACTATACACGTTAAAAATTATATTTTTAACTATAAAATATTTTTAACTATAAAATATTTTATTCCATTCCACATCACACAATCAACTTCTACAACGCAATCAATCAAACAAATAAGTCGTCCATGGTCTGTGGACGACGGGTGTCGGGTGCTGCTAAGCACCGTCTGCATCCTAGTATATATTTCAACTAGAAAATAAAATAAGAGTGAGAAGTTCTCACCTTTGGGATCCACTCTACTTTGCTTTGATTGTCAATCTATGTAGTATACCTACGTTAAAAATTATATTTTTAACCAATCAATAATTATTTCTTTGTATGATTATTTTATAAATGACATACATAGGCTAAAAATTATATTTTTATCTTTCTAAAAATAATTTTATATTCTTATAACAACCCTACATAGATAAAAATCACATTTTTATATCGTCACTTCATATATAAAAATCGTACTTTTATATCTCTACTACATATATAAAGATCAAATTTTTATTATCTATATATAATAAAAATCATATTTTTATTATTTCTATAATATAAAAATCATATATTTACTTCGCTATAAGTATAAAAATCATATTTTTACATACTTCATAGGTCAAAACCCATAGAAGCTTTAAAGCGGAGAAAACTCACATATTTTCTATCATCCGGATTTGCTGTTCTGGTTCCAAAATTTGCAAACGAGCTCCAATCTTCACACCATCTTATTTTCTAGCTTAAACGCGCCATTCCGGATCACTTTCGCCTGATCTTCCTTCTGAAAATGTGCCATTTCGCTGGAAATCGTGAAAAGACAGCATTTGGACAGCAAACTTTGGATGCGTTTTCCCGACAGCTCCGCAATCCAAAATAGGACTATCATATACCAAATCGAAGAGAAAATCGTGCTCATCAAATTTGGTACTGGAATTTTGGCCAGAAATGCACGGTTTCGGAGTTATTGGCGAAATAGTGACACGGGGTTAAATGCAAAACGGGAAATTTGTGAAAAATGGGTTTTGGAGGAGGAGGGGCCCACAACCTGAGCTGGGTGGTGGGTGGCAGCGGTAGGGCCTGACTGGGCGGCGGAAGGGTGCGGTTGGTGGTGGGGCCGGTAGTGGTGTTGGTGGTATTTGGGTCTAGGGTTTAGGAGAAAGAGAAGAGGAGATAGAAGAGGAGGAGGTTGGCCGGAGGGGGTGCGGCGGCCTAAGGTGGTGCGGCGGTGGATGAGGGGGGTGCGGCAGCAACATGGTGGAGGAGGAGGCCATTTTTTCTTTTTTTGGAGACGAAAAGAGAAGTGAAATAATGAAGAGAGAAAGGGAGCAAAAGTGATTATATGCTAGTTTCTCGCCTATCGTCCGAATACACACGATCTCCGTTTGCCGCGGATTTTGGACACGAGATAGCAGACGTGAAGACGAGTCCAACGAAACAAGTTTCGTCGAATTATGAATTCAATTGACCTTCCGTTAAAATTGTCAAAAATTCTCAGATATTGTTAAAAAATGTGATTTTTGTGCACCTTTTCTTCTTGCACGCCCACACGCTAGCTCCAAAAATCATGCCCTTATGGATTTAACCATTATTAGACGATACGAATAAAAAAAAACGGAATCGAATTCTGAGGTCGTATCAATAACATTCCTTTGTAAAATGACTGCCTATTTTACCCTGAACTGTTTTAGCTCGCACAACCACATACTAACTCCATTCGACGTGCATTTTGGAACTAAACAATGATTTGTCATTGTGAATCCAGAAAAATTTATCTTGTCGAATTCTGAGCTCATATGCAAAATATCACTTTATAAGGGCTATGTATTGATAACCGAAAACCCCATTCAATTCTCACTATTCCGGATCTTGGAACATATCGAAGCTTATACTTTTCGGAGTCGCAAATGGCATTTAGAACTCAATGGAAGTGGTTTCGAGTCGAAATTCATCCGTATGCAAAATGTGACATTTTTGGGCTATATTTCTATAGCGACTATTCTGAATTTTCAACTGGGCATAACTTTTTATTCCCGCAATGAAATTTGGATTTTCAAGATTCGTTGGAAAGATATTTTCAAATAGATTCTAATATTTTTGGTTTCTCTAAAATCCGGTTTATTTTGAATCCTGTACATTCATTTGAAATTTGAAATCGAATTTTCAAACTACCGCGCCCTTTTCAATTCCTTTTATAATTAAAAATAAATATTTATATTCTAATGACGATTCAAATAAATATATACGGTCTAATTCTATTCAAAACAAATTTCTCGTCATTATTATTAAAATAAATCATTTTAAATATTCAAAATTTGTAACGACCCAGAGATTTTCGGCCCCGAAAATCGATATAAATACCATTACCGTATCTTATACCGATCCTCCAAGCACCGGAAACACTGGATTGTTTTAGAAAGAAGTTAGAGGATGAGAATATAGAAAGAAAGAAATTTTAGAATAGAAGAAAGAAGAAGAACAACACATCAGAACCTCACAGCGGAACAGATAAAGTATAATATCCAATATACAAAAGAATTGTATATACATACCAATCATCAGAGTTTAACATATAACTACATAGCGGAATATAACTTGATATAACTAGCGGTGAAGCCACCTGCTTCCAGTTCTTGAAACTCCAAGCGAAACCTAACCTGGAACATACTCGGTCTGACCCGAGCACATTTGATTTAAACAAAAATACACCGGGTCAGTCTGGGATACTATCAGTGATAAATTCACAGGAAACAAACAATCATCGGTTTAACTTTGGAAAATCTTTTCTGAAATCAAAGGATAATAGTAAGACCAGCCCACACATAAACACGGACGGTTTTCACCTTACTATAATCCAAACCATTTTTGAAAGCTATACTTTGTTCTGATATTATCATAATGTCTAAATACAAGTAATTAACAATCTAGAGGAACGCTTGCATCTCACGCTCCCCATATATAGCATACAATCAAAACCGCAGGCGCTTATTGGAAATTGGATTCCGACCTTGACAAGGTATGGGACCACCTGCCGATAGTGTATCTCTAGAGGCGAATACACTGGGTTCAACAAGAACGTTTTGCAACCCGGCCCTCACATGACCGACCACTCATTTCGCTTGAGTGTATCGAATGTATATCACCGACGGCTGGGATCAGCAACCGCCACCCGAATAGGGTCAGCATCGAATACAGATTAAGAAGCAATAGGAATTTCTCTAGATAGGTGATCATACACCCTAATGGGAGCGACCCACATAGCCATGCTGCCTGCCCGATTTTTGTCATTTCCCGGTTGATGAGGCTTGAGGCTAGAACTTTACCTTTTAATCATCTGGTCATCACACACTTTGGATGCCACATCATCAGATCCGCCGGATCACACTTGATTGACGTCCACAAACACACCCTAGCTATCAAGCTAGAGAATAACCATTTCTCCGCCATCAACTATGGTACGTTTGGAGAAATCAATGCGCGTAAATCCTTTTGGAAATACTCTGTCAGACATCCGTCCATACAAGTCATCCAGGATCAGGATGAACCGAAGGTACTCTCCTACTGCATCACATATAGGAATCACCCCAAGGATCAGTAGCGAGAAGTCCTTGCAACCCGTAGGTTCCAACTACGACTGAATCATGACAGAATAACTCTGGTTGCAACACAGAGTATATTCGTCAAGTAATCCCTCCGCTTAGGAGATCCACGGTCTTCACTTGCTCCGTCTTCAGCGACGTCTTCACGTATTGTTGGTCGGAATGGTATTCTAATATAATTCGATCCCGGACTTTCCATACCAACAAGCGTATTGGTCAAACTTCAATAGTCGGTGATTTAACTATCGAATAACAATGGTGTGAATACAATCA